>CM057970.1:24400518-25650518 GCA_030142095.1 Rubus idaeus | reverse complement strand
GTTAGCACACCCTATTTTTTTTTTTTTATTTTTTTTTTTTATTTATTTTTTTTTTTTTAATTAAAACACCCACCAACAAAAAAAAAAAAAAAAAAAACACCATCTCAAAAAACAAAAAACAAAAAAATAAAAAATACATCATATATTATAACAAATTTTTTATAAAGAATTTTTTTTATTTTTTTTTAAAAAAAAGGGTCGTCGGGCCCCAAACCCCTGGGGGACCCCACCCCCCGATCTCTAAAAAACCATCCACAAAATTTTGACGACGATACGCAGAACCTCATTTCACCCCAAAATTATCGTTGCGTCAAATGGCGTCGCTGCCGGGGATTGAGGTTAATCCTTGATCCTTTGGTAAGTCGTAGCCGGATTGTTCTTGCCACTACTCCTTAGTTTAAATTGTTTAGATTGTTTGTAAGTGTTTATGTTTTATTTTGTGTGTTGCTTACTTTGTTATCTTGTTGTGTGCTTTATGCAAGTTTGCATCTAATTTTGTAATTTTTGTTTTCTGCTTGTTTCGAATTTTTTTTAAGTACCAATCAACCCAGAAAATTCTGAATTTTGGTGTTCCATTGTATCTCTGTGTGTAGTTATTGCCTACAAAATTTCATTTCATTACATTGTGTTTAGGTTAGGAAACTACTTTATTTTTTGAGTACTAGTCATCAGGACAGTTTTCTAGAACTACTCTGTTTGCAAGTTACTGTCTTGTGTGTTTCTAATTTTTGTTATTATAGTAAATCAACCTACAAAATTCTAAATTTTTTGTGCTAGTGCATTTGTGTGTCTAGTTATTGTGGTTAAAATTTGGTATCATTTGAGTAAGTATAGCTTAGGTAATAAAATAGTTTTTCGGGTACTGGTCGTCTGGGTGCTATCTAGGCACTGTTTTGGTTGTTCTTCTTTGTTTATTGCTTCCAATTGATTTTATAGCTTCTATTCTTGTTACTAATTGTACATTTAGTTGTTCTTAATTACTCTTGGTATTTGCCACAGGTGCATGAACGAGATCTCATCACCATTGATGAACGTTACTTTAAGAAGTGAGAGGGTTGTTGATCGTGAAGCAATAAGAGTACCAAGAAGAAGAAGGAGACTACAAAGGGTAGTTGAACCTGAAGTTGAACCCGAAGTTGAAGTTGAAGTTGAAATCGAAGTTCCAATTCCAGTACCAATCATGGATCAAGAACACAACAATAATGATCAAGAGCATAACAACAATGGTCAAGTGGAGCCTCATATTGTTAATCCTCCGGTTAGGAGGATGAGGGAGTACACTCTTCCACATGTGGTGGAGCATCCTTCATGCATTGTGCTCAATCTGAATCTTCGTTTTGCCTGATAAGTGCGTAAAAACGCATTTAAAATGCTTATAAATCACTTGGATTATACTATTCCGAGAGCCTAATTATGTTTTTAATGTGCGTTTTGTTTGTGTACAGGTAAAATAAGTGGAATAAGATAATCTGTAATAAAATGGTACATTTTGGTCATTTTTGGTACAATGATGAAATCATTCGGTTCCCGGCGAACCACCACTTTTAAATTCCACATTTATTTTCCATTTTTCGGTTTTTATTTATTTATTTATTTCTTTTATTTTGTTTTCAAAATTTGAATTCAAAAAAAAAAAAAAAAGTTTATTTATTTAATTTTTCAAAAGTTTTTTTTCACTTTTGACTTTTTTGTTGTTTTGAATTTTTCCCGTTCGAGATTTTTTAGGGGGATCCTAGCTCCTCTTCTCTTCTTCCTCTCCTCTCTTCTTTTCCTTTCTTTTTCTTCTTCTCTTCTTCTTCTTCTTCTTCTTCTTCTTCTTCTTCTTCTTCTTCTTCTTCTTCTTCTTCTTCTTCTTCTTCTTCTTCTTCTTCTTCTTCTTCTTCTTCTTCTTTTCTTTTTCTCTTTATTTCTTTCCTTTCTACACCCTGTATTCTTATTTCTACACCCAAGAGGTCTCCACCGTTCACCATCAACGCCGGCCTTCCTCACCGCACCTCCTCCCAGGCCCGCGACTCACCACCACACTGACTACTCGATAATTACAGGGTGAATGTAGTATCGCCGTCAAAGTGTAGTGGGTCGTAAATTGTGACCAGGGGTTGTCGTACCCAAGGGATTGGAAGGCCCAAGATCCCTACTTGGTGAATAAATGCAAACAAGGTATACAATGCACTAGAAGTGGTGTGATAAGAGATGAATTATGTACTTAGAAGTGAAGGTATGTGCAACATGGATGTGTAGTGTTCAAAGTGTGTCACCCTTGAGTGACTTGTAACCAGAATAGTGACTTGAAGTGACAAGAACAGTAGCTAAGTAACCAATCTAATCTATATGAAATTGTGGTAACAAGGACACAAGTGAATGTGTTGATAGCTTTGTGTGTTGTTGAGGTGACAAGCCCAACAAAAGTGTGATTGCTGTGTGATCAAATGGATGGAAACGATTGGGGTTTCGGGTTCACTCTACCCCAATCAAATGTATGACAACTCTCAAGAACATGCAACAATGAATTCACTAAGGATCAAACCCCTATCCTAGCCATGTTATGGTTCTAGGATTGACTCTTCTAGGCCTATTTTGTGCCTTATTAGGGTCATAAATACTCCTAGTCCATTTATCCAAGCCTTGTTAGGGTCTCAAACAAACTTCCTAGGCATAGAGATTCAAGAATCAAGATTCAAACAAACTCAGTCCATTGACATAAACTCATCATGCTCATTGCAAACACATAGGATAAAATGTAATCAACATAGAATCCAATCAAGTTAAGTTTAACACATGCTTGAGAATTAATTAGATTCATGAACAAGCATCAAACAAAACCGTATTTAACCAATGAACATATCCAGAAACGAATTCATCATGCATACTCAAGAGAAATCATCAAAACATCATAATGGGCTAGAGCACACAACCCTAGCCCCCAATCTAATGAACTACTCACAACTCATTGTCAAATATATCATTAATCTCAAAGATGCAAACATAAACATAAAACTAAAGAGAGAAAGAGTTAAGAATTGCTCAAGGGTCGTAGCCAGCAGCTCCTTGGTGACTCCAAAGATATATGCAGGTCTCCTCTTCGTTCTTCTCCCCTCTTTCAAGCTCTAGCAAGTCTAGCTTCCGATTCCTTGCTCCTCTTGATGGATGGCAACTTGTGGTGAAGGTAGATCGATGGAATGGTGGTGGAAAGTGTATGGTTGTAGTGTTTGGGGTGTGTGGAAGATATTTCGTGAAGGGATGGAAGTGAGATGGGTGGTGGAAGGTGGTGAAAATTGAAGAACAAATCCGGCAGACGTACTGGGCGTCCGGGCGGATGGTATCGGCGTCCGGGCTCTTGGTGCGTCTATGTGTGTTTCAGCAAGCTTTGCCGAGAGAAAATGGTGTCTATCTCCCTAGGGTTTCTTTGATCATGAGTAACTGATAGAGAAGAATGTCTGGTTAGTCTCTACAGCCTCCAAGGTCACACTAGGGTTTCCTAGTGGAGAGAGTAAACAAAGGTGAGTGGAGGGAAAAGAAATGGAAAAGAAAGGTGAAGTGGAGGGATTTGTGGGTGAGTGGAGGGCTTAGTGGACATGTCATCAGCCATGCACATGTGTGCAGCTGGTGTAGGAGAGTCTCTCCTTCTGTGGTGGTGCTCCGGTGGTGGTCCGGCGGTGGTGCCGCCTCTTGTGGTGGTGGTTTGCCGGAAAAATCGCCGGAAATGCAATTTCTTCATTTTCCTTCCTTTTTTCGATTCTTCAAGGCCTTCAATGGCAACGTCTTTCGAAGGTGAATTTGTGCAATCCTCAATGCCTAGAAGCCACGGTTGACTTCTTGTCCTCTTCTCGGAAGTGTGCCCAAAAGTGGTCAAAATGCACCTTCTTGTGCCGAATTACCTCAAGTCACATAAGTAACCTGAAATCATGAAAACACATATTAGTAGTAACAAAATGCCTTCGGACAAGCTTAACTCTCGTGATTAGGAATACAATTTGCGCTATAAATAAGTGCAAATCACACCCCCATACTTGAATCTTGCTTGTCCTCAAGCAAACACAACATAAAACAATAAGGGAAACACAATGAAATCACAAGAAAGGGAAAAACGGAATTCAAAACAAAAATTTTCTCCAACCATAGTCCTCAACGAGCTCGGGATGTTGTAAACAAGAGACATAAGATCACAAATCAAGGCTTCACAAATTTGCTAAGAATTTAACAAGCGCAATTCAATCATGCTCAGGTAAAGTGTGTGGAAACCAATGTACAATCCATCTCATGCAATCAAATAGGCACACTAAACACATTAACCACAACTCTCGCAAAGATCACTAAGTATTTCCGCTCAAGTGTAGAGGGTCAAAGTGTTTACTCTCATAACAAATGCACAAAGAATGTTCCCATATGCTTGCTCATCAACCAACTCTCAACAAATCGAACCATAAATCGTTAGATCTCAAAGACTTATAATGGTAAAACGGGGCCAATGGGTGAATGGAATGGAATGGAAATATGAGTGGTGCTAAGTGTTCACAAGACATATCAACGACTTTGAAACTCAAACCAAATGCTTCAACCAAAATGATTTTCTTATTCTCCTCCAACCTTATTCACAAACTACTTTCTTTTTGAATTTTTCTTTCTTTCTCATTTTCTATTTTTTTCTTCTTTATTTTTCTTGAGGAACTTTATTCCTTCTTTTTGTTTTTAATTTTCTTTCTTTCTTTCTTTGAACAAATAAAACTGAATTAAACAACTCCTCCAAACTTTTCTTTTAGTACAATCATCAACTCTCAAGTATCAAGGATAAGAAGTCACTATCAAAGTCTTGTAAACACAATGGAATGTGTGATGATATTTTGAAGTGGTGGAATGAATGTGTGTGATGTGGGTGAACAAAGGAAAGCTAATGATGTATATGGCTCAAAGTGGGCTATTCCTAGAGTTCAAATTCAAATGGATAATGGTCAATTTGGCAATGGTGTTCAACTAATGCCTTAGTCATTTCTAACTCAAAATGGATCAATAAAAGGCTTCAAGCGGTCTTTGAGCAAGTTCTAGGTCCAAACCTTATGCAATGTTCACACATGAAGAACAAATAGAACATGAAAGATGCATACTTGTGCATATTCAATGGGCTCAAAACCTCACAATTTCTGGGTATGCATGGCAATACATGTCAAGTGTGCTTCTCGTATTGCAATCAACGAATCAACAATGGTGAAGGGTACATGGTAATCAAGCAATCAAAAATCATGCATATTAAACTCAAAGCAAATCATATCAAGCCTCAATAATGATCACAGTCTCTAGAACACAACAAAGTAAGCTCAATTCATCATTAGGATCGGAGAAAATGGACACAAAACACAAACAACATACAAAAAGAATCAAAAATGCCAAAATTTCACAATCAGGGGCTCAGGCGTCCGGGCGCCCATTCCTGGCGTCCGGGCGGATCAAGTGGCAGAGAGCATGTTTTCTGGGATTACATAAGGCGTCCGGGCGCCTAGCAGGGGCGTCCGGACGGATCACACGATTTTACCTCCTAGACTTGTGGATGTCCGGACACTAGTAGGGTGTCCGGACGGATTAGCTACTGGAACTTGACAAAAATCGAAAAATTTGAAATATTTTGGCTAAAACAAACCCAATCTCACCCCCACACTTAAACTTAACATTGTCCCCAATGTGATAAGTGAATTGAACAATAAACTTTCGGTGAGAAACATAACAAACAACACAATCACACAAAACAAACAAGAATGAAAACAAGAAAAGATAGAAATACTCCCCTTCGAAGCGCATGTTTTCCGTTTTAGACACGAACAATCACCAACAACAAGGTTTCAAGACCTTGCAATCCAATGCTCACGACCTTTGGTGATGTATCTCATGATGTACTTCAAGAGTCGGGGATATGGGGCTGCCTCCCCATGAGTGCTTGTTTTTAGAGACCCTCAAGCCGGTCTTTTCCTCCTTAGGTAACATTGGGAACTTCGGTGAACCGTTCAACCTCCTCTTGAGTATCAAACGTACCACCATAGTACAACTTCAGCCTCTGCCCATTCACCTTGAATATGCCTCCATCTTGGAGGTTCTTCACTTCCACAGCTCCGTGTGGGAATACTTTCACAACCTCATAAGGACCGCTCCATCTTGAGCGTAGCTTTCCCGGAAACAACTTCAATCTTGAGTTGTAGAGCAATACTTTGTAACCGGGAATAAACTACTTCTTCTTGAGGTTCTTGTCATGCCAGACCTTGGTCTTGTCCTTGAACAAGGCTGCACTCTCATAAGCTTCATTGCGGATTTCAGCAAGCTCATTCAAGTCCAACCTCCTCTTGTCACCGGCTGCTCTTAAGTCCCAATTCATGGCCTTTACAACCCAAAATGCTCGGTGCTCCAGCTCTACTGGCATGTGGCAAGCTTTGCCATACACAAGTCTATATGGAGACATACCCAAAGGGGTCTTGTAAGCAGTTATATACGCCCACAACACATCAAGAAGTTTTGTGCTCCAATCCTTCCTAGTAGTGTTGACAGCCTTCTCCAATATATACTTGATTTCTCGATTCGTGATTTATACATATTTTATGTATAAAGAGCACTCCTAATTACTTATTTTATGCTCCCTTAGCACCTAATAATATCACTTACCCGCGTTTATCTCTTCTTATAGGTTCATACCGGGAGAAAAAAATGGAATATGAAGAAAAGGATGCACTTTAGAAGCTTTTAAGGGCGTTTTCGTGGAGCAACCAAAAAGTCAACAGTGACTTTGGAGCTCAAGATTCCAAGATTGAAGCCTTAGAAGTGAAGGACAACGATATCCCGGAGTTGAGACCAAGAAACCGAAAAGTCAACTTTCGGCCCGGAAAGTCAACCGAAGTCAACGGGCCCACATGGTCAACCCCGAGGTCAACCCCGAAGGCATCCCAAAGACTCATGCAAAGCTCTCCCACATCTACTAGGAGAGCTCATTTGATTAGTTGAGGCATATTGGTGGTGAGTAAGAATTCAAATTCAAAAAGGGGACAAAGCATTTAATGCTTATGCCATACTTTGTCTCCCAATGGTCCCAAATCTGATTTGCCTATGCTATACACACATTCCCACTTTGCCCTTAATGTCCATACACTTTCCTAACTACCCCATGGCATTTAGGTCTTTTTAGGTGAGTTAGATCTATGTTTTTAACCTTAGGATCATTCCCCTTTGATCCTAGCCCTTTATCCCCACATATATATTCTAAAACCTCCCATTTTCATGACACACAAACCCTAGACACCACAATTTCTCAAAATCCTCTCTAGTTTCCCTTTCCCTTTCCTTCATTTTTTCCCATTTTCCCCATTTTTCTGGTACCGGACGACCGGTCTCCGAGCATCCACGACCGGTCGCCGATACGGCATTCTTGCTACTTCCTCCATTTTCCACCACCTCCTCACTTGATCTCTCATACCTTCCTTCATCAAACATCCTCTACACACCCTCCACTACATCCACAAACACTTTTCCATCCCATTTCACCATCCTAACTCACTCTCACATTGGATCGTCTCAAGACCACAAGGAAAGGGGAGCTTGGTGCAAGAGAGGGCAAGAGAAGACCAAAGGAGCAAGGAAGAAGGCATAGCAAACTCTTGGTGACAGCAAGGAGCAGCTGGCCATCCTTCTTGAGCACTTCTTTACCCCTATCTACTCTTATTTGCCTTTATGCTTCCTAGAATTGAGGATTTGATGTATTCCATGATGTATTGTGAGTAGTCCTTGAAGATTGGGGGCTAGGGTTGTGTGCCCTAGCCCAATGAAGATGGTTTGATTGATTGATATTTATATGCATGAGATTTCATTATTGGATATGTTCATTGCCTACTTTAAAAGTGTTGAATGCATGTTTAGGAAATTTACTACTTCAAAAGCATGTGTTTGGCCCATTTTGATATGAATGCATAAGCTTAGTAACCTTGTGTGTCATAGGCATTTGACAATGAATGTGATGAGTTAACCTTGTTTGAATCCCTAGGTCTTAGTGCCCATAGCCTTAGTTTAGCAATTTGGGAACCATAGCATGGCTTAAGTTGTTAGACTAAGAGACTTTGTGAACCATAGCATGGCATGAAGATGCATAAGAAAAGACCATGGCCCTAGAACCCTAGTACGGCTAGGGTACGGGATTTGATCCACTAATCAATCTCGCTTGCATGTTTTTATAAATTAAATCAACCATTGGATTTGGGCTTAGGTGACCCAAAACCCCCTTTCACTTAATCAACAAAGTTTTCATCACTTGCTTTCACTTTTATTACTTGCTTGCATTTACTCATTTAAATTGTGTTTCTTGATCACTTGTCACTTTACAAACCAATCAATGTCTCCATCTACTCTACCACTTTGCACATATCCCACATAGCTCATGCATAGCAATCCATTTCTTACCTCCTCATTAGTGCATGTTAAACTAGCTATCATAGTTGCCTAGGGATTGGCACCGCCAATTCCCAACGACACACCCCGGTTCTTACTTCCATATTCTATTTTGACGACACGTTATGCTTGCGTGAAAGCGCTTCAAAAGCGTTAAAGTTAATGAGAAAAGAAAAAAAAAACTAAAAATTGAAAATCACAAAAATATGTCTTTATTTTCTTTGCTTGCTTTTGGTTTTGTCCAACCCCGATGATGAAATTGAGCTATCTAAGTCTAGATTAAGAGATTTTGGAGCATGTTTATAGGCTTTGTGAGAATTGCTTTGTGGTTAACATGCACAATTGATGATTGCTTGAATTCCATTTGCACTTAGCCTATTCTAATTTGTCGATTGCAATCCAAGAAGCATTTTTAGACTATGTGTTGACATGCATACCTATATGAAGTGAGATTTGAGCCAAATGATAATGTGTGCATCATCCATACATTAATTTTCTTCATGTGTGCACATTCCATGGGTTTAATGATACCTAGAACTTGCTCAAAGACCACTTGAAACTTTTTGTTAATTTGCGGTGATTTTAAAAATGACAAAGGCACTAGTGAGCACCATGGCCAAACCATCATTCATCCCTTAACACTCACTTTAGGACTACACCATTTGAGCCTCATCCATCTCTAGCCTTTCATTTCATCACCCACATCACCATATCCATGTTCTAAGCCTAAACACTAGCCTACCCTTGTTCCAAAATGTTAATGAGACAATGATTGTGACTTCTTGTTTTCTATTGTGCTTGGGAAATCTTTGGTTGTACAAAAAGATAAGTGTGGGGGTAGTTAGCAAGAAAAAGAGTTCGAAAAGAAAATCAAAGAAAAGATTGTGTTTGGTTGTGAAATAAAGTTAGAAAGAAAGTTCAAAGAAAAGGAAAATACAAAAGTGGAAAGTGTTGAGAAAATCAAAAAGAAAAGGAGAAAGAAAGAAGAAAATCCAAAAAGAAGTGTAGAAGAATAAAAGGTTGGAGGAGAATAAATGTTAGGTTGTTTGATCACTTGAGCACACACCATTGAAAACAAGTTTCAAAGTCCTTGAAGTTGTCTTGTGAAGCATAGGGAGCATTTGCATACTTCCATTCCCTTCATTTCATTTAGCCCCAAGCCATTGGCCCCATTACAACCATGAAAAGTCCTTTTGATTTAAAGAACCGTAAATTGATTTGTGGAGAGTTGGTTTTTGAGCAAGCTTATGGGGACATTACTTGTGGAATTGTTTGAGTGTAAACACTTTAACCTCTAAACACTTGAGCGGAAATATTTAGTGAATCTTTGTGAGTTTAGCGGTTAACTTAGTTTGATTTTGCCTATTGAATTGCTTGAGATCGATTGTGCATGGCATCCACACACTACACTCAAGCATTAATTAAATGTTCATGTTAAGTACTTAGCAATTTTTCAAAGCCCATGCTTATGCTCTATTTGATTCTTGGTTGTGGCTCATGAAGCTCTCTGAGGGTTATGGTTGGACAAGCCATTTGCTTGATTGTCTACCTTTTGGTCTTTCTATTTTGGGTGTGATTATGCTTGAGGACAAGCATGACTTAAGTGTGGGGGTGTGATTTATACATATTTTATGTATAAAGAGCACTCCTAATTACTTGTTTTATGCTCCCTTAGCACCTAATAATGTCACTTACCCGCGTTTATCTCTTCTTATAGGTTCATACCGGGAGAAATGGAATATGAAGAAAAGGATGCACTTTAGAAGCTTTTAAGGGCGTTTTCGTGGAGCAACCAAAAAGTCAACCGTGACTTTGGAGCTCAAGATTCCAAGATTGAAGCCTTAGAAGTGAAGGACAACGATATCCCGGAGTTGAGACCAAGAAACCGAAAAGTCAACTTTCGGCCCAGAAAGTCAACCGAAGTCAACGGGCCCACATGGTCAACCCCGAGGTCAACCCCGAAGGCATCCCAAAGACTCATGCAAAGCTCTCCCACATCTACTAGGAGAGCTCATTTGATTAGTTGAGGCATATTGGTGGTGAGTAAGAATTCAAATTCAAAAAGGGGACAAAGCATTTAATGCTTATGCCATACTTTGTCCCCTAGCCTTTTTCCTTCACCTTTTGTCTCCCAATGGTCCCAAATCTGATTTGCCTATGCTATACACACATTCCCACTTTGCCCTTAATGTCCATACACTTTCCTAACTACCCCATGGCATTTAGGTCTTTTTAGGTGAGTTAGATCTATGTTATTAACCTTAGGATCATTCCACTTTGATCCTAGCCCTTTATCCCCACATATATATTCTAAAACCTCCCATTTTCATGACACACAAACCCTAGACACCACAATTTCCCAAAATCCGCTCTAGTTTCCCTTTCCCTTTCCTTCATTTTTTCCCATTTTCCCCATTTTTCTGGTACCGGACGACCGGTCGCCGAGCATCCACGACCGGTCGCCGATACGGCATTCTTGCTACTTCCTCCATTTTCCACCACCTCCTCACTTGATCTCTCATACCTTCCTTCATCAAACATCCTCTACACACCCTCCACTACATCCACAAACACTTTTCCATCCCATTTCACCATCCTAACTCACTCTCACATTGGATCGTCTCAAGACCACAAGGAAAGGGGAGCTTGGTGCAAGAGAGGGCAAGAGAAGACCAAAGGAGCAAGGAAGAAGGCATAGCAACCTCTTGGTGACAGCAAGGAGCAGCTGGTCATCCTTCTTGAGCACTTCTTTACCCCTATCTACTCTTATTTGCCTTTATGCTTCCTAGAATTGAGGATTTGATGTATTCCATGATGTATTGTGAGTAGTCCTTGAAGATTGGGGGCTAGGGTTGTGTGCCCTAGCCCAATGAAGATGGTTTGATTGATTGATATTTATATGCATGAGATTTCATTATTGGATATGTTCATTGCCTACTTTAAAAGTGTTGAATGCATGTTTAGGAAATTTACTACTTCAAAAGCATGTGTTTGGCCCATTTTGATATGAATGCATAAGCTTAGTAACCTTGTGTGTCATAGGCATTTGACAATGAATGTGATGAGTTAACCTTGTTTGAATCCCTAGGTCTTAGTGCCCATAGCCTTAGTTTAGCAATTTGGGAACCATATCATGGCTTAAGTTGTTAGACTAAGAGACTTTGTGAACCATATCATGGCATGAAGATGCATAAGAAAAGAGCATGGCCCTAGAACCCTAGTACGGCTAGGGTACGGGATTTGATCCATTAATAAATCTCACTTGAATGTTATCTGATGAAATCAACCATTGGATTTGGGCTTAGGTAACCCAAAACCCCTTTTCACTTAATCAACAAAGTTTCAAACCAAATTGTGTTCACTTTTATTTCTTGCTTGCACTTTGATTTAAATTGTGTTTTCTTGATCACTTATCACTTCACAAACCAACAAATGTCCCCATCTACATGTCCACTATGCACATACCCCACATAGCTCATGCATAGCAATCCATTTCTTGCCCCCTCATTAGTGCTTGTCGACCTAACTACTCTAGTTGCTTAGGGATTGGCACCGCCAATTCCCGAACGACACACCCCCGGTTCTTTCTTCCATATTCTATTTTGACGACACGTTATGCTTGCGTGAAAGCGCTTCAAAAGCGTAAAAGTTAATGGCGCCGTTGCTTGCCGGGGATTGAGGTGGATCTTTGATCCCTTGGTAGCCGGTAGTGGTTACTTGCACTTTCTTGTGTAGTTTGTTATTGTTTTGTTGATAATTGTGTGTTTTCTCACTCATGAAACCATCTTGAGTTGTTCATTGTTCTTACCATTTGTTGTTGGGAGAGAAATTGGTAGTATTGTGTTGATTTTGAACTAGGTTTGTTCCCTACTCCATCTTGGAAAAGTGGGGATTTTGTGAAGAAAAACAAAAGTCAGAACGGACGACCGGTCGCCCCTGTTTGTCGACCGGTCGCCAAGGGCACAGGAAAAAGAGGAAAAGTTTCGGAAGCTCCGCGACCGGTCGCCCCTGTTTGCCGACCGGTCGCCGATGCCCTGTTTTGGATTTTTCTTGTGTTTTGAGATCCAATTGCTTTCTATTGTCATATACATTTGATTTCTTGCTTTAATTGTGATATCTAATCAATCTTTTGGTGTTTAAAGGTGCATGAACCCGCCCCAATCGAATTACATTCGATTTGCACTAAGAAGCGGACGAGTTTTAGAAGAGATACCACGAGGTAGACCGAAAAGGAGGAGAAGAAGAGTACTTCAAGTGACCGAAAGTGCTCCTCCGGTTATTCGCACTTCACCTCCTCCAAGGATTTCTACTTCACCGCCAAGACAAGAGGCCACCATGGGTGACCAAGTGCCTCCACCACCACCACCACCGGTGAGGAGAATGAGGGAGTACACCCTACCACAAATTGTGGGCAACCCCTCTTGCATAGTACTCCCTCCATGCGAACATCACTTCGAAATCAAGTCCTCCACTCTCAACATCTTGCCAAGCTTCAATGGTACCAATCAAAGTCCGTACGACCACTTGATGGAGTTTGAGCAAGCATGCACCACCGTCAAATTAACTGGCCTCCCGGAAGAGAGTCTCAAGCTTCGGCTCTTCCCATTCACATTGAGGGATAATGCAAGGAGGTGGCTCACCAAGCTTCCCCCAAGCTCCATTCACTCTTGGGTCCAAATGCAAGAGACGTTTTTGGCTAAGTATTTTCCCCCAAGTAAAGCGGCGAAGGTTCGTGATGAATTAGTGAGCTTCAAACAACACTCTACGGACACCTTCCATGAGACTTGGGAGTGATTCAAGGATTTGGACTTGTCATGTCCTCATCATGGTTTGGAGAAATGGCTATTGGTAGACCTATTCTATAGAGGGCTTGGACCGGACCAACGCCAAAGAGTTGACACTTTTAGTGGTGGCACCATAGCGGATAAGTCTCCCGATGAGGCTTGGAACACTTATGAAGAGTTGGCGGAGAATTCACTTCATTGGGATGATATGGGAACAAGGAAGGTGACCAACCTTTCTATGCCATCAAGGGAGTTTTTAAAAGAAGAAAATGCGGTTGTCTCCGGGTCTATTAATGTGGCACAAGAGTTCAAAAGATTGGAGAGCAAGCTTGAGAGTCTCATTGAGAGCAAACTTGGGCATTTGGTACATCAAGGAGCTCCCTCATCTTCACCAAGCTCCCAAGAGAAAAGAGAAGCTACTATTTGCCTAATTTGTGATGCACATACACATGACACTCAAGATTGCCACCTTGCTTCTACATATCCGGAATTTGTACAAGAGTATGTGAACCAAGTGGGAGAGCCCAAGCAAGCCCATGTGAATCCTAGAAATGATCCATACTCCTTCACCTACAATCCGGGATGGCGGAATCACCCTAATTTCACTTATGGGGGCAACCAAAGGGAGAACAACTTGCAAGGTAGAGGTGGTCATCATTCTTATGGCCAAGGAAGGAATCAAAACTTTCATGATAGATCACAAGGATTCAATTCCTACCATGGAGGAACCACTCAAGCTCCCATTGCTCAATCAAGTTCATCACAAGCACCCCCCGGATTCAATTCTCAAGGCGGTCCATCTTCTTATGGAGGGCCAAAGCCCAATTTTGGAGTCTCATCAAGTCAACCACAAGTTCAAGAGCCAAAGAAACCAAGCTTGGAGGACCTTCTCTCGGCTTTTGTTCAAAAGACCGATATTAGCATTACAACCTTGAGTCAAGGACAACAAGCTCTTCAACAAAGTGTGGGTGCATTGACACAAGGACAACAAAATCTTCAACAAGGGCTACACAAGATGGAGTTGCAATTTGGTCAATTGGCCAAGGAAATGAGTGAGAGACCTAGAGGTTCACTTCCCTCTCAAGTGGAGCCTAATCCGAGGGCAAAGACTCATGAGCAAGTCAACGCTATCTCCACTCTTCGTTCCGGTAAGCTCTATGACAATAAAGTTCATTTTGACCCCCTTACATATTATAATGATCCCCCTTCTCATTTGAATTTTGATAGTGATATTATTTATGAGGAGAATGGGACCGGAGGGGAAGAAAATGTACCCTCCGGTAATTTGGAGTTGGGAGATGTTGTGACCTTGTCTAAACAAAGGAGAGAAAAGGGGGTGGATAAGGTAGCCGGTGGGGAAGAAAATGTACCCACCGGAGGAGCTTCTAGCCATATCAAGCCACCATCCAAGTTTCAAGCTCCTACATCGACCTCCCAAGTTCAAGCTTCTAATCCTTCATCATCTACTTCAAAGGGTCATGAGCAAGGAATTCCGTTGTTGGGAAACCAATTCGGGCAACTAGCTCTTGACTACGATTTTGAGAAGGAAGACTATGCTAGGCGGAAGCACAACAAGGTTTCTATTGGCGACAATCAAGTAAATGGAGATCCTAGTGATCCTAGGAATGAGTCTCGTTCGGGTGGAGAACCATTGGGAGAGGCCATGAAGGCTAGGGACCCCAATGCCCCCGAGAAGGACTCTAGGGACACTAGAGCTCCATCCTCAACTAGTGAGCCAAGAAGAGGTCCAAGGTGTGTTCCACCTCTTGACATGAGTGATTACGAAGTCCCTTTGCCCTTCCCTCAAGTGAAGCGCAAGGAAGAACTGAAGAAGCGTCAAGACAAGCATAAGAAGGAGTTTTATGAGATGTTCAAGAAAGTCAATTTGAATGTGCCCCTCTTGGATGCCATTAAGCAATTCCCGGCCTATGGAAAGTTTCTAAAGGAGTTGTGCACCAACAAGCGAAAGTTCAAGAAGGGCGAGCAAGTTATTCTAAGTGAAGAAGTATCGGCAATCCTTCAAGGGAAGCTCCCACCAAAACTTAAAGATCCCGGCTCATTCACCGTTCCATGTACCATTGGAAAGAAGTCTTTTGATAATGCTATGTTGGATCTTGGAGCTTCCATCAATTTGATGCCCTATCATGTTTACAAGACTCTTGGGTTGGATGACATCAACCAAGACATCAAGATATCCTTGAGGATGGCGGACCGAAGCTTGGTATTCCCTAGAGGAGTAGTTGAGAATGTGCTAGTAAATATTGAAGAGCTTTATGTCCCGGCCGATTTTGTAATTCTTGATATGGAGGAGTCCCCTCATGAGGAGGATGAGCAACCCATTATCTTGGGTAGAGCCTTTATGGCCACGGCGGGCACAAAGATTGATGTTCAAAAGGGCATCCTCACTATGACGGTTTTTGAGACCACTATTGGTTTTCGTATTTTCGATGCTATGAAGAGCCGCTTGAAGTTGGGAGAATGCTTTAGAATTGAAGTGGTTGAAGACCTAGTGGAGTCCACATTCATTGAGTCAAGCTTCAAGGACCCCTATGAAGCCTCTATTTCACAACATGGTAGAGAGTTTATGAATGAAGAGGTCTTGGAGGCGGCATTAACACTTGGGAAACTTCCCACTACCTCATCTTCTTTCAAGGTGAGACCACCTAGTGTGCTTGACACTACACTTGCCTTGGAGTCTAAATTGCAACCATCTATTGTGTGCCCACCCAAACTTGAGATGAAGCCGCTTCCTACTACATTGAAGTATGCTTACTTGGGTGAAGAGGAGTCACTTCCGGTGGTTATCTCTTCAAAGCTTTCTAGTGGAGAAGAGGAGAGACTTTTGGAGGTATTAAGGAGACATAAGGGAGCTTTGGGGTGGACAATAGCCGATATAAAGGGCATTTGTGCTAGCAAGTGTATGCATCACATCTACATGGAAGGGGATGCCGAGCCGTCAAGGGAAGCTCAAAGACGCCTCAACCCACCTATGATGGAGGTTGTCAAGAAGGAAGTTACTAAGCTACTTGATCATGGGATTATCTTTCCCATTTCGGATTCTAAGTGGGTCTCTCCCGTGCAAGTGGTGCCCAAGAAAGGAGGCATGACCGTGGTGAAGAATGATAAAGGAGAAGACATACCTCAACGTGTGCAAAATGGTTGGAGGGTATGCATTGATTATAGGAAGCTAAATTCCTCTACAAGAAAGGACCATTTTCCACTTCCTTTCATTGACCATATGTTGGAAAGATTGGCGGGTCATTCACATTTTTGCTTCCTAGACGGCTATAGCGGGTATAACCAAATAGTTATTGCTCCCGAAGACCAAGAAAAGACTACTTTTACATGCCCGTTTGGTACTTTTGCTTATAGGCGAATGCTCTTTGGTCTTTGTAATGCTCCCGCTACTTTCCAAAGATGTATGATGGCCTTGTTCCATGATATGACGGAGAAATTTATGGAGATCTTCATGGACGACTTCTCGGTGCATGGAAATTCTTTTGATGAATGCTTGACACATTTGGCTCTAGTTCTCAAGCGATGTGAGGAGTCTAATCTCATTTTGAATTGGAAGAAGTGCCACTTCATGGTGGAAGAAGGGATCGTCCTCGGTCATGTGGTTTCCATAAGAGGTATTGAAGTGGATAAAGCAAAGGTGGATTTAATAGAGAGATTGCCACCCCCGGTTAATGTCAAAGGTGTGAGAAGCTTCATGGGTCATGCGGGATTCTATCGCCGGTTCATCAAGGACTTCTCCAAAATTTCCAAGCCTCTTTGTGATCTTCTTGCCAAGGATGCTCCTTGGAATTTCGATGATGCTTGTTTGGAGGCTTTCACAATGATTAAGACACTTTTGACCACCGCACCTATCATTTGTGCGCCGGATTGGACACTCCCCTTCGAGTTGATGTGTGATGCATCAGATTATGCAATGGGCGCCGTTTTGGGCCAAAGGAAGGAAAAACTCATGCATGCTATATACTATGCTTCAAGGACGCTTAATGATGCTCAAGTGAATTATACCACCACCGAAAAGGAACTTTTGGCTATTGTGTTTGCACTAGAGAAGTTTCGGAGTTATCTCATTGGCTCCAAGGTCATTGTTCACACCGACCATTCGGCCTTGAAGTACCTACTTTCAAAGAAAGACTCCAAGCCTAGACTCATTCGGTGGATCTTCCTTCTCCAAGAATTTGATATTGAAATACATGACAAGCCGGGAAAAGAGAATGTGGTGGCCGACCACCTATCAAGGCTTGAAAGTGGAGGTGATGACTCCTCTATTCCCATTATGGAGAGGTTTCCCGATGAGCAACGTTTTGCCATTACATCTCATGGTCTCCCATGGTACTCTAATCTTGTCAATTACTTGGCAAGTGGTGGATCCTTCATACCCGAAGAGTTGGACCACTATGACGCCATTCAAGACACCTTTGGGTACTTCTCCATTCCGGCTTGTCTACGGAAAGGCTTGTCACTTACCGGTTGAATTGGAGCACAAAGCTTTTTGGGCCATCAAGACATTCAATCATGATTTGAAGGAAGCCGGTGACAAGAGGAAGCTTGATCTAAATGAGCTTGAAGAGATTCGAGAAGATGCTTATGAGAGCGCCAAGAACTTCAAAGTGAAAACGAAGTATTGGCATGACAAGAGACTCAAGGAGAAGACATTTGTGCAAGGCCAAAAGGTGCTCCTCTACAACTCTCGCTTGAGGCTATTTCCGGGCAAGCTTCGCTCAAGGTGGAGTGGCCCCTATGAAGTTGTTCATACATTTGATCATGGAGCCATAGAGTTGAAGGACCCTCACAATGGAGGCACTTTCAAGGTCAACGGGCACCGCTTGAAACCATACTATGATGCGGCCTTTGACACACATATGGAGGTAGAGCGCCTTCATGATGCTCCTTGAAGTCACAAGTGGAGGCAAGACCGGCTTTAGGTCTCTAAAAAGAAGCGCTTGTGGGGAGGCAACCCCATTTGTCGAAGATATTTAGTAATGAATAAAGGAAACTTGGGAGGCCAGTGTTTTGACAAGACTCAATGGGAGTTGGCAAATGGCACACATTCAAGTAGACAATCTTCACCAAAGGTCGTGAGCTAAGGATCGCAAAGCCTCGAAGCTTTGTTTGTTGGTGATTATTGGTGTTGTAAAAATCGGAAAGCATGCACTTCAAGGGGGAGCATTTCTAACCCTTAATCTTTCTTCATATTTATATGGCATGCATTGTGTGTTGTTGATGAAAATGTCCTCTTTTAGACTATGATTTGAATGTGAATGAGTTTGTAGTCTAAGTGTGGGGAAGCCCAAAAATGCATGAAAATTGGAAAATTGGAAAATTGGACAATTTTGATTTTCGGCGACCGGTCGCTCAGAAGGCCGCGACCGGTCGCGGAGAGGCAGGAGAATTTTGGAATAAGATCGCAGGTTTGGCGACCGGTCGCCAACATCCCGCGACCGGTCGCCGAGTCGGGAAATTTTTAAAAAAACTTCCGTTTTCTCTCTCTCCTCATTTTTCCAGAATTTCTCCTCTCTCTCCGAAAACCCTAAACCCCCAAATCCTACCCAAGCTCGATTTTGGCCAAATTACTCCCAAAATCTTCCAATTTCGGGTAGATTCTACAAGCTTGCTTCATTATTTCGGTGATTTGAAGGAAATTTTCGGGTTTTTCGTGGTTTTTACTTGGATTTCTCAAGAGGTAGATTTCGAATTTTTTCCCCTTTTTCTTGCTATTTGGTGCGATTTGATGCATAATATGATGATATATTGTTGAAATCTTGTTAGTTTAAGCCTTGGTGTTGAGATTTGCATGCTAAAAACAAGATTCAACACCAACAATGCATGAAAATTTCGGGATGAACAGTACCCGAGCTGTTCTTGGGCGAAAATTTGGGGATTTTCATCCCTTTGTGTGTTCTAGGCCTAATTGAGTTGATTAATTGATCTTTTGGACTCTATTTGGTAGAAACATTGATGTTTTGCTTCCTAATTTCGTCAATTGCATGATTTGTGCACTTGGATTGAGAATTTTTGATGAATTTGGGAAATGTGGATAATTGAAATGTTGCCATGCCGAATTTTCGATTGTTTTGTGCCTTGAACTTCGAATTAGCTTAGATTTGGTGCATTGTGAGCAATTGGTAATTTATTGGACTATATTTGCCTTGACATTGAAATTTTGATTTTCGAATTCATCGCTTGTTTGATTATTGAGCTAATTGTTGTGATGGATTTGGGAATAATGATTCTCAAAGTGTTATAATGTCAACATTTGTATGGAATTGCCTATTGCCTTTGTGCCTTGCATTGTGTGCAATCCTAATGTGTCTCTAAGCATTTGAATCGATTAGATAGGATTTGCATGCTTTGGCCCTAAGGGATGGATTTTGAATGAGTTCTAGCATTATGTGTTTGATAACCACATGGAGCTACATTGTGAGATTTTGGCAACATGATTTGCTTAAGCTTGGAATTGTGACTTGTGAAATTGAGTGTCATTGTGAATGCAATTTCGGTTCCTAATTGTGAATTGGTGAATTTTTGTTGCTAGGTCGATTTAGTCATCACCATGGTTCGTACCGGACGTAACACGGACACCTCCTCCACTCCTCCACCCAAGCGGTCAAGGGCTAGTGCATCATCATCTACCTCGGCTCTCAAAACCATTATTGCCGAGCGTGACGTGGACATGAACGACACGTCCCATCCTGTCCTCGTCGACTTATGTGAGTTTATTCGTGCCCAATACCTCACCGATCTAGCCACTAACCTTTGTCGATATCATGAGCCCACAGTGAGAGCTTTCTATGACAACTTTCCCGAGGTAGAGTCTGTCACCCGTCCCCCCCTGGAGGTATCCATTAAGGTTCACGGCAAGGTGGTTCACCTTAGCCAAGCAATCATTGAGTCTCATCTTAACCTCCCTAAGGTATCCGAATACTACACTACCTCGTACTTTAGCTCCCTCCAGGATTATACTTGGCAATCCTTGACCGCAACCACATACCTTGAGCCACCCACCACTAAAACCAAGGCCATTTATTGTGGGAAGTTCAAGGAACCGTATGGGGTCTTTTGGCAATTCGTGCGGAACAACATCATCCCTACCGCCCAACATTCGGAAGTGCCTCAAGCGAGTTGTAAACTCCTAGTGCGCATGGTGGCGGATGACTTGCATATACCTTTTGGGGCCCTTATCTATAGGTCCATTCTAGGGAGTGCTAGTGGGGGGCATCTAGTAAACTCACATTCCCTTGCCTTATTTCTAGCTTGTGCACTAGGGCCCGGGTCCCCCATATGGACAAAGGGCCTTGGAAGGCCGGTTTTGGGACCCTCAATGCCGTCAATGTCGGCAAGAGCGGCACCCAGAGAGACATTGCTGTTGGGGATCACCCTATTCCACCACCACCACCACCATCATCTTCATCCTTCCCTACTAGTGACCCCACTCCATCATCTACCTCATACCCTCCCCCTCCTACCTTTGATCTCTCGGGTTGTGACCCCCAAATGGTGGGATTATTTCAGCATTTCCATACCCAAACCACTCACCACATGGACATGGGGTTCCATCAAATTCATAACCGTTTGGATTTGATGGATACCTAATTTGGGCACATTAATGAGCGCTTCGATGCCACCACCGCTCAGTACACTCACATGTGTGACATGTTTGAGCAGCTTTCATTTTGGCAAAGAAGCGGTGGCGCTAGCGGGAGTGGAGGAGGCACTCAAGGAGGCGGCAACGAGGAGCAAGGCGGACCTAGTGATGGTTCTTAGTGTGGTGGCTACTTTCGGATTCTCTTAGTTTCATGTGGTTTTCTTTTGAGTAGTCTTGTGAACTCATGGCATGTATTTTTTCCCCTTTGGGGCCATACTCTAACTCATTCATGCTTAATCTTAGCCTATTTGCCATTTGGATCTTTATTGAGCCTTTGTGCTTGGTTTTTAATATATGTGATTTATACATATTTTATGTATAAAGAGCACTCCTAATTACTTGTTTTATGCTCCCTTAGCACCTAATAATGTCACTTACCCGCGTTTATCTCTTCTTATAGGTTCATACCGGGAGAAATGGAATATGAAGAAAAGGATGCACTTTGGAAGCTTTTAAGGGCGTTTTCGTGGAGCAACCAAAAAGTCAACCGTGACTTTAGAGCTCAAGATTCCAAGATTGAAGCCTTAGAAGTGAAGGACAACGATATCCCGGAGTTGAGACCAAGAAACCGAAAAGTCAACTTTCGGCCCGGAAAGTCAACCGAAGTCAACGGGCCCACATGGTCAACCCCGAGGTCAACCCCGAAGGCATCCCAAAGACTCATGCAAAGCTCTCCCACATCTACTAGGAGAGCTCATTTGATTAGTTGAGGCATATTGGTGGTGAGTAAGAATTCAAATTCAAAAAGAGGACAAAGCATTTAATGCTTATGCCATACTTTGTCCCCTAGCCTTTTTCCTTCACCTTTTGTCTCCCAATGGTCCCAAATCTGATTTGCCTATGCTATACACACATTCCCACTTTGCCCTTAATGTCCATACACTTTCCTAACTACCCCATGGCATTTAGGTCTTTTTAGGTGAGTTAGATCTATGTTTTTAACCTTAGGATCATTCCCCTTTGATCCTAGCCCTTTATCCCCACATATATATATTCTAAAACCTCCCATTTTCATGACACACAAACCCTAGACACCACAATTTCCCAAAATCCTCTCTAGTTTCCCTTTCCCTTTCCTTCATTTTTTCCCATTTTCCCCATTTTTCTGGTACCGGATGATTTGTATGCGATTTGCATACAAATTAGGCCTCTAATCATCATTATTGTGCTTGTCCAATGACCATTTGTGAGTCTCTAATCCTTGTTTGCACACTTGTAGGTAAATTGAGCATCGGAACGATATTGGGAGCGAAAGGAAGCATTTTGGAGCTTTTAGTGGATTTCCGGCAAAAAGACGAAAAGTCAACCCGAGGACCAAAAGTCAACTCGTGGTCAACCCCGACTTTGGAGCATCAAAGAGTCAAGTGCCGAGTCCCGAGAATGAAGCACAAGAGAATTCCGAAAGATTGACCAAGAAACCGAAAAGTCAACTATGGTCAACTCCGAAGGTCAAAGTCAAGGTCCAAGTCAAGGTCAACCTTGTGATTCACAAATGTGCTCCCACATCATCAAGGACCACACTAGATTTGGTGAGGTGACATGTTGATTATTCCTTCCTTTTGTCTCCCATAAGATTTTACCTCATTACCCTTCATTTAATCTCCTTAGCCCTTGGATTTAACCCTAGCAATCCTAGCCTTTCATTCTTCCCTTCCCTTGCCTATATATAGTTTAGTTTTTGCCTCATTAGGTAATCTTGAGCCTTCCCATTCAGCCCCAAATCGACCTCACTTTCCCTCCCCCTTTCCTTCTCTCCAATTTCCCTTTCACCTCAGCCTCAGCACGCTCGTCGACCGGTCGACGACATCCTGTCGAACGGTCGACAGTCGACTGCCTCCGCCACTTCCGCTCGTTTGCGCCGCCTCCGCCACTTCTACCACCATTTGGGCAGCTTGCACTACTACAGAAAAAGGTTCACACGACGGGTGAAAACCGTTGTCTGATCGGACAATTTTCCGTGGACTAAGGAGGCGACGACTATTGAGCATTCATACGACGGCTATTCCCCATTGTTTACCGATCAGAGGGACGACCTAATAAATTTCATATCCGTTGTGTGATTGTATGGGCATAAATGTCGGCATGTGTCATATGTTCCGTGTTTGCACTATTCAGACAACATAATAGTTTTGTTGTGTTGTTAGTCTCCAATTTGGACAACGATTTTCAATTATTTCTGTTGTCTGAGTTAACATTCAACAATGCTCAATGTTATACCTGTTGTGTGAATGATTCGTATTGTGTTATTTGAGTTAGTATCAACAATGCTCAATTGTGGTCGTAATATTATGCATTTAATTGGATGGAAGATCTGGACTAGCAAATAAGGAAGATCCATCGATTAAGAAGCCATGACTTCAGTCACCAACTCTTTCATTTAGTTAAGGTCCGCTTGTTGCCTGGCTCATCACACAAATCAAAATTTAAGATACCAACTAAATTTTACTTCTTGTGCGCACTACAAAAACATCAAACTTTATAACAAACCGTAAATGCTTAGTGCACATTGGAACACTAACATTGTTCCAAAACAAATACAATTCAATTCCTAGCACTGAATAATGGTAAACTCCACACAACACTTATTCAAATCTACCCTATATATAAAGATAAGCCTCTACAACTCTACAAGTTCCACTATGTTACTTATTCAAATCTACCCTATATATAAAGATAATTAAGCCTCTACAAGTTCAGCTCTATTATACTTAGATCCATTCTGGTTGATAAACCAACCATCTAACAGCCACAAAATGAACTAGAAAAATTCAGCTCAAGCATGAACTACATGGAGGGTTTTCCCTTCAAGAAGCTCTAAGCTTGTACCACCTCCGGTTGAAATGTTGCTCATTTTGTCAGCAAGGCCAGCCTTCTCCACGGCAGCAACAATCAATACCCTCCAATGAAAGTTGTAAGTCCCTTTGCCACTTAGCTCCGCAATCACCTATTAAAAAGAAAGGAAAAGACAACACAGAGAATGACCTGAAGTTTAAATTTGGGTACACTATCATCTATACATATATAAGAGGTGATTTTTCTTCTCTTCGTGGTACAAGCAAACTATATAGTAATTATTCTGCTCTTAATCATTTTTGAACAAACACAGCAATAACCACAAATTCCAACACAACTTCTACTCCATATGATACCCATTCAAAATCAAAATCCATTGAAATTAAATTTATTCTTGTAGCAATCATTACCTAAGCAGATCAATTCCACATAGAGATCGATATGTGTTCAAGTGTAAAGGAACAATTCATGAACTCACCAATCAGAACATAAGCAATTAGATATTTTCAAGCTTCAACATAACCATTACCTCACATGTTACAATAAGCTTAAGACAACAACATTTTCAAGATAAAAACTTTTATTTCACATCCCAAAATAAGCAAGGCAGAAAATATATAGACAAGAAAACCTATGAATAAAAATATGAGAACAGAAATAGTAAAGATTGCAGCAAAATACACAACTTTATGGCTAAGCGACCAAAGATTGCAGCAAGCAATTGACACCAGTAACCAAATATAAATTAAACCAAAGACAAGAACCAAGAAAGAAGCATTAATTCCAATACATGTTGACCATGGATAAACTAGTTGCTTCTGCATTAGTCACAATCCGATAAAAGAAACAATTGGGTAGTAGTTTTTTTGACCAGAACCTGCAAATCAATCTGAAAAATTAAAACTTCAAAACAGGTAATGGAAACCCGAGTGAAGACAAAGAGATCCAATCTCCAATTTCCAATTTGTTCCAAAGGTTCAAGAAGACAAAAACAAAAATTGGTCGCACCAGCCACCAAACGCAGTGGAGCCGTAGTAGCTAACCACAATCTTTTCTGTCAATTCTCAAACCTCAACCAAATCAAGCAAAGTTAAATGAAAATGAAAACCCATGAGGAGTAGAGAAACTTTATACCTTGGGGTTTGCTCGGAAAATTGACGATTTGACCGGAATCTCACTTGAAATCTCTGAAACCCTAGAATTTATTTTCCTTGATTCGCCCCAGTCAAGTAGAGTTTGGAAGCAAGGCTGGTGGCGTTGGGTTCGTTGTGTAGGCGGCTTCAAAACTCAACAGGTGGTGCATGTTATCGTTGCCAGAAAACATCGAATCAAATCGGGTAAAGAAAACAACAGCTGTCGCGACTTTGGAAGGTGATTCCAACGTCTACAAGGGGTGCTTCGCTGTTAGATTTGTCGGGTTTCGAAGAGGACGAAGAGAGGAAGAGATTGTGGGTGGTGGCGGGCCTTGAGGTGGCTTGACAGCGGAGAACTCGCTGGTCAAAGGCTTGCGGGTATTGTAGCATCTTGAGGGCTTAGGGAGGTTACAAGAAAGAGAGACCGAGAGGAAGAGAGACAAGGGTAGAAGACGGAATGAGGGGTAGGGAATTTGGGGTGGGTAGGGTTTTTTTTTTTTTTTTTTCCAAAGTATCAAAGAGTTTAAGGCAGGGGTGGGTAGAGATGTAGTCATGTAGGGCATGATTGTTGTCTAAATTGGACATACCCTTACAATGAAAGCCTAATTTCGAATTTTGAGTTTGCCAGCTGCGCGCTTTGGGAAAAATTTTGAGGCTGTGGGGGGGGAATTTTTTCACTCTTCAAATTGATATCATTCATACGACGGTTTCAATTATTTTCGTTGTACAAACGAATACATGAGAAACAAAAAGTTATCAAATTAGACTAAAGCTTGAGGTTTGGAGGAAATTTGGTGCTTCTTAAAATTTGCAATTCACTCAGACAACGGATACCAGCTACAACTGTCATCTTAAGTAATTCACAATCCAGCGTGAAAAACTAATGTTGGTTGAATTCAAATCAGACGACAGATATTTTAACACACGTTGTCCCATAATTTCAATATCCTTCATACAACGATAAAGTTACTAACGTCGTATAAGTCGTGTCGTCTGATTAGTTTTGTGTAGTAGTGTTGGGATCCTCACCAGACATCAGGGACGCCATCTACACTCAAGAAGAAGAAGGATACACCATTGATTGAGCATTTCTCACCCCTTCTCTCTCTTGTATTCATGATTTTAGCTTGCTATTGTTTTGTGATGATGCATCCCTTGATGGATAGTGAGTAGTTACCTTGTTGGGGACTAGGGTTGTGTGCCCTAGTCCATTGTGATGTAATGATGAACTAATTATGTATGGATGCTTTGTGATGAATGAATATGTCTATTACCCAATTCAATTTGTGTTGAATGCATGTTTAGGGAACTTTGTCACCTCTTGAGCATGTGTATAACCTATTTTGATTGAGTTTGTTGGGGTGACTCCTAACTCTCTCTAGGCAATTGATAGTAGATGTGATGAGGACCCCCTTGTTTGAGCTTCTAAGTCTTTGTGCCCTTCGCCTCCCAAGCCACATTGGGAGAGTTCTAGTGACCCATAACATGGCACTATGAATACATAAGAAAAGATGGTCTTAGACCCATAACATGGCTAAGATACGAAACTTGATTCATCCATTGCACAAGCATAATTACTAAATTGGTTCGTTAAGCATTGTAATTGGACTTAGGCTAACCCGAAAACCCCGACATTTTCCTTATTGTGCACACACATTTACCATTATTGCTTGCATTTACTTTGATTGTTTGTTTGTTTGCTTGCATTTCACCATTGCTTTTTCCAAAACCAAACTTTACTCCACTACATCACTCATTGTCACATACTCACCTTCACTCACTCTTTCCATTTCTCACCTTTCCATCTAGCTAGAGCATACACCACACACAAACCACCAAGGGATTAAGGAGCCCATCGATCCTCCGTTGGAACGACAACCCCCCTTCACAATCTACTTACCCCATACTTTGACGGTTCGTCACATACTCAAGAGAAATCATCAAAACATCATAATGGGCTAGAGCACACAACCCTAGCCCCTAATCTAATGAACTACTCACAACTCATTGTCAAATACATCATTAATCTCAAAGATGGAAACATAAACATAAAACTAAAGAGAGAAAGAGTTAAGAATTGCTCAAGGGTCGTAGCCAGCAGCTCCTTGGTGACTCCAAAGATATATGCAGGCCTCCTCTTCGTTCTTCTCCCCTCCTTCAAGCTCTAGCAAGTCTAGCTTCTGATTCCTTGCTCCTCTTGATGGATGGCAACTTGTGGTGAAGGTAGATCGATGGAATGGTGGTGGAAAGTGTATGGTTGTAGTGTTTGGGGTGTGTGGAAGATATTTCATGAAGGGATGGAAGTGAGATGGGTGGTGGAAGGTGGTGAAAATGGAAGAACAAATCCGGCAGACGTACTAGGCGTCCGGGCGGATGGTATCGGCGTCCGGGCGCTTGGTGCGTTTTTGTGTGTTTTAGCAAGCTTTGCCGAGAGAAAATGGTGTCTATCTCCCTAGGGTTTCTTTGATCGTGAGTAACTGATAGAGAAGAATGTCTGGTTAGTCTCTACAGCCTCCAAGGTCACACTAGGGTTTCCTAGTGGAGAGAGTAAACAAAGGTGAGTGGAGGTATTTGTGGGTGAGTGGAGGGCTTAGTGGACATGTCATCAGCCATGCACATGTGTGCAGCTGGTGTAGGAGAGTCTCTCCTTCTGTGGTGGTGCTCCGGTGGTGGTCCGGCGGTGGTGCCGCCTCTTGTGGTGGTGGTTTGCCTGAAAAATCGCCGAAAATGCAATTTCTTCATTTTCCTTCCTTTCTTCGATTCTTCAAGGCCTTCAATGGCAACGTCTTCTGAAGGTGAATTTGTGCAATCCTCAATGCCTAGAAGCCACGGTTGACTTCTTGTCCTCTTCTCGGAAGTGGTGCCCAAAAGTGGTCAAAATGCACCTTCTTGTGCCGAATTACCTCAAGTCACATAAGTAACCTGAAATCATGAAAACGCATATTAGTAGTAACAAAATGCCTTCGGACAAGCTTAACTCTCGTGATTAGGAATACAATTTGCGCTATAAATAAGTGCAAATCACACACCCACTGCCTACACGCTCAATTCACCACCATCGATCTTCAACCTGCAATTCACCAATTCAAGAACCACAATGAAGCTTCTGCAACTACCGAAATCCACAATTCAAACCAAGCATCACCACAGTTCACATCCCAGATCTCTCCGAGCTCCCTCTCGGCACTCAGCATCGCCGCCGCCTACGTCGTCTCCGATCCCGGCTCACCATCTTCACCACTTCACCGATCACCTTCAATTCAAGCACCTCAGTTCATAGCATCAAGCAATCTGGCATCCCCAAATTGATTCATTCTCTCAGCTTCCCACCATCTGCCAGCACCCGTGTGCCCAATCACCACCACCAACATCGACACCCAACCACCTCCACAGGCCGCACCGGTAGCCCGAACCTAGACGGCGTCAGACCCAAGCTCTCGGTGACTTGGACCTCCTCTCTCCCTATCCGCCGGCGTCGTCATCTCTGGCCTTCTTCCTCTCGGTCACAATTTCTGGGTATACATGTCAATATATGTTCAAATGTACTTCTCAGATTGCAATCAGTTAATCGACACAAGTGATGTGAACATGAAATTTTGAGCAATCGCAAATTATGCATATTAAATCCAAAGCAAACTACAAAAAACCTTAGCATAGAAATAACATTCTCCTAATCACAACAAAGTAAACTCAATTCATCATCGGGATTGGAAAAAATATAACACAACACACAAAATCTAACAGTAGATTTTTTTATTGACTTAAAAATAAACAGCTTAAATAAATAAATAGGCACTTTCTAAGACTCGATAGCTCCAAACCTAGTGCGAAACAAACGAGCTTTTACATGACTACTAAAACTATTTTTTTTTTAATTTTGAGTAAAATAAGAACCTTACCACCTTACCCCCACACTTGAATCTAACATTGTCCTCAATGTTGACAAATTTTCTTGAAATATTTCGATGAAAAATCAAGGTATGAAGATAAGGAGTATGTTTATTGCTTAAAAACACATAAACAAACATAATAAACAAAAGCAAACACTTTTTTTTATTTTTTATTTTATAAACAACAAATAGAAAAACAAATAACGAGAGTGAGAAAAAAGGAAACTCCCTTTGACGAACTCCCGAGGATAGCCGAAAGTCACCATATATATAAACACCAACCTCAAGGTTGATAAATGCTAATCTTGTCACAAAAAGACTCTAATTACAATATACAAATATTTTTGGATTTTTCTGTTGATATTGAATAATGAAAATAAAACAAGAAATAAAGTAGACAACATTTCACTCTTGATATGTTAACCTACACACTTCTTTTCAAATTGAATGACGATGTTCAAGATAAATCAATGGCATGTTGATCATATCCTATTGTTCTCTCATAGTTGGTATGTTAGGTGCATGGCATGTACTCCCTAACTTAGTTCTCGAACTGCAACCTAGAATGACATGTTCATAGATTCAACACTCAAGAATCATTACGATTGAAGAGAACGAACATCACATCGATCATAAGACATGGCATGTATCCTATGCAACTGAGAAATCTAATCACATGAATAAGTCTTAATTCATTCATTTGCTACTGAATTGGAATTATATGATGATATGGCGGTCCACATATAACCCTAGCAATAGAACCCTAATACATGTGTCTAAGTAAGCCTCCAAAGAAACACATATAAAGATTCATCAATGAATAACTAGTGAAAAGATAATCATTCAATCATCCAAGAAATGATAAATTAACACCAATATCAAAAACTACACATGTCTAGGACTTAGAACAGCCCCCTACTACTAAGGTAATTATTTATACATATAATAACAAAACATAATAAAGCTAGAGAAAGAGAAGGAAGAAGAGAAGAGAGAAGATAAGCTTATTGCTACATCTTGGAGTGTTGATGTGTTTTACAAAGAGGGGGGAGCTATATATTTATAGAGGAGGAAGAAAGCAAGTGCAGCCAGCCATTTTGGAAGATAAGAGCAGTAGGTACAGCCATGTGATAAATAAGGGACATGTGTGGACTGCCAATGTTGAATTCAACATTACTGTTGAAATGACAGCCTGACCTTTGTGCAATTAAGCACACCTTTCTCACCAACCAGGAAGTGGAATTGAGTTCTGTCACTTGAAGGTGAAACTAGACTTCCTGGGCTTTAAAATGGTAGGTGGCATATGCTCTAGTTCATTGTGAGATGAAAATGACAGTCTTCCAAACTTGACTGATTTCTCGGAAGGTTACTGTACCAATTTCGGCAGACTGGCCTTTGTCCATTCAAATCAAGATATCTTCTTCTAGAAAATAGCTTTTCATGAACCGTAAATTTCTACAGAGACTAGACATCTGTAGCTTTTATTCCATGTATTGCAAATATTCTGATTCATTTTGAGCTATTCCTAGTAATTCTTCAAAATGGACTGTTCTGCACAGGCAGATTTGTCATTTAAGCTTTTAATGCCTCTTTTGCTTCTTTTCCTCATTTTGCTTCAAATTACCTATAAAACATGAAAATGACATAAAAATATAGGAATAACAATGAACTAACTAAGTAAATATAGGGTAATAAGATATAACTGTCGCATATTTATGCTCCTATCAAGGACCCCATAATCCTCTCTCCAACCTCTCCTCTCCCAATCTTCCTAATGCTCCCAAATCAATATCGAATCAATAGCATAATCAAGTCATAATCCACCATATAGCTACTGGGTTCATCGATTTCTTGGGTGGAGGGAGGGAGAGAGAGAGAAGAGAGAGAGAGAGAGAGAGAGAGAGAGAGAGAGAGAGAGAGAGAGAGAGAGAGAGAGAGAGCTTCGATTACATCTGTACCATTGAAAAACATTGTAAAGTTTCCATCAAGTGAAATTTTCTTAACATTTAGAATAACCATAAACTTTAAACTCTAACATGAGGAAAATGCAATACAATAATATGGAAACAAAAGTAGATGTACGTGGAATACATGAAAGATGCTTTAATTAAAGCTACACTAAAGGATTGCCACACTGCTGGAATTGGCAGTTTTGCATTTCATATTGATAAACATATGAGAGTAAGTACATTTATTACTTATTGTTCGGAAAGCTACCACAATCATTGTATGAATTTTGGAGTTGATAAATATATCCAACACCAAGATTTTTTAGAACATGGGGTACTTCATGCGACGTTGTTAAGTTGTTAACATCAACTTGAATATCCTTGGGTTGAAGGATTTTTTGTAGAACATTTCCTGCTTAATTTGTGCTAGAAAGTTGATTAACTTTAGTTGTTCATACGGTAAAATTACCATAGAATTGAGCTGATCTCAGTAAAGAATTCAACATATATACAAAATAAGTCTTAATGGGCTTGAAGTTCTTAAGGGACCCGAATTCAGGTATTACTCGGTGAGTATGTCTAATTTGGCCACACTCCAAGAAACCTAATTCAAGAAGGATGTGCAAGCATACTTCTATAAGAAGACAAAGATTTCATGTCTCTATATAAAGACGTCCCTCTGACCAAAGAGGGGGAGATTCTATTCAAGCTATCAATTACTGGAGTGCGCGCTCTGGGTGTAATGGGGATTTGGGTTGTGAGTGATCAAACACTTTGTAATCTTTCTGTATTTTCTTTATTCACTAGTGGAACCCTAAAAACCAAAGTGGGTGTTGCCCTAATTGGGTGAACCACTATACATCTCATGTTCCCTTGTGTTCTTTCATGTTTTATGTTGAATCACAATCCTAAGCATTAGACCTAAATTAGGGTTTTGGTGCACCACCAGTTTAGTCATGCTGAGCTAACATGGAGGATTGCTGGCCTCAATCACGACAAGGTCACATAATTATTGATACCAATTTTAGGCATTAACAGTTTGGCGCCATCTGTGGGAACGACAAACATTCATATGTTGTTCCCTGCAAGCTTATCAAATATGATCACGTACAACTCAACTATCATGAGCCAAGAGCACAGTGACACTAACGAAGAAGAAGCTGCACTAAAATCACCAATTAATTTGGTGAATCATAAAGTCTACAATCTGATTTACACGAGGCACGAGTTACACGTTAGCATGGAAATAAAGAGAAAAAAATCACAGCAGCGAGCACAATCTAGCCTGTGACTTCACCTTTTTATTCATCATGCCGGTTGTTTGATGAAGAAAAGTTGGAGGCTTAGTACTATCCTTAGAATCCAGAGAAATTTGGTTTTTCAAAACAAATTCAAGTATGGCACGTTAGTGCAGGGCAATTAATATCTGATCAAACTGATCAAAGTCTATTGCTTGCATTATAAAGGCTATAAAGCTAGCAAGTCGATCAAGGAGCAAACCGTGAGCTTGGTTGTAAGAGCAAATTGTGGGTGATTGAAAAAACCATGATCTACCTTCCTAAAGAGTGCATTGTGGAGGTCGACGACTTGTGATCAAATAACCAATCAGCACCAAGCTTTGAAGGTTATTAATAATTGGTTGCACAATGTGTTTCAAGCTTAAAGCTCCAAGCTACCAGTTGTCTTAATTATTCGAATAAAACAAGATGTTAATCTCAAGATTCACTGATGCATGCATGCGTGGAGTCTCTAGCTAGCTATGACATGGGGTTATTTAATTATTCAATTTCAACTAACTATACAAAGGTATTCTATAAGGGTATGTTCTACGTACAGTTTGGTCTACAATTTGACACAAAGGACATCTACGATTTGTTCTATATGTTCTACAAGGTTTCACTATTGCATATTAAGTCCTACGACGCTGCAACAATTTTACATTGGGGACTACTAAAAGTCTAAAAGTTTAGTACAACTCGGATACCTATGGTATCTTGCGTTAGTTCGGACAACCAATATAACTCGGACGACCAATGTATTTCGGATAATCAATATAGTTCGGACAATGGATATAATTTGGACAATCAATGAGTGGACAACCGATGAGACAGACAACCCATAAATGAGTATGGACAATCCATGAGCCATTGCGCTCATGGACCAGGCTTATGGGCCCGAATTTGACTTTAAGGCAAAATTGCACCTTTTGATGCAAAGTTACGTGTCGTGAAAATAGTATATGGATGAGTAAGACCGGGGGTGTGTCGTTCGGGAATTGGCGGTGCCAATCCCAAGGCAACTAGGTAACTAGGTTAACAAACATCAATGAAGAGATAAGAAATGGATTGCTATGCATTCACTAAGTGGGGTATGTGCAAAGTGGGCATGTAGAAGGAGACATTTTGTTGGTTTGTTTGTAACTTGGAACAATTCACAATACTAAATTGAAATGCAAGTAATGAAAATGAACACAAATTGCTTTGAAACTTTTAGATTTAGTGAAAGGGGGTTTTGGGTCACCTTAGCCCAAATTCAATGGACAAGCAATCAAATGCACATACATATTAAACGGTTCGTGAGATAAATCCCTACACTCCACCCATGCAATGGTTGTGGAATGTGAATGCTATCTAATGTATCCCCAATCTTAGAGACTACTCACAACACATCTCAAAATACATCATAATTTTAATTCTAACAAACTTAGAGACAAAATAGAGAGTAAGTAAAGGTGAAGAGGGGCTCAATAGAGAAGGCCAGCTGGTCCTTGCTGTCACCAAGTGATGGGAGGCCTCTCCTTGTGCTCTTTTGATCTCCTCATTGCATCCTCAAGTCCCAAGCCTCCAAGAACTAGATGTAATGGGTGGATTCCTTGAGATGGTGAGTAGATTTGAGTAGATGGTGAGGAAAAGTGTTTGGATATATAGTGAATAGTGTATGTACGATATTTTATGAAGGAAGTTTTGTAAGATAAGGTATGGAAGTGGTAGAAAATGGTGGAGGAAGCCAAAAACCAAGGTTGTGAACAGTAACCGTGAATAGTGCCAATGAATAGTGGAAAAAAAGTGGGAACTTGTGGTGTCTAGGGTTGGTTAATCCTGAAAATTGGAAGGTTTAAGAATATATATATGTGGGGATAAAGGGATAGGATGAAACGAGAATGATCCTAGGGTCCAAAGTATAGATCTAACCCACATGAAAGTACCTAGATGTCATTAGGGTAGTTAGGAAAGTGTATAGGCATTAAGGGCAAAGTGATAATGTGTGTATAACATAGGCAAATCTGATTTGGGACCATTGAGAGACAAAAGGTGAAAGGAAAATGTTAGGGGACAAAATATGGCTTAAGCATTAAATGCTTTGTCCCCTTTTTGAATTTGAATCTCTACTCACCACCAATATACCTCAACCAATCAAATGAGCTCTCCTAGTGGATGTGGAAAAGTCTTGCATGAGTCTTTGTATGATGCCTTCGGGGTTGACCTCGGGGTTGACCATGTGGGCCCGGTTCACTTCGGTTGACTTTTCGGTTTCTTGGTCTCAAGTCCGGGATATCATTGTCCTTCACTTCTAAGGCTTCAATCTTGGAATCTTAAGCTCCAAAGTCACGGTTGACCTATTGGTTGCTCCACCAAAACGCCTTTAAAAGTTTCCAAAGTACATCCTTTTCTTCAAGTTCCATTTCTCCTGGTACGAACCTATAAAAAGAGATAAACAAGGGTAAGTGACATTATTAGGTGCTAAGGAAAGTATAAAACAAGTAATTAGGAGTGCTCTTTATACATAAAACATGTACAAATCACACCCCCACACTTTAGTCATGTTTGTCCTCAAGCATGATCACACCCTAAATAGAAAGACCAAAAGATAGACAACAAGCAAATAGTTTGTCCAACCATAACCCTCAGAGAGCTTCATGAGTCAAAACCAAGAATCAAATATAGCATAGGCATGGGCTTTGAAAAATTGCTATACACTTAACATGAACATCTAATTAATGCTTGAGTGTAGTGTGTGAATGCCATGCACAATCGATCTCAAGCAATCCAATAGGCAAAATCAAACTAGGTTAACCGCTAAACTCACAAAGATTCACTAACTATTTGCGCTCAAGTGTTTAGGGTTAAAAGTGTTTACACTCAAAACATTTCCACAAGTAATGTCCCCATAGGCTTGCTCAAAAACCAACTCTCCACAAATCAATTCACGGATTTTTTAAATCAAAAGGACTTTTCATGGTTGTAATGGGGCCAATGGCATGAGGCTAAATGAAATGAAGGGAATGAAAGTATGCAAATGCTCCTAAAGGTTTATAAGACATCTTCAAGGACTTTGAAACTTGTTTTCATTGGTGTGTGCTCAAGTGATCAAACAACCTAACATTTATTCTCCTCCAACCTTTTATTCTTCTACACTTCTTTTTGAATTTTCTTCTCTCTGCGCTTTCTCCTTTTCTATTTGATTTTCTCAACACTTTCTACTTTTGTATTTTTCTTTTCTTTGAACTTTCTTTCTAACTTATCACCCTCAATCCAAGTAATTAAAGACGCTCTAAGTGCGTATTTACGCACTTATCAGATGGGTTGCTCATCCTCCTCATAAGGAGATTCCTCCATATCAAGAATCACAAAGTCGGCCGGGGCATAAAGCTCCTCAATCTTGACTAGCACATTCTCAACTACTCCTCTTAGGAATACTAAGCTTCGGTCCGCCATTCTCAAAGAAATCTTGATGTCTTGATTAATATCGTCTAGCCCAAGGGTCTTGTATACATGATAAGGCATCAAGTTGATGGAAGCTCCAAGATCCAACATAGCATTATCAAATGTCTTGCTTCCAATAGTACATGGAACGGTGAATGAACTGGGATCTTTAAGTTTTGGTGGGAGCTTCCCTTGAAGAATTGCCGAAATCTCTTCACTTAGAATGACTTGTCGAGTGGTCGCCGGAATAGTGTTGACCGGTCGCCGGAAGTTGAAAATGCCCAGTTACAGACGCGCGACCGGTAGCGGAACAGGGAAACCGGTCGTCTAAAATGCGAATTTCAATTTTCAAACAAGTTTCCCACTTTCCCAAGATGGAATAGGGAACAAACTTCACTCCATAACAACACAATATCACAAATTTTAACTCACAAACACTTAATGATATGAACAATGACAACTTAAGATGGTTCACAAGTAAGGAAACACACAAATATCAACAAAACACACAAACTACACAAGAAAATGCTAGCAAAACCCGCTACCAGTTACCAAGAGATCAAAGAAACACTTCAATCCCCGGTAATGGCGCCATTGACTTTAAGGCAAAATTGCACCTTTTCATGCAAAGCTACGTGTCGTCAAAATAGTATATGGATGAGTAAGACCGGGGGTGTCTCGTTTGGGAATTGGCGGTGCCAATCCCAAGGCAACTAGGTAACTAGGTTAACAAGCATCAATGAAGAGATAAGAAATGGATTGCTATGCATTCACTAAGTGGGGTATGTGCAAAGTGGGCATGTAGAAGGAGACATTTTGTTGGTTTGTTTGTAACTCACTAACTTGGAACAATTCACAATACTAAATTGAAATGCAAGTAATGAAAATGAACACAAATTGCTTTGAAACTTCACTACTAGAATTTTCCACATATACATCACTTCATAAACATCGGTTGAAATTTCACCCGATGTAAAATATCATTTATTACATCGGTTGGAACATAAATGATTTCTACAAGGTTTATTAACATCGGTCCTTAAAATAATCGATGTCTCCAATTATTTTTAAAAATTTGTAAAATTCGACGATCTTAAATACTGGAAGCGCGCTATTTCTTTTAGTACAGGCGGCTAACACTTGGGATATTTTTTTTCTTAGTTTTCTACTTTCGTCTATCAAACTCCACTTTTTTTTTTCAACCCTAAATCTGTGAATTCAAACTAAACACTTGGTTTCTTTTCAGCCCTAACCCACAATCGATCGGTTTCCAAAATCGCCCATCTTCTCTGCCCCAACTCTCTCTTCTGCCGCCTACTCTCTCCACTGCCCCCAACTCTCTCCTCTACCGTCGAAGCTTCTTCCTCCCCTTTTTCGATCGAAGACGGCGATGCAAACAGACTTCGACTTTCCCACAAAGTGAAGCACTCGGGTTTCTGGCTACAAGGTTTCGTGACATGGGTTGGGTTGGCGCCGTGTGTCTGGTCGGTGACGACGGTGAAGAACTCAGGTGTCTCGTCGTGGACGACAATCCCACAAGGTATACACTGAATTCCGAGTTGTCGTGGGTGTTGTGCTGAACAGAGGAGGAATAAACTGAATAAATACAGAAAGCCCAGAAGAAAAGAAGAGATGAGGAGATCATTTCTTTGTCACAAAGACAGAGGCAGAGGGCTTAGCGATGCCTATTAGGGCGTCGAGTTCGGGCAAGATTTTGATGTTTCCGATCTAGGATCCTCTGCGAGACCAAGAGAGAGAAAGAAGACGATGACTATGTGGAGAAGCCTTGTTGGTCGGTGTAGAGTAGGCCTCTATAGCCTCACCGTTAATTGCCTCCACCTGGACGACTCCTCGTCGTTTCTAGGCTCAGATCTCCAAGAACTGAACTTGTTGTGCTATCTCAGGTACTCTAATTTTTTTTTATAACCAAAGATTGCTACTTGGGTTTTTGTGTAATGGGGATTTCTTTTTCAAGGTGCTGCTGGAATTGGTAGACTAGGGCTCACCAACCTAGACCGGATGCTTAATGGGTGTTTGTCCTTGGAGGTATTCGTTTTAGCTCAATTTATCATTCTGTTGCTGGTAGGTTAGAGTGTAATTATCATATTCATGTTATTGATCAATGGTAATATGATGGGAAATCTTTGTTTGGTCTTGATTATGATCATTAGTTAACTACTAGGCAATAATATTAATTTTGACACTGTTTTTGGTGAGCGGAATTGATAATTGAATGTGTTATTGTAGATGTATAATGGGGTTATTATTGAAATGTTGTGTTCTTTACAAGTTTCTGTATTTTTCAATTCTTTGTACAATTTCTTATTTCTTTGCTTTGCTGGGTTCTACTGCTTATTTCCTTGCTTTGGTTATTGCTTATGTTCTTTTTTTGCCAAGATTTTTTAATTCCTTGGTGGTTTTTCTTTGATGAGTGTCCTTAACATTTTTGTTATGTGCTCTTCCTTTCTGCCCATGTCTCATTTGGTGTTGATCTTTATTTGTTTGGTGGTTTGGAATTGGCAGTGCTTATGTCTTCTGCTTTCATGTCACAGTTTCTTTGATGCATTATTGTTTCCATTGTTTATATTGGACCAATAAGATTTCATTTGTACCTCTCTACTGACCAATTTCAGGTATGCTAAAACACTGCTAGTAGCCTAATATGCTGGTTATTGACATGGATAAATTCACTTCACTGCAGTTTTATGACTCAACGATCTTTTTCCTTAAACACTATATCTTTTCTTTTCCTTTGTCCACTAACATAATTTATTGAACATAGATGGTACTTAATTAAGTTTCAGGTTTGCTAGGCTTCTTCATTAAGTTTTGCTTGTCCAAATTAAGTTTCTGGTTTGCTAGTCTAATTAAGTTTATGGTTTGCACTGATCTAGTATTCTGCATTAAAAGTTTATGGTTTGCACTGATTGAATAGTGTTTATTAAAAGTAAAATCTGCATGGTTTGTCAACTTATAGGCACTTAACTCAGATCGACTTTTCCCCTGTATTTTTTTTGCTCATCTGTGTTATATACGAGGCCCTAAGATATATTTTTTATTTTAATTTGCTGGTGTGCAGCTTGCTGTTTTCGGAGGTTCTTTACTGGTCACATTCCTATCAGAGAAGGTAATAATTAAACTTTTGACCTTTGACTCATTAGCTAATACACATCCTCTGTTAAATTGATTTTTTGTAGCAGAACTCACATGTAATTTATCTAGTGTAGATAGCATTATATCTGTCTTTTGGATTTCACACTTATTATCTTGACGATCTTAGTATAGTCATTTGCATCTAAGATGATATATTTTCATATATTTATATACACATACATGGACATGTATGTGCTAAAGAAGATCAGTCTTGCTCTATCAAACTGATAGAACCTGCAGATCTGCTCACCAAGAGGTTGGTGTTGTATTTTTTGGTTTAAAAATCTAACAGAATAAGTAAACTTAAATAATAATGCCTTTAAACATTTTACATTTTCAATTATCCTCGTGTTTGGTTGTGATGCAGATTTCTAAGGCGTTTAGCATCTCTTATGGTTCTATGCCCAGGTTTCTCACCTTCTTAAGTTAGTGGATCTGTTGCTTTTTTTTTTGTTTCATGTTGTTGGAAGTTGCCTTCTTTTTTCTCTTGCTGGTTCATCAATTATAGGGAAAACCTCTTTGGGCTTTTGTCTTGTTGTTGTATGCTGGTTTGGTGCATTGCATAATGCATTATTGCTTCTATATTGGTGTTTTACTTAATGTTCCAATTGCTCATATAGTTTGATTTTAAATAAAAATGGTTTCTATTATTCATAATTTATCTCTTTCGGGTCAATATGAGATTCAAAAGGACAAAGGGGAAGGGGAGTTGCAAGAGATTCCTTTTAAACACTCAAGGTAGCTTGAATTCAGAAGTTCAGCCCTACAAAATTAAGAACAACCTTTTCCTCTTGCAATAGATATATGGTATACCTTCCTTAAAATGACATTAAGCAGTTTTCCATAGTTTATTAATTTATTATAACATAGTCAGTTTAAGAGTATACAGATGAACAAATTTGGGAGGTTAATGATTTGATAGTGATCATGATACAAGTCAATTTAAACCCCATTCTTTGCACTAACAACTTTCTGACCTCTTATGCAATTCTCGCATCAGGCTTTGATCCATGGGTTAAACCAGCATTACTACTCTATAGCAATTAATTGCAGGAAGAATTAATAGAAGTTGTGGCACCATTTCACCATAAGTTCTATCTTTGGGTTTTGCAAGGGATGTTGAGCCTCGCTATCAAATACAACAAGGCAGTGCAGGAGGAGGATGCGTAGCCACCAGAGAAGCTTGCAATTGCAATTGTGGAAAGACAAGATGCCAAGAAGCACCTTGACGAGGTGCGCATTGATGTGGCCGACTACTTACAAAATATGGTGTAGCAAAGTATGATTTGAGGAACAATTGGCTTTTGTCTAGGGTTTTAATTTTATTTTTTTGGTATGAAACCATAAGTTGTATTAGCTAGCTGTAGTTTTTGCTACCTATGATCAAACTTCAACTCATGATTGAACATCAAAACTAATCCAATGTAATACTTTTAGTCTTGATTCATGGTTGGTTGAGAAATGTGGAATTTTAAGTTGATGTATATGGATATATAATAAATCAAATTTAGCAACTATAACCGACATTAACAAGAACAAATGCATCAGTTTTGCTAAAAAATAGATGTCCCATGAACGTATCGACATCGAAAATTAAGGAAAGAAACGATGTCTTTTAAATAAATAGACATCGATCATTAACATAAATAACGATGTTTGTTATGAAAGTGCACATCGGTATTTATTAAGAAAAAGATTTGAATAATAGTTAACAATATCGCTTCCTTTGAAGTAAAGCATGAAATACATGCAGTACTACATAGTTTACGATGTCCGAAAGTTTGAAAGACATCGGTTTAAACTTCAAAAACGATGTGCAGTGTATAATTCTCTTGTTGTAGCTACACTTTAAATGTCATAATATGGAGGATTTGACAATAATTAAACGTGCAAGTTAATGACTTTTTGAGAGTTTTTGCATCGACTTAATATAACTAAACGATGTACATACACTTGTCAGACATCGGCCCAAAACCGATGTCCCAATTGTTCGGATCTTTCTCTATACCCACTAACACATCGGTCAAAAATATTTTTTACATCGGTTTCTGGCCGATTTATATGTGGAAAATTCTAGTAGTGCTTTTAGATTTAGTGAAAGGGGGTTTTGGGTCACCTTAGCCCAAATCCAATGGACAAGCAATCAAATGCACATACATGTTAAACGGTTCGTGAGATAAATCCCTACACTCCACCCATGCAATGGTTGTGGAATGTGAATGTTATCTAATGTATTCCTATGCCAACAAAAGTTCATAGAAGTTAATCATTCATCAATGCAATCAATGAAGGTCCTCCCTCACAAATATGAAGGGGGTTGAAGCACAAATGCATTAAGGAATTCACACACAAAACCAAGTTGATTAATAGATTAATTTTCGTATCCTAGCCATGCAATGGTTCTAGGACCGAGTCCCTCTAAGTTATTGTTGTGCCATGCAATGGTTCACAACAACTCCTAATTCAATTTAACATTCAAGCTAATCGAATTAAGGCATAAAGTACCAAGACCAAGGAAATCAAACAAGATAAACTCATCAAACTTGTTGTCAATTGTCTTAGAGAGAATGAAGAGACCAACTTCAAATTCTAAGTGAATGGACTAGGGCACACAACCCTAGCCCCCAATCTTAGAGACTACTCACAACACATCTCAAAATACATCATAGTTTTAATTCTAACAAACTTAGAGACAAAATAAAGAGTAAGTAAAGGTGAAGAGGAGCTCAATAGAGAAAGCCAGCTGGTTCTTGCTGTCACCAAGTGATGGGATGCCTCTCCTTGTGCTCTTTTGATCTCCTGCTTGCTTCCTCAAGCCCCAAGCCTCCAAGAACTAGATGTAATGGGTGGATTCCTTGAGATGGTGAGTAAATTTGAGTAGATAGTGAGGAAAAGTGTTTGGATATGTAGTGAATAGTGTATGTAGGATGTTTTATGAAGGAAGTTTTGTGATATAAGATGTGGAAGTGGTAGAAATGGTGGAGGAAGCCAAAAACCAAGGCTGTGAACATTGGAAGGTTAATCCTGAAAATTGGGAGGTTTAAGAATATATATATATATATATGTGGGGATAAAGGGCTAGGATGAAAGGAGAATGATCCTAGGGTCCAAAGTATAGATCTAACCCACATGAAAGTACCTAGATGTCATTGGGGTAGTTAGTAAAGTGTATAGGCATTAAGGGCAAAGTGGTAATGTGTGTATAACACAGGCAAATCTGATTTGGGACTATTGGGAGACAAAAGGTGAAAGGAAAAGGTTAGGGGACAAAATATGGTATAAGCATTAAATGCTTTGTCCCATTTTTGAATTTGAATCTCTACTTACCACTAATATACCTCAACCAATCTAGTGGATGTGGGAGAGTCTTGCATGAGTCTTTGTATGATGCCTTCGGGGTTGACCATGTGAGCCCGGCTTTGTATGATGCCTTCGGGGTTGACCATCTGATTTGGGACCATTGGGAGACAAAAGGTGAAAGGAAAAGGTTAGGGATATCATTGTCCTTCACTTCTAGGGCTTGAATCTTGGAATCTTGAGCTCCAAAGTCACGGTTGACCTTTTGGTTGCTCCACGAAAACGCCTTTAAAAGCTTCCAAAGTGCATCCTTTTCTTTAAGTTCCATTTCTCCCGGTACGAACCTATAAAAAGAAATAAACAAGGGTAAGTGACATTATTAGGTGCTAAGGAAAGTATAAAACAAGTAATTAGGAGTGCTCTTTATACATAAAACATATACAAATCAGAACTCAACGACCCAATCTCAAAGACCCGAATTCAACGACCCAATCTTAACGACCTGATTTCATAGACCCGATGTTTTTGACCCAGCTCACTACTTTGAAACTTTCTATATAATTTGTTTTCATTGAATTCTTTTGACATTCGATCTTCTACGTTGAATTTTCTACAAGAGATTGTTTCGACAATTAATCTACAAAGACGTAACAACATCTACAATCAGCTCGACAACTTCAATAAATTTTAGCAAGTCCCTAGCCAAGAAGTACCTTTTGACTAGAGACTTTGGCTTTGACAACGTGTGCTACTGTAGCAGTCGGCTTTGGCCGGCGATTCCTTCCTATTCCGGTCACCTCCGGCCATAAAATTTATCTCAAATTGTTCACCACTCAATACTCTTCAACTCGATACTAGTTTCTTGCATCAATTCATGGTGTAGGAGAAGAATTCAAGGTGAGAAAATCACCCAACAACATCCCAAAACTGCCAGTTTTTCTTTTGCCTGCTGGTGGCGTTTCTGATCAATTCGATCTATAATACTTACTGGGCTTTGTTGCTCTTGTCTGGGGCTTTCCAACAACATAAAGCACATCTCAAACGGAGTCCGGGTGGAGGAGAATCGAAGCTCCAAAGTCCGGACTTTGAGGTAGTTACAAAACTTGTTGGGTTTGTTGAGATATGCATGCATGTAAATTTTCAGGATCATCGGAGAAGGTTGACCGGCGGCAGCTGATGGGTGTGGATTTATGCTCTTGCAAAACACCAAATTTCAATGTAGTAGAAGATGGTAAGTACAGATAAGTTAAACGGGGAAGTGCTTTAATTATGCCTTAAACAGTAAAACTAGATTTGTCACTAATCTAGAATTTCAACAATAAGAAATATATACTAAAGGAACTACTACAAGAGTACAAATAAAATAGGTATAATTACAAGAAAGTTAAAAACTGTAAACAAAAATAGAGAAAAGGTTAGGGCTCAAGTATCCACCTCTAATCTTCCTCCTAATTAACCAATACATGTATGAAACAAATCCGATTGATGATGATGAACTTTGCCAACTTAAATTGATTGATCGTCCTCTTTAAGCCATTGATTTTCCTAAGCAACGAATTATTGATTGATCGTCCTTTAATTCTTTTCAAACTCAAGGGATCTAGTTTGGTATCTTGCTGTCACCAATATACCCTCTAGGTTGTTCCTTAAGCAAGCATATGCACTATGAAAATCAACAAACACATAAATCCTAGAACATGGTATCTATTCTAGTTATTCATGGTGATTAATTCCAAAAGAACTCATTATCTAAGTTCCCCTTGTTACATATCATAGGCCCAAGACTCGGTCATCTAAATTGACCTATGTAACAATATCAATTGTAGAGTTTAAAGTATGGTAGCTAAGCATAAAATAAACTAGACAAGATTGGAAAGTAAATAAAAATTAACTACTCATCATCAACAACCATCAATGGATCAAACATGCATAAATTAATTAGATTTCATGACTAGGGCTTCAACCGAAGCCCCTAAAGAAACTTAGCTACAAATGAAATACATAAGGAATGAAGAAGAGAGAGAGAAGAAGAAGAAGAAGAAGAGAAGATTTGATGTTCTTGATAGGAGCATTTATTTGCGACTTGTATATTATGAATCTCTAGACTTTCTTAGCTAATTTCTCAGTTATTTGTGTTATTTATTTAAGTTTTTATGTTTTGTAGGATTTTGGAGCAATATAATAAAATTGAGTCAAAACAAGAAAAAGAAGCGAAAATGGCAAAGGAGGATTGAAAGGTGACTGCAATCCTGAAGCAGATCGAGCGGAATAGCCAACTTTGAGGAATACACTGCACTGATCCAGAATGAACTAAAGAATTTGCCTTATATGGATGGAAAGCTATGGATGTCTACTTTCCAAATAATTTTACGGTTCATGAAGATCTATTTTCTGGAGAGAAATATTCATATTTGAATAGACAAAGGTCAATCTGCCAGAAATCAGCAATTTTTCCTGCAATAAGCCCACTTTGGAAGGCTGCCGTTTTTGATCCAGTGGGAACTATGTGGGTTTCGAACTCTCCAATTCAAGCCCTCTGAGGTAGTTTCCAATGCTTCCAGTCTCATCAGAAAATCTATTGTAATGAGAGAGATATCCCAATGTGAATAGTCAAAGGTCAAATCACAATGAAATCAGCTTCTTTATGATTCTTGTCTTTTCTCTTGAATCCTTCTTCCATTCAAATTTCAAATTTCCTACTCATTTAGGATTCCAGCTACTCTCCATCTGATTTTGAATTATCTTTCTTTTCATTTTATTGTCTTTCTTTTTCTTATTTTAATATTTTTTTCCTCACCTTTGTCCCCTCTTCCTCCCTATAAATACCACACTCTCTTCTTCATTTTCTTCACACCAAAAAGGTGAGACAAACTCCCTCTTTCCAACTTCTCCCTCTTCCTACTTCTTCTTATGTTTATGTTTTATGTTTATGTTTATGTTTATGTAATTGATAACCACCTTTATGGAGGGTTTTACATTCTTGTAATGAATAACCACCTTTATGGAGGGTTTTATATTTATGTTATATGTTGTTATTATTAACTTGTGTAATTAAATACCACCTTTATGGAGGGTTCTATGTTTGTGTTTATAAGTATGTGTAACTAATTTTCTTAGTTAGGGGCTGCTTTGAAGCCCCATCCATGATTGCGAACATGTTGTGACATTCCAATTAATTTCTTTTATCTATGGATGAGAACCTTGTTACTAAATATGTCATTGATGAATTCCTTATATGTTTACTTTGGATGCATACTTAGTGAGCATGTTAGGAGTTTTATAGCTATGAATATGTGATGCCTGCTTCTTGTTAAATAAGATTCCTCACATGTTTTAGAGTGGCACTTGTTAATTACGGTTAACATGTAACTTGGTTCCTAAGATAAGCAAGACAACACCAGTACTTGTGATGCTTTGTAATGACTCAAACCCTTTTAAAACTTAATGATTTCTACTTGTTAAATCTAGTAAGGCGTCCTTCTAGGTTACTCGTTAGAAAATACGTTAAGGGTAGAGCGTCTCTCTCTTAACATGCAAAGTAAGAAAGTGGTGATACGTTATGTTCAAGCATACCGAGCTAACCTGGGCATCTTCATCCAGAAATAAAAGAGTTAAATTGGAACACAATGTGTGAGCATAATTGTTGGTGGTGGATAGCAGTTTCCCTAACTATTTTCTCTCATTGATATTTTTCTCAATTTATCTTTTATTAGCTTTTATTCTCTGTATTTCCGGATTTTATTAAAATATCAAATCAACTCCAAAAATTCTGAAATTTTGTTTGCCTCTTCATTAGTGTGTCTACAGTTTATATATTTAATTTCATAATTTTCATGTTGTGTTATTCTGTCTAACAGTCATATCTTTCTGTTTAGGTCAGTATTAAGTCATTATAGTTTAGAGTCTTGTTTAGTCTGCAGTTAAGTCCCATTCTCTTGCGGGAACGATCCCTACTTTCCATACTACATTCGATATTTATATCCCCAGTAGGGTTTATTTTGAGGTTATTTTTGTGCATCTTTTTGGTGTGTGAAAATAACCATATCAGTTCTCTTGGTGTGATTTTGAAGAAGGACTTGCTCTCCTTATATAGCCCCTTGGAAATGAGAAATATGTCATGGCATATGTCATATGTCATATTTCACCTCCAAAACTTGAAATGACAAATGACTAAGCTTCCATTTACTCTTAGTGCACCATTTACTCATGAGTGAAGTTACTATAGCTTATCTTAGAGTGATAGTGGTGGTGTCCTATCTTCATCATGATCATGACAAACTTGGCACCAAGTTTCACCTCTACCTAACTTGGGTAAACTTCAAATGACTTCACCTCTACAAAGTTACATTGATCATGTACATCAGCCCATGAAGATGTTCTTTGGGCTAATCTTATGTTTTATGGAGGATGCATGAGTAATTCAAACCCAACAAGCCCATCATTTGTTCTTAGGAATTCTACCTCAGCTTGACCTTTCCCCCTTGTGAAGGGCATATCTCCGTGAATAAGTATCGTAATTGAGTGATTCCATGTGCATTTGAAACTAGACTCATAGAAATTGATCTGGAGAACTGGAAGTACAACCAACTATGTCTGGAACATTATCTACAAGCAATCAAAGTTCGATTCCAGAACGTCAGAGCAGCAACAAGTAGTACTTAGTTGAGACTGAATATAGGAAGATCCAACGGTCTGAACATAGTGAAATTTGAATCGAGAATAACATACCCACAGAGGTATTGTGTCCATAAATTACATATTAAACCAACGGATAGATGCAGAGAAATTGACCTCCCAAGTCGACTGATCTGCCCAGGCAGAAGGCTAAGTTCATATCCGAAAATCTCTTGTCCAATTTATTCTCTTTCCATCTCCTTGTCTTGCTTGGAATGTCTTCCTTCATCCATTTTATTCACTTTTATTCCAAAACACCTATAAACATGAAAACAAGATAAATAGAGCGAATAACAACTAACTAACAAAGTAAATATAAGGAATTTGATAAAAATAAGTATACAATTATACTCCTTATCAGCAGCCGCAGCCACTGACGTGGCGCGTGGCAGCGTGTCCTGCATTTTTCCGGAGTAATTCTTTGCTCCGTTATGCTTAGTTCGTCGATACGAACAACTTTCGTGTTTACAGGTTTTTGAAATTCGGTCGTTTGATTGGTGTTGGATTAACCCGAATATAGATCGTACGATTTACGATCTGTGACGATCTAACCGTTGGATCGTCACCATATTTGGATATATTGTTAGGTTATTAGTTTTGGACGTTTGGGTGAACTTGGATCATGGATAAGAATCGATGGATGAATAGTTGATGTGGGACCCACATTGACCGACATTTGACTTTTGGTCAATGTCACGTGTGAATGTTCCGATGTCGAAGAGACATTTGAGGAATAAATGAAGTGATTTGGATTTTAGGATTGTGGAGAACTATGATATGCTAAATGAAATATTGCATGTTCATAGGTATTTTTGGGAACCGTGTAACACTTGCTACAATTTGTTGATTCCCAATATTTATTTGAAGACGCAGCTGGAATTAAAGGTGAGTGAATCTCACAATATTTTAGATGTGAATATTTATTCACATTTGGGTTGTTTGCGAAAATAAATAATTATATTTATTTTTTAAGGATTTTGCGATATATAAATTAAATAATATTTTAGGGTTTTAAATTGGGGTTTTAGTGAAAAACAATATTTTGAAAATATTATATTGTTTTTGAATATTTGATTTGTTGAAACGATATTTTGTGGGAAAATACAATTTTATCGTTTTATGTGTTGTGGAGTGTTTGGAAAACAATGTTTTGAAGTATTCATTATCATTGTTTTATTTTGGTGGCTTTGGTGTAAAACAATATTTTAAAAATATGATATTGTTTTAGTGTAATTGGAATTGTGAAAATTATGTTTTGTAAATTATACAATTTTTATCGTTTTATGTGTGTGTGGTGTGTTTTGGTGGAAACGATTTGTAAACAAATACAAATTTGACGTTTATGAAAAATGACCTTGATTATGGCATTTTAGATGTGAAAGTAAAAATACCTTAAATGTGTTTTGTGTTTAGACCGGTAAGGTCTTGGACCGGTGGTGTCCTGCCAATTGGGTTAAAATAAACCCAAACAGCTAGACCTCGATCTAGTCTATCGCAATAGTACTTAGTGTAGTACAATATTCATAATGACCTAAAATGAGTCAAAGTGAATATAATTTTGAAAGGAGAAGATAAATGGTATTCTCTCTTTTATTTGTCCGTGAATAACATTGTGATTTGTTGTGATATTTGAGAGGTCAATAAAAATATTTGAACTTCTCATAGTCATTTGTGAATTTTTCCCTTTAACAAAAGAAATGGAAATTTTGGTGAAAGGATCTTGTTTGAGTTGATTTGAGATTTACTTCTTGATTATTTGAAGTAATCACAATTATGATTTCGTGATTTTCTTTTAAAAAACAAAAGAAATCCAAATTTTGGTGGAATGGTTTTGGTGTGAGTATTTGGAAATGCTTCTTCAATATTTGAAGTATTTATTTTAGTGATTTACAATTCTTGAAAAATATTGAATTGTATTTTGGAAAATTATTCATTCTTTTGAAAATAAAGGAAAAGAATTTTGAGTGGTTGTGTGTGGTGTGTGTAATTGGAGATTTTTCTTCTTTAAAATTTGAAGTAAATATTATTATGTTTTACAATTCTTGAAAATATTGAATTTGTTGTAGGATAACATTATTGTGTGTCTTGTCAAACTAGGACTCTTAGTATAAGTTATCCTTCTAGAATATGGATTAGATATTTCCTACATCAATACGGATTGTATCTTGTATTCCTCTATATATAGAGGCCCTATTCATTAATAAAGTTGATCATATTCTGAGTATTCTCTACTATTTCTCTGTTATTTACGTTTCCCTTAAACACGTTATCAGCACGAGCCCTAACCCTAGCTGCAAAACCAAAAATCCAAAAACAGTTTTCGTGAACAGTACCGCCGTAAATCAAGAATTCAAGCACTCTTCTCCAATCAAGAAAACCAAGTAAGTATTTTCTAAAAGTTCCTGCTTTTGATGCGGTTGTTTTTTTCTCGGGGATTTAAAAACTTCCATTCTTCTACATCCTGACCCCTCTTATGGCGTGGGACTTTCTTGGTGAAATTTATGAGCAAAAATACAATAAGCTATACCTACTTCGAAAAGTTATGAGAAGCATTAGGGGAGTGATCGAGCTTTATATCGCTTGCGATATATGTAAGTCATGAGCACCCCTAATGTTATCATTCTTTAGTAAAAGTTAAAGAACTTTTATGAATCGTGGGGATTCATATTATATGCTATGATAAAGTAATTTCATGAGCATCCAAGAAAATCTTTGTGATAAAGTAAGTTCACAAAGGCATCGAATTCGACCAATTTTTGGTCATGGCTTATTCATTACTAGACTCACCTATGTAGGTGTGATTTAGGTGAGGGATTGGAATCAGTGGTATTGAGAGAGCTTTGCTCCACCGACATTCCTCTTTCTTATCTGGTTATGCTTGCGTGGAGCTATCGAACGGTTTAAACTATGGCCATATCCATCTTGGTCTTGTTCTAATCCGAAAAATACTTGGAAATTTTATTTAGTGTTCGTGGATGTCTTTTTATGACTGCGAAACTAATGTATCTTCTTATTGTGATAAAGTAATTTCACAAGTGATAAAAGTGATAAAGTAATTTCACTATTGCTGAATATAATTCAGATATGCTTCAATTATGGTTATGCTTCAATTTTGTAAGGTGACTCTTACAGAAGCAGAATTAATAGAGAAAATTCTCTCTATATTGTACAGACAATATCGATTAATGTATCTTGCCAAGAGATTTTCATTCAGCTTATCAATTCTCTACAACGTAGCTGAAAACATGATACGATCATGATGAACAACAATAATTAGGCCTGCCGGAACAAAGAGAGTTCCAAAAGTAAATTATGGCAAAAATGGCTAAAAGAGGACGAAACTCTAATGTCAAGGGTACATAATTCTAATGGACAATCTGGTTCATATAAACGTCCTAATAAGGAAGGAAATCGCAACAATGTTGCACAAAATTGTGGGAACTATTGCACCACGTAAAAAGGGGCAAAGAGGAAGAGGCATGGGCCATGGAGGCCATGCCGGCGCCGGCAAAGTAAAGCGTGGCAATAAGGTGTCAAGAGCACCAATCTATCCTCCAAAGGCACATGGTGCCGAAATACTTTTCCCGACGAACGGTTCGTCGCTATAGCCCTTTACCAACGAACAGATTCTCGCTATTGGTAACGTATCTCTTACCAATAAACGGATCGTCAATGAAGCATGTGTTGATAATGAGTTATGTATACTCTACTTCATAAGAAGCATTAAAAGATACCGTAGATGACACAGACGTCAATCTCACAATTGCATATTTTACAGTCGACCAAAGTAACGAGAAGACTACGGAAGTTTCAGACTTCAATTACATTGCAATTGTTTTTCCAAGTTCATTATGTAATGGCGTTTATGCCTTAATTAATTTGACAATGGTCATAGTTATTTTAGATTAGATCTTCTGGACAAGACCTCAATGTAATCGTTGACACATTATTAATAAATTTTGAATTTTCTTCAAAGAATGGCAAATATTCTTCGAAATTTTATTTATGTCATGGACATATTTTTCGAATTTTCTCTAAGTAGTAAGTATTGAGCAAATTTCGAATTTCTCCTCAATGTAATGAAGGATGTTAGTGTCAACGGTTATTATTGGAAAACGTATTGTAAGAATGGACAAAAATACTTATGTATTATTTCTAATGGTTGCGGAAGTAAGCGCATCTTAGAAAAACTTATGTGTCGATCTAGTGTGTTATACTTAACAACTATTCGTATTATCGAATCCAACAATATTTTTAGAGATGATCTCTTGGATTCCGACACATATAGGCTTTGACACGATCGTTTGGAATATCTATATCGTGATTTGATGATCCTTATATTGAAAACCTCACACGAACATCCTTTTATCGAGCAAATAGAAGCACGAATCAAAAGTTGATTCAAGGAGATGAGACAGCTATGAGAAAGTGCAAAAATGCTGCTGTCCGACGCCTGTCGACCGGTCGAACTACGTACAGGAACCGTCGATGCATACATCGACCGGTCGAAGTACCCTTGTCGACCGGTCGAACCCCCTGACGTGAGAAAAGTCTCATTATCCAAATTTGAACAAGATTTCTCCTATGCTTCTGCCTTTATGGCCAAGGGCTCATTTTACAAAAGCCTTTATGAACAAGATATTTGTGGACTCATCCAACCATAATGCGGACTTTTGAGATAATTTATGGTTTTGGTGGATGCATCGACATACTGGTCACATGTCTCTTTATTGTCTACACACAATGCTGCTTATACAAAACTTATAGCACAAGTTATACGCTTAAGGGCTCACCACCCAAATCATCATATTATGTCAAATATGTCTTGACAATGCTAGAGAGTTTACATCACAGAAGCTTGATGATTATTGCATATTTATTGGGATTAAAGTAAATATCTCGTACCCCATGTGCATACATAACATGGTCTCGCAGAAGCCACCATTAAAAGATTTTACATGGTCGCTTGGACATTGGTTATGCGCACTAATCTCCTATTATCTGCTTGGGGTTATGCAATATCGCATGCAGCTTTACTTATTCGTTTCAGACCCATTCTCAATCAACCATTTTATGCGTACCAGATGGTAACTGGATATGAGCCGGATGTCTCACTTTTACGCATATTTGATTGTTTTGCGGTTTATGTGCCAATTGCGCCCACACAGCGCATCTAATTGGGTCCTCAGAAACATTTAAGTATTTATGTTGGTAAAGAATCTCCAACTATTGTCCGCTACTTGATCCTTGACAGGCGATCTCTCACCCGCTATATTTGCGGATGTAAGGGCAAAATATTTGCTATTGGCTATTTCCTATTTGACAAAACCTCTTCCCTTGTATTAGCATTTTATTGTATTCAATGCTAGGTTGTTTAAGGGATTAGGAATAGTGACTTAGGTTGTTCTTGCTCGAGATGGTTCGTGAAGACGCCATTCTTATCCGGTCTTTTCTCCGGACTTCGATCATTGTTCATCGAAGGTTTCGTTCAAACAACTCAAGGTATGATTCATGCATATGCATTTCATACTCTTTGTTTATGCTTAAGATGTAGCACAAATATCTTAGGTTTGCTAGAAATTAATTAAATTTCATTTGTTTAAGCAAACATTTATTTTTAAGATATTTTTCTGTTTTTGCTACAGTGTTACTGTTCATATGCTACAATGTTACTGTTCATATGCTACAGTGTTACTGTTCATATGAACAGTGCGATCGATCGCCTGGAATCGTGCGATCGATCGTCAATAGCGTCGTTGGAGAATCTGCCCGTTGAGATTCAAAAATGTAGCCGTTGCTACAGTGTTACTGTTCATGAACAGTACCACTGTTCATGAATAGTGACGATCGATCGCATGAACAGTGCGCTCGATCGCCCGAGCGTCTGTTTTGTTTTCTATAAATAGAATCCTTCGGTTTTCATTTGTTGCAACTCTTCCAACTCTTCTATAATTGTCCAAAACGTATTGAGAGAGTTTTCTGGTATAGTTGAGTGACCCTAGATCCATGTTATAGGCTCCTCACATCTTTGATGTTGTTGATTTAGTTATTGTTCCTTGTGAATAACTAAATCAACCCTTGAATCATATTCAAGGTTTGTCAATTCGATTTGTTTTGATTCTAGCAAGTGTTCCTTGTTTACTTGCTTGTGTCAAACGAATTGAATTCATTATATTCATTCACATACACATATCATTTGCATTGTTGGTGTTGCTTGCGGTTGGAGGATTCACGTGGTGGAGTTCTTTCAATTGGAGCGGCTTGAGGTGGGAGCACTTGAAGAAGCATTTGGAGGCTACACAAGGTTAGAGCTGCCACTAGTCATAGGGTTGATAGTGTAGAGTTTGGGATTGTGATTCCCCCTTGTATGTGTTTGCCAATTGGCGTTTTTCATAGTGTTACACAAGAGCGTGGGGTACGGCTCCCCTCCGGTTTTCCCTCTAGAGGTAGAGGTTTCCGGGTGACCATATCGTGTGTTGTTTGTGTGTTTGCTTATCTATTGTATTATGCTTAATTAATTAGCATATTGTATGATTGCTTATTTATATGCTATTGTGCTTAATTGATTAGCATATTGTGTGCTTGTTCATACATTGATAGATATAGTCCGTGGTGAGCTATTGATGATGCTCACTTTGGGATTCTAGGTTGTACAATTGATTGTGCTTGTTGCATATATATTTGTTGTCAATTGTGAATTGCTTGTGCAATTGTTTGAACCTAGGTTGTTAGGTTGTGGAGAGATTAAACTTTTAATTTGTTCAAAGTTGTGTATGCTCTCCGATTAGTGTCTAGAACGACTACCGTTTATTGGGACTATTCCGTGCAACCGGAATTTCAGCGGATTGTCACTTTGATGAGACAGTCTTCCCGTCGTTATGGGGAGATAAGAACAAGTATGTTAAACAGGAACGACAGGAATTGTCGTGGTCTGTCCCCACTCTGTCTCATCTTGATCCCCAACTCAATATTCAGGATGCAGCAGATTGGATGCCTGATGCGTTTTCTGATATTGATAAAGTGACGAGATCAAATACACCAGTTGCACACATGCCTGCAAGGTTGGAAATCCTCTGAAGGAAGAGGGGATATAACACTGATAATGGTGTCACAACCACACAAACTGGAGGTGTGGTTGAGGCTGTGGTTCCCTAAAAGAAGAGGGTGAGACCACTTGGTTCGATGGATACTCACCAAAGGAAGGAAGTGAGTTTGGTACAGCCTAATCCATTCATCATCAATATCGAAATCGTCTCATGAGCTTATGTCTGATTATGTCCATGAATCAATATTGGGGGACGCCTCAATGATTGAACCAATTTCAGAGAATAATAAAATCTCGATAAATGCATGCATGCTTGAGACGACATTAGTTGATGATGTATTGCTCAAGAAATTATAGAGCAAGATGACATCGAACCACGCTCTGTTGAAAAATATCAACGTAGAGCATATTGGCCTAAATGGAAAGATGCAATCCCAATTGAACTAGTTTCACTAACAAAGCAAAAAGGTATTTGGGTACGTAGTGCTAACGTCCCTAAGTGTAAAGCCTATTGGATATAAATAAGTCTTTGTTAGAAAGCGTAAAGAGAAGAATGAAGTCTTGAGATATAAGACTCCCTCGTGGCGCAAGGTTTCTCACAAACGCTCTGGGATTGACTACGAGAAGAAGTATTCACTCGTAAGGAATGCTATTACATTCCGCTACCTTGTCAGTTTGGTAGTTTCCACAAATAACTTGACATGTAGCTTATAAATGTGGTTACAACATATCTCTATGGGGATCTAAATTCAGAGATATATATGAAGGTGCCTAATGGAATTCAATTACCCAAATCAAGTGACTCTAAATCACGGAGTGCGTTTTCGATAAGATTAAAATGCTCACTTTATGTGGCTACTTGATTGGGAAGGGATATATAAATAATGGTTTATGCCCATGCGTGTTTATTAAGAGAACAAGTTCCGGATTTGCAATTATTATTGTCTATATTGATGACATGAATTTAATTAGCACTCTCGAAGAACTGAGAGATATTGCTACGTATTTGAAATCTGAATTTGAGATGAAAGATCTTGGGAAACTCGGTTTCTAGGCCTTGTGCTAGAGCATCGAGATAGTGGAATATTAATCCACCATTCGGCTTGTGTCCACAAGATGTTAATGAGATTTACCATGGACAAAGTACATCCATTTTAGCACTCCCATGATCAATCAGACCCTAGATCGAAGGAATGATCAATTTCGTCAAAAAGATGATGATGAATAAAATATATGGGCCGAAGTGTTATATCTAAGTGCAATAGGCGCATTATTGTACTTAAGCTCAATGCACTACACATCTCTTTTGTTGTGAACTTGTTAGCTAGATTTAGCTATGCGCCCACGCAACGCCATTGAGTGGCATAAAGACAATATTTCGATACCTTAAGGGTACAATCGATTTGGGCTTGTTTTATCCCTACAGAGAGAAAAGAGTGATTGAAAAAGGAACTTCAAACCTCTAAGGCACCATGTCCGAATGGACATCGACCACGACGGTCGACCGGTCAAAGTATGACGTCGACCGGTCGAAGTATGACGGTCGACCGGTTGAAGTATGACGGTCGACCGGTCGAACTGCGGACAGAACCGCTATACTCCCTACACCAAAAATTCTTATGATGTTTTGGTTGGTTTTTGCTGATATCGGGTACCTCTCTGACCCGTACAATGGTTGTTCCCAAATTGGTTATGTCTTTACCATGGGTAACACGACGATATCTTGGAGGTCCACCAAGCAAACGTTAGTTGCTACTTCCTCGAATCATGCAGAGATAATTGTTCTACATGAAGTTGTTAATGTGTATGGTTGAGGTCTATTATTACACATATTCGAGGAATAAGTGGTTTGAGGTCAACCACTGAGGAACCTACTTTCATTTATGAGGATAATGCTGCTTGCATCGAGATGATGAAACAAGGTTTCATTAAAGGGGACAATACCAAGTATATATCGCCTAAGTATTTTTATAATCAGCAACAACAGACTCTCCTCAAGATTCAAGTGAACCAAGTTAGATCCGAGGAGAATGTGGCAGATTTATTTACTAAGTCTTTGCCTAAGTCCACATTTGAAAAACATGTTAAAAGCATTGGTATGCTTAAGTTATCTGAGATCCCATGATTTTAGGAATCAGGGGGAGGTGCAGACTTGAGAGGGAGTCTGGCACATACATGTCACTTTCAAATGTGAAGGGTGCGTTGTACTCTTTTTCCCTTCGACCAAGGTTATTTTTTTCCCACTGGGTTTTATTGTTACTTGGCAAGGTTTTTAATGTGACAACATGGAAAGCACCACCTAGTTGTGACCGGCACAAGGGGGAGTGTTGTAGGATAACATTATTGTGTGCCTTGTCAAACTAGGACTCTTAGTATAAGTTATCCTTCTAGAATATGGATTAGATATTTCCTACATCAATACAAATTGTATCTTGTATTCCTCTATATATAGAGGCCCTTATTCATTAATAAAGTTGATCATATTCTGAGTATTCTCTACTATTTCTCTGTTATTTACGTTTCCCTTAAACAGAATTGTAATTTTGAGATTGTGATTTACATATATTAGTTTTAAAAATAAACTATATATGTAATTTGTGAAAATGGTATTGTTGGTGATGATTTACGTAATATAGTTTTAAAATAAACTATGAATATACTTATCGATATATGAATTTTGGTGTGAGTTAGTGGAGTGATACTTCTAAAATACTCGAAGTATTCACCATTTTGTTTTACAATTCTTGAAAAAGGGAATTGTATTTGGAAAGTATATTTTACGTATATTAGTTTTAAAAATAAACTATATATGTATTTGGGGAATTTTGTAGTTGGGAGTTGAGTTACATACTTAGTTTGAAAATAAACTGGATATGTATATTTTGTTAAATGATTTTAGTGTGAGTAAACTAAGATTCATTCACACCGACCAGCTTCGAAAGCTGACCGCGCCGGGTTTGTTGATTTAACCCGGTACACTATTCAATGGTGTAGGGGTTAATCATGCAGGTTAGGTGAGCAGAGTGACTTTTAGAGAATCAGTTGGTAAACTTATTATCAACTGTATGTCTTTTTATTAGACTTTCGTTGTTGTTTAATAAGCTCTGAAGGAGTATTTATTTAATATTTTGAAATATCAATTTATTATGTAAATTATGGTATGCAATATACGACTCTAAATAACGAGTATGTAATTATATTGTTGAGCATGGAGTGGATGTGATTGTACTTGAATTAAAAAGAAAAAAAATTCCGGTACATATTTGTGATTGTTATTCCATGCTTCGCGTTCCGAATTGGTTTTGTAATTAAAAGGGCGACAAAATGCCTTATCATTTGTTATAAATTTTGGGGCGTGCCATGGAGTCCTTAAGAGACCCGAATTCAACTATTACTCGGTGAGTCAGTCTAATTTGGCCACACTCCAAGAAACCTAATTCTAGAAGGATGTGCAAGCATACTTCTACAAGAAGACAAAGGACGTCCATCTGACCAAAGAGGGGGAGATTCTATTCAAGCTATCAATTATTGGAGTGCTCTGGGTGTTATAGAAATTTGGGTTATGAGTGATCAAACACTTTGTAATCTCTATGTATTTTCTTTATTCACTAGTGGAACCCTAAACACGATAGTTGACGTAGCCCTAATTTAGTGAATGTGAGAATTGGAATTTCTAAAATTGGTCAAATTTTATTTTTGAAGTCTCAATTAGAAAGTAGACGTTGTCACGAGTTCATAGGAATTTTCGTGGAATTTTCCGGAGACCCGAGCTAGTTTCAATGATTTATAGAAGTTAGAAATTATTTAAAATTAGGATTTTTGTTGTGGTGAGATCTGGACCGTTGATCTTTACACCGTTTAATCTCGGCCGTTGGTTTTAAGTCGGTTGGGTTTTAAATTAGAAAGCCCATAACTCTTTCTTCCCAGACTTCTCGCGCCATCCCCTCTCCTCTGCCACGACACCGCTAAACCCAGCCTCCACCTCCGACCACTTCACGGCACTAAAATAGTACCAAGAGCTTTGCCTTACTACTGTGAGTGCGTGGGTGGTTGTATCTAGTCAAGCTGACGTCAGAAGAGAGAAGGTCTGGCAGCTCCAATTGGGTTTTCCGTTTCCAGCCACGAAGGCGACTGAAACCGATGTGTTTAGCTTCTTCTCAACGAGGAGAGAACAAATGTGGTCTCAGATTCTCAAATCAATGAAGGGAGAAAGAGAATCGAAGCTCCAAAGCTTCTTGGTTATCCTGCAAGTTTTATATGTTTTCGGCATTTCCGGCTATGAACAGCGACAAGTAAGGTATCAAATTTCATCCCCTCATCGTGCTCTGCATGTTGATGTACTTAGAATTCATTTTTGGTTAAAGCCACGTTTACTAAACCGTAATGAGATTGAGAAGGAATCAGAGAGAGAAGGAATGGGAGAGAGGAGGAATAGGAAAGAGGAGGAGTTATTCTCATTCCTCTGTTTACTTGTTATTCGGAATCGGAAACAATCTCATGATTGATTCTCATTTATGTGTTTACTAACATGTAGGAATCATAATCATAATAAGATTTGTTTCTGCCGTTTCCCAACTGCCCGGTAGTGTCGCACTTGGATACCTGAAAACACAAGATTGGTCAGGGGAGGTCGGTGTGTACCGACCGAAGGCCCTCCGACGCTCAAGTTAGTACCGGTAGGTTCTAAGAGCAGTGTGTTTGGGATTCGGAGAGAACGTACCTGAATAAGGAGTGAGGCCTCCTTATATATGAGGCGAGGTCGGAGACAAGCTTCCCTGGCGTGGGGGACATCCCCTGACACAAGGAATATTCTCTGGCCCACTACCTCGATGTGCGCATCGAGGGATGGCGGCGCCTAGTGCAGCATGGGTATGCGACTTAGTGCGATCTGTGAGGTAGTGGACAAGTACGTGTGCCAGCTGGCCGTGCCGGTACCTGTGGGGCTGGCCACACTCGGTACCTGGTCAGGAGACGTCCATGTGGAGCCGGGGGGAGAGCTTGCTGTCGGCACACCCGGCCTGGTCTTACCGGTACCGCTGGGGTACTGTCAGGGCTTCGACTGCGGCCTGGGGCTTACTCTGCCGTTGGGGCATTGCCGGGGCAGTATACTCGGTAGGGGATCCCTACCGAGTTGGTAGATGCCGTTGGGGCGACGTCTATGCCGCTGGGGCGTTGCGGAGATTATGTGCTCGGTAGGGGAGCCCTACCGAGTCAGTAGATTGATTCTGTGCGATGGGGCCCAGGCAGGCTGCTCCCGGTGATGGTGAGCTACTTCGGGCCCTGCACGGGGCCTATCCCGGTAAAGATATGAAATGGTAGCAACAAGATTAATTACAAAAACACCCTTACGTATAACTTAATAAAATTAATAAATCGTAAGGGTATTTCTGGATTATCAATAAATCATGAGGTTTCGAAAAATCGATTTACCCCGGAATCGGAATCAATACTTACCTGGAGGAATGATTCTTGATTTTTTTTTTGTGGGACCCATGCAATTCCGATTCCGCCTATGGTTAGTAAATGTCCAATTTTACCTGGAATGGGAATCACTCCCTATAGAGCCATTCCCATTACGGCTAAGATTTGGAAAATTAGAGTTTTGGGGTTTATGGCTTGTACGGGTTTGGTGAAGTTAGTAGTACTTTGGGACAACTTTGGTTCTTTTCTAATATTGAATCAATTCCTTGAACCTATGCTTTTAAAGTTAGAACGTAAAGCTTCAATTACAGTTTAAGTTTGTAGTTCTTGTTAAAAATTGTACCCTTGTGTTCATATTTTGAAGTTGTTGCCTTCTGAGGATTTGAAGTGGACATCTCAACGACTATTTCAGAGTTGGAATCTCCTATAAATGATTTTTCTGCATTTAGTTATGAATTTCCAAAGTTATTGGTATACTGCAGGAATTTCTGGAAAAAAACTGCAGTAACTGTTTTTCATTGGTTTTAGTATTCATGTTTGTTAATTGGTTCAATGAATGAAGTATGGAGCAAATTAGCTACTGTTACAATGTGTGTTTAGTGAGACTGCATTATTCGATTGAATTCATGAAGGTATAAAATGGAGTAGTTGTTTGGCATTCGAATTGTGAAGCTTCTACGAGAGAAAATGACATGTGTGACAACTTAAAGTTGTTGCAAAAAGGCTAAAGTTCTCACTTGACTGAAAATGTAAAGATTTTGAGTTGTCACAACCAGTTATCGCTTAATGTGTTTTACTGATTCTCAAAAGTGACGAAATTATTTGGTTGCCACATTTTCAATATGCAACACAACTGATTCCTCGCTTTACAGATTTTGCGAGATATGTAATTGTGTTACAAAATATTGTTGCGAGACTTCTATATATATTACTAAAAATAACATGTGAGGTTATATATATGCCACATGTCTAAATATTGAACGCCTAATAATTCCTCGCATATACTAATTTACGAAGCTCCTATATATGTTGCAAACCAAAACATGCGAGGTATATTTGTGTCATATACGAAAAATTATAAGGTTTTGTTTGTGCTCACAATTTCATTAGCTTTTATTTTTTTAATGAATTTATATTTATTATTCAAGATAAAGAGGTGAATAAAGACTTGGATAAAAAAAAACTTTACATTATAAACAACTTTAGTCATTACAAACAAAAGAGGTCATACACTAGTCATTTTATATATATAATACAAAATGAGCTGCATTATATATCTATACTGTTCTTGAAAATTAAATACAAACAAGCTGCTAGTAATGTTATCGACCATATCTTGCATCCCATTCCACTTCTGATCTTCCTCCAAGAATCGTCAACTTGATCAGGATCTCGTCATCCCCTATGCCTCTAGATCAACCACACCTTGAGGTCCTCAAAGCTTTCCCTGTATCTCGTCCTTAGCGTGGATAAAACAAATCTTAATTCGATGCTTCTACCTGTAAAACAAAACAACAAAACCTCAAAAATAGAAGCTTTCCCTGTGCATTAGACGATACCTTGCAGCACAAGATCAATAATCACAGCAAAAATTTAACACACAAATATAGGAGGTAGACATAGAAGTGATTTCAAACTGACATGGACGTGGTACAAATCTTAGCACTCTGATGATTAAAGCAACGCAGCAGCACCACACCTTTGGGTGTCAAAATGAAATACATGGATATCCATAACAATCTAGGCAAGCTAAAATAAAAACTGAAGAAAACTAGCACAAATAACCAGCAACAATAGAGCCAAAGCAGAGCAATATGATGATCTCAGAAAAGCCAATTCAACAAAAAAAAGCCAATTAATAACAACTGAAGGAATCGAATTCATAGGGCAAAAGCATGGTCTCTGAGCAGTATTCCATCAATTGTTTGAAATTCACAAGGCATAAACAGAGCCCACCTCAAGCAATTATAAGTTGAACAATAAATTGAAGTAGAGCGGCCGGTACCAATTTGGCAAACATGAGTGAATAAAAAGAAAAGGCACTAAATCATATGTTTCTGAATATACTTGAGTAGTGAATGTCATATTCATAAGCAGAGGCATAATCATTCATCATTTATTCATTTATTAATCACAGATAATACCAAGGTCTGTTGCGGATATCGTGCAACATTTCTTCCCACTTCATATCTCCAGTGAAAAACTCTACAATTTTGTCAATTAATGAAAACATTCAGATAAAGCATAAATGGCCTTAAAAAGTTTAAAGCCTAAAACAATACGATCATGGATTCTAAAACAATAGCATATACTCACTTCTGGGTCTTTGCCTATTCATTAGATTTTGGTCAATATTCTTAACATTTTTCGTTAAGGATTTGATCCTTACTGACCAAGCCCAATCCTCCTAAATCCTAACTTTTCTCTTTCACAATATACAGAACTTTGTTTAGGTATCAATCAGCTACCTATAGGGTTTAATTTAATTTCAATCATTCAATCCATATTACCATGCTAATTAATATAAACAAAGACATCACAGATTGAATCCAAAATTTTAATGTTCCTATGAGTATAAAAAATTCATAATCCCATGGATTTAATTTTAGGAATTGAGATTAAATGGGTGTGTGACCAGAATCTTAACAATAGGGTGGTGCAATGAATTTACCATTTTCCCCTCGCCGATGAGGATCGGGTTGTTGCAAGGAGTGAGGAAAGGCTCCTTACTGGATCTGGCATCCAATCCAGGTTCTGCAGACTTCAGTATCTCGTCTGTGTCAGGCGGAAGGAAGTTGTTCCAAACGTCGTTGGATTTAGCGATCGACTTGCAATCCCTCGAAATCAAGCACAGCCTGCCCGCATCTTGAGAAACCCAGTGTGCCGTTCAGTGGAGGATACGTGTGCGGTGGTTGAGGCCGTATATCGGCGACATGGTGACGGGTTGAATCGTCGTCCCATGCTACTCCTCTAGGTGGTAGCGGGGCCTCAACCTAACGGCTAGATGTCGGCGCCAACTTTGGCAGAGACGGAGATGCGAGAGAGAGTTTGAGAATGACTGATTCGCATAGAGAGATGGATGAGAGATTGAGAGACTGATTTGCAGACCACTAGGGTTTCTTTTTTTTTTTTTTTTGGCTAATTACCACTAGGGTTTCTAAACACAAGAAAATGTGGACGGTCTAGATGTAATAGTAGGAGATCCAACAGGCAACAGCTAATATTGCGCCTTTCAGAAATTATTTAAAGTTACTTGATTTCAATCCAATAAACTTCCGAAAAAATACCGAACTTCTGTAGATTATAACTCTTTTAAAAGATCTTGGAATTACATGTGTAAGGTGTCTAGAAACTCACAACAACGTGCTCTATGTTTTATGTCTAGAATATTTTCTTCAAAAAATTAACGAATAAAAAAATAATGAGTTTTTATCATCGGTAGGGTCTGAACTTTTTGTGATCGGACAAAATAAAGTCTGAGCTTACAAAATAATCAATTAGGTGCCTGTACTTAAAAACACAGGCCATTTAGATACATTTCAGTCAAAAAATAAGGGCAAATCAGACATTTCATTATAATTTTTATAACGAATTGACTTTTATGCCCTCATTCCTATTCTTTATTTGTTCTTTATTTTTGTTTTTATTTTTATTTTTGTTTTTTTTATTATTTTTTTATTTTTTTTTATTTTGTTTTTTTCTTTTTTTATTTTTTAGCTGTTTCCTTTCATTTTATTTTATATTTTCTTAAGCTTAGTTTATACAATTATTTTTTTTGGTGTATTTTTATTTTATAAATACTTGTGAGTTATTTTGAATAAATTCTTAAAATGCAAAACAATTTGTGAACTTTGTATTTTAGAAAGAATTTGTGTAAATTTTTATTGTGTTTATTATCTATTTAAAACTTGATTTTTGTTTTATTTCTAATTTTTGTGAGTTAACTTCAAGTTTATTTTCTTAGTTAAATTATTTTTAATTTTTTCGGTTTGTTTAGTTTATTAATTATTGAGTGGTTTGAGAAATAAAAATCATAAAAATTGTCATGTTAGTCCCTGCACATTTAGATTACAATTTTATCAAGTGAATTTTAGGGCCTTCCAATCTCTTGGTTCAACAATTTCAAGCTTAATTTATATTTACCACTACACTTTGACCTAATCAAGTATAAATATATATATATATATATAAGTTCAGTGTTTGAGCATCCACTATTCAAAATTAAGGTCATTAGTTTGAGTCACCACATGGGGGTATGAATGAAATTATTTGACATTGAGCTTAATATTGGGTAGTGGGTGCTCAAACACTGAATTAACACCACTTGAACCTAGTCATCACTTGATTGCCATGTGGCAATCATAGACCCCTTTGCTGATGTGTCACATTCTTATTGGTCAAGTGGAACCCACATAAAATGCTCAACAAAAATAATTAGAAACCCTTGCATTAGGTAGCGTTCGAAACTTGAACATTTTGGTTAGAAGCTTGATGCTCAACCACTTAAATTAAAAAATAAGCCACCGATATTTTATAAACATATATATATATATATATATATATATATATATATATACTTGACGAGGTCAAAGTGTAGTGGTAAATATAAATTAAGCTCGAAATTGTCGAACCAAGAGATTGGAAGGCCCTAAAATTCACTTGATAAAATTGTAACCTAAATGTGCAGGGACTAACATGACAATTTTTATGATTTTTATTTCTCAAAGCACACAATAATTAATAAACTAAACAAACCGAACAAAATAAAAATAATTTAACTAAGAAAATAAACTTGAAGTTAACTCACAAAAATCAGAAATAAAACAAAAATCAAGTTTTAAATAGATACTAAACACAATAACAATTTACAAAAATTTATTGTAACTTTAGACCCTATTTTGTCCGGTCACGAAAAGTCCAGATCCTACTGATGATAAAAACTCAAAAATAATTATTGAGTGAACATTCATTGAAGTATTTCGGTTCAATTTGTTTCCAAACCATCTTAAGTTCATAGTTTACTTATGAAATACCTCACTCATTGCATAATGATATCAATATTAATTCCCAACTTTAGAGTAAGGCATGAGTGTAACGAAAGAATGAGTGTTTTAGCGTTAAGAGTATTTTGGTCATGGAGTTCATAATGATGTTGACCAACGGTGAAAGTTTCATGAAAGTGTCTAATTTTTTCTAGCTAGTCATTTTGCTTCGCACTAAGTATATCCAACGGTTGGATTGTCCCTAATCCATCTCTAATTTTGTGATTTTTCAAAATTATTCAATTTAGTTATAACCAATAAACAAATTAAACATTATTGGTAGACATATAATCTATAAAACTATAGACAAAAATAACCGATCTACCTGTTGGATGTCATTAGTACTAAGTAAAATATTTATGTTGAAAAAAGTACACATTTCCGTAATAGTTTCACCGTTGGTCAACATGGTCAATTCTATTTTGTGTCAATAACTAATATACCCTTAAAGTTAAAACGACTATAACTTTTTCGTTATATTATCGATTTACGCGTTGCTTAAACCAACATTCTCGTGTGGTCGGGATCTATCTATTAATTTAAATAAAATAAATTTAATAAATCATCATAGTGAATTTCTCCTTAATTGAAACTATATTTAAGTTAAAGGGGTAAAAACTTCTAAAGTATTGGATTTCCCGCTAAAATTTCTCATATGGTTATAAAGTGGCATCCCTAGTTTTGTTTCATAAATAATGTTGTACTCCGTATTTTTATTTGTATGGTTTGTAGATATGGTGTTGTTATTAACACACCTTAGAGTATTAATAACACACTCTAAAGACACTAAAGAAAGAGAGAAAGATAGAGAGAAGGGGGAGAGAGAAAGATAGAAAAGGGTGTGTTATTAACACTTTGGGGTGTGTTAATAACAACACCCTGTAGATAAACTCTTGATTTTACATTATGGATCGATGTGCTTGTAATTTGGATTATAACAGATAATACCAAATATCTATTAATATATATAAATACTTAGGCGACACTCGCCGGAGTTGTTGCCTACTTCATTTTATGCAAGGAAGTTCACATAGTCACATATATAATAGGTGACAACTTGCAGAAATTGTTGCCTATTTCATTGTATGCGAGGAATCTCCAATAGTCACGTAAACAATAAGAAACAATTAGTAGAAGTCGTCGCCTAATTAGTCTTATGCGAGGAATTGGTTGTCGCATAATGACGTATCTGCGACAACCTCAAATCCCTCACATATTCTTACCTAAAGCGAGGAATTGGTTGTCACTTATGAGATCATGTGCGACAACTTGAATTTCCTCGTATATACATAGTTTTTGAGAGGAATTTTGGGTTGTCGTAATAAAATTCCTCGCTTTTGTTCATTGAGAGGAATTTTGGGTTGTCGTAATAAAATTCCTCGCTTTTGTTCATTTCTCTTGTAGTATATTGATATGCGGTAATTACCGACGTCATTAATTATTACCTAAACTTCCTAACAAATTGTCGTTGAATAGTATAATGGGAAGTAGAGGTTTTTCCCACAGAGGATTGTTTATTTACTTTTCTAATGTCACGAAATTAATTAAACTATATTGTTTCTATTTACAAAAATAAACAATATATACAAAGTATTCTTTTTGAGTTTTTGAAATATTTTGAAAACAAGAAATAAATAAAAGTAAATGACGAATGGTCAAAGTATGGGGTAAGTATAGTTTATGAAAGGGGGTTGTCGTTCCAACAAGGATCAATGGGCTCCTTAATCCCTTGGTAATTTGTGTGATCAAATGCTCTAGCAATGATGGAATAGATGAGAAATGGAAAGAGTGAGTCAAGGTGAGTATGTGACAATGAGTGATGTAGTGGAGTAAGTTTGGTTTTGGGAAAAGCAATGGTGAAATGCAAGCAATAAACAAACAATTAAAGTAAATGCAAGCAATAAAGATAGATGTGTGTGCACAATAAGGAAAGTGTTGGGGTTTTCGGGTAAACCACAAGTCCAATGTAACTAGCAATGCTTCAATTGAATTAATCATGCCAATGTGTGTGTGAATCAAGCCCCGTATCCTAGCCATGTTATGGGTCTAGGACCGTGTTTCTTAAGGTATTCGAATGCCTTATTAGGGTCATTCCAACTCTCTAGCTAGGTGTCATAGGGGATTCCTCTACGTTACCTAATACCGAATCCCCTATAGTGCTTAAGAGGCTAAGAGCACCGAAACTAGGAACTCAAACAAGTTACAACTCATCACGTATGCTTCCAATTGCCTTGAGTGTGTGAGGTTACCAATCTCACACAATCTCATCAAGATAGGTTAGTTAACATGCCAAAGAGGTGGTGAATTCTAAGAACAAGCAACCAACACATATTGAAAATGGGTAAGCACACATATTCACACAATCACATAAGCATTTTATTCATAAATCAAGCATCACATAGTCAAATTGGACTAGGGCACACAACCCTAGTCCCCAACAGAGTTACTACTCACTAATCATCAACATATACATCATCAAATTACACAATAAAGCTCTAGACATAAGGAAAAGAGAGAGAGTAGAGATGAGGGATGCTCAATGAAGTGTCCTCTTGCTCCTTCCTAGCCTTGATGATGAATCTTGATGCCTTGTGAGTGATTCAGCTACCCAAAATGGTGGTGGAGGTGTAGAACGTCGTGGTGAACAGCTTTGGTGAAGGATGGTGGAGGAGAGGAGGTGTGGAAGTGGCAAAATCGGGCTGCTCAGCCGCGCGTCGACCGGTCGTCGACCTTTTGTCGACCGGTCGTCGACCTTTTGTCGACCCGTCGACAGACGTGCAGAGGCTGATCCGAAGGAAAAGGTGGAGAGAGGAAAGGGGAAAGGAAAAGTGAGGGGTTTTGGGGCTGAAGTGGTGGTCTCACCTAATGGGGCAAGTACTAAGTATTTATAGGCTAGAGGGGAAAGAATAAAGGGCTAGGATGAAGTAGGGTTTAATCCAAGGGCTCAAAGGTTTAATGAGGGGCAAAGAAGGGAAATCACAAGGGAGGACAAAAGGGAGGAATAATCAACATGTCACCTCACCAAATCTAGTGTGGTCCTTGATGATGTGGGAGCACATTTGTGAATCACAAGGTTGACCTTGACTTGGACCTTGACTTTGACCTTCGGAGTTGACCATAGTTGACTTTTCGGTTTCTCGGTCAATCTTCCGGAATTCTCTTGTGCTTCATTCTCGGGACTCGGCATTTGACTCTTTGATGCTCCAAAGTCGGGGTTGACCACGAGTTGACTTTTGGTCCTCGGGTTGACTTTTCGTCTTTTTGCCGGAAATCCACTAAAAGCTCCAAAATGCTCCTTTTTTATCCCAATATCGTTCCGATGCTCAATTTACCTACAAGTGTGCAAACAAGGATTAGAGACTCACAAATGGTCATTGGACAAGCATAATAATGATGATTAGAGGCCTAATTTGTATGCAAATCACATACAAATCACACCCCCACACTTAAGCTTTGCTTGTCCTCAAGCAAATAGAATCAACAATCCAATCAACACAAATTCAATTGCCTTTCCAACCATATCCTCAATAAGCCCACTAAACCATTCATCAAGATTCAATCAAGCACACAACATAAACATCATGCTTTGGCAAGTGATTAAGATATGTATTCAATGCATGCTTGGTGTTGTGTGTGCTAGCCATGAGATAATCAATCAAGAGCAATCAAATTAGCACATGTTGACATGCTTAACCGCTAAACTCACATGATTCACTAAATATTTCCGCTCTTGTGTCTAGGGTTAAGTGTTTGCTCTCAAAGCATAACCAAAAACAACGTCCCCATAAGCTTGCTCAATGACCATCTTTCCACTAATTAATTCACAACTTATTGGATCAAAAGGGCTTTCACATGGTTGTAATGGGGCCAAAGGTTAAGGGTTAGCATGAAATGAAGGGATGGGTAAATCAAGTGTTCCAAGTATTTCACAAAACAACTCAAGGACTTTGAAACTCAATTTCTTTGCAACCAATCCTAACTTTTATTCTCCTCAACCTTTTATTCTAAAGTAAACTCTCTTTTTGGATTTTCTTTCTTCCCCTTTTTTTTTCTTCCTTTTCTCTTTCTTTTTCTCACAACTTCCTTTTTCCATTTTTCTATTTTTTTTTCTTTGGGACACTCTTTTTGAACTTTATTTTTGTACACAACTTCTTTTGATTTTCTCAACTTCTTTTCTTCTTTTGTATTTTGCTTTTCTTCCAACCTTTTCTTTTATTTACACAATTCTAAGCTACTATACCCCCACACTTGCATTTCACAAACCCATAGAACACAAAGAACATGAGAAGTCACAATCGTTGTCTCACTCATACTTGGAACAAGGGGAGGTTAGTGTTTAAACTAGTAACATGGGTTAGACTTTTGTGGGTTAAACGAAGAAAAAACTTATAATGAATGAGGCTCGAAATGGGTTAAACCTAAAGGAAAGTGTTTAGAAGGATGAAAGTCAATTTGGCCATGGTGCTTCTCTAGTGCCTTAATCATTTCCAATTCATTGCAAATTAATACATAGCCTCAAGTGGTCTTTGAGCAAGTTCTAGGTCTCGTAAACTAATGGAATGCACACACATGAAGAACAAGGATGTGTGAATGATGCATACATATCAATAAGGCTCAAAATCTCACCATAAAGGGTATATGCAAGTCAATACATCGTCTACACATGCTTCTCTAGTTGCAAATGATCAATCAACAAGGCAAATGTGCACAAAGTGTCAAGCAAGCATCAATTACATAGATTAATCACAAGGCAATCCAATAAGGTTTAAGCACATGCTCTTTATCCACTTAATTCATAACCTAATGGGCTCAAAATCATCATTGGGGTTGAAAGGGACAATCACACCAAATAAATTTCAAAGTTCCAAAATTTTCAACTTTAAGCACCTGTCGACCGGTCGTCACATTAGTGTCGACCGGTCGACACACGTCCAGGGAATTCCCGTCGACCAAAGGGTCGACTGTTCGATGAAAAATTTGAAAAATTGAAAAAATTTTGTGGTACGAAAATGTGAGACAACTTTAATTTAGCCCAACCTCACACCCGCACACTTAAGACCAACATCGTCCTCGGTGTTGTGAGGAGTTTAAAAGCAAAGAAAATCACATTGGTAAAAGTGAGGAGAGTGAAGTCGGGCGAATGCACACATAACAAAACATTTAGCAATCGGAAGATAGAGATAAGAAAAACCCCTCGTAGACGACTGCCGTAGCTAGCCGAGAAACCTCAAATAGACACCAACCTCAGGGCACATGGCCCTGACTTCCATATGTTTGCTCCTCGGGTGCCAAATGAACTAGCGAGTGTGATAGCATCGGGATCACTTGAAAACAGGGGAAAGCAGCAATGCAGCATTGACCTTGTCCCAAAGAATTGGGTATAACTCCAAGAATATGCATCCAAGTTTAGTGATTCCAGTGGCGTTGGGAAGTACCTCAAATAGCTTTAGTTTGGCCACTGGAAACTCAGAAATCACCTTCCGGACATGCAATGAAGAACCGGTCAAAGTGACCCTCTAGAAAGTCAAACTACAACGAGCACTCCTCTGTTAAACAAATATTGCGACAGATCCAACGGTCTGTTTAGAGAGAAATTTAAACCGGGCACAGAAGACGCATAGAAGAAGCGTTCCCAACTTGTTTCACTGAATTCCAACGGTCCGATGTAGAGAAAACTGTCTTCAAAGTCATTGTCCTGCCCAGGCCTCTCGTAGACAAATGCTAATAAACACCTCTTGGGGTTTCTCCCTCCAAAGCTCCATATCCTAGCTCCTCCCAACCTCCCAAAAACCTTTATTCATTACTAAATAGTGCTGAAAACAAAAATTTCTTTTCCAAGTGGGGTTGCCTCCCCATAAGCGCTTCGGTTTATAGACCTAAAAAGCTGGTCTTGGTTCCGCCTTGGCGAAATTATAGTGGCTCAAAGCAAAGCTTCTTCTCACTCAATGTATGGCTTGTCTCACCATCTCCAAGGCTTCCCACAAAGCAGCCCTTGATACCATTAAAAATTGACTTCGATGGTGGTGGCCAAGCATACTTTTTCTTCTTCACCTCTCCTACCATCTCTCTCATGGCCTTGATTGTCGCCTTTTGTAGCTCATTCATGGGAGGAGTCTTCTTTGTAGCTCCTTCAAGAAATAGATCCTTCCCAAGTATGTCTTCATGAGAAGGAGGCGGTGGCTTCGAGTTCACAAGAGGCGGTGGGTTGTCATACCCCCAAATTGGTGAATAGTGGTCGTGAGCACGAGGTGTAGGCTTCCGTGGATTCAAAGGACCAAAGATCCTTTCACTCTTGGCACTATTTCCCTTCACCAAGTTAATAGAAAACACCTCCTCAACTACCTCTGGTGGATGAATGGGCTTGAACATTTCAAACTTCACTTTCTCCCCCAACACCTTGAAGCTAATGGTCCCCTTTAAAACATTGATCTTCACTCCCGCCGTAGCCATGAAAGGGCGTCCAAAAATAAGGGGAAATCCATTGTCTTCATTGGGGTCATCACCCATATCAAGCACAACAAAGTCGGCGGGAAGAATAAACTTGTCGACTCGTACTAGCACATCTTCCACTACACCTGCCGGTCTTCGCTTGCTTCCATCCGCAAAGGTAAGTGCAATAGGGGTAGGTTGCAAAGCACCAATGCTCAACCTCTTATAGAGAGATAGAGGCATCACATTGACACTTGCCCCTAGGTCCATAAGTGCTCCATCAAGGTGTGTCTCACCAATTTGATATCCGATAGTGAAGCTTCCGGGATCTTTCCTCTTTGGTGGCATGTTGTGTTGAATCATTGAGCTTACATGCCCTTCAATCTTGTATACTTCATGCTCCTCAAGCCGCTTCTTCTTGGTACACAAGTCCTTGAGAAAATTTGCATAAACCGGCACTTTGCAAATGAGCTCCAACAAAGGGATATTAATCTCTACCTTTTTGAACACTTCATGAAGCTCATTCGTCAATGTCTTCTTCTTGTTCCTCCTCTCATCGGGGGTGATCTTCATCGCTTGGTGTACATGCACATCATCATCAAGGAGCTCCCTAGAGGTGCTCATGGTTCTTGGTGGGTCCATAGCCTTCATAGCCTCACCACCAAGGTTAGAAACCATGACATTCTCATGCCTAGGAGTCTCCTTACTCAATGCTCCTTCTTGTGTCTTCACTCCACCATAAGAGGTTACATCATTCTCAAAGGACAAGTAACCAAGTCCTTTCCCAAGCACTACTCCTTCATTCTCCTCACAAGTCTTCTCCGCACTCAATCCATAATTTCCAAGGAGTACATTTTCTTCCTCCTTGGCCCCATCATCCATACAATGCATATGATCAAAGTTCTCATGAATGGGAATGAAAGGAGAAGGGGTAAATACATTAGAAATGAAGGGAGTAGGAGTATAAGTAGCATGAGAGATACCGGAATGAGAAGTGAAGATAGCATTGCATTGCTCCTTGGTCTTGAACTTAGGGTTTTGCTCCACATTAGAAGGCAAGGTACCTTTTGGCCTCTCACTAATCTCCTTGGCCATTTGGCCCATTTGCAACTCAATCTTTGACAAGCCTTGTTGCAAGATGTTTTGCCCTTGTTCAAGAGCCGAGGTCGCCTCATTGCTCTTCACTTGGCTTTGCACAAGGGTGGCGATCATGTCCTTCATTGACGGCTCCGCGGACTCTTGAGCTTGAGAGCTACTTGGGGCAGCAAAAGATGAAGAGGGACCTTGATGGTAGGTGTTTCCTCCTTGAGTAGAGAACCCGGGAGGTGATCCAAAAGTTGAGCTCATATGTCCTCCATATGTGCCACTCCCTTGATACTTATCTCCTCCTTGGTAAGTGTTATACCCTTGAGACCTCTCTTGATACCTTTGAGCATTGTTTCCAAAAGGTTTTGGTTGGTATCCTTGAATGCTCCCTTACTCATTCCGAGGTGCAAAGTTGTTATAAGGTTTTGAAGGCGCTTGATAAGAACCTTGTGAATAGGAACTCACTTGGTTCACTTGTTGTCTCTCTCCCTTCTCTTCCTCAACCATGTAAGCACACATCTCCGCTTGATGGCCAAGAGAGCCACAATAGAAGCAAGGTGGTGAAGAGATAACACTATTGACTTGTCGAGGGGGAGGCTTGGATTGTGATTGCATGAGCATGTCTATCTTCTTGTTGAGAGCCGCTTCCAACCTATCAAATTGGGTTCTCATCATGTCATCCCCCAATGATTCACTTGAGACATTGTGAACCCTTGTTACTTGAGGTGCCGGTTGTGTGGGAGGAAGTCTTCTTGACCCAAAGTCATCCCATAGCTCGGAATTTGTGGCTAGGTCCTCAAATGTGTCCCATGCCTCATCGGGAGACATACCGGCTATTGTGCTTCCCCGAAAAGTATCAACTCTTTGTCGTTGCCCGGAAGATAACCCTCGGTAGAACACATCAACTAGAAACCATTATTCCAAACCATGGTGTGGGCAACTGATTTGAGGTATTTACCTACGGTCATTAAATTATTACCTAAATTCCTAACAATTGTCGTTGTAAAGTATAATGGGAAATAAAGGTTTTTCCCACAGAAGATTGTTATATTTACTTTTTAATGTCACGAAAAATTAAATTAAATAAAGAATTAATATTTACAAGTATAAAGAATAAATAATATATATATACAAAATTAAATGAACTATACAGTATTGTTTCTATTTACAAAAATATACATTATATACAAAAGTATTTTTGGGGGTTTTGATAATTTTGAAAACAATAAAAGAAATATTTTTGGATTTTTATTATTTTTGAAAACAAGAAAAACACACACAAATATTGTTTTGAAGATTAACCAACTCCCTAGCCATGAATCCGAAACTAACATATGTAAGATGCTGGACCACCATACATCTCCCAAATAAAACTTTCCCTGACAATTAACTCCGAGACCACCCTGACAAGCTAATCACTAGAAAAAGAGTTGTTAATTCAAGTGCACGACCTAGCGGGACCGCCCAACTATCCGTGATCCTTATTATTTAGTTTCAACATTAAAGATAAAACCAAACAAACAAAATTCACATAAGCTGCTAGAAGAATCAATTAACTTCAATCCAACAATTATTACACAAAATAGAAAATAAACAAACAATAACATTTCCCAAAATTATTCACGAATAGTTAATTAAACAAAAATAAATTATAATAAATAAACGAGTTTGGGAAAAATGTTACTGTTGTGTCCATGAAAATGGACACTGTCTGGAGCGAAGGTGGCAGACTCAGCTATAAAAACGGACAAGTAATTTGGATGTGGCGGGTGCGAAGAGCAAATGGACTTGGGCTTGCTGCAATGGGCTTAGGCCCAATTTCATTTCTGTTTTGGCCTTGTTGACTTGCCCAGCCCATGTTGACTTTGTTGACCGGGTCTCTTAGCTGACTTTGACTTTTCAAAGTTGATTTTCCTCTCCTCTTTCTTTGATTGACCCGTCAGCATTGCCTTCATCTTTTCGATTTCATTCTTCATTCCAGAACAAGAGAGAGAGCGGTGACGGAGCAGAGACACGGCGTGGGAGCAGCAGCAGCAGCGACCAGCGACGACAGCAACTTTGATGGTGCAGGTCTGGATCGACGGAATCTGCAGAGGGAGGGACGGGGCGTCGCCGGCGAAGAGAGCAGCAGCTGGACTGAATTGAAGACGCCGGCATAGCTTGGTGATGGCGGCGCCGGGAACAGCGTTAATTGAGCACGGGGACCGGCGGAAATGGCTGGGCTTCACGGGGACAGAGACGGCAGAGGCGGCAGAGGCACGGGCTGCTGGAAATTGATGGCAAGAAGCGACGCCGGCCATGGAGTGGTTGCTGGGCAGAACGATGGCGGTGGAATTGAAGACGCCGGCAGTTCATGTGACTGGGCACGTCGGAGATGTGCAGAGCAGCAGCTTGGAAAGCTCAGATCGAGCACGGTGGAAGGCTGGGTAATTGCAGAACGGACCGGCGACGACAGCAGCTTTGAGCTGCTTGGAAACCTGCAAAAACAAAGAAAAGCAAACATAATTAGATTGTGATTGTGTGGTTTAATTTGCTTGCAGGTGCTCTCCTTAAATAGGAAATGGAAATGGGAAGGAGCCAAGGATATGGTGGTGGCTGCCAACGCAGAGAAGGAAGTGGAGTGTGATCTGCAGAAAATGCTGCCGGCTGGTGGAATGGTGGAGCACTCAGAGATTCCAAACAAGAAGTGGGACTTTGAATTTAAATGCAGTAGGGAGGTAACATGGGAGCTGCACTGGAAAATTGGTGGATGAGAGTGATGGAATGGTGATCTGTAATGGGTGGAGCTGTGAACTGGTGGAGTTACAGGACAAAAGACTAAGGGAAAGAAATGGGCGGCTCGGTGGTTTTGAAATGAATTGAAGGAGGGAGGTAACATGGGAGCTGCAAACAAACACAAACAAAATTAACAAAAATAAAATAACAAAAAGAAATATTTATAAAATAAAACAAGAGAAATAAAATAATAAAAGAAATTAAATGAAGTAAATAAATAAAATAATTATTAGGGAAAATAAAATGGTGGTTTGAATTGTGTTCCACCACCGCTTGTGGTGGTTGCGCCGCCTTATGTGGTGGTTCGCCGACAATTTGTCGGGATTCGGAATAATCCGAAATCTTCGTACAATATTTTATTCCACAATTATGAAAGTCACGGTTGACTTTCCGATTTACGCTGAAAACCTCCAAAATGCATCTATTCTGTGCAGATTAACATTTTCCTGGTATTTTCCCTAAAAATCACGAAAACAAACATTAAACAGACAATTAGGCTTTCGGAATAGCAAAATCCAGTAATTAAAGGCACTTTGTGAACGTATTTTACGTTCACATCAGCAACTCATCACTAAATCCTTGAATCTCTCCCAAGTTTCATAGAAAGCATCGCCCGATTGGTGCTTGAAGTTGACAATAGAATCCCTAACCTTGGCGGCCTTGCTAGGTGGGAAGAACTTTGATAGGAAAGCTTCTTGCAACTCAAACCATGAGTGAATGGACCTTGGGGGAAGCTTGAGTAAGCACTTCCTAGCTCCATCCTTCAATGTGAAAGGGAATAGGCGAAGCTTGAGACCATCCTCGGGTAGTCCATGTAGTTTCACCGTCGTACAAGCTTGCTCAAACTCCATAAGGTGATCGTATGGACTCTCATCTTTCAAGGCATGAAAGGTAGGCATAATGCTCAAGGTGGAAGACTTGATTTCATAATGAGTGTTGTACGGTGGTAGAATGATGCAAGAGGGGTGATCCACCAAATGAGGAAGAGTGTACTCCCTCATGCGTCTCACGGGAGGTGGATTGTTGTTGTTGAGTGGATCCGGTGGTGGATTTGGTTCTCCCATTGTTGCTTGGGGAATCGGCTCCTCCAAAGGTGCTTGGTGGCGCTCAAGTGTAGGCGGTGCACTCTCACAAACAATCGGTATACGTCTCACTCTTGGCCTTCCTCTTGTGTTCTCACTTAAAATCTTTCCGCTTCTAAGTTGTATGCGTGTGTGAGAGGTTGAAGCAAAGTTCATATACCTTCAAAACACAATAATCAATGATTAGATACCACAATTGAAGTAAGGAATACAAGTATAAGAGGTGAAAACAAGTAATGATATCAAAGAGTGAAAGAAACAAAGCAAAGGAATGAAAATGTTCCCGGTCGACCGTTCGACAGACGGTCGTCGACCGGTCGACACTCGTCCAGGGAATTCTCGTCGAAGGGTCGAGAAACAGAGTCGACCGTTCGACAAATGCCCTGAAACTATATTTTTGTGATTTTCTCCTTTTATACCTAAACAAACAAAGTTCCAAAAGGTGCAAGGGAACCCAAATAACAATAAACAAGCGACATAAAGCACAATTAACTCATCAAATGCACGAATTCAATATTCACAAGTTCACGAACACAAGTAATACAAGGAATTTGATGAAAGTAAACTAGATGGTTATCAAACAAGGCAATGAAATACCACAATTTAAGCAACACACCAATGAAATATGCAAACAAAAGCAAAAGAAAACTAAAGTCTCAACCACAACTACGAAGAAATCAACGATTAAACCTAGATCCCCGGCAGCGGCGCCATTTGACGAATGGTCAAAGTATGGGGTAAGTATAGTTTATGAAAGGGGGTTGTCGTTCCAACAAGGATCGATGGGCTCCTTAATCCCTTGGTAATTTGTGTGATCAAATGCTCTAGCAATGATGGAATAGATGAGAAATGGAAAGAGTGAGTCAAGGTGAGTATGTGACAATGAGTGATGTAGTGGAGTAAGTTTGGTTTTGGGAAAAGCAATGGTGAAATGCAAGCAACAAACAAACAATTAAAGTAAATGCAAGCAATAAAGATAGATGTGTGTGCACAATAAGGAAAGTGTTGGGGTTTTCGGGTAAACCACAAGTCCAATGTAACTAGCAATGCTTCAATTGAATTAATCATGCCAATGTGTGTGTGAATCAAGCCTCGTATCCTAGCCATGTTATGGGTCTAGGACCGTGTTTCTTAAGGTATTCGAATGCCTTATTAGGGTCATTCCAACTCTCTAGGTGTCATAGGAGATTCCTCTACGTTATCTAATACCGAATCCCCTATAGTGCTTAAGAGGCTAAGAGCACCGAAACTAGGAACTCAAACAAGTTACAACTCATCACGTATGCTTCCAATTGCATTGAGTGTGTGAGGTTACCAATCTCACACAATCTCATCAAGATAGGTTAGTTAACATGCCAAAGAGGTGGTGAATTCTAAAAACAAGCAACCAACACATATTGAAAATGGGTAAGCACACATATTCACACAATCACATAAGCATTTTATTCATAAATCAAGCATCACATAGTCAAATTGGACTAGGGCACACAACCCTAGTCCCCAACAGAGTTACTACTCACTAATCATCAACATATACATCATCAAATTACACAATAAAGCTCTAGACATAAGGAAAAGAGAGAGAGTAGAGATGAGGGATGCTCAATGAAGTGTCCTCTTGCTCCTTCCTAGCCTTGATGATGAATCTTGATGCCTTGTGAGTGATTCAGCTACCCAAAATGGTGGTGGAGGTGTAGAACGTCGTGGTGAACAGCTTTGGTGAAGGATGGTGGAGGAGAGGAGGTGTGGAAGTGGCAAAATCGGGCTGCTCAGCCGTGCGTCGACCGGTCGTCGACCTTTTGTCGACCCGTCGACAGACGTGCAGAGGCTGATCCGAAGGAAAAGGTGGAGAGAGGAAAGGGGAAAGGAAAAGTGAGGGGTTTTGGGGCTGAAGTGGTGGTCTCACCTAATGGAACAAGTACTAAGTATTTATAGGCTAGAGGGGAAAGAATAAAGGGCTAGGATGAAGTAGGGTTTAATCCAAGGGCTCAAAGGTTTAATGAGGGGCAAAGGAGGGAAATCACAAGGGAGGACAAAAGGGAGGAATAATCAACATGTCACCTCACCAAATCTAGTGTGGTCCTTGATGATGTGGGAGCACATTTGTGAATCACAAGGTTGACCTTGACTTGGACCTTGACTTTGACCTTCGGAGTTGACCATAGTTGACTTTTCGGTTTCTCGGTCAATCTTCCGGAATTCTCTTGTGCTTCATTCTCGGGACTCGGCATTTGACTCTTTGATGCTCCAAAGTCGGGGTTGACCACGAGTTGACTTTTGGTCCTCGGGTTGACTTTTCGTCTTTTTGCCGGAAATCCACTAAAAGCTCCAAAATGCTCCTTTTTTATCCCAATATCGTTCCGATGCTCAATTTACCTACAAGTGTGCAAACAAGGATTAGAGACTCACAAATGGCCATTGGACAAGCATAATAATGATGATAATTTGTATGCAAATCACATACAAATTAGTAAATATTTTTGGATTTTTAATATTTTTGAAAATAAATAAACAAGAATAAAATAAATTAAATTAACAATTTAAACTAACACAATTAAATAAAACACACCAAAATACAAATTAAATTAACACACAAAAGAATAAATAACATGTTTTTGGGCTTTTCACAAAATAATTAAATCACACAAATATTCAAATTACACAAATTAAATTAAACAAATATTCAAACACACAATAAATACTTAAACAAATAAAATAAAATGAGTTTAAGAAATTTCTCATTGAATTCGGCGAAGGCTCGGGAAGCTCGGGTGTAGAGAGAAATTTCTTGGGCCTTGGACTTGGAGCAATGGGCTTTTGGCTTTTGGGCTTAGAGGCCCAAATGTGAATTTGAACCGGTCCATCCCTTCTTGCTGACTTTTGGCCCAGCCCGGTCTCCCTTTAGTTGACATTTCAACTCTGAGATTTTTCATCTCTTCTATCCCGTGCACAGTCAGCATTCTTCATCTCATCATTCTTTGAACACAGAGGCGAGAGAGATGGAGCGGTGCAGGTGAAATCGAGGTCGCCGGCGTAGTCTGGATCGATGGGAAGGCCAGCGTGGTCTGGGATGGGGAGGAGATGCGACGTCTTACCTGCAGGGGCAGAGAAGATGACGGCGACATCGGTGCTTGTAGTGGACAAGGCACGGTGATAGACAGAGATGCGGCCGGCAAGGATTGACGGCGTCGGCGCTGGCTGCTGTGAGCTGCTAGAAGCACGACGTCTGTGGAATTAGAGAGGTGCCCAAAGTGGCTCTGTGGGTGCGGTGGCGTGAACAGCAGCGGAGAAGTGGAAATTTGTTCGCCGGCAGTGACTGTGCTGCTTGGATTGCAGCGGCGCAGAGCAAGGGCTCGACAGTGATGGAGAATAGGACAACGCCGGCGGCAGAACTGATTGGTGCGAGTTGCAGGCGCGGCTTGAGAAAGCGGCGGGGCTGAAATTGAACACGGCGGTGAGTAGTTCATGGTGAACTGAAATCTTTTTGTTAATTGCAGTGGGCTGTTGATGATGATTGTGAATTGCAGGTTAATTGAATGAATAGTGCAGTGAGTGAATTGATGATTTGTGATAGAGAGATAAGAAGGCGATGGAAAACTGGTGGTGATTGATTAATTGCAGAGTAGGGAGTTGTGTTTATTTGCAGAGAGTGACTGGAGAAATTGGGGAAAGAAGAAGGGCTGAGATAGCTTGGGAAAGAATGGGGGAGAGGAGAGTGTTTGCAGAGAGTAACCAGAGAAGGGGAGGGGCAAGGACAGAAGGCATGGAGGAGCCATACACGGAAGCTTTGAGAAGTGGTGGAGGGTTGAGAGGATGGTGGCGCGGGGAGAAGCCCCGGCCATCAAAAATGTAAATAGAGCTGGGTATTTAAATAGGAGGAAGGAAGCAGTAGGTGATCTGTGATGGTGAGGAACAGCTTCAAAGATCCAATTTGAATCCAATTTGAATTCAAATTGGAGTGGAGGGGGGAGCAACTGGTGGGATGATGAACTGGATGGAGAAAGAAGAGATCCGTGAGCCGTGAACACATGGGGGCTGCAGACAAAAGAGAAGTAAAAATAAAATGAAAATAAAATAATTAAAAGTAATTAAAAGAAATAATTATATATAAAATAAAATAATAAAAGAATTTAAATGAAATAGAAATAAAAATTAAAATAGAAATAAAAGTAAATATAGAATAAATATAAAACATAAACAAGGAAAAATAAAGTAGAGATTTAAAATGGATTTCATCAATGCGTGTGGTGGTTGGCCGGCAAAATTGCCGGGATTTGGAACGGTTTCCAAAATCTTCGTACAATGTTATATTTCACTTCCGAATGATGACCGGTGTCATGGGATAATCGAAAAGTCATGGTTGACTTTCCAAAATTGCGCTGTAAATCTCCAAAATACACCTTTTATGTGCAAATTAACATTTTTGTCATATTTTCCCTATAAACACGAAAACAAACATTAAACCGACAAATAAGCTTTCAGAATAACATCAATCCAAGTATTTAGAGCACTTTGTGAACGTATTTTACGTTCACATCATATATATATATATATATATATTATATGGAATTATGTTTGGTGAACAAGTACATAGTTTGATTATGGGAAGAATGGAATATGTGGAGTCGAGATGTATTAGGCTATTGTAGCAGAAGATAAATAATTGAAGTAAAATGAGTTGAAGTGGAGATGGATTCGAAATTCAGTTCGGAAAACTACGGAGGAAATGGGAAACGAGAACTTGGGTGTCCTTAGTAATTGTCAGGATTTTCACCCAATGAGACTGATAATATACTTTCAAAATAATGACCAATTGTTATTTCGGAGTAATTGGTCGAATCGATTTGAAAGGAGTTGATAAAGGATACGGAATTGAGATTCGGTGGATATCGGCGAATGAGGATTCGAGATGAATGAGAAAGTCGCTGGAGTCTAGTTAATCGGAATGCGAGTTGTGTTGGTGTAAACCTTTAGCAGCGTTGGAGTCAAAGCTTGGAAATCCAGGTAGGGATCTCGGGAAACCTTTTCTTTAAAATGTTGAGTAATTTAATAAATTGGTGAATTGTTTGATGTTGGTTGAATTACCTGTTGGGTGTTATTGCTTTAATTAATTGATGAATAAGCATGATATATGATTTTATGTTTCAAACACATGTGTTATTTAATTTCTATATTATGGATTAAAGAGCTATCATACATGATGCATGGTGAGGAATTGTGAGGATGAAGAATGACATGAATTGTCAAAAAAGAATATTGATGAGATTGAGAGAAAAGTACTCTTTGTGTAGTTGAGTTAAATTTTCGTCATGGACTAGAGATTGTCAGTCCACCGTGCACAAAATAGGGACTGAAGTCCTTTCAATTGCGATTGATAAAACCATCATATATGGGGCGATTGGCACTAGCGAAGCGAGGAATTGTAACAAAATGACTAACAAAAGAGAAATGTAGTATAGCTTGAAGAATGAGAAGAGTGATGAGTCAATATTACATACATGCATTGCATTTTAAGTTTATTGCACTTTTAATTTATTGTTTGATAACTAGGTTGTAACACTATAAGAGTAAACTAAAAAAGTTTGTTCCTACTGAGCAGCAGGGACGAAAGCTCACCTCTACAATAGATTGTTATTTTACAGGTAAAACTTATGATTTTCGAAAGGGGTTAGAGATGAGAGTAGATTAGAACTTAGAAGAAGGCGCAATTTTTCTTTGTAAAGATTTTGTTATTTTACAAATTTGTATATTTAACGATTTTTGAAAAGTATTTGGTTTTGTATTATTTTATTTTTATTTTTAAAATCTCACACATCGTATTCAGATTTAGGTGCTTATAATCCACTGACACTAGGTCCGGGGCGTGATAGTGAACCACTATACATCTCGTGTTCTCTTGTGTTCTTTCATGTTTTATGTTGAATGACAATCCTAAGCATTAGACCTAAATTAGGATTTTTGTGCACCACAAGCTTAGCCATGTTGAGCTGACATGGAGGATTGTCGGCCTCAATCTCGACAAGGTCACATAATTTTTGATACCAATTTTAGGCATCAACATTAGTGATTGCTGCTCAGACACGATGAATTATTATAGTTATTTTCCAACGCGTGTTATAATTGCGCTCTTGCATAGAAGTAAAGAAAGATAATTGACATCGGTGTGGTAAAACCTTTTGTTGAGGTGAATTATTACGGAGGTGATATAATTGTTACGGATGTGAATGAGCGAGTGTTACAATTAATTGATACGATTTTCTTGGGTTGGAGATATCTACACTATAAGTACTACTTTGGATGTTCCGATGAGACTTTTACCCAAAGATCCTCCGTTGTTAGTCTCGGTTAGCATAAATAAACTGGTTAGAGTGATTACCAAGTGATATTGAGTGCTTTGAATTATTTTTTATACCCTTTATTTTTTACTTTTGCCCATTTGATCACTATAAAGCTGGCTTTCCATTGTAGTATTAATAGGTAGGGGTGAGTTCGGGAAATTGAAAATCGCAGACTGAATCAAAAAAACTAAACCATGACTGAAAGAAACCGAATCAATAAAAAAACGAAACCGAAAAAAAACCGAATTAGCCAAAACGATGTCGTTTTAATGTACATGCATTTTCAAATTTTTTTATTTGATCTCAATAGAGATTAAACCCTACATAAAATGTATACCTCTTAGGAGAGATATATTTTTTTAAGTGAAAGATATGTCTCTTTTATAAGTATGAGAGACCCTCTCTTCCTCACATATTTTCAATGCAGGATGCTAGTAAACATTCTCAGAGCCTTTATACTTAATCTCAATAGAGGATTACATAAGTCTTTTAATGTGGGATACTAATGAACATTCCCAAAGCTTTTATGTACTACACTTTTGCATGTCTCATGCTTAAGTCTCTTAAAGATAATTAATCTCTAAAATTCTTCGATCAATTATTGACAAGTTTACATGCTCAAATAAAGTTCAAACATGCTAACTAAGAACAAAACATATATAATTATCAATACATATTATTACATTTAAGTTTTGGCTAGGGCTTGCAACCATAGTCCCAAAATATGAATTAATCACTCATAACTATATAAATTAGCATCAAATCTAAGTTATACATCAATAGAAACTAAAGAGTTTAGAGAGAAAAAATGACTAAGTCAAGATTCAAGAGTTGCAAATGTTTTGCCAAGCTTGTCTTATGTTTATGGTGTATTATGGTGGTGACCTTTGGATTTTGGGAGAGAAGATGATCGAACGTACTAAGAACTATGAAATAAAATATGTATGGAATTCAAAGTAGTGAATTTGTATTTATATTATGTGAATATATAGAGGATGAAACAAGATATTTGTGCCCATACTTATATAAAAGACTCTCTTCCACTTATATCCTATGTAATAATCTATTTTTATCAAGTAACACAGCTTTGGAAATGTTTGCTAGCATCCCACATTGAAAATAGGTGAGAAAGTGAGTCTCTCATACTTACAAAAGATATTCTTCTCTCACTTGCAAAAAAATATATCAATATTTGGAATGTTTGAATTGTTAGCATCCCACATTGAAAATTTGAGAGAAAGAGAGTGTCTCCCACATTTATAAAAGGGATTCTTCTCTCACTGCAAAAGAATATCTCTTGTGAGGTCTATAGTTTATGGGATCCTTCTATTGAGGTTAAGTAAAACTTTTGAGAATGTTTACTAGCATCCCACATTGGAAGTTTTAGAGAAAGAGAGTGTCTCCCATACTTATAAAAAAAACTCTTCTCTCACTTTATGTAATTTTTCTATTGAGATTAACTAAAACTTTTGGACATGTTTTCCTAGCATTCCACATTGAAATTTTGAGAGAAAAAGAGGATCTCCCAAAAAGAGACTTTTCTCTCACTTTTAAAAAAATATATCTTATGAGGTCTACATTTTATGTAATCCTCCATTGAGATTAAATAAAAAATCTTTGAAAATATTTATTGTTGCCCAATAAACTTTTGTCCATTTTTTAAAATAGTTAAAAAAAAACGAAAAAACCGAAAACTGAACCGAACAACTACGGTTTCATATTTGATGATTCAATTTGAAGCGCTAAAGTATGGCTCAACATCGGTAAAATTTCACGGAGCATATGTTTCATACTCTGCGATTCTTGTTGCATACTCGAACACCTGAGAACCTCCTTAAGGGTATTATATGCAACGCATCTCAGCCTAAAATCATCTCTAGTAGAAGGCCTAGTAGCATGAAGGAGGGTTTGAATAATCACGGGATACAAGGCAAAAAAATAAGTGAGTACCCTCCATAGTTTGTTTTCCATTTATAGCAGAAGTTAACAAAAACATCATTTGGTGTTTCCTCTTCAACTTCAACATATTTAGAGGAGAGATTACAAATGGCAGAACATACCACAACTGCAACATAAGGAGCATCAGTTTCAATCATTTCCATGAACCACTGAACTACACTTGCCAGTTTATCGTTAGAAATGACACCATTTGAATCTACAGTAGAGTTTGATAACTGAAATATCCGACTGAGAGTCCCAGACGCCGTGCTTTTGAGAAGGCTATTCTCATCCTTGGTTAACAGTAATCGGTTATCTAAGTATCCTTTTAACAAAGAAATATGTGATGATACCAAATGATGACTTTTGATGCCCTTCAATGATTGAATCCAAAGCTAAAATGGCTGCCATCCTTTCATACCACTATGATTCGTACGTGTATGTGATTATCTACAAATGTAGTCACATGACATGTAACTTTATAACCGACAGACCGGCCAAAAAAGTTCTAAGCATTTTCCCGTAGCCACAAAGACATTCGAAGAGTCTTCATCCTAGTATTTCTGCTTCAGCAAAGTCCCTTGCAACATTGAAACAAAATGTTCTTCCTATGTCATCAAAGCATTTCTCATCATTGGGACAACAATTGACATAACCTTTTCTACCAAATGACACTTCTTGTCAAATTGTTCCAACATAAGAAAATGAAGGGAAAATTCCTTGGATGGTTGTTGCTGATCATCTTATCGAGCTTGGCTCTCACCAACAGCTCATTCAAGTTAGAACATGATCAAGGTGTTGCTGACCTCTCAAGGTCCATCCTACAAGAACATGAAATTGATCATGGTGCGTAAGAAATGCTTATTAATTAATTTATATTCTCAGGTGATTATTTGAGCCACGCACACAATAATCTAACTAAAGTTACGCGTACAATTGCATGTTTACAAGGCGGCAGTCAAACCAAATGGTGATGATGGAAGAAGAAGCAACAAAGAGAAAGAAATGGTTGTTTAGGAGAAGGGACAAAGAGGGAAAACAGGAGTTCATGGTGGTGCAAATGTTGCTTATCGCCCATGTCAAACTGAAAGAAGTAGTGCAACATCCCACCTTTATCTCGTCACGAAAACCATGTTGCACGTAAGCTTCAGTTTGATTCTCATTCTTTTCTGCAAATTACTCTAAGATGAGTTTCCATCGATTCCATCGGAAACACATCTATACATCGAGTATGAAGTTTGTCAGGAATTTTTCTCTCACTTTCTTTGGAGTGGCCTCTTGATGAAGGCAGATTCTTGAGCCTCCCGTTTTGGCATCCTTGGATGAACTTGGTTGTTGATTTCTACGATTGAGAAAGGCTTTTATGTTTGGTATGTCTAAATTTGATGAGTGTGGATATCTCTCTTTGTTGGGAAAACAGGAGAGGCATTTTGCTACTAGTTCTAGCCATGTAAGTTTTCAAAACAAATTAATTGGTGTGGATGACTTATACCTGGAGTGTTCTGTTCATGTAATTTTTTTCCAATACTTAACTGATTACTTGTATTGTAATATTATCTACTCTCTGTCTCTCATCGACATAGCTAGAGAACTAGTTTGAAGCAAGTTTTGTGTGAATGCATTGTGAGACTGATCAATAAGGAAGCAGGACTTCAACATTTTCTTATTTGTTTAACTATCATCATCATAATGTTTACAAAAGCTAGATATTAAGAATGAGCTAACTCCTTGATTCCAGAAGCATTACAAACTTAAAACTTATTGTAAATTCAATATCGATTAGTAATGCAACTGTTCTCAACGTTCTTAAAATGTGTACGGAATTTGTTCCACTTCAGGGTAAACAATATGTAAACCCATACTGACTTGATGAGAAAAAACGCACTAGGAAATAAACATAACCACTTAGTTTGTCAAACCTGAAGATGACCGGCAGTGATTCAAAACAGAACTATTTTCCTTGGGCATTTCATTTCCTTATATGTCGTACAAGAGCTTCGAAAATGATTTCATATGTTCAGATTGCAGAGAAATGGCCACTGATAGACTCCCATCATTATTTGCACTTGGTATTACGAAAGCCAACCCCTCATACCCAATTCCACCAGGTCCCATGAAAATGGGGCGTCCCCACCCAAAATCAGCATCATGTATAGGCAGCCTAACCCAACTAGTAATCCCAAGATTTGGACACCTAAAAGTATGAGCCCCACGAACAAGGGCTGACAGATCAGGCTGAAGCTCAAGGTAGTCAAGAGCTGATCTAAGATAATCATTGTCCATACGCACCAAAGCATCGTGAATCTTGCTTGCAGCATACCATGTTGGTTTTGATCGGAGATCCCCTGCTACAGCAATAGGTGTGGCTGTGAAAATCACATTGCCAAAGTAACCAGGTGGGAGTGGGGGTTGCAATCTGGCCCTTCCATCAGTAGCAATATATAGTTTGGTGTCTTGATCATCGGGAAGTTCACGCGCCTTGCATGCACATCTCCAAACATGACCTGACAACATCTCATATGAGCTATAATTGACTGTGTTGCCATCTTCCTTAGACTTGGCTTTCAAAGTGTTGAGTTGTTCCCGTGTCAAACTAAAAATGGCGATACTTGTCTCCTCAGCACCAGGTTTTGTGCTTTGCTGAGGATTTTTCATCGGTGGAGCAGGTTGGTATTCGATGTGAGGGAATGCAGGCTGAGGTGGGTCTCGAGCACGAAGTAATGTCCTGTCAATGAATGGTGGAATTGTAAGATCAAGACCTCGGGCCATATCAGACCATGTATTCACAAAATGGAGACCAGAAAATCCATCTGCAGCATGATGTTGCATGCCAACACCAAGTGACACTCCACCACATTTGAAGTATGTGACCTGCACAGAGAAAAATCCAGGACCATACTTGTTAATTAGCTTAATTCCCAACTCAATGGCATATTATTTTTGATTGACCCAACAGTGTGGTTTGATCACAAACTGAAGATGGGTGAATACTTGAAATTGTATGCTACTGTGATGAACTCGAACTATTTTCTAATTCTAAACCCCAAAAGTAATCATCAACATATAAGAGGAAGACTAGAGTTAGTTCAAAACAATAATCTTATCTGAGTGGCAACATGCTAAATTAAAAGAAAGATTCCCGCTATGACGATCATGGAACAAATTGGTTTCAAAACTAATATCTAACCATCCACCACGATGGCATCCGTTCATACATGCCTTGAAAATTAGAGAATATATCCTTCTTATACTTTCAACCGAAGAATTTCAATGAATCAGACTCTTGGCAATTAGAAGATCAATCATCCTAAGATATATGAATAACAAAAAAATAATAATCAGTTACTGAAAACAGGGCATAAGCTAACTAGTGTTTATCTGATTTAATCATAAGCTCATGACCACGCACCAACCTCATATTTTTGGACACCAAGAACAAACTATTAGCCTTTGTATGACTTGCCAACCAAGTACAGTGAATCCAATCGTTGTGTCATCTCAACGTGGTTACTTTGACATGTAATAAGGCAGTAAGCAATCTTTTTGTAACACCAGCCTAATTCTCGCTACATGAACCAAACTAATCAATTCGTATTATCGTATATATGTAGACCAGAACTTTCATAGTGCCTTTGTTCAACCATCATATATTACTTTCCAACTGTTACTATCGACACATGCTGACTCGGCAATGAAAAAGAATCAAAGAATAAGCTACATGTAACCCTTGTTCATGTTAAGTGAGCTATCATACCTACTGCTGCCAAACAAAATTTCCAGCAGAAGTAAATTAGTAAACTACAGATAAGGATATGTGATTGAATATTGGGGTACCTATAGATAAGGAAATGCCGTTGTCTGTGTGTGTGTCAATATATATGAGCTCTCTAGCTTTTTCGTTTTACTCTGGATCTTTTCTGAATCCCACAATTGGTCAACTGTTGAAATGTTACACACACACACACACACACACACACACACATATATATATATATATAGTTACAAAACATACTGTCATCACCTGGAATCATGTAATCAAGTCAAAGGGATGACATGTTCAAACTTCAAACAATCTTCTAGTCTATCACTTCAACAGTTTAACCCCATTAATATAAGGCCACTACTTTTGGGTGAGGAAAAGTTCCTTAGGTCAAACTACTGAAATATTCAATGAATCATTGAAATCAATAGTATATCTTCAGCAGGAATTTTCGCCCCACATCCGACATCTTCAATAAGTTCTCTTAATTTTTACCAAAAGCATTTTTTTTTTCTTAAATTCTAGTATGGTAGAGGTAGAGTTTTTAGAGCCAAGTTTTCAGCAATTTTCTGAAATGAAGCATAGCATGAAGAACTTTTCAACTTTTTCCATGCCTACCGTCTACCACATATTGTGTACCAATCTAAGCCTTACAAGAAGCACAACTAGTTTTCTAGACTAGGCTTCGTTATGGCATATTGGCATCACCGAACATTGATAGTGAAATGGGATGGGAAGACACCATTAATTTGGATACGTTTCTGGTTGCCTTGGCAGGATAACTACCTCAATTAAATTGCATCGAGACTTGTCTTGCTGCAAAACTACCTTGGCAGGATAACTACGTCAATTAAATTCCATCGATATTTCTCTATATTTTTCCCAACGCAAAGTTTAATCCAAAGAGTCAACTCCTTGGCAACAAGAAGAAAAAATCTTACTTATTTCAAAACCATGTCTTTTCCTGCTTAGTTCTGTACCGTATTGACCAATTCTATGCCTAAAAGTCGCACCAAACTACCAAACCATATGTTGTCCCAAAAACAAAAAAGTCGCACCAAACCGTGCACTCAATATTCCATAGACCCATCACCCATCCTATGTTGTCCCAAAAGCAAATAAATAAATAAATTCCATTGATCATATTTTCTAACTACAAAATAAAACCCGAAAACTATGGGAAAAAAAATGAAAAATATAAAAACAAGTTGAATACAAAAAAAACTGAATTACCTGCAACACCAGTAGCGGATAGGAGGAAATCCCAGCGGAGTAATCAACGGTGGGGATGAGCTTCCGGAGCTCGAGAGTTGGGGCAAAGTCGCCAAAATCATCGACGACAGAGCTAGTCTCGGCGACGACAAACAGCACGCCGTCGCCATTACAGTCGATCTCGATACGACCGTCGTCGTCGCGCTTCAGACGCCCGGCCATGGGGTAGAACGGCACGAGGGCCTTGGCGAGCGCGTGCTTGAGCACGCTCGGCTCGAAGAAGTTGGACGCGCCGTTCGGCCGGTAGAAGTAGACGCTGGGGGTGTGCATGCTCGGAATCACCAGGTCGACGTTCGAGTTCCACAGCGACTGCCGAGTCGTCGTCTCCTCCGACGGCTTCACCATGGTCGACTCCTTCACGCTCACGCTCAACACCATCTTGGCGGCTCCTGCGCGCAACCAACATTACCAGGGATTTCATTATTTAATAAAAAAGAGAAAGAGGAAGAATCCCTTAACGTGCGCCATTTGGAAATGATGTTTGCTTACCGGAGAGAGAATATGAGTGTTGGCCGCAGGCGCACTTTAGCAGAGGCGGGAATGTTGGACGAGAGAGAGAGAGAGAGAGGAGGAATGAAGGATGGTAGAGTTTTTATGAAGTAAGGGTCGCCCATCCAAACTAGAGCATATCATCTGTCACTCACCTACCACGTCTGTCAACTTCCCCTAATTATCATGTGCCACGTTGTGATGAATCGCCAAGTGACCCAATTCTTCGAATTTTCGCTGGTGATATCATATAGTTAATGAAAATAAAGGGTCTTTGTGTTGATTTAAAAATTGGTGAAACTTTTAACATCAAACTTTTGATCTTTCTTTATAGTAATTAACTTTATATCCGTGCGATGCACGGGTTATTTGTGAAAAAAAAAATATGAAAATCTTCATTTACCCATTTCTTTATTTTTATTTTCTTTTTCTATTTATATTTTTTTTACCATAATAACCTTTTTAAATGATTATCATGAGGATTTTTTTTATTTTAAAGGGTATTGTAGTAATTAAAAAATTGGTAAAACTTTTGACACCAAAGCCTTTTACGCCTCCATTTATAGTAGTGGAGATACTTATTTTTTTAAGTTAAGCAGTTTTGATCTCAGCCGTCAGATCAAAACAGACGTGAAACCCAACTATCAGATATGTTTTAAATGATTTGCTCTGACGGTTGAGATCAAAACTAACTTAAAAAAGTAAGGAACTTCTTACGAGAAGACCTGGATATATATATATATATATACAGTCCTCTTCACATGCGCACGTCCGCACATAAAGTAAAATGTGAACATCCTCATACAGACTAATTGACAACATAACTCAATCATCGGAACCGTTCATCGTTTAGATTTATTTTCAAAAATTATCCTTGCAAAAAATCAGCTGAATTGGAGATTGTTTGGTTATCTGTTCGTTGTATAGTTTACAGACAAATACAGTCCGTCAGATAAGGTTGAAACGATGAATGTGGTAATCAATTGGCTAAATAATTTCCAATTTGATTTTTTTTTATCAAAATGATACTTGAAGGATGACCTAAAATATAGACGGTTTTTATCATTAGTTTGCACTCGCAATGAGGATGTTCGCATTTTACTTTACATGCGGACGTGCGCATGTGAAGGAGACTGTATATATATATATTACTAGTCTAAATGGTAATTTAAAAAAAAATCTTAATTATTAATTGGAATTACCATTTAGACGTGAAAGTTGGTGAGAAAACGACCGGCGACTTAAAATAAATAAACGGGATTCTTTTCCATTCTCTGAGTTGTCTACTTTTGCTGGCGTGAAAGTTGGTGCTAGAGGAGAGTTGGTGAGATGGTGGTTCTATTAAGAAAAGAAGATAAAGTCATACAAGGCCTTTCTATTTTTTGTTATTTGTTTTTCTACTGTAGTAGTAGTCCACCAACTCATGAAGCTTTATCCTTAAGGTTTTAAGCAGCCCAAAAAAAAAAAAAAGACTAAAGGTATAAAGCCTTAAATTAATTGTGAGGTTTAGTTTCTGCGTTCTTTAACAACATCAAATTTTGAACTCCAACAATTCTTGATCTTCAGTCCTTCATAGCTAAAAAAATACCATTCACCAACAAATAAATAACACAACAAATCAGTTAACTTAATAATATTGTTAATTTAATAGTAGTGCCAATTATAATTTATAAACCACATTATAAATAAGTTAGACACAAAAAAGTTATGAACTGCTAGAACTTTAGAAGCATAAAGAATTTCGTTGCGGTTTGGTTTCATCTTTTGATGAATTTTTCAAGGGTTATGTTCCTCCATTTATAAAGTGTAGAAACCGCTACATAGCTAGATTAGTTCTTAATTAGGAAAGGGAACTGATTTTGACATTTTCACTTTAGAGTTATTATCACATATAATACATGAACTATTTATCAATTATATAATTGATACTTGAATTTTCATTTTCATTTTTGTCATAAGTAGTACCCAAATTTTCCAATTTTATCCTCTTTTTTTTGGAACAGGCATCGTCACGTGCATATATTTGTAACAAAAATATCTTTAGAGGTACTACAAAAGATGAAATTGAAAACTTTAGGTACTAATGATAAAAATTGAAAACTTTAGGTACTACATACTTGTGACAAAAATAGAAAACTTTAGGTACTACATACTTGTGACAAAAATTAAAGTTCAGATATTAAATATATAATTCAAAAATAGTTCGTCCTATATATGACAAAAACTTTTCACTTTATCACTTGCACTCTATTTTTAACTAATAAAAATAAAATACAAATGATAAAATATATTACAAAATAGAGTGCCAAAATTATTACCCATAAAAGTTAAAGCTTAGTGCCATCAATCATTCTCATGCTAAATGACATAAATGATTAGTTCTCCTACTCCAACCTTTATTATCAATCTAAAATAAGACTCATTTGCTTATAAGTGTTGGAAATAACACTGATGGATCAAATTTTTCTTCCCAAGTAAGGTAGGTAGTTGACCGTAGTTCTTTCTTTTACAATCAAACATGTCTCTTACACTCAAACTTAATGGATTTATAATTGACTTTTATGTGACTAATTGAGCATATTCATTGTAGATGAAATAAAAAATTATTCCTACTTTTGCACGTACATTGAATGTACCACGCTACATAACTGATTCATTACCAAATGTTAATGAGTGCCACAACTTTCCAATACATGAATGACCAAAGCTAATACTTCAATCAAATTAATTAGGCAAGAGAAACTGACTGATCTATGCCCCTCAAAGGATGGCTTACGCAGTTCAAATTAAACTGGCAGCTCACTTCCTACGCCTTCTATAATTAAGTGCGATGTGTGACATTTCGGACTTAAAGCTGTTCTTTTGTTGTTATGAATTTCTCATGATTACTAAATACCCTTTATTAGTACATTTAATTGTGGTTATTCCAAATTCAGTCTTTAATTATGTATTATTACTATAAGCACATGAACGAATTTACTGTAGTTATGCATGTATACGTATAATATTGTGAATATGAAAATGTGGCCAAAATAAAAATAGTTATAAATTAAAACCAAAATTCAAATTAGGATTTCAATTAATGTTATGGCACCAAATCATTCGAGTACTTAATTTTGGAGTAAACCATTTGCCATTGTTGACATTGTTTTAATTAGTTGCTGGGTGATGAGTTATATAGGTCGCTTATGTTGGTGCCAATTTCATGAAAAACACAAATCAGCTTGGCATTTGTTCCCACCGTTATATCGGAGGATCATGCAATGCATTAATATATAAGAATATGTTAGCTAGAAGGTGTCCGGATTCGGGGATCGGACTCATAAGTTTACACATATTTTTATTCTTTTTTTAATTCTTAAATTTAAATGCATTCAACGGTTAAGATTAATTTATAGTGGGAATGACATAGCAAGTGATATAGAACCCAACAATAAATAAAAAAAATTATGAAAAAAAAAACATAGAAAAGCTCAAGAGACCTACACTACTAGAATTTTGCACATATACATCACTTCAAAAACATCGGTTGGAATTTCACCTGATGTAAAATGTTATTTATTACATCGGTTGGGACAAAACTGATTTCTACGAGGTTTATTAACATCGGTCCTTAAAATAATCGATTTCTCCAATTTTTTTTTTTAAAACTTGTGGTAACCCGGAAATCTTATAACTGAGAGCGCGCTATTTTTTTAGCTACTGGCGCCGAATACTTAGACTTTTTTGTCTTTGTTTTTTGACTTTTCTCTATCAAAACTAAACACTTAGTTTTTTTTTGTCCTAAACTCCTAATCCATTGACCCTAGTTTTCTCTTTAGCCCTAGCCCACAGTTGGTTTCCAGAAACTTAGTCGCCCCAACATCTTCTTCGAACCTGCCTCAACTCTAGCCGTTGGCTCTCTCCTTTGTTGCCTCCTCTCTCACCGCCGACGCTCTCCTCTGCCGCCTCATCTCTCACCATCTCCTCTTCCTTATCTCGATCCTCTCGCTCCATAGTAAGTTTCTCCGATCATGCCAGTATTTTGGTTCAATTTTGGCACCAAAATCCTGGGTTTTTGTTTAATTTGTTTTTGGTATTTTCTAGTTTTAGAATTTGCTTTTTCAAAATGGGCGATCGGCGGGTCTGAAGGGCTTTTGCAGTACCTGGTGCGGGTTCGTATCTGAGTCGGAGAGATGGGGATTTAGGGTTTATGAGTTCGTTTATTGCTTCGTCAATAGGAGCATACAAGCTCCATGTTTCTGATGTCAGTTACATTATTGGGAACCCTAAATTTCAAAGGTTGTTTTCCAGTGAAGCCCCAAAGCAAAAGGGTAAGCAAGTTAACATTTTTATTCTATTCCTTTGTTGTGGTTTGGTGTGTGTGTCCGTGATTCACCGTTTCGATGTTTTTTTTTGTTTTGCTTACATTTGCTGCAATTGGGAGTTCAAGCAACCATCTACCGGTCTTGAAAGGTACTTCATTTCAAATTAATATTAATTATGAGATTTTCGTGGATCTGTTTGGTTTTGAATCTTTCTTTTTCTGTTTAGTACGTAATTGGTAGTCTTTGTGTTTGGCTTTGAATCTTTCTTTTATGTATCATTCTGAGATCCCTAGTTTTATTTTTTTAAATTTATTTGTGGAGATGCCTTTGATAATTTGGAAATTGTTTGGTGTTGAATGGAAACTAAATCGGGATTTCTTAAAGTTATGGAGGTATTGTATCATTCTGAGATCCCTAGTTTTAAAAAAAAAATTATTTGTGGAGATGCCTATGATGATTTGGTATGTTAAATCATGCACTGTTGATGTTTTCTTATGACAGGTGCGTTGCCTTTTTGAGTTGTTAGTTTGGTTAATCTCATTGTATGACATACGATTACAGTTCGTTTGCAGCTCTGGTAGGAATGTTTGCATTTCATTTATTCATTGCAATATGTGAATTTTTTTTATTGCTGAATAATAATCTGGCTTTATTGTTTGCAAGTGATTGTGTTTTGGTATATTAAGCAACCAACACGTTTGTACTCATTTTGTGTTTTTGTTTTTTTTTTTTACTCTGTTTCCCCTTAAACCCAAAATATAGAGAATGTGTAAAACTGCGAGAAGCAGAAGGAAGTGTTTTATTTTCTAATTGGTAAATTAGATTTATTTGGTGTTGTCCCCTTTGTGCGTGTATGAGTTTAATTATTAAAGCAAAGATTAAAATCATGTTTCCTCTTTTATGTTAGACTCGAGCTTACATCGTGGAATCTTTGATTATGGCAATGAATCTTGACTTTGGTGATCATTTGTGCACAAAATGAATTGCAATCCTACTAGGTAGAAATAACATAACTCTACATTAGTGATTTGTACCATTTTCTAGTTATTGTTGTTTAAAAACCTTCTCAAAGATCATTGGTAATTGAAGTGTACGTTAATGGCTGTTACTGCAATATGCTTGTTGCTTTATCAGATTATCTTTTGTCTACTTGATTATGCTATTTACAATATATTATATATTCTGAGATAGTAAATTCTTAAATTTACGGGGATACGGCAGGGCAAGAAAGATTTAGGAATCTCATTCCAAGCTACATCAGGGATTCTTCTGTTGCAGTAATCGTCTATGATGTAGCTAGTGAGTACTAGTTTAGGGTCTTCACATTCTACAGTCTTGTTAGATATGCCCATAGTTTATGCTTTTGCCTTTTTTAAAATCTATATTTTTCTAATTGGCAATGCAGACCAGAGATGATTGTAGGGTGGTACTACTCGCATTCTATATTCGTCTGTTAGCTATCTAGTGTGGACATTAATACGCAGTAGATTGTAGTCTTATTACTTTACCTCTTTCATTTGACACAATTTTTATTTTTTCTTCTTGATGTAATACAAATTTCTAAGCATGCATTTTTTTTCGGTTGATTATTTGTTTCTATTGATGTCATATGTCATATATTTTTGTATTGATTGTTTGTTTCTGTTGATGTTATATGTCATATATTTCTGTTTCGATTATTTGTTTCAATTGATGTTATATCTCATATATTTATGTATTGATCTCATTGATATGAAGAAAATGATTGGCGTTTATAGGTTCTTGTCTGACATCTTTTTTATGTTAGCTTCAAACTATTTTCTTCTCATAGTTCCTCTTCGGGCCCCAAAGGTTTTGTTTGGTGTCAAGGTTTTACTGCTGCTGAACTTAATAATAAGGAAACCAATTGTAAAGATTAGGTGAAGGCTAAATATATTCACGGATCATTTACTGATGTTATTAGTTCTTGCATTTTCTTTTTGGTTGTAATTAGTTTCAGCTGACTAATATAATTATACTAGCTACTTTAATTTATCTGTTGCATTTAGGATTTACCATTGGAACTCTAGCGGACTGATATATATTTATTTTAGCTTTTAAGGAAACACCTTAATGGTTATAATTACTTCATTGTTGTAGCTTGTATGAAATATTGGAACTCTTAGTAAACTGTCTGCATTTATTTTAGCTGATTTTTTTTTTTGATTCATATTTTAGCTGATTTAAAATGCATGGTTATTAAGGGATTTTGGCTTTGTCACGCAGGAGTACACTTTATGGAAGAAACTGATGGCTGTTTTATTCTTCATGTGGTTCGAGGTGCTAGTTTTGCTACAATTTGTGTATTGAGGCGGTTTTATTCTTAATTACTTATCGTTTGTATAATTATATTAAGAGAAGTTTAGGCTTTATGTCTCCTTCTCTATACTCTTTGTATTCTTTCCTTTTATCAATAGTAAATTCTTTTCTTTTGCTCACTATTAGTATCTTCATTTTGATGCTAATGAATAACTAATTTAGGTAGATAGATGGATAGAGAGCAAACTACTTTTAATCTAGAAACTGACGTACAAGAAAGAAAAACAAAACAGCTTGAAATAATAAACAGATGTTACAAAAGAACAAGTACATCGGGTTTATACACTAAATATTATGAAAAGAATCGATGTCCCATAAACCCTTGGACATCACAAATTATGGACAGAATGGATGTCCGAAAGCATGAAAAACATCAGTTTAAACAAAAAAAACGATGTATAATCGGCTTGTAGACATCGGTTAAAAACCGATGTCCGAATTTTTTGGATCTTTCTCTACACCCACTAACACATCGGTCGAATTTTTTTTTAACATCAGTTTCTGGCCGATTTATATGTGAAAAATTCTAGTAGTGCTAAACGTTCATCTTCTTCCGGCAAAAAAGAATTGAAGAACATCACTTAATCAAACCACTTCATAATTAACCAAATCATGTTCGTATATATAGTGGTTTGAAAACTATAAAAGATCTGATCTGATATGAACTCTCCCCAAAAATCGTCTCCAAAACTCAAAATATAACAAGGAAGACGAAATCTTAAAGTCTCGTAAGAGAAACAAAAATCTCGAAAGTCAACAATAAATAAAGGATTAAATTCAGTTTATCCTCTTGAACTTTACACCAAAAATCATATTAGTCCCTGCACTTTCAATTTGATCTGCAACACCCCTATACTTTTCAATTTCATCAGTTTAGTTCATTCGTCGGTCAAAATTAACTGTTTGACCGTTAAGTGATGATGTGGCATGCTCAGTCAGTATCAGACTGTTAAGTGATGACGTGGCATACTCAGTCAGCTCCGATGCTGACATGGCATGCCCAGTCAATCAACATTTCCAATCCAAGTAAACATATAAGCATAAGTAAATGAACATAGAAAAACATTGACGCAGTAAAACCATCCAAAGAGAAAAACAAATGCGGGCACTATTGTCTTTGCAACTAGATCACCAAATGGACTTGATCACCCTTGTCAATCTTGAGATGACACTGATAGGCGGTAAAAACCGACATCACTAATTATTACCTTAACTTCCTAAAAATTGTCGTAATAGTGTAGCGGGAAGTAAAATGGTCATTTACCCACAGGAGATTGTTTATTTACTTTTCTATGTCACAAAATTAACTAAACTATTCTTTTTAATTAATCACACAAAACAACATTTAAATAAATAAAACACACAAAATTCAAATTAAAATACAATTTAATCTAACACAATAAAATAAAACACACCAAATTAAAGCAATTAAACTAACACACAAATAAATAAATAACATGTTTTTGAGTTTTTCATAAAATAATTAAATCACACAATTCAAATTACACAACTTAAATTATCCAAATAAAAATAGAAATTAATCAAATATTCACACAACAAATATTTAAACAAATAAAAATAAAAACGAGTTTAAGGGAGAGAAAAGCTCATTAAAATTCCGGCGAAGGATCTGATCGGATTCGCCGTTGTTCGGTGAAGACTCGGAAAGCATGGGTGTCCTTAGCAGATTGGACTGGGCTTGGGCTTTTAGGCAATTGGTCTTGCAGGATTCTTTTTCTTTTCTTTTCTTTTCCTTTCTGGCCCAAGCCCGTGGCTTTCAGAGTTGACTTTTCAACTCTTCTTCTCTTCATTCCCGTAGGGGTGGGCATCGGTCGGGTCGGGTCGGTTTTGGCCCAAAACCGTTTTCGACCGGCCCAATTCGGTTGGGCAAATTTGCAAACCGTGGGCCGACTATTTCTTACATGGGACGACATATTCGGTTGGGCCGAAATGACGGTTCGGGTCGGTTCGGTTTCGGTGCATTTCAATGGCCCTAACTATCATCTTGTTAACCCAGAAGAACATCGGCATCAAAATAGCAAACCAGAGGTTGAGAGCTCGAGAGAGGCTGAGATGAGAAAGAACTGGGTGAGAGTTCTAGAGAGAGAATCCCACTATAGGAATGAAAAGTTGAAAAGGAAGAGAAGTCAGTCAAGTGACTCTCGAGACTTGACAAAAAAAGATTAATTAATAATATATATATGGGGGAAAGCTAAGAGAGAGAGAGAGAGAGAGAGAGAGAGAGAGAGAGAGAGAGAGATTAATAATATATATATATGTCGGTGAAAGCCGAAAGAGAAAGAAAGAGACAGAGCGGTGAGGCGTAAGAGAGGGAGGGAGAGAGAGAGAGTAGACATGTGGGTGAGAGAAAAAGGAAGGAAGAGAGAGAGAGAGAGTCAGGTAAGTGGGTGAGAGAAAAGAGAAAAATAAAGAAAGAGAGAGTCAGTTGGTAGCACGTGTAGAGGGGGAGAAAAGTTAGAAATAAATAAATTAAATATATATATATATTAATTCGGTCTGTCGGTGCATTTCGGTCGGTACAAATTACGAAACCGATTCCGACCCGTTTTGATACGGTTCGGGTCAGTTTTCTTAGTTTTTTCTCTTACTCTGCTTTGGTCGGTTTTTCGACCCGAAAATTCGGGGCGGGCGGTCGGTTTTGCATTGGCGGGTCGGTTTTTGCCCACTACTACATTCCCGTGGCTATCTCTCTTGCTTCAGTTCTCTTCTTTTCATTCTTTGAATACAGAGAGGCGAGAGAGATGGTGACGGGTTGCCGGCGGAATTGAACGAAGCATTCCGAACGAAGCCCACGGCTGGGAATAATCGGCGCCGGGCTTTGATTGGTGCTCTAGAATTGAGGACGCCGTGAGTGAGCACGGGAAAGGACTGGGCTCGTCGGCGAGCTGCTAGAATCACGACGTCGGTGATGCGGCATGGGTCGACGCCGGCAGAGTGAGAACGAGCACGGGACTGGCTTGTGATGGAATTGGACTGTTGTTTTTGATTGCAGGTGAAGCTTTGGCAGAGGAGCTGCCATGTTGGAGCAGTGCTGGAGGCACGGCTTGTGATTGCAGATTGATGATGGTTAACATGGTGAATTGATTGCAGGTGGTGCGGTAATGCTTGATTAATTGGAATTGGCAGTCTGTGAATTGTGGTGATTGTGTTTGATTAATTACAGAAGAGGGGGAGAAGAAGGTGATTGAGGTAAGGGAGGAACAGAGAAGTTGAGGGAGGAAGACGAGATTGATTGCAATGAAGACTTTGAGAATTTGAGAAAGGAGGGTGAGAACAGAAGGCACAGGAGAGGAGCTCCTGTGCACGGAGGCTTGAGAAGGTGGCACAGGGAGGAGGTAGAGGGCCCCCGGCCAATTCAAAAACAGAGCAGAACCACCTATATAAAGAGAAGGAATGGAATCTCGGCAGAAAGTGATGGTGGAAGAAAGCAGCTCAAAAGCAAGATGAATTCAATGAATTCAACGTGAAGGAGCGGGGGAATTGTTGTGATGATGGTGGAAGGCCAGCTCAAACACATTGAGAAGAGTCCAAGAAGGAGCTGGATCGATGAACATGGTGAACGTGCTGCAGCTAAAACACAAACAAAACAAAACCAATATAAAATAAAATAAAGAAATAAATAAATTATAAAACAAAACTAAAGAAAAATAAAATAAAATAAAATAAAATAAAAGAAATAAAAGAATTATAAAATAAATATATAAAACAAAAATAAAAATAAAAATAGAATACGAATAAATATAAAACATAAACATGGGAACATAAAGTGGAGATTTAAAATGGATTTCATCACCGCGTGTGGTGATTGCACCTCCGTGTGTGGTGGTTCGCCGGCAAAATTGCCGGAATTCAGAATATGTTCTGAAATCTTCGTACAGTGTCTGTAATCCACATCGAATTGATAACCGATGTTATCTTGACATCTGAAAGTCACGGTTGACTTTCCGTCATTCTCGAAAATGCGCTGAAAATCTCCAAAATGCACCTTTTATGTGCAAATTATCATTTTTGTCATATTTTCCCTATAAACATGAAAACAAACATTAAACAGACAAATAAGCTTTCAGAATAGATTAATCCAAGTATTTAGAGCACTTTGTGTATGTATTTTACGCACACATCAGGCACAGCTTTGGCCATGGTTATTAATCACCTAAAGGCACAAGTGTTCATCGCACATGCAGACGTACCATTTACGAAAGGTTTGGACTGATGTGTTTGATAGGATAACAAAACAAGCTTTGCATGGAACAGCTTGTGTTTCCGTGACCACTATGGCTCAGACTCAATGGATATATATAGGAAGAATACTCTAGCCTGCTATATGCCCCCAATGAATGCAGAACTGCATGCAGATGTAAAACAAAACCAGCCCACACGAACATACCAAACTCAGATAATTCCATATAACTGCTCAAAGTAAACTCAGATAAAACCAGCCCACATGAACATACCAAACTCAGATAATTCCATATAACTGCTCAAAACCAGCCCACTGTTCACCTCATCATCAACTGCTCTTTCAAGGTCATCTAATATACTATCAGTACTTTCCCATAGAAGCACAGTGGATACAGATTTACCACCTTCGTCATTCTTCACAATAGTAACCTACATAATGAATCATCAGACATAATTAATAACAACAATAATAACAATTGAGCTAACTAAAAAATCAGAAAATTTATAGACAAAATACTATGTCTAAAGAACTTTTAACACACCCTAACCGAGACAGAGACAGAGACAGAGTCTACACACCCTAACCAGCAATTTCCTAAACCGAGACAAAATCTACATATCCGAGAACATCTAGGTTAGGCTGGCAAAGCTTTAACTGTTGCAAAAATAAAACGTGAATTACAAAGCAATCACTAAGATTGTGATACAAAGCATTCACTAAGATTATTGATTCAAATGTCTTCCTAGAACACACTCGAAGTATTTCCAAAATGTCATTTTCTTTAAAATTGTTGAACTATAATACAGAATTTTTCTAAGTTTAAAAAAAATAAGACTTAAAAAAATATATTTCAAACCCAAATGAGGTTCTTATAATTGGTATGGGGTAGTTAGGAGATAACCCGACCATCGAGAATTTCCTCGTGTTTTTTGAATTTTAATGAAGAAAATTTTAAAAAAATGGCAAGGACCTTCACCGACGATACATTCGTCGGTAAAGGTAATTCCATGTTTTTTTTTTTTTAATTGTTACTATTATTATTATTTTTGAATTGAGCAACTCACTTCCGACCTTAATAAAATAAAGAATATCCTCGATTGATTCTAATATCTCCCTAGAACAAGGTCGAAGTATTTCGTCAATTTTTAAAAACGTCATTTTTTTAAATTGTTAAATTATAATATGGTATTTTTCTAAGTTTTAGAGATATAAGACTTCTAATTTTTTTTCCAAAACCAAATGGGGTTCTTATAATGAGAGAGAGAGAGAGAGAGAGAATGAGTTGACTCGGATGGATGGTGGCAATCGAGAGGAACACAACTGCATTAGCCTGCCATCGAAAGGTGGCCGGATGATGGAGATCCAACTAGGTCGGGTTTGGCAAAGAAAAAAGGGGTGTGTTTCGGTTAGGGCAGTTGCTTTTCGGTTTTCTAGCCGTATTTTTTGGTTCGTCCACTGTAGTTTTTCAGAAAATGCCAGTAGCTTTTCGAAAGATGTGAGTAACTTTTCTTGTGAATAATGGTAGTTTTTTCTTGAGAATGATAATAACTTTTTTGTTCGTAGGCAATAGTTTTTTGAAAGATGCTAGTAACTTTTCTAGAGGATGACAATAGTTTTTCGATTGACAATAGTTTTTCGTACGCAATTGAATTTTTGTAAATAATGAAAATAAAAAACCTTGTGGCATTTTTTTAATATTAAAATTTATAATATTTTGGTGGCTATGTGAAGATAAAAATATTGAATGACTTAAATAAGAACAAGATCACCAAAAGCGACCTTATATGTCATTAATTAGCTCAAAGTAAATTAAGCTTTACCACATTGAACATCATGTTAACGGGTCTTGTTCATGCTGTGTCAAGAATCAAGATATGAATGTGTCGACACTGAAAACACCTATTTTTCTATTCATGTCAAACAAACAAACTAAATATATTTTTGTTTCCGTATGAGAAATGTGTTCTTCCTGTCCAAAAATTATTGGCAGAAAAGGCCTTCACAAAAAACAAAAAAGGAGCTAACCACATAGGCTCTTTAGGTACGCTTTATGAATATTATCTTAGCATGTTAGTCACAACTTACGTGCCCCGGCCACTGATTTAGTTCGGTCCACAAAATTTCAAGATGTACCATCCCTAGATTCAAGTACAAGAGTAACTAATAAAAAGTATTTTGTATAAAGGATCGGTGAGGAAATTAGAATGGCCTCATTCTTTTTGGGGCCTTTTAAAAGATGTCCGTTGTCAAATTTGGTTACATGTCACGTGTAAATCACATTACAAGAATATTTGGTAATCTTTCGGCCAAATCCACCGAAGGGCTAAATTAAGAAACATCTCCACCGAAACGCTAAATTAAGAAACATCTGTCGAGATTTGGTATTGTCAATAATTCGTTTTTGACGAAAAATATTGTTTGTCTAAATTACCCTTATGCTTCAAATGATACGAATACAAATTTTCGTGTTGCAGAACTAAATCAATGGACGGGGCACGTAAATCGAACGTGCGAGGGGTAGCCGTTGTCATGACACAAATATACCTGCATGCCTTGGATATGTTTCCATATATACCTAGATGCACCAACCTAAATTACTTGTATAAGAGAAGGCTAGGCAAACCATGAAAATGAACCTACTTGCTTCTCTAGATCTGCTCCAAGAGACCATAGTGAGCACACTCCTCTTCTTGTGTCTTCATGATTCTTTTGTTCTTTTATCTTAGCTAATAAATTTGATTAGTATGTCAGGGCCGGTTATACAATATTTGTTTATCCTTTTGTTTGTGTATATAGATAAAAGAAATTTTCGATCACCTTCCTGTACGAGTTGCAAATGGATTCAAAATCAGCAACGACTTCTGCAGAGCACCACGATAATCCCTTGAACATGACTGCAGTTGAATTCGAAAATCTGGATCAGCCAGCAAATGAAACCCAAATTCAAACATATGATGATGCGGCTTTAAAATGGACGTGAGTTTGCTATTTCATATTTGTATTTGTTATTTTTATATTTGAAAGAATTTCTTATTTGTATCAGTAATATTTTATGTTGTAACTTATAGTTAGCTGATTTCAGTTCGATCTCATTTTAATATATTTCAGCTTTGTCTTTTTTCTTTTCTTTTTTAAGTTGGTGGATTTGCGCAGAAATCGCAAAGCTAGCAGCTGAGCGAAGATCTGATCCCCCAAATGAAAGTTTGAAGAGAGATGCAGACGTTGCACAAGTACGTGTAATCTATCATAGTTATTAAAATATTTTCTTTTTTATTTGTTTGGCGTGATTAGAACAAGGGTTGTGTTGTGATTTGCTAAAGTTTTACCATCTTTATCGGTTTTCCATGGGCTAACAAAACTTATAAAAAAAAACTCAATATTGGGTTAGATTGCTTATGTAAATAACTTTTTTTGTGGTATTTGACTATTTTCTAGAAGTGAGTCATTCTTTGTAATTTCACATCATTATGTATACGATCAATTTTTTTTTCTCAAAAAAAGATGTTGAATAGATTTTTACCCAAAAAATGCCAAATTTAAAAAAAAAATTAATGTATGTCTATGTCTTATATTACTGAAAATATCTCCAAAAGTAATTTTGAAAAATACAAACGGATTGATTCGATAGAGTCTGACTTCTTTCTCTGAAACTGAAAGTTTTTATTTTGTTCTAATTGAACCCCAATAGCTTAAAAACCGAAGGGTTTGGTTTAGTAATAATGGGAACAAAATTGACTTGGTGATATTGATAAGACAGTACATAACTGAACCAAACAAAAATGGACCCCTGACTCGAAACCAATACTAACATGAAATTTATATTTGCCATGTTAAAGGCACAAGTGGCTAAGCTGCAGCTGATTTCACCAACAGACCAGACCTCTCAATTAAAGGAGAGCGTTCAAGTACTTGAGAACAAAGAGGCTTCCAAGGAAGGTATGCATAATGAACACCAATACTGTAATGGATTATATATACATGTGTGTTGTGTGTTGTGTGTTTTGTGTGTGTGTGTGTTTAACTAATATTGGATGATTTGCTTGCAGCTGAGTCTGTTGCATTAATGGAGGATATTATTGCTCCCGATGACCATCGTATATTTGCTGGATTGCCGGATATTATTGCTCTGCCAGATCTAGGCAATACCTATCTGCTGCATGGGAGCCGTAAAATCTGATTTCTGTAGTCTTTCATTATGTGCAACTTATGTTGTTCGATCTACTGTTAACATTGTTTTAATAATTAAGGATTGGGAGAGACTGATATATCCCTAGGAGCTTTCGCTAGTTCTTTAGTTGGTTTATGCTTTTTGAATTATGTCAAGTACTAGCCTACTTTGCTTACCTCCTTCAGTTCTTTGAGATAACTCAAAGGAACTTGGGATGATTTATCAACGGTTGTTAGTTGTTTTGAAATGGTGAGCTTCCCCTGCTTTTTTATTTTTGTCGCGTTTCTTTGATATGCTTGTTTATTAGTATTTTTAATTAGGTTCCCCTTGGATACATTAGTGTATCTAATTTTGATACATTAATTTTGATAGTAATACACTAGTTCTATGTAGCGGTGGAATAGCTTCCCATGTACAGTGGTAGACAACTCCATATTTTCACAAGCCAATTCTATATAGTGCATGAAGTTGGTCTACTTTTGTAGGAAACTAGTCTACCACTATAAGATAATTATGTATTGATATATTAATATATCGTAAACATTTTGTCATGCGGTTATATTAATTACTTGATGAAGTTTTGTTCTTTCAAGACGTTAAGTTATATATCAATATATAACAAACAAATAGATATTACACATATAAAATTTGGATCTCATGTGCAATTTAAGCAACTTTGTTCAAACTAGCTCGGACCAAATCAGAGGAAAAATTGCATAGTTCTACACTTTCCAACGACAAAATTTCATATTTTTCTTATAAAAAAAAAACAAAAAATTGGGATGTGCCATAAATGCCTAACCAAAAAACTAACTACAGCCTGAAGCACCAGAGTCAAAGATCAATGTAAACTTAAGGTACGTATACCTACGATCTTAGAGATATTTTTTCAGTGTACATTGTTAATTTCAGTGTACATTGTTAATCCAAATGAAAGATAGATTACCAAAATTTGGGGAATATACACCGAAAACAATCACCGCGAGCCCATGCCACGGTGCCTATTGTCTCTCCATCTTCTAGACATGACTTAAAATTTTGAGGCTCGAGAAAAATAGTAAAATTTCGGCCAATATTTTAAACTATTATAGTATTAGCACCTTAAAAAAAAGTTGCAATTCAGCTTAGGGAAGAAATTGCAACATTTAATACACTTGAATGTACTTATACTGCTATTTGACTAGAAATTAGGGTATTTTCGAGTCAAAAGTTGTCGTCCTTGAAGCAGCCGCCTCTTCTGACTCACCTCAAGTTTGGTTTGTCCATCTTCAATTTGTGGAGTTTTTTTATTTTTGTCTCTTTTTTTATTTTTTTTGAGTTGGGACAACTTACAGAATAAGTAAGAACGAGGGTCATTTTTAGAAGAAAAAAAATGGAGATAAGGTACGTACCAACCACCCGGGACAACTTTGGTATCAAACATCTACACCAACCACCTTGGATTCTCGGATGTCATTTATTGATATTAATACAAATACAAAAACCAAAACCAAAAAATCCACTATTTATTAGTATGGGTGATGTTCTCTCTTCTCCATTATGTTTAGCGTATTTTCACTTATAATTTTATAATCCAATGGTTCATATTGTAAATTATCCGTTATAAATCATCTATGCAAAAAATTAATTGAATCGAAAATTGTTCAGCAATCTAATTTTATAAAACAAATGAATGATTCTAACAATAATTACTACTATTAGGATGAACCATCTATTTATTTTATATAAGTGAGTGACCAAATGATTCTGAATTTTTTATGCATGTAACTATACTATTAGAGTATCTTTAGCAATGCTAGCTATTTTTTAACTAAATTTTAGTTAAAGTAGCTAAAAAACTATTTTAACTTGTCAGTTTGAAAATACGTCAGCAACAATGTTCTCTACTTTAGTTAGTATTAAATTTAAATTATTTTATTAATGAATAAAAAATAGCTCAAGTGTATATATATATATATATATTAATTACACAAAATAACTAAAAATGAGTGTTTTAAATTAGGAGTCATATACCTAAAAGTTAAAATAGAGAGTCACTTAAGAGGCTGATGCAGCTACTAAAATAGCTAAAAATCTAAACATGGTCTCTAAAATAGTTAAAGAGTTAAGATAGAAAGTCTGTTAAAGATGCTCTTATTTAAGAAGACATGTCATGTCATTAATTAGTTGAGTTTTTTTTTTTATAAAAAAATTAGGTTTTAGAAGGCATGTCCATCACGTCATTAATTAGTTGAAAATTTGACTAACAATGGGATCGATGGATGTATAGAATTGCTATAGCAATTTGCAACATATTTAAATTAGAAGGATATGGTTTTTCATCTCAAAATATAGAGCAATATATAAAATGTCATGTGTACGTATGTTTACCAACACAACAACATGTGGCCAAATAAGAAGTTAGATACAAGAAATAAGTAAAGAGAGAGTAAGAAATGCTCAATGACGTAGCTAGCACCATGGTGATCGATCACATTTATATCACTTAAACCCTATTTATTTTCTATTTCTTCGATCTAAGTAATAGTAGCACAGGCAAGCGCCTTCACCCAATATAAACACTGATCACCAAACGTAAGTTTCTATAACTTTGTATTACAATTATTATAGGAGAGGTTTCCTTTTCCTTGTCCGAGTGGTGTGCGGATATATGGAATTGGGGTACGTAGCAATTGGGGCCCCGCTTGATGTGCAAGTTTCCTTTTCCTTTTCCTAGTGTTGTGCGGATATGTAGAATTATAGAAACCCTAGCGTTACCCATCAACTGTGCTACTTGGGCTTCAAGTTTAGTTTTCCTTCTCGTGTTAGGATAGAATTAGAAATATATCTGCTTAAACCTGAGTTTCGATTAGGATGTGGACCCCTTGCATAGAAGTGTAGTTTTAGTTTTCCGGAAAATAGAAGATATTTATTGGTTTCCTTAATTAAACCGACTTACTCCAAAGTAACCGACTTAAAAGATATATAATACCAAGTCTTTCCCAAGTGATTTCATCTCTCTGAGTCTCTAGCTTACAACCCTAAACATAATCACCAATCTTTGCGAAAAGCGAGCGCTTGCTTTCAGTTTCGTTCCAAGAAAACCTGTGTGGTTTGTTCACAAGTCACAACCATGTCGTCAAAGAAGATGATCACTCTAAAGAGCCTGGACGGACGGACTCTTGAGGTGGAAGAAGCGGTGGCGAAGAAGTCGCTGAAGATCAAGAATATGATCGAGGATGAGGATGAAATGATGGAGAATGAGGACGACGACGACGATTGCGAGGACAACGGCCACAACGTCATTCATCTCCGGAAGGTGACTCACAAGGTATTGGACAAGGTCATCGAGTACTGCAAGAAGCACATTGACGACGAGAAGGTGGTCAACGAGGACGATATCATGGCGTGGGACCAAGACTTCGTTGTCAAGACTGACAAATCCATGCTCTGCAATCTTCTTCTGGCTGCGTACTACTTGAACATTCAGAGCCTGCTGGTCCTGATATCCAAGAAGGCTTTTCACAATAAGATAGAGGAGGGTAAGGCCATGGAGGATATGCGAATCCTACTCGCATGTCAACCATGAGTCTTCTGCCGCAGTTTTTCTTCTTTTTTTTGTCAATTTTTTCTTCTTCTTGTTTTTCTTTTGTAGTTGCTATGCTCTGTATGTGCCGCTGGGAGGGTTCTTTTCCTCCTTGCTTCTTGCCTTTTCTGTTGGGAGGGGTATAGGCCCTTATCTCCCCCTCGCTTATTGTAACGTTAACTTTACATCTTCCGACTCACCTCAAGTTTGGTTTTGTCCATCTTCAATTTGTGGAGTTGTTTTTTTTTTTTCTCTTTTTTTTTTGATTTGAGACAGTTTACATAATAAGTAATATGGTCATTTTTAGGAAAAAAAATAAAATGGAGATAATGTATTTACCAACCACTCGGGATAACTTTGGTGTCAAACCTCTACACCAACAACCTTGGATTCTCGGATATCATTCATTGATATTAATATGAACACAAAAACCAAAAAAAACCCACTATTTATTTAATTTGTATGAGTGATGTTCTCTCGTCTCCATTGTAATTAGCGTATTTTCATCTTATAATTTTATAATCTAATTGTTCATATTGTAAATTATCCTTTATAAATTATCTATACAAAAAATCAATTGAATCAGAGATTATTCAACTATGCAATTTTATGAAACAAATTAACGATTCTGACAATAATTACTACTATTAGGACGAACCATCTATTTATTTCATATAAGTAAGTCACCCAACAATTATGAATTTTTTATGCATATACTATTAGAGCATCTTTAGAAATGGTAGCTATTTTTTAACTAAATTTTAGTTAAAGTAGATAAAAATCTATTTTGGCTAGTTAGTTTAAAAATAAGTCTGCAACAATGACAATGCTTTCTATTTTAGTTAGTATTGAATTTAAATTATTTTATTAATGAATAAAAAATTGATTAAGCGTATTTACTAATTACATAAAATAACTAAAAAAGAATATTTTAAATTAACAAAAATAATAGAGAACCTCATCTCCCTCTCTAAATTTAGGAGAAAAGACGATACTTAATATCATTACCAAAGAACGGTACATAGATTAACTCCTAGGTTTGATCTCAGGTTTGTTAGGGTCAGCTAAACTACTAGAAATTAAAAGCACCGCTCACTATGCCCTGTTCACTCGCTTGATTCAAAACGAGCCTACAAATGAGAACAAATCTCAAGTAACACCTAATCAAACTAATGAACCAACAATCTCCAAGGCACTCAATTGTGGTGAAATTGCAGATTCGTTGACTAAATGACTTATGCGAAACTTGTTAACTTCTGTAGGCAAAACCCAGTCACTAAGTAATAGCAGAGGGTGGCAGAACACCCGCCCTAGTGGCCCAAACCCGGTTAATAGCCCACATCCCATCAGGTCCAGAGCAAGGTCCAAAAACCCCACCACATACCCAACAAAGATCAGTCCACTCACCAAGCCCAGACATGAAGCACGGCAGCAACCACCGACCGACTATCTCCGGCGGCCTTCCCCTCCAGCAACCCATAGCAGCCTCACCAAGCCGCACCGATCCCAAAACCGGCACCACCTACCTAAAGAACATACTGAAAGGCAAGACCACTAGCAGGAGACCACAGAAGAAAATCACCGCTGCCTCGTCAAGAACTAACTCCGAAGAAGACAATCAGAGCTGAATGGAAAGACTCGTTCTGGAAGAGAATCAACAGTACGCGATCACACCGCACTCCAAAGAAGACCAAGGGAGATGAAGAAGACAACGCCACCCCACAACAACCCTGTGCGCCAAGATAGAGAAGACTTGCCTGATAACTGTGCGAGAGAGAGAAATTGACCCTCCTCTCCTAGATCCGAGCAGAAGAAGCCGATCCCCAAGGAGAACTGCAGCCGTCGTCGGGTAGAAATCGAAACCCTAGGGTTTCTCTAGAGAGAGTTTTAGGGTTAGCCCTCTCTAAATTTAGGAGTCATAAACCTAAAAATTAAAATATAGAGTCATTTAGGAAACTGATGCAGCTACTAAAATAGCTAAAAAGTTACACGTGCTCTCTAAAATAGCTAAGAAATTAATATAGAGAGTCTGTTAATGATGCTTTTATTAAGAAGGCATGTCATGTCATTAATTTGTTGAGTTTTTTTTTAAAGGTTTTAGAAGGCATGCCTGTCATTAATTAGTTGAAAATTTGACTAACAATGGAATCGATGGATGTATAGAATTGCTATAGCAATTAATTTGCAAGATATTTAAATTAGAAGGATATGGCTTTTCATCTCAAAATATAGAGCAATATATAAAATGTCATGTGTACGTATGTTTACCAACACAACAACATGTGGCCAAATAAGAAGTAAAGAGAGAGTAAGAAATGCTCAATCACGTAGCTAGCACCATGGTGATCGATCACATTTATATCACTTAAACCCTAATTATTTTCTATTTCTTCAATCTAAGTAATAGTGGCACAGGCAAGAGCCTTCACCCAATATAAACACTGATCATCAAACGTGAGTTTCTATAACTTTGTATTACAACTATTATAGGAGAGCTTTCCTTTTCCTTGTCCGAGTGGTGTGCGAATATATGGAATTGGGGTAGCAATTGGGGCCCCGCTTGATGTGCAAGTTTCTTTTTCCTTTTCCTAGTGTTGTGCGGATATGTAGAATTATAGAAACCCTAGCGTTACCCATCAACTGTGCTACTTGGGCTTCAAGTTTAGTTTTCCTTCTCGTGTTAGGATAGAATTAGAAATATATATGCTTAAACGTAAGTTTCGATTAGGATGTGGAGCCCTTGCATAGAGTTGTAGTTTTAGTTTTCCGGAAAATAGAAGATATTTATTGGTTTCCTTAAACCGACTTACTCCAAAAGTCCAAAGTAACCGACTTAAAAGGTATATATATAATACCAAGTCTTTCCCAAGTGTATATTTCATCTCTCTTAGTCTCTTACAACCCTAATCACAAGTCACAAGAAAAACTGTGTGGTTTGTTCACAAGTCACAACCATGTCGTCAAAGAAGATGATCACTCTAAAGAGCCTGGACGGACGGACTCTTGAGGTGGAAGAAGCGGTGGCGAAGAAGTCGCTGAAGATCAAGAACATGATCGAGGATGAGGATGAAATGATGGAGAATGAGGACGACGACGATTGCGAGGACAACGGCCACAACGTCATTCATCTCCGGAAGGTGACTCACAAGGTATTGGACAAGGTCATCGAGTACTGCAAGAAGCACGTTGACGACGAGAAGGTGGTCAACGAGGACGATATCAAGGCGTGGGACCAAGACTTCGTTGTCAAGACTGACAAATCCATGCTCTGCAATCTTCTTCTGGCTGCGTACTACTTGAACATTCAGAGCCTGCTGGTTCTGATATCCAAGAAGGCTTTTCACAATAAGATAGAAGAGGGTAAGGCCATGGAGGATATGCGAATCCTACTCGCATGTCAACCATAAGTCTTCTGCCGCAGTTTTTCTTCTGTTTTTTTTTTTAATTTTTTCTTCTTCTTGTTTTTCTTTTGTAGTTGCTATGCTCTGTACGTAGTTGCCTCAGCTGGGAGGGTTCTTTTCCTCCTTGCTTCTTGCCTTTTCTGTTGGGAGGGGTATAGGCCCTTATCTCCCCCTCGCTTATTGTAACGTGAACTTTACATCTTACACCATGATATTAATAAAGTATTAATTACCTAGCTAGCTAGGTCAGATATTATCTAACGGAAGGCATGAGATCGATATATCGAAGTTTTTTTGCCCTAATTAAATTTGGAAAGGTGGCATTTTGGAACATAAACACCGATATCCCACTAAACCTCACCGTCCACCAATGATGGTTTCTTTGCTGGTTCGAGTATTGGTTTGGCACTTTGGCTTGAACAAACTGGTGGTTATATCCAAAACCGGCCGGTTCACTACCCACCAATATACACACTGAACTAATTCACCGCCCGACCAAATTATCTTTGCCTTCTCTTCTCTCTCTCCCGTTCTTATAATTTATTTTTCTCCTCTTCTTCCTCTCAAAAAGTTACTCCCATTATATATATATATATGCATTGGCAATTTGGCATCATTTCTTGAGTAGTAAGAATTAATATATATATATATATATATATATATATCAATATATATCAGCTACAATTATAATTAGCTTCATAGTAGCTAGGAATATGTTAGATAGTACAAATTGTTTTTTTGTTGTTGTTAAAATTAAATACGATCCGGCCGGATGATCGAGCTGGTTTGAGAGTAAAGTTGGATATTTTTTTTCCCAAGGGAACCAACCCCTATAGTTCTGCGCGCCCTTGATACCCGCCCATCAATGCATGCAGTAGCTTCTACCTTGTTGACACCATGCAGTTAGCCTCGATCACTAGCTATTTGTAACTTGTCCGACATTGAAATTGAGCAAAGGATAGGAGGCCTCTCCCACCTTACAAAAAGACCACTTCCACACTCATGCACTCTATTCCACATTTCCACATACACTCATCAGCATACCTAACTTATCATGATTATGTGTAATTATGTGTATTAGATCGATCGTGATTAATTAAGTTCTTAGGAGTTTCTTCATTACCGAAAAAAAGTTGATAAGAAAAAAAAAAGAATAAAAGGAACTGCCATTACCAAAGTAAACTAATCATGCATGCTTGTTGTGACTTGAGCCATCCTAATTCAAAATTATACTTCATCTGCTAATGATCAATAGACACAGATGCCCGTATCTATTTCAAATCAACAAAAAAATAAACCATATGCCAATCATATATGAGACATTAAATGGTCTGCATCTTTTACCAAATTCCAACTGATGGATCGATCGATTCTTGTTCAATATATAGGCAGCTGATCATGATAAAGAAGGCCTCAGCCAACCAAATATAGAAGAAACAAGAAAAGCAGGAACAAACTAATTTGTATGTATGACAGTACTAGTACAATATAATAAGACAATCAGAATAACAAGGCATAAGACTAATTGTGAGCAAGCACCTCAATATCTCACTTAGAATACTGTCTCATTCTGTCATTCATAGTCAGATCCAGAGTACTTGCTCAGCTATAGCTCCCTCTTTGGATACGTATAGGCTCCTTACTATCTTCTTCAATGATTTTATTCCTTCACCCTGCTGAGTTTTGCTGATGCCGGTGAGTACAATGACAGAGAAAGACTAGTGCAATCAACTTCATCCTCCCTCAGAGTAGTACTTTCTTGGCTCTCATCGTTCTTCTTCGATGTTAGCCTGAGAGACAGATCTAAATCAAGATCGCAATCCGAAGCCTTCCTTTTCAACGTTCTCAACTCTTGTAGATTAGTTGGTGCGCTGTTCAAACTTGTGAAGTGATCCTTTGCTTTGTGGGATTAAGATGATCAATGAGACTCAGCCTGGTCTGATGTGCTTGCAAGGATTGTCGACGGATATTATACAATTGGTCGCATTCGAGTGTGTGAGTTATCCAAGGCGGGCCTTGTTCGGAGGTTGTGAGGAAATTGCTGTAAGCAGTACTAGTCCAGTTGCTAGTTGTAGTACTGCTACCAAAGAGCTTCTCAGCCATTGTGCCTTCAAATATTCCACCAGTATTTCTTGGATGCCTCAAGTTTTCATAAGCACTAGTACTCCAAGAATTGGCATGACCATATCCATATCTTGGGAAATTAAAACAAAGAAAGAGTAGTTTACGAATTTACGAAAATTAATTCATTCGTTTATGGATAAAAGTAATTAAATTAGGGAAGATGTGAATTTAATAAAATTGTTATTAATTACCTGAAGCTGCTATCACTATTAAAAACAAAGAATCATGTGATTTGTGTGAATTAATTTAACTATTAATTGGAAACGTTTCCAATAAAAACCCTAGTACGTTCTAGGATCAGAAGGAGTATCAACTATTTATCATGGTGGGAAGTTTTGTACCTTGGCCTGCGTCGTCGATCTTCGTGCTTCTATACATCTATACTGCAAAACAGGAAGTAATTTCAGAAAACAAGCGGATTGATTGCTTGATGCTACGTAATTACAATGAATAACAAATTTGAAATTCATAGGTTAATTAAATTTGTTAATCAATTTACTAACCTGTGGCTCTTGACATGTGCAATACTTAGCCCCTTGATGTTCATTTTAACTAGAGAAAACACCAACTATAGTTTTAACTATGTAAAGGAACAATTGCATTATTTGCATAGCACCAAGACAAGAATCAGACAGAAACAGATATATCATGGGCCTTCTTGTTAAAAAAAAGTGTGGTTGAGAAAATGTAATACTAAATGGACTTTTATATAAATAATTTGTTCTTCTAGATTTTAGCTCAAGCATTGCTTTAGTAGAGACCCTGAAAGCATAAAGTAGAATCTGGAGGTGTACATAACTTGAATTCTTTTGTTGTCTAATAAGTCTTGATTGGGCAGTAGCGGGATAACCTACTAATTAAGGAAACAATGAATTTGCAGATTGGATCAGTATGCTATAGCGAAATTTGCCCAAAGTTTTGAGATCTATGGTGCCAAATTAATACTCTTGCTGAAAATTCGGGGCTTAATTCAATGGAGATAATATCTTCCCTTCATGCTGAACATGCAGCAGGAAACACCAAAGTTGGCATCGACTTGGAGGCCGGCCTTTGCAAATATGTGTCAACTTTGCAAGTTTGGGACAATCATGTTACTAAGTAAGCTTTTCTCTGTTTTGTAGAAAGTTGGTCATTAAAGAAGGGCCAATTACCCATAAGGTCATTTTGGGTGGTCTTATGCTTCAAAAAGCCATCAAACATTTTTTACCCAAATAAGGCCACCAATATTTACAAAAATGCCACCGCATCAATATTTACAAAAATGTCACCGCATTTTTTTTGCTATTATTTACAAAAATGCCACTGCATACGGAAACAACAATAAAACTATTGTCAAAGCACACTAAAGCTACTATTCAACGACAATAAAGCTACTGTCCAACAACAATAAAGCTACTGTCAAAGCACACTAAAGCTATTGTCAAAAAACACTAAGGCTAAAGCACTAAAGCTACTGTCCAACGACAATAAATCTACTGTCAAAGCACACTAAAACTACTGTCAAAGAACACTAAAGCTAAAGCACACTAAAACTACTGTCCAAAAACAATAAAGCTACTATACAACGACAATAAAGCTATTGTCCAACGACAATAAAGCTATTGTCCAACGACAATAAAGCTATTGTCCAAAAACAATAAAACGTCAGTGGCATGAATCGTAATTTTGAAATTTTTTAATGTCAGATAGAAAGAGTTAAAGCTACTGAGTGGCCTTATTTGGGAAACAAAGCTACTGTGGCCTTTTGAAGAATAAGGCCACCCAAAATGGCCTTATGAGTAATTTTTTAAAGAAGTTATTACTATTATGTTGATTTCATTGGTGATGCTTGATGATTCTGAAGAGTAAGTTTTGTTGATAACTATGGTCTAGAATTCGCTTATGGAGGCCATTTTTTTTAGTTCGATCATATGCCCTTTAGCCACATCTATATATCCATTTTGACACATGTCTCCTATGATGGGTTGACACGTGTCATAAATGAACTTATTGGATGAGAATTGAGAGTGCATAAATCATTTTGATGAAACTAAAAGTTCAAGGATTGAACTGATTATATCCCTAAAGTACATAGTAATAATTATGATTTAGTCCTATATATAACTATACAAGTATATAACTGTACAACTCTCTATATATATAATGATTCTCACGTACGGAGGTCCCTACTTTATATGGTGCAGAGTTTTAATTTCAGCTGTCAGATCTGTCTAAATGATCTGATCTGACGGCTGAGATCAAAACTTCGCACTTTATAAACTAGGACCTCCTTAGTGGAGAAGGCTTATATATATAACCAAAGATTAAAATATCTATCGATATGCTGATATGTGTGTCAATATCGAAGAAATCTCCCCGACATTTCCGAATATCTCTAAAATTTGCCAATATATCTCAATATATCGATGTAATTTAAGAAAAACATGGCTAAAAATCTTTTAAAAAATATTCAATTTTACAGATTTGGAATGAAGATGAAAGTTTGGTTATTTGGGTACTAGCCGTAATTCAGAGTTTCAATTCCTAATATACTTCTGCTTCAGCATGTGAGCGAAATTGAAGTACATTTGCTCTTATACATACAAAGCAAAGGAACCGTTTTGCTTATGATAAATTAGAAATGCTTGTCTATTGCTACTACAACATTAACCTAAAATTGTGTGACAAACTGGTAGAGGAGCATGTAATTTATGAAAATGACTATATAGACCTTCTGCATGTTGCAAGTAAGCCATATGAGGATGCAAATGATGCACTTCAAGATTAGATAATGCCAAGTGAGCTTCATACTATCCTCTTTTAGGAGAAACAGTAGGGAGCTCGAAAGCGATCAATGAATAGAGTGTTATGACTTGGTTTGATAATTGCATGTTAGTAGATGGATGAACCAAATCTCAACATGTTATGAACTCCTACTGGACAGGAAAAAATAGACGGTTCTACTCAAGCGAATCTAAATGAGAAAAGCTTACAAGTTACAACTAATAGATAAAGTTGTCATATATCTCCTGTAATCAATTATTTAATGTCTTAATGATTATTTTTCTTAAATCGTGTTAAGGAAAAATATCTCCGACATTTCTTTAATAACGATATATCTACCTATATCTTTTTTTTAACTTCCGATATATCGATAACGGCCGATATTTTAATCCATTTAACTATACAGATACAACTATATATATATATTTTAACCATATAACTATAGAACTTCATATAGAGTAAGGCTATGGTATGTTAACATTTTTCATACATAATGTAGAGATAAAGTCATTGTTAGAGTAAATAAAGTCCTCATTAGACTAAATTGGGTTCTCGTTTGAGTAATTATGTATGTCCTAAAAATTGTAATTATAATATTTTACGACTTGAGGACACATATTACGTACTACTTTAACAATTCATGTGGTAACTACAAAAAAAACCCTCGTTAAAGTAAATATGGTCCTCATTAGAGTAAATAAGTTCTCGTTTGAGTAATTAAATCCTAAAAGTAGTAATTGTACGTATGAGATATATTAACATACACTAAAAATTTTCCTTCATATATATATATATATATATATATACTATATATTGTCCAATTGTTTAAAAAAAACTATATATTGTCCAAAAAAAATGTATGTAACTATATATATTTTTTATACTGCAAGGCTTACTCCTCGAGACTTACTCTTTAGTGAGGCTCTTCCAAAAATGCCTCAGGGTATGCTTTAACCTTTTAAAACATTGATGAATATCTCTTCTTTGCGGATGAGTTGAATGAATTAACCTTGATGGCCTTTGAAAGAAATGAGTTTTCTTAATTTATGATATTTCTTTGCTTAATCAATATCATACAAGAAGTCTCCTAACCTCATACATTTATTCATTAGTAATACAAAAGATTCCAACTAGCTAGTGCAAAAGTCTAACCAACTTACAAAAGGTTCCTACGAATATATAAGCAAGAACAACCAAAAAGATGTTGAGCGTTGGATATATGAAGTATTGAAATAGTAAAGGAGTTGTAGTTGATAACCAAGGATATGCAACTGGCATAACATACTAATCATTATTGAAATATATCCTACTGAGGAAAGCCCATCCATTTTTTGATTGCATATATCCTTGATCAAGGACCAGCTTGAACTCCTACCTAACGATGGCGCGCTGGCTTGAAGATGGCAAGATGTGACTTTTTCAGGCGGTAGAGGCAGAAATCCTTGTTGGCGAAGACCTTGTCATACGCCTTTGTGAGGTTGAAGAGGAGAATATCATTGAAATACTCAAGTCCCCACAACATGGAAGTGCATATGCACAACTAGAATTCACACATAAAGTTTACTAGTCACTTAAAACTAGCAAGAATCACAAATTAGTATAATTGTAGGAGTTAAATATGATTTGCACTTATTGAAACCATCGTAAGGGGCTAGTGGATGGTAACTGAAGGAAAAATTCTCGTCACATTATTCAAATTTGGATGATGCAGAGCTACATTCTATTGGGAATAGTTGAGGTTGTAGTTTACGTTTGTTATGGTAATTTTCACCCTCCAGTAGCCCATGTAATTTTGCTATATGTGTCAATGAACACACACTCGACACATATGACTTGTACACTGAAGCATAGGAGTGCTACTAACTTTTTGGAGAACTTCTAGACTTGAATTTGACCTACAATGAAGAAAGTACATCTAGCTAGGATTAGAAAAGAAAAACCGGATTCAGAATTAATCAAAAGAATCCATCACAACAGAGATGTCAAAAAATTAGATGAAAAGAGAAAATGTCAAAAAACAGATATGTCCTTCCTTTGTAGGATCCCATATCTACATTCCATTGGGAGTAGTTGTGGTTGTAGTTTGAATTTATTTTGTAGCTTTATATGAATATATGGATGGTCACGCATTGAACACATGTGGTTTGTACACTAGAGCAAAGTTTGCTCCAAATTTTTTTTTTATTCCATATTAATATATATATTTAATCTTTTGAGAAGCATGCGACATGGGGAGATTGTCAGGGTCTATTAACATATATTAGCATTCTCCACACATACTATGTACGTGTAAAACTGTTTTTTATTAAGAAAAAAAATTAATGGAAAATTATTTTAGAGATAATGGTGGGAAGTTATTCGAGAGATATATAGGAAGTTATATGCAGAAAAATATGGGGAAATTATTGCAGAGAGACTATATAAGATAATTTTTTTTTAATTTTTTAATTTTGACTTTTTTTTTATTTTCCTTTTCGTATTTTTATCTTTTTGTACTTTGACAACTTTATCCCCGAAAAGTAAATGTTGATTAAATTAAGTTTTTAATATATAAGGGTTAGTTTCATAAAAAATTCCGTTTTGATTGACAATATGAGTTTGCTTAAATAATAGTATATATATATATATATGAATATATTAATCTTGTTGAAGGAAAACATTATTGTGTGCCTTGTCAAAGTAGGACTCTTAGTATAGGTTATCCTTCTAGAATATGGATTAGATATTTCCTACATCAATATGGATTGTATCATGTATTCCTCTATATATAGAGGCCCTTTATTCATTAATAAAGTTGATCATATTCTGAGTATTCTCTACTATCTATTGTTATTTACGTTTCCCTTAAACACGTTATCAGCACGAGCCCTAACCCTAGCTACAAAACCAAATACACAAAAACAGTTTTTCGTGAATAGTGCCCGCCGTGAATAGTAACTCGTGAATAGTGCCCGCCGTGAATAGTAACTCGTGAATAGTGCCCGCCGTGAACAGTACTCGTGAACAATGCCTCCGAAAATCAAGAATTCAAGCACTCTTCTCCAATTAAGAAAACCAAGTAAGTATTTTCTAAAAGTTCCTGCTTTTGATGCGGTTGTGTTTTTCTCGGGGATTTAAAAACTTCCCTTCTTCTTCATCCCGACCCCTCTTATGGCGTGGGACTTCTATGGTGAAATTTATGAGCAAAAATACAATAAGCTATACCTACTTCGAAAGATTATGAGAAGTATTAGGGGAGTGATCGAGCTTTATATCGCTTGCGATATATGTAAGTCATGAGCACCTCTAATATTATCATTCTTTAGTAAAAGTTAAAGAGCTTTAATGAATCGTGGGGATTCATAATATATGCTATGATAAAGTAACTTCATGAGCATCCAAGAAAATCTTTGTGATAAAGAAAGTTCACAAAGGCATCGAATTCGACCAATTTTTGGTCATGGCTTATTCATTACTAGACTCACCTACGTAGGTGTGATTTAGGTGAGGGATTGGAATCAGTGGTATTGAGAGAGCTTTGCTCCACCGATATTCCTTTTCTTATCCGGTCATGCCTGCGTGGAGCTATCGAACGGTTTAAGCTATGGTCAAATCCATCTAGGTCTTGTTCTAATCCGAAAAATACTTGGAAATCTTATTTAGTGTTCGTGGATGTCTTTTATGACTGCGAAACTAATGTATATTCTTATTTGTTTATTTCAGGATGCCTGAAACGCAAAAGCTCAAATTTGACATCCTTGACTCTAATGGAACCGAGTATCACCGATGGGTGACGGATGTTGAAACTACATTCATTGGAAAAGAACTTATTTCCACAATTCGTGCTCCAGATGCGAACACGAAAGCTCCACCTGCGTCTGCCCAAACCCAAGCACTGATGTTTCTTAGGCGCCATATGGCCCCTTCCCTAAGATGGGAATATATGCAAGTTAAGGATCCATATGAATTATGGACAGCTCTTCATGGAAGATTTGGAAACATTCAGGATACACTACTTCCTGATTTGAAGGTCAAGTGGAACGACATCCGCTTTCTTGACTTCAAAACCGTAGCCGAATTTAATTCTGAGATGCTACGTCTACGGGCTATGCTTCAATTTTGTAAGGTGACTCTTACCGAAGCAGACTTGATAGAGAAGACCTTCTCTACCTTCCCCGCATCGGCACTCATCCTCTCAAAGCAATATAGGATGGAGAATAATACCAAGCGGATTACTACTTTTAATCAGCTAATCAATCTTCTGCAAGTAGCTGAGAAGCATGACACGATCATGTTGAATAATAACTCGCGGCCTGTCGGAACAAAGAGAGTTCCAGAAACACATTATGGAAAATTGGCCAAGAGTGGAAGAAACCCTAATGCAAAGGGCAATGCTAGTGGACGACTTGGTCCATATAATCATCCTAACATGGAAGGTAATCGCAACATCGTTGCACAAAACCGTGGAAACTTTGCACCACGTGGAAGAGGGCAAGGAGGACGTAGCATGGGTCATGATGGCCATGCCAACGCCGGCCATAGAGGGCGCGGCAACAAGGTGTACTATCGTACACAAAATAATCCTCCAAAGGCACAAGTTGCTAGACGCAACGATGAGGCAGGTGATGCTAACGAGCTATGCTACCGATGTGGATCGAACGATAATTGGTTTAAACAATGCAAGGCAAGTAATAGGTTGGCCGAGGATTACAAGAAGTATTGTGAATCCCGAGAACAAGAAGCCTATTATGGAGAAGATACCGGAGATGAGAAGGACGTCAATCTCACAATTGCAGATTTTAAAGTTGACCAAAGTAATGAGAAGACTATGGAAGCTCCAGACTTCGATTAAATTGCAATTGTTTTATTTCCAAGTTTATTATGTAATGGCGTTTTTGCCTTAAATAATTTGACGATTGTCATAGTTATTTTGGATTAGATTTTCTGGACAAGACCTCGATGTAATCGTTGGCTTATGAATAATAAATCTTTGATTTTTCCTCCAAGTACTGAAAATTTCGACTAATATGTAATAGTATCAATTCATAAGTGCCAAATGATTATCATATGGAAACGTATTGTAAGAATGGACAAAAATACTTATGTATTATTTCTAATGGTTGCGGAAGAAAGCGCATCTTAGAAAAACTTATGTGTCGATCTTGTGGGCTATACTTAACCACTATTCGTATCATTGAATCCAACAAAGTTTTAGAGATGATCTCTTAGATTCTGACACATATAGGCTTTGACACGACTGCTTGGGACATCCAGGTTGTGATATGATGATCCGTATATTGAAAACCTCACACCGACATCTTTTTTTATTGAGCTAATCGAAGAAATAATCAAAAGTTGATTCAAGGAGGGGAGAAAGACGTCACTGACATGCCAAAGAACGGAGCATTTGATGTCAAAATTCCGGCGACCGGTCGACCAAAATAGTTTTTCTACCTTTAGCGACGAACAGTTCGTCGCTACAAGTTCCCCCTATGACCAAATTTTCATGGTCTAATCCTGATTCCAGTATTGATCAGGATACCTCCTATGCTTCTGCAGCCTTTATGGCTAAGTGCTCATTTTGCAAAGCCTGTTCCTTAGGCAAATTAGAATCGAGACCATCCTATGCTAAGGACACAAAAGAAATTATTTCATTCTTACATCGTATCCAAGGAAATATTTGTAGACTCATCCACTCATATTGCAGACTTTTGAGATATTTTATGATTTTGGTGGATGCATCGACATACTGGTCACATGTCGTTTTATTGTCTACACGTAATGTTGCTTATGCAAAACTTCTAGCACCAGTTATACGCTTAAGGGCTCACCACTCAAATCATCCTCTTATGTCAAATATGTCTTGACAATGCTAGAGAGTTTACATCACAGAAGTTTGATGATTATTGCATATTTATTGGGATTAAAGTAAATATCTCATACCCCATGTGCATAAACAAAATGGTCTCGGACATTGGTTATGTGCACCAATCTCCCATTATCTGCTTGGGGTTATGCAATATCGCACGCAGCTTTACTTATTCGTTTTCAGACCCACTATCAATCAACCGTTTTATGCGTACCAGATGGTAACTGGATATGAGCAAGATGTCTCACTTTTTACGCATATTTAATTGTGCGGTTTACGTGCCAATTGCGCCCCCACAACGCACTACAATTGGGTCTTCCGAAACGTTTAAGTATTTATGTTGGTAAAGAATCTCCAACTATTGTCCGCTACTTGATCCTTGACAGGCGATCTCTCACCCGCTATATTTGCGGATTGTCACTTTGATGAGACAGTCTTCCCGTCGTTAGGGGAAGATAAGAACAAGAATGTTTAACAGGAACGACAAGAATGGTCGTGGTCTGTCCCCACTCTGTCTCATCTTGATCCCCAACTCAATATTCAGGACGTAGCAGATTCGATGCCTGATGCGTTTTCTGATATTAATAAAGTGACGAGATCAAATATACCAGCTGCAAACATGCCTGTAAGGTTTGAAATCCTCTAAAGGAAGAGGGGATATGGCGCCAATAATGGTGTCACAACCACACAAAGTGGAGGTGTGGTTGAGGCCGTGGTTCCCTAAAGGAAGAGGGTGAGACCACTTGGTTCGATGGATACTCGCCAAAGGAATGAAGCGAGTTTGGCACAGCCTAATCCATTCATCATCAATATCGAAACCCGTCTCATGAGATTATCTCTGATTATGTCCATGAATCAATATTGGGGGACGCCTCAATGATTGAACCAATTTCAGAGAATAATAAAATCTCGATAAATGCATGCATGCTTGAGACGACATTAGTTGATGATGTATTGCTCAAGAAATTATAGAGCACGATGACATCGAACCACGCTCTGTTGAAAAATATCAACGTAGAGCATATTGGCCTAAATGGAAAGATGCAATCCCAATTGAACTAGTTTCATTAACAAAGAAAAAAGGTATTTGGGTACGTAGTGCTAACGTCCCCAAGTGTAAAGCCTATTGGACATAAATAAGTCTTTGTTAGAAAGCGTAAAGAGAAGAATGAAGTCTTGAGATATAAGACTCGCCTCGTGGCGCAAGGTTTCTCACAAACGCTCTGGGATTGACTACGAGAAGACGTATTCACTCGTAAGGAATAATATTACATTCCGCTACCTTATCAGTTTGGTAGTTTCCACAAATAACTTGACATGCAGCTTATAAATGTGGTTGCAACATATCTCTATGGGGATCTAAATTCAGAGATATATATGAAGGTGCCTAATGGACTTCAATTACCCACATCAAGTGACTCTAAACCACGGAGTGCGTTTTCGATAAGATTAAAATGTTCACTTTACGGATCTAAGTGACTACTTGATTGGGAAGGGATATATAAATAATGGTTTATGCCCATGCGTGTTTATTAAGAGAACAAGTTCCGGATTTGCAAGTATTATTGTCTATGTTGATGACATGAATTTAATTAGCACTCTTGAAGAACTGAGAGATATTGCTACATATTTGAAATCCGAATTTGAGATGAAAGATCTTGGGAAACTCGGTTTCTAGGCCTTGTGCTAGAGCATCGAGATAGTGGAATATTAATCCACCATTCGGCTTGTGTCCACAAGATGTTAATGAGATTTAACATGGACAAAGTACATCCATCTTAGAACTCACATGATCAATCGGACCCTAGATCAAAGGAATGATCAATTTCGTCTAAAGGATGATGACGAATAAATTCTAAGGGCCGCAGTGTTATATCTAAGTGCAATAGGCGCATTATTGTACTTAAACTCAATGCACTACACATCTCTTTTGTTGTGAACTTGTTAGCTAGATTTAGCTATGCGCCCACGCAACGCCATTGAGTGGCATAAAGACAATATTTCGATACTTTAATGGTATAATTGATTTGAGCTTATCTTATCCCTACATAGAGATAAGAGGAGTTGAAAAAGGAACTTCAAACCTCAAAGGCATTAAAATATGGCAGATTTATTTACTAAGTCTTTGCCTAAGTCCACATTTGAAAAACATGTTAAAAGCATTGGTATGCTTAAGTTATCTGAGATCCCATGATTGTAGGAATCAGGGGGAGGTGCAGACTTGAGGGGGAGTCTGGCACATGCATGTCGCTTTCAAATGTGAAGGGTGCGTTGTACTCTTTTTCCCTTCGACCAAGGTTATTTTTTCCCACTGGGTTTTATTGTTACTTGGCAAGATTTTTAATGAGACAACATGGAAAGCACCATCTAGTTGTGACCGGCACAAGGGGGAGTGTTGAAGGAAAACATTATTGTGTGCCTTGTCAAAGTAGGACTCTTAGTATAGGTTATCCTTCTAGAATACGGATTAGATATTTCCTACATCAATATGGATTGTATCATGTATTCCTCTATATATAGAGGCCCTTTATTCATTAATAAAGTTGATCATATTCTGAGTATTCTCTACTATCTATTGTTATTTACGTTTCCCTTAAACAAATCTCTTTTTTTAACCCAATTAATATATATATAAATACAAGGGTCTGATAGTTTTTGGGGCCCAAGGGCATCATAGCTGACAGCCGCATAGGAAGAAATAAAAATCATAGCTGCAGTTCCAGTTCCCAAATGGCCAATATATTGTGTAGGGCCAGCCCTAAGGACAAGTCCAAGAGGCGGTTAACTCAGACCCATAATTTTTAGGGGTCCAATTTTTTTTTTTAATCTATATTAATATATATAATTAATCTCTTGAGAAGCATGAGGCATGGGAGATTGGGAAAGCTCATCTAACGGGGAAAAAAATACAAGGGTCTCATAGTTTTTTGGGTCCCAAGAGCATCATAGATTGAAATAGATCCTACGGGGGAAAGCCCATCTATTTTTCCAAGTAAATGTAGACTTATCCTTCCCTAGTAGGATCTCTAATTGCACATATCCTTGAGGACTAGCTTGGAGGAGAATGTCATTGAAATACTCAACTCCCAATAGCATAGCGATGTCATCTACACAACCAGAATTCGCACATAAAGATTACTAGTCACTTAAAACTTGCAAGAATCGCAAATTAGTATAACTGTAGGGGTTAAATATGATCGGCATTTAATGGATAGGAACTTAAAGAGAAAATTGTTGTCACTTTATTCATATTTGGATGCTGCACAGCACATTCCATTAGGAGTAGTTGAGGTTGTATTTTAAGTTTGTGATTGTAACTTTCACCCTCTAGTAGCCCCTGTATAGTGTTTTTATATGTGCCGATGGACATGCACTGGACACATATGATTGTTACACTAAAGTAGGGGAGTGCTACTATTTTTTTAGAACTTCTAGAGCTGAATTTGACCTACAACGAAGGAAGTACATCTAGGATTAGAAAAGAAAAATTGGATTCAAAATTAATATAAGAAATATATACAAATGCGGTCAATTGTGTTTTTTGGGATTTGTGACTTACTCTACACAGTTCCCTAGTTCTACAGTCTTTCTCTAGCAGCCACGCGAACACTTTGGATAGCTTATTATTGTGTCATTGTAGAATGCCCTCAATGAAACATAACAAGTGGGTGTCTCCGCATCTAAGAATTGAGAGTACATACATGACACATTCCAAGTCTTTGTGAAAAGACAAGAGAAAATAATTGATATTACTTTAAACGCCTCATAAACAAGTAGACTCAAGGAGTAAGTCATGACTTATTGAAGGCTTTCAAGACTCTCCTTTCATCGGATGAATAAAATTTGGTTGGTTCAACAATCTTTGGTGGTCTACACATATATCCTGGCCCTGGTGCTTTTAGTGTAAATTTCTTAGGCACTCTAGCTAATAGAGCTCATATTAGTTAAGACATCATCCACAATGATTTGGAATCTACTAATAGCTTTGGCTGAATCCTGAATCCACGAGCTTAAAATTCCTCCTTTGCATCAACTTCAAGTTATTGGTCGTAAGGAACTCCAGGAAGCAAGTCCACAACTTTTGGGGTCTTACAACAATGTGGAATTTTCCCCGTGAACCTTGAGCAGTCCCCCTAGTCCGTGGTTTGGCCTCCTAACATGGTCCATATGAATTCTTCTTTCGCTCAGGTTCATCCTAACGTCCAACCTTGTTGTTGGGATGGACCTGAGAGAAAGAAGAATTCATATGGACCATGTTAGGAGGCCAAAACCACGGACCAGAGAGACTGCTCAAGGTTCACTGGGAAAATTCCACATTGTCGTATGTAGGACCCAGAAGTTATGGATTTGCTTTCTGGAGTTCCTTACAACCAGTAGCTCGTGGATTCAGGACTCGGCCAAAGCTATTAGTAGATTCCAAATCATTGTGGATGATGTCTTAACTAATTAGAGCTCTATTAGAGTACCTAAGAAATTTACACTAAAAGCATCAGGGCCAGGATATACGAGTGGACCACCAAAAATTGTTGAACCAACCAAATTTTATTCATCCGACGAAAGGAGAGTCTCGAAACCTTCAGTAAGTCGTGACCTACTCCTTTAGTCTACTTAAAATTTATGGGGCATTTAGAGTAATATCAATTATGTCTTCTTGGAATGTGTCATGCATGTACTCTCAATTCCTAGTTGTAGAGACACCCACTTGTTGTGTTTCGTTGAGCACGTTCTACAATGACACAATAATAAGCTGTCCAAAGTGTATAACTTTGGAAGTTGAATATTGTGATAGTTGCCTGCAAGCTCAAATGATGAAGTACATTAGAAAGTTTAATGAAAAAGAAAAGTAAAAGAATATGTGAATGGAGGAATCAACAAGTGTCAGCGTCCAGATAACACTTACTATGTAACCATTTGGCGACCAACACATTACATCCTAATGAATGGTGATGTTCCCATTTGGATCCAATGGATCATACGTTTCTGCAAAAGAATCCATCAAAACAAATATGTCAAAAAATTAGATGAAAAGAGAAAATGTAAGAGATTTTAGAATGACAAAACCTGAAGATCACCAATCTGGGAATGATTCAAGACTAAATAAAATAGTTTCTAAGCTCATCAATGACTTAACAGATAGAATGAGTGCACTGGCTTTGCACCCTACTAGATGTTTGACTTTGACAAAATAATATTTCCAAAATATAAAAATTGTCATGATCCATGCATCCAACTTATCTTCATAACCATACTTGTTGAAGTGGTGAAGCTCCAGAAGGATTGCTTTCTTTTTGTTTTTCGATGGGAAAAATAAAATTACAAAGAGGAGCCACGAGGGCATCCAACACCCGAACAATCTAGATTAAAAGCTTGATAAGTAGACTAGGAAGGGAATACTCCCAAACTTATGCACAATCAATATAACCAACAACAGCAAGGGCAATAGCAAGAAAATTGATGACTTCTCATAGAATATGAGAAAATCTAATTTGGTCACACTAAGAAGCTAGCATGAGAATATCTTGGACCAATACTCGGATTCGCCATAGAGCCATCATTTTACTTTTGATAGTATGGAGAAGAATTGATGAATCTCCCTCAACTAGATGATTAGAGAAATCCTTATAAATAGATTGGTGAAGACCTTCACATAAAGTCATGGTCTCTGCTACCAGAACATCGACATAAACAAAAACACAAGAATATGCGTTTGGTGAGTTGTTCTGAGAAAACACGGGATACAAGTTTTTCAAAACAAATTCAAATCTTCTCTTTAATTTTAGGAAACACGGGATACAAGCTTTTCATGTTTTCACCATTTCCAACTTCAAGTCTTTGCTTAACACCATCTCATATGTTGAAACTCAACAAACATATCCTTGATTGTCTGATGTCTCCCACCCAAATCACTTTCGTCTAATTTTATTGAAGCTTCTACTTATCTTCATTCATGTCAGACCCAAACATCGAACCCAGCCAAACCCAATTAAGGAAGAAGAAGAAGAAGCTGAGGCGGCTAGATTATGGCAATACATCGAACCCAGTCAAATCCAATTAAGGAGAAGGAAGAAGAAGGCCGGTGGGTGATTGGGCAAAGGAATCAGTGTGAAGAAGAAGAAATCCAATTAAGGAGAAGGAAGAAGAAGGCCGGTGGGTGATTGGGCAAAGGAATCAGTGTGAAGAAGAAGAAGAAGAAGAAGAAGAAGAAGAAGAAGAAGAAGAAGAAGAAGAAGAAGAAGAAGAAGAAGAAGAAGAAGAAGAAGAAGAAGAAGAAGAAGAAGAAGAAGAAGAAAGAAGCAAAGAAGAAGGCTAGTGGGTGATCGCGCAGAGGAATCGGCCCAATAGATCGAGGAAGAACAAGGTCGGTGGGTGATTGGATAGGGGAAGAGGAAGAAGAAATGTTTTGAGGAATCGGCTTGTGAGGACTGGACTGAAAGGAGAAGAAGAAGAGTCCTGGGTATTTTGAACTTGAAAGCACCGAACATGTTCTCGAATAAAAAAAACACATAATTTAACTTTCTGTTTTTATTTTGCAAAATAGTTTTTTAAAAAATTATTTTGGAAAACATTACCGAACATGGCCTTAGTCTTTGGTTAGTTTTGTTTCTTTGTTTTGCTCGTGGACTAGCAAAAGCTTAAGTATGAGCGTATTTGATATGTGCTAAATTATACATATTTTTACATCTAATTCCTTATGTTTTTATAGCTAGATTCTTGTCTATTTGAGTCATTTACTTTGGTATATGCATTTCGGAGCGAAAAAAAAAAACAAAAGAGGGAATAAAATGATTAAATGGCAAATTTGTCATTGCAGATCAGTTCACTTCGATGGAGTACTCAGAGCAGCTCACAATGAACTAGAGAATGAGTCTTGTATAAATGAAAATCTCCGGATATCTATATTCCAGATCTTCTTACGCTTCATGATTACAATATGTCTAGAAGAAGTTATGACTTTTTTAGTGCGGAAAGGTTAAGTTGCACACGAACCTGAAAATGCTTGGGAATTCATATTTTGAGGCCCGAATTACACCATGAAGCCCATGAGGGGATTTGAATGAGTTTTCCACATATATATTTCTGGGATTAATGGGTATTTTAATTGCTTTTGACAAGTCATAATAATTTGGACCAATCTGAATATTCCAAGGAGTTGTATGTAAGGAAGAAGTTTCCCTAAACCTAATAGGATTCTTATTCCTTTTAAGGAAAACGCACAGAAAATGAATACTCTCTCTTCTTTTCCCGTGATATTCAGGTGCAGTAACAGAGCAAGGATGCCATATCTTCTGCCCTAGAAGCCGTGATCTTTTCCCTCTTTTTCCTTTCATATTTTATATTTTCTTTCCATGTATGTTAATTATTTGTGTGTAACATGAACATGAGTAGCTAAACCTTTCTTAAGTTAAGGGCGATTTTGAAGCCCTAGACATGTTCAAGTTATATCAATGTCTTTTAAAGTTTGATTATCTTAATCTTTCGAATAAGCTTTGCTTTTTTGTGATTATCAAGAACGAATTCTTGCTTGTTTGTTTAGGTGTAAAACTAGATGAGCATGCTATGGTTTGGATTGATGCTATAATTTTATGAATAATCCGTAATTGTTATGCATCTCTTTCAATCAGTAGCGAAATGTTATTGATCATAATGTGCGAAGCAAATCCTAGGTTTAACAAGACTATCAACGTACTTGCGACCCTTGTTCTACCCACATCCTTTTCATTCTTAATGATTTTGATATGCTAAACTTAGCGAGCTTTGTATGGGTTGCATAATCAGAAATAGATTAAGTAGTGAGCTTAATTGTATTCACGTAATGAGAAACTAAGAAAGGGCAATAAGGTTAATTGGAACTTGTGAGTTAATCTCGGGTAATTTTATTTAAACTTGAGAAATTTAATCTGGACTTTAGAGTTGGAGAATATATGAATCCTTAACTTGCCTTCCATCATTTGTTTTCACCAAAATTTACAATCAAACTAGTTTCTTTTGTACGTTGTCTTATTTTCGTCACTTTTCTGCCCCTATTTTACCCAATTTATTTCGCATAGCAAATCAACTCCAAATCCGTTCAAATTTTAAAATTTAAATTTCATAGTATTTAGAGTAGTTTGAGTTTGTTTGTTATTTTGTTTTTGTTTCCTAGTTAGTATTGAGTCTTTTACATTTTCTTTGTGATATTTTAGAAACAATCCGCTATGGATAATGACCAGTGCTTACTTATATATTATTAACGACGACATTCGAGTGAATGGATATTTGTATGCTTTTTAGCGTATCAATATTGTTCATATAAAACTTTAATACCTAGGTTAACTTTTAAAGGATGTCACATCTTACCCTTACATAATTCATTAGTAGTCATAAAAAAATGAAAATTTTAGTGTATGTTTACATATCTCATACTTACAATTACAACTTTTAGGACGTAACTACTCAAACGAGAACTTATTTGAAGACCTTATTTACCTTAACGAATGTTTTTTCATAGTTACCACATGAGTTATCAAAGTTGTAATATATATCGTCGATCAAGTCGTAAAATATTACAGTTATCACATTTAGGACTTAGTTACTCAAATGAGAACATAATTTACTCTAATGAAGACCTTATTTACTTTAACAAGGACTTTTCATCCTTATTATGTATGAAAAATGTTATTGTCCAACATATCATAGCCTTACTCAAAATAAACACTAAAAAGAAATAAGAACACATAAAAATTTATGTGAAAAAATATGATCAATCAATCACAATTATTATTATTATTCAAATATTTGTGTATTGCGCTTTATTAGCATCAATATAAGTTATGTTTCCAGCTAAAAAGCTTTATGTTTTTCTTTACAATAACAATCACAACCTCCATTCTTACAACATGCACGACCACTGCACCAAACTGCATTGCGGGTCATTTTCTTAGTCTAGATGAAAAGGCTATTGTGGATGGGGATGTGGATCCTTTCTCCTTGACCTGGTTGCGCTCCACACCTTTGACTCGATCCCTCAAACCTGTATGCATGACAAATAATATTTTATAGTATTAACCACAAACTCTAACTCTAGGTCAATATTTTCTTTTTCTTTTTCTTCATTACCTAGATTTGACATCGTATTTAGCGAAGAATTTTAAGTTTGCGTTAAAAATTAAAACATATGAAAAACATACGGATTAACGAAAGCCAAACTTATCTTGTTCAAGAACAAAGAAGGCAAACAAACATACTAGAATGCATGAAGGCTTCACCATTTCCCTTGGGAATTATGAGATTTTAGAAAATTATCTAGCATGTATATTAACCGGTAACAATTGTTTAATGTCTTAGCGATGATATACTGTATGAGTGTAGATAGACTTATTTACAGTTTGAACTCCTTGAGCTCATGTTTCTTGTAATCGTTTTGGAATTAGGCCTTGTGTCCACCATTTTCTTGTACGCTTTTCTTTAAAAAATAATAATAATAATAATAATAATAATAATAATAATAATAATAATAATAATAATAATAATAATAATAATAATAATAATAATAATAAGTATGATACTGTATGTAGAGAAAACATAAATAAAAAGCTAAACAACAATAAAGTAAAGAAGATGCCAAGCGTCAGCACCTTGAAAAGCAGAATTTAGAAAGAACAACGTCACGCACTTCAAGGCCGTTGCAACCGAATTAATTATAGTTTTACAAAATCACAGGTGGGATTGATTCAGAGTCGTCTCCTCTTCTCTAGCTTGCTCGCTCAAAGTCTCAAAACCAGTCCACATACATATATGGCGCTCTCCCGGAAACTTTTTCAACGGAGCTCCTTCGGAACGCGATCCATGTCCTGGTGGCGGAGTGTCCAACCAGCTCCCAAAGATCCCATTCTCGGTGTCACCGAAGCTTTCCTCGCCGATCCCACTCCTCACAAAGTCAATGTTGGAGTTGTGAGTCTTTCATTCTTTTCTTTCTGTGTTTACTTAGGCCATCTCTGTGAATTTAGTAATCGGAGACTCAATTTACCATCATTTCTACTTTCTGATTTTCTTCTTTCAATCCCAATTTGCTCAACTACGTAAACTTTCCCGTTTTAAATTTTTCATTCCCAATTTGCTGGTATGAAACAGGGCCTGTATAACCAATATAACAGTAAATTGAATTTTTATGATCTTCTTCTTTAATTTCCTTGGAACCCACATACACAGATAGTTGTTTCCGTCAGTATATATGATTCGAGGGTTTTCTTAATCATTCTTTTCAACTGGTCTGAGTTGTACCTGCCTGGAGATTAGACCAAAACAAAGAAAAAGTCTGTATCTGATGCCTGCTGACGTCAAGTTTTTAGCTTTACGGGGTTTCAAAGGACATTATGTTCCAACTCAATATTTTATAGTCATTTGTTTAGTACTTTCCTCTCTGAAGCATTTTTTAAATACTTTATCAGCAGCTAAGATACTCTTTAATCATTCTTCTAATGTTGCTTTTTACTTTATGGAATATTAAGGGTGCGTACCGTGATGATAATGGAAAGCCGGTTGTTCTAGAATGCGTTAGAGAAGCAGAGCGGAGGGTTGCAGGAAATATGAACATGTACGTTTATGTATCTTCTAAATTCATGACAGTTTAGTTACTATTTCCCTTTGGTGCATTCTTTTGTTATGGATTTTGCATTTTTTTTTTTGGGTGGGAGCTGTGAGATTTAAAGAAATGCGCATCTGTGTTTTTCAACTTGCCACTGTTGCAGTGGTCCCTTAAAGATTTACTTTAATATTTGGCCACAAACATATTTTGATTCTTTTTTCCAGATTGCCCACATAATCTGAAATCCTGATATGGATTGTGCAGTTTGCCAGAATTTGGATTCCTCAACTTTATTCTCTGTCTCAGTAGATAAAGTAGATTGTGGTTTTTTACTTTTTTCTCATTGGGGAGCTGGCAATTAGTAACTTTTAAAGATAATAGTATAAAGTCCATGCTTAGAAGCATCTAAGGGAATCTTTATCTGCTGATTGTATCATCATCATCACTTTAATTTGATTGTCGTAATGATGTTAATAGTTGGATTTGGATTGATATTCCATTGCTTTCATAGGAAGTGGTTTATGTAGGATCCTGAGTGTAGGAGCAGTCTATTAGCACAAGTGAATGAAATCATTTCTCTTTTATGACTAGACGGAGGGAAAATAAGTAGATAGACTTCACCATTATTTTGTTCATAGACACTATTAGATATGAACTAATATTATTTCAAAACCACAAATGCCAGATAGGTTACTGTGGGAAATTTTGTGCAAACTAGATGGTAAAGATAGGAACATTGTAAATAATTTTTTTACAAGAAAAACCAAACCTTCAACCGCGCCATGTCATTTTCTTAATTTTTACCTCACACTGATGTATGATTTACAATTTGTTTGTTCTTTCCAGGGAGTATCTTCCTATGGGGGGGAGTGTGAAGATGGTGGAAGAAACATTGAAGCTGGCCTATGGAGAGACTTCTGAATTCCTCAAAGATAAAAGGATAGCATCAGTGCAGTCTCTCTCTGGGACGGGTGCATGTCGTCTTTTTGCAGACTTTCAAAAGCGTTTTCGTCCAGATTCTCATATCTATATTCCAGTGCCAACATGGGCCAAGTGAGAATTATTTGGAACTTCTTTTAAACTTGAACATATATATATATATATATTATCTCCATGTTATACTTAAGCTGGTTATGAACATAATTTCTGATGCACTAATGCTTCTGAAAAATAATGTATCAACAACCACCATAACATCTGGAGAGATGCCCAGGTCCCTCAAAGGACTTTCCATTACTATCATCCAGAGACAAAGGGGTTGGACTTTGCAGGACTGATTGATGACATAAAGGTAATGAGCACATAAATGTTAAGATTTGGTTGTTTTAATTACTTTGGTACATTAATCGTTTCTTGGTGATACAATGTTTTTTTTTACCCTTTGCCCTCTATGTTTTGCTCTATTTGCTGACAACCTGTTCCTTTCCCTGCCAACTGGGCATGAATGTTTTCTATAGAATGCTCCAAGTGGCTCATTCTTTCTACTTCATGCGTGTGCTCACAATCCCACTGGAGTAGATCCTTCGGAGGAACAATGGAAAGAGATCTCATACCAAATCAAGGTAAGTTTTTTTAGAATATGTTTTGTTTAGTTTACTGTTCTCTAATAATTCTCAGTACTTCCTTTGATAGATATTGAATTATTGAGTGATTCAGGGTAAAGGTCATTTCGCCTTCTTTGACATGGCATATCAAGGTTTTGCTAGTGGTGACCCAGAGAAAGATGCAAAAGCCATCAGGATTTTTCTTGAGGATGGTCATCTAATTGGAATTTCCCAATCTTATGCAAAAAATATGGGACTCTATGGCCAGAGAGTAGGATGCTTAAGGTAATCATCTGTTTCTCAGTATAAACAGTTGGTCCAATTTTAGTGAAAGTCAGAACTGCATGTCTCATTTGTTTCATCTGTCATCTCTATTATTGATGGCCAGACATGTGTTCTTGTCCCAGTTTTGGAAAGGATGAGAAACTAGTGGGACACGGTTTGATGTATAGTACTGTATACAACCTGCACATTTGAATGTATAATTGATGTAAACTAGATAATTTAATCTCAAACATCAATTTGCTTAAAGCAAACTGGTTTTATTAAAATCTCTATACCACTCAAGTCCTCCCCCCCCCCCCCCCCCCAAAAAAAAAAACATCTCTGAACCCCATGCTTCTTAAGTGCATGTCGTACTCTTTTCTGGGTATTCTCCAATGGCCACCGTTTTACCTTTCTATGTAAATGTAAGGGTGAAAGACTGATGTTATATATAATGGGTGAGCATTCTGCATCTCTCCTGTACTGTAAGCTGCACTCATGGTGATGGTGCAAGCAGCTCCAGAAGGCGAATGGACTTCACTTTTTCCCTTAAAAAGATTGTGGCTGGTCTCATGGATTAGAATTTGTAGGACTACATCCAATACATTCAATGTCCTTTAGCTAGATTATTTAACATTTCTTATTCGTTCCCTTTTCCCTGATGTTAAGAAAGCATAGCATCTTCTTGTACATCTTTCATGCTGATGCTGTTCTTTATCTGTGCAGCTTGCTTTGCGAGGATGAAAAACAAGCTGTGGCCGTAAAAAGTCAGTTGCAGCAGCTTGCCAGACCCATGTATAGTAACCCACCTGTTCATGGACCGCTTATAGTGTCAACAATCCTTGGTGATCCAGACTTGAAGAATTTGTGGCTCCGAGAAGTCAAGGTAATTTGTGCTTCTTTCCTTTCAACTGTATACCTTGATGGACATGCCTAATGTGATACTAACCAATACCTATTAGGAGAACCCTCTAGGGAAGCATAAAATGAGAAACAAGTGAAAGCGAATCCATATGCTACCTATTGTAAGGGAACGGGCTAAAAGGTTTAGGGAAATAATTTTGCAACTGCATGAAAAGCTTGTATCTGAATGCTAACTTTCATTGTTAGAAATACCTTAAAGAGTAAAGATTGTACGCTGCTGATTAGTTTACTCTTTAGAATTCTCTTGTGACTTAGCCACACCTCCTCCACCCCACCCCCCCCCCCCCCCCCCCCAAAAAAAAAAAAAAAAAAAAAAAAGAATTCTCTAGTAACATGCTGCCGCTACTACTAGTATTAGTATCATGAAATCAGTGTTCAGTGCCCTTCTCCATGTTACATTAGTTATGTTCATTTCAAAATTTACAAGGTCTATGCTGTTAAACGGGTACTAGTTAGGATGGTATATCGAGGATTCGTAAGGTGCATCCTGGTAAAAGTATTGATCATCATTCATATATGTATATATATATATATATGCATCCATGTTTCCTATCCTGTGTTTGGGATAAACTTCACTTTTTAGAGCATTCTACAATCATATCTAGGTTACTTTTTCTGTTGGAAAAGTGGGTATCAACAGAATTCACGTAAAAACACAATATTTCTCTTGATCTAGCAATTTTTCAACCAAGCTATGCAGGCTGATTTCTATCTCCAAATAAGAAAATCTAATAGTGAATTGGCTGGTCAACTATGGGTAGTTTATCTTTAGAATTCAAGAGTGTTTCTAAGTTGAGCTTTTGTGTCCCCAGAATCCCAACAAATTAAGATTCATTTCCAAATTACAATTGAAGCTAATAATTGATTGAAAACATACATAGGTTATTCTTTTATTTTTTATATGTACACTAGATACATAGGGAGCTTGAGGTGTCTCATTAAAGTACTCAAGTATTTCTTATTTCTTCTTCATCATTCTTCTCCAGGACATGGCAGATCGCATTATCGGAATGCGAACTGCTCTTCGAGAAAACCTTGAGAAATTGGGATCACCCTTATCTTGGGAGCACATAACGAATCAGGTGTGCATTATTTATCTGCCATGGGCGTTAGATTTTCTGTGTCTATAATCTATATACATGGTGTCCTCAATTGTATTGCTTAGTTCAACTTGTTTGCTAGCTAATGTTGTGTACAATGTTTCTGGTCTTGCAAACAGATTGGCATGTTCTGCTATAGTGGAATGACACCCGAACAGGTTGATCGTTTGACAACTGAATTTCATATCTATTTGACTCGCAATGGTCGAATAAGGTAAGTTTCCTTCCTCCTTCCCTCCCTCTCTCTCAACAGACCAATATTTCTCATGTATAATGGTTGATATGTGCAGTATGGCGGGTGTTACTACGGGCAATGTTGGATATCTGGCAAATGCTATAAATGAAGTAACAAAATCTGCATAGAGATAAGGCCTGGTTAAATTCTTCAATGAGCCTTGGGAACTGTACCAGACATTGATTTTGTTAGCTTCATCATGTTCTTGTTGATATATAAGGAAGTAGCGAAACGCTAGAACCATCATTTCATGCGCTCTTTCTCATTCTTCTCCATTTTTTTGGATTCAGCTCGGGACATGTTGTCTCGGTTACATATCAAGTCCTGGAATACAAGAACCACAAGAAGTGACATTTATCCAAAATCATATGTTGTATTTTTGCGTGCGGCAATAAATTCGGACCCTTGTATATTTTGTTACCCGGGAGTATGGAGTATAATAATGAGTTGTTGCAATCTTTAGCATATGCTTGTGTGAAAATCATTCCCCTATTTGAATGGTGGTATAACTCGTTTGTGCAATCTTTAGCATATGCTTGTAGACAAAGATTCCATGAGATTAGTTATCGCTCTCGCATATGCATAAATCTCTCTCTGAGACATTAAGTAATTGTCCTGGCTTAAATTGGGCTAATACTGAGCTCCGTTTGGTGAATTGTGGCGCTAGACACTGATTAATATTTAACCCAAAAAAAAAACAGGTTTTCTTCAGAACTATCTCTGGTTGAAAACATAAAGCTTCAAGCTTGTAACTCTCTTCAGGCCTCTGCTGAAGCTCTGGCTTTGAGAGAGGCTTTATCCCATGCCCTGACAAAGGGTCTTTCTCATACTGTGGTGGAGGGAGATTCTAAAACCCTTATTGACTGCCTTAAGGGTCGGTGTACTATCCCGTGGCGTATTCTCTTTGTGATTGAAGACATTCATTGGCTTGCCAGGTGCTTTTCTCATATCTCCTTCAAGCATATCTTTCGGGAAGCAAATTTTGTAGCTGATGTTGTTGCTGCTACTGGTCATTCTTGTGGTTCCTCTTCGTGGGAGAATTCCCTGCCCCTGTCTGCAGCTAATGCCTTGGCCTTTGATTTCTTAGGTTGTGGTTGTATTAGAGGCTTTTCTTTGTAATTTTTTTCTTGCTCATCAAAAAAAAAAAAAACACTCTTCAGGCCTCCCTCCCAAATTCACAATTTGTCAAGCCGTGATTAAATTCCGATAAATATTATTACTTTTCCTTGAGATCCATCTTGAAGGGATACAGTTAGAGTTTTGTTACCACATGAGAAAATGAGGGAAGAAATCATTCTGGGTTTAGTAGGAGAAAAATGATGTCAAGATGAGATTGGGTTACGGATGCCCAATAGCTGTGGAGCTGAGAATGACATTCAGCACCAAACCTTGTGATTGTTTAATACTATTCAATAATCAATCAAGTTTGTGCTTGTTACTAGTCTCCCTTCAAACATCGACATTCATCGATAGAGTAAGAAATCCCTGATGATAACCAAAGCATAGAACTGGCGTTGGGTTGAATGGATTCAATCCAAATCAAGTTACAAACTTTGGATTTGCATGTATTAGAGACATCCAAGGACCTCGGAGGTAGAACTTCGGGGATGGAAATATAGAAGACAACCTAGAGTTTTGTTATATTATTAGCTCATATATTAGTCTCAATGCAATCCCACTTGGTTCACTGTGTAACAAACGGGAAGCTTTCTCTGAAACTCACCGGAACAGCCACCGTTTGTCACCAATGATACTACAATCATCAAAACAAAGGTACTTAACAAACCCAGAAGCAACGAACAATTATGCAAACTTTTGGAAATCCACCTACCTATCTCCAAGAGAACAGTTTGACTAGATTTTGTATGGATGAGAAACCCAGCTTTCTCTGTATGGTGTAAGGCTACCGCGGATCGTGCATGCCATAAGTTGTAGATTTTGTAATGAACACATGCATGTAAAGCACGATTAACTACACGAACTGAATGAATGGTAATACTTGATGATAACCCAAGAGGTCTCTTTGGTTTGATATCAGCACATTACTCTTAATCAACTCCCAGTCTCCCACCACGCAGTTATGCAGTGCCAACAACAAAGACACCTCCAAACACTGAGTAAGAAAATGCTAGTACATTATGAACCTCCAGGCCGTATGCAAAATCACTCGGCAGAGAAGTGAAATAATCCAGGAGTATGGACAGTAATCATCAATAGTACAAATGTAATCAGTGCAACAAAGAGTAGAAACAACACAACGATCAAAACAAAAAGACAAGCCGCACTACTATTAATCCCCTCTGGGTTCTGCTGGACTTTCACAGCCGCTACTAGCGTGATTCAAATAACATCACCTTCTTATACACTTAGCTTTCTGGAATCCTTACAATCAAAACGATGTACAGATGCAGTAAGACAGTATGTTTAGGCTAAAATTGACATAGTAGACAGGATCACCGATTTCCACGTTAAGCCTGAGATACGGTATATGTATACATCTTCGGACGGGGGAGAACAGCAGATTAGGCCAAAATGCTCATTGTTATATAGAACACAAACATGCCTAATTTTGCTTTGCTCCATCCACTAGTAGAAGAGATCATTCCTTGTTTCATGACTTTACATTTAAGTACCTGCTGGGTGTGGGAATCCAAGACCAGTCTGCTGCCGCATGTGCTCTGGTATGAGCCTGTTGATCAGTTCAGGTGATGCTCCATTTAACTGCAAGTTAATTTTTGGAGGCAGGGGAGGGAGGAATGATTTAGTTAAGCATTCCAGGAGTAGAAAACATGATTGCTGGGAGAAACAACAGAAAGATTCTAGAACTTTTTTTTCATTTAAATTTCTGGATGGCAAGGAAAGAGACAATGAGAAGTATATGTCAGTTGTATGCTCATAAATTTAGTGCTTTGCTAATTTCTGATCACTTGGATGACCTTTATGCAACTCTTCTGGCTTATGTAACAAACTCAAACTTTAATTGGCAATGGTAACCATTTGACCTCCATCAATGAAATTATTGATATAAATCAGGACTAAACAACTGGACATGCATGAAGAGCATGTCCTATATCACTTAATTCCCTAACCGGGGGGCTATGAGACTCTTCCTAGAAGTAGAGTGAATCAATTGCAGGTGCACAAGTACTAAAGTTCAAGTGCCAACAGGCCCACAACATCAACCCAGTGTTATGTTGTTCTGGTCGTCTTTACATAATTCCCCTAACCAGGTGCCAAGAGTGAATATGGCACACCTACTGTAACAGAAGAATGAAAAATGCTTGTTGTGGTAACAAAAAGCCATTATGAACAAGCAACTGATACATATATTTTATACCAACATGCTTTATTTTTCATAAAGAGTTTGACATGAAACAGAGTAATCGAAGACTCACTTCTTGTTTGAAGTTGAAAAGAGGCGGCAACGGGCGACCATTTGGAAGGCGTGCATTGGGCTCACGAAGTTCGTCAAAAAAAGGATGTGTGCATGCTTCAAGCTGTAATAGTAACCAGTGAGAAAAATTGCATATAATGCATGTCGTGAACTAAAACTACTCAAAATTGCCAAAATATTTCATTCAACCGCAACCAGCAAAGTGTAAAAGTTAAAGCTTAGCACCAAAATTGAAGATTCAATACAGAGGCAGCTCTGCATAAATCTTCATTAAAAAGTACATGACAAGGCTTTTATGATGTCTCGGTTTTACATTGAAGGAAAAAAAATATATATTAGAGTAGCCCAGGAGGAACTCGGTGAATATAAGTCCAACTCACCGCAGTGCAGCGTAGACTTGGTGAATATTGAAGAAGTCGTGAAGCAAGGTCAATTGCTTCTGGTGGCATTCGCTTGTGGAAAACCTGAAGAAAGGAACAGATCCTAAGTTCAGATTCATAAACTTTAGGAATACTGGAAAAAGAAAAACAATTCCACATAGAGTGATTAAACAACTACAATGATAATGTAATCACAATTAATATGTTTAATGGTCAGCACAGGTAAGTATGGACAAACACAAGATCAGGCGTATGTATTCCGCAGAGATAAAAGGGGAAATGAATAAACCACCCAAATTTTAGACAAAACATTTCTTAGGGTCCTGAATAGATAGACAATAATTGGTCCGGAAAAAAAAAATTACAAATAGCCCATACATATGAGTGTGCATGTGTGGCCCATGCGTAAATCACATTATTACATTTCCCTCTATATACAGCTCTAAGAACTTGTTTGAGGATTATAATATATATATATATGCATACCTTATGCCAAGGATGCGCTTTGATCTGAGGGAACCTAAAATCGGTATAGTTTGGATTCATGCATCGAATTTCTTCTCTGGTTGGAGTACCAAGAACCTGCAAGAATGCACCTAAGAAGTAAGCACGCAAATTGAGATGATCCACTATAATTTAACAGAGGTAGTGAGGCTTGACCTTGATAATCTCTACAAGTTGGTCCACTGCATTCTCTCCTGGAAACAACGGCTGTAGAGTTGAAATGGTTTTATATGAGTAAATATAGTTTAACCCAATAGTTGACATAACCCAATGTTGAGAAAACTATTGCCAAAGAAGTTGGTAACCTGGCCTAGAAGGAGCTCAGCAAGAACACAACCAGCTGACCAGATATCGATGGATGTTGTATATTCTGTTGCACCAAAGATGAGCTCAGGAGCCCGATAGTAGCGAGAACATATGTAGGAAATGTTTGCTTCGCCCTTGACCTGATTACAGAGAAATAAAATCAATGAACAGAAAATGTACATGTAACTGATTCACATCACAACGCATCAACTGCGCAAGAAGCCTACGAACAAAATATTACTATTATTGTCCATGACACCATGTGAAGGAAACATTAATGCATTGTCAGACTAATACTCAGACCAGTACTAAGATCTTGCATTCAAAATTTCATATCATGCATTATTCTTTCATCAGCAATCATGATTGCAGCTGAGCATTAATGCATTGCCAGACTAATACTCAGACCAGTACTAAGATCTTGCATTCAAAATTTCATATCATGCATTATTCTTTCATCAGCAATCATGATTGCAGCTGAGCATTCTTCCATCAATGCTCTAAGAAATACTGTAATGATAAAATTGAATGAAATAAATAGAAACATGACACAAGAAAACCATACCAATACTTTGGCACTTCCGAAGTCGCAAATCTTAACCTGGTGGGTGAGGGGATCAACCTGCCAAGCACATAGAAATACCAAATGTATAATCCAATTCTTGGAGTGATGTAGGGACTACGGAGTAAAAGAAACATAAACAGATAAGGCATACCAAAAGATTTTGAGGCTTCACATCTCTATGGCAAACCCCAGGAACAGCATGGATATAAGCAAGGCCCCTAAAAATCTGAAATTGATGGTTTTCCATTTTACGTTAAGGCATAAACTAACATAAATCATTAACAACAAACAAACAATATTTTAGCTAGAAAAAAAATGTTCATACTTGATATGTATAAAGCTTCACATAAATGAGTGGCATCCTTTGGTTCATACTACTATAGTGCTTCAGAACCCTGTACATAGTCTCGGGTACATATTCCATAACCAAATTCAGGAATAGCTCATCTTTAGTCGTTGTAGAGAAGAAACAATGCTTCAGGGAAATGACATTTGGGTGATCCATTAATCGCATCAACTGCAATTCTCGATTTTTATACCTCCTGTCCTGCAAGACCTTCTTTATGGCCACCGTTTCTCCAGTTTCCAAGCATTTTGCCTAAAAAACAAAGTATCAGAGACTCCAACGGTGAAATGAGAGCAAGAACACTTTGTTGCCACTTGCCAATGAAGTAATATTTTTACCTGAAAAACAATTCCAAATGATCCAGTACCTACAGCACGCTCTGCCATGTAACTAATTGTCTGCGAAGAGCATCAAAAGCAACACCTCAGAATACAATAAGATCGGGAAACCAAATAATTCCTCCACCAACAGATCATAATCTTAGACTAGAATGTTAGCAACTCTTAGGACCAAAAGGAAATTAAAACTAAACCAAGCAATAACTTCACGTAGATTTCATATTTTCTAATGTCAAGTTGTTTTTTATCATAAAAAAAAGGGCATTAATTTTGGTACTAAGGAGTTCAAAAAGATGAGAAAAGAGTTTGGCAAAGACATAGCTACCAAATGGGGAGAGGAAAAAGAAGGAATCCAGTACTAACCCGTTTGGGTTCGCCATTTTTCCCACCAATGGTCGTGGAAATGATGTGACCAGTGACTGCATCATTTCCCTCAATAACAGGAGCAGACATTTCCTGCAATTTATAGCAATACAAGGGTAAATATGAGGACAAACTGCAGGCTTGCTTTGAAAAAGTAAGGACTGGCATTCAGGGCAGTTGTTCAGGAAACACTCCTGCCTAGATGTAATTCAAACCAGTTGGCCAGTACGAGAAATTCCACTCCAAATTACTATAAAAAGAATACAAATAAAAGCATGTACAAGTTCTGTTATTATGCCAATTCTGACATCTATCATTCTTCATTCTTTAGTTCAGTCAGGCTCTATGGGTCTATAATTCCCATCCACAGACCAATTGCAATTACACATTTACAAATAATATTCATATAGAGTATTGTATGTATGCTAATGTATATGATGCATAACATGCTACTGTGAATTTATAAAGACACACATCCCCATCTATACCATTGAAATTTTGGAAATTATATGCTTCGAGCCCTGTGTCCTACCAAAGCAAAAAATTAATGTACACTGAACGACAGGCTGAGAAAACAGATGTTTGATGCAATGATAATAACAAACATTAATGTGTAAAAGAAAAAAAATTAAAAGAAACTCAAACAACCGAACATAACTGCCACAAACCGATGGATATTCAGAATGTGAGATTAAGGAAAGGCAAAAGAGCAAAGATTTCAAAAGATATCTAAACTGAAAGCAAAATCAGATGACTCTAACCTACAAGAAAGCATCACATGCTCTGAACCTTGCACTCCAAAGAAAAGACTGTTGATAAAGTATCAAAAACATTAACCTCCTCAAGCAAACTAGAATACTTTGAAGAATAATCCACCTAGAGGGAAGAAAAGGGGGAAAGTTTTTACAAAACTGTTGCGACAAATGGAATATTAGAGAACAGCAGCCTCCAAAGACCAACTAATTAGTAACAATAACCTAGAAAAGAAGCAAAGATTTCAGAGGAGTCACAGCAGTATCCAATACGATTTCGTCAAATTAAATATGTAACGTCAGTCTTAACCTAGTACATACTTTTTTTGATAAGAGATCACAGGTGAGTTTTGAAAGTTAAACAAAGCAACAATTGAAGTCAGCTCCAATAATAAGCTTTTTATTCAAGAAACAAAATAGATTATAGACCATCATAAAATCCAGCAGTTTCTATAATTTGAGCATTGTAATCTCATTTGGGAAGCCAAAAATAACAACTACTTATCATTAAGACAATAACTACAGAAAAAAAAAATAAGGAAAATTATACAGAAAACAAAACAAAACAAAAAATGTAAATTCAGAGTCGACGGAAAAACGTAAATCAGAAGCACAAAATCTGGCCAGAGAGAAGCTCCGGCGAGTCACTGCATGCTCGGAATACCTAGAAAGTTGCAGATCGGTTCCAATTAGAGAGGGAATTGAGGTTTTAAGATGGATCTAAGTACCAAAAACCTAGAGCAGCGAGAGAGGAGAGAGAATCCAAGCGAGCTAGGGACTAGCCCAAAGAGATAGGTGGCTGTGAAATGTGAGAGCGAGGGAGGGAGTACCTTCTCGGTGTCCATTTCGGAGGCTCGGCGAGTCACGTGGCTCAGTGGCTCATTGTGGTCTGCTTGTCGCTGTGGTTGTGCCTCTGGTTGGTGATGCTTTGGCCCCCAAACCCAATGAGACCATGTGATGTGAGATTGTGAGTCTCAGTGTCTCACACACCTCTCTCTCTCTCTCTCTCTCTCTCTCCTGTGTCTCGGCCGAGAATAGATAAAAGGGTGTCGACCCACGCGCGATTTTGTTGAGGGTGCGAGCACGCTCCATTAGATACGGGTGGGAATCCAATGTGTTGAGGTGCATGATATGTATGCAGTGGAGCACGCTCCATTTATCTACTGGATATTAGTTTTAAGAAGATGTGGTTAATTATAATGACTTTCCTGGTCAGACTATAAGAACAGACCAACTACACAAATGAATATGTAGTGGTTATTGACATTAATTGCATTGCGTATATATGGCATGGACGAAACTTAGTAATTCATGGGGAGACACTGAGACTCTTATGAGTTACATACTTACATGTTTCTCTCCGTTATGAATTTTGAACTGAGGTTTGGAATCTAGTTAGATTGGGAAACTCATTCCCACACCTATGTTATTGTATTTAATTTTATTAATGATTTGAGGGAGACGTAATATGTAAACTTTTGAATAATAGCAAGTGTTTCGTCTATCCAAAATTCATTAAGATAAGAAAAACTAAAGAGGTGTGCTAATCTATTGGCTACACAATTTGTTTCAAGATAAATTTATCAAACTTTGGATAAAATTTATAACATTCTGATAAGTACGATAATCATTCACAATATAGCTAATCTCATAGCAATCCTGATTTGATAGGGCTGCAATTAGAGCAGCACAATCACTCTTTAAGTCGACTTCAAACCAGTCCTGATTAATAGTAGCAAGATTGCATGGTAAGCAATTAAAGTTAATAAGGTGCAACATCGAGTTATAGTTGTGAAGGCTGTTTCTTGAATGACGCTCAACCAGTTATGCAGATCATCACTAAATAGGGAGGAACATTTAGCTTCAAATGGCCATTTATTAGAGGAGGTTAAAAGGTTACTTAAAAATTTTCAAACAATTTATGTGGGTCATACTTTAAAATCGTATAATGTCGTAGTACGTGGCACACAATTAATTTATGGGATAGGCCAAAGCCACTAGCGTGTTTGTCTTGCCAAAGGCGAAGCTATTGATACCGATCCAGCACCGTGAAATAGCCAGATGGTGGAAATGGAGATTGGAGCTTGGCGATGGAGAGAGAGCTAGAGAGAGAGAGAGAGAGAGGTTGCAAAGGTTCCTGATCGTCCCCTTCATTTAGCTTATCTAATTGGCTATTTATTGCCTCAAAAATTAATTAAATGGACGGACTAGATCAAGCGGTAGTAATGCTCAATGGTCAAGATCGCGCCACATAATTTTTTTTTTCATAAAATAATTTCTTTGTTTCTCAAATTTCCAAAAAACCATATAAATTAGCTTGGTTGTCCAAAAAATTCTCAAAAACTTTCACGGACTCATCATAACGTCTACTTTATTTTCAAATCCTTAAATTGGTATTACCACTAAAAGAAATTTTCTGAAAAATCTTGAGCCTCCTTAATAATTACCGGGATTACAAATTTAATCTTGATTAATTCTAAATTATTCATAAATTTTACCAAGAATAAAATCACATTTCATGAAAAACCGGGTTATCACATAGGAAGTGGAAAGTAGAAGAAGAAGCAAACAAGCAACGCCAATGTGGTATCACTGACCCCCACTTCTGAGCTTGAAACCTACTTCTCCTTTTAGCGGTTGTTATGGTGGAGGGAACCATGATGTAGCTAACACAATTGTGGGGGGCGATAAGAAATAATTCTTTGAGCCACCTTGAGCATTGAAAAGAAGACGAAGACCAGCTTTGAGGTTTATAATAAGAAGCGTTTGTAAGGAGGCAACCTCATGGAGTTTTTGAAGTTTTATTGTTTAAGAAGTTTTGTAGTTAGATGAATAAATAGTTTTTGGGTGGATGGTAGGAGTTTTGATGGAGGTTGAGGTGAAAAGAAGTTCATTAGTTTAGTACACTTTGAAGGCCAATAGTTTCCAAATGCATGCACTTGTCACTTTGAGCTGAAATTTTGTGGAGCTGTTCTTCTCTGTGTCTACTGTGTGCTCTAAAATTTTCAAAAATTTTGGAGCTCTGGATCTTGAGTTATTCAATTTTTAGTGAGCCTCAAATCATTTTGATTGGTCCATTCATTTTATACCAAAGACGATAGTTTTCTCATCCTCAATCTCCTACTCCAAACCATGATCTCAATTTCTTGTTTGTGTACTTTATTGATTTAGCCTAATTATTATGAATTAATGACAATGAATTGTTTTTTTTATAACTATTTGATAAAGGGGATCAATATCCTACACGCACCACCACATGATAAAGAGGAGCTTGCTGCTCTTAGTCACTACTCTTGTTTGAATATTCTTAATGCACCTTCTTGTATAGTACTTCCAGCCAGCAACCATCCAAATTTTTGGTGGAATAGCGACCAAGCTAAGCAATGCTAATACGCACAATTCTCAAGCGAATCAATGTCCTAACTTGACAGGAACCGCCCCAAATTTCACTTTGGAACTCAAGGTGGTCCTGTGGGACTCACTTTAGAAAAGCCTATGCCGAAACAAGAAGGTTCACAATTTCTATATATATCAAGTGGAAATTAGATAACACTTTGGCGAACAGTTTAACACTACCCAAAATTGTGGAAAACAATTTAACACTTCTAATGATCATAATCCAACCAAACTCCGGAGCCTGCTTGCTCGCCACAAAACTACAATCCTCCATCACAAATAAGATAGGGTTTCTAAACTTTCAATACAATTTTTCAATAAAGAGTTTGGTAAATCATAGCATCTAACTGTCTCACAAATAGAATACAAATAGATGAGAGAGTTTCTTACTATGAAAATGGGAAAGCGGTGGGAACCATGCCTCGACTCTGTGGGTGGTACGTTCGACCTCATCTAATCTACAAGCTGGGAAAAGTAAAACCAAAGGGCCAAGGAAAAAATATTTTAGAAAACAATATTTTAGAAAACTGTTAGAGTGAGTGGACGAAAATAAAGAAAATAAACATAATTAACTTTAAAATGTCTTTAATGCTTCTCCAAAACTTTCTTTCTCTAAAATCATGCATTCAATTCAATTTAAAATGTATAGTCTATAATACTTTTAACTCCATAAGGCTTTTTTTAAATTAATAAAACCATGTATATGAACATCTGAGATTTGGGAAGGAAAACCACACTGTACGGTCATGCTAAAAGTGAAGTATAGAGGGATCTACCGACCAGGTAACATGTCATATAGAGGGATCTGCCGACTCTATGACGCATGCATGCTTTAACTGATATCTGAACTGATATGCTAAGACATAAGCCGTATGGTGGTTTGAAAACTGGATAAAAAATCTTCTGAACACTCTCCCCAAGGACATCATGAAAACAAAAGTAATAATCTGAACATATAACCACCAATTTTAATTTCTCGCAAGATGGAATATAAATCTCATATTTTCTGAAAATCTGCAATCTAGCAATTAAGTCTCAAGCGATTTATCATAAAGAATGATTATAGCAAAATGGAATGCTCTTAAAGTTCAAATCAAGCAAATTTCATGCTCGACACTAAAATCATAAAATCACAATATTTAAATAAATTATCAATGGCAAGAAATAATATTTTTAAGATAGAATTGCATGCATATTTAATTTAAAATAAATGTCCACTCATAAAGAATCGGTTAAGGCTGCCTTCCGTTTAGCTCCTCCTCATAAGGAAAATCTTGTCGTCTTCTTGCCACGAAGTCCAAATCGAAGTGGTTTAGCCAGAATTTGCCTCGAAAGCGGCGTTGACCGGATTTTCTTTTACTCGATTCTCCTCCGTCGAGAGTCCGATTGAGGCGAGACCAATGGAAATGGATTTGTGGTGATGAGGGCTTCAAAGACCAGTAAGGGTCCTATCTTAATTCGGCTAGAAACGCCGTCGGCAAAGAAAGGAAATTCTGGCAGTTTTCGCGAGTTTAGGGTGATTTTCTCTCCTAGATTTCTCCTCCTACACTAAGATTAGATGTAAGAGACTAGTATAGGATTTTAGAGTATAGAGTGGTGAAGAATTTGAGATAAGTTTTAAGTTGTGAGGTGGTCGCATTGAGGAGAAATCTACCGACAAAATCGATTGTGTCACAGATGCAAGGAGAGAGAAGAAATGCATGGGATTGAACCCTTTTCCATTCACTAGTCCTTTGCCTTTTGATTTCTCAACCATGATTGCTTAACGAATAGTAAAAAAAAAAAATCTTAGTCCAGCACAATTTCTCCCTTCTGCTCCTCTTCTCCTCCATTAGCCCGGCCAGCACCGTCGTCATCTCCACCTCTCTCTATCTCTCTCTTGCCGCTGCTCTACCAAACATAGCCACCACCCACAGAGGAGTAGATAGATTGGGTGAACCGTAATTTTCGCGAGAGAGTAAGGATAGATGTTGGTATTTTAGAAAAATTCATTAATGAACAGTGATTAGCAGTAAACAGCTTCTAAAAGCCGGAGAAGCCTCCCTCTTTGGTCGAGCATAACCAAATAAATTATCCCAATTGCTTTTGATGGGGTTCGAACCCAGCCTTAGTATTTACCAAGCAGTGCCTTATCCACTGTGTCATTATGGCTTAATGATATTTATATATATTTTTATTATATTTAACCTATTGAATAATTTATTATTTTTTCTATTTATGCAAATTGTGAGACATTGTTCCAATTATTTTTCTACACTCTATTCAATATTATTTTATTATCATCGTTTGAAAATAATAAAATAATATTAATGGTTGGTTCATTTTAGAAAACTTTTATTTTGAAAGCCTACAACGATGAAATAATTCGTTTCTCGCTAAAAGTACAATTAACGAGGAAATTAGTCATGGCTAAAAGTTTACTTTTTGCGAGGAAATTAAGTTTCCTTACCGCAACATTTGGCGGGTCTAAAAAAATTTCTGGCCAAAATCTACAACGACGAAATAATTATTTACTCGCTAAATATATCAAATGCGAGGAAATCTTTCATCGCTGAAAGATGACTTTTAGCGAGAAAGGCTTAGTTTCATCGCTATTAATTTTGCCGGGTTCGAGAAAATTTCCTACCAAAACTACAACGATGAGTTAATTAGTTCCTCGACAATTGTATCTTTTGGCAAGTACTTCTTCCTCGCAAAAAATGTATTTTCAGCGAGAAAACTTTAGATTTGTCGCTACTAAATTTGGCAGGGGCGGGTCTTGCAATGTTTCCCACCAAACCTATAATGAGGAAATCATTATTTCCTTGCTAAATGTTGCTTTGACGAGAAACATGTTTCGTCGTGGAAGTCTCATATTTTCTCGCTAATAACATAACAATTTCAGCTACAAAATTATGATTACCTTTAACGAGGAATTGAAATAATCCTCGTAGAAAGTGACATTTAGTGAGGAACATAGGTTCCTCGCTGAAATTCAATGATATTTAGCGAGGAACTAAAATATTCCTCATAAAATGTGACATTCAGTGACGAAAATAAGTTCATCGCAAAAAATTTGGTCTCCAAAAGTGCTTTTTGTTGTAGTGCCTTTTGCTCATTTACCAAACACTTTGGGCAGTTGTGCTTGGAACTTGGAAGCACAATGGCTTAAAAGCCTTCCCAAACGCAGCCTTTGTTGTGTTTGATATGAGTGAAGACCCCAATCTAGACAATGAAATGCCAATCATACTTGGACGATCTTTTATGGCAACGGGGTGTCAAAATCAACCAGAGGTTAATTAATTTTGTGGAGTTGTTCCCTTATGTATCAACTGTGTGCTATACAAATTTCAGAAATTTTGGAGCCCTAGATCTTGAGTTATTCAATTTTTAGTGAGCTTCAAATCGTTTTGGTTGGTCCACTCGTTTTAAACCAAAGATGATCTTTCTCATTCTCTCATCTCCTTTAGACCAAGCCATGATATCAATCCCTTTTTTGTGTAATTTATTGGTTCTAGCTTAATTATTATGGATTAATAAGAATGAATAGTTTTTTTAACTATATTATTATTTTTCTATATAAATTTTTTTAAAGTGCAAAGCTTACGTCTTATCTAGACTCTTCCAAAAATGTCGGATTATTTCAACTTAAGAAAAGAAATTATAAATTATCTATTAGATAAACATTAAACTAGATTGTATTCATTATACCGAGATCAAGTTGGTTCAATAATATTTCTCTATGAAAGTGTAAAAAATTGTACTAGCTCATTAATAATGTGGACTTGAGTCCATATCCAAAGTAAAAAAGCATTATTTGACCAAAAGGATAACAGTGAAACACCATTATATATGTTACAATCTTATTCTCCACAGTCCACAGCACGAGAAGTGCGTAGCTATAGAGAACTATAAAATTAAAATTACTGAAATAGGTAGTTGTACATTTTCAATTAATTCACCAATCTGCAATTTCTTCTGATCTCTCCCTTGGTCCCGGTGAGAGGACTAATCCGACTCATCTTGACCATGGCGGCAGCAAAATCTCTATTGAACGCAGCGACGTTGGTACTATAAGTTCTAACCAACGCATCCTGAGTCCCATTATTAAACAACTGCTGATCCGAATGAAGAAGGCCACGACGTCCCACAAGAGCCTTGTAGTAGTCGTTATCAAAGCCATTCGGCGTCGTGTCGAAGGGAGCCAAGTTAGTATTACCAGTAGACGGGCAACTGGCCTTGCGAGTTGTTGCAAAGCTTGGGTCGATGTTGGCCTCGTTGTAGATGCGATTCGCGAAGGAAGAACACTGTGCTTGGCCTATTGTGTGAGCCCCAGATAGCGCGGTCATGTCCTGAGCGGTTAAGCCTTTGCCAGAGAATGTTGAGATGAGAACTGAGAGGTTTGCGGTTGGGGGTGGGAGTTGGTTGTTGGCGTCGCTTTGGCTTGCGGTTCTTGCGTCTCTGCGGCCTAGTGGTACAGTCCATGAGGTTCCTCCAAGCTATACTCATAAAAATTAAGAGAGTATTTTATCAAAATTAATTTTGGGTTTTTGATAATGTAAGAATAAAGTATGTAATGTTATTGTATGTGGATGAGGTTGTCAGGAGTGAATTATGTCCATGCAAAAGAGTTGAATTAATCATTTTCTGATATTTTCAAAACATGTACGTAGAAGAATTTGTCCACATGTATGATTGAGTACACAGAATCGAAAAAGGAGGGAACATATAGACATATAGTTGAAAAAAAGTTCCAAGAGATTATAGTAGGGTAGCACTTTGAGAAAGTTACAATTTATATTTATATATATATATATATATATATCATGAACTACGTACGTACTAATCAACCAACTGTAAGCCTGTAACAATGAAGATATGTATAATTACCAAGACAACTCCATCTCGTGCTGCAAGAGCCAAGATATCTGCACAAGAAACTGTAGCATTACAAGCTGCTTCCACGCGAGTTTTAATGGCGTCAATGACTTCGAAACCCCTCGTCGAGTTTCGGTTCGGGAACGCATTCTTTTCACCGGTGAAGGAAGCGGTGTCATCCAACAGAATCGAAGCGTCGCAACCCTATATAAAAAACCTACCCCAATTAATCAAAATGCACATTAAGCTAGTCAATTACAAAGCATCAATTAAAGATCGAAGAAGATCGAATGGTCGACTTACATTGACAAAGCAGTCGTGGAAGAACAGGCGAAGTATGGAGGCACCCATGCGACGCTCCTTAGTAACAGCTTGATTCATGGCGGTCCTCACAACAGTTAGAAGATTTGGGCAAGTTTTTGAGTAGAAGGTAGGAGAGAGCTGTGCATTTCCAGTACTACAGCACCCAAAGATGAAGAGTGCTAGTACTGTTGTAGTAGCAAACAATGACATTACAGAGGCCATGGCTGAGCTAGCTGTGTATAGCTTGAACAATATAATTTAGATTGCGAAAGCTAGCTAGGCTTGTATTGGCTTAATTTGTGGTGTAGGGAAGGATTGAATAAGAGAAAGTATATATAGGGTAGATTATGCATGCAGAGAGAGAGAGAGAGAGAGAGAGAGATCGAGAGAGCTAGAGAGAGATGTGTAAGATTTTGCATGCCTCGAATACGTTTTCTTTGCTATGTGGGATGTGTTTGAATTTTCAAACTTTGCTGCGTCAACGCGTGGAGCATCGATCATGAGCCAGCTAAGCTCCAAATGAACATAGAAAAGAAAGCAGACATGCAACCAAAGAAAAGCAGGGTTGACTTCATCAATTATGAATTTGCCTATAATTAGTTCCTTAATTATATACAAAAATTAGCTCAAACAAGAATATTCATGATTATATTAGGGATCTAAAGCAAATTAAAGGTACCAGTAGGCCCTGCTTTATTTCGAATGTGTCATTATCGATCATCACTTTATGCTCGAGGTTATATCACTAGCTACGTAGCAACTTCCTATAAGTCTAAAACTTAATAGTACGTTACTATATATATTGACTCAAAATAAGGAAAAAACAAAAATATTCATGATTAAACTAGGGCTCAAGAGCAAATTAATGGCCTCCTATTTTGAATGTGCATGCATAACGTTGAGTTGTCATCTCCTTTATGCTCAAGGTTACTACCTGCTGGCATGCAACTTCCTAAAACTTCATATATAATGTCATATATACCTATAAACAATATATTAAACATATATATGCTAGCTATTTCCTTCAAGGAAAAAGTTCACACTTATTAAAGTAAGAATATTTTTACTTAAAAATTAAAGTTTAATGATCAAAATAAACTATATTATAGATTCTTTTTAAGATATAATTTTGTCAAAATTTTAGTCAAATTGAAAACCATTTAGCCATATAATTACAAATTTTTATTATTTCAGTTCTATATGACGATTTGTATTTGTCTGTAATATTTTACCATTTTGGATGACCAAACGATTTTCAACATAACTGGAATTTTGTTGAGTTGATTATAAAAGAGGATCCTAAAAGATGAATGACCGGTTCTAAACAATTCCGAAATGACAATGAACCGGCCTATACAAGAGAAGGCATGTACCTATAAAATGACATCAACTTTGATTCTTTGAATACAACATATATTTCGTCCAAAAAACAAACATTATTATAAAGAGATTACCCATCCTTCGCTATTGAATTATTCTATTTAGATTCGAAGTATAGACGCTTAATCTGTTGAAAAAGGTTGATAAATTAAAGCCTAATCTCACATGAGTTAAGTAAGATCATTACTTACCCATTTTAGGAATCATGCACGTATATACGTTGACTAATTAAATTGGAGAAACTATAATATCATCACCGTCGTTGTAGTGGAATTAATGTGGTTGTGGCAAGTCACAGAGCATACAGCATGCTTAGTTTAGAATTGGACAACTTCATCTTCTTTCACACATAACACACAGATATGGACAGAAATTACATACCTGTCCAATATAATTGTCCATAGTCTTACTCGGAGAAAGCTCCAATAATAATATAAACCCCTCTCTTTCAACAGTAGGTGAACTGTCAAAGAGATCGACATATATACATACGTACTGTATTAGTCTTCTTGACAATACATATATGCAGCCTAGCTTTCTATCAGTACGTACGTACTCGTCGATCATATATATTTAGTTTGAACGGAATCGTATATGGTTCATTTTTTCTAGCTTTTAACTACTCCCGGGACTACTTGATATTTGATACTCTCCACTCCTTTTTTGTTTTTTCCTGAACGATAATTAAAACTTTTGTCTTCCACTTTCAGGCTTTCAGCTTCATATGTAGTGGAGAATCTGGAAACTTTGATGGTTGACCGATCCATTTTTTTTTTTGGACTGATCCATTGACTGCCAAAAAAGAAGAAGAGGTGCATGTCTACCTTCTAGATTGGATTATATAATACTTGAGGTAGAGACATCATGGCCAGGAAATAATGGAGGTGTCCTACAAAATAGATAGGATGAACAAGTCTTTAGCTGAGTGCGTGGACACCAATATTGTGGTGTTTGCAAAAGAATCTCAGATGATCAAATCAGTGCAAACACCGGACCAAAAACAGACGCTAGAAACAACGTTAGGAATATAGTACGGACGTGTTTATCCAATAAAAAAACAGTAGGTATTTCATACACTAATTTTGAAAAAGAAGAAATAACATAATGGCCAAGGTCAAGTTTTTGGTATCAAAACTTGTATTACCGTTAATTTTGGTCGCTCAAATTCGTTACCATAGTCATAGTCGTAGAGGAGAGCGAGGTATCGTTTTCATTTTTTTGTTAATTTTCAAGCTATATGAAATATCATATTCGTTGATTGTAGGAATGATATTACTCCTGATTGGTGTCGTCCGTTGTCATACCATGCATGAGTCCTTAATGGAAAATATGCTAATTAAGACTAGGTCGATCTTGGTATAAAATATGCATATGCATGCAGAGAGAGAGAGAGAGAGAGAGAGAGAGAGAGAGAGAGAGAGAGAGAGAGAGAGAGAGAGAGAGAGAGAGAGAGAGAGAGAGAGAGAGAGAGAGAGAGAGAGAGAGAGAGAGAGAGAGAGAGAGAGAGAGAGAGAGAGAGAGAGAGAGAGAGAGAGAGAGAGAGAGAGAGAGAGAGAGAGAGAGAGAGAGAGAGAGAGAGAGAGAGAGAGAGAGAGAGAGAGAGAGAGAGAGAGAGAGAGAGAGAGAGAGAGAGAGAGGCTCAACTAATTTGTGTTGAAATAGTTTCAAACTAGTCAGTGATGGGAGCATATTTGTATGCTGTATTGTGCTTAATTCTATATTAATTCTCTCACATTCTATCTTTATTCGAGTTAGTTACGTTATTTTACATTTTATAGGAGTCTTGGAGCGTTGAGGAATGAAAAGAAGCAAAAGTGGCTATTAAAAGCTAAGTTGGTGAATCTGCATGTGCAGATCAGTCCACTTTGATGGAGAACTGGGATCAGCTCAGGATAAATTAGAAGATATGCCATATATGGATGGAAAGCCCCGTATGTCTATTTTCCAGAACTTCTGACGGTTTATTATTTGGAGTTTTCTAGAAGAAGTTGCATATAGAGCATCACTAGATAAAAGCTCATGAGCATATTTACTCTTGCAGGCTTCTGGTTCATGAACATATGAAAAATGGGTGACTCATTAGAAAACCTTTTATTTTTATAACTAGGATTTCGATTGCTTGACTAGTCCTACGTACCATTGTCCGTCCAAAAAAAAAAAAAAAAAAGTCCTACGTACCATTTACTTTTTAATTTCTCGGTGAAGCTTTCGATCAGTACCTTTATCTCTCAACCTTATCCAGAATAAGTTAAAAAACCAAACCTTTGCTAATTAGGATTTCGATTACTATACCAAAAAGAACAAAAAAGAAAAATGAGCAAAGACTATTTAAAGGCATCCACGTACATCGATCAGAAGGGAGAAAAGCCATGCAGCTAGCGACCTCCGGCCCAATTAAAGACAAACAAAACTAATTAAGAAGATCGTTCATCCACCACAACCACAACGTACGTACGTTAATGGCCGTGCCCGTCAACATTTTGGGATCACCTCACATGTGGCATGCCTGACCTTCATGACCTACCAGACCTTGTTATTGACAAAATCCTTCAACTCCTTCCCTCTAAAGCTGTCGTCCAGGTTAGCCTTCTTTCCAAGCAATGGGAAAGATGATTATTTTGACCGTCACAACTTCAACTACCACAAAAGGTTCATCAACTGCTTGGGAGGGTATTTAGAATATCGTGAGAAAAAACAATAAGAAAGAGGTAGTCCTAGCTAGATACACTAAGGATTCACATGAAAAGGTATTTGTGCCGGCGAGATGCTACTATCATTGATCGAATGATCGGTGCCTGGAACATTGATTGTTCGGTAAAACCGTGGTCATTAATTATTACCTAAACTTCCTAACAATTGTCGTTGTAAAGTATAATGAGAAATAAAGGTTTTTCCCACAGATGATTGTTATATTTACTTTTCAATGTCACAATAAATTAAATTAAATAAAGAATTATTATTAACAAGTATAAACAATAAAGAATATAAATATATACAAAATTAAATAAACTATACAGTATTGTTTCTATTTACAAAAATATACATTATATACAAAAGTTTTTTTTGGGGGTTTTGATATTTTTGAAAATAATAAATAAATAAAAGGAAATATTTTTGGATTTTTATTCTTTTTGAAAATTAAAACAAGAACAACACACACATATATTGATTTCTCTAAGTCATATGATCGGAATTAACATTGTGAAACATTAGAAAGCTAATTATTTCCCAATTAGACTTCTCTCTGAAAATTAACCTAAGTGAAAGCACGTAGATCAATCAATTAAACATGTCATCTTAGTCTAGAAAGCTAGCTAGTCAAACCATGTTCAAAGCATCGAAAAGAATCGTTAATTCAAGTGCACAACCTAGTATGGAAAAGTCCATCTATTTACAATCTTTTTTAATTGATTCCGACCTTTGTCCAAAGCCTTTACTACTTGTGAATTAGGTTTCCAAAACTATTAGGTGAATCGGATTCCTAACTCTAGCTCCAATTACATGCAAATATTATAAGTTTCGAACCCTATAACAAAAGCACATAAAAGTTTTCCGTAAAACAGAATCAAACAAACAATCACACAAAAGCAACTTAGAAAAATCAATTAACACAATTATTATGCAAAATAGAAAATAAACAAATATTTACACAATAACATTTCCCAAAATTATTCACAAATAGTTAATTAAACAAAAATAAATTATAATAAATAAACGAGTTTGGGAAAAATGTTACTGTTGTGTCCATGAAAATGGACACTGTCTGGCAGGCGAAGGTGGCAGACTCAGCTATAAAAACGGACTTTGGATGTGGCGGGTGTCCTTAGCAATTGGACATAAAATGGGCTTGCAGCAATGGGTGTAGCCAGTAATTTGATTGGGCTTTTCTCTCTTTGTTTCTTTCCGGCCCAAGCCCAATTGTTTCTCCCATTGCTGTTGACTTTTCAACGAAGCTGCCAAGTCAGCATTCACTTATTCATTTCTTCTTCTTCTTCGCAATTCATCTATTTCATTTCTTCATTTCTGCAGACAAGGGAGATGCCGGCAGGTGCGAAGTCGGATACGGCGGGGCCGGTGGTAGAACACGGGATCGACGGCATGGCCGGACTGGTGAGCACGGCGATGCGGCGACGTCGAGGGGCGGTGAAAGTGCAGCGGCGTGATCTAGTCCGGGCTGCGGTCTGAAGTGGTGCGGTGGCGCGGTGAGCGGTGGCAAAGGAGGAACGCCGGCGTTCGGGAACCGGGCAGCGGCGAAGCTTGCTGGGCTTTGGGAGCACGGGCTCGGGGGCGAAGAGCTCGGCGCCGGTCGGGCTGCTTGTGCGAAGATTGGATCGGGCGTCGCCGGCAACTGAACTTTGATTGCAGCCGTGACGCAGCAGTGGTGATGAAGCCGTGATGGGAACGACGCCGGAACTGGGTACGGGCTTTGCGGCGGCGGCTTGGGTGGTTAGAATTCCGAGCTGGGGACAATTGTGATTCACGGCATGGAATTGAACAAGGGGGGCGGCTGAAGCTCGGTGATGCCGTGGGTGAGGTGAGCACAGGCTTAGGTGCAGAGATTAATTCTCTGGGTTTTTTGATTGTGGGCTGCTTGATTGATTTGGCAGTGGACTGAGGAGCGGCCATGGGTTCGACGCTGCTGCAAAAGAGAACCTGCAAAAGAGAAAGAAGATGAATTAGATTGTTGTTGGTGATTTGATTGCAGGAGTTCGTTGGCTTAAATAGAGGAAGGAAGGAAGAAGAAGCCAAGAAATTGTTGAGCTGGAATGGTGGAAGAGAGCTGAAGATGCTCTGTAATGCTTGCCGGCAGTGGATTGGTGATGGATGAGTGATCTGGAAAGGAGAAGATGCTAGAGGGAGTGGGAGGCTGAGTGGAACTGCTCAAAATCCATGAAGGATTTTAATTCAAAGAGGGAGCCGGCCATGTGAGGGAGGGAATCACTGGAGAGACAAAAATCGTGAACATGTGAAGGCTGAAGGACGTGGCTGCCAAGAGAAAACAAAGAAAACAAAGAAAAGAAAAACAATTAAAATTATAAAACAAAAGAAAAATAAAGAAATAAAAATAGAAAGGAACAAAAATAAAATAATAAAAGAATTTAAATGAAATAAATATATAAAAGAATAATTATTAGAGAAAATAAGATGGTGGTTCAATTTGTGTTTCGCCACCGCGTGTGGTGGTTGCGCCGCCTTATGTGGTGGTTCGCCGACAAACTTGCCGGGATTCGGAACGGTCCCCGAAATCTTCGTACAATATTTTATTCCACATGTGAAAGTCACGGTTGACTTTTCGAATTACGCTGAAAACCTCCAAAATGCACCTATTCTGTGCAGATAAACATTTTTCTCGTATTTTCCCTAAAAACATAAAAACAAATATTAAACAAACAATTAAGCTTTCGAAATAGCAAAATCCAGTAATTAAAGGCACTTTGTGAACGTATTTTACGTTCACATCACACCCCTACACTTGAACTATTGCTAGTCCTCGAGCAAACACGAAACAAAACAACACAAAACAGAAAGGGAAACACAAAACAGACAGTCTTTCCAACCATAATCCTCTGCGAGTTCGAAAGAATTATAATCAAGAGAATAAAAATTATATACCAAGGTTAAAGAATTAGCTAAGCATTTAACATGTACATCTCATTTATGCTCGAGTGAAGTGTGTGAAAACCAAGTATACAATTAATGTCAAGCAATCCAATAGGCACATATGAACAACATCAACCACTAAAGCTCACAAGATTCACTAAATATTTCCGCTCAGTGTTTAGGGTTAAGTGTTTACTCTCAAAACAATTACACAAGTAGTGTTCCCATATGCTTGCTCATTAACCGACTCTCCACAATTAATCTACAACTCATTAGATCATAAGGACTTTCAGGTGAAACAGGGACCAAAGGGTGGATGGTAAATGGTGAATGGTAAATGAAGTGAAAGGACTCGAAATGAAAAATGTTTCACATGTTTGCAAGACAAATCAACGACTTTGAAACTCATACCTATGCTAAACCCGAAACAACTCTTATTTTCCTCCAACCTTTTATTGAAATTAAAACAAGAAAATAACTCTATTTTTGGAATTTCTCTTTCTGACATTTTTTTTCTTTCTTTTCTATATTTTTTTTTCTTTGAGGAATTTATTCCTTCTTTTTATTTATGATGATTTTTTTTTTCTTTGAACAAATACAACAAAATAAAATGCACCCCCACACTTGCCTTTTGGTATATACCATACAAATCCGAAGCATAAGAACATAAGAAGTCATTATCATCGTCTTGCAAACACAATAAAACAAGGGTGAAATGGTGTGGGTGAACAAAAGAAACGGCTAATGAGTGATCAGTTCAAAAGGGGATCCTAAAGTTCGTGTTTAGATGGATGGTGAATATTTTGGCCATGGTGCTCAACTAATGCCTTACTCATTTCTAATTCATCACAGATTAACAAAATGTTTCAAGTGGTCTCAGAGCAAGTTCTAGGTTCAAAACTCATGAATTGTGCACACATGAAGAACGAGTAAATGTATGAAATATGCATACATGTGAATATTCAATAGGCTCAAGTCCTCACATTTCTGGGTATGCATGACAATGTATGTTTAAATGTGCTTCTCGGATTGCAATCAACTAATCGAAACTGGTTATGTGAACATGGAATTTCGAGCAATCATAAGTTATGCATATTAAATCCAAAGCAAACTACGCAAAGCCTTGACATATAATAAACATTCTCCTAATCATAACAATTAAACTCAATTCATCATCGGGATTGGAAAGAACAAAACACAACACAAATAAACACAAAAACACACAAACAGAAGCAAATATTTTTGTAATTTTTGATTTTTTTTTTTGATTTTTTTTTTCAATTTACGTAACAATACGTGACCACAGTGACTTACTAAGTGCAATGGTAGGTTCAACGCTACCAAAGGGGTAAGTATGATTTAGTCGAGATACCGTTACAGTAGAAAACGAAAACAAGTAAATTATTTTTATTTCTTTATTTTTCTTTTGTTTTATTATTTTAAATTTTTTTCTTTTCTTTTTAATAAACCTTCCCCCCACACTTGAATTAAACATTGTCCTCAATGTTAGACAGATATTTCACGAAAATGAGAAAATTCAAGCATGGTTATTGAATTTAAACACACAAACAAAAATAAACCGAAGTAAACACACAAACTGAAATAAACACACAACAGTTAAATAAATGAAAAGGGAAACAGAAAGACTCCCCCTTGAAGATCGTGAAGTTCCTCCCGAAATAAGTCACCAACAGTCACAAACAAGGCTAGCAGGGCCTTGCATCCAACGTTTGCTCCTTAGTTGACTGCGGCTCTGATCCTTTGAAGTGTGTCCTGGACAAGGGTAGTTGCCGACTCCACGGCAGACTTGGCTGATGTAGCCTTCACCGAGATCTGGAACACCATAGTCAGCAATGTTCCGTCAAGAATAGCTCCGGATACGTTAGGCAGAATGGAGAAGCCTGAAGACATAAACGGAAATGGCTCCGGTTGAACTCCACATAACAAACACTGGAAAATAGAATGGTTAATCGGCGCGTATATCACAGACGACCCCGTTGCATCGGTGCAACACTCCTGAAGAATGAGGAAGTCGTTGTGACTATCTATGGCGAGCACCGAAATCTGGTTGCGCGGGTCAAGATCGATGGTAAAGTTTGCTAGCACACGTACCGAGCTGTCCATCGACATACTATCCCATTGCGGTCTTGTCTGCACGTCTTTGAGGAACTCAAAGATCCTGGTGTGATGGGAAAGATGCACGACAGAACAACCAGCAGTACGATTGACTCCAGGGGGCTTGCTCGGATCACCCCCATTCGCTTGTTGGTCCTGACCTCCATTCGAGTATCTCTTGTTCGGTTCGAACAAGTCCAGTGGTGGTATATGGAGTTGCTGATGTCGTTGAAGAAACAGATCGTCATCTGTTTTGCCATTTCCGCTAGGCCTCTTCTTCCTTCAGGAGAAATGATTGAGTCACCGGGTGAAGTGTGGATACCTGTGGCGCACATGTAGCGCTCCGCTTGTCGTTGGAGAGTTGAGATCCAACGCTTTGCACCAAAAGCGAACCCTGAATGAACAAAAGGTTCGAAACTGGCCTTCATCTCCTTCTCGCGTACATCCACGTGCTCCACCCAAGTGACCAAGGAAGATCCATTATGAAGATCACGTATCAGGCATCCGGAGGGGCGTTTTCGGCAAATCGATCTCACTGAAGGCTTCGGATTTGAACGCAATTCATCCACGGAGACATCCACAACGACCCAACTTCCATCCAGTTGTAGGTGAGAGTACCGGACGAACTGGACTTCACGAGTCGAAACGATGTGAGATGGCACCAGAAACTCGGCCGACATCACTTGCTTCTGCTCCTCGTAGCCTTCTTCGTTGCTGGACGATAAGATCTCCAACGTTTTGGCGTTTGTGATCATGCTACAGAAGACGGGCAACCATCGACCAACATCCATTAAGATCTGAACGATGGTGGTCGGATAAAGGTGAATGGTTGTCGAGTGTCTCGAGGATTCGGCTTTGAAGTACGGAGCAGGTTCAGCTCGTTGAAACACTTGCAAGTACTCGGCGCGGTTAAGAGTTTCGGGATGAATAGACATGTCGGGAGTCGGTGAAGTTATCCACAAAGGAAATCCAGCAGTGGCCATGAGCAGGAGCTCGTCTTTGGCCTTGCGGGCGATATCCGAGATCAAGTCAGTGTGGACTCCGACAAGATCATGAGCAGGTCCGGGAAGATGGTCAGATGGAATAGGTGCGGATGGGCGCTCGACAAGTGTAGGCATGAGGCTCCGCACATCCCGTCTTAAGTGGTCCATGTCGATGGAATCGTCGGACAACTCGAGAAGAGGCTCTTGTTGTGGAGGAACAACTTCGAGCCTTCGCCTAGGCACATCTGAGTGCGGAACAAGACCTCCGCAATTGGGACAGATGCCGCTGTGGAGAGCATCGACGAGTCGTTGATTCTGCAGTTGAAGCTCCTCGTTTTTGCTCACCAGCTCATCGTTTCTTCTCTCTAGCTCGGCAATACGTTGCTCAGACGTCAGGATACCGAATTTCTTCCTATTTCTCGTCCCCCAATAATAGATATGGTCTTCCTCTAGTCCGATTTTCGGACCAAATCTTTCTCGTTATGGTTTCGTGGGGTGAGAATACACCGCAAAGAAAGCCGCCAGTGCATCTCTCTGAGTTTTGGTGTACTTTATCCTCGGAAGTCTCCTATAAACAGGAGCGGCTTCCGGCTCAACGGGTGGATCAGCAACCAGGATTGGTGCTTGGGGTAGTGGTTGTGGTTGTGGCTCGGTCGGCATGCTAGCATCGGCGCTATTGAGCATGCTCGGTGGAATTATTTCAGCCAAGCCTTCAAAGATCGGGTTCTCTGAAGGACCTGCCTGAAATAACTCGCTGAAAGAATTCACTCGTTTGGCCATTTCTGGGTTGGGATGGGAGGATAGCTTCTGGGTTTTGGGAGGTTTCTGGGAAAAACTCAAGAACAGATGAAGAACACGAAGAACACGAGAGAGAAAATGAGAGAGAGAGAGAGAGAGACTAAGGGAAACCTAAGGGAAATGCGTGAAATGAAACACACAAACAGAAGGAAAGGGGAAAGACGCGCACACGCTTGCACACGTGCCAAAGACAGAAGACCCGCAAATTGTGGATCGGGCGACGAAAGTTGTAAAGTCTACAGTAGACACGCACGCGGTTTATTAAACAATTCGGCCGACGCAAAAGTCGTGCGTCGGCCCAATCAAAATTTTTTTTTGATTTTCTATTTTATATTTTTATATTTTTATTTTTGAATACTTTACGAAAAGTCGTAAAGTGAACAGTGAAAACGCGTGTGAAACACGCGCAAAGGTTGCCGACAATTTAAACGGGCTTGGGCCATCGAAATGGTCTGGGCCTTAAAGTGGGCCTGGGCCAAAGAAAACTCCGGCCCATTATTGGTGGGCATAACTAGTGGGCCTAAAAATGAACAGGCCCGACACACTAATGGGCTTGGGTTACGGGTTTTGGGCTTCGTGAATGACACGAGCCCAATGGGCCAAATTTTTTTATTTTTTATTTTGAAACCTAAAACACTAACCAATCACACAAATGGGCCTAAGGCCCAATAACAAATAACAACAAGCAAGCCCAAAAATAAAACAAACAGTAATTATAAATAGTAAAAATAAATAATTACAAACAATAAAACAAAACAAGCACTCTTTTTTTTTTTATTTACAATTAAAAATTTTCTACTTTTTTTTTTTTTTTTTTTTCAAAAACAAATAACGAGAGTGAAAAGAAAACTTACCTTTTTACTCCCGAGGAAACCGAAAAATCACCAACAAGACATCAACCTCAAGGTTTTTCAACCTTGACTTCCAAAACGTATGCTCCGATGTATGTGATAAAATTTTCGATAACCTGGATTATTTCCTATACAAAATAAAAAGTTAGTAATAAAATTTACAAAATCAAAACAAATATTTACAAAGTTAAAAATGTGTCACAAATTATCTATACAAAATGAATAAATAAAATTTCCTATGTCTACGTATATTTTATTTACACAATACACTTAAGTGTACAAAAATATTTTCCTTTGCCTGAATATAGTTGAAAAAAAATGAAAGTTGATTCCAAGCGGTAACTCAAGGTGGACTTACGGCCTAGGTGCAATGCCTTGACTTAAATGACTTTCTGTGTTTTCGGAGGCGAATGGCCAGATCATATGAGAATAAGCGAGGGGCAGGATTCATTTAGTGGACTACGGAGGCTTACACCCCTATCGACTTACGTCAGTCTATAGTCCTCTGAATCCAAAACCTGTCACCCAGGGTCTCGACCTAGACACCATCCATGTGCCCCTTACTCAGTTGAGAAAGCACTTAAGTGTTCGACAATTCTCCAAGTGTTAATAAAGGCCGCCCTCAACCTCAAGTGACCTTACGGTACAAATGAAGGGTTTAGGCCAATATTAATAAAAGGACCTTACCTATTTCCGTTCAAGTTACAACTTACAACAACAAAAAATAATCAACTATATTCAGGATACCTAAGTATAATTACTAAGTGTAAAATATCTACAAGTAAAATTAGTAAGTATATATATAAATTTAACAAGTATTATTTACAAATATCAATAAGTATTATTTACAAATAGTAAGAAGTAAATAGTAAATAGTAAAAACAATCCCCGGCGAGCCGGCGCCAAAATGATCGTACGGTAAAACCGTGGTCATTAATTATTACCTAAACTTCCTAACAATTGTCATTGTAAAGTATAATGAGAAATAAAGGTTTTTCCCACAGAGGATTGTTATATTTACTTTTCAATGTCACAATAAATTAAATTAAATAAAGAATTATTATTAACAAGTATAAACAATAAAGAATATAAATATATACAAAATTAAATAAACTATACAGTATTGTTTCTATTTACAAAAATATACATTATATACAAAAGTATTTTTTGGGGGTTTTGATATTTTTGAAAATAATAAATAAATAAAAGGAAATATTTTTGGATTTTTATTCTTTTTGAAAATTAAAACAAGAACAACACACACATATATTGATTTCTCTAAGTCATATGATTGGAATTAACATTGTGAAACATTAGAAAGCTAATTATTTCCCAATTAGACTTCTCTCTGAAAATTAACCTAAGTGAAAGCACGTAGATCAATCAATTAAACATGTCATCTTAGTCTAGAAAGCTAGCTAGTCAAACCATGTTCAAAGCATCGAAAAGAATCGTTAATTCAAGTGCACAACCTAGTATGGAAAAGTCCATCTATTTGCAATCTTTTTTAATTGATTCTGACCTTTGTCCAAAGCCTTTACTACTTGTGAATTAGGTTTCCAAAACTATTAGGTGAATCGGATTCCTAACTCTAGCTCCAATTACATGCAAATATTATAAGTTTCGAACCCTATAACAAAAGCACATAAAAGTTTTCCGTAAAACAGAATCAAACAAACAATCACACAAAAGCAACTTAGAAAAATCAATTAACACAATTATTATGCAAAATAGAAAATAAACAAATATTTACACAATAACATTTCCCAAAATTATTCACAAATAGTTAATTAAACAAAAATAAATTATAATAAATAAACGAGTTTGGGAAAAATGTTACTGTTGTGTCCATGAAAATGGACACTGTCTGGCAGGCGAAGGTGGCAGACTCAGCTATAAAAACGGACTTTGGATGTGGCGGGTGTCCTTAGCAATTGGACATAAAATGGGCTTGCAGCAATGGGTGTAGACAGTAATTTGATTGGACTTTTCTCTCTTTGTTTCTTTCCGGCCCAAGCCCAATTGTTTCTCCCATTGCTGTTGACTTTTCAACGAAGCTGCCAAGTCAGCATTCACTTATTCATTTCTTCTTCTTCTTCGCAATTCATCTATTTCATTTCTTCATTTCTACAGACAAGGGAGATGCCGGCAGGTGCGAAGTCGGATACGGCGGGGCCGGTGGTAGAACACGGGATCGACGGCATGGCTGGACTGGTGAGCACGGCGATGCGGCGACGTCAGAGGGCAGTGAAAGTGCAGCGGCGTGATCTAGTCTGGGCTGCGGTCTGAAGTGGTGCGGTGGCGCGGTGATGTGAACGTAAAATACGTTCACAAAGTGCTCTAAATACTTGGATGGATGCTATTCTGAAAGCTTATTTGTTGGTTTAATGTTTGTTTTCGTGTTTTCAGGGAAAATATGTGAAAAATGTTAATTTACACATAAAAGGTGAATTTTGGAGATTTACAGCGCAATATCGGAAAGTCAACCGTGACTTTTCGATTATGTGATGACACCGGTCATTATTTGGAAGTGGAATATAATATTGTACGAAGATTTCGAAAGACGTTTCGAATCCCGGCAATTTTGCCGGCGAACCACCACTCATGGAGGCGCAACCACCACACGCGGTGGTGAAACATATTTTAAATCTCCATTTTATTTTCCCTTGGTTATACTTTATGTTTTTGTTTATTTATATTTATTTTTAATTCTCTTTTAGTATTTATTTTATTTTTATTTCTTTATTTTATTTTTATTTTATTTTATTTGTTTTTAACTTGTTTGTATTTGCAGCTCCCATGTTCGCTCCCTTTTTAATTCAAATATTTTGAGCTGTTTCTTCCACATGCCGGCAGCACTTCCATCTCCAGTTCATCACCCACTACTCCTCTTTGAATTTGAATTCAGCTTGTGAGCTGTTTCTCCACCATCACAGCCCATCACCTATCATCCATTCTCTTCAAATACCCATTTCCTGCTCATTTCTCATGAGCCGGGGTTCATCCCTGCGCTCACCAAGTCTTTCCCTTTCTTTTCCTCCCCACCCTTCTGGCGTCCGTGCAAGGCTCACACAGCCTTGCCTTCTCTGTTCTCCCTTATTCCCTCTCTGGTTACTCTCTCTGGTTACTCTCTCTCTGCACCCAATCACTCTCAAATCCTCAAAAGCCACCGTGCACACTCACTGTGCCTTCTCTTCTACCCATTCCGGTTCTCTGTTCTCCCTTATTCCCTTCTCTGCAAACTCTCTGCTCTCCTCTCCTCCAATCTCTCAGTCACCATCACTTCTCAATTTCACAAGCTCACTGCCCAGAAATCACCCAATCACCACCGTGAGCCCTGCTCACAGAAACATCAACAGCTCCATCTCCGTCTTCTAATTAACATAACTTTTTACTCACTCCCCCAATTCATCTACAATCACCCACACACATCACAACCATCATCACCTTCACCCCAGCACAATTCTTCTGCAATTTAATTAACTCAAGTTCACAAACAATTAACAAAAGTGTGTTTTATTGCAGCTGAAATTCGTCGTCGATCTGCTCCAATCACTGCAGCAAGCCGGCGCCGCAAACCCATCTCAGTCCTCTCTCTGCCGGCGCCATCTCTTCACTCTGGCGCTGCTCTGCTCCGCCGCGCCCCGCCGCCGCGCCGCCGGTTATCTCTATATGCCGGCAATCCAGTTCCGTGCCCGGTCAAAGCTGCTCTCTCGAACAGCCCGGGCCACACGCAACCGGCTCCTCCGTCCGGTCTCACAACCAACCAAGTCATGCCGGCGCCTTCTCTCTGCTCAGCCCGGCCGCTACTCTACAGACGCCGCCATAGTCGATCTCTCACGTCTCCAGCGCCGCCGCCGCCTGGAATCCTGACTGGCGTCGTCTTCTCTGCCTCCTTGCCGGCGACCCACTTCCGAGCCTCACCTCCGTTGATCTCTCACAAGGCCGCGCGTTGCCTACGTTGCTAGATGATCTCTCCTGCTCTGAAAAAGAAAAGAAGATTGATGCTTGAAATGAGAGAAGGCTGGGCACGGGATTGAAGAAGAAAGAATAGAAAATTTATGTTGAAAAGTCAACATCGCAGTCAAGCCAAGGAGAAAGTCACGGTCAAACAAGGCTAATCAATTTGACTTTGTCAAACTGGGCCTCCAAGCCCAATTGTCCAAAAGCCCAATGAAATGGCCCAAGCCCAATTTGCTCCCCGAACTTCAGCGAAAATCCGGCGAGTCCGATTAGATCCCTCGCCGGAATTAAATGAGCAATTCTTTTCTCTCAAACTCAATTTAATTTTATGTTGTGTGATTTATTTTATTAATTTGTATTTTGAATATTTGTTTAATTTGAATATTTGTGTGATTTAATTATATTATGAAAAACCCAAAAATATGTTATTTGATTAATTTGTGTGTTAGTTTAAATTGTTAGTTTAATTTATATTGTTCTTGTTTTATTTTATTTTCAAAGATATTAAAAATCCAAAAACATTTTCCTTTATTTATTTATTGTTTTCAAAAGAATTTCAAAAACCCAAAAAGATCACTTTTGTATATAATGTATATTTTTGTAAATAGAAACAATATAGGTTAGTTAATTTCGTGACATTAGGAAAGTAAATAAACAATCCTCTGTGGGAAAAACCTCTACTTCCCATTATACTATTCAACGACAAATTGTTAGGATGTTTAGGTAATATTAATGACGTCGGTAAAACCGCAAATCATTTTGGCGCCGGCTCGCCGGGGATTGTTTTTACTATTTACTTTTTTTTTACTTTTTACTCTTTGTAAATAATACATGTTGATACTTGTAAATAATACTTACCAATTATACTTGTATATATTTTTACACTTAGTAATTATACTTAGGTGTTCTGAGTACTGTTAATTATTTAAGTTGTTGTGGGTTGTAATTTGAACGGAAATAGGTAAGGTCCTTTTATTAATATTGGCCTAAACCCTTCATTTGTACCGTAAGGTCACTTGAGGTTGAGGGCGGCCTTTATTAACACTTGGAGAATTGTCGAACACTTAAGTGCTTTCTCAACTGAGTAAGGGGCACATGAATGGTGTCTAGATATGATCAAGACTCTGGGTGACGGGTTTGTAAAATTGGATTCAGAGGACTTGTCCACTAATGAATCCTGCCTCTCGCTTATCTCTTGTGATCTGGCCATTCGCCTTCTGAAAACACGGAAAGTCATTTACGTCAAGATATTGCACCTAGGCCGTACGTCCACCTTGAATTACCGCTTGGAATCAACTTTGTTCTTAACTTTATTTTGGACAATTTAACATTACTTGTAAATAAAATATACTTAGACATAGTAAATTTTATTGATTCATTTTGTGACTACATTTTTAACTTTGTAAATATTTTGTTTTTAACTTGTAAATTTTATTACTAACCTTTTAATTTTTATAGGGAATAATCCGGGTTATTCGGAAATTTTACCACATACATCGGAGCATACGTTTAGGAAGTCAAGGTTGAAAAACCTTGAGGTTGATGTCTTGTTGGTGATTTTTCGGTTTCCTCGGGAGTAAAAAGGTAAGTTTTCTTTTCACTCTCGTTATTAATTTGTTTTAAAAATAAAAATAATAAAAAAATAAAAATTTTGAAAAAAATTTTAATTGTAAATAAAAAAAAAAAAAAAAAAAAAGAGTGTGTTTGTTTGTTTTACTGCTTTGTAAATATTCATTTTCACTTTTTATAATTACTGTTTGTTTTTGTTTTGGGCTTGTTGTTTGTTATTTATTGGGCCTTAGGCCTATTTGTTTGTGTGATTGGTTAGGGTTTTTGGTTTCGTAAAATAAAAAATAAAAAAATAAAATAAAATTTTAGCCCATTGGGCTCGTGTCATTCACGAGGCCCAAAACCCGTAACCCAAGCCCATTTAGTGTGTCGGGCCTATTCGTTTTTAGGCCCATTAGTTAAGCCCACCAATAATGGGCCGGAGTTTTCTTTGGCCCAGGCCCACTTTAAGGCCCAAACCATTTCGATGGCCCAAGCCCGTTTAAAGTGTCGGCAACCTTTGCGCGTGCGTCTCACGCGTTTTCACTGTTCACTTTACGACTTTTCGTAAAGTATTAAAAAATAAAAATAAAAAAATAGAAAATAGAAAATGAAAAAAAATTTGATTGGGCCGACGCACGACTTTTGCGTCGGCCGATTTGTTTAATAAATCGTGCGCGCGTGTCCACTATTCCCTTTGCGACTTTTGTTGCACGCGTCGTTTTCATTGCGACTTTCGTCGCTCGATCCGTGATTTACGGATCTCTGTCCTCGACTTTGGACACGCGTCCGTCCGCTCCTCTCCCCTTCCCTTCTGTTTGCGCTAGTTTCCTTAGGCATTTCACGTTTCCCTTAATCTCTCTCTCTCATTCTCTCTCATCTCCTCTCATTTTTCTCTTCGTGTTCTTCGTGTTCTTCGTGTTCTTCGTGTTCTTAGTCATTTTTCCCAGAAATCCTCCCAAAACCCAGAAAAGCTTTCCTCCTTCCCCATCCAGAAATGGCCAAAAGAGTTAATTCCTTCAGCGAGTTGTTTCAGGCAGGTCCTTCAGAGAACCCGATCTTTGAAGGCTTGGCTGAAATAATTCCACCGAGCATGCTCAATAGCGCCGATGCTAGCATGCCGACCGAGCCACAACCACAACCGCAGCCACTACCCCAAGCACCAATCCTGGTTGCTGATCCACCCGCCGAGCCGGAAGCCGCTCCTATCTATAGGAGACTTCCGAGACACAAATACACCCAAGCTCAGAGAGATGCACTTGCAGCTTTCTTTGCGGTGTATTCTCACCCCACCAAGCCACAACGAGAACGATTTGGTCCGAAAATCGGACTTGAGGAGGACCAAGTCTACTATTGGGGGTCGAGAAATAGGAAGAAGTTCGGTATCCAGACGTCTGAGCAGCGTATCGCCGAGCTAGAGAAAAGAAACGATCAGCTGGTGAGCAAAAACGAGGAGCTTCAAATGCAGAATCAAAGACTCGTTGATGCTCTCCACAGCGGCATCTGTCCCACCGCGGAGGTCCCGTTCCGCACTCGGATGTGCCTAGGCAAAGGCTCGAAGTTGTTCCTCCACAACAAGAGCCTCTTCTCGAGTTGTCCGATGATTCGATCGACATGGACCACTTGAGACGGGATGTGCGGAGCCTCATGCCTACACTAGTCGAGCGCCCATCCTTACCTATTCCATCCGACCATCTTCCGGACCTGCTCACGATCTTGTCGGAGTCCACACCGACTTGATCTCGGATATCGCCCGCAAGGCCAAGCACGAGCTCATGCTCATGGCCACTGCCGGTTTTCCTTTGTGGATATGTTCGCCGACTCCCGATACTTCTATTCATCCCGAGACTCTAAATAGGGCCGAGTACTTGCGAGTGTTTCAACGTGGCGAACCTGCGCCATACTTCAAATCGGAATCCTCGAGACACTCAGCAACCATCCACCTTCATCCGACCACCATTGTTGAAATCTTAATGGATGTTGGTCGATGGTTGCCCGTCTTCTGTAGCATGATCACAAACGCTCAACTGTTGGAGATCCTACCCTCCGACAACGCAGTAGGCTACGAGGACCAGAAGCAAGTTATGTCGGCCGAGTTTCTGGTGGCATCTAACATCGTTTCGACTCGTGAAGTCCAGTTCGTTCGGTACTCTCAATTACAACTGGATGGAAGTTGGATCGTTGTGGATGTCTCCGTGGATGAACTGCGCTCAAATCCGAAGCCTTCAGTGAGATCTATATGCCGAAAGCGCCCCTCCGGATGTTTGATTCGAGACTTGCAGAATGGATCTTCCTTAGTTACTTGGGTGGAGCACGTGGATGTGCGCGAGAAGGAGATGAAGGCCATTTTCGAACCCTTTGTTCATTCTGGGTTCGCATTTGGTGCAAAGCGTTGGATCTCAACTCTCCAACGACAAGCCGAGCGCTACATGTGCGTCACAGGTATCCACACTTCACCCGGTGACTCTATCATTTCGCCCGAAGGAAAAAGAGGCATAGCGGAATTGGCAAACCAGATGGCGATCTGTTTCTTTAACGACATCGCAACTCCACGTATCATCACCGGACTTGTTCAAACCGAACAAGAGACACTCGAATGGAGGTCGGGACCAACAAGCGAAGGGGAGATCCGAGTAAGCCCCCCGGAGTCAATCGTACCGCCGGTTGTTCCGTCGTGCATCTTTCCCATCACACCGGGATCTTTGAGTTCCTCAAAGATGTGCATACGAGACCGCCGTGGGATAGTATGTCGATGGACAGCTCGGTGCGTCTGCTAGCAAATTTCACCATCGGTCTTCGACCCGCGGAACCAGATTTCGGTGCTCGCCATAGATAGTCACAACGACTTCCTCATTCTTCAGGAGTGTTGCACCGATGCAACGGGGTCGTCTGTGATTTATGCGCCGATTAACCATTCCATTCTCCAGTGTTTGTTATGTGGAGTTCAACCGGAGCCATTTCCGCTTATGTCTTCTGGCTTCTCCATTCTGCCTAACGTTTCCGGAGCTGTTCTTGATGGAACACTACTGACTATGGTGTTCCAGATCTCGGTGAAGGCTACATCAGCTAAATCTGCCGTGGAGTCGGCAACTACACTCGTCCAGGACACATTGAAGCGGATCAGTGCCGCAGTCAACTAAGGAGCAAACGTTGGATGCAAGGCCCTGCTAGCCTTGTTTGTGACTGTTGGTGACTTGCTTCGGGAGGAGCTTCACGATCTACAAAGGGGAGTTTTTCTTTTACTTATCTGTTTTTCATTTGTATATATGTTGTGTGTTTATTTTTGTTGGTGTGTTTATTTCTGTTTGTATTTTCAATTCAATAACCATACTTGAATTTTTCATTTTCGTGAAATATCTGTCTATCATTGAGGACAATGTTTAATTCAAGTGTGGGGGAAGGTTTATTAAAAAGAAAAGAAAAAATTCAAAAATTCAAAAATTCAAAAAAATAATTTACTTGTTTTTGTTTTCTACTGTAACGGTATCTCGACTAGATCATACTCACTCCTTTGGTAGCGTTGAACCTACCATTGCACTAAGTGAGTCCCTGTGGTCACGTATTGTTACGTAAATTGAAAAAAATAAAAAAAAATCAAAAAATAAAATCTGAAAATTACAAAAATATTTGCTTCTGTTTGTGTGTTTTTGTGTGTTTATTTGTATTCGTGTTTTGTTCTTTCCAATCCCGATGATGAATTGAGTTTAATTGTTGTGATTAGGAGAATGTTTATTATATGTCAAGGCTTTGTGTGATTTGCTTTGGATTTAATTTGCATAACTTGTGATTGCTCGAAATTCCATGTTCACATAACTTGTGTTAATTAATTGATTGCAATCCGAGAAGCACATTTGAACATACATTGTCATGCATACCCAGAAATTGTGAGAATTTGAGCCTGTTGAATTTTCACATGTATGCATTATTCATACATTTACTCGTTCTTCATGTGTGCACAATTCATGAGTTTTTGAACCTAGAACTTGCTCATTGACCTCTCGAAACTTTTTATTAATCTGTGATGAATTGAAAATGATTAAGGCATTAGTTGAGCACCATGGCCAAATATTCACCATCCATTTAAACACGAACTTTAGGAATCCCCTTTTGAACTAAACACTCATTAGCCGTTTCTTTTGTTCACCCACACCATCTCACCCTTGTTTTATTTATGTTTGCAAAACGATGATAGTGACTTCTTGTGTTCTTATGCTTCGGGTTTTGATTTTTATGGTAGTATACCAAAAGGCAAGTGTGGGGGTGTATTTATTTTGTTGTATTGTTCAAAGAAAGAAAGAAAAAAAAATCAGAAAGAAAAAAAAAAAAAAGGAATAAAATTCCTCAAGAAAAGAAAAAAAAAAAAGAGTGGAAAAGAAAAAGAAAAATGCCACAAAAATAGAGTTATTTTCTTGTATTGTATTATTTTCAATAAAAGGTTGGAGGAAAATAAGAAAGTTGTTTCGGGTTTAGCATAGGTATGAGTTTCAAAGTCGTTGATTTGTCTTGCAAACATGTGGAACATTTATCATTTCTAGTCTTTCCCTTCCATTTACCATTTACCATTCATTCACCATTCATTCACCCTTTGGCCCCATTACACCATTGAAAGCCCTTATGATTTAATGATTTATGGATTAATTGTGGAGAGTTGGTTAATGAGCAAGCTTATGGGAACACTACTTGTGTAATTGTTATGAGAGTAAACACTTAACCCTAAACACTGAGCGGAAATATTTAGCGAATCTTGTGAGTTTTAGTGGTTAATGTTGTTCATATGTGCCAATTTGATTGCATGAGATTAATTGTACACTCGGTTTTCACCCACTTCACTCGAGCACGAATGAGATGTCCATGTTAAATACTTAGCAAATTCGTGAGCCTTGGTATATAGTTTTTATTCTCCTGATTATAATTCTTCGAACTCGTTGAGGGTTATGGTTGGAAAGAATTTCTGTTTTGTGTTTCCCTTTCTGTTCTTGTGTTGTTCTGTTTTTAGTTCTGTGTTTGCTAGAGGACTAGCAAAAGTTCAAGTGTGGGGGTGTGATGTGAACGTAAAATACGTTCACAAAGTGCTCTAAATACTTGGATGGATGCTATTCTGAAAGCTTATTTGTTGGTTTAATGTTTGTTTTCGTGTTTTCAGGGAAAATATGTGAAAAATGTTAATTTACACATAAAAGGTGAATTTTGGAGATTTACAGCGCAATATCGGAAAGTCAACCGTGACTTTTCGATTATGTGATGACACCGGTCATTATTTGGAAGTGGAATATAATATTGTACGAAGATTTCGAAAGACGTTTCGAATCCCGGCAATTTTGCCGGCGAACCACCACTCATGGAGGCGCAACCACCACACGCGGTGGTGAAACATATTTTAAATCTCCATTTTATTTTCCCTTGGTTATACTTTATGTTTTTGTTTATTTATATTTATTTTTAATTCTCTTTTAGTATTTATTTTATTTTTATTTCTTTATTTTATTTTTATTTTATTTTATTTGTTTTTAACTTGTTTGTATTTGCAGCTCCCATGTTCGCTCCCTTTTTAATTCAAATATTTTGAGCTGTTTCTTCCACATGCCGGCAGCACTTCCATCTCCAGTTCATCACCCACTACTCCTCTTTGAATTTGAATTCAGCTTGTGAGCTGTTTCTCCACCATCACAGCCCATCACCTATCATCCATTCTCTTCAAATACCCATTTCCTGCTCATTTCTCATGAGCCGGGGTTCATCCCTGCGCTCACCAAGTCTTTCCCTTTCTTTTCCTCCCCACCCTTCTGGCGTCCGTGCAAGGCTCACACAGCCTTGCCTTCTCTGTTCTCCCTTATTCCCTCTCTGGTTACTCTCTCTGGTTACTCTCTCTCTGCACCCAATCACTCTCAAATCCTCAAAAGCCACCGTGCACACTCACTGTGCCTTCTCTTCTACCCATTCCGGTTCTCTGTTCTCCCTTATTCCCTTCTCTGCAAACTCTCTGCTCTCCTCTCCTCCAATCTCTCAGTCACCATCACTTCTCAATTTCACAAGCTCACTGCCCAGAAATCACCCAATCACCACCGTGAGCCCTGCTCACAGAAACATCAACAGCTCCATCTCCGTCTTCTAATTAACATAACTTTTTACTCACTCCCCCAATTCATCTACAATCACCCACACACATCACAACCATCATCACCTTCACCCCAGCACAATTCTTCTGCAATTTAATTAACTCAAGTTCACAAACAATTAACAAAAGTGTGTTTTATTGCAGCTGAAATTCGTCGTCGATCTGCTCCAATCACTGCAGCAAGCCGGCGCCGCAAACCCATCTCAGTCCTCTCTCTGCCGGCGCCATCTCTTCACTCTGGCGCTGCTCTGCTCCGCCGCGCCCCAGCGCCGCGCCGCCGGTTATCTCTATATGCCGGCAATCCAGTTCCGTGCCCAGTCAAAGCTGCTCTCTGAACAGCCCAGTCACTGCAACCGGCTCCTCTGTCCGGTCTCACAACCAACCAAGTCATGCCGGCGCCTTCTCTCTGCTCAGCCCGGCCGCTACTCTACAGACGCCGCCATAGTCGATCTCTCACGTCTCCAGCGCCGCCGCCGCCTGGAATCCTGACTGGCGTCGTCTTCTCTGCCTCCTTGCCGGCGACCCACTTCCGAGCCTCACCTCCGTTGATCTCTCACAAGGCCGCGCGTTGCCTACGTTGCTAGATGATCTCTCCTGCTCTGAAAAAGAAAAGAAGATTGATGCTTGAAATGAGAGAAGGCTGGGCACGGGATTGAAGAAGAAAGAATAGAAAATTTATGTTGAAAAGTCAACATCGCAGTCAGCCAAGGAGAAAGTCACGGTCAAACAAGGCTAATCAATTTGACTTTGTCAAACTGGGCCTCCAAGCCCAATTGTCCAAAAGCCCAATGAAATGGCCCAAGCCCAATTTGCTCCCCGAACTTCAGCGAAAATCCGGCGAGTCCGATTAGATCCCTCGCCGGAATTAAATGAGCAATTCTTTTCTCTCAAACTCAATTTAATTTTATGTTGTGTGATTTATTTTATTAATTTGTATTTTGAATATTTGTTTAATTTGAATATTTGTGTGATTTAATTATATTATGAAAAACCCAAAAATATGTTATTTGATTAATTTGTGTGTTAGTTTAAATTGTTAGTTTAATTTATATTGTTCTTGTTTTATTTTATTTTCAAAGATATTAAAAATCCAAAAACATTTTCCTTTATTTATTTATTGTTTTCAAAAGAATTTCAAAAACCCAAAAAGATCACTTTTGTATATAATGTATATTTTTGTAAATAGAAACAATATAGGTTAGTTAATTTCGTGACATTAGGAAAGTAAATAAACAATCCTCTGTGGGAAAAACCTCTACTTCCCATTATACTATTCAACGACAAATTGTTAGGATGTTTAGGTAATATTAATGACGTCGGTAAAACCGCAAATCACGCGGTGAGCAGTGGCAAAGGAGGAACGCCGGCGTTCAAGAACTGGGCAGCAGCGAAGCTTGCTGGGCTACTTGTGCGAAGATTGGATCAGGGCGTCGCCGGCAACTGTGCTTTGATTGCAGCCGTGACGCAGCAGTGGTGATGAAGCCGTGATGGGAACGACGCCGGAACTGGGCACGGGCTTTGCGGCGGCGGCGGCTTGGGTGGTTAGAATTCCGAGCTGGGGACAATTGTGATTCACGGCATGGAATTGAACAAGGGGGGCGGCTGAAGCTCGGTGATGCCGTGGGTGAGGTGAGCACAGGCTTGGGTGCAGAGATAAATTCTCTGGGCTTTTTGATTGTGGGCTGCTTGATTGATTTGGCAGTGGACTGAGGAGCGGCCATGGGTTCGACGCTGCTGCAAAAGAGAACCTGCAAAAGAGAAAGAAGATGAATTAGATTGTTGTTGGTGATTTGATTGCAGGAGTTCGTTGGCTTAAATAGAGGAAGGAAGGAAGAAGCAGCCAAGAAATTGTTGAGCTGGAATGGTGGAAGAGAGCTGAAGATGCTCTGTAATGCTTGCCGGCAGTGGATTGGTGATGGATGAGTGATCTGGAAAGGAGAAGATGCTAGAGGGAGTGGGAGGCTGAGTGGAACTGCTCAAAATCCATGAAGGATTTTAATTCAAAGAGGGAGCCGGCCATGTGAGGGAGGGAATCACTGGAGAGACAAAAATCGTGAACATGTGAAGGCTGAAGAACGTGGCTGCCAAGAGAAAACAAAGAAAACAAAGAAAAGAAAAACAATTAAAATAATAAAACAAAAGAAAAATAAAGAAATAAAAATAGAAAGGAACAAAAATAAAATAATAAAAGAATTTAAATGAAATAAATATATAAAAGAATAATTATTAGAGAAAATAAGATGGTGGTTCAATTTGTGTTTCGCCACCGCGTGTGGTGGTTGCGCCGCCTTATGTGGTGGTTCGCCGACAAACTTGCCGGGATTCGGAACGGTTCCCGAAATCTTCGTACAATATTTTATTCCACATGTGAAAGTCACGGTTGACTTTTCGAATTACGCTGAAAACCTCCAAAATGCACCTATTCTGTGCAGATAAACATTTTTCTCGTATTTTCCCTAAAAACATAAAAACAAATATTAAACAAACAATTAAGCTTTCGAAATAGCAAAATCCAGTAATTAAAGGCACTTTGTGAACGTATTTTACGTTCACATCAAACATGCATTTGAGAGAGGCGTCAAAGAGTTAGATATTAGTCCTCAATTTATAGGGATTGCCCCTCAAGAAAATTTGGTGGAAGCTCATCGCTTATCTTGGGTGACCTTTGCTAATGCAAAATCTTTAACTAATCTAAATCTGGCGGCTGTGACAATCACAGTCTTACAGACATTCATAGTAGGGCAAATATTCAAAATGATGAGCGCCTTTCTTCCCTCTTTGAAAACTTTGTCCTGCACAAAAGCATGGTTTGATGACAAATCTCTCTTCTCCTTACTATTGGAGTGCCCTTCCATTGAGTATTTGTCATTAACTGATAGATGATACAAGCTAGGCTATGTCTGATAGACTACAGTTTTCTTATGCTGTACTATTCGATCAGTACTATTGAGCTAGCTACTTATATTTATTTTCCTCCGATAAATAATTTCTTGATTGATAAGTTCCTGTATTGAATTTTTGATCATGATGAAGAGGCTTGGGCAACTGACAATATATCATAGTAGTCCGTCACTAGCTAATAATTGGGGATGAAAACGGCTTTGACAGAAAGAACGTACTCCAATAATGGCTTTAACATTATTGAGCTGTATATGGCTTCTAATTTGTTTAATTTCCTTGTATACTATTGAGTCTTGCCCATATGGGCACTGGATTGATGGTTGATCATTTGTAGTATGTATCTATAACAACCTAGCTTCCTGATGTAATATAACAAGCTATATATTACCAGTACGTACTGAAGGAATCACGAAATGTTCTTCTCAAAAATACATAAATAAATCATTAAAAGTTAATTTGATGACATATCATTGAAGATTTTTTTGTGATGAAATATGCATGCAAATTTGTTATACTTAGTAATGGTTGCCCAGTCCCAATTTATCAGCTTATTTACCTCAAAGGCAAATGCATGCCATCGGCAATAATTTTTCAATACTCGGACACAATGGATCATTTTCACAATGACCTTTATCACCGACCATCATCTCTTAGAATCATATTATGATCTTTTGCAACTCCACCTTTCATTAAAATTTCTTATGTCTATCTCCTCCATCTAATTTTTGTGTCACTCCACTTATTGAATTCTTTTGATCAAGATTTTTTCCTGAGTTTCTTATCGGCTCCACCTTAGTTGTCACTCCACATCAACTATAATGTTGGTAACATATATGTATGAAACCCCATACTCCATATATAGCTAAGCATTATGCAGAGTATATATCTTTCGATACACTATAGTCTCAACATCGATCGACACCCTACATAAGTAGCTTCTCAAAGTTTGCAACTCAAAGTAATAGTTATAATGAAAGATGGATTTGATTTTTTAAATCCAATAATCAGAAACCACTAACTCGTTAAGTTGACAAAATTAGTATGAATTTGAGTTAGCCTAAACTGATTGATCAAAATATATATTGACACAGACATTGGCAATTGTTACCTCAAAGAGAGCTCTGTTGGAGTTTTTTACAAGATACACCTTCAATCTCCTATGTCTCAGGTAGAAGAGATGGCGGCAAGCCTTGCTGCCAATCTCGCATTGGCGGATTCAACGAAGGTGGACTTTACGATTCCAGGAGAATCATTGATCTCTGATGGTGGTGCTTACCTACTTTGTCATTCCCTTTCCTTCAGAATGGTGAAGTCGTGTTCCAAGGAACAATGGAACGGCTTTGGGCATTATGCTCGTCATGTGGCACGGTGGTCCATAGCGTTTTGATAACTCCATGGTGGTGGTTGTTGCCTATGATGGTCTGTCGGAAACATCCCTAATAGAGCTTCCTAGCTACTATTATGGTTTAGGTTCAACTCAAAAACCTTCCCTTGCGCAAAAGTCTGAGAAGGTAGGGATAAGTGTTGGTGTGACTTTGGAATCGGTGATCGAGGTGGACAAACTTAGCGTTCTCCCCATCGCCTCTGGGGTTCATGTTTTCATTGAACTTGATGTTTCAAGTTTGATTTGGAGGGCGAGGCGCTTCAAGCTTACACTAAGTCACTGACCATGGAGGTGGAGGTCTCTTTCTTCTATGAGAAGCTTGTGGGGACTTGTTCTTAGTGTTTGACCCTAGAGCACACATCTTCCAGTTGTTCGTGCATGGCTGGCTAGATTGTCCAGATAGGTGGTGGCTAGGGCTGGTGTTTTCGTTTCCGCGTCTTTGGGTACTTCAACGCAACAAAGCAAGAAGGAGGTTTCGACCCAGGTAGCAATGTCTATATGGTGGCTTGGGTTTCCAACTTGGCACATAAACTTTTTTCCTCTTCTTCGACTTCCTCTTTGTTTCAAGAGAATTGGTCAGGGGAGGATGCTCGTGTGGTAGATAACCTCGGCCTAGCTTTTTAGGGTTCATTGGTGTTTTGGGCAAAATTTTCGAAGCCTTAAGCTGAGAATTCTTGCGCTTAGGGATTGTGGGAGGGAAAATGAATCCCTTGGGAGTAATGGTTCCCTCCATACCTCAATGGTTTCTCAAGACTGTCTTGCTCTACTCTTTGTCTCTTTTTACAGCTAAGAGGCAAACCATGTAGTGGGGTGTGGGTTTCCTTTGGATCATTGGATTCTCTTATCTTGGTTTTTTTTTTTTTTGTGTAGAGTTTCTCAGCATTCTGCTCTCAAGTGTGAAAATGTTGAGTCCCAGAAATCAGTTGGAGGTCTAGGTTTAAGGACTTGAGCTTCCTATTGTTAATTCCAACAAGATCAACTTGATATATATGCTCGGTTTCCTGATATGCATTATGCACTCAAGAAGAACTAATTCATTTCCAAGATCAACTTGATATATAACGAAAACAAAGATTTCCACAAGCAGAAAAAGGAATATGCAGGAGGTAGACCATTAGTCCATTACTTATTGAGCTGCACAGTCAATGACTTGAGAATATTTACTCATCTTCTAGATTAGGCGAGCCTCAACACATCGAATTATCGACCATAACTAGTTTTGTTACAAGATCTTCGACAGGAAACCTAAGCATGTTAACTAGATGACTTGTTTCCAATTACACTACTACATAATTCAGATCACATTACATGTTGATTTAGGTTCCTCTCCGATCTAACGAACAGAGATTACAACACCCTAAAGGACTGGAAGTGGAAATACACTAAACTCTAAGCTACCTAAGGAAGGAAGCTTATAAAGAAAATTTGTGCTCGTCAGCTTGTCTTCAATTAGTTTCATCGTCTTGCTTAACACGAAGCTGTGCTGTAGGTGACTTTGTTGCATGCAAACTAGAACATCTGCCTACCTTCGAGGTTGACCTGTGAATCTTCACCAGTGGAACCAATGACTGAACAACATCTGCCATCAGTGGCCTATAATCTGCCTCTGGTTGCACACACATAGTAGCAATCGCTGCCACTTGAATGACCTCCTTCATCGAGTATTGACCCTCCAATGCAGGATCCATGATCTGTACAACCTGCTCCCTATCTGTCAGCTGCGGCAAAGCCTACAGTAACAATACAGATCATTTAAGAGAAATGGAGGAGAAGTTTAAAGAACTAAAAGAAAATAGGATTTGCTATAAAAAAAGGTTAAAAAATGGAAAAACAAAAATAATAATGAGAAGAAATAGATTGCTGATAATCCAAAAACAAAGACGGTAAAATGAATACTCATTATGTAACAAATGTTATATTGCAGGAATAAAGCTAGGAAACCCACCCAAGAAACAAGAACCCCTTCTCCAGGAGGTCTCTTCATATCAACTGGAACTCTGCCTGTGAGCAACTCCAAAAGCACAACCCCATAACTGTACACATCTGATTTAGTTGTCAGATGCCCTGTTAATGCATACCTGGATAACAAAACACACGTTTAAAACAGAATTAACAACAGTTTTATTTAATAGTTGCTATTTGAAATGAGAATGTGAATTAGAAATAAGAGTAATCCAACAGGATAAAATGGAATGATATGCATATAATTGTAGCTAAAAGTTTAGTAGTTCATACTCAGGGGCAACATATCCCTGTGTGCCCAACACTCTGGTGGAAACATAACCTCCAGCTTTGTCAGATCCAAGTTTGGCTAATCCGAAATCAGAAACTTTGGCATGGAATATTTTGTCCAAGAGAATGTTGCTGCTCTTAAAATCTCTGTGAATCACAGGAGGACTAACATGTTCATGGAGATACTCCAAACCCTTTGCAGCTTCAAGAGCTATTCTCAACCGGGTTTCCCAGTCTAACTTTGTGGAGAGGGCATTAGGACCTGCAGAAGTTAATGCAAGTGGTTAATCCAACAACAAATGTAGTAAAGAATTTGATGCAAAGTAGACTAATCCCTTTATGCTTATTACTTTTCATGCTTTTCATCTAATGTATTTTATTTTAAGGCTATCTAGAGACATGGTGAGTTAGGGCAACTAGTGGAATATACTTGACTTAGTTTAAAGGAATAATTTTAGTTTTAGTATCTAGAACTATCTTAGTAGTGGTCTCTATAATGAACAATTGTACCAAAGCCTCTGTCTTATATCTATCTCTTCCAAACCCAAATTCTTCTCCTTCTTGCTGTCTCCCTCATTCTACCTCTAATTCTCTTATTCTCTGTCTTCTAATGCCCCTCTTCTATCTGGCAATTTCTTCTTTCCCTTCTCTATTTATCTCTCTCAGTTCTTTCTGTATTCTCTTCTAAATTTAAAGTGGTGCTACATCAGACAGATAGAGACCAGGAAAAGCACAATCATATACAGGAATGATGCCAACTGTAATAGACAAACAAAAATAGTAGGGTCATTGAATTTTCTCAGCCAATAAGACAACCCAAAGGTATATGAATAGCAGAATAGACACATATAAAGGCAACTGATTATTATTACTGAAAAGAAAATAAGGTGGGGAGGAACTAGAGAAGGAATACAATGCAAGCAAAAAGATCAAAGGCTGGCTTTAACTCACATCATACAGAGGAAATACTACCATATGGCATGAATTGCAAAGTAAAAGGGTTTTTCATAACATGTTTTTTTTTTAATGCCTGAACCCTAGTAATCATGCAAAGAAAATTATCCAATCAGCACATGTGAGCTATCAAACTATTAGAAAAAGTTGTACTTACCACCACTGCCAGGATACAAATGTTCCTGCAATCCACCATTTGCCATGAACTCATACACCAACAGTTTATGACTGTTATCTGAGCAATACCCAAGCAATGACTGCAAATATGGAGAATGCAACCGACTAAGCAACTCCACCTGCATTTAATTGATCAACCCATCACAGACCAATTTAACATAATGCAGATACTTAATCTAATTCTTCAATAGCCATACATACGATAAAACACGGAAACAGAAAGACATGACACCATTCGGTGATTTGATATGAGAAAATGAGCTGCGCCAACTCCTGCAAGGTAATTTGACTCAGTTGAGCCAATTGCTCATTTTTCCAAGAGTCGGACTGAATTTTCTGATTCTTTCCCTATGACTATCCTAGGAACCCATAAGAGCCAAACTAAACAAGATGTATACTAAGATCAAACCTCCATTTTAAACTCTTCTTCTCCCTGCTTTCCTGCTTGATCCATAAACTTAATTGCAACTTTCCTCCCATCATGGAGCACCCCACGGTACACTAACCCGAATCCGCCTTTGCCAACCACATTCGATTTGCTGAAACCACCAGTAGCCGAATGCAGTTGCTTAAAGGTGAAGACCTGAACTCCGTCATTGGCAGCTGTTTTCAGATTTGCAAAACCACCTTTGTCCTCAAGGTCAGCCCCTTCAAAGACCAACAGAAAAGGAGGGAAACAAACATCAACCAGTCTAGTCCAAAACTGCAGAATTCCCATTACTCCAATCACATGCAACAAAGGAAAAAGGGCATCAACATAATTATGGCCCTAAAACAGACTCAAAATTTTGCCTTTATGTCCTTAGATTCCCACAGCAACCAACCAAAAGTAAAGTGATTTGATCCTAAATCTAAATAATTGAGTGACTACATTTTAGAGCATAATAATATCACTCCTGCGGTCCTACCCATAAAAAATAGCATCAATGAAATGTTTATTGCATTTTCTCAGGTACCAAAAGCGACTCGACTCACCTTTGCTGTTGTTCTTGAGGTGCTTGGCGACCTTGTTGCGAATGTAGCAATAGTAGCTGAAGGCGACGAGTAATGAAGCCACGGCCAGGGAAGCAAGCACCACAATGGCCACCAATGCCACGCGCCCCTTCCTTCTGTACTCATCATCTGCTTCCATCTTTCACTAATTAGAGTTGCAGAAGAAAAGCCTAATCAGTAATCCCAACCCTAACCCTAACACAAATCAGTAGTAGACGCCTAGACGGGGAGAGCATCACGTTTTAGAGCTTTGGAAGGTGGGAGAGAGAGAGAGATTTTCTATCTGTCTTGATTTGTGGCGCGGAGAACAGTAACATTATGGACTTTGGAATTTACAACTACATAAAAAAAGAAAAGGAAAAAAAAAGACTGTTTTGGCCAAAAACAAACAAACAAAACAAAAAAAATATTTTCCTTTATTTCCTCTCTTTCATAAAAAAAAAATTCCCTCCGAAAGTCCGAATGGTATAGGGAGGGAGGTTGAAAATTGAGTTAAGACTAAAATAAATTAAGCGTTCGATCCCGTTTAATGTAATCAAAAAATGTAAAATAAAAAATAAATTTGGTCACCTTTTTATTTTAATGTCATGTGACCTTTAGGCTTTAGGATAAGCATTGGTTAAATCAATACAATAGTTTAATAAAAATAAAAAATAAAATTATTTTTTTGAAATAAAAATTGTTATTTTATTTTTTTAATTATTATTAATTCAACTACTTACTTTTTTATTTTCTTAGGGCTTGGGATTAGAGTTTAGAGTGTAGTTTCTAGAGGTTAGGGAATAAGATTAGGGGTTATGGATTTAGGGTTTGGGATTTGAGATTTTGGATTTAGGGTTTTGGTTAATTACGTAAACCACTTAAATTTCAAACTCTTGACTCTAAACCTTAATTAATCTGTAACCCCTAAACCTAGAAGAAGAAAAAACAATTAATTAGTTTTTATTTTTTTCAAGGAATGAGAGAGGCTCCAAAGTTCGGGATATATAAGGAGGGTGGTACTCGAACTTGAGTATATGCTGGCCAGGGCACTGTCTTAATCCAATTGGACTACACCCTAATGCACAAAGAAAAGCAATTAGTTGAATTAACAAATTCTAAAATAAGTTAACCATATCTCTTTGTTTACTTTGGTTATCCTATTTACAGATATACTACTTCTTTTTGCTTCTCTAAACCATCAATCTCTTATTGAATTTCTTATGTGCACAGTTTCCATTTTTAGAGTCTGACTCGCCTCGTTCTAACAACCGGCGAGGAGCACCCTAACAATACCAAATGTTTCCTCTGGTTCATGACATTGATTCTTTGTAACCACAAAAATAAACAAATGTCCAAATCATTTCTTAAAAGTTATATGGTGACTATTCCCATTGTTGTTTCATCCGATTCAATCTTTATCAATTTCTATTTCCGATTCAATCTCGGGGGAAGCTCAATAGATCAGTACGAAGTGGGCTAGACACATGTTGGAGAACAAGTTGTTCGCACATGAAACCACTAATGGAGAGGCGAACGATCTCTTTTCTTGCGTGCGAGCGTGCCAATACCAAGGGGTATGTTGATGTAAATTAATTTTAACACAAGTGTGCTAAAAAACTGTTATGATCATCTTGTACATATATCGTTACGCAATTAGGTGAGACAAAGTGTTTCAGCTCTAAAAGGCTTGAACAATAAGGACGTTATGCTTATTGATTCTCATAATCCTCATGGGCTGATGTATGAATAAATGGATGCAGATTATTTAAATAGTCACAAGCACGGTATGCTACCCTAGAAATTGAAGATAGCGATAAACCTTGTTTTGATACTACATTTTTTTTTGGACAAATAACACATTTTAGAAACTATATTTTTGTTTGAGTTTCAGGCAGATGCAAAATGAGAATTTTGTAAGATTTATGTTAATATATATCTTCCAATCAAAGGAAAAATGCATAAAGCTAGTATTTCTTTATTTGAAGAACCAACAGATTTAACATATTGAAACAATTGTCCACAATCTTAGTAGCAGTGCTAATCTAAATGTTTAAAAGTAATTGAGAGAAAATCAATACTCATACGGGCACTATGATTTTTTTTTCTTTTCCAAAATCTACTACAAGAATTATTCACAGTTGCAAACTCCACATGCTCTTTGTCTGCTATATCAAAGGACAATGGTTATTGGACTATTGTTGCTTTTTAATTTTTTCTTTTCTGTTTTAAGTTTATTTGTTTACAGGATGGAAATCTAGGATTTCCATTTTTGTATTATGGGGTAAGGTTTTTGTCCTCTTCTTCTCCTCTTTGTATTTATGTTCTTTTATTAATAAAATTTAAATAAGGGGAAGAGCGGTGGGTTCCCAAAGTGACAGACCCTTCTCCTTTGGGATTGTGGGTGAGACTTGTTCCCTACATCGTCTGTGTAAGGGCAAGTTTTCTTGTAATTGGCTATTTCCTAATTAGACAAAACCTCTTCATTGTAATTGCATCCTAGTGTATAGTTGATAGGACTTTTTAAGTGTTTAGATATCGTGGCATTATGATTGTGTTCTTTCGTCTTCTTCGGAGTTCATCTCAATGGCTCTTGGCGACTTCGTTTCCTTTATCCTCAAGGTATGGATCATGCATATGCATCTCATACATCTTTGGTATGCTTAGGAAGTTACTCAATCATCTTAGGTTTGCTAGAAGTTAAAATGGTTTAATTAAGAACTTGAAAACTTTTGTTGATAGGCTGAAAACACTCTATGCGATCGATCGCACCTTATCGGGCGATCGATCGCACAAGGTCAGAAATATGACTGTTGCGTTTAAATTAGTGCACTTGAGTGCGGAATATGTCCGTTAAGATTTTTATTTCTTGCGATCGATCGCATCTTGTTATGCGATCGATCGCCTTTCAGGTTTCACCTTTGAAAACTTCTTTGTGTGCTGTGCGATCGATCGCACCCTATCAGGCGATCGATCGCCTTTCAGGTTTTCACCTTTGGAAATGTCTCTGTGTGCTAAGCGATCGATCGCATAAGACTCCTGGTCTATATAATCAGATTTCTGCCTTTTCATTTCGTAACTTTTTCATCTAAAACTCTTGCAAACTGATTTCTGAGAAAGTTCTTTGGTATTGAGTGATCCTAGTCCATGCTATAGGTTCCTCCCTTGATGCTCCACATATAATTCACATGTTAAACCTTTGATTTGCTTGATACAAGATAGTTTAGCCTTTGATAGGATTAAGGAGTTCTTGTTCAACTCTAGCAAACGTTGATTGTTGTTTTGCTGAGTTGAACGGTTTCATACACAACCATTCATATATCATTGCATAACCGTGGTTCTTTCGATTGAAGGTTCACACCGGTGAAGTTCAATTGAAGAAGCTTTGGGAAGGTGCACTTGAAGAAGCAATTAGAAGCTCAAAAGGTTAGAACTGCCACTAGTCAATAGGTTGATAGTGTTTGAGTTTGGAATTGGATTTCCCCTTGTATGTGCTTACCTTTTGGCGTTATTCATAGTGTGATTCAAGAGCGTGGGGTACGGCTCCCCTCCGGTTTTCCTCTAGACGTAGAGTTTCTGGGTGACCAATTCTTGTGTTGTGTGTTTGTTGTTATTGTTGTCTTGTTTATCTATCATCCATAATTGTATAAATTATTGTGTGATTCTTTCAATAGATTATGGACCGTGGTGTGCTAGTTTGACGCACACTTTGGGTTTTAGGATTGTTCAATTGATCGAGTGTTGTTGTTGCATACTCTTGTGGTTGTTCAATTGAACATTGTTTGAAACTTTGTTTGTCGATTAGTGTCGTACAGCTTACCGTTAAAAGGAATTTCAATTGGTATCAGAGCCTCTCTCTAGAGGCAAATAGAGTCGATCCGGTTAAGTCGTAAGTTGTAGTCATGTCGGATAGAGCACTAGGTTCATTGAGTCTTCCACCATTCTTCAATGGTAGTAATTATTCAGTATGGAAAAATAAAATGAGATTCTTTCTTAGGTCTCAAGATTGCTACATTTGGAATATCATTCAACATGGCTATTCTGAACCTACTAAAAAGGTTGAAAATGTAGAACAACCAAAGCCTAAGGCCGAATGGAGTGTGGAGGAAAATAAACTTAGTGATGAAAATGCTAAGGGTCTAAATGTCTTAGTTACCGCCATATCTACCAATGAGTTTAGACACATAGAGCATTGTGAAAATCTAAAGGAAGCTTGGGATAAACTTAGGGACATCCATGATGGTGATACTCGTGTTAGTAACTCCAAACTCCAAATGGTGGATTCCGAATTTGAAAACATCACTATGGGAAAATCCGAGTCTTTTTCTGATTTTTACAATAGGTTAAGCTTGCTTGTTAATACGGCTAGGAATCTTGGTGAAAAAATCACCGAAGAAAAAATTGTAAAGAAAATCTTTAGGGTCCTCCCCTCTAGGTTTATTCCCAAAAAGGCCGCCATAGAAGAACACTCACTACTTAGTGAGATTAAGCTTGATATTTTGATTAGCAAGCTTATAACTTTTGAAATGGAGTTGTCTAATGGTGCTACTCCCAAAAAGAGCAAAGACATTGCTCTACAAGTTACAAATGAGCATGTGAGTCCTAGAAATTTGAAAAAGCTCACCATTGATTTTGAGAGTTCTAACATTGATAGTCAAATGGCTCTTATTGCCAAACAATATAAGAAGTTAAAGGGAGATTCTCAAATGAGAATTCTTCTAACTATCTTAAGGGAAGTGGTTCCACTCCTCCTCCCAATGCTTTTAAGATTAGGGACAAGTCTTTTGAAAATGCTAGGGAAGAGAAACCCTTGAGAAAAGGTCCTCAATGTTATGAATGTGATGGTTTTGGCCACATTGCTAAAGAATGTGGTAATAGACTTAGAAAAGAGTCAAAATTTGATCACAAAGCCATGAATGCTTCTTGGAGTGATTATGAGGATTCTAGCTCTTCATCCGATAAGGATGAACCTATTATAGCTTTTGTAGCCAAGGTGGACTCTTCTAGTCCAATTAATTCGAATCTTGTTTCAAATGATGATCATCTTCCTTCTAGTGATGATGAGAGTGAGGTTGAGCCTTTAAGCCGTGAGGAGTTAAATGATAGAGTTGATGAACTTTATCAAATGGGAATCAAAGACAAAGAAATGATTAAGAACCTCAATATAAGGGTCATTGAACTAGAAAAAGAAAAGGATAACACTGTGTGTGTCCTTAATGAGGAAATCATAGAGTTAGAAAAGGAGATCTTTGAAAATAATTCAATCAACAACACCTTGTCAAGTGAAAATGACAAACTTAAAAGTTGTATTGATGATTTGAGGTCAAAGGGTCTTGGTATGACATTTGGTAGTGCCAAACTTGACAAAATGCTCAATATGGGCAAAAGTCATAATGACAAAAGTGGTCTTGGCTTTAAAGGTGAGAAATCTATCTCTTCTCCTTTGCAGACGAATTTTGTGAAAGCTTCGAATTCTCCTTCTTTAATTTTAGAATCTCCTAAAGCTCCTAAACCAAAAAGGTTTGTCCCTACTTGTCATCATTGTGGCAAACTTGGACATATTAGACCTAATTGCTATACTCTTAAGAGATTACCTAGGAATCCTCCTTTTGTTAAAAAGGGTCCCTTAACCAAGGAGTTTGTCCCTACTTGTCAAAATTGTGGTGAAGATGGTCACACTAGGCCTAAGTGTCTTGCACCAAAAAGGACACGTGTCCTAAATCCCTCTTTGTTTGCAAAGGTTGATCCTAGCAAGCCCTTTTCTCCTAGACCCTCATACTTTGTGAATGACAATTCACTTCACACTCAAGTGAGTTTTCTTATGAATGAAGTGGTCAAACTCTCAAAATTGATAGACTCACAAGCCTCTAATGGTTGCTCATCTTCTTCTATTCAAAAGACTTGGGTTAAGAAGAATGATGATTGTTAAATAATACTTATGATTGAATCCTCAAGGTGTTTTCCTCGCTAGTGTTTAGGGAGAGATTCAATCTCCAATTATCTTGATGTATTACATTAAGAATTGTATGATCATCTTTGAGTGTTTTCTGGTTGTTGAAATTTAGATTATTTTATTTAAATCTATACTTTGAGCTAAACCATGTTTCTTTGAAAAAAATTGGATTTTTTACATTGCCTAGTATCCACGATCGATCGCATAGATACACACGATCGATCACAATCAGAGGCAGAGAGCAGGTTTATTTGATTTACACTATGCGATCGATCGCAAGGAATCGAGCGATCGATCACACGCATAGACAAAGAGCTCAGTTTTCTGATTTTCACTACGCGATCGATCGCACCCTATCGGGCGATCGATCGCATAAACCCAGAATTGATTTTTATTCTACTTCTCTCTCTCTTTTTCTTTCCCTCTCTCTTTGTTTTCTCTCTAGAACCCGAAAACCCCCTTCCTCTCACAAAAATTCATCAAACCCAATCCCTTTTCACTTCGTTTTTGTGGATTGTGAAAGCTTTCTTAGGCGATTTCAAGTGATTTTGTGGTGATTCTTCACCATTTTCTGTTTCTTCAAGAGGTATTTTCGAAATCTTTTCTCTTTTCATTTAGTTTTTGGATTTGGCTTAAATTGATAATCTTAGCTAGTTTCTTGCTATTATTAGTATTGATTCTAGTTGATAATGATAAGGGCAATCCGATTTTGCTTAGTTTTTGTTGAATTGATTCACAAAATGGATTTTTGCAAAATTAGGGTTCTTGTTTTCGAAATTTTGGGATTTTTGGAATTTTTGATTCTTTAGCTTAAATTGTTGAGTAATTTGTGTAATTACTTACTTGTTTAGGTTATTGAGAAGTGTGCATTGTATTGAGGATCACTTTTTCTTGTGGATTGGTGATTTTCAAGGTAAGTTATGCCAAATTTTTGATATTTTCCTAAGTAATCCGATTTAGGTACTTAGTTTGAACATTATAACTTATTTTCTCGTCTTTTGTTTCTTGCTTTGTGCATTGGTTGATTGAATCGGCTTGGCTCACCAATTCGGTATGATTATTCATCTTAATCTCTTGAATTTTTTGATTGATTGTGTGCTTATATCTTGTGCATGGTTGTGATTTTGTTTACTTTTATGCAAATAGATGAGTAGATTAGTGAGATCTAAGGGTAAAGGAGTTTCTTCATCTTCGTCCCAACCACCCTCTAAGAAATCCAAGCCATCAAAATTTGCATCAGCCGCCTCTAGGGATTTTCATCCCGAAAGGAACATTTCATATGATACACATCATGATCTAGACTACTTTAGGACCCTCCACAACTTTGTAGTCTCTAAAAGACTTGAGTGTTTAGGTTTCGGTTTCACTCCTTTCAATGAAAAATTGGTTAGGGATATTTATTTGAACCTTCCGGACTATACGTCCAAAGAACATAAGGAGTTGGTCTTTACTTTTAAAGGAAGACGCATTGTGCTCTCTCCTTCAACCATTGAGTCAATACTTGACCTTCCTCAATCTACGGATGAGGATATTGAATCTTTTGGGGAATTTTCTATTCCTATTTCCATAACTTCATTTATGGGACAATCCTACTTAGATGGCAATGCCCTAACTCCCAAAATTATGAGTGGGAAATTGAAAAATATCTATAGGGTATTTTGGCTTTGGGTAAGGTACAACATTCTACCTTCCACCCAAAAATCCGAGATCCCTCTTGAGGGATGTCGTCTCTTGTCAGCCATGATAGATGGCCATGTTCCCATTCCTTATGGCACCATTATATATGACTCCTTCATTAAGCGTGCTTTAGGAAAGTCTACATGTAGGTTATTCTTCCCTTGCCTCATCATGAGGATTTGTAAGTTTTATAAGGTGAGGGAGGCAGATGTTGATCTTACTTACCCTATCACATCCACTATTGACACGGGACTCGTGCAACATAGCACATCCCATTGTCCTAAGGATGTTAATGTGCCTCATCCATCAACCATTCATGAGGCACCTCCCACCTTTGAGGCCTCTTCATCATTTCCTCCTCCACCTTCTTTTGATGTGTCTAGGATAGACCCTAACCTCTATGGTTTTCTTTCTCACTCCTTTCACACTATGACGACTCACTTTGATGCTCGTTTTGATGGTTTGTCCGCTTATGTGGAGAGTTTTCTTGAGGAGATGAGTGATCGCATGAAGGAGTTAGCTCTTTCTCGTCATGATGGCTTTGCTCGTGATGGTGATGATGATGGCATTGGACCATCTTGATGTATTTTTCTTTTGAAGACTTGTTGTCTCTTAGGATCTTGTGTAATGGATTAAGTTCCTTTTGATTTTCTTTGTATTGACATTGTCGGTTAAATGCTTTATGGCCTTTGTTCTCTAATTTTATTTTTGCCATATTTTGAGGGGGAGTTGTACTTTGTAAACTCGTTTGTTTAATGCTTGTTTGCAGATTTGATTCCGACACTTCTTTTCGATATTTTTGTAATAGCACAGTTTTGAATTGAGTTGTTTTTATCAATTAAGGTTTTGTCTAGGAAATGCCTAAGGGGGAGATTGTAAGGGCAAATTTTCTTGTAATTGGCTATTTCCTAATTAGACAAAACTTCTTCATTGTAATTGCAAGGTTAGAACTGCCACTAGTCAATAGGTTGATAGTGTTTGAGTTTGGAATTGGATTTCCCCTTGTATGTGCTTGTCTTTTGGCGTTATTCATAGTGTGATTCAAGAGCGTTGGGTACGGCTCCCCTCCGGTTTTCCTCTAGAGGTAGAGTTTCCGGGTGACCAAGTCTTGTGTTGTGTGTTTGTTGTTATTGTTGTCTTGTGTATCTATCATCCATAATTGTATAAATCATTGTGTGATTCTTTCAATAGATTATAGACCGTGGTCACTACTACACAAAACTAATCAGACGACACGACTCATACGACATCAGTGACTTTACCGTTGTATGAAGGATGTTGAAATTGTGAGACAACGTGTGTTAAAATATGTGTCGTTTGATTTGAATTCAACTAACGCCAGTTTTTCACATTAGATTGTGAACTACTTCAGAAGACAGTTATAACTGGTATCCGTTGTATGAGTATGAAAAAATTTGAGCGCGCGACTTTCCCCCCATTGTGGCCAGTTTACATTTCAAGTTTTCATGCTATGAAGTTGATCTTATGCAATATATAACACAACGTATTTTTCTATTACTGTTGTATGAGTGAATTGCAAATGTTAGGAAGTACAAACCAAATTAAATTCCCCCACCCTCAAACCCTTAGCTAGGTTAAGTGTTACTTGCAAAAACAAAAAAAACTGCAGTCATTGTTTAAGGTTAAGCGTTTTCTTTTTCTCTCTAAGTCACTCTCACCCGAGCGGCTGAGCATCCCTTTCAACTTCTTCTCTCTCAGGCTCTCTGCAGACTCTGCGCTTCCATCCCCAAACCGCCTTAACCTGTGTCTCCCTCTTTCAATCCTCCCTCACCCCAATTTTAAATTTAATCTCTCTCTCTCTCTCTCTCTCTCTCTCTCTCTCTCTCTCTCTCTCTCTCTCTCTCTCCCCTCACCCTTGGACCTCTCGAAAAATAAAATCCCTCTTTTTTCCTCGTCGTCGACGTCCTCCCAAGAACCACTGGGCACTCGTTTCTCTGGCTTCTACTGACAGAGGCCAAGATTTCTTCTCGGAAATGACCGACGTTACTTCCTATAATCTCTATCGGAATACATGAGGTCGAAGTTGGCTTGGATTTCTCGCAGCACAAGAATGTCTCGGCTCAGCTACTCCTCTGTTGCCATGATTGCTTCATTGCTTCATTGTGGTATAGCTTGGATTCTTCCATTTCCTCATGACTTTCATGTGAGTTTTTCTCCGATGGGTTTAATTACTGCTTTTAACCATTGAAATTTAGGGATTTCTTGATTATTGAAATTAGGAATTTCTTTGGTTCTTTGGATGTTGTGGTTGTTCGTCTTGGTATTGACTGTGGTTAGGGTTGTGCTCAAACCGGTTTTAATTTCTCTGCTTTTAAACTTTGAAATTAATTATTTTTGTGCTTGCAGGGGAGTTTTTGAAGGAGGCCAAGCCTTTCATTGAGGACAGGTGCATACTGCATCCACATAATTTGCTAGTTAACATGCTGGTATGAATTACTGTGAGATATTGTTTGAAGATATTGTTTAAGCTATTTTGTTCAATATTGTTAGGATTTTTCTTTTTTCCAGGGATTCCTTTATTAGTGAATAAAACAAGGTCAGTTCTTTAGTGTTTCATTTTCTGATGTCTAGGTAATAAAATTTGGGTTCTTTATTTTCTCAGTGTGTTTCCATTTGGAATCCCTAACTGAGCTTTGGATTAATTTGTTGAAGTTTTGATAGACGTAAGCTTGTCATCAAGTATACTAGATAATAAACATAGTAAACAACCCTGTCATTATAGATCAATCCTATTGCCCAATGCTTTTATTTTTTTATTGGAGAGGTCTGTTCATGTTCAGGTTGATATAGAATTCAATTTCAAGTATACATAGAATAAGTCTTTTCGGGTAAGTATATTTGGTTAAAACAAATTGGGCATCTAAAATCTGTATTCTAGTCTTTAATTCTTTGTCTGTGATACTGTGTATCTTTATGATGATTCTCAGAAACCCCTAAGACTCAAAGTAATTGCAGAAGAAATATCCTTATTGGATTGTTATTAATAGCTCATGCATTTATGTAGTTTCAGATAAACATTGGGTTCACCGTAGCTCTTAAAGTTGTTCATGTTGATTGGGGATTGAAGGGATGAAGCTTCAGTTGATCAGGTATGTATATTTCATTTGTCAGATCTCAATATAACAGTCTTAATTTATGGGTTTTGTTTGTTAAGTGTGGTTTTATTTGGATCTGGCGCCAATCGTTGTTTTTTGGTTGATTTGTTTTCTCTAGTTTGGTTTATTCTAGTTTTGAAATTAATGTTAACTTGCACACATATATTGATTCAAGCCTGGTTGCAACTTGTTTCTTTCATTTCGAAATATACATGACATTGGTGCAGTTAATGAAATATTAATTACTGAGCTACTTGATACAATGTTTTGATAATCCACGGTTTTTTCTGTGTGATATGTGCCTTTTGTAATTTCCATGTTGTAAAGAAAACTTCATGGTCTCAGTACCAAAGTTATTCAGCTATTGTTTAGGAGAAAGGAAAAAAACATAGCTTAAGCCTAATCCATTATTGACCTTTGATACTACAGGCTACATAAGCATTTTTTCACTTTAATCCTTTAGTTTCGTATTTCAAAAGAAGAATTAGTCCTGCCAAAAACTTGGGGATTCTTCTATTGCTGTCATATAAATATTTGTTGATTTGAAAAAATTACTACATTCTACTGGACAATAGCATGCCATTTAGTTATGATTTTTTCTTTCTTTTCACCATATGCAGGCAAGGATTCCCTATCCATTCAATGGGGGTGTTCTGATTTTAATATTAGAGATACTTTTATAATTATGGCTTATGCTTTTGTTGCTATTATTAAGGTAAAATTATGGGACTTGATTCTTATTTAGTTTATTGTGTCATATAAATACCCATGCCAATACAGTGCCTTCTGGATTCTAGTTTTGGTGAGCTAATCCTTGAAGATTGATTTCTTGCAAATGCTCATTCTACAAATGTTGTTGTTAGTCTGTTGCTTGTGTTCATCAAGTACACGGTACATCTTTGTTGATTATTAGAATTACAACCCAAATGAAAAGAAATCAACTATACTTGTCATTTATGAAGATGCCTTTGTTAACTATGTCATCTTCTGCTTGTGGTTGTTTTATGACTTGAAATATGATTATTTCTTAAAGATATATAAAATCAAGGCAAATTGTGTTTGGTTTTCCTAACACATCTTTCTTCTTTTCATTTGAGGGCAAGTTCAGAGGTGTGTTTATTGCTGCCTCAAGATATGTGAATGTCACATTCTGTTTTGGGCAGAGAGGTATAGGCTGGCAGACAACAAATGGCTTAATCACATCCTTAAAGTAATTTCCATAAACTTTATATTTACTAGTGTTAGAAAGTTAATCTTTCTTGTAAATATTCCAAGGCATAAACACTTTTCTGAATGACATATTTGGCTCATTAATTGGCTCCAGTGCATCAATGTAAGTACTTTTGTTTTTCCGGTTTCTACATTGTTTGTTTGTTTAATAAATCATTTAAATCATTATAAGGGCATCTAAGCTTAATCAATTTGTAAAAGGTATCTGTGGCTTACATTTGCATTGCTAATATTGCTAGTTCATAACATGGTACCTCAACCAAATATCATTAGCCACAAAAAAAGAAGAATGAAGTAGATCGTTGTGTAAGATTAATTATGTGATGATGAAGGTGAACTGTTATTTCTTTTGTTTATCAATGAAAGTTTGACTACTGAATAGGTATGTGACAATTGATGCTAGAGAAAACAGATGAGCAAACTTATTACTAGACAAGCAGGCTTACAAACATAATTGCTTTTGGTTCAATTGGCATTTGGTTCAATTGGCAAAGCTGCTAGGAATAGATGTTGGACAAGATGATATGAGATCTTTAATATAATATATTTTTTTTGTGGAAGGATGATATGCGATCTTTAATATAATTTTTTTTTCTGTTGCTTGTTTCCCAATTGTAAAAATACATTGTTATGTACTTGTATAATATACTTGTTTCTCTTAGGCGTCTCTTGACTCTCCTTTTTTATCAAGTCAGTCAATGCATAACAGAAGGTATTGAGCTAGCAAGCCAGTCTGATCGAAGCTGCATCTTTGAGCTAGCAAGCCAGTCTCTTGAATCATTATCGTTTGCTGAAAAGGTAATCCAAAACTGGTCATCATGAAAATCAATGTTTTAAAAAGTTTTAATATTACATATGAAACATTATATGACATGAGTTTTATATATGTTGTGATTTTAAATTGTTCTAGTGGGGGAGGAGAGGCAGCCATGTCCCTGTATATGGTCAGGAGGATATTGATGAAGTGCGGAATGAGTTAGCCACTTATGTGGTCACGAACCACTTGAAGCTATATATGAAGTGTGATGAAGAACTTTTGGTATGAAGCTGTTGTTAAGTGCATTAGTCTAGCTAGGAATTTCATTTTGGGCATGGTCTGGGCTTGAAGTTTGAGATATATGAAAGGGTATGACAAGGACCAAATTAGGTACATTAATTATGTATGTATTTTGCTATGGATGCTTGAAAGATGTGCGCCTTTTGTGTAGAACAATAGGCTAATGTACTTATTTTTGCTCATTTAGGCACATTTATGATGAATTGTAACAACAATATACTGCTCTATATATGATAATCAACTGTCACTGTTCATTTGGTCAGTTTTGGTAGCACAAATGAGGGCAATTCAATTATGCATTATTGACTCAATGATACCGGAGGGGTTGGTTTTGAGTATCGCCGTCAAAGTGTAGTGGATGGTATAGATTAAGACCGGGGGATTATCGTACCCAAGGGATTGGAAGGCCCTAAAATCACCTTGGTAAAGTGTGTGGTAACCAAGCTGTTCTAGCACTAAAATGGTGAGACAAGAGATGAGCTATATACTAGTGTAGTGAAGTATGTGCACATGGTTGTCGTGTTCATATTTTTGGTGTTTTCAAAGAGAACATGCAAGAAAGTAAATAAGTAACAATTGCAGATTTGATAAACAAAGTTATTGAGCTTACAAACTCAATTTCAATAGCTAGTGTACATCTCAAATTACAAGAATTAAAGCAATGAAACTAAAAGGTAAAAGAGTTAGAGAATGCTCAATGATGTTTCCAAGACTTCTCCTCCTCTTTTATGAACTCCTCCTTGCTCCAAGTCCCAATCCTTGCAATCTTTGATGTTGTTGTGGGGGCTGTTTTGGTGAGGTGAGGGGTAGCACGAATTTGGTGGTGAGAATGGAAGAGAGAAAAGAGTGAGGAAGGTAGAAGAAGAAAGAAAGAAAGGGTGAAGAAGGTGGCCGGAAGTGATAGGGAAAGTGGCCTGAATTTAGAATGGGAAGAAGAGAAAAAGAAGAAGAAAGAGAGGAGAGGAAGGAGAGGAAGAAGGGGGGCTGTGATATGTGATGGAATGAGGTCTGATCCTCTTCCCCCTTGCAGCTGCTAGGTTAAATGTTTCCCCAAGAAAAGGTGATTAAACAATAGCAAAGGGAAAAGAGAAAGTAAAATGCCTTGGAGGAAATTAAGGAAAAAGCATGCATGGGTGAAGTAAAATAGGACTTTTCTAATTTCAAGAGTGCAACAACCCATGCATGTTTCTGATTTGAATCTCTCCTCCATCTGTGGTGGTGCTCCGGTGGTGGTGCCGCCTCTTGTGGTGGTGGTTGGCCGGAAAAGTCGTCGGAAATGCAATTTCTTCATTTTCCTTCATTTCTTCGATTCTTCAAGGCCTTCAATGGCAACGTCTTCCGAAGGTTGATTTATGCAATCTTCAATGCCTAGAAGCCACGGTTGACTTCTCGTCCTCTTCTCGGAAGTGTGCCCAAAAGTACTCAAAATGCACCTTCTTGTGCCGAATTACCTCAAGTCACCTAAGTAACCTGAAATCATGAAAACGCTATTATTAGTAACAAAATGCCTTCGGGTAAGCTTAACTCTCGTGATTAGGAATACAATTTGCGCTATAAATAAGTGCAAATCACACCCCCACACTTGAATCTTGCTTGTCCTCAAGCAAACACAACATAAAACAATAAGGGAAACACAATACAACACGCGAAAGGGAAAAACAGAATTCAAACAAAATTTTCTCCAACCATAGTCCTCAACGAGCTCGGGATGTTGTAAACAAGAGACATAAGATCACAAATCAAGGCTTCACAAATTTGCTAAGAATTTAACAAGCGCAATTCAATCATGCTCGGTGAAGTGTGTGGAAACCAATGTACAATCCATCTCATGCAATCAAATAGGCATACCAAACACATTAACCACAACTCTCGCAAAGATCACTAAGTATTTCCGCTCAAGTGTATAGGGTCAAAGTGTTTACTCTCATAACAAATGCACAAAGAATGTTCTCATATGCTTGCTCATCAACCAACTCTCTACAAATCGAACCATAAATCGTTAGATCTCAAGGACTTACAATGGTAAAACGGGGCCAATGGGTCAATGGAATGGAATGGAAATATGAGTGGTGCTAAGTGTTCACAAGACATATCAACGACTTTGAAACTCAACCAAATGCTTCAACCAAATTATTTTCTTATTCTCCTCCAACCTTATTCACAAACTACTTTCTTTTTGGATTTTTCTTCTTTCTCATTTTCTATTTTTTTTCTTTATTTTTCTTGAGGAACTTTATTCCTTCTTTTTGTTTTTGATTTTCTTTCTTTCTTTCTTTGAACAAATAAAACTGAATTAAACAACTCCTCCAAACTTTTCTTTTAGTACAATCATCAACTCTCAAGCATTTAAGGAAAAGAAGTCACTATCAAAGTCTTGTAAACACAATGGTGATGGTATTTTTGAAGTGGTGGAATGAATGTGTGTGATGTGGGTGAACAAAGGAAAGCTAATGATGTATAAGGCTCAAAGTGGGCTATTCCTAAAGTTCAAATTCATATGGATGATGATCAATTTGGCAATGGTGTTCAACTAATGCCTTAGTCATTTCTAACTCAAAATGGATCAATCAAAAGCTTCAAGCGGTCTTTGAGCAAGTTCTAGGTCCAAACCTTATGCAATGTTCACACATGAAGAACAAATATAGACATGTAAGATGCATACATGTGCATATTCAATGGGCTCAAAACCTCACAATTTCTGGGTATGCATGGCAATACATGTCAAGTGTGCTTCTCGGATTGCAATCAATGAATCAACAAAGGTGATGGTGTACATGGTAATCAAGCAATCAAGAATCATGCATAATAAACTCAAAGCAAATCATATCAAGCCTCAACAGTGATCACAGTCTCTAGAACACAACAAACTAAGCTCAATTCATCATTGGGATCGGAGAAAATGGACACAAAACACAAACAACACACAAAAACAAACAAAAATGCCAAAATTTCACAATCAGGGGCTCTGGCGTCCGGGCGCCAAGTTTGGGCGTCCGGGCGGATCAAGTGGCAGAGAGCAGTTTTTCTGAGATTACATTGGGCGTCCGGACACCTAGTAGGGGCGCCCGGACGGATTACACGATTCTTACCTCCCAGACTTGTGGGCGTCCGGACACTAGCAGGGTGTCCGAACGGATTAGCTACTGGAACTTGACAAAATTCAAAAAAATTGAAACATTTTGGCCAAAACGAACCCAATCTCCACCCCCACACTTAAACTTAACATTTTCCCCAATGTGATAAGTGAATTTAACAATAATCTTTGGGTGAGAGATATGACAAACAACAACAAACAACACACAAAACAAACAAACAAAACACAAAACACAAAACAAAACAACTAACAAAAAAAAAATGTGAGTGAAGTAAAATGAAAACTTCCTTATGGTGATCTCCACAATGATATTCAGTAGGCACCAACAATCACCAACCTCAAGGCATAAAGCCTTGACTTCCATACGTAAGGTCCAAGTGTGTTTGGAATTGAACAATTGAAAACAGAGGAAAAACAGCAGCTCAGACTTGACCTCCTTCCAATAATTTGGGCATAACTCCAGGAATATATGTCATAACAGTGTAATTCCAGTGGCATTGGAAAGTACACTCCAATAGCTTCATGATGGCCTTTGGAATCAAGGAAAAATAGTTCCTGCAGATAAACTTCTCGCTGGTCAAAGTGAGCTTTCAGAAAGTCAAAACAGCACTGAGTAGTGCCTACTCCAAACAAACTTTCTGCCGATCCGCTGGTTCAAATGTGGTGAAATTTAATTGGGGTACAGTAGACTCATAGATGCATCTTCTCAACAAGTTTCAGCCAATTCCAACGGCGGGATATGGAAATAAAGGCATCCAAAGTCGACTGTACTGCCCAGGCAACTCTGTTTTTGCAGCAAACAACACTTCTTGGGTTCCTCTCTTTTGAAACTCCGAACTTAGCTCCTTCAAAACCTCTGGAACTTCTTTATTGAATGAAATCAGAACTCAAAATGATATGGGGTTGCCTCCCCACAAGCGCTTTCCTTTATAGACTTCAAGCCGGTCTTGTCTCTTCATCTTGTTGCTCATGGAGGCTCAAAGCACTCCTTGCCACCAAAACAATTCATAAATGGTGTGGCCATGGACCTGCAGCTTTGAAACAGAGGCCATTCTTGCACGTTCATCTTGTTCACTGAAATCCCTAGAATCTCCCTTAAGCATTGGATCGCTTCTAGTTGTACCTCACTCAATGGAGGACTTTTCTTCTTGTATAACTCATATGTCTCGAAATTGGGAGGTGTAGGGAACAATTTATGCTCCTGAAGATGAAGAGAGGGTCTTGGCAGCAGTCCTCTCCTATGAATAGGATAATGAGGTGTAGGCAACAAACCCTTCATGTTCTCAAGAGTGGGAGGTGTAGAGGACACATGTTCTTCTTTTGAAAGGGATGTTGTAGATTCACTAGGCTCATGGACTTGTTCCACATTTGATACTTCTTCCTCAATGAGTGTAGGAACAATAATGTCAAACATATATTCATCACTATCCATAGAAGAAGGCTCTTGTTGCTCATGGGCAGCAACCAAAGGGGGAGGATTAAATTCTTTCACTAGAGGCTCTAGTGGATTCAATGGACCAAAGATCCTCTCACCTTTAGCTTGATCACCTCTCACCAAATCAATTGCAAACACTTCTTGGATAACCTCTAGGGGATAGCTAGGTTGAAACACTTGTAGCTTCACTTTTTCTCCTAGCACCTTGAGGCATATTGTACCTTTTGCACATTTATTTTGACACCCGCCATAGCCATAAATGGTTTTCCAAGGATGATAGGACACTCCTTGTCCATATGAACATCCTCATTCATGTCCAACACCACAAAATCAGCCGGAAGAATAAACTTGTTAACTCTTATCAAAACATCTTCAACAATTCCAACCGGGAGTCTAGTAGCTCCATCCGCCAATTGCAATGAAACCGAAGTAGTCTTCAAAGGACCAATGGCTAGCCTTTGGTATGTGGATAGAGGCATGATGTTAATACTTGTACCCATGTCCATGATAGTTCCATCAAAAGACTCTTTGCCAATTCTGCACCCTACCATGAAGCTTCCAAAATCTTGCTTCTTTTGAGGCAACCGATGTTGAATGATTGCACTAACCTCCTCATGTAGCTGAAATTTCTCATTGGCTGCAAATCTCCTCTTGTGCAAACAAAGATTCTTGAGAAATTGGGCATAAGCCGGTACATTATCAATGAGTTTTAGTAAAGGGACATTCACATCTGCCCTCTTGAAGGTTTCAAATAGTGAACTCATCAATCCATGCTTCTTCTTCCGCTTTCTCTTGGACAACTCAAGTGGTGGAGAGGAGACAATAGGCTCTCTTGACCCTTCATATTCTTGTTCATGCACATTGTCACTCATTTCTTCCTCCATGGATGACACAATCTCCTTTGTAGAAGGTGGATCATGCCTAGAAGCCTCCCTAGAGGAGTGTATGACCAAAGAGGGGTCCCTAGCCATCATGGCCTCTCCCTCTTCTGTAATGGTCAGCTCTTCCTCATGCCTAGAAGTACCTCTACTCAATGATCTCTCATATTTCCTCCTCTCATAGTCTCTATGCTCATAATCATCCAATGACAAGTGTCCAACAACTCTCCCAACTGAAATGTCTTCCTCCTCACTCCTTTCACCAACATTCACATCATCAAATCCATTTCCCGGGAGTACATTTTCTTCCTCCCGGTTCCCATCCTCCATATAATTAAAATGACTATGCATATTATTATTCAACAAATGGCCAAGAGGTACATTTTCTTCCCTCTTGGCCCCATATGTATGCACATCATCATCATCATTATGCACAAGTAATGGAGTGGAATCATAAAGCTTACTTGAGTGAAGAGTTGTGAGTTCATGATCTTGCTCAAGTAAATTGTGTACAGAAGCTTGACACCTCTCACTAGAAGCTTGCAATTGAGCTAACATATCTGCCAAGCTTGGCTCATTAAGTTCATACTCATGTGCTTGTTGGAACTCCGGTGGTGCACCAAATATGCTAGAACCATCATGTGAACTCCAATGATCATTAGAGAAATATGGATTGTTGTGGGAGTCATGGCCTTCATATTGGTATCCCCCATGATCTTGGTATGGTTGCTCTTCAAGATGTGGTTGAGATATCATTCCAATGCTATATCGATCATCTTGATGCTCAAATCTTCTAGGCTCTTCCCATTCTTGCCTCCATCTATCCATGTGTGATGTAGATGATTCACTCAAGTACCTTTAATATCACAACAAAAGGCTTAGAATCAACTTTTTAATCAATAAAACCAAAGTATACAAGGTATGGAACCGATTGGAAGCAACAAACACAAGAGAACAGTCAAAACAGTCTCTGGATAGCTCCCAGACGATCGGACGGAGTGAATCCGTCCGGACGGATTGCACGGGCAGAAGCTATTTATCACTTGGGCGTCCGGACGGAACTGTGGCGTCCGGACGGATTAGTTAGACAGAGAGGTTCCAGAGAGGATCCTGACGACCAGTAGCACAAAAACTATTTATTTACCTAAGCTAGACTTAACCAAATGACCTAAAATTTTAACCACGTATACTAGACACGTAAACACAGTAGCACACAAATTTTTAGAATTTTCTGGGTTGATTTACTATTTTAACAAAAATTGAGAAAACAGAGGACAATAGCTAAACGAAAACAGAAAACAGATTTTGAGAACTTCCCTAGATAGGCAAGGGAACTGACCTAGCTTGAATTGAAGCAAACTAAGATGCAACTACACACTTATGAACAGCAATAACAACACTTGACACAAGCTAAAAACAAATTCAACATACAATGCAAAGAAGGAAATTACACAAACAAACAACTAGATGCAAACTTAAGGAAACACAAACACTTATGAACAAACAACTACAAAACAGTTATCAAACAATCTAAACTAAAGAATAGTGCTAAGAACAACCCGGAAACGATTACCAAGAGATCAAGGTTAAACCTCAATCCCCGGCAGCGGCGCCATTTGACTCAATGATACCGGAGGGGTTGGTTTTGAGTATCGCCGTCAAAGTGTAGTGGATGGTATAGATTAAGACCGGGGGATTATCGTACCCAAGGGATTGGAAGGCCCTAAAATCACCTTGGTAAAGTGTGTGGTAACCAAGCTGTTCTAGCACTAAAATGGTGAGACAAGAGATGAGCTATATACTAGTGTAGTGAAGTATGTGCACATGGTTGTAGTGTTCATATTTTTGGTGTTTTCAAAGAGAACATGCAAGAAAGTAAATAAGTAACAATTGCAGATTTGATAAACAAAGTTATTGAGCTTACAAACTCAATTTCAATAGCTAGTGTACATCTCAAATTACAAGAATTAAAGCAATGAAACTAAAAGGTAAAAGAGTTAGAGAATGCTCAATGATGTTTCCAAGACTTCTCCTCCTCTTTTATGAACTCCTCCTTGCTCCAAGTCCCAATCCTTGCAATCTTTGATGTTGTTGTGGGGGCTGTTTTGGTGAGGTGAGGGGTAGCACGAATTTGGTGGTGAGAATGGAAGAGAGAAAAGAGTGAGGAAGGTAGAAGAAGAAAGAAAGAAAGGGTGAAGAAGGTGGCCGGAAGTGATAGGGAAAGTGGCCTGAATTTAGAATGGGAAGAAGAGAAAAAGAAGAAGAAAGAGAGGAGAGGAAGGAGAGGAAGAAGGGGGGCTGTGATATGTGATGGAATGAGGTCTGATCCTCTTCCCCCTTGCAGCTGCTAGGTTAAATGTTTCCCCAAGAAAAGGTGATTAAACAATAGCAAAGGGAAAAGAGAAAGTAAAATGCCTTGGAGGAAATTAAGGAAAAAGCATGCATGGGTGAAGTAAAATAGGACTTTTCTAATTTCAAGAGTGCAACAACCCATGCATGTTTCTGATTTGAATCTCTCCTCCATCTGTGGTGGTGCTCCGGTGGTGGTGCCGCCTCTTGTGGTGGTGGTTGGCCGGAAAAGTCGTCGGAAATGCAATTTCTTCATTTTCCTTCATTTCTTCGATTCTTCAAGGCCTTCAATGGCAACGTCTTCCGAAGGTTGATTTATGCAATCTTCAATGCCTAGAAGCCACGGTTGACTTCTCGTCCTCTTCTTGGAAGTGTGCCCAAAAGTACTCAAAATGCACCTTCTTGTGCCGAATTACCTCAAGTCACCTAAGTAACCTGAAATCATGAAAACGCTATTATTAGTAACAAAATGCCTTCGGGTAAGCTTAACTCTCGTGATTAGGAATACAATTTGCGCTATAAATAAGTGCAAATCAATTATTAGGACAACTGTAGAAAAAAAGTGTTGTCTGAAGAGGAAATTTTGGCAAATCAAACGACGTTATTGTAACAATTTACACGACGAGGCTAAGTTTAACCATCGTTGAATACAAATTGGGACAACAATAAGAGTTGAAAAGCATCGTCCCAAATATACATACACAACAGCAAGAGTTCAATGTGTCGTCTCAAAGGGTTACAGACGACAGGTATTGCAAAAACAAGTGTCGTTTATCTATAATATATACAACGGCTACCATAACTAAAACTGTCTTCCAAATGAAACTAGGACAACAGCGGGTTTATGAAATCTGTTGTATGAATGAACAACTAACAACATATAATACCTACCGACATTTATGCCTACACAATTATACAACGGATTTTGGCTTTATTCCGTTGACCCTAAGATAAGTAAACAACGGGGAATAGCCGTCGTCTGAATGCTCAATAGTCGTCGCCTCCTTAGTCCACGGAAAATTGTCCGATCAGACAATGGTTTTCACCCGTCGTGTGAACCTTTTCTGTAGTAGTGGGTGTGCTAGTTTGACGCACACTTTGGGTTTTAAGATTGTTCAATTGAGTGTTGTTGTTGCATACTCTTGTGGTTGTTCAATTGAACATTATTTGAAGCCTTGTTTGTCGATCAGTGTCGTACGGCTTACCGTTAAAGGGAATTTCAGTCTGCCTCCGAGGAACTAATATCGACTAATAATCTCTTATTTTATTTGAAAAAAAAAACATTCAAAAATCATCTCAAAATGAAGTATAACAAAAGAATTTTCATATATGACTTATAAACTTTATCAATATTCACACAAAATTAGTTGATCTACGAATCGATGGCCTATTATATTCCAACTAAATGAAAAAAACAAAGTTGTTGGTGTTTTTCAAACTCGATTCTTTGTTGGCTCCAACCTCAAATCCCCAAACTATCTCTAAACATAAGACCTAATGACACTAATCAGATGAGAGCTGCAAAATAATATAAAACACATACACCAGTTTAATCATAAAAGGAAACAGTAAATAATGAGGGTCTTAAACTCTTAACCCCTGGCTGAACCGTGTCAACATTTGGGCCTATTCCCTTTGCGTGTACCCAACAGTTACGACTGATGCGCTGTCCAGAGCCCTTATATATACATCCCTAGCCTGCAACAACACACCATCACATCACTTGCCTGACAGTGCACATCGTCACCAAAACTATATTACCGACCGCTGCATGAACCAGCAACCCTAAAATGGCATCGAGGAATACGTACAACTGGGACACAGAGTTGTCGGAGGAGTTGTGGGAACAGATAATACCAAGGCTAGTGCCCGGACCGAAACTGCACGATGTGCTGGAGCTACGGGAGGTATCAAGTCGGTTCGAAAGAAGAGTTATGTCCCCTGGGGTATTCAGAGAGGCAGACCTTTCCATTCTTGATCGAGGCCCGTACGAGTGGCAGTGCACATCCGATGCTCCGGCGAGGAGGCCATTAGATTTGGCCGTCCTATCGGGCAACCTAGACAGCATTTTCCGAGAAGGAATGATGAAAATGTATTGCCGAAGCAGAACTGAACTGGAAGAGGGAATGCGGCAGTTAAAGCGAGCGGCGGACGACGATCATGTCCATGCGGCATACATTTACGGTCTATACCATTTGTGCAAGGGAGGCGAGGTGGGTGAGGAGGGGTTAGAGGTGCTGTCTCGATTTGACTTCGACGACGAGGATTCGTCAAACTACATCACGTGATCCCGAGAATATTTATGCACGTACTTCTTCTCACATGGTCGATTAAGCAATGTACATGCGACTATGCACTGGTTGTTGAGCACTTTGGAGCCAGGACATGATCAACACAACGACTGCTTGGCAACAGAGTGGGGCTCCCCAAATCTGAACGACTGGGACCCTCGGTTTCACTTTGGCTATTGCCACCGGTGCCATTGCCTGACGGAAGCCAACGTCCTACGCCGTATACTGGCCGCAAGGTCGACTTATTCGTTTATAATGCAATTACCCTAATTCTGGAAAGATGTGTTGGGCTTTTGGATGATATAGTGGGATTATGACGATTTGTCGTATAAATCGATAGTAGTTTCGTCGACGTTTTGCATATATGCATATATAGTAAGTAAATTGTTGAATTTGTTTGTGAATTTGCAGTTTATTATTGCAACTACTGTTGCTGATGGGAAATGGGGCTCCTTCCGAATGATACTAGGCACAATATGTGCCATTTGTACCGATTATTAATGTGCGAAGGTTTTTTATATAATAATTTTCATCTTATACCTAGAATTCGCAAATCACAACTATAACGGAATAACAAATATTTGTCAAGCGTATAGAGACGATTTATGAAAAATATGAACATTGAAATGTATATAAATGATTTTTTGAGATAGGAATTGAAGATGAAGATAGCGAGAGAAAGCACCATGGAATACCAAAAATATGCAAGAAAAGTAGCCCATATTATGAAAATGTCGATTGTGCAAGTCGGCATGCTATACAGATTGAGTGGAACCTTACGTGATGATCAATTTATGGAGGACTAAAATTTGCACATAGGTTAACCCATATTATGGATGGCGCCAGCTACTAAACTTTGGTCGGGAATGAAATATCAGGTGGATCAATGTGATAGTTTTAATGTCATGTATGAATTAAAGTTATGAAACATAACAAATATCATGTATTGGAGGGGCTTAACATCCCTGAAATTTCATATGACGTAGAACAACAAAACTAAATGAAGATAAATCATAACACAATATTAGCAAAAGATTGAAAATATATATTTTGTCGGTCAATGGTTAAAGGGATGGTGAAATTCATATTAGTATGAAGGCCAAAAGTTATGGAAGTTATTTTGAGGGTATAGGAGTATGTTCACGGAATATACCTTATATGGCGATTTAACCACAATTCATCGTGGATACACCATCTTTTCTAATTAATTAAGTGTTATGAATGATGGTATATACATGAGACTATATACATATCATTTAGATCCCCACGTACATACAACAAACTTATAGACTCGTCCAATGGTTGGTACGTAACTCGGTGTATAACTGTTTAACCAACTATAATGTGGCATGTGGCCAAGACGTCAATGTTGCATATGCTGCACTATAATGACCACCGCACCGCACCCGTATAACTGCATGTGGCTCTGGACGCATATAGTTTGAAATATTAATGGTGCTCTGTTCTTCTAGTTGCAACAACACTTGTCAATCACTCGATCATGGTCACTAATGACATTGACGTGGTAACACGCATACACAATTAGGAATCACCGTGGTTAATTTGCTCGTTGACCACACACTTCAGTTAATCACCACATAATTTATAACATACATACAATTTAACTACGAATGTTGGGCATTTTACATTCATACAGGTCGTAACATTACATCTACCAACCCAACCTCGGATGTCTATATTTTTTCCATCTTCACAGTCGTTTTCCAGGCATTCGTCATAGTTGACAATTTCTTACTTAACATAACATTTAGAGCCTATGCACCCATCCGCAAAAGGCAAATGCCAATTTGCTAGGCCAATTGATATTTTAAATACATTATTTTAATTTATCTTTCAATCTTGAATATTTGGAAATAATAATAAGTTCGCATCTTTAATCTTCAACATTTGTGGATAAAAATCATAATTTGATTATTTTAATATCAATACCATTTTTGTATAAATTATATTTATTATAAAAATTATTGTTAAAGCCAAATCTTTACCGACGGTTTTGCCTATGCTCTAGTCACTAAACAACAAGTTTGCCCATGCATGAGGATGAATTAGTCAACGCTGAGTTACGAATAAAAAATAATTCTTGAATTTGACTTAATACATGTTAATTATTTTTTGATTAATTAGAAGTGGTAAGACCACAAAAAAAAATTTTAAAAATGAAATACTTAGTCATGTTAAGTGATCACATACCTAATTTTGTATTACAAATTAGAGGATGAGAAATATTTTGAGTAAATAAATGAAAGCGTAGTGAAAACATTAAAAATTTCATATTTATAAATTTAAATTTTTGAAAGTTGATTAAAAATTATTTGTATGAGTAGTATAGGTGAATTTAAAAGTTATAAGTTGGTTAATACAAGTTATTATTTTTTATTCAATATTTAGTTTACTAATTTTTGTACCTTCATTAAAAATATTGGATATATATAATAAAGTATGATTTATATAGGTTAGAGCGTTGGCAAAATTTTCTTAGGGGGCGGGTTCAAAACTTGGTATCCACTGAATTTTTGTTTGATTTTTACCAAACTTTTCTTCAACCATGTGGATCACATGGTGCAATATCGCGAAATTTCGATATTTTCATAAAATATTGTAAAATATCTGGATTTTTCCAAAATTTCGGCCGAAACGTACTTGGTATGTGGAGATAATATTGGGAAGCTGAAAAAACGAAAATATCGTCGAAATATTGGGGATATTTTTGAATAAAAAGTCCTTGATTTAACGCAATATTAAAGGGTACGTAGGTAAAATAATGGCAGACTGAGGACCAATTCAAGTACAACTAGAGTCTTTATTACATTTCAGATACTATGTATTGCATTTAGTGATAATTCAAGTATCACATTAGAATTTTTTTCCAAGACTGATTATCCTCATACCTTGCACTAATCCGTCACTTTGTAGTTGTTTACATATAAATCGGCCCCAGCCTTGCCTTGTCCGATGCGGGCTGAGGAGAGAGAGCAGTGTCAAAAGAAAAGATCGAAATGGATTAACCCCGCATTTATTGTTCGGCATGCTTGCCCCCACCTGCCCCGGTCTTCCAAAATCCACATAAATCAATGCTAACTTAACTTAACTGACTCCACTCCATAGTTTTAACCCAACATGGCCAATTTCGACCATCCACTCCTCATAACTTCACTAACTCACTTCTACCTACATATAGAAAAGTCGTCTCCATTCCCGTCATTGCAAACCGTCGTTTTGAAACCACCCCTTAACCTTCCCTATGCGGTTTCTAGATTAATCCACCCCTCCACTCTACCATCGCCCTCAGCTGCAAATCGGTTGGACTCGGCGCTATTTCGCAGTAACTCTTGCAACTCCATATCCCCTACACAGATGGCAAACAACGAATGCCCTCGGTTTGCCCTGATTGCCGGTCGGTTATTGGGAGACCGCGACTTCATTATAAAAACCTCCGACCACACATACACAAACTTTTTTTCCTTTCCACAAACTTGTTTTGTGCCCTCCCCACCTCCAAACCTTCACAAATGCTAAACACTGTCGTGCTGGTCTTTTCTCCTTCCTGCCTCCTGTTTACCGTTACATAGTATCACTGAAACCTAACCATGGTTTCATACTTTTGTGCAGATGGTACCGCCGGAGTTCGGTCACCAACATCATTATGGGTCGGTGGCTGGGATGGCGAATATCTTCCTCGAAGGTTTGCGACTGCCAGTCTGGGAAGTTCGACTTATTCGACATGATGGCAACCTCTACTTTCAGAAAGGCTGGAATGATTTTTTTCAGACTAATTCTCCCACCTCCATATGATTGGATGCTGCTATGTTTTCAGTACGAGGGGAATTTGACTTTCACCGTTTCCAGGTACAACCGGACCCCAATAATTGACTAACTGCCTTCCCGGTAATATGCAGTAGTATGCAGTATTAGGGGGAGTATTAGGCCATTAAAACCTGCTGTGGCAATATGCATCTGCTCTAATGCGCATGGCATGCCACCTCCGACCCTATATCATCGAGCAGCTCACCTATAGACAAACCACTGGCTGTCATTTAATCTATTTTCTTAATCTATTGGGTGCCCAATCATAACAACGACAACGATCACACTAATATACCCACTTACCGACATATCAAAATGAAAAAGTGGCAGTTCTTGGAATTGAAACAGGCATATCGCATCTACATCATCATTACATCATTTAATGCATAGGATATGGGTTGATTTCTTGGGATATCCATGCCAATATGCCTTGTAAACAACCAATCCCAACAACCAAATATCATTACAAAGGGCCATTACAAATTGTGAGTTGTGACCCTTGTGTGGGCATTTAAATGTCCCAATGTCAAAACATCAACCCCAATTCAGTGCTGACGGTTCTATACTAATCAGTAATAAGATACGGAAGTAAGATATACTCCATTTTAGTAACGCTATAATTTCATAGGCTCATACAGCTACGTGTCCTACTGTATAATGTGGTCTTGAAGCTTCGTGTGGATTATTTGGCCACGATTGAAGCTCACACTATTGTCCGCAAGACCTTATGGTCTTAAATACTGTACCATAGTGCAACATTTCAAAACCTTAATGGTTAATGTGCCTTTTATAGTGTTTTCCACATTGTATGCTTGAATTGGTATGAACTTGCACTACACTAATTGCACTATAGTCATAACATGAATAATTATTTATTCGCATTTTACACTCCTATTTATGCAAGGCAACACATTGCTGATATTAGTCTTTTAGTTATTGTACGATTGTTTTTATTTTGATATGCACTTGTGCATCTTGTTATATGTTTATTTTTGGGCTAATATAGTTATATGATTATCCTAATTGCAAAAATAACTGCTTATAAAGTACATAATGCATTATATCAAGTGTAAAGAAAGAATTATTATCTAAAGTATCTACCTTTGATTCAAATGATTGTCAAAACTTCTTAGTCGAATGCGCCCCATTTTATGAATCATGAGTGATATATCAAATTATTTTTTATTACTATAAGGTCAGAAAGACTAATACATAAATAAGATGGATATATCCAAGAATTTACAAAATAAATTTTACCTTAATGTGGATGTTAATTAAGAATACTCGATACATGTTTTTTGCTCTAAACTTCACCTGTAACATAGAACATGACAATCATATGGATTTAATACATCTTTAGCTATTAGAATTTTCTTTTTTTAGCCACAAAAAATTTTCTTGACAAAGTTGAAAATGATTACATTGAGTTATATGTACCAGATAATAAGCATATGGAAGGGACCTGCTCCACCTGGAATCTTATAGAGTCTCAAAATTGTTTCTGTTCCTAATTGCCACGGGAAACTTAAATATCTCTTCACATCTGATGTAGCTCAATGTCTTTCACAATTGGAACACCTTTGGGTAGAAGATTGTTCTAGGTTGGACATAATAATTGAAATAAGTGACTATATATATATATGGAGCAACAAGATCGTTCTTCCAAAGTTGCAAAACATAGTTTTGATACGTCTTCCAAAGCTGACAAGGTTGTCCAGTAGTGGTAACAACAATACTATTGATTTTGGAATTGAGTGCCCTTCATTGGAACACTTGTACGTGGATAAGTGCCCCCAGTTTTTAATCTCTGCTTCTGACTTTCACAGCAGCAACCAAGTCCAACTCAACGATTATCAAAATTGGAATACTCTACGGGGAAGGTGGCACTCAGGGTATGTTCCTTTGTCATAAAGTATATACGTTTCAAAAGACATTTTCATCTATAAATCATATTAATTCATCCACAGTGATAATTATTCTCCATCTTTAGCTATTAGATCTTTTTCTAGATGTTTAAAAATAATAATACCACCAAAACATGAGAGTTTCTTATAAACTTCGATTAATTTCATGTCGTCATACACTTTGCTTTACAGGTGCTAATAGATTTGATCAATACAATCCCTATTCGTTAATTATCCAATCAATTTTTGTTGGTATAATTATAGAGTAGCAGGATTAGACACATAGTGAGAAGTACAAACTACAAAGGCAAATGAACAAAGACTTAAAAAAACAAGTTGTAGATTTCTTCTAATGATCATACTCATAACCTCATAAAAGCATAACCAAAACCAAGATTCTCATCATTTTCCTAAATTCAAAAATCTTGCTCGACATATACCCAAAATTAAAAGTTCCAAATTAATTACCATAATCGAGACTTGTTGGCCAAAATCAAACCTTTGTATAAGCTATGTATAGTCAAACCACCAGAATTGCTAAACCTCAAATATAATATCGAAAAGAAAAAGACGGAAGATGAATGAACATACCATATCTATCAAGTCCAAGCACAATTGATGTTTTAAAACACTCTTCAAAAAGTTGAGAATTCTTAAAAGAACAGAACAGCCCAGAGTAAGAGGAGTCATGAATCTCACTGAAGAATGAGAATTGCAAATTTGAAAGGTTACCAAATTTTTGGGGCTTGGTTTATGCAGAAGATTAGAATTTTGGGGAGAGGAATGCCCACGAGAAAGTAAAAATTTGGGAGTAAAGACTAATAATTAAGGGTGCAATGACAAAAAAATATGCTAATATGGGTGCTAAAAAACTTACAGCATATTGTATTTTTATGCTAGCCATTTGCAACCTTTAGTAATAAACGTTAAAAAAAATGAAAGTGATTTATAAAAAAAAAAAAGAAACCGTCTTCGCAGCATTTAATTAATTAATGTTGCAAATACTAGCCATTTGCAACCTTTAGTAATAAACGTTGTATTTTTATGTTGTAATATTCCACTTTTCTTGTAGTGATCATTTATGATAATTTTAAGGTTTTATTTTCCAAGTAATTGGAAGGCCGGTGTTACATCAAAAGAAATGCTGAGAATAAAAGTTTTTATCATCTTTATCCTAACGTATAAAAGTTTTTATTTGTTAATCCTCAGATTTCGGCAATTGATCTCAATTTCTATTTTGGATTTGGAGATTTTTAATGTAATAACTATACACTTATTTTATGATATTATGAGATTCTGGTATCATGTCTCTTGTCATCGAGTTGAGGCAATCTTAAACTTAAGTTGCCTTATAACCTTTTATAAGTAGCCTATGTTAAAGAAGAACACTCCGAAAGTCTAGATGAAACACAACATTATAAAGGGAAGGATGTTTAAGGAAGTGCTTACGAAACTCTTTCAACTTGACGTTGATGAACAAGAAATGTAAGAATCAGTAAAGTTTCATGGGTATAGGAATATTTTGATCTCATATAAGCTCCTTAAACATGGTAACAAATTGACTCATCAAATGTTTAACACATTTTTGGGTGATAATCGAGATTTTTGATACACCATCTACAAAATAAGTGTAATCGGAAGTAATTATCGCAATGTCAAACTGTTATAAATGTTAGGTAAATGGACATTCTCAATCATAAAAGTAACTGGAGAAGATTATTATTACATTGATTAAATATTGTAAATATAATGGTTATCCGATTATACTATTAGGTGATATTTCGTGTTCTATCTACCATTGTAATAGTATAAATAATGGTGCACCCTAATGGAATAAGATATTCTAATTTCTTCACATTCTTTATGTCTCTCTTCTTTTCTATATATCTTTTCTAATTTACAACACGTTATCAGTACGTATGATCAACTCATAACTCTACAATGATCTAAGAGTATTATGAAGCAATTTAGTTGCTTTCGATCAAAACTCTTGATCTATGAGTTTCATATGCCATTGTTCATGTCATGTCAGATGATTTATAGTTTTGATTTTGCAAAACCCTTAAAAAAAAAAAATCAAGCCATAATCTCATAATATTTTTTTTTATATATACAAAATATCTTCATAACTTAGAATACTCAAACATCTTCCTTACAAAAGGCTAGAAGACAACTGAAGTTTAAAGAAATAGCAATCTATAGAATACTACTTGCTTTATTTGTTCTATAAAATATCATCATAACTTAGTATACCTCATAATTTAAAATAGGTTGCAAAACGTGTGGAGTTTTTTCCCAATCAGAGTATGATGCAGTGGAAAGGTTGGTCATGGATCTTCAGACGAATGTCAAACAACACCAGCGAGGCAGAGGCTAGCCCTGCATCTAGCAAACTTATTTGAGTGAAAGAAGAACATTAAAATGAGATATCCCCAAGACTTTGTATTCACAAGGCTTTAAATCTACCTCCTCTATGGACAAAGAAACCTAAGTTTTTTAAATCCCGACTTCACCACCAATTCAGATTGATTATACTGATAATCTATTTTCCTTCTTGTGATATGGTTGCAACATGCGTTGACACTCACCTTTAACTTTATCACCTCTACAAATCGAGTTGGAGCTGACAAACATGTGGGTTGACTTCATTCCATGCATCCATGAGATTCTACACAAAGATTAGTCTGAAATTAATGAAATTCTTCTTGAAATTCAAAGAAAAGTGATTTTTCCGAACCTCTCTGATAGATGAACAGTAACACGCCATCAGTTTCTGCTATGTGATGTGCAAAGTCAAGATGATGTGGTTCAACTGAGGCTACTGCACAGATCTTACTCGTCATTCATGTATTGCTTCAATCATCAGCTTCGATCCAAGAGCTTTCAGAAGCTCTAGGATGGTTACCTAAATCTTTAGCTGTACACAGAGAGATTGATAGCTAGGGTCTAACCCAAACAATTGCTATCGAAGATCGAAAATTCTTGGCGGTACTTAGGTATATATTAAAGCACATGCGAAACAAGGCTTGGGGATTAAACCTTAGAAATCAAAATCCTTATTCGATATGTTCTATTTTATAAATTCGTTCGCGAATGTCAAAACAAATTAGAGTAAACATGAGGTTGTGAGAGTACGTTCTTAGTGATTGATAGTTTTGAAAACGAAGATGATGAAGATTGAGATCGAGCAAAGAAATTTATTGGAGTGTTCGCAAGACGTCTGAAATCTAAGCACAGAAAGACGCGAACCAAAACGAATCATGAGTAGCAAAAACGGAAGAAGACATAAAAACATTATATCTAGGGCTAATGGCAACACTATAAAAAAACAGTTAAGAAGAGATAAAATGGTAATTTCAATCATCTACTCAGTTAAAGCCGATACTGTTCATGGCTTATGAACAATGCGATGATAAATAGATTATACTAATTATTAACTTATTAAAATGATATGTAAGATAATATTACGGTTGTGTTGTTCTATTGTCCTTTATTAATAGGGTTGTTATATGATGTCATCAAGATGAGATGATTTAATAATAATAATAACAAATAACAGTTTGACCTTTTTTTTTTACGTGTCCAACATAAGTTCGTAAGTTTGCACCGTATGATTATGCTAGTTAAGAGTCTAAAAAAAAAAAAAATAAGCCACCATTAACCATAAGTAAATCATACATCGGAACTCTTTTACAAATATATGTTTAGAATTTGATATGTTTGAACTTTGTGGCTTTCCTCATTGCATGTTGATGAGTTTAATCATACACAAAACTGCAGAGTACATATCGCGGGTATTGAATACAAGGTTTTAGTTTAGCGATATTATTCAATGATTCTTTTCTTTAAATCTCAAAGATTGTATAGGAAAGATCTCTACAATATTTTTTTTTAATTTCTTTCTTGAAGTAGAAAAGCGTAGGTTCTGATTTGCACTTATTCCTAATCACGAGAGTTAAGCTTATCCGAAGGCATTTTGTTGGTTCTAATATGCGTTTTCATGATTTCAGGTTACTTGTGTGACTTGAGGTAATTCGGCACAAGAAGGTGCTTTTTAACTACTTTTGGGCACACTTCCGAGAAGAGGACAATAAGTCAACCGTGGCTTCTAGACATTGAAGATTGCACAAATTTACCTTCGAAAGACATTGTCATTGAAGGCCTTGAAGAATCGAAGAGAGGAAGGAAAATGAAGAAATTGCATTTCCGGCGATTTTTCCGGCCAACCACCACCACAAGAGGCGGCAGCACCACCGGACCACCACCACAGAACGGGAGACTCCCCTGCACCAGCTATGTACAAGTGTAGCACAGTTCACACACCCACTGATCCTCTCACATTTCCACTCACCGATAATTTCCTCCACTTCCCATTACTTTCCATTTCTTTTCCACTCCACTCATCCTTGCCATCTCACCCCACTAGGAAACCCTAGTGGACTCTTGGGGGTTGAGGAGACTACCCAGAACCATTCCCCATTCATTTTCTCTAAACCAGTTCTGCAAAACCACTTACTGACGTGAAAACCGTCCGGACGCCGAGGCTTCTGCCCGGATTTGTTCTTCAGTTTTCATCATCTTCCACCACCCATCTCACTTCCATCCCTTCACGAAATATCTTCCACACATCCCAAACACTACAACTATCCACTTTTCACCACCATTCCACAGACCTACCTTCACCACAAGTTTCTATCCATCAAGAGGAGCAAGGAATCAGAAGTTAGACACTTGCTAGAGCTTGAAGGAGGAGAGAAGAACAAAGAGGAGGCATGCACGTATCTTTGGAGTCACTAAGGAGCTGTTGGCTACGACCTTTGAGCAATTCTTAACTCCTTCTCTCTTTAGTTTTATGTTTATGCTTTCATCTTTGAGATTAATGATGTATTTGACAATGAGTAGTGAGTAGTCTATTAGATTGGGGGCTAGGGTTGTGTGCTCTAGCCCATGATAATGTTTTGATGAATGATATGGAATATGCTTGATGCTTTTATTTATGGATATGTTCATTGTGTAAATGCAGTTTTGTTTGATGCTTGTGTAGGAACTTAACTAATTCTTAAGCATGTGTTGGACTTAACTTGTTAGGATTTTATGATAGCTACATTTTATCCTATGTGTTTAACTTTGAGCATGATGAGCTTAAGTAAATGAGCTTAACTTGTTTGAACCTTGATTCTTGAAACTCTATGCCTAGGAAGTTTGTTTGAGACCCTAACAAGGCTGGAATAAATGGACTAGGAGTATTTGTGACCCTAATAAGGCACAAAATATGCCTAGAAGAGTCAATCCTAGAACCATAACATGGTCGGATAAGGGGTTTGATCCTTAGTGAATTCATTGTTGCATTTTCTTGAAGTTCAGCATACATTTGATTGGGGTAGAGTGGACCCGAAACCCCAATGGTTTCCATCATTTAATCACACACAAATAATGCTAACTTACCATTTATGAAATTATTTTATTTTATTTCTACTAATAATAAATATTTTATTTATTTTTTAATTCTAACTTACAATATAATAAATTATTTTATTTTATTTCCATTAATAATAAATTATTTTATTTTATTTCTACTATTAATAAATTATTTAATTATATCTACTAATAATAAATATGAAATGACGAAAATACCGTCCACAAAATCCCAAATCTGATGGTTGGATGACATTGATCAAATTCATAGAGTATAAGGGTATAACTGATGAAATTGAAAGTATAAGGACTGAACTGATTTTAAGTGTAAAGTATAGGGTAGTAAACTGAAATTAGCCCTTATGTTTATAGTACACCAAAGTTTGTGTGAAATATAAACCAATATAGATAAGAAACCTTGTACTAGGAAACTTTAATCTTCTGATTCTGTTCTATTTTATTAAACATATTTTTTTTAACAAAAAATAAATAAATAAATCATCTGCCCAACTCTTTTTACTTTAGATAGAGATTGACAAAGTCATTCTCCAAGTAAACAAAATGAAGGGTCAAAATCTCATGGTTTCAATAGTTAGGTCCGTAACCATGCCTTCATTTCACTCAAACCTCAACACGCCAACTCTTACACTGCACATTTGTTTTTTACTTCTTTTTTTATAAATATCAAATAGTACATTTCAAAATTTGTTTGCAACTTTGCAATAAATAAAAAGGCGAAATGAGCATTGGGTGTAGTCCAGTTGGACTAGGGAGTGGTCATCCCCGCTCACAACCCGGGTTCGAATCCCCCCTCCCCACAATTTCGAACTTTGGAGCCATTTATCCCCCTCCCCTTAAAAAAAATAAATAAATAAAAAGCCGAAGTATATTTGTTACCGTTGATAATACCAGATGAGGACATAGCTCGGCCAAAATCCTGAAGAGAGTAAATTGTTAATGGCAAAAATGTGTCCACCTTTGTTCTTTGACATCTAGGCTTACAGGACCAGATTGGCAGATTATTGGCATGAAAAACTTCGGGATTTTTTGAATACTTATTCTTTTTCCCGCTTTTGGTTCAATTTATGGATTGTACTCCTGGGTCCAAGAAGGTACATGTACTTCAGAACAGTGTTGTATCCTCAGCCAAATGGAAAAGTTGAAGCAATGTAAATATTCATCAAGAAAAATACATGTAAAGTAGCATGTCAATTTAAAACAGAGACCCTCTTTGGTTGACACTTCCCTCTGAGAAAGAATAAGTCAATTGCACTAGGTTTTACAACAAACACGACGATCATGAAGATGATGAAGCAGTACTGCCAAATGTCAAATTCAAAAGTTACTTAAATCAAAACTAGATTGATAATCACGAAATTCTAGCCACATTGATCTGCTATTCCCTTTGAAGTAGATCATCTGGCTCTGAGAAAGACAGAGCCCTCGGTCCCCAAAAGGTTGAAAAAATTAACAAAGAAAAAAAATATATAGAAACTTTGATAGGCTGGATCTGGATATGTCACAGAGCTCATCACTTGAGATGCATTTTATTGTAGTTATCTGCAGCTTTAGATAATGACTGAATTGAAACTGGAAATGCTGAACCCATCTGCACAATATCAATGGACTGGATTAGTTTAAACTCGCAAGGGCATGTAATTAATTAAAGAACAGATCACGTATGCATGATCCAAAATAAAAGTAAAGTACGAAACATAATAGTAACAGGTTATGAGCTTACGGTGCTACATATGTGGAAGGAGTTGATATACCCAGCATATTTGGAAGCTGTGAAAATGAAAATTGCAAATGATTGTCATAACCATCAAAAACATAGTAGTATATTCACTAGATGAAGAATAATATAATGCGAAAGATATTCTGATCAACTGACTAAAGGTGCACAATCATTTTGAAGATCTCAAATATCATTTCCCCAACTGTTTGGCATCATTTACAGTGTTACAAAAGTAAAAGAAAAACAATTGGCCAATTTTCAAATCAATCCAAGTTCGCCGATGGAAAGAGGAACAAAATACATTCGACATTGCACATGGTTTGTCACCCCATAAAAAACAAAAGGCATTTAAGCTCCTAGTAAACTAAAAGTCTAAAAGTCACTAAAGAGAAAGCTGTGAATGCTGCCTATGTCCTCTTTTCCAAGTACTTTTATGATCTAATGTTATCACAACCTCGGTCAACCAGCCAAATATGAAGCAATGTTTACCTATAGACTAATGGCAGCACCCGAGAGATTATGATAATGACTTTTAACTAGAGTGGCACTATTATTGTCACCCCTTTCTATAATTTTCAGTGCTGGTCCCATGGTCCCATGGAGGCAGGATGGCTGCTGTCGGAAACTAACTCAAGAGTTTCAAATGGAAATAGAGGAAAATTGCAGATGAATAGGTTGAGCAAAGATAAATTCGAGAGAATTGAAGTACGTGGGTGGGATGTGTCAAGAATGTGGTTGTCAAATTGCCACTCTGTAATTATTCTGTGTTGTATTTTAACGGACTCTTCAATTTTCTTAAAAATACCAGGGTGGGGAAGGAGGGAAATCATTAGATACACCTACAAATCTTGAGCTCACTCTCTGTGATCCAAGAATGTTCAACTATTTAATAGAAAAGAGGACATATAGCTGACAGCACATACGACCTATAATTAAATATCCTTGTCTAAGATTATAATTGCTCATGCATACTGTATAGGTTCTCAGATATCTATGCCAAGCTGAGATTAAAGCTTTCTGATTTGGCTAAGAGCTTGTACTGAGCAGAACAATTTCAGTTTACGTCTGGCTCCAAGATGAATAATACATTCAAGGGCATGCTCAACATGGCTTGAAAAAGAACATCTGTAAGTCCATTGAGAAAAAAAAAACAAAAAAGTAGGCATTTGCTTGACCATCCAATAAGCTTCATGCAATAAAACTGTTAAGGGTTGCAAACAAGAAGTACAGCAAAGATATGAAGTTGGGTCCAATGTGATACAAGTTTTAAAATGAACAGTAGAGGTAACTATTAAGGTCTAATGCAACACATTCATGCACTAGCAGTTCATTTTTTGGTACCGGATCATTTACAAGTTACAACTGTTAGACAATCATTAAACCTCAAAACCTTAGAATGCTAAAGTATAACCTAGTTGGCAATTTAACTTCAAATTCAGATCAATTTTACCTTTATTTCTTTATTTAGCCCTCTTTATTTATGTAGCCCACAAACGTATAGGAAAAACAAGAGTAGTTTATGCCACTTACACTTTTTTAAACCCGTAGGTTTTGCCAGCAAAAGAGAACTCATAAATGCACCGACATTCTCCCGCAGATACTCCTCCGTAAAGCTTACCTGTAAAGAAGTATCAATCAAATGACTTTATTTAGGATAATAGTGATGACAATAGATAAACAAATGAGAAAGAAAATTCCCTAAATTTTTCTCCAGGCAACAAGTATCCATAGAAAAGAAACATCCTGCATGGAATAAGAGTATGGTACCTTTCCAAGTCCCACATGTACAATTGATGTTCTGTCCATTTTATACTCAATATGACCTTGTCTTACTTTTTGAAGTGCCCCAACAATGTCATTAGTCACAGTACCTAGCTATTTGATATATAACATAGCCAACATTAGTGGATGCCTTCAGCAAAACTGAATAAGAAATTACAATAAGATAAAACTCACTTTACGGTCAGGCATCAAACCACGCTCTCTAAGAATCCTTGCTATCTGCAAAACGTTAAACATTCTCTTTGACTAATTGGAACAATGAATATTACTAATCCACACTAAAGCATCAAAATTCCAAACCTTCGCTAGACGCATAACCATTTCATTTGTAGCAAAACACTTGTCAACGTTGAGTTTACGACTGCCTGCATGATACAAGCTCATATCATAAATTGAAATAATAAATTGATTGATTACTTCTACAACTCGAGCAACGTTTGATAGGAGGAGGTTTAGACTAAAACCAAACAATCATAATTATTAAAATGTCAAAATCAATAACTAATATATTTAGTGGACATGAAAGTAGATCAGTAGCAGCAAGGGTTGGTTTATTACTTGCAATTTCCTCCACCAGGTCAACACCGCCAACAATATCTGCTCCAGCAGCTCTAGCCTCATCTGCATCTGCACCTTCAGCAAAGAAAGCAACCCGGACTACCTGAGAAAATGGTAGTGGTCAAGCAACCAGGCAGAATTTAAGCCAAAGAAAAACACTCCATAATAATTAGCCAAAATTAGATAACTAGATAACTACCTTTCCGCTACCATGGGGCAAAGTCATGTTGCCACGAACTGCCTGCACTTCAACAATCAGGTACAAGTTCATGTTAATTAAAATTTTCAAATAGCAGTTTTGGAAAAGAAAAAAAAATACGACACAATAGATTATAAGCATAAAATAAACAATAGAAAACAACTAGGATAACTTTTATTTATTTAAGGCCCATTTCATATGTTTGTTTCAAAATCGACTAAGCAGTAGAGAGCGAGAAAGAGGAGAAAAGTGAGGAGATGAAAAATGTGAAGGAAAGGGAAGAATATCTATGTATATGGAATGAAAAAAAATTAAGAGCTTTTCTTTTAATAGTTTTATGTTTTCTCTTCATTTGTTCTCCACCGCTCTCATTTCTCATCTACCTCTCGCATTCCATACCTTTCTATTATATTTTGAGAACAAAAAAAGACTGAAACAGAAACACAAATACAGTACATAAGGGACACTTAATTTTAGGAAATTATAACACTGGTGGAATCCATGCGCAATCAAATGAATCCAAACATTATGGTTTATAAGTGTAGTAAATGAGGCTAACATGTCCAGATGCATATGGCCCCCAAAATCAGAGGTTATCCATAATTGAATACATGAATACAAGGAACTTAGATACAGTGGTCAAGTCAGCCATTTACATACCCATGTTATTTTAAATAACCATTTGATGGCCTTACATCTATATTCCAAACATGGAATTGATACAGCATCCTGAATGCTAATTACCCCCTCTTGAAGGCCAACCAAAATACACATTTGTAATTTTTCTCTCTAACTTTCTTCAAGATATTTTAAGTTTTCAATATTTCAGCCCTATGATTAATACCTACTAGCCATCTAACACACACTCATGTGAGATCACCAACCTTTTCAAACAGTAAATAGGCAGTCATATTGCGTTATCATTTTATCATATTGACTGTTATGCCCACACATTTTAAATTACCTAGAGTCAATTTTTAAAAATCACGCGGTTACTAGTCATGGAAAGAATTTCAAGTCTAAAACTAATAAAATGAGCTGCAGGTCTACAACTCAGGCACTGCTTCAATATATTCATATAGCTAAAGGTTACAAGTTACTACATCAAAGTCTATTTTGTCAGGAAAAAAAAATCATGCTTAAGTGAAAAGAAGATTTTACTCAGATGGGATGGCATATTACATTTCGCTTCGCATCAATACCCAATTGTACATGAGCTTCAACAGTTTCGTCAAATTTGCACTCGGGAGTAGCCTGTAAAATAACTAGAAAATGAGAAAAAGAGAGCTAGCTTGTATAAGAGTCATTTACAAATAACAAACACTTTAAAATGAAACAAAATGCTGATAAGCAAACTATGACAGAAAATGAAACAAGTCTAAAGGCCTCCAACTACTTAATCAGTAGTTCTAAAAGAGAAACATCTTATATGCTTAGCTCAGTATGGACATTGAATAGTGAGGATATAAAGCCAGTCCTACGGAACTTTAGTCCTACTAATAAATCAGTAGTCACAAACAATAATAGTTCAAAGCAAACTTTAACCTAAATCTATATAATCATAATCCTTACTACTCAAATTGAGTTCATATAAAAGAACTCCAAAACATATTACCTACTTTAAAATCTATTCAAGTTAAAATGAAATATATATATATATATATATATATATATATCCAGGCCATATAAACAGTGTATTAGTTCAACTAAGTAAAAGCCATTTGTTCCTCACAATTCTCAGAAACATTGCCTTTATCCAGAAAACCATACACTGACCTTGACTTGGCGAATTGCCTCCATCAAATCAAGAATCGGCTTCCTCTCCTTCTTCTCCACCTTAAGGAATGTGGGAAAAGGAACCGCCACATCCTCCTCTACCCTAAAAACCCTTCTTTTCGACAGACTCTCGGCCTCGATCGTCTGCTTCTCCTTCTCCAACTCTTCCTCCCTCTCATCTCCAGCTTCCTCCGAGACCTTATCTTCCGGCAACGGAGCGACTCGGGAGGCGTACGACACGGGGGCTATGGAAGGTCCTTCCTTGACGAAGCGGGCATCTTCACGGGTCCACGCGGACCGAGTTTCCGGACCCGGCGAGTCGGGAGAGTCCCGGGGCCTGCGTGGCGGTGGCAGTGGCGGTAATTGTGTTTGCGCTGATTGGGGAGTTGAGTCCAGTTCCGGTTCCGGCGAGGAGTCTTCTTTAGGTTTGGGAGCGTATGAAACGGTTTCGATCGACACTGGCTGCCGTTTAAAGGGTTCAGGAGAGGGATGTTGATTTTGATCTGATTCGGAGGTTAGGGACCTTAGAAATGGAGGTGGATGAAGATGGGAGTGAGGTTTTGAGAGGCAGTGACGGCGAGCTGAGGAGAAGAGAAGCTTCAGGGCTGCCATGGAAAAGGGGTTTAGGAGGTTTAAGGCAACGCAGCGTTTTCAAAGAAAATGGACTAAACAGTTCCCAGTTCTGGTGCTAAACTTTTCTTATGAGTGACGTAGGTAGTTAAAATTTACTAGGGCCACATCTCTGCTCCCCAAACACCGTAAATTTTATAATTGGGTTTCACTTTTACTTTTACCTCTTTATTTTTTACCTTAGCATTTTTTAGGCAATACATCAAACATTCATTTGACGAACCGTCAAAGTATGGGGTAAGTAGATTGTGACGGGGGGTTGTCGTTCCAACGGAGGATCATGGGCTCCCCAATCCCTTGGTGGTGTGTGTGGCTAAGTGCTCTAACTAGATGGAAATGTGAGAAGTGGAAGGAGTGAAGTGTGTGGTTTGGACAATGTGTGAAGTGAAGTGGTGTTAAAGTTTGTGTGGAAAGTAATGATGCACGGATAAGATAAACAAAAAGCAAGTAAAGTAAATGCAAGCAATAAGATAAAGAGTGTGGAATGTATGGAAATGTTGGGGTTTTCGGGCAAACCTCATGTCCAATGCAACAAACAATGCTATAACCAACTCAATCATGCCAATGTGTCCACAAATCAAGCCCCGTATCCTAGCCATGTTATGGGTCTAGGACCGTGTTTCTTAAGGTATTCGAATGCCTTATTAGGGTCATTCCAACTCTCTAGGTGTCATAGGGGATTCCTCTACGTTACCTAATACCGAATCCCCTAAAGTGCTTAAGAGGCTAAGAGCACCGAAACTAGGGACTCAAATAAGCAACCATATGTGTAACCCTCCACTCCACCGATGTTATCGATGTGGAATGGATTCATCTAAGGTATTCCTAAACCGTGTTAGGGACTTAGGGACTCTCCGCGGGATGGTAGAAAGAAAGGAGGCGTAAGACACATGAATTTAGGGACACACATGGATACATGCTCATCACACAAATTGCCAATTGCCTAGAGTACTAATAAGCTACCAACTCATCCAAACTCATACAAAATAGACCAAATGCATACCCAAGAAGTGGTAAATTCCTCAAACACACATTCAATACATATTAAACTAGACAATTCACATACTTATGAAACACAAGGCATTTTATTCATCAATCAAGCATCACAAAATCACATTGGACTAGGGCACACAACCCTAGTCCCCAACATAGGTCTCTACTCACTAATCATCTCAATATACAACATCAAATTATAATATGAAGTGCAAAACATAAGGAAAAGAGAGAGTAGAGGTGAGGAATGCTCAATAGGTGCTCTCTTGCTCCTCCTTGGCCTTGATGATGAAATTGGTGACTTGGTGAGGATCCCCAGCTGCCCAAAGTGGTGGTGGAGGTAGTAGACGTCGTGGTGAGCAACTTCCATGAAGGGTGGAAGAGGAAAGGAGGAGTGAAAGTGGGTGAGAAGTGGTGGAGAATCCGAGCGGCGCCGCTGGTCGACCGGTCGACAGACGACCGGAGGCTAAAGTGAAGGGAGAGAAGGAAAAGGGGAAAGGGAAAGGGAAATGGAGAAGAATTTTTGGGGCTGAAGTGGTGGTCTGACCTAATGGGGCAAGAACTAAGTATTTATAGGCTAGAGGGGAAAGAATAAAGGGCTAGGATGAAGTAGGGTTTAATCCAAGGGCTCAAAGGTTTAATGAGGGGCAAGGAAGGGAAATCACAAGGGAGGACAAAAGGGATGAATAATCAACATGTCACCTCACCAAATCTAGTGTGGTCCTTGATGATGTGGGAGCACATTTGTGAATCACAAGGTTGACTTTGACTTGGACCTTGACTTTGACCTTCGGAGTTGACCAAGGTTGACTTTTCGGTTTCTCGGTCAATCTTCCGGAATTCTCTTGTGATTCAATCTCGGGACTCGGCATTTGACTCTTTGATGCTCCAAAGTCGGGGTTGACCACGAGTTGACTTTTGGTCCTCGGGTTGACTTTTCGTCTTTTTGCCGGAAATCCACTAAAAGCTCCAAAATGCTCCCTTTTGATCCCAATATCGTTCCGATGCTCAATTCACCTACAAGTGCACAAACAAGGATTAGAGACTCACAAATGGCCATTGGACAAGCACAATAATGATGATTAGAGGCCTAATTTGTATGCAAATCGCATACAAATCACACCCCCACACTTAAGCTTTGCTTGTCCTCAAGCAAACATAGAATCAACAATCCAATCAACACAAATTCAATTGCCCTTCCAACCATATCCTCAATAGGCCCACTAAGCTAATCATCAAGATTCAATCAAGCACACAACATAAACATCATGCTTTGCCAAGTGATTAAGATATGTATTCAATGCATGCTTGGTGTTGTGTGTGCTAGCCATGAGATAATCAATCAAGAGCAATCAAATTGGCACATATCGACATGCTTAACCGCTAAACTCACATGGTTCACTAAATATTTCCGCTCTTGTGTTTAGGGTAAAGTGTTTGCTCTCAAAGCATAACCAAGAGCAACGTCCCCATAAGCTTGCTCAATGACCATCTTTCCACTAATTAATTCACAACTTATTGGATCAAAAGGGCTTTCACATGGTTGTAATGGGGCCAAAGGTTAAGGGTTAGCATGAAATGAAGGGAAGGGAAAGTCAAATGTTCCTAATGCTTCACAAGACAATTCAAGGACTTTGAAACTCATTTCTTTGCGTATGCTTTCATAATCAAACAACCTAACTATACTCTTCTCCAACCTTTTATTTTTCTACAACTTCTTTTTGGACTTTCTTCCTTCCTTTTTCTCCTTTTCTCTTTCTTTTTCTCATAACAATTTCTCATTTTGTATTTTCTTTTCTTTGAGACTTTCTTTTTGAACTTTATTTTTATACACCACTTTTCTTTTTGATTTTCTCAACTTCTTTTCTTCTTTACAACCCCAATTCTTTCTATCTAACTACCCCCACACTTGCCATTTTGTACAATCCCATAGATTTCCCAAGCATATAAGAAACAAGAAGTCACAATCATTGTCTTATTAACATTTCAGAACAAGGGTAGGCTAGTGTTTAAGTTAAAATATGGGTTAGGGTGATGTGGGTGGTGAAATGAAAGGCTAAACGATGAATGTGGCTCAAATGGGTTAGTCCTAGTGGATTAGTGTTTAAGGGATGAATGTTAGTTTGGCCATGGTGCTTAACTAGTGCCTTAATCATTTCCAATTCGTTGCAAACTAACACATAGCCTCAAGCGGTCTTTGAGCAAGTTCTAGGTCTCGTAAACTAATGGAATGCACACACATGAAGAACAAGGATGTATGAATGATGCATACATATCAATAAGGCTCAAAATCTCACCATAAAGGGTATATGCAAGTCAATACATCGTCTACACATGCTTCTCTAGTTGCTAATGATCAATCAACAAGGCAAACGTGCATAAAGTGTCAAACAAGCATCAATTACATAAATTAATCACAAGACAATCCAATAAAGTTTAAGCACATGCTCTTTATCCACTTAATTCACAACTTAATGGCTCAAAATCATCATTGGGGTTGAAAGGGACAATAAAAACACATCAAACAAACTTCAAAGTTTCAAAATTCTCAAAATTTTCAACTTTAAGCACCTGTCGACCGGTCGTCACATTGGTGTCGACCGGTCGACACACGTCCAGGGAATTTTCGTCGACCGTTCGACCAAAGGGTCGACGGTTCGATGAAAACTTTGAAAAATTGAAAAATTTTGGTGGTTTGAAAATGTTAATGTGAGACAACTTTAATTTAGCCCAACCTCACATCCCCACACTTAAGACCAACATCGTCCTCGGTGTTGTGAGGAGTTTAAAAGCAAAGAAAATCACATTGGTAAAAGTGAAGAGAGCGAAGTCGGGCGAATGCACACATAACAAACATATAACAATCGGAAGATAGAGATAAGAAGACCCCCTTGTAGACGACTCCCTTAGCTAGCCAAGAAACCTCAAATAGACTCCCTTGTAGTCCTGACTTCCATATGTTTGCTCCTCGGGTGCCAAATGAACTAGCGAGTGTGATTGCATCGGGATCACTTGAAAACAGGGGAAAGCAGCAATGCAGCATTGACCTCCTCCCAAATATTTGGGTATAACTCCAAGAATAGGCATCCAAATTGAGTGATTCCAGTGGCGTTGGAAAGTACACTCAAAGAGCTTTAGTTTGGCCACTGGAAACTCAGAAATAGCCTTCCAGACATGCAATGAAGAACCGGTCAAAGTGACCCTCCAGAAAGTCAAACTGCAGTGAGGACTCCTCCTTAAAACCAATCTTTCGACAGATCCAACGGTCTATATAGAGAGAAATTTACACCGGGCATAGAAGACTCATAGAAGAAGCATTTACAACTTGTTTTACTGAATTCCAACGGTCCGATGTGGAGAAAACTGTCTCCAAAGTCACTATTCTGCCCAGGCCTCATGTAGACAAATGCTAATCAACACCTCTTGGGGTTTCTCCCTCCAAAGCTCCATATCCTAGCTCCTCCCAACCTCCCAAAAACCTTTATTCATTACTAAATAGTGCTGAAAACAAAAATTTCTTTTCCAAGTGGGGTTGCCTCCCCACAAGCGCTTCGGTTTATAGACCTAAAAAGCCGGTCTTGGTTCCTCCTTGGCGAAATTATGGTGGCTCAAAGCAAAGCTTCTTCTCACTCAATGTATGGCTTGTCTCACCATCTCCAAGGCTTCCCACAAAGCAGCCCTTGATACCATTGAAAATGGACTTCGAAGGTGGTGGCCAAGCATACTTTTTCTTCTTCACCTCTCCTACCATCTCTCTCATGGCCTTGATTGTGGCCTTTTGTAGCGCATTCATGGGAGGAGTCTTCTTTGTAGCTCCTTCCCAGGTATGTCTTCATGAGAAAGAGGTGGTGGCCTTGAGTAGTAGTCTTGAGCACGAGGTGTGGGCATCAGTGGATTCAAAGGACCAAAAATCCTTTCACTCTTAGCATTATTGCCCTTCACCAAGTTAATAGAAAACACCTCCTCAACTACCTCCGGTGGATGAATGGGCTTGAACATTTCAAACTTCACTTTTTCGCCCAACACCTTGAGACTAATGGTGCCCTTTAGTACATTGATCTTCACACCCGCCGTAGCCATGAAAGGGCGGCCAAAAATAAGAGGGAATCCATTGTCTTCATTGGGGTCATCACCCATATCAAGCACAACGAAATCGGCGGGGAGAATAAACTTGTCAACTCTTACTAGCACATCTTCCACAACCCCCGCCGGTCTTCGTTTGCTTCCATCCGCAAAGGTAAGTGCAATAGGGGTAGGTTGCAAAGCACCAATGCTCAACCTCTCATATAGAGATAGAGGCATTACATTGACACTCGCCCCTAAGTCCATGAGTGCTCCCTCAAGGTGAGTATCACCAATTTGACATCCAATAGTGAAGCTTCCGGGATCTTTCCTCTTTGGTGGCATGTTGTGTTGAATCATTGAGCTTATATGCCCTTCAATCTTGTATATTTCATGCTCCTCAAGCCGCTTCTTCTTGGTGCACAAGTCCTTGAGAAAATTTGCATAAAACGGCACTTTGCAAATGAGCTCCAACAAAGGGATATTAATCTCTACCTTTTTGAACACTTCATGAAGCTCATTCGTCAATGTCTTCTTCTTGTTCCTCCTCTCATCGGGGGTGATCTTCATCGCTTGGTGTACATGCACATCATCATCAAGGAGCTCCCTAGAGGTGCTCATGGTTCTTGGTGGGTCCATAGCCTTCATAGCCTCACCACCAAGGTTAGAAACCATGACATTCTCATGCCTAGGAGTCTCCTCACTCAATGCTCCTTCTTGCGTCTTCACTCCACCATAAGAGGTAACATCATTCTCAAAAGACAAGTAACCAAGTTATTTCCCAAGCACTACTCCTTCATTCTTTGCACAAGTCTCCTCCTCACTCAATTCATAATTGCCAAGGAGTACATTTTCTTCCTCCTTGGCCCCATCCTCCATGTAATGCATATGATCAAAGTTCTCATGAATGAGAATGAAAGGAGAAGGGGTGAAAACATTTGATATTAGGGGAGTAGGAGTATAAGTAGCATGAGAGATACCGGAATGAGAAGTGAAGATAGCATTGCATTGCTCCTTGGTCTTGAACTTAGGGTTTTGCTCCACATTAGAAGGCAAGGTACCTCTTGGCCTCTCACTAATCTCCTCGGCCATTTGGCCCATTTGCAACTCAATCTTTGACAAGCCTTGTTGCAAGATGTTTTGCCGTTGTTCAAGAGCCGAGATCGCTTCATTGCTCTTCACTTGGCTTTGCACAAGGGTGGCGATCATGTCCTTCATTGATGGCTCCGCGGACTCTTGCGCTTGAGAGCTACTTGGGGCAGTAAAAGGTGAAGAGACACCTTGATGGTAGGTGTTTCCTCCCTGAGTAGAGAACCCGGGAGGTGCTCCAAAAGTTGAGCTCCTATGTCCTCCATATGTGCCACTCCCTTGATACCTATCTCCTCCTTGGTGAGCGTTATACCCTTGAGACCTCTCTTGGTACCTTTGAGCATTGTTTCCAAAAGGTTTTGGTTGGTATCCTTGAGTGCTCCCTTGCTCATTCCGAGGTGCAAAGTTGTTGTAAGGTTTTGAAGGCGCTTGATAAGAACCTTGTGAATAAGAACTCACTTGGTTCACTTGTTGTCTATCTTCCTTCTCTTCCTCAACCATGTAAGCACACTCCGCTTGATGGCCAAGAGAGCCACAATAGAATCAAGGTGGTGAAGAGATAACACTATTGACTTGTCGAGGGGGAGGCTTGGATTGTGATTGCATGAGCATGTCTATCTTCTTGTTGAGAGCCGCTTCCAACCTATCAAATTGGGTTCTCATCATGTCATCCCCCAATGATTCACTTGAGACATTGTGAACTCTTGTTACTTGAGGTGCCGGTTGTGTGGGAGGTAGTCTTCTTGACCCAAAGTCATCCCATAGCTCGGAATTTGTGGCTAGGTCCTCAAATGTGTCCCATGCCTCATCGGGAGACATATCGGCTATTGTGCATCCCCTAAAAGTATCAACTCTTTGTCGTTGCCCGGAAGATAACCCTCGGTAGAACACATCAACTAGAAACCATTGTTCCAAGCCATGGTGTGGGCAACTCATCACTAAATCCTTGAATCTTTCCCAAGTCTCATAGAAAGCATCGCCCGATTGGTGCTTGAAGTTGACAATAGAATCCCGAACCTTGGCGGCCTTGCTAGGTGGGAAGAACTTTGAGAGGAAAGCTTCTTGCAACTCAAACCATGAGTGAATGGACCTTGGTGGAAGCTTGAGTAACCACTTCCTAGCTCCATCCTTCAATGTGAAAGGGAATAGGCGAAGCTTGAGACCATCCTCGGGTAGTCCATGTAGTTTCACCGTCGTACAAGCTTGCTCAAACTCCATAAGGTGATCGTATGGGCTCTCATCTTTCAAGGCATGAAAGGTAGGCATAATGCTCAAGGTGGAAGACTTGATTTCATAATGAGTGTTGCACGGTGGTAGAATGATGCAAGATGGGTGATCCACCACATGAGGAAGAGTGTACTCCCTCATGCGTCTCACGGGAGGTGGATTGTTGTTGTTGAGTGGATCCGGTGGTGGATTTGGTTCTCCCATTGTTGCTTGGGGAATCGGCTCCTCCAAAGGTGTTTGGTGGCGCTCAAGTGTAGGCGGTGCACTCTCACACACAATCGGTATACGTCTCACAATCGGTCTACGTCTCACTCTTGGCCTTCCTCTTGTGTTCTCACTTAAAATCTAACCGCTTCTAAGTTGTATGCGTGTATGAGAGGTTGAAGCAAGGTTCATATACCTTCACAACACAATAACCAATGATTAGATACCACAATTGAAGTAAGGAATACAAGTATAAGAGGTGAAGACAAGTAATGATATCAAAGAGTGAAAGAAACAAAGCAAAAGAACAAAAATGTTCTCGGTCGACCGTTCGACAGACTGTCGTCGACCGGTCGACACTCGTCCAGGGAATTTCCGTCGAAGGGTCGAGAAACAGAGTCGACCGTTCGACAAGTGCCCTTAAACTATGTTTTTGTGATTTTCTCCTTTTATACCTAAACAAACAAGGTCCCAAAAGGTGCAAGGGAACCCAAACAACAATAAACAAGTAACCTAAGGCACAATTAACTCAACGAAAGCACGAATTCAATATTCACGAGCTCAAGAACACACTTGATGCAAGAAACTAAACGAAAGTAAACTAGATGGTTATCAAACTAGGCAATGAAATACCACAATATAAACAAACACAACAAGGAAATATGCAAACAAAAAGCAAAAGAAAGCTAAAGTCTCAACCACAACTACCAAGAAATCAACGATTAAACCTAGATCCCCGGCAGCGGCGCCATTTGACGAACCGTCAAAGTATGGGGTAAGTAGATTGTGAAGGGGGGTTGTCGTTCCAACGGAGGATCATGGGCTCCCCAATCCCTTGGTGGTGTGTGTGGCTAAGTGCTCTAACTAGATGGAAATGTGAGAAGTGGAAGGAGTGAAGTGTGTGGTTTGGACAATGTGTGAAGTGAAGTGGTGTTAAAGTTTGTGTGGAAAGTAATGATGCACGGATAAGATAAACAAAAAGCAAGTAAAGTAAATGCAAGCAATAAGATAAAGAGTGTGGAATGTATGGAAATGTTGGGGTTTTCGGGCAAACCCCATGTCCAATGCAACAAACAATGCTATAACCAACTCAATCATGCCAATGTGTCCACAAATCAAGCCCCGTATCCTAGCCATGTTATGGGTCTAGGACCGTGTTTCTTAAGGTATTCGAATGCCTTATTAGGGTCATTCCAACTCTCTAGGTGTCATAGGGGATTCCTCTACGTTACCTAATACCGAATCCCCTAAAGTGCTTAAGAGGCTAAGAGCACCGAAACTAGGGACTCAAACAAGCAACCACATGTGTAACCCTCCACTCCACCGATGTTATCGATGTGGAGTGGATTCATCTAAGGTATTCCTAAACCGTGTTAGGGACTTAGGGACTCTCCGCGGGATGGTAGAAAGAAAGGAGGCGTAAGGCACATGAATTTAGGGACACACATGGATACATGCTCATCACACAAATTGCCAATTGCCTAGAGTACTAATAAGCTACCAACTCATCCAAACTCATACAAAATAGACCAAATGCATACCCAAGAAGTGGTAAATTCCTCAAACACACATTCAATACATATTAAACTAGACAATTCACATACTTATGAAACACAAGGCATTTTATTCATCAATCAAGCATCACAAAATCACATTGGACTAGGGCACACAACCCTAGTCCCCAACATAGGTCTCTACTCACTAATCATCTCAATATACATCATCAAATTATAATATGAAGTGCAAAACATAAGGAAAAGAGAGAGTAGAGGTGAGGAATGCTCAATAGGTGCTCTCTTGCTCCTCCTTGGCCTTGATGATGAAATTGGTGACTTGGTGAGGATCCCCAGCTGCCCAAAGTGGTGGTGGAGGTAGTAGACGTCGTGGTGAGCAACTTCCATGAAGGGTGGAAGAGGAAAGGAGGAGTGAAAGTGGGTGAGAAGTGGTGGAGAATCCGAGCGGCGCGTCGACCGGTCGACGGGCCGACCGACCGACGACGACCGTGAGGCTAAAGTGAAGGGAGAGAAGGAAAGAGGGAAAGGGAAAGGGAAATGGAGAGGAATTTTTGGGGGCTGAAGTGGTGGTCTGACCTAATGGGGCAAGAACTAAGTATTTATAGGCTAGATGGGAAAGAATAAAGGGCTAGGATGAAGTAGGGTTTAATCCAAGGGCTCAAAGGTTTAATGAGGGGCAAGGAAGGGAAATCACAAGGGAGGACAAAATGGAGGAATAATCAACATGTCACCTCACCAAATCTAGTGTGGTCCTTGATGATGTGGGAGCACATTTATGAATCACAAGGTTGACTTTGACTTGGACCTTGACTTTGACCTTCGGAGTTGACCAAGGTTGACTTTTCGGTTTCTCGGTCAATCTTCCGGAATTCTCTTGTGATTCAATCTCGGGACTCGGCATTTGACTCTTTGATGCTCCAAAGTCGGGGTTGACCACGAGTTGACTTTTGGTCCTCGGGTTGACTTTTCGTCTTTTTGCCGGAAATCCACTAAAAGCTCCAAAATGCTCCCTTTTGATCCCAATATCGTTCCGATGCTCAATTCACCTACAAGTGCACAAACAAGGATTAGAGACTCACAAATGGCCATTGGACAAGCACAATAATGATGATTAGAGGCCTAATTTGTATGCAAATCGCATACAAATCACTTGGGATATTTTTTTTTTTGGTGTGTGGATCCTTTTATACCAAAACTCCATATCCCCAAGACTCAGACCCCAGACAGGGACTCTAAGACTCAAGGACTCGGAACCATCTTAGATTCAATTGGCAATGAGTTTAACAATTGTGTTATAATTAAGTCCAAAGTCAGAAGGATAGCCGGATAGGAGAGAAGTTCATCACGCAAAAAACCGTTGTGACAGTTGAGACCCTAATGGTCTGGTAAAGGTTTATAGGTAAGAGATGCTAGAGCCACAAGGGATGAAGCAGTCTTATTAACTCTCCAGCAGATTTAATAGAATCGACTCCAGGAATAGCCTTGATCATGTTTGTATTCCTTCTTTTTGTCACTGACATGAAAATACTGTAAAGGCTTTGGTGGAATCTCTTGCATCCTAGAGAGTCGTCAAAAGGGTTCATGCCTAATTCTTTAGTTACTTGTGAAGTCTTTATTACGGGTAGTCGGTTCTTACAGTTCTCTTTTTGAGTCCCATATGAATTATGGGAAATTTAAGGACCAAGTCATTAGTCAGTTCTTACAATTCTCAAAGTCCCAAATGAATTATGGGAAATCTAAGGTCTAGTCATGTATACCTTGCTATTCGGCTTCTCCTTTATATGGGTTCTTTAACTGAAACCCAAAAGAAAATATCACCAATGATTTTTTTTTTTAAAAGAAGAAAAAAGGAGGCTGTCATACTTGACCATATAAAAAAAATAAAAATCATCCCCTTCCTTTTCTTCACTGGTCCAAGACTCCAAGGGGACGATAGTAGTTTCATCTTAGCTTTCCTAAAACGTGCATATAAAGCACAGCTGAAAATCATTGGCATGCATACTCTTAAGCGTTCAAGGATAAACAAAAGATTTATTGCACCTGAAATAGTAGCCAAACAATGCAACAGATTACACCTATTTTGCTCTCACTCTACGGATATTATCGTACTTCATCCAGACTATAAAACCATCAAAAATAACTAGACTTCCCCAGTAGCAACTCAAGCATGTCGTCAGGAGTTAGGAGAGTTGTTCCACCAAGAATCAATTCTATATCCGGTCTTCCACTTTCAGATAATGCCTCTTGAGCTTCACGAACCTTGTTATACATTAAAAGCACAATGTCATGTTTCTTTTCCAATTCAATCATGATATCACTTCTTTTTCTTTCTTTTTTTCAAGGAACTATTACACTAATTAAGTCGCCTTGTGGTGGAAAAGTTCAGTAGAAAAAGTAGGTTTCAAAAGGAGAGACGTGGTGGGGAAAAGAAAAATAGAGAAAAGATAAAGGTAAAAGAGTAAGAGTATAAGAATACAGACCTCCACACCATTGATTCCCCCAATAACAAAAACCAGGATGACATTTTGATCGGCTAAACTTGGTTTTGCCTGAAGAAAATCAGAAAAGAAGTTACTAAGCATCCATTGAGCACTGAAGCAAAATCTGAACAAGGGGCTAGAACTTACCTGCCCAAGGCCAAATCTTCTGAACCCACTTTTGAAAAGTTGCCCCACAGTAGAAGAGTGATACTCCAAACCAGTAACATCATTCTTGCCCAATACCCGTGTTAGAAGCTTATAAAGTAATCCTCTACTAGCATATGGATCTCCACCAAAGTTATTTTCTGAATCCAAAGCCCCGTCCTTCAATGGTATGTTCCGACTCTTCAAACTGGATAACTTGTGAAGGAATTTGAAAAGGTTATCCACCCTATCACGCAACTCCAACTTCAGCTGCATGTCATCATACGCTCTCTCTTTATTATTATTTGTATCATCAACATCTTCATCACCCCATTTACCCCACTGATCATCATCAAGATCATCAATATCTATTTGATCTGAAGATTCCCCTTTGCTTTCCTCTGATTTGACCTTGCTTAAATTGGTCTCAAGCTCTTCCATTAGACCATGAAGAAACTTCAGTTTTGCTATTGAAGGGTTTTCAAGAATTGCTTCAACAATAGAATCTCTCAACAGACGCTCTTCTTGCCAGGAAAAGGGGCCATCACTCCCAGCTGTTGGGAAATTCTCACCAGCTAATATATATCCAGAAATCATAAGATGCAAAGCATCCTGAAAAGAAAGTACCCCTTGGGAGGTCCCTAATTTTCCAGTCTTCTGTCCATGCAATCCCAAGAAAGCACTCTTATTTATAAAATCGCCAATTTGCACAGCAAGACTCTGACTTGTGTCTTCAGCACTTACACTTAATATTTTCTCTGCATTGCTAAATGCTTCCCATCTGGATGAATGAGATTCATCTAGTGCAGCCAGTGCAGCCACTGCCAACTGAATAATTCCTTTGTTTTTCAGTAAAGATGACTGGGATTTGGCCAGTGCTTTTGTCATAGCTTGCAACTCTGACTTTGTAGCAAAACCAGGACGGGATTTCACATTAACGGAGATATTTTCCCGACGAAGAGCTTCTTGAAGCCACTTCTTTACCAGTATGGTCCCATCTTTGGTTTTCCTATCTAATAGAGCTTCCAAATATGGTGTTCCTCGAAAACTTTCAGTGGAAACAAGAGATCCTCTAAGAAGCTCAATCCCTAAAGGGGGAGGCTTCTCATTTTGAATTTTGTTCTTGAGATTGCTCAAATCTAAAATTTGAGAAGCAGAATTTCCAGAATCCCACCCACATAGAAAAGCTTCAATGCTTTCTAATAGCCGAAAGTTGTCTATTTTGCAATCTTCTTCACTTAGAATTTTAGCAAGTGGTATCTGAACATCAAGAGAAGCACGTTCCAGGTTAGAAGGGCCCTGTTTTAGTTGGCTTTGTGAGGTTTTTATGTGAGTATAGGATGCTGTATTTTCCCTACGAGGCAAGGATGAAAACACACGATCAACAAGTGAATCTCCGTGACAGCATGGAGTAAGAAGATCTAGAGTACGGTCAACGAGTAATAGCCCTGCTGATCGTTTACGGCGACCAACATCATAGAGACTTGACATGTCTGTCAAAATCTTCCCCACAGTTTTTGAGAGATCACCAAGTGAAAATATTTCCATCTTCAGGTCCATCTATACAATTAGGTAAAAGAAATCATAGTCAGGGTACACTAAACAAAAACAACAACAAAATCTGCACAAGCAACTAAACTAATTGATTCATGGTGGGTACCATACGTATAATAGCTAATTATCAACACATTTTAAATTATCTTCTGATTACTTCATATACCTTTTCTTTTTAGTGGAATACCTGATATCTCTAGCATAAAAACCAAAATACAGATCCGAAATTAATAAAATGAACTTTTGGCAGGAATCAAGTTGATACTAAAGAACCCTCTATATCATGGAAAGTGACCGCGTGGACATTTAGTTATTTGATTTTAATATACTAGATACTACTATACAGAGTTTTGGATGCTCCATCGTTTATAAGCTGTGAGTCTGTGACTGAGTCATCATTTCTAAGTCTAGGGTAATAACAGTGCAATCTAGATTTTGAAGACAATCAAATATGTTAAAAACAGAAAACATGAATGCAAGTAACTTAAAACTGGATATGGAGAAAAGGGTGGCAGGCATAGTACCTTGCCAGCAAAATGGTAAAGGAAATTTGCTGTAAGAGTTGCCCCAGGAGGAATATCATCACCATCAGAAGGCAATCCAGTACTTAAGGAGGGTAATCCAGGACTAAGGGCATCCTTATGTTCAGCTGATAAGTATGCTTCAGCAATTGATCCCTCTGAAGGTAAAACAAAGACTCTTGGTGAAAAAGGACACAAAATCATTGGGAAGTGACGCACAGAAACAACCAATTTTTTCCCTACTTCTTCTGTATCAGCAATCAGATTCTCTTCATAGGAATCTCTTGCACTTGAACTAGCTTGACGGTGAGATATATCCACTTCACTGGGAGCAAGTTGTGACCATCCTTCATCTCCCAATTTTATATTATCCTTGAAGTTGCTACCACCTGGCTGTGTGGGTTTCTTTTCACCTTTCTTCACAAGTTCCTCATAATCTTGGACGAGCAAGGATTCATATTCATGAAATGCATCTGGTCCCAGAGGTGAATCAGGATATGCTGAATGGGATATCTGCATTCACTTAAGCATTCTATAAGACTAAACTGAAACATGCATGAAAGGTGCAATTGTAAATTATGCAAACATCAGTACTGGTATTGTTTTTATTTTTCTCAATGAAAATCTGTAAAGATGATACTCAGTACCCCCAGACATGTGAACTTAATCATCAGCACGAAATATTGAGCATTTGCAGCGCAAACATGACAGAAGAAAAATATCTAAATGCATATAATGTCAATGTTTGCATTCATCAAAGTTTAATCTTTTAGACTTTTTAACAGATTTCAGTTCAAAGATGCAGATTCTGCATGCAGTAGTTTTCGGTGTCATAGAAAAAATAAATTTACCATGTGAAGTGGCTGAATTATGTAGATTCTCGATGTGGATGAAACAGACGTATATAAAAGGAAATACAAAAGATGATCCCCCGGAATGTCAGATAGTCAGATCAGTAACTATCCTATCGGGGGCAACAGAAACTTCTAAGCCTTTTGAGAAATATAGACAATTATAGACACTGGAGACAACCCAAAGCATTCGACAAGATCCAAAAAACTGAGATCACAATGACTAGCAAGGAACAGTTAGCAAAACAAAAAAAACTCAATTTCTCCAGCAGAGCGGAAAGATGATAAGTCAAGAAGTGAAAAGGCAGCTAAACTTGTTAACGTATAACACTAAATTTTTCCCTTTGGACAGTTACCTCTGTCCTAAGAAATAAAATGCAGTATTCAATCCACTCTATGTTTCTAAGTGGTCTTATACTATGTCTGCTGCTAGGAACCTCTTTCCATTCAAGGTGGGCTCTTTTACTTTTAAAAGTTTGGAAAAAAAAATCAAATGTAAATAATTTTTTAGACGAATACAAGTCAATCCATTGCTCAAGTTTTTACTGAGATATATATATATATATCTAAAGTTAAAACAATTTTGAGTGAAAAGTTTAATAGGAAATGCTTTGTTGTTCACACAGTCCAATCCCTAAAAGAATGCCCATATATCACAGCTCTTGTCAACAGCTGCTCATTGCCACTGTTGATCTGCAGTTGTTGTTGTTATGCAGCTACATATGTTCATACAATCATAGTGCAAGTGACATTAACAATAGGATTTCACACAAAAGGGCAGAAAAATTAGAAATATGAGGCAAGTTCATTTACAAATCTAATGTAGCTCCAGTAGGCGCTGAAGTGATTGAACATTCATCAAATTGGCCAGAGACAGAAGCATGTCAAAAGAAATCTAATCAAAACTACTAAGGCTGCTGCATGTACAAATATTATTCCCAGCAACATTTCCCCCTCCCCAGAAAATAAATAAATAAAGGTTATCCTAAGGTTAACTTCCCAAGTACACTTAATCAAAAGTGGCTTGATGAGGCAACTGAAACTTTTGCATTACTAGGGAATGTGTAACTAAAGATAACTACATCCACAATCTCCTAGTTCTGGAATTGCTTGCCTTCGGGATTAAAATATATGAATAGAAAATCTAGTTGACTACTTTTTAGTCTGGCCTTGCTCGCTGTTTTTTAGTCGGCTTGGTTCTGATGGACTTCTCGTCCAACACATTTTGCACTTGGGTTTTCCCTCTTTCAATTAAGTTCTTGCCTCCTACTAAATATGTTAACAGTAAATCTAATGCACTGCGTCAGCATTCCTACTTAGACATTTCAATGGTTTGCAAAAAGAATAAAAACAAAATCAGATGCCAAACTCAATTAATGAATTGACATTACACAAGCATCTTTCCAGCAAGAATATCAACCAGCTCATAACCATATCAACTTACTAACAATTTGTAAAGCCTGGAAAAGAGATTGAGAACACATTCTCCAATATGATTTGCATGTTAAAGACAGCACTAGCTCTGAACTTTTGAAAATGATAGATCTGACTATTTTATTTCAAATATAAGATGAATACTAAATCTACTAATAGAAACACAAGTAGGCAAGTGACAAACTGAGTACAAAGAGAAGAAAGGAAAAAAAAAAAGAGTGAATATTATATAGTCCTCCCAAAAGCTGCAACTCCAAAGAAGTACCTCTGAGATAGATGTGAATATAGTACAACAACGGACAGCTGGATGAGTGCTAAGACAACGTAATATATATCGATGTGCATCACTTAGCAGACGAGATGTTACCACCACAACTTTCCTATCAGGATCAGAATTTGCATTCCAATCAACTACCTGGAAAAAAAAGAGCACATATACAGTAAGAAAAAAGGATCAATAATCCAGACTGGAATATAATGTTCAGCTGCCTTTATAAACATTATTGTCACAGAAAGAGGACTAGAAGTTTGGTGCATCATGGAATGCTGCACTATTCTTTTTTCTTAATCATAGTTCCTACTTAACCGTAACTTTGCAGTCATATAGACATTAATATCCTGTCATTAGATGTTTAGGCCTATGCCAGTCATCTAACAGAAAAAGTAGTGAAAAGAAATAAATGAAAGTTTAATCAACAGCACTACACAGTATTTGGAGTGAAATAATAGGTATGTCATTAACGCTCCACTTTTTCATGGAATACATACCATAGGTAACATGTTCCTCAAGTTTGACCAGAAGATAACTCTGGTCAAGCAAAATAACAAGTAAAGGTTCCCTGAGACGGGATAACAAAAAACTCAATATCAACACTTAAAACCCCTTGCAGTATAAACAGTATTGTTATGCTGTGAAGCTCCTTAAAATTGTTTTGAGTATATGAGAAGAGAGATCTGGATCCATAGGGTATTGGAGATGTCCAAAGTCAGATGTCCTATTTAGTTAGCGTCCATGGTGCGAATCACTGTATTATTTTGACTTTGTGCGTATATTTTGGACGTGCACGGTTTTAGCGTAAGCAATATCCCACAGCAGAAAAGGAAGAGAACAAGGATAATAATAACCGTAACTTTTTTTCACCAACTTTCTGCTCCAATGCACCAGAATTGGAAACTATCTTCAATACTTTATCCAAATAGCACAACAATATGATTTTTCCTAGAGGACATGTTTTCAAGACCATACTATCCATCTTAGATATTTTACATAAGCAACAAAGTCCCAATATCAGCTACCATAAACATAAAAGAAAGCTTCTTGCCTGAAAAAGAATGATAGCTCCACATCATAATCTGATTGTTTCTTTCCACATTTTATAAGATGCATGAAACAACTCACATGTAGGCCTCAAGAAACCAACTTACCGCATCAAGAGAACACATATTTTCCAAACTGCAAATCGCACGTACTCCATGGTTCAGTAACAGAGGAAATGCTCCAATGAACTGGAAACTCTCTGTAGATCCAGCATCTAGGTAAAGAACAGAACCTTCAATGTGCTCTGATATCTAGAAAAAAGAAAATAAAGAACATCACGAGACAAATATACATGAGAAACTCAACTGAGATTCTTTCTTACCACAACGATTCCTTTTAATACTCACAAATTTATGCAGCTCAAATTGCACAATGCAGTTACGTAACTTATGTTGGCTACAAACTAATTTCATAGGGACCCCTCTATTCTAAAACTCAAGCATGATTTAATACAGAGACAGTAGAAAAGGGGGAAAACCCCTTCTTCACTCAAGTCATGAAAGTTTGATTCAAATGGATTTACAAATATGATTTGTGAACGAGAATAGAGTATGACAAGTATCGTGGCGCAACCAAATGGAAAACTTCCTTGTGCAGATTCCAAGTTAACTGTAGCCCATTTTATATTTTACTGGTTTTAGAATTTTTACAAGTATCAACATTGAGCCTTTGTATTCCACATTAAACATCACTAATAAACCACATTAAGGATCTAAACATAAAAAATGGTGAAGAACGGGAACAGTAGGCGTATAAACCCAGTCAGACAGGAAATTTATCCAAAAATAAACAATAACTCAAACAATACTTAAAACTTAGGCCTACAAAATTCACATTGATTGACCACAAAACAATAGGACTTAGAACTCCAACCCTAATCTTGCAAAGTAAAAAGGCAAATATTATTAGAATTTCAGTAGCAAAATTGGTACTAACTGAAAGCCTGACAAAATTAATAACTAACTTGCAGCATAACTGAAGAATACATGGATTGATCGATCACAAATTAATACGCAGAAAAGAAAAAAAAAAGCAATAACCAGGATTATTTGCAGGCAATAGATTCATTTGGCACTAAACACACAGAAAATGAACACCATTCAATTCAAAGCTCATCCACAGAGGGACGTACCTGGCTAATTGAATCGAGGCAAGATTTGGTGACGTCGACCAAAGCCATGTTTGGCTTCAGTGCATAAAAATAAACTTTAATGCAAGTCAACACTTATCATACGGCTTCCTCTGATTCGAAAATGACAATTGTACTCAATTCTTTATGATAGAAGAAATTGAGAATTGGTCACTGTAATTGTAAGCTCTGGATTGGAGGACGACGACAATCAGTTTGACGGTGAACGAACGGAAGAAAGACTCGGGAAACTCTGTTTTGTTTTTCGTAATTTCCATACAAACATTAAAACTAGAAATAAAGATTTAATGATGAATTTTTTTTTTTGGCATAATTGCTAATACTCTTTAAATTTAGTTATAATTGTCAATTTGCATCCGAACTTACAATTATTTAAATTGACTCCCAAAATTCGCAAAAAATTTGTCAATTTATATATATTAATTTTAGACGTCAGGCCCAATAATTGTCAATTAATATTGATACAGTTTAAAATTGTCCTCATTGTGTGAATTATTTTTTTCCTACAGCTATGCATCTATTCTTCAATAACTATTTAAATTATGAGCGAGTAATTAATGACTTACTAGGCTTATGGTTTTATGCCCAGTTTAAGTTAAGCAAGTTGAGTGTTTGGTAAAACAAAAATAAGTAGTTTTAAGAATAATCTCACACTTTCCAAGAGAGCTTATGAAAGTTGGAAATTTGATACTTCTATAAGAAGCTTCTAACTTTTGTTGTATTTCCCTTTTGACTTTACCTATATTAAAGTTTACCAAACACTTAAACACTACTTTTTGTATTCACATCACTTTTAAAAGCAAAATTTACCAAACACGCAACTACTTAATTTCACAACTTATTATTCTCCATGTGCAGCTACAGCTGCTTTAAAAATAAGTTAAGCTCCACCAAACTGGGCCTTAGAGACATTTGGATTTTGCGATTAATTATAGTCATACCCCTTTTATAATTGAAACTGATTGATTAGGGAGTAATTATTCTATGGTCTCAGACCATAGCCACGTGGTGGTCCAAACTAATACATGTCGGCCAAGTGTATAATATTAAGTACAATAAGCAATATTAAATACATGAGGCCCAATAAAAAAAAATTGAAGACAAAATGGACCGATAGCATTGATCCGGACCACCACGTGACTATAGTCCGGATGCATATAATAATTTCTCTTGATTAGGGTTACCATTTGACACAACGATAAGTTCAGGTTTAAAATGAGTTGCGTATCGTCGTCAAAGTGTAGTGGATGATATAGATTAAGACCGGGGGATTATCGTACCCAAGGGATTGGAAGGCCCTAAAATCACCTTGGTAATGTGTGTGGTAACCAAGCTATTCTAGCACTAAAATGGTGAGATAAGAGATGAGCTATATACTAATGAAGTGAAGTATGTGCACATGGATGTAGTGTTCATATTTTTGGTGTTTTCAAAGAGAACATGCAAATAAGTAAATAAGCAACAATTGCAAATTTGATAAACAAAGTTATTGAGCTTACAAACTCAATTTCAATAGCTAGTGTACATCTCAAATTACAAGAATTAAAGATAATGAAACTAAAAGGTAAAAGAGTTAGAGAATGCTCAATGATGTCTCCAAGACTTCTTTTCCTCTTTTATGAACTCCTCCTTGCTCCAAGTCTCAATCCTTGCAATTCTTGATGTTGTTGTGGGGGCTGTTTTGGTGAGGTGAGGGGTAGCACGAATTTGGTGGTGAGAATGGAAGAGAGAAAAGAGTGAGGAATGTAGAAGAAGAAAGAAAGAAAGGATGAAGAAGGTGGCCGGAAGTGATAGAGAAAGTGGCCGGAATTTAGAATGGGAAGAAGAGAAAAGAAGAAGAAGAAAGAGAGGAGAAGAAGGAGAGGGAGAAGGGGAAGAAGGGGGCTGCTGTGTTCTATGCTAGAATGATATTATTTTCTTCATGTGTGGCTGCTAGGGTAGTCATAGCAGCTACAATCTTTCTTAGTTTAAGCAAAAGGGAGAGCCACTCACATAAAGAAATGTGAAGTACGTGGAGGAAATTATGGGTTGGTGGAGGGATGAGTGGACATGTGAGTGGATGAGTGTATGTGTGAGCTGTGCCACACATGTGTGCAGCTGATGTAGGAGAGTCTCTCCTTCTGTGGTGGTGGTTTGCCGGAAAAATCGCCGGAAATGCAATTTCTTCATTTTCCTTCCTTTCTTCGATTCTTCAAGGCCTTCAATGGCAACGTCTTCCGAAGGTAAATTTGTGCAATCTTCAATGCCTAGAAGCCACGGTTGACTTCTCGTCCTCTTCTCGGAATTGTGTCCAAAAGTAGTCAAAATGCACCTCTTTGTGCCGAATTACTTCAAGTCACATAAGTAACCTGAAATCATGAAAACGCATATTAATAGTAACAAAATGTCTTCGGGCAAGCTTAACTCTCGTGATTAGGAATACAATTTGCGCTATAAATAAGTGCAAATCTCCATTCTCATCAACTTTGAGTGTGATCAATTAGCAATGACAATGGACTTTAACGAGATTAGAGGCTCTTGGATCAAGCTCATACTCGGCCAATTCCAAGAGTTAGTAGTGTGTAATTGTAATTGCTAGAACGGGCGTGTGTTAAGTTTAGAGAGACTATAAACTTAAGTGAAAATTGTGGTCAATTTTAAACTGATTAAGAAACTTGTATTGAATAGAATTTTTTTTGCTATACACTATATTGAATCGAATTTTTACACCCAAATTTATTAAACTTTCAATTAACCGCAACGAGACCTACACTCCAAAAGATAACAAAACATAAAGCACAAGACTTTCGGTTTGTCCACATAGTAAAATAGTTTTTGGTTTCTGGTGCTAAACTTTTCTTATCAGAGGGTGGTTAAAAATACACCTACAAAGTAAATTTTTACCACTTTAAATTGGTAAAACAAAAAACAAAAATTTCCGACATAGTCCAAACCCCATCCATTCTCGACAGGCCATCTGAGGTTGAAGTTTGAGAGGGGTTTGACGTACTCACCACTAGACCAGTCAATTGACCAAATTTTGATTCGAATATGGTCCAGATCTCAAATTATTGGACGGATTTGGATTTCGATTTGAGAATTCGATCCTTAAATCCGTTAATCTGTTAACTTAACGGATCAAATACATATTTATATTGATCTAATCAGTTAATAACTCGGTCAGCCTTTACGATCAAAGTTCATGATTAGTAAGTCTTTCCAATTGTAGACACTATACTAGACACCCCCACATTTCATAGGTAGATTTTCTTAAATAAATATTGAATACAATTTAGATGGTAATATTAATTTCAAACCTCTCCTCAATTAGAAGTAAACTATGGAATATCTTCTCTATCTTCCCCGGTCCTCCTCACTATCTTCCTCAATTAGATTTTCTTTATTATAGAGGATGTTCTCTTCGAGGACCTTTGTAAGTGTGATTGAGGTACAGGCCCTTCGTCCCCCTCTGATCATGTCATCATTAATAAATAATTTTGTCTTTCTCTAAAAAAAAGAGTGATGATTTACAGATTTTAGTTTTGAGATAAACTATATATGTACGTTGTAAACTGAGATCATTCACACCAGTTTCGCAAGCTGACCGGGTTTGTTGAGTATAACCCGGCACACTATTTAATGGTGTAGAGATTAATTTTGCAGGTTAGATTGACCAAGAGTAAGCATAGCAGCTTTTGGAAGTTTAGTGAGTAATTCTTTTTACCAGTTGTGCATTTGTCTTGTAGACTTCATGGGCCTCGTATGGGGCCTAGAATTGGGAGGGCGAGGTTTGATGTTTCTTTGAGTGGTGATGGGAGTAAGGGAGGCAGTGGTTCTCAATCATGGACTCGATCAGTTGACGATGGTAAGTCTACTAAGAGGACTGAAATTGAGGCTCCTACTGATCTGTTGCAACTTGAGGGGCCTATGCAAGATACCGCTTCTTCTCCTGTTAAGGAGGTTGGTCAGAAACCTAAACCACGGGGTGTAGTTATTGCATAGAGGTTTGCAGCGCAACAAAAGTTATTTCATATTGCGGAGAGAAGGGTACAGAAGGAGTATCCAATTAAGATGGAGGAAGATTTGATTCAGGGACAATCTTCTCAGGCTTCGTCTACTGATATTGGTGTTACTATTTCTCAACTTTAGGAGAAGTTACAAATTGGAGATAAAGCTACAGAGTGTAAGAGGGAGGAGGTTAGTAATTTGGGTGCGAAGTTAAAAGCTACTTTTGAGAATGAGGTGATGGATGAGGAGCATAAATTTTTAGCTGGAAATGGTGATTGTTCTAAAGGGGATTTAGTGAGGAGGACTGGGGAAGCTTAAGTGGTGCCTTTGACGTTCACGGTGGGGAGCAATAAATCTAGTATGGTTGGGAGTGGTAAGGCAGGGGGCGCAAAATTATTAAAGTTCAAGATCGTAGGAAGTTGGTGTTGGCTCAGGATGATGGTTCGAAGGTTGCTGGGGTTGAGATGGGGAAGAGAAAAAAGGTTGTAGAGCTATTTTGTGAAGAGAAGTTGGTCACAAACAAGGTGATGCTTTCAGCGAGCATTCCTGAAGTGGTGGGAGCAGCGGGGCTGCCCCACCACGAGCAATGAGGCTGTTGTGTTGGAACGTCTGGGGGGCGAAGGAGCTCCGGACGTTCCGTGATTTGAAGGACTTCATACATGTACATAAACCTGAGTTAATTTTTCTTATTGAGACGAAGATGACTTCGGTTCAAATGGGAAATCTTAAAACACAGTGGGGGTATGGATGGAGTTCTTTGTGTTCCAAGGGTGGAGGATGGTGGAGGGTACTCTGGTGGTTTATGTTTTTTGTGGCGGAGTAGCTTAAATGTTTCTTTTATTTCTAGTTCTTTTTATTTTATTGATGTTTGGGTGAAGTGGGAAGATGATAAAGAGTGTAGAGTTACTGGGTTTTATGGGCATCATGTTACGCATCAATGTTGTCTTTCTTGGGAGTTGTTACGTGGTTTGAAGGAGGAAGTTCAAAGACTGTGGCTGTGTTGTGGGGATTTTAATGAAGTCCTTGATCTACGGGAAAAAGTGGGTGGAGCGTGTAAACCTATGTGGCAAATTGAAAACTTCCGAAGAGTGGTGGAGGATTCTGGGCTATTTCAAATTTGTTACTCGGGTTTTGAGTTTACGTGGAATAATCGGCGCAGTGGTGATGCAAATATTAAAGAGAGGATTGATCGGGGTTTTGGGAACCTTCCGTTAATTCAACAGGGGGGTTTCACTACTCATCATTTGGTTACAATAGCGTCAGATCATTGTCCATTGCTAATCGAAAGTGATCTTGTTTTGATTAGTGGCAGCTTTGGTGGTAGGAGGCGTAGGCGATTTATGTTTGAGGAGATGTGGACAAAGGACGAGGAATGTGGGGATGTGATTGAGCGGGGATGGAATGGTCTAGGTAATGCGGCTATCTCTAATAAACTTATTAGGGTGGCTACGGAACTGCGGAGGTGGGGATGGGAGAAGTTTGGAAGGTTGCGTAGGCTGTGCAAGAATTGAGGACTGAACTTGATCATTTCTAACGTGTTGATCCCTCTATTGATTATTTGATATTGAGGCAAGATAAGGAGTTGCAACTTGATCAGTTTTTGGAACGAGAGGAAGTCATGTGGAGGCAACGGTCGCGTGTTAATTGGCTTCAACATGGGGATCATAATACAAATTTTTTTCATCAATATGCAAAGCATCGGGGTAGAATCAATCGAATTGTGGGTGTTCTTGATGAGGAGAATAAGTGGAGTACGGGTTTTCATGAAGTTGGTGTTGTTTTTGTTCGTTATTTCAAGAGACTTTTCTCTTGTGAGGGTGGTAATTTGCATCCTTGCATTTTTCAGTCCATTCGAAGTCAGGTGTCGTCGGATCAAGTTGCTTTTCTTTCTCGGCTCTATACTAGGGCTGAGATAGAGTGTGCGTTAAAGGAGATGGGTCCGACGAAAGCTCCAGGCCCGGATGGAATGCCGACAATTTTTTATAAGAAGTATTGGGCTATGGTGGGCAATGATGTGGTTGATACATGTTTGGGAGTGCTGAATGGTCAAGAGAGTGTGGCTGGAATTAATCAGACTTTAATTGCTTTAATTCCAAAAGTTCAATGTCCGAAGAAGGTTACTGAGTACCGGCCTATCATCATGTGCAATATATTGTATAAGTTGATTTCTAAGGTTATTGCTAACATGTTGAAGAAAGTTTTAAATGGTGTTGTGTCAGAGTTTCAGAGTGCTTTTGTTCCAAATCGGTTGATCCATGACAATGTGATTGCAGCTTTTGAAACTATTCATTGCTAGAAGAGAAGGGGAAAAAATAGTAGACAGAAGGTGGCAATCAAACTTGATATGGCAAAAACATATGATAGGGTGGAGTGGGGGTTTTTGAGGAAGATGATGGAAGCTCTTAATTTTCCTAGCAGGTTTATTCATTTGATTATGGATTGTGTTCAAATAGTGAAGTATTCTATTCTCATCCAAGGTACACCTTATGGAAAAATTACTCTGTCTCGTGGGTTAAGACAAGGAGATCATATTTCTCCTTATTTATTCTTACTTGTGGCGGAGGGTTTTTCCGCTCTTATTCGGAATGCTGAGAGCAATAATTTGATTCAAGGGGTTTCTATTGCAAGGGGTGCGCCTTCAATTTCTCATCTATTTTTCGCGGATGATAGTCTTCTATTTTGTGGCGCTCAGTTATTTGGGGTCGTGATTTGCTTCAAGCTGGTATGCGTCGTAGAGTTGGTAATGGGGCTAATACGAAGGTTTATCGTGATCCTTGGGTTCCCAATATGGATTCTTTTCGTATTCAGCCTCGAGGAGATGTTGACCATACTTTAATAGTGGCGGATTTGATGACTACGACTGGTGTTTGGGATGAAGGTAAGTTTCGTAGTCTGTTCACTATTGGAGAGATGGAGGCTATTCTTAGCATTCCTATTGTGGCTACTGCAGCTGGTAATAAGGTTATTTAGCATTATAACAAACATGGTAAGTATTCGGTGAAAAGTGGTTATTGGGTTGTGATGAATAGGCGTCGTATTGAGGCTAGAGCTTCTGATTTAAGTTCTGATATGACCCAATATTGGCGGCACCTTTGGATGCTTAAGGTTCCTCCGAAGATGAATCATTTTCTTTGGAGGTGCCCGATGGGTTTTATGCCGTGCTCAGAAGCTTTAATGAGGAGGAGAATCACGGATAATGATGGGTGATTTCGATCTCAGCAAGCGAGTGAGTCGCCCTTGCACGCTACCTGGTCTTGTGGTGTTTCAGGTGCGGTGTTAGAGAGGGCCAGTTTTTATGGAAAACTCGCTGGTGGATAGTACACATGATTATCGCTGGTGGATAGTACACATGATTACACATGGAAAACTCGTTGGTGGATAGTACTCAGGGCCTTGCTATGAAGAAGCTGGCGGTGGATGAAATCAAGTTTTTGGTCATTATCTTGTGGTTCAATTGGAAGGATAGGAATGAAGTTTTCCATGTGGTACTGGGACTAATGCTGGCGTGCTGTTTAATATGGCATTTGGTTTTTGGACGACATTGCTTGATTCACAAAAGTCTCAGGTGGGAGGAAGAGTGGAGAGTTTGGGAGGAGCTCACTGTGTGAATAGATTGGTAAAATGGCATGCCCCTTTGTCACATTCTTTCAAGATTAATTGTGATGGTCCTATTCAAGGGTTGGGAGAATGGGTGGGTGTGGGTGCCATTATTCGTAATAATTTAGGTGAGTTGGTGGCAGCAGAGGGTAAAAAAAATTGGTTTGAGATTATCATCATTGGCTGCTGAGCTTTTTAGTATTAAAACGGTTTTGGAGCTTGTTGTGGAGAGAAGGCTATAATCCTTGGTAATTGAATATGATTGCATGGATGCAGTGAGGATGATTAATGGGATGGATGAGTGCTTGGCAGCAGAGGGGGTGTGTGTGGATCAAATTAGAGAGCTTATGAGATTGTTACAGATTCCTTGTATTTCTCATGTGCCCAGAGAAGCGAATGTTGCAGCTCATTCCATTGCTAATTTTGTAGCCCGAATTGGAGGGCGTTTTCAGTGGTTCGAGATTGGGCCTCCTTGGCTCATGCAGATTGTCTCCAACGTTCTTCTTGAAACCAATATTTCTTCTCGGGATGTGCATGGTTCTCCTATCATTTAGGCTGTGGATGAAGGTGTGATTACAGCTTGTCACTTCCACATTATATAACCATATTCTGATTTCTAATAAATGTTACTTATTTTTCTATAAAAAAAAAAGTAGACTTCTGTTGTTGAAGATTAAGCTATGAAGAGAGTTTACTTATTATTTTTAGAGTTCAATTTAATATGTTAAATTTGTGGTGTGTTGTGTGTAATATTTGACTTTAGAAAATGAGTTTGTATTCACACAGTGGACATGGAGTGAGTGTGTGTTGTACTTGGATTTGAAAAGAGAAATTCTTGTACAATTTATTATTTTGTATTCCATGTTTCACGTTCCGAATTTGTTGTTATGTGTAATTAAGGGCCGAAATGTCTTATTCTTTTGCTTGAAATTTGGAGCGTGACACTAGCTAACTCATATATTGAAGTGAAAAACCATTTTTCATTAACCAATTAGAAATCTTCTCCCATCAAGGGTCTTAAATCTTCCAAAATAGTGGTAGCATTAGAAATTAATCAAATTACCAATGCGAGTGATCGAGTTTCATTGACTCTTAAAATATTATCAAGAGATTCATAAACCAACATAATATATGAGTTCTGTAAGTATGATATATTTGTCTATGAAAGTAAATGGACATTGATCATGCAGATTCAACAAATCTCAAACCATCAAACTACTGAACATATACAAAGAATAATAGTACATCAATTTTAATTAACCAACTTGTGAATGCAGCTAGTGATTCAGACTATCAAACTACTGAACATATGCATAAAGAATATATCTTCAAATATTATATAATGACTTTTCATTGATAGATGCAGTACTAGTTACATGATGTAAACAATTTGTTGCATGTCCCAAAAGATTAAGAGTGTGACTGTTTGATTCAAACGATTAATCTTCTACTCTCACTTGTAGATGCCTCACGCAAATTGAGTCTTTTAATGAGTATCTCCAAAGGGTTCAATATTTCAGTTATATAATTGCTACAATAAATGAATGATAATTTTTTTTCTTACCATCTAGCTCAACCAAGCATAATCCTATTCACGGGAAGAATCGCAAAGAAATTATGCCAAATGTTTCTTGCTTCCAATTGGGCTACGATTCAAATTATTATTAAACAACGAGTACATTAGTATGAAGATTCATCATATATGATTGTTCAATGAAAGATTTGTCTTTAGTTTATTAGGGAACATTCACAAATATGATTTATCTATAATAAAAATTTCAATGATAATAACAAAAATCAATAATATATGAAAACATTCAAAAACATAAAGGATGCATATTGAAAGAAAGACTGATTGATTCTCGATTGAGGCTTGTAAATTGCAATGGACTGAAGACATATTTCAGCCCTCCCTTTGTGCTTGCAGTTCGATAGGTGTCCATTTCCTAGAATACAACAATCGATAATCCAAAGTTAAAGCTAGCACTGAAATTTTGTACTTGGGTTTTATTCTAGTTACTTGGAAAGCCCCTCCTTGTAATTGGTACAAAGTCAACACAGATGGTTCTTTTACAAATAGTGATCATGCAAGCTTTGATGGTTTATTTTAGAGATTCAGGGTCATTTTTGTACTCTCTAGACAAGAAGGAAACTTGAAGATGAAGTAAGAAGGAATTCACAATATGTATTGACTTCACTCTATATATATATTCTTTATTTGAGGACTCAAAGTGAAACTATACGTCTGTTCACTTATCTCTTAAAGAGACATACCTATTCCTAAATAAAATTCTTGGAAAGAGGACTCGTACCCTTTCAATTTAAAAGGACATGATTAATTATAGGACTAAATTTTCGTTACTACTCTGTACTTTAGGGGTCTAATTGGTCCAGTCTCCGAATTTCTAATTTAATTAAAACGATTCATGTACATGTGTCACATATCATGGGTCGACACGTGTCAATTTGTTTTATATTTACACCTATCATAGGTCAACATGTGTTATAAAAGGAGATATTTGATAAGAATTAAGAATGCATAGATCATTTTGATGAAATTAGAAGTTCAAGGATTGAATTGATGAGACCAGTTAAGTACATGGTAGTAACAAGAATGTAGTCTTTAATTATATTTTCATTCAAAATAAATTAGATATATTGTATATAATTTCCAACATAACATACATCATGGTACCATAACCTACCCTTTTAACAATAAACATTTGTCTTGTTAGATAGGATTCAGTCACGCCCCAAACCCAAGACTAATATTATATTGAAATATAATCCCCAAATTTGCAGTGTGAAATAATAAATCAAATGAAACACATGTCTGACAATATCATTAGAGTTTAGTAGAAAAATATTCAAAAATTCAGGTAGGTTCACCCTGTTTTCCCCAAGCATCGGTACCTGAAAAACAAGAAGGTGTAACATCATGAGTAACACAGACCCAGTAATTACAGCTTACATTCTCATATTAATATGTCTTCTAACTTTCTAAGACATCAAAATTGAACAACTAATCAAAAATATACTGAGAATATTTTATATTGTTTCATACCAATTTTATCGAATGTAATCCACATATATTAAATGTCTTTGACCCAAATAATTCAGTCTCAAATGTAATCTCTATGTTTACTGAATTGACCAATAATGCATCATAATATAACACACTATCAATATATCACAACTAGATATTGATAATCTCAAATAATATATACTACTTAGCACATCACAAATAGATATTGATTATCTCCAAACAATGTATGTAACATAGCATATTATTAATATATCACAAATAAGAATTCTACAATTAAACATATATTTTCTCTTCTCAGTGAATATTTTTACAATTAACTGGTAGTAACAATTCAGAAATCCACATAAATCCCAAGCCCAGATCCAAAATACTAAGCATGAGTAAATCCGCGTATTAGGTGTATGGGTAAGTCGCAGCATACCGAGGCCAACACCAAGGCATGCACACTCAAGGTGGCAATCCTTCCTATAAGTATAATAGTACACTATCTGAAGAGACGTGAGTTAACAGATTAACTCTCTCAAAATAAACTCTACCAGTAATTCACTTAATCACGGGGGTTGTACCATCCACTCGGCTTCGCAACTTTTCATTCATAATTACATTCACAAATATAGTCTTTTTGTAAAACAAGTTATAGATCAATTTATCGTAAATAAGCATAAACATAGATCAAAATCTATATATCAAATAAGCATAATCATATGTAAAACAAAATATACATATGTATATAAAACATAAGTGATTGAACTCATGTAATAAACAAGATCGTCAATATATGCCTTGTAAGTAAATAGTAAAATCAAGTAAATTATTGTAGTACTAAGGCTGCAAGGAAAATAAAGTCATGCATAAATTGAGAAATCATATTAGAGTTTTATTAGTAGTCTTTTAGTTCAAGTCCATGAAAGTATGTTAATTATAGTTATCAAAGTTGAAAATTCGATATTTTATCCATCGTAAGTCCAATATAAGTAAGTGAGTACACCATTTCTAAGGGATTTTCACAAGGAGTCCAAACGTATAGTCCAAATAATCATGTCTAAATTGTTCAAGTCTAGAATCATAGGTTTAATCGAAACAATACAGAATTTGATATGCTTTATTTTGACCCTATTTACCTAAATTATTACGGATGGTAATCTTAACCATTATTTGTGACATTCTTCTAATTTAAAGTACAGGTTATAAGTGTTGTAATGATATCAAGATTATCAAATTTGGTTAAGAAATGTATGAGATATGAGTATTTGAATATATAAATAATTTATATGTTTTTGATTTATATGTTATTTACATACAAATTAGGCCTCTAATCACTCTAACAATGCTAATCCAAGGGCCGTTTAGTGTCTCTAATCCTTGAATTGCACCATTGTAGGTTCACAAGCATCAGAATGATATTGGGAGCAAAATGGTGCATTTTGGAGCTCTTTGTGCATTTTCGGCTAAAGGACGAAAAGTCAACCCGAGGACCGAAAGTCAACTCGTGGTCAACCCCGACTTTAGATCGTCAACGAGTCAACATGAAGTCCTGAAAGTGAGTCGCAAGAGAATTCCGGAAGATTGGTCAAAAGTTAACTTTTGGTCAACTCTGAGGGTCGTGGTCAAAGTCAAGACGAAGTCAACCTTGTGACTCATCACCAAAGGATTCCAAAAGTCATCAAGGGATATGCTAGATATGGTGAGGTCACCCATAGATTATTCCTTCTTTTTGCCTCCTATAGGAGTTTACCTCCTTGCCTTTCATTAAACTTCCTAACCATTAGATCTAACCTTATTTCATCTTAGCCCTCCATTCCTTCTCCTCCTAGCCTATATAAACCTAGTATTTGCCCCATTAGGTCATCCATCACTTCAGCCCCCAAATTCCTCCACTTTTCCCTTCCCCTTTTCTATTTTCCGTTTTTCCTTTTGGGCTGCCACTGCACGGCTGTCGAAGGTCAACAGCAAGTCGACGACCGATCGACGCACGGCGGTTTAGCCATTTCCACCACTTTTTCACCTCCTTTCCTCCACCACCCTTCACCAAATCTCCTCACCACGACGTCTACTACCTCCACCGCCACTTTGGACAGCTGGGATCCTCACCAAGTCACAAATTTCATCATCAAAGGTCAAGGAGGAGCAAGACAGCACCCATTGAGCATCCCTCATGCATCTCTACTCTCTTTTTTTCCTTATGTTTAGAGATTATTGACTTGTCGTAAAGTTCGGGTTGGTTTTGAGTATCGCCGTCAAAGTGTAGTGGATGGTATAGATTAAGACCGGGGGATTATCGTACCCAAGGGATTGGAAGGCCCTAAAATCACCTTGGTAATTATGTGGTAACCAAGCTATTCTAGCACTAAAATGGTGAGATAAGAGATGAGCTATATACTAGTGAAGTGAAGTATGTGCACATGGTTGTAGTGTTCATATTTTTGGTGTTTTCAAAGAGAACATGCAAGAAAGTAAATAAGCAACAATTGCATATTTGATAAACAAAGTTATTGAGCTTATAAACTCAATTTCAATAGCTAGTGTACATCTCAAATTATAAGAATTAAAGCAATGAAACTAAAAGGTAAAAGAGTTAGAGAATGCTCAATGATGTTTCCAAGACTTCTCCTCCTCTTTTATGAACTCCTCCTTGCTCCAAGTCTCAATCCTTGCAATCTTTGATGTTGTTGTGGGGGGCTGTTTTGGTGAGGTGAGGGGTAGCACGAATTTGGTGGTGAGAAAGGAAGAGAGAAAAGAGTGAGGAAGGTAGAAGAAGAAAGAAAGAAAGGGTGAAGAAGGTGGCCGGAAGTGATAGGGAAAGTGGCCTGAATTTAGAATGGGAAGAAGAGAAAAGAAGAAGAAAGAGAGGAGAGGGAGAAGAGGAAGAAGGGGAAGAAGGGGGCTGCTCAAAAATTGTGGCTAGAATGAGATTATTCTTCATGTGTGGCTGCTAGGTTAGTCATAGCAGCTGCAATGTTTATTAGTTTAAGCAAAAGGGAGAGCCACTCACATAAAGAAATGTGAAGTGGAGGAAATTATGGGTTGGTGGAGGGATGAGTGGACATGTGGAATGGTGAGCTGTGCCACACATGTGTGCAGCTGGTGTAGGAGAGTCTCTCCTTCTGTGGTGGTGCTCCTGTGGTGGTCCGGCGGTGCTGCCGCCTCTTGTGGTGGTGGTTTGCCGGAAAAATCGCCGGAAATGCAATTTCTTCATTTTCCTTCCTTTCTTCGATTCTTCAAGGCTTTCAATGGCAACATCTTCCGAAGGTAAATTGATGCAATCTTCAATGCCTAGAAGCCACGGTTGACTTCTCGTCCTCTTCTCGGAAGTGTGCCCAAAAGTACTCAAAATGCACCTTCTTGTGCCGAATTACTTCAAGTCACCTAAGTAACCTGAAATCATGAAAACGCATATTATTAGTAACAAAATGCCTTCGGGTAAGCTTAACTCTCGTGATTAGGAATACAATTTGCGCTATAAATAAGTGCAAATCAATTATATTTGCTATTTGATGATGTATATTGAGATGATTAGTGAGTAGTAACTTTTGTTGGGGACTAGGGTTGTGTGCCCTAGTCCAATGTGACTTTGTGATGCTTGATTTATGAAAAAATGTCTTTGTTGGTTCATGAATATGTGTATTTTCTAATTTAACATGTATTGAATGTGTGTTTGAGGAATTCACCACTCTTCTATATGCATTTGGTCCATTTTGTATGAGTTAGGATGAGTTGGTTACTTAGTTCTACTCTAGGCAATTGGCGATATGTGTGGTGAGCATGTACCCATGTATGACCCTTTATTCATGTGCTTTACGCCTCCTATTCTTTCTCCCTCTTCATGGAGAGTCCCTTTGACCTTAGTAAGGCCTAGGAATACCTTAGAGGAGTCCACTCCATATCGATAGTATCGGTGGAGTGGTGGGTTATACATGTGTTGCTTGTTTGGGTCCCTAAGCTTCGATTCTTTACGCTTCTTAAGCACTTTAGGAGATTCTGTATTAGGTAATATAGAGGGATCTCCTATGACACCTAGAGAGTTTGAATGGCCATAGTATGACATTTGAATACCTTAGGAAAGCATGGTCCTAGACCCATAGCATGGCTAGAAAACTGGGCTTGAATCGTTGACACATTGGCATGATTTCGTGATTTGAAGCATTGCTTGTTGCATTGGTTTAGGGGTAACCCGAAACCCCAACGTTTTACTTAAAGTGCACACACATTTATCTTTTCTTGCTTGCATTTACTTTACTTGTTTGATTGTCAATCTCTTCCTTTTATAATTTCCTTTCCAAAATCAAACTTCATACCATTACACCACACATTGTCTAAATCATACACTTCACTCCTTCCACTTCTCACCTTTCCATCATAGCTAGAGTATTTCACCACACACACACTACCTAAGGATTGGGGAGCCCACCGATACTCGACAGAACGACAACCCTTATCTTAAACTTTACTTACCCACTACACTTTGACGATGGTCAGTTTTCGAGCAAGTATACTGGCTAAACACATTCCAAAATCATTACCCATTGGATGACCATGAATTTTGAAAGAATAGAAGACAAAATTATGAACAACTTTCATGAAGAAGTCGGGATGATAAAATGAGCATGAATATGAGTTTAAAGTTGCCAAAATTGGCTGACAAAAATAGGTCCACAAAAGAAAATTTACGTTTTCCGATAAAACTTATTCTTTTCCATTTCCTTCTTGATTATGCACTTTGATGAATCTTAAAGACAAAAGAGTATAAGGATGTACGTATTTTGTAATTACATGAATTGTTTTTCAAAGTGATCAATAGAAGATTGGAAGATTGAAATTGAATTTGAGTTTCACAATTGAAAGAACATAAGTTCTTGAGCATTGAGATTTTATCTATAGATTACTTTCTCTTCAAAGAGTTTCAAGGTGAAGTTCTACACTATTAGGAAGGCTTGTAAGAAAAGCTAGAGAGAAATGAATTAGTAAAGAATATCATGGCTGAAACATTCTATTTATACCATGGAAAAATAAGCTTAATAAGATTGTGTTCACACAAATCAGCATGTTGCAACTTTGTCCTCCCCTTGATGACATCAGCAGCTTGTTGAGCTGCTCATTGCTTGCCACATGTCTACCTTGAACCAATGACAACTTGCCATTTCACGAACTATTTTCTTTTTCGACTAAACTTCAAAAATTTATTAAAAATGGGTCAGAGTTCCGAAAAATTTTCCAAAAAATGTTAAGAACTTGTGGAGATGTCTACTTTCTACTTGTCACCTCAAGACTAAAATTTAAGAAACTTCAAAAATCGGGATTCAAACTAAAACTTTCAAAAATATATTGACCATAACTCCTTCATATGATCTCAGAATTTAGCATGCCGTGTTTCTACAAACTCGTGTCAATAAGATCTATAATTTTCGTCAGGGAAGTCATCAAAGAAAATCAACAAATAAGAAAGTCAACCTTTGACCCCTTGAAAATAAAACGTCTCGAGTAAATATTTGTTCCTAAATACTTTCACTTCATAAAACTGGACAAAAAGAGCAATATCCAACTCCTAATTAATTTCAGGAATATCCGAGAAATTAAATATGAGGATTCGGGTTATCACATATTCATTGTTCTTCAAAGTTGATTTTAGTAGTTTATCATTTCATATTGTATACACATGACTATGACAATTTGTTTCGGTTAGAATTTTTAAAAGATATCAATACCAAAGAAGTAGACATATATAGTTTATGCTGAACAAACATTATTTTTCCATTAGACATACACCAACTGATAAGTCTAGTCAAACTGACATATAATATACTAAATCTTCAGCCGTCATCATCTTGATGTCCTTGGAGTTAGTTTAACTTCATTGACACACTCATAGTATAAATACTAATCATGTCAAAACGCAGGTGATGGCTGCATGAAGTATAACACTGGTTGGTTTCAGACAACTGCTTAGCAACCTTGGGCAAACATCAACAGGTGGCATAACGCATTCATCGCCTTTAAAATAAATCTTTCAAGAGAAAGCCCATCCATTTGCAAATATAAACGTGATTTTTTTTTTTTAAAAAAAAAGGAATATCCGACTGGACGTTTCCTTGAGGACCTGATTCCAAAAGCATCTCGTTGAAAAACTGAAAGTCCCAAAACATAGTTGTATCATTTGGGCAAGCACAAATTGCTGTCATAATATTTATGTGAATAAAAATAAATAAAAAATTGACTATAAGGAGAAAAACACTTATTTATATATTAGTTATGCAATTATTTAACCGCAAGGCTATTTAGAATGTGTCTCCCACTCCTGATTTATTTCTTCTTCTAACGGTCATCTCTATTTGTTTCTACCACTAACTACTCGCTGGTGCTTTTCCTAACATGCCATGCATTATGTTACAGATAAGCAGCAAACACATGCACAGGATCCATTGGAGTTGAAGTTTGTGTTTGTAGTTTTGAAATAGAAAACTACAAATATTGCTCACCAGCAGATGCAATCAGTTGATGCTCATGGTGCCTAGCAAAAAATAGGATAATACGTGCGCATGCACAGAAACGAACTAGTTTTGAATTAAAAAAAAAAGTAGAAATAACCTTGCACTCACCACTAAATAGTATCGACGATTACTCATAGTTAACATATGTGAATGTATGACTACTTGTGCCTATTCCGCTAAAGTATGCAGCGTCCCCTGTAAGAAAATGCTATTAATAGAAAAAATAGCAAAAATAATGCAAAAATATCAATTACAAAATAACAAAAGTAACAGTGAAAGCATCTGAAAAGTTCCCCTCTATGCACCTGTCAACAAATCAAGAAAAAAGTTCCCTAGAATTAGTCCCTATGTAGACTGTATTTTCATCTGGAATTTCAACTATTGCTCGATTAGGAGTGGCCACTGCCACTACGTACCCTAGGCGTCTTCCAGAATAAATCAATTATTTGGGGTTGTGACGGCTCTCTAGTGTCATAAAAAGAAACCGGTTAAACAAACAAGGCGTCAAGAAACTCCTTCAACAGTGAACTAAAAGGAAGTAGAATTCAGAAAATTGGACTTGTCAAACAACTGTAAAATATAATTCCAAGTACATCATGAATGTGAGATCCTGCCACAAGTAAATGAAGATTTTCTTGACACCTAAATGCGGTAGATATGAAAGAAATGTTTGGGGGTCACATGTGATGCTAAAATCCAGCATAACAAATCTTCTTCAATAGGTGGCATAACACATTCAACACCATTAAAGTAAATCTTTCAAGAGAAAGCCCATATATTTGCAAATATAAAAGTGAATTTATTTTTTCAAAAAAGAATATTCTTCTAGACGTTTCCTTGAGAACCTGATTCCAAGAGCATCTATTTGAAAAATTGATGTCCCTAAAACATAGTTGTATCATCTGCGCAACCACAAATTGGGGTCAAACTATTTATGTGAATAAAAGAAACTATAAAAATTGATTGTGTGTAATAATATGAGGAGCAAAATACTTACTTATATATTAGTTATGTAATTATTTAACCGCACGACTATTTAGAACGTGTCTCCAACTCATGATTTTTTTCCTTCTAATGGTCATCTCTATTTGTTTCTACCACTAACTACTTGCCGGTGCTTTTCCTAACTTGCCATGTATGATGTTACAGATAAGAAACAAACACAAGATCCACCAGTGTTGAAGTTTGTGTTTGTGGTTTTGAAATAGAAAACCACAAACAGATAATCACCAGCAGATGCAGTCAATTGATACTCATGGTGCCTAGCAAAAAATTGGATAACACCAGCGCACACACATATACACATAAATAAGCATGTAACGTGCCACAAAGGAGAGAAATGAATTAATTTTGAATTAAAAAAAGTAGAAACAACCGTGCACTCGCCACTAAATGCAATCGGTCATTGCTTGTAGTTAACATTTGTTAATCTATGACTACTTGTGCCTATTCCACTAAAGTATGCAGCGTCTCCTGTAAGAAAGTGTTATTAATAAAAAGACAATAGAAATAGTTCAAAAATATAAATTATAAATAACAAAAGCAACATTGAAAGCATCTGAAAAATTTTCCTCCTGTAAATGTCTGCAAATAAAGAGAAAAGATTCCCAAAATTAGTCTCTATATATTTTTTTGGAACAATATAAGAGCTTTTATTAATGAAGAATAAAAGTACAAACAAAATTGGGAGGACAACAACCTGACCCAAATAAAGAACAAGAAAGAGGAGACATAACCTCCTCTTTTTCAATGTAAAAGAAAAGAAAAGCAAGAACATCACGAGAACCTATAGGAGGCCCAAGAGGCCAAGTCACGACCATAAGAACCAGCAAGAAAAGCAGGCAAGGAATTCCACCAAATTGAACCATCATTCAACGCACCATAATTAGCAAGCTTGTAAGCTAGGGAATTACTTTCCCTAAATATATGAGAGGTACGAAACTTAAGAAGTTTAGAGAGATGCATGCAATTCAACCAGGGAATGCGAAGCCTCCATGGAATTAGGTGAGGTGATTTGAAATAGGTTACCACAAAAGTGAAATCCGTCTCAAGCCAAATATGAGTCCAGCACTGAACCCAAGCAACTCTAATTGCTTCAATCATAGCCAAAATCCCAGCATCAATTGCACTAGGAACTTTAACATTAAAAGAAAAGGCACCATGAAAAAGACCTTCTGAATCCCGAAAAATACCACCAAACCCAGCCAAGTTTGGATTTCTGAAGGAGCCATCTGTATTTACCTTAAGCCAATTTAAGGGGGGAGGGCACCAAAAAACAGCGATGAATCTTGGGGCATGGCGACGCAAAGGTGACAATCCCAACAAGATAAAAATTGGCAAAGCACCGGAAAAAGAAGAACAAGAAGAAAAGGAGAGGCTTGCTGACTCTTTTAGAGAATTAAGGAAAAATTAGTCTCTATATATATATAGACTATATTTTCATCTGAACTTTCAACTATTGCTCGAATAGGAGTGACCACTGCATACCCCAGGTGTCTTCTAGAATAAATCAATTACTTGGGGAGGTTATGACGACTCTCTAGTGTCATAAAAGGAAACCTATTATACAAACAAGACATCAAGAAACTCCTTCAACAGTGAACTAAAAGAAAGTAGAATTCAAAAAAATGGACTTGTCAAACAAGTATAAAATATAATTCTAAGTACATCATGAATGTCAGATCCCGCCACAAGTAAATGATAACTTTCTCGACTCCTAAATGTGGCAAATGTGAAAGAAATGTTTGGAGGCCACATGTAATGCTAAAAACTAGAAGAATAAATGTTGTTAAAACAATTGGCATAACACATTTATCGCCGCTAAAATTAATCCTTCAAGAGAAAGCCCATCATTTTGCAAATATAAAAGTTTATTTGTTATTCCAAAAAAGAACATCTGACTGGACGTTTCCTAGAGGACTTGCTTCCAAGAGCATATCATTGAAAAAATGAAGTCCCCAAAACATAGTTGTATCATCTGCGCAAGCACAAATTGCAGTCAAAATATTTATGTGAATATAAGAAATTACAAAAATTGATTGTGTGTAATAATATGAGGAGCAAAACACTTACTTATATATTAGTTATGAAATTATTTAACCGCAAGATTATTTAGAAGGTGCCACCCACTCATGATTTTCTTTATATTCTAACGGTCATCTCTATTTGTTTCTACCACTAACTACTCGTCAGTCTTTTCTAACACGTCATGGATGATGTTACAAATAAGCAGCAAACACAGGATCCATTGGTTTTGAAGTTTGTGTTTGTGATTTTGAAATAGAAAACTACAAACATGCACTCACCAACAGATGCAATCAGTTGATGCTCATGGTGCCTAGCTAAAAATTTGATAATATGTGTGCATGCACAAATATACAAAAATAATGCACATAACATGCCACAAAGGAGAGAAATGAACTAGTGTTGAATCAAAAAAAAAAAAAATAGAAACAAATCTGCACTCACCACTAAATGATATCGGTGATTGCCCATAGTTAACATTTGTAAATCTATGACTACTTGTGTCTATTCCGCTAAAGTATGTAGGGTCCCCTGTAAAAAAATACTTTTAATAAAAAAAACTACATAAATTGTGCGAAAATATTAATTACAAAATAACAAAAGCAACACTAAAAGCATCTTAACAATATCACTCCATGCATCTGCCCGCAAATCAAGAGAAAAACCCCCCCAAAATCAGTCTCCATATAAACTATATTTTCATATGGACCTTCAACTATTGCTGAAATAAGAGTGGCAATCATACAAATATGTTATATTCCATTATCAATTCTTACTCATAGATGAAGATATTCACAATCAACTCTGATGCAGTGAATCTAGTTGTTTTACCTTCTCTTACTTGATATGTTGTGAATATGATGCACTAACACAACTTAGCCCTAATATGTAACCTAGAGTGATACACTCCTAGATTTAATATATAGTAGTCATTAAGCACAAAAAAAGTTTGAATATCACAAGGCTCACAAAACATGATGCATGATCCATGTAACCTAGAAGTTATTTTACTTTTTAACCGCAATTAATAGTTGTTTATTGTCATATATAATGGGACAACCAGACATGCATAAATCCTAGAGCAGAGACCTTAACACAAGCATCTAAACGTGCACTCAAAGATACAACATTAAAGATCATAAATGAATTGCCGGCAAAATAACTTTCATCTATATCATAAGAATATCAAAACAAAACTTATAACAAAAATTGTAATCATGTCTTAGGGCTTCAAGCACTCTCTTAACTAAAGAGTTTTGCCTGACATATGGTCTTTATATATTGCTCCAGCGATCCCTTACAATTGCCTTCTAGGATTCAAACTCGTAAACCCACAAGGAAACTCATTAAAAAATAATCTTTAATAAATCCTTGCTTCTAGGGCTGGCCAGAAATGACCAAAAAGGTGAGCCGAACCGATTACCAACCTAGCCACACAAGGTCGGTATCGACAATTTTGGTATACCACATTTTTGGTATGGTACAACTGTACAAGTTTTGGGATGGTAGTGGTTCCACTAAACTAGATTCCCTCCTTTTCTTTATTACTTTTTCTCTCTCTCTTCTCTCTTCCTTTTTTTTTTTTGATAAGGAAAATAAAAAACAACAGGAAAAGAAGACTATACTTTGAAACCCCCACGGCAACCTAGACCAAAGAAATCATGGTTGAAGGCAGAGAGGGCATTGACGGGGAGCCCATTATTCCATGTTTGCGAAGAAGCAATCTGGTGACCAATCGAAGTGACAGCATCTGCAGTGAAGTTTCCTTTTTTTCTTTTCTCTACCTCTTTTTGATTTCTTCATCTGTCTTTCTTCTCGTCTTCTTTATTCTTCCTCTCTCTTCTTCATTGTTTATTCTTCAATTTTTTGTTTCTATTTTTCTTCCTTAGCCTTTCTTCTCCTCCTCCTCCTCCTCCTTCTTCTTCTTCTTATTCTTATTCTTCTTCTTTCTAGCTCCTCCTCCACCTTCTTCTTCGTCTTTCTTCTTCTCCTCCTCCTTCTTCTTCTTTTTCTCCTCTGCATCTGGAATACTAGATCTAGAAATACAGTTCATATATACATCTTCATCACCGCCCTTCCTTCCACATCTAAATCTTCATCGTTGCCATTCCTTCCAGTCCGATCAACAATTTGATCGATTGAGCTTCAAACCGACCGAAATCAACTGATTTCATCGGTACCGAGAAATCGGTATACCGATTTTGGCGGTTCGGCAATGGTTTAATAAATTGAGGAACCGGCCAAAGTCGGTTCGGTACTGGTAAGGGCTTCTAGGTGGTTGGTACCGTACCGAAGTCACCCCTACTTGCTTCGATATAATTTCATCTTCAATTGGGACTCATCATTAAAGTTCATTCTTCCATCGAAAATCTCCATCTTGCATAAAACTCTCTTTTTAATTCTTTTTTCTTCTCTTTGCATTAGACTTGCTACAAAACTCAAAAACAAATTAAAAAACCCCAAAAATAAATAATAAACTAACCAAGAAAGCATTGCGCGCTCACAGACCTTTATTTGTCTGTTTATCAGAACCTTTTGTTCCTCTTTCTTCAATCCCTGTTGCATTTTGGTGCTCTTTGGGACTTTACCCTTTTACTACTAATGATGAGGGATCACTTGACCCCAATATTTCGTTTCTCTGTCATATGGATATTAGGCTAGTTATTCTCTCTTCAACTATGCATACAGCAGATATCAGTCTCTTGTTTTATTGATGGAGTTTCATGTATTTTGACAACTGTATATGCTAAAACTACAATTGCTGGTAGAAGGCTTCTTTGGCATGATCTTGGTCAGTTGGCCTTTAATATTCAAGGTCCTTGGCTCGTCTTTGGTGATTTCAACTGCGTTCTTGGTGCACATGAGAAGCGCGGGGGAAACCCTCCAAATAGTACCTCCTGTCAAGATTTCTAATGGATGTGTTCCTCCTGTAGTTTGCTGGATATTGAAACTAAGGGTTTATCACTGATCGTAGGACTTATGTGAGGCTTGACAGTGCCTTGGGAAACTTGGCTTGGCTTAATTCTTGGAATGTAGAACCCTCACAAGGAGCTCTTCAGATCATTGCCCAATCTTGATATCTTACTCTAATATACTGGTTATTTCTAAGTCGCTACGATCAGTGAAATACAATTAAATGTATACCAACGGATATTGACCCAAATAAATTCCTAGTTAATTAATAAAAGCTAACTCATATTTGAATTGATTAGCTTCTCAACGTTGTGGAGCAAATCATATCAAATGTAATTAATAGAATAGACAAGTGTAACATAAACTTTTAGAGAGAATGAATCCGGCCAATACAACAAATAGCTAGAACTGGTATTTTAAAATATATCACTCAAATTTCCAACAGGTTTAACTTCATTGGCAGACGTTCATTAGGATAAATACTAGTACTGCCAAAATGCAGGTGATGGCTACATGAAGTATAAAATTGGTTGGTTTCTGACTACTGCTTGGTAGCTTTGGGTAGACATCAATAGGTGGCATAACACATTCGTCGCCATTAAAATAAATTCTCCGAGGGAAAGCCCAACCATTTGCAAATGTAAAAGTGGATTTGTTTTTCCCAAGAAGAATCTCCGATTGGACGTTTCCTTGAGGACCTGCTTCCAAGAGCATCTCGTTAAAAAACCGAACTCCCCAAAACATAGCTGTATCATCTGCACAAGCACAAATTGCAGTTAGAATATTTCTGTAAAATATAAGTTTAAAAAATTAAAATATGAAATAACTACAAAAATTGATTGTGAGAAGCAAAATACTTACTTATATCACCATAGGGGCCTAATGAATGGTAATTGAAGCTATAACTTGTGGTCAACTTGTCAAAGTTGGGATGTTGCACAACCAGATTCCACTGAGTATAGTTCATCTTGTAATTGAAGTTGGTTATCGTAACTTTTACCCTCCAATATTCCTTGTAGTTGAGTTTAATGTGCCAGTGGACTCGCACCGGACACATGTGGCTTGTACACTGGACGAGAGGAGCTGGAGATAAATCTGGAGAATTTGGCCTACAAACAAATACAAATATTAAAACTAAATAGAACAAATTATCCATATTACTATTAGGCAGTGTTTGGATGCAGAAAAAGAATGTGAAATTTAACCAACAGTTAGAATTTAATAATTTCTACCTTTTAAATTCCAGGTTTAGGAAATTTTTATTTTATTTTGGCCAATAATTAAATTTCATTTAAAATTACAAAATTGGGAGACCTTATACAATTAGACCCAAAACTGGACACAGCCAGAATAGAAAGACAAACAACTAAAAGCCCAAAATTAATGAAATAACCTAGAAAAAGAGAAAATTTACGTACCTAAAATTTTGACTTTAAATTCCACTAAAACTGTTCCAACAAAAAAAATTCCACTAAAATTGATTGCCAAAAAAAAAATTCTACTGAAACAGGCATCATTCTCCAAATTAACTCAATTTGGTCAATTTCTTGGTTGCTGCTGTTTTTTGTTTTTTTTTTTAGTCATAATAAAAGCCCCAAAACTAATCAATGAGAAAACAAAGAAGAAACAAACGGCCAGGATGCAACATCCAGAAATTTCCCTGGGCTTTGAATTTTTTTTTTTTGAAAAGATTCTAAAATCTACGTTATTTTCTCTAGTTCTAGTTTATGTCATTTATAGATTCTTTACAGGACGATCGAAACAATGGAAATTTCAATTAACGAACAAGTGAATGATAGAGTTATAAATTTCATCGATCATTCAAAACTTAATTTCTATGAAATTTATTTATAATTTCCTAACCCAGATGCAACTTTAAAGAAGAAAAAAAAACAAAAAGAATTTAATCTTACTCTGCACATCTGCTGCTGGGGTTGTCCTTGCAGCCACAGGCACAGTTAGGGCAGCTCACCAACGTTTTACTGTAGAAAGAGGAGAGAGAGACGCAACACTTGGGTGTCTTCGAAGCCAGGAACTGGGAATACGTGCAGATTACATTCCAACTCACTGCCACAATTAAGCATGCATGCACAAGAGAAAAGTGAATAAACATTATTAATTTAAAAGACTTTTACATACATTATTGAACATTATACTTACGAAGAGCTTCAGTGTGTCTCCTCCCATCGGCAGAGGCATATCTTGACGGGTTGACGTCGTGTGCTGGACCACAGGTATATCCAGGCCCGGGCGCTTCCAATTAACGTGAAGTTCTTGGGTCGCCTGACGGTCTTTGTAGTAGTACCAGCAGCACCCACCGTCATCTGGAACATACTTACACTGGTTGCTAGGTCCTGGACCATTGTATTCAAAATTCCTCCTTTGCAGCACTGAGAGATCTGCTGATTGTACGGAGTACCAGGAAGCAAGTCCACCACTTTGGGTTTCCTGTCGCAGCAATGCGGAGGAACTACTCCTCCAAATCTGGAGCAGTCTCCCCTCTCCGTTGTTTCAGCTCCCATCATCCCCCACAGCACCTCACCACTCGTCCAAGACCAACCCAAGCTCCAACCTGGTGCTTGGATGTGTCGGTACATCTGATAATTAATCATAGTCACAGTTGCCTGCACAATTAATTAATTTAATTTAATAAGAACATTAATTTGAGGAAATTAATATGCATGTAAATTAAAAACTATATATATATATATATATTGGCCGGGGAAAATAGTTGATTAATGCTTACCACATATCCATCTCCAGTCCAACTTACGATATCCCATCTGATTGTAATATTTCCGGTTGGATCAAGAGGATCATAGGCTGCCAAAAAAAAAGAAGATTTAGATAAACACCATTAATTAGAGGAATTTACACGTACAGCTAAGAGGTAAGAAATGAACATACCCTAGCTACCACTAGTAGAGTATTTTGTCTTGAGAATGAACAAAGCTGGAATGGCTTCAAAAGTCGCTAAATGACGACTTAAATGATTGTAATCTTATTTCCTCTTAATGAAAAGTTATGCATGTCAATTCAAAAAGAAAAAAGATCAGAGGAACATACCCTACCACTGGAGTTTTTAAAATCAGAAAGGAATTCACAATCGTACAATGAATTAAAGAAGCTAGTTATAAAAAATTAACATATAGCATTGCTGGCATGGGTGTAGGAAAATGAGGTGCCACACTACAGCTGGTTTAACAATAGGCCTAGGTGTAATAAGATCAAACATTGAGAAAATCACAATTATGCTACAAATTGGGAAACTTGTTCAATATAAAAAAAATTCAGCATTTAATTTATTTTTTTCAGCAGCATTTAAACTTTTTCAATCATATAAAAAATCTAGGGAAAAACCAAGTTACCAAAACTTGAGAAAAAAGGGATCAATTACCGAAAAATTAACCATACATGAAAAGAAGGAAGCAACTAAAAGATCTTTCAATCTCAGCAAAACAAATTAACCTAAGAAGATACTAATACCATCAAATACCAAATAATCAGAGGGAAATAACAAGTTATATGATTCAACAGATTTTTTAAACTGGTATCAAGTTATCAACACAACTTAACCAAGTAAAAGGAAATTAAGTTTGAAATTGACGAGATGCTTAAACAGCAGATCAATCAAGAAGGGATAGGAGGTTCACCATTGCCAAGAGCAAGCAGGAGAAAGCAGCAGACCGCTGTGTAGATAGAATCTGCCTTCACCATTTTTTCGATCGACCAAATGGATTGATGAACTTAGGTAATGCGCAACCAAATGGATTTCTAGGAAGAGAAGACGTACTGATGATTGCTAATGCTATCGTTTAAGTAATACCATCTTCCATCTCTCTGAAGCCATTTTTCGACCAAATGGATTGATGAACTTAGGTAATGCACAACCAAATGGATTTCTAGGAAGAGAAGACGTACATCAAGATTGATAATAATATCGTTAATTTAAGTAATACCATCTTCCATCTCTCTGCATATATAAGACAGATCTTGGTGTTGTCCTTTTTTTTGATAATAGACATCCTCCCAATTTGACAGCTGGAGTTTTGTTTAATGGGTCTTATATTTTGTGTAAACTTTATAACATATTTTGCTCTGGATATTCTTGTGTTTAGTTTTCTGAATGGAATAGAATTGCATTTGAGGATTAAAAAAAAAAATCTTTGAAAATTGGCTCGGAAAATTGGCGCATTTAAAGTGATGATGAAGTAATATGGTAGTGTTAATAGTTTCTTTAATAGTTTTTATTTTTGAATATCGGGGAACTTCAACTCGTTGCATATATTAGTTACTGTTAATGAACTTCAGAACTTACCATATGCTAGCTATGTCGAAGAATTAGAATTATTGATCAAATCAATTAATGTAACAATATTGTTCGATCCGAATGTTGCTAGAAGCTGATAGAGACCCGGCTGATGATCATGATAGGAATTAGCCCGCAATCTAAAAGAGGAATTCTGATTGAAAAAGACGTACGTCAGAACGTGATTGAGGTTTACAATTTCTTCAAACGTTATAATTAGTTGAAAGAGACCAAACTTGTCATGGTCGATGGCAACACAGATTACTAAAAAAGAAAGGAGATCTAATAGGAATTAGCAATCTAAAAGAGGAATTCTGATGGAAAAAGGCAGAATGAGTTTTACTGTTTCTTCAAACATTATAATTAAATTAGTTTGTCTGAGAGATATCGTCTCAGCGTTTGGAAAATATCTTCATTTTTTATCCTGAATGTTGATCGATCCGGATGATTTTTAACTGGCCATGGCCCCATTAATAAATTAGTCACTTAGTAAATGGTTGTTACTTAAAGGACCACATGCCTAGATATGTAATTTTTTTAATTTATTAGAACATAATATTCATGAAAACTACCGAAGCTGGATGCATATATAATATACTTGGCTATATTTGGCTTTTGAATATTATTGGTCTAAACTAACTTGTTGTTTTGCTACCACACAATGAATATTTTATTCGAATTATCTGTACCAGGGTTGTTGCCTTAGCTAGGGTTTCGTGCTATTCCTCCTTCTGCAGGTGGAGGGATTCTAATTTGAATCTACTTGTTCCCCATGAACGTCTTGGTATGGAATTGCCAAGGTGTACGTCGCCAATCGAAAACTCGACATGCCCTCAAACTTTTGATTCAAAAACACGTACTTTGTTTTTTCTGAGTGAAGCCCATTATACTCGTCAACAGCACCAAACTAATTGCTAGGGTTCCTAATATTTGCCCATTCGATCATGTGTTGCCTATTGGACAGCGAGTCAGAAGAGAGATGAAAAGTTTACTGAGATGGTTAAGGTATTGAATATAAAGTCCAATAAGAAGTTGATTCTTGATTGTAAAACTCGATGGAACTCTACTTATCTGATGCTTGAGACAACAATGATATATAAAGAAGTTTTTCCTCGCCTAAACCGTGAATATAAAAGTGTACCAAGTGATGAAGATTGGGCATAGGCAAGGGTGATTGCTGAAAAGTTTAGGGTATTTTATAAGGTCACCTTGCTGTTTTCTGGGACAAAGTATCCAACAGCCAATCTATATTCCCAAATGTTTGTGAAATTAGAATTGCTATAGATAGGTGGTAGGCATCCGAACAATATTGTGAAGTGAGATTGATGGCAGAGAAGATGTCAGCGAAGTTTGATAAGTATTGGACTACCATTCATGGCATGATGGCTCTTGCAACCATTTTGGATCCGAGGTACAAGATGGATTTGATTGAGTATTATTTTTCTCTCATCTATAAAGACAATCATTCGTCAGAAGTTGAGAGAATCAAGGAATTGGTGAATCACTTGACACATCATTATCAATTGGGTTTGCAAGCTAGTCAACAATCTTCCCAATCTTCAGTTTCTCCATCTTCAAGGCCATACGACTTGGAAGATGATGATCATATGGCATCCTTTGACCAATTTGTTTCTAATAAAAAGAAGAAAGATATGGTGAAGTCTGAGTTGGGCACTTATTTGGAGGAGACTCTCATGCGTAGGACTGCACATTTTGATATATTGAGTTGGTGGAAGACTAATGGGATGAAGTATCCTATTTTACAAGCCATGACGAGAGATATTTTGGCAATTCCGGTGTCAACAGTTGCTTCGGAGTCCGCATTTAGTACTAGTGGAAGAATCGTCAGCAAGCATCGAAGTCGATTACAGTCAAACACATCACACATTAGATCGAGGCTTTGATGTGTGCACGAGATTGGATGTGGAATAATATGCAGAGTATTGAAATTGTTTAATATATCTTAATTTTTAAAATTAAGAATTGCTTTTATTATTTTTATTGTTAGCTATTAATTTTTTTATTTATTTTTTTATCATATAAACAGCTGCAGGGATCTCCTCAAAAGCTGATTACACGTTTGATGACGATTTTGACTTGGAAGAGGCAACAAGGGAGAACATCACACTTTATGATTGACAAAAATTTCTCATAATTGTTAGAAGAGAATATTTTGTATGCTTGGAGATGTAGGAATTTATATCAGAGACAAAAGATCTAATTCTAATTTTTATTATTATTTCCATGCTGATGTAAATTATAATAGAAATAGTGTTTTATTATTATTATTATTATTCCTATGCTAGTATAAATTGTTATTATACAATAGAAACTGCTAAAAAATAAATTTCTTTGATAATAGAAAAAAAATAAAAAAAAATTTCTTATACAACATAAAATAATTGTATAAAGAGAAAAGTAAAAAACAAATAAAAATGGTGGTGCGGGGTGAGCGGGGAGCCCATTAACCGTGGGGGTGGGGCGGGGCGGGGCGGGGCTTCCCCCATTTGGCAAACCGCAACGGGGTCGCGGGGGCGCGAGGAGTGGGAGCGGGGAAATCCCCCATATTGCCATTCTTGGGAGGAACCGCTCTTTTGTGGGATGAGTCGCTGGTGATCAATGTTCGACATGGCTAGTATTACTTCATTGACATTGACATCAATTTCTAGTGTTTTAGATGTTGCTTCTATCTCTATCGAAGACGAAGGTGCTACGGTTTGATCTTGGTCGTTTTCGATGCTTTCTGGTGGCCAGCTTGGTATGGTGTTAATTTTTTGTGGTGGAACTACATGAAAAAAATTACATAATTGACTGCTAAAAACAGTCACAAAAAGTGATTGTTGATGTTTCAAAAGCGTCAAGATCGAGTAGCAGTATCACGAAAAACCACTTAAATTTTTGACTTTTTAAACTGTCTAGTAAACTTGTTTGAACCTAAATTTGGCAGGGTCCATGTGACAAACAGATAGACCGGCCCCCACAAGTGCTTTACTTGAACCGTGAGGCATGCCAAAATGTTGGGTAGTGAGAAAACCATTGTGACCAAGAACAAGTCATCGAAGTCCAAATATCCTTAGCCAAGGCTCGGTCAACCGCAAACCAATTCTAGGATATTGAGGTATGCATGGCTCATCTTGGCCAAGAGGTGCGACTAACCCTGGCTGAGGTACAACTAATCTTGGCCAAGGTTCAACTAACTCTGGCCAAGGTGCGGCTAACCCTAGCTGAGATCAGTCATACGTTGAAAGAAATTGAAGCATTCAAAGTAGTTATTGCCCAAATTTGGAGAATTCAGTTTGAATGAGCATTAAGAGCTTTAACATCTGAATTGTCAGTTTATATAACCGTGTCAAAGGAAATTTTATTTTGTAATCAATACGGTCTCGACAATTGAAGCATAGATTATATCTTGTTATTTTTTACTACAAAAAAGACCATATGCAACTTTGTTAGAGGTTCTTGATCAAACACAAACACAATCACATCTCTCAATATAATACAACTCAACATCTTCAAATATCTGTATCGCATCTCAATACAATACAACTCAGCATCTTCATTGTCAAATATTAGTGAAAATGTCGAAAAGTCCTTACATATTGAGGCAAAAGAACTCTACGGTCAAGATCGTTCATTCCTCGACCCACAATCGCTAGATTAGAAGTCCAATCCAAAGCGCAAATTCAACAATCAAGAATTAAACAACAATAGGTTTCCCGCCGCGAGTTGGCACACCCTTACACACATCACCAAGCCAGAAGGATACGCGTAATCCAAGAAACCATAGGCCGCCTAACACGTGCATGGCTGAGATATTTTGAGCAAGAATGGCTAAATTTATTCCTTCAGCCTATAGTTATGCTCGATCGTCTAAATTAAGGTGACAATTTGTTTTTACCCGTGCAACCCAATATATGCAAAAGAACCATTTACAAGAAATTCTATTACTAAGAAGCCTATTTGAACACGAAATTTCTATCTTCAAATTGTGTGTTTTTTTTTAATGGAACGAGAAAAATTTATTAAAAGAGAAAGAAAAAGAATGCACCAAGTCATAGGAAGGAGACTTTTTTTTTTGGAAGGTAAATGATGATTCAATTTATACGACATAACACATACAATAAATAAGGGGGGGGGGGGGGGGGGGGACGTGCCAAACCTCGGATAGAGAACAGAGAACATCCCCAAATAGGTTACAGAGGAACATGAGCTAATAGAGCTCAATCTGCAAATACACAACTGCCTCATTCCAAAGGCAACAAAGACTCAATAACACCTCATTGACAACTGCCGGATAGACGAATTCCCTGAGTCGCTCTATGATCCAAACGAACCAGATCATGAGACAGCTATAGACGTCGGTCAATTTTAAACCGGTGACAATTGAGAAGTGATACTTCCCAATCTCAAAAGAGATGGAGAAGCAAAAACTGAACCATACCAAGAACATAAATAAAGCTACCAAACAAAACGGAAATACAACAAACGTCAGACTTGAAAGAGCAGACGTAAGCACACCCACACCAAACCAGATCCGTAGTCGCACCTCAACCCAAAAAAAAAAGGAACACCACTGTTCCCTCCTCCCGATCAGCCTCCACCCAAAACCTATAGTAGATCCAACATAATCAACCCCAAACCACTACATGCATGCAACATATCTGAAAATGAGACAGCACACCCACCACGGTGCTGCCGAAAAGCCGCTAGAAAGAACGGAGAGTAATCACTATGGGCTATGTCCCAATCCGAGGACGTCAGCACCGGAACACCGATAACCACCTCCGCTTGAGAGAACCAAGCCGAAGCAAAGGCAACCTCCACGGGCCAATACAGGACCCGCACAAGCCAAAATGTCGCCTGCACCACCACCCATCCAAAAACAAAAGCAAACCACCTCCGACTCACCGGCGTCACTAACACCTTAGAAAGAGGAACCCCGCAAACCCCATAAACGCCAGAAGACCACCAAGGGGTGCAAGAGATAAGGAGCGCGACCCCCAGGACACAAAAGAAATGGCGACATGACCCACCCACCGTCCAAGTAACACCGCACACGAAGAAGGAGACCCTCCCCCAACCCCCAAGCCACAGATCAGGAAGATCCAGGCAAGAGAGAAGGGGGACATATACCTGAGATCTACTTTCTCTCTCTAGAATCTAGAGAGAAGGAAGAGAGACGGCTAGCAAGTCATAGGAAGGACACAAACCTTACTCCATACAAGAAACTAAAAATTGAAGGAACATGCCCCCTCTAAAAACAATAAAAAACACAAACTAATGAATCCTAAAATTAATGTGAACACTCTATCTTCTCTCTCGCAATTGACCCGATTGTCATCCTACATCACTCATCAACATGCATGCATGGGAGCGCCTAGGGTTGAATGTCACGCCCCTAAATCCGATACCAATATTATATTGAAATATGGTGCCCGAATTTATGACGCGAATGAAATAATTAAAACATAAAATAAATCAAATGAAACAAATGTCTGAATAATACTTTTATTTGAAAATTAAAAGAATATTATCTTACAATATCAGAGTTTAATAAAAATACATAATATAAAAGATTTGTTTAAATGTTCATCTCGTTTTCCCCCAAGCATCGTAACCTGAAAACAAGAAGGTGTAGCATCATGAGTAACACAGGCCCAATAAGTACAGCTTACATTCTTATATTAATGTATCTTATAAGATATCAAACTAAACAACCAATCAAAAATATACTAAGAACATTTTATGTTGCTTCATACCCATTTTAGTGAATATAATTCACATATATCAAGAACGTTTTTAACCCAAATAATTCAGTCTCAAATGTAATCGACTAACATTGCAGCATTGATATAATCTAAAATCATATATGTTCGATCGACATATCATAATATCAATATATCACAAGTAGACATAGATTATCTCAAACAATATATGCACCTTAGCATATCACGAATAAGTATTGATTATCTCCATGCCAAACAATATATGCAACTTAGCACATTAACAATATTTCACAAATAGATATTGATTATCTTTAAACAATGTATGCTCAACATCATAACCAAATCATAAATACATATTTCACAGTTAAACATGTATTTTCTCTTCTCAGTGAATATTTTAGATTTAACTGGTAGTAACAATTCATAAACCCCCAAAAATTCTCAAGCCAAGGTCCAAAATACCAAGTATGAGTAAAATCCACGTACTGGGATCCCCTTAACCCCAAATGATGTACGGGTAAGCCGCAACATACCAAGGACAATACCAAGGCATGTACACTCAAGGTCGACAATTCTTCCTATGAGTATAATAATGCACTATCTGAAGGGACATGAGCCCACAGCTTAAATCTCACAAAAACTCTACCAGTAATTCACTTAAGCACGGGAGTTGTACCCTACACCCGGCTTCAAAACTTCTCAATCATAATCCAATTCGATCACAAATATAGTCTTATTGTAAGACATGTCATAAATCATATCATATGTATGTATACACATGCTTAAGTCTTTCATATGTATGCATATGTGACATGGATGAAAGATATAAATAGGTAAATCACATAATTAAGAGAATTACCAAGATAAGAAAATTAAGCATGTGATATCACAAATATACTTCTAACAATATATTCTTCCATACATGTTTAATATTCATGTATAATACTAAATTGATGTATTCACTTTTAGTATATAAAATTATGCACCAATATGAGATTAATAGATAATCAAGTACAAATAAAATACATACAAAGAAGCATATGTAAAATAAGGTATACATATGTTCATAAGTAATTGGACTCATCATGTAATAAGCAAGATCATATTCTATAGCAAATAAGCATAAACATATGTAGAACAATTTATACATATAAAACATAAGTAATTAAACTCATATAGTAAATAAGCTTATCAATATAAATTATGAATAGAAATATGTATATGTCAAATATATATACTTAACAATACTTCTGTATAAATACATGTTAGTGTATAATACTAAGTTGATGTATTTACTTAGTATACATAAAAATAAACAATATGAGTAATACAAATAAAATATATATAATAAAATAGTACAATATAAGGAAATCAGATTATTAATAGTGTTCTAAGTCCTTAAGTCCAAATCCATGGAAGTTCATTATCCATATTTATGATTCTCCTATTAGAATCATTAAACTTCAAATATTGTTATATTGTCCATCACAAGTCCAAATTAAACAAATGAGTATACCATTTTTAAGGGTTTCTCATAAGGAATTCAATAGTACAGTCCAAGTATACAATTCCAGAAAGTCCAAGTCCAGAAATGAAGAATGTCCAAAACAGTCCATAAATGGTTATGCTCTGTTTTAACCCTTTTTGCCTAGATTGTTACGTACTGTAAATATGTCCACTAGTAATGATATTCTCCAGATTATAAGTTCAGGTTCTAAGCTTCGTTTTGATATAAAGATCAAAAAATTTGGTTAAGAGAAGAGTGAGATATGACCACTTGAAGTTATGAACAACAAAGAGGTTTTCCAGTGAGCATACTGGATAAACACTTAGATTCAGAAAGTTTTACCCGTTGGATGAATACAAATTTTGGATATGAAATACTAGACACAGTAACTAACAACTTTTATGAAGATGTAAATATGAGAACATGAACAGAAATATGTGTTTAAAGGTTCACAAGTTGGCTGCCGGAATAACTTCAGAAAACAGGATTTAAGTTTTCTATAAAACTTATTCCTTTCTATTTTCTTCTTGCTTGTGTACTTTAATAAACTTAAAGATAAAAGACTATAAGGATGTATTCTGTACTTACATGAAATAAAAGGTTGGAAGATTGTATTCAAATTGGGACTTCACAAGACAACCAAGTTCTTGAGCAAGGGTACTTTGACTAGCTAGAGATTGTTTTCTCTTCAAAGAGCTTCTAAGTGAAGTTTCTACACTATTGGGAGGCTGAAGTAAGAAGAGCTAGAGAGGAGAAAGAGAGAAGTGAATTAGCAAAGCATTCTATGGCTGAACCATGTTATTTATAGGCTAGAGAATACACTAACTCTACTTAAGTTAGTTGCTAATTCTAGTTGGTTAGCCTTACTTGGCTCTTGGGATGATGAGGGGATGGGGGGATGTATTTGTGATGTTGAAAATGATAGGATCTGTAACTTAAAATTCTCAGATCAATTCTAGAAATGTGAGGTCAATTATTTCTAGAAGAGTGAGGTTAATTGTTGGATCATGCTTTCAACACAAGCTTAATTCAATTTCTTCTTGTGCTCACATAACTTGTAAAAATCATAACTAAATCTAGAAATATGATTTTCGGGTGATTCCAACTCTGAGAGTTTCCTTAAGATGTCTACTAGAAATCATTAGAAGACCACATTCTCGAATAACGAACATATTAATGCAATTTCTAAGGAAAATGCAACTTGGTCGGAATACCTTCAAAAAAATACATAAAACTTCCGCTGACCATAACTTTTTCATATAATATCGGAATTTAACGTGCCATATGTCTACGAACTCGTATCGAGTAGTTCTACGACTTTCGTGAAGGAAGTCATCAGAGAAAATCAACGAATAAGAAAGTCAACTCTTGACCCCTCGAAAATAAAATATTTCGAGTCAATATTCTTTCCGAAATATTTTTATTTCACAAACTAGACAAGAGAACCAATTTCTATTCCCTTAATTAATTTCAAGAATTCTCTAGAAATTAAATATGAAAATTCGGGGTATTACATTGAATGTTCGATTTGAGCTTTGAATATGAGAACACAGTGGCGCTTGAGAGTTAGGGTTTTGATGAGCTTGTGAGGGGTACAGAGAAACCGCTATATATACCCAAAAATAAAAGGAAACGTCAAGTAAATCTAATAAATCTAATAGAACGGTTTTAAATAAACGTCATAAACATAACCTAATAGTTGACGTTTGTTAAAAGTTAAAACCACAAAGCTTCTGTGTATTGGTGATGGTCTTCATAAGAACGCGCGTCACCTTATTAGAGTCAAGTATTTGCAATTTTCTTGTAGTGTAGTGGCGGACTGCAGTACATAATAGAGGTCAACTTGATAATATTACTTGGGGTATATGTATGTGAAAATGCATGAAGTATTAGAATTTTTTGTACTAATTTCTAGGGAGCTTCTCTAGTGAGTACCACTTCAATGAGTACCACTTGAGCACCATTCGATTAGACCTACTTTTTTATTACATCTCGACAAATCAACCATTCAATATTTAGATATTTATGAGTAGATCGCTTCTACAAATTTTCAATGAAATCGAAAATTGTTAAGTCATCTATAATTGTGATTTACCATTTATGAATATGAGTGGTTCAAAATTGACATATTTGGTTCGTCCATTTATTTGGTCTAGTTCGGTACCTTAATGATTTCAAATTTTGTTGAAAATTTGTAGAAGTGATCTACTCATGAATATCTTAACATTGAACTGTTGATTTGTCGAGATGTAATCGAAAAATAGATATCACAACCATTAATCAAAATGGTACTCAAATGGTATATATTCATTTAAGTGGTCCTCACTAGAGAACTCCCCCTGATTTCTAATATGTTTTCAACAAATTCATCCTTGTGTACGTGGAAACACTTTCAACGGAAGAACTCCCAAAATTTTTAATATTTAACTTTTGTCAAAAGTACTTTGACTAATTTAATTTGTACCATATATAGGTGATTATTTCCAAGTTATTAGTGGACAATCTGCTGGAGAGAGTGATTGCTGAAGTTTCAGTACGTTGAAGCAATCCTTTTTGATATTAAGACTCTGGTGTCTCAATTGGCCGGATATATAGTTTTCAAGGTGTTCCTCGTAAATTCAATGTACGTAGTAGACTAGTATCCCATTTAGCATGCTGCTAAAATATGAGTTTAGTTGTTCATGGAGCACCAATTAATCCACCAAGTTGGCTTGCAACTGCGTGCTTTTGAGAAAGATGTAATCCCTTGAGTTTTCAATAAACTTTCCCTTTCGGTTAAAATATAAATATAAAATATAAAATCTTTTATAAGTTATCGTCCAAGTAATTGGTGGTCATTTTCATATTTAGTTTGTTTATCAGTATTCCTACAAGTACTAAGAAAACATAAACAGAATTCTCAGAGTTTATATATGCAAATCGAAGTCAATGAACATACGATCAAACTTCTTATTATTCAAAAATCTGAGCAGAGGGCATTATTAGCATCAGTTGTAATTTACTAATTTAGTTTTCATCTGTAAAAAGGCTCAAACTTAATATGTTTAATTTTGTCAACAAGAACAAGAACAGAATCCACCCTGGATAACGGGGTTACCAATACAACAGGGAATTACAGTACCCTGACATTGCATCCCACTGCATTGCTCGTTATTTTCGCAATCTAAATGAAACGCCAATGGAGATTGAGACTCTGCCTTGTTCGCAAGATTGGCTTTCACACCGTTGATTCCATCTTGAAAACCTTGTACAACAAGGAGGACAAATAAGCAGATTATTATGGAGGATGCCTTCACCATTTCTTGAGAATTATGGCTATTTGGGTGAAATTTGTGTGTGTAATAACTAAATCAATAATGTAATAACTAAATCCTTTGTGGTAGTATATATATGTTGTCACTTGTCAGTTTAGAGGGACATATATATAATCATATGGTCAGAGTGATTTAGTTTATTACGATAAATATGGATATGTACTATTAATGGTTTATATCTTTGGATGGAATGTGTGATTTAAATATATAGGGCAAAATTGCTCCCTATTAGCAATGATTCATAATAATTGTTTGGGTCAACATTTTTTTGGGACAAGTTTGGGTCAACGTCTTTTTTTCCTATTCTAAATTTGTATTTTGAGCAACGAGTGTTGAGAAATGGGTGGCTGAGGTGGACTTGATTGCGGCCAAGGGAATACATTGTACATATGTATATAGGTCTTTATAGAAGTTTTTTTGAAAAAAGTAAATATTTTATTTTGTGTTATTTAATTCGCAATTGCATTAATAAGTAAACAATAGGCGTGATGGCCTAGCCTTCTACTAGGTTCTAGCCTTCCACTAAGTTGTATATTTGTATATACATGTGTAAATTTTTGTAAAGAGTCTTCTCTTTTCCTGCTAATGGATTGGTAAAGGAAAATTCTTCAATTTCATAGTGCATGTTCATTGTAATGTACCACTTCATATTAATTTTTTTATCGAGGTGTCGATGCGTACAAAAATTTCTTGGGTGAAATGCGGAAATATATTTTGAACCATATGATTTACTTTATGCATTCCTTCTTATATTTTAAACCCACGATTAAAATACACATACAAAAAAAAACACAAAATCACTATATTGGATGTAACGATATACAATAAGGAAATATTAAACACACGCGCTAGCGCGGCCCTTTCGCACGCGCTATGGAAGACTAGTATATATAATCATATGGTCAGAGTGATTTAGTTTATTACGATAAATATGGATATGTACTATTAATGGTTTATATCTTTGGATGGAATGTGTGATTTAAATATATAGGGAAAAATTGCTCCCTATTAGCAATGATTCATAATAATTGTTTGGGTCAACGTTTTTTTGGGACAAGTTTGGGTCAACGTTTAGTTATCACGTTAACTAACCTATATTGGTTTGTAAAGTTTATTTTCATATATAACATTATTTCCGTTAAAGTTATGTGGACATTAGAAAGGTCAATTATTTTTTGGAATAGTTTTTAAAGCTTAGGAATTTATTTTCTAAGCTTAAAAAACTATTCCAAAAAATAAATTGATCTTTCTCACACATTCAAGTTTAAATTGATGAGGCTCTTGGGGTTAGCTAAAATAAATAGGGAGGGTAGGAAATTAAATTAGGACTAAACAAGGTTAGTAGTTGGATCCCCTCCAATTTAATAAAAAAAAATTAATTAATGATCGAGGACACTCTTCTGGGGGTTGAAATACAAACTTAATTCTTAGGTCATATTTGGTTTATGGATTCTAGGAATACGGAAAGGAAAGTCATTACTTTCATTTTTTTGGAAAACACAAACTCAGGAAGTACTTTCCTAATAAAGGGGAAAGTAGGGGGGAAATCTATTCCAGTCAGATCCCATGGGATTGATTTTCTCTTCTCATTTCCCAGCAATAATTACGAAATTTTTGGACAACAATACCCTGCCCAAACATGCTATTGTCAAATTTATCCATTGAGTCTCTTCGCATTCTGAGTTAATTTTATTTTAAAATATAAGGGTACTATTGAAACATTGACATATTTTTACTTTCCTTTCCTGCACCAACCAAACACAGGAAGGGAAATCAAATGTTCTTTCCTGAGTACTTTCCTTATTTTGCCAAACATAGGAAAGTAAACCTGACAGAAATTTTAATTTCCCAACCACATAGGAAAGACAATGGAAATGATTTCTCTTCCGAAAACCAAACATGGCCTTAGAGTTGCTCTTTACCACTAAAAAGTGCATGCATTCATAGAAAGAAAAAGATAGGAAGGAGTCTTCAATGCAAGAACTATTTATGATTGCATATGCACTCAGGTTTTTCGTCGATAAACACATATATCATTCAAGAGATATGGATAGAAAATCTACTAAAGCCTTTACTGATGATGTGGAATTGATACTTGTTGATGGAAGAGTATGATTGAATGAAGCATCATTAATACAATGAGTTATAGCATTTTCAATCCCTAGTTTGTGAACGGCAATCTTGACCGTAGAGTGTGCGACTATAAGATGTTCGAGGGCATAAGAATACATTGATGGATCCTCATAACTACTCTTTTAAACTGTTGAGTTTTCTAATCACTAATGACATGTTTATTTACTTAGAATGAAAATGTGAATAAATCGGAATTCATTCCTAATACCTGCCTCCCTAATAATCAAACTCCAAATATTCAGGAATTGATTTATTTTTTAGTCACTTTTACATGAGACCCGCAACCATTCTGATTCATGTACATGTTAGTAAATACAAGAGAACTCAGGAATTGGAATCAATTCTTTTATTCTCATACTCATTTCAAGTAAGTAAACATGTCATAAGGGTAGTTACTCTTAATCTTATAGTATGTATATGCTTTGCACACTATTTTGTATGTGCTTTGTGCACAAATGCACAATTCTATTGCAAGTCCCACATAGTGGGTGTTGCCGACTAGTGACGTATGCCTCCGACCTCTAATAAATTGGGTCTCATTGGTATATTGTTATCAAAAGTACTATAGATAGTTATATATATGTTTGAAAAGCTAAACGTATATTATTGATTTTTTTAGTAAGGGTACTATGAGCATGTATGAGGAATTCAGTGGCAGATCTTTGCATTCTACATCGGATTGGTATTCTTGGTAGGCCCTCTAAAGCTCCGAAAATTATTGAGGTTATGTGGCATGCTCCTTCTAGTAAAATTTACACCGATGGTGCCACTCGAGGCTCTCTGGGTTTGGCAGGTTTCAATGGTATTTTTCTTGATCATGTGGGTTGCATGCTTGGTTGTTTTGCGGGTTCTTTTGGCATGACTTATGCTTTGGAGGAGAGCAGCTACTTGATTACCTTTACGATAAACATGTGGAATCTTTATTGACATAAATACAAGCATAGCCCGACAGTTGAACCAAAAAGTAGAACAACGCCACAACACATCAAGTTTTAGAGAGGAAAAAAAATGAATCACCAGAGTAGAATCACTTTCAATTCAAAGGGAATGCCAACCTTTTTGAGAAGCAAGATGAATAGCATGAACTACCACTCGAAGCTTAGCCTCCAAAGCATAAGTCATGCCAAGAGACCCCGCAAAACAACCAAGCATGACTTAGAATAACTCTCTAAGCATAACTTAAATTTTGGTACAAATCAGGTGGGTGTTCATTGGTGGGATTCTTGCTCTCCTTGTGCGCTTGCAACTTATTGTAGGGATCTTGGTGGTCTCCCCAAATATAGATTTCGACAGTATTTTTTTCATGTGCATTATTTTGGTTTGGTTGGTGTTGGTGAGGAAAAATCAGTTAGACTTTAACTCAGCACAAATATCGGACTGGAGGGGGAATGGACGAATCACAATCAAGATGCTTTGTTTGACCGCATGATATTTTGTTTGACTATTAACTCGTTGACGTATGTTGTTGACTCGTTGATGTGCTGACTCGTCGACAAGGTGTCTCGGTGACTCGTCGACTCTCTGACTCGTTGACTCTTCAACGAGGTGATTCGATGACTCGTCGACTTGCTAACTCGTGGGGGGGGGGGGGGGGTACCTGCAGAAAACTTTATGATGTCTAAGTCAGTATATTTCTTAGTTTAGTGAAGTAAACCAGTGTAGATGAGATGTCATACCTGGTCCCTCGTCCTTCCTTTTATAGGCAAGTATGCAACTTGTGTTGCAAGTAACATCTCCCTAGAATTGGGGACCAAGTAACTCCTCTCCTAAAATTGGGGACTAAGTAACTTCTTCATAACTTGACTTGTAAGCATCGTAACTTTTCTTACAAGTCACTTCTTCGTAAAATGAGGAAAGCGGTTAATCATCTATGGACAATTGCCCACAGAATATGCATGTGCTCGAGGGAAAAACACCTTGTCCCCAGCCTTGCGGCTGGTTTACTCAAGTGATGATCACAATCTGCAAACTCACCCCCGAAGAGGTAGTCACGATCTGCAAACTCACCCCCAAAGGGGTGGTCCAAACTGCAAACTCACCCCCAAAGGGGTGTTCACGATGTGCAAACTCACCCCCAAAGGGGTGATCACGATGTGCAATTTGAAAAATAATGTATTTCGAACCAACAGATCCAACAAATCAAATTTATTCATCAACGATTTATTCAACACAAATTTATTCCTCAAATTGTTAGTAACATATAATTAACTGGAAGAAATGCTTACGAAATTAAAGAACTACATATGCATGCTAACACAATTTTGACAAAGGATAAAAACATTAAACATCTTACGTCTTTGCGAAGTAAACCATTAATATTGATTTCTCTTGGGAGTTCAAGTCATAATATCTCGTGCACTATCTCTTCTCTTCTAGGGGCTAAGTTGGTAATTGGTGTGGTCTTTTTTTCATTGTTCGTACCTTTATACTGCAAAAGCTTCCCCTGGTCCATCAGATTTACGATTTGGATCCTCAAGCTTCGTGAAACTTGCAAGATCGATTCTGGTCTTTTCTCTCTGACGGAGTGGTAATCGGGGGCGGTTTGAAGAATATACCCTCATGCCTATGGTTATACCAGATTTGATTGGGACTGAGTGTAAAATGATAATGCAGGTCTTGAAACTCCTGTCCATAGTTAGCACGCTCTCCTCTCTCAAATTTCGTTGAACTTGCGTGCCCCCGAGACGCAATTGCAGCCGTCATGCACGATACTTGTGCCTCTTCGATCTCTTCTAGCCTGATTTATCCTTCAATCCGAATTTGTATTTCTCCCATATCCTTAGCCGATTGTCTCACCAAATCCTTGTAAACTTGCGTTTTATGGAGAAGTCCCTCGCGAAATGCGACAACGATGTATTCGGAGGTGCACCCATATAAGTGTGCTTGCTCAGCGTGAAATCGTTCATAGAAGACCTTAAGCCTTTCTGCTACCTTCTGCTTCACAGCGAATAATGCTAACATATCTTTCTTGCGCTTACAATTACATAAATACTGAGAGATAAACGCCTCACTTAATTCATCAAAGCTCGAGATAGACCTTGGCTTCAAGTTACGAAACCAGGTTCTTGCCTCGCCAACCAAGCTCGAGGGAAAAAACTTGCAGAATAGTTTTTCATCATTGGTCTCTATGATCATTCGTTGCTGAAATCCCTTAAGGTGATCTACTGGGTCTTTGGTACCGTCATATTGCTAGAAAATAGGTGTCACAAATTTGCGTGGTTTCTTCGCGTTCAAGATCTCCTCAATGAACGACAACTTTCCAATTTCCTTTATCACAGCTGCAGCTAACTCACCTGGACTCGCACTTCGAACATCTTGTAGTATCTTCTCTATCTTGGATCGCCAATTTTCATCCTTTGCTTTCTTCATTTTCCCTTGGTCTGCGCTTCTCAAATTGGGCTTAGTGCTTCCACCTGCCGAATTTTCCGCTTCTCTTTGAGTTGATCCCTCGACGACCTCTTCCTCTTCATTATCAGTGGAGTCCTCTTCTCTTTCTAGCTCTCTCTCTCTCTCTCTCTTTGCATTTTTGTCTATGTGCCTCCCTGAGTTCTTCTTTCTTCTGCAGCTTGGCAAGTTCTTCAACCATCTTTTGCATATGTTGCATCACGATTGCTTGTTGATCGTTTTGTGATCCATCCATACCAGAATATTTGATGGATCAGGCAGTGCAGTATCCTCCATTCCCACTATTTTTTTTTTGGAAAGAGTTTCCCACAGATGACACCACTTGTTGGTAAGGAAAAAATCAGTTAGACTTTAACTCACCACAAATATCGGACTGGAGCATGAATGGATGAGTCACGATCAAGATGCTTCGTTTGACCGCAGGATATTTTGTTTGATTGTTGACGTACATTGTTGACTCGTTGATGTACTGACTCGTTGACTGTTCGACGAAGTGATTTGATGATTCGTTGACTCTTCGACGAGGTGATTCGATGACTCGTCGACTTGCTAACTTGGGGGGGAATATACCTGCAGAAAACCCTCTGATGTCTAAGTCAGTATATTTCTTAGTTGAGTGAAGTAAACCAGTGTAGATGAGATGTCATACCTGGTCTCTCGACCTTCCTTTTATAGGCAAGGATGCAACTTGTGTTGCAAGTAACGTCTCCTTAGAACTGGGGACCGAGTAACTTCTCCATAACTTGATTTCATTGGATTTGGGCTTCGTAAATCCGAAATGCATGTCAACAAATATTTAATTTTTTCATGGGCCCATTCAATTTTCTTTTAAATTTAGACCTCCCACAGTTGGATGATTGTAGCTTCTCAGACCAAACAATAAACATATAATAATGAAGGAAGGGGGTTCATCTATTGCCTTTTAATATGGAGAAGGTTCTTCTAATTAAGCTGCTCCTTAATCTTGTTGCTGCCTGTATTGTTATTATAGCCTTATTTTGGTTATTGCAACGGTGCATGGATTTATTCGTGGTAGGAGAATAAGTTTTTTTTTTTGGATAAAGAAACGAAAGAACAAACTAAAGAGATGAGCCCCTAAGGCACCCCAAGTTCAAGTTTTCAAAGTAAATCACATTAGACACTGGATGAGGCAAATTTTGTGTCCAAGAGTAGCTTCAAGAAATCTTGTGACCCATGTTCGCCAAACGATCGGCTGCAAAGTTAGTTTCTCTGAAGATGTGCATGAAACTAATAACTTCAAAAGATGAGCTAAGACTTCGGATATCTGCTATAATTGATTTAATTCTCCAAGGGGTAGAGTAATCACCACTGATGCAATTGATCGGAATTTTGGAGTCACCTTCTACTTGGATCTTGTTAAAACCCGCACTTGAAGCTTGAATGAGACCATCAAGGAGAGCAAGAGGTTCTGCAACTAATACATTAGAAGAGCCCAGGTTTTTGGAGCCGGCAAGGAGGGGATAATCATTGGAATCACGTATGATAAAACCAGAAGCTGCATGCTTGTTCTGGATCACAGAACCATCAAAATCGAGCTTAATGAACAGATGATGAGGGGGAGTCCACTGAATAAATTGAGAATTAACTTGGCAAGTCCCCGGGACATTTTGATTTTCCTTCCAAAAGCTGTCTCTGGTAGCTGCCATTGTCATGAGGATTTTGGCAGGATGGGAATTGACTTGACGAAAAACAAGGCTGTTCCTTGCCTCCCAGATCTGCCAACAAATAAGAATCGTGTTGCATATGGCAAGTTTATCACAAGGCTGATCAATATATTTGGCTTGAAGCCAATCAATAATATCATCATTTTCATCAGGTTTATGAGTACCATCAATACTATTCCAAACAGCTCTAGTGAAAGAGCACTTGCACATAATATGGTTATGGCTTTCTGTATCAATTTGACAAAAGGCACAAGAAGGGTCCATTGTGGGATTGAATCTATTGATTATCTCCCTAGTTTTCAACCGTTTTCTAATCAAAAGCCAAGCAAAAATCGTCACTTTAGGAGGGATATTCAAACTCCAAATTTTATTCATAATATCAGCATTAGAATAAGGCTCAAGATTTTGAGACTGAAGCCAAGTAGCATATTTAATAGAGAACATACCATTAGAGGTTTGAGAGAGGAGATCCGTTCAGTTGTGACTGCAGTCTACCATACTCAGTTTGGAGTCCTTGTTCAGGCAGCTATGAGAGTAGAGAGAAGCATCACTAAGGGGCGTACTAGTGTAGACAAGCGTCGACCTTTTGATAGTGTTTGCAACCCCAGTCAGGGTCCATCGAAGAGGAGTGGTTCTGAATCTGGATCTTTAAGCAGTGGTAGACCTACTAGTTTTGGTTATAGAGATAGTTCTGGTAGTCATAGTTCTTTGCAGAGTCGAAGTTCAGCACATCGTTCGGTTGGTAGTTCAGGAAGATCCCCTACCCCAGATTCACAGCAGTCAGGTGGAGGAGGGAGAGTGCACTACCCAAGGTGTCACAGTTGTGGTAGATTTCACGTGGGACCTTGTCAGTCTGGGAGTTCAAGATGTTTTCATTGTGGCCGGACAGGGCATATTAAGAGAGATTGTCCTCAGTTACATCAGAGGGATACTACAGCCTCGGGTACATCACCTTCTCAGACTCAGAGTGATGGAATAGCTAGTGGGGGACATAGAGTTACTGATGTTGTGGTAGATAGTTCAAGTTGGGCACCGTCTAGTGCAACAGGCTGAGGTAGTGGCCAACAGAGGGGTCGACCTAGACGATCGCAGACACGAGCGAGAGTATTTTCTATGACTCAGCAGGAGGCTAGAGCTGCATCAGACGTCAACATGGGTATGCTGTTTATTTTTAATGATGACGCTCATACTTTGATGGACCTGGGAACAAATGCGACTTAGTAACCACATCTCTTCAGGAACTAAAATTTCGAGGACGAAATTTTCTTAAGGGGGGTAGATTGTAATAACCCGACTCCTAAAATTTACATTAGCTTTTTAAAGAGGACCTAAATTAATTTGGATTTTTAATTTTTCTTTTTAACATAGGTAGATAATGCACAACGCTACGAAAATATTGGCGCAGATGGCAACTAATCGGAGTTAAAATGAGATATTTATGAGCATTTTTGTTTTAAAAAAAAAATAGGATGTCAGCACCGACCTCAAGGGTTTAAGAGTCATTTGGGGGTCTTAGTCTTAAGAACCCAGAAAATTTCCAGAAAAATTTCAGTGAAAGAAGGAGAAACCGGCCTTTGATTTCTTCCCATTGCGGTCGCCATTTTCGGCCACCTCCGACCAAACTTTTTATACCAATCTCTTCCTCTCCTTCCTTGTTTTCTATCTATATAAATATCTCATCCTATAACCCTTTGTGTGTGACAAATTGATGAGAGAAAGATTTGAAGTTACCAGCGAATTTATACGATTTTCGGCCAACCAGTTAGTTTTCCGAGAAAAACCCAAGCTACTTTGAACGGCAAACGCTATGGGTTTGCTGTGTATGATGGGTCTTGGTGACATTTTTGGACTCCTTGAATCACTACAAACCTTTATGGTTGGGTAGAAACTAGTTAGACTTAAGAATCAATAAGTTTAACGGGGAAGTTGGTCATTGAGTAGACACTTTGGGCGGCAGTCACTGCTTCTATGGCTATGAGTTGGGAATTTGATATTGGTTTACTTTAGAGAATAAATTATCCGTGGATTTATGGAAGTTGGTTAGTCAAGTTGAAGTCGATCGTTAATTTGGGAGGTTTGGGACGTTATTATTACGTTGTTCGCGGTGCACTTATATTTCAGTCTTGATAGTTGTCTGTGAAATTCAAAGTTTAATTATTAAATATTTGGTTTAGGTGAGACTGTGGAGTCTACATCCGGATATGATTCCGAGAAGGATCCTGCTTAGCTCCTGGCAGATTCTCTCTGTGAGTAGACATGCATTTGCTTTTATTAATAGCGATGATTTTTATTGATTCATATAATATTCGTTTTCAAAATGGTCTTATAAATAATTGTTTCCATGCTAATTTAAGAGTGGAAAGGCATTGAATGTATTTGATTATTTTACTATTTAGATATTTCATGATAAGATTAATTGAGTATTTGATTGATGGAATTGAAATATAATTTTTTTTTTGAGGGGCATCCTAACAGGGGCATCCTAAGAAGGAGCATTACAGACCACACAAGTGACCTAATCGATGAGTCTAAAACTCGAATCGATGATTCAAAACCTAGAACAATACATACACCGTGCATCACTGCTACCAACCAGCAGAAAAATTCCGGCAAATATTGCCATTGAGACCAATAAAACCAATCTAGCTCAAGGAGACCCCATGAAAAGAGAAAGTAAAACCACAATCTAAACTTGCATAACTGATCATACTTATTCTTAAACAAGAACTTAAATTGACCTAAATCAAGTAAACAAAAAGGACTTAGGTTAAGTTTTAGCAGCGCCCTAAAAGTAATAGGGTTGTCGACTTGAAACACCAAGGTTTCTGTGCCACCAAAGCCAAGAACCCAAAACTCTCCCGGATCCCAGACCTTGAAACCTTGAATTTGCAAAACTTGGACACCCAACAGACAAGGCACCAACACCCAAACGGACATGGGAACCCAACTGCTACAGAGAATGACCAAAATCATGGTGCAAGTTTCGTGAACAACCAAATCCACGCCACCACCAATGATCTCAACCACCGCCAATACCAACGATTTGAACCAGACCATGGCAACACCCCATATTGCCAAAATCACCATCCACCAGAGCGAATCAGACCCGGCCAGACAAGCGAAGCACATGCTCCAGATCCATATGCCGGCTAAAGTACCATCCCAACAAACGCCGATCAAAGGCAGCGCCATAGCAAACCAAAGACGGCCCGGATACCACATACTCCGTCGTGCAATAAAACCCATCGAGTACAATCGCCACAACCCAACAAGAAACGCCATGAGAAAGCACCCGAGAAACAACGAACCTGCGCGAGCAGATCCATGCTTTTTGTTCGTCAAACACAAACGAACAACTTTGAGAACAAGGAAATCAATAGATCTCCTTCTATACGCCACTAAGGCCTGGCAAGATTGCAGGAAACAATCAATGGAATTGGTGCGGTAGCCATGGTCGCACACATACTGTTCAACACCAAAAGAGGCGCCGCTAGGGTTTGGGAGCATATTCTCTAGAGAGTTCGCTACTAGACCAATTAGCTAGTCATGAGCAGTAATGGAATTGAAATATAATTAAGCAAGTATGAATAGATTAATAACTTTACATTATGTGTACCCATAATTAGAATGAGCATGATGAGTAAGACACGTGCACGTAGTCTAATTATTCCCCACTCTGCGACACGTGCACGTAGTCTAATTATTCCCCACTCTGCTTGTGTGACAGCCAATTCCACACAAGTAGGACAGTTTTCCCCCATCCCCGCTCTGCTTATGTGATGTTCTTCCACACAAGTAGGACAATAATTATTCCCTGCTTTGCTTGTGCGATGCTTTTCCGCACAAGTAGGATAGATTTTTCCCCCTCCCCCACTATGCTTGTGCGATGATGAATTCCATGCAAGTAGGACAGTTAATGGGTACGATTCGGTAAACTTATAAATCTTTCGTACTTGAAAAGAATGAACCGAATTAGTAGTACTTAAAGTTATTGCAATATCTTAGTTCTTTGATTTTGATGTTAAAATTGAGAACAATTAGATATAAATGTTTATACTTATGCTGTAGATTTAATTGTACAAATACTTGCATCGAATTTACAAAAAGTTAAGAGTTTTGTTTTAAATGAAAGTTTTCCAAGAATTTTTATTTTGTTAAATTTTATTTTTGTCCACTCACTGAGCTTGTCTTACGTTTTCAATGATTTTCTTTGGGCACTTTCGTTTTCCGTTTTTCCCAGGCTGTAGATAGCTGAGGTCGGACCAGCGGACGTCGAGGCAGATTTTGTGTAGATATCCAACGTCGTCGGACTTGTAGGACCCCTCTCCTTTTTGTGTTTAGTTTCGATTATTTGTAGAACATGTAATCTATGCTCTGAATACTAAAAGTAAAAGTACTTAATGTAACTAGTTTTGGGACTTGTGACCCTTTATTTGCTTGATGGTGGTTGTTGAAATTTGTGAGGTGGGAAGTGTTATTTGAAATTTTCAGGTTTTGGGTTGTCCATTTTTAGGGGAGGTTATGCCGAATTTTCGGTAAAATTTCTCCTATGATGGATCCCACAGGGTCACCTTGGATTTCAGGGTAAAATCTAGGGCGGGTCCTGTCAGGTGAGGTTTTGGTTTATGTCCGTCTTTCCCATCTTGTATTTTCTTTTTCTTATTTTAATGAAACAAAATAGAGGGATGGGCGGTGGGTTCCCGGGTATAGTGGTCCTCTCCCCTATACGAAGAGGATAGGCGCCCCGCACGACAACAGTTAACAAGGGGATGATATCAGCTAATCCTCTATTTTAATTTATAAAAAAGAAAATAGTGTTAATGGTATATTCAGATCGAGTTCCCTGAAGATTAAAGAAAATCATCCAAGATATCCAACATATGGCAAAGGATTTCATTGCTATCACCTTTTTGTAAACATAATAGATAAACATATATTCATACACATGCTAGAAACACAAAGATATTAATTACTAGAATGAGGTCACTAACCTGATTATGCTTAGAAAACAAGTCTTTAGTTCTCTTCAATCCCTTATGTGGTCTATAATGGGGCTAGACAATATTTCTTGATGATTGTGAGAACATGGACTGGTCCTATATAGGAGTTGATGATCTCTAATCTTTCCCATAAAAGAATTATTTATTAATCATAAATTCAACTCCTTCTGCAAACCATACATGACTTCATCTTAAGATGCAAAAGTACTGACAAACATTTATATTCAAAGGTTCTTTTAAACATATTTTTTATATGTAAAACATTGCTAATCCATTGAAAAACAAATGTGACATTAACATGGTTCAATGGTTCATCATCAATTTGGATTGACTTTATAATCGATTCTGGAATAGAATTTTAGAAGAAATAGAGGCAAGTTGAGAATTGAGATTAAGAATTGGAAAATTGAGTGTGGGAGAGTGAGTTTATGGAGAAAATAATTTTTTTTTTTTAAAAATTTTAGCAGCTGTTCACTTGTTCGATTAAGTTTTATATAGGAAAAAAAAAAACAGGTAGAAAGAGCATAGAGACTTTTCTGTATTTTTGATGCTTTGTTTTTGTTTTCTTTACGTCAAATTAAGAAAAATCATACAGATGTACCTCACTGTGATATTTTGCGTTTGTTATTTTAGGCATATAAATATAGAAGTATAAGGACCTTTCAGAAGATCATCCAGGCTTCCTGCCAAGTGAGGCCGAAGGCACAGGTCTTGGTTGCCTGCCCTTTGGGCCAGCTCTGGACTTCAACTCAATCCCAACCTTCTTCTAAGTTTAGACCAATACACAACCCTCAATATTCATTCAACTAAAAGACAAAGTTATGACACTGAAACTCCAACAGAAATTAAGAAATTTATCAAAAAAAAAAATTAATTTATCATTACCACAGAGAAGGAGTGAGATTTGTAGCATGATTGAGTCATGGAACTTATCTAATTAATTAGCTGGTCGCTTCGTTGGTGTCTAAAACATTTGACTTTGATTCCAACTTGTACTATTCAATCTCTAACAAACGTGCCAATCAATCAAATAATAGATTAAACATAAATTATTATGCTAACGTTAGTCTTCTGCAAAAAGAAAACGAAAACAAACATATAGCACGACCTATATTTGGTCATAAACAGGCACCTTTTTTTTTGGACAATATTTATTTATTTTTATAGTCATTTTTTGTCTGGAAGAAGTTATATAGTGATTTTTTTTTTTGAGAAAAAATTTATATAGTGATTAGCACGTACTTGTTTATTTTAGTATCATATATATTATTTCGTAATGGACACTAATCAAACTGTAATTGCTTCTAAACAAAAATGATTCCTTATCCAGCATTTTTCTATAATTAAATATTTAGCACATTGTACACTAGCCCATATAAATTTCCATGTGTACATTGCTGACCAACCACTCCTTATCCGTCCCGATTTTCCGCACCAAAGGCTGTTTTTTTTTTTGGGGTCAATTCCTCAAATTTTTATAAAAAAACTAAAATAAAATAAGAAAAAAGATTATTCATAGACATGTCTGATTTTTTTCTTCTCATAAATGGACATGTTTGGACGTGAAACATCTAAACTGTCCTTAATGAATGACTTATTCTACTAATGAGAGAATTAACTACAAAAATTTACGTTATCGAGTGTACAAATTTCGTAGTTAAGCAAAACAAAGTCAATATGCTCAAATGAGAGAATTAGCAACCAAAAAAAAAAACATTGAACTGTTGTTAGACTTCCAGCTTTTTCTTGTGATCTCTTTCGCGTTTAGCATTGACTCTAGCGATCGATGTCCAAAAGCATGAGGTCGTCTTTGGTTTGGAGGTCAATAATGTTTGTCGGTGGTGTCCGATTGCTGCCCGCTTGGTCTACTAGCGTGGAGTCTCCCGTTGTACTTCCTGGGGTGAACTCGAGTTAACATTGTGGGTAAGGGTTGCCTTGATGCTCGGTGGCCGATCTTCTCTCTTTCGATGCCTAAGATTAATGTTGACAAAGGTACTTTAGGTGAGACGTACATTAATGATGAGAGATGTTGTCCTTTATAGGAAGGTCTGGAGGGTTGGTTTCCCTCTGTTTGTCTTCTATGTGGGATTATCACTTTATCAGGTCTTTTCTCTCCTTAGAGGCTTTGCGGCAAGGAACTTGGGCATACATTGTGATCGCCTCTCGGGCAAGTTTTGGCCTGAGTCTTGCCTAGGTTCGGCCAAGTGGATATGGGGTAGATGGTTGATCACTCTGGCGGGGGGTCAAGCGTGGCCAGAATAATCTTCAAGTTGGTGCTATTTCTACTTGATGATAAGCGATATGTACACAACATACAATGTTAGTTACAACTTAGTACCATTTACTTACGATTTAATGTAATTAGCAAGTTCAATTCAATTAGAGTTTAATTACTTGAATATTATTATAGTTATTGAGATATGGTGAAATAATCTGTAATTCAATTCTTTCATCTTCTCAAACCTTATTAAATCAAAAGTATTTTTTTGGTTAGAAAATCAAGAAGAGGTTATAGACTGAGATCTCAATTGTGTTGTACCCAGCCTCCATCATCCACTTGAATCTCTAACGTAGGAATAGTGATTAATGAGGGTTTTAGTTTGATTTGCTTTGTGATGATGACTACCTATGTTTGTTTATCTATATGTAACGTGAACTCAAGTCATACGTATACTTAGCTAAGAAGATCGTAGCAAATATCTCAGCCGACTTTATAACTAAACAAATATCACTTATTATAAATCAAATTTGAGCTCGCTAAAAAACGACCTTCACAAACAAAAATCGATTAGCACTTTGCTCGCTTGAGGACGCAATTATGGTACAAACCAAACGTCACATCTTAGCAAATAAATAAGAGCCATACAATTTCCTTGTGTTAGCGAATAAGAAAATTACAATTATAATATTTTTGTAATTAGAAAGACCACCTTATGACACAGTTTCTCCAACAGAAAATTATCAACATTTTTGTAGAAATCATTCATCATTGGCTCATTGCCACCGAAAATGAGTGAGATTCTTATGGTTGAGTCATGCAACTTTCCTAATTGGCTGTTCGCTTGTTGGTGTCAATCACACAAGACTGACTTTGATTCCAACGAGGTGGCTCATGAACCGTGTTTGAAACTTTGAATGAAAAGAGGAGAACCGCGTTGACCTATACTATTTGGTCATCAATGTATACAATCACCTTATGTATAGTCATTTTTTTGGCTGAGATGAATTTCTGTAGTGATTAATTATCATTATCTTTCACGTAATCCACACTAATCAATCTGTAATTGCATGGGCAGCCATGTTAGCTGCCCTTGGAGTATGGGGAATCTTCGAAATATTCAGCATAGCCATTAAACTCCTTATTCTTTCCCCTACAATCCGAACAACAGCATAGCTCTCTTCTACTCCATTCACCACGTACATTAGCCGCCAGCATGTTACTTTAAGTTTTAGATTGCTTCTCCAGCATTTTACTATGAAACCATTTGGCACATGTTATACTTGTTCGCGCTGGAAACCGTTGCCGGAGAGTCGAATAGTCTCTTTTTGATGTGCGGGCGTGCCAGTACCACGAGGTACGATGTTGTTGTAGACGAGATGCTCCAATCTATGCTTCTAATCAAGCGAATGCGGACGGAGAGAGAACAAACTCCGTCGAGGTTCTTTGTGAAAGGCCTAAAAGAGCTTTTAGGGCTTCGAGAACGTTTCTTGTGAACAAAAATCGATACTTTCTTAGGATGAGAAAGCAGAGCAACAAAACTGGGAAGATTTGAAGAACTAAGATGTGATCTTAGCAAGGTTGCAAGGACGCAAAGGTGCTCCGGAGAGGCTTAGGTTGTAAGTTTGCTCGAGGAGGCTTTGAGTTTGCAAGTTTGCTTGTGAGGTTGAGAACCCTTTTCTGATCGTAAAACTTGTTATTTATACCCTTCAGGGTTCGCGGCTCTCTTGATGCTTTAGGACTCTTAGATTTACTTTCCTTATAGGAATCGATATCAATAAAAAACCCCTATGTGAATAGGTTTCCTTGCAACGTAAGAAAAAGAAATATACAAAGATATTTAGGCCGCAGTTTCCGGCCCATGGGCTGTATTGATTTTACTTAAAATAGCCAAATTTACATTTGGGCTCAAACATTGCCCCCCAGGCCTCGAAATCAGGCCCAGGTTCGCTATGATTGAAGAGGGCTATAGTCAAAAGGTGCGAGTAGACGCTAATGCGGTTGAAACCAAACCAAAAACCCAAGAGACGCCTTGGCCCAACCATTGCACTGTTTCCCACAAAGAACCAATTCGAACTGGTTCGCCAAAATAAACGAATGTATCTCTTCAAAGAACTCTCTTAGTTCTATAAAACTCAGAATCAGAAGTCCAATCGACACAAACCTAGAAATCCCCAAAATCGGAAACCTAAGTTCAACCCAACTGAAATCTGACTTTGAACCACTTCCGAAACCCAGAAATGGCTTCTTCCTTAGCAGCTTTAACCGAAGGCAACGCCCAGCAATTTAGACTAGACATGTACTCCCTCAAGGCCTTCAAATCCGGCAATCGCTCATATATCGATGTGCATACAAACCACACTGCGAGCCTAGGTCCATGGTCGGAATCCATCCCTGAACCATATATCAACCACTATAGTCAAGAAGTTCGTCATCCTATTCTAATGTCTCGAGCGAGTGCCAACCTGCCTGAAGAAACTTTGGGAAAAAAAGATTCTGAGATCCCTGAAGCGAATCAAACGCCAATCGAAGAGACTTACAGCTCTGCCTTAATTGCAACACCCGCTGTTGAGGTACAATCCTTGCAAACCAACTACTGGTTCCTTCTTGTAAAAACTTCATATTTAACAAGCTTCATGCCACAAACTTTACAGGGACCAGCTTTGCCTAGGAAGGAGAAGGAAACGCCAGCCTCTACTATCATTACGGCGGATGATGCAGAGACAGCGAATTCCATATTAAACTTGGCGAATACTGTGCTGGCAGAAAATCCAGAAGTTGGTCCGGCGAACGTGGCTAGCAGCTCAGTTGATGAGCCCCTATCTCTAGAAGAAAGACTTAGGCTGCTCCTGGAAGCAGAGGACGAGCAAGAATCAATTAAAGCGGCCAAAGAGTTTCTTGGTGATCTAGGAAGTGCTAAGTACGATGATCCTGAGGTGGTTGCCAAAATTCGCGAACAAGCTGTTTTCCTTCAGGCACACGTCACCGGAGAGGAGTTGGTGACAGTAAATGCTCTTCTTGCAAAGTTAGACGCACTGCCTTCACTTGAACAAGCTGCCCAACAAGTGACAACCGCGGTCCAGAAACAAACTGCTCACCGCGCTGCTCTGGAAGCCAGAAATATTGCTTGCAAAGATCAGCTTCAGAAACGGCGAACCTTCATTACTGAGTGCGACAAGAAGTTAACAGAACTTGAAAACTTCAAAGCCGAGATAGAGAAGAAAATTAGAGCTTGTCAAGCGAACAAAGCGCACATCTGGCCAAGGAGATCCCTCTGGCGGAAAAATTAAAACAGTCGCTGGCAAAAGCACAGAAAGATGTCAAAAGGGTCACTCTTGAAGCAGAAGAGAAAATTGTAGAATACCAAAGATCCCTTGTGGACATAGCCTCTTTAGGCCGTAGGATTTAAGAACTTGACTGGGGCCGCACATCGGCTTTCATTATGTATATCTAAATATAATTATTGCCTTATGGGCCTTTGCACATTTCTTCTAACAATTTTCAACAATGGGCCACCGAATGGCCCAAGTTACTTTACACAAGATTATCCCAAAGGATAACTTCTAAAAGGTAATCCTTGGGGACAGTCACAACGCCTAACTACCAGACATAATGACGAATTGACATTCGTCTCCGAGAATTGCGCGCGTGATCACATTGAATTAATGCACGAAGACCAAATCTTTGGAAACGATCATGCTTTTATAACTGCATTGAAGTAACTCAACCAATTTCGGAGAACCGTTGGCCTTGATCAGCCTATAAATAGACTGCCTTTGAACGATGAGGAACACAAAAGCAAAGCTTAAGCAAAAAATGTTCTTGGAAACACTTTTCCTTCTTCTAGCCATGAAAGCCCTTCCTTTCTTGCCAACGTACTCAGAATAACTGAGTTATACAACCAAACCTCACGCCTAGGTTGAGTTATACAACGAAACCTTAGGCGAAGAACCTATCTTTCCCCGCCGACCACCAGACCCAATGCTCCTTCCTTCAAAGAAGCACGGTTTCCTGGTAGTAAAAAGGGCAAGATGGGAACAGCAAAAATCTCCTGGTTCGCCAGGAGGTTACCGCGTTGGCCTTGCCTGCAAGGTTAGACCAACCGCGGTCAAGCGTTTAGGGTACCAATCGGGATTTCATCTTCTTCAGGATCCCGAAAAAATGGGGAGAAGTTGCCCTGGTAACCGCACGACTTACCAGTCCAGACGTCCAAGAAATTAGGTTTCATGGTATCAGAGCCACTTATTAGCTCTTTTATGTAATTGTATTGTTTGTAATTGCTCTTGGCCGCAAAGCCAAAATGAATAAAGACATATATTTGATAAACATTGTCTGTTTATTATTTGCGAATGTGTTTGTTTACAGCAACTGACCTCAAATTAGGCCTAAACGAAAAGCTAATAACCACTGAATGGTTATCAAAAAGAAAAATTTCGAAAAACTTGGAAGAAATAACTTATAGGGTATGAGTGTTGCCCCCCTAGTTCGACTAAGTGCAGCGAATAGATAAAAACCACAGCAAACTGGTTAGAAAAACTGCAAACTTGGGAGAACTAAGTATTGCCCCCCTGTCCAGATTCAGGTTTTGGCGGATCGTCAAATTCCCACACACTGGGATAATATTTCTTAAGGTAACGTCCATTAATGGGGTTAGGGTGCAATTCGCCGTCAAGATAACGCAAATGGTAAGCGCCTTTGCCTAGAATCTTGTCAATGATGAAGGGTCCCTCCCATCTAGGAGACCACTTGCCTCTGTCACGGCTCTTTTCGCCCAAAGGCAAAATAACCCTCCAGACCAATTCGCCGTCTTTGAAACTAAGACCACGCGTTCGCTTGTCATAGACTCTGGAAACGCGCTTCTTCTCGATGATCAAACTATCCAAAGCCGCTAATCGGCTCTCACTGAGATCTTCATGCTCCTGCCACATAGCTTGAACATAATCCTCTCCTATCAACTGGTGTTGTTCCTAGACTCGCAGCGAACGAACATTGATTTCAAGAGGTAAAACAGCATCATGTCCAAACATAAGGGCATATGGAGTAGTGCCGGTAGGAGAACGCTTAGACGTTCTATAAGCCCAAAGAGTATTATCCAACTCATTATGCCAATCCCTAGCATTGTCCGCCAGCATTCGCTTAATGATATCAATGATGATCTTGTTACTAGCCTCAGCTTGGCCATTTGACTGAGCATAGTAAGGTGTAGAATGTAAGAACTGAATACCAAAATCAGTCATCAGTTGGTTTACCTCAGAAGCCATAAAAGATGCCCCCCTGTCCGCGACTAAACATTCAGGAATCCAAAAACGACAGATGATGTTCCGGAATATGAACTGGCGAACAGAAGTGCAGATGCTTCTTTCAGTGCCTCAGCCTCCACCCATTTAGTGAAGAAATCAGTAGCCACAATAATGAACTTATGCTGAGCGGATGAGTGAGGATGAATAAGACCAATGAGATCCAAAGCCCAACCTCTGGCAGGCCATGGCTTGATGATAGGCTGCATAGGTATAGCCGGAATATGGCGAACTGGGCCATGAGCTTGACAATCGAGACATCCTTTAGCAAAACTAATGCAATCCTTAAGGATGGTGGGCCAATAGAAACCATAACGACGAATAAGCCAACGCATCTTAGGACCAGCCTGATGAGAACCGCAGATGCCAAGATGAACTTCACGCATTATTCGCTTAGCCTCTCTGCCATAAATACACCGGAAATCCATGCCATCTTCTCCTCGCCGTAGTAGTTCACCACCCTTCAACACATAATTGAGGGCAAGAAATCTGACCTTACGGTCAACAGGAGCACTGGGATCATCCAAGTAATCAATAATAGGTTGCCTCCAATCGATATCAATGGCATCGCGGGTAGCCACAAACCAATCGTCATTGTATTCGCGTCTGGCCATGAAAGAGGGTAGCGTGCGCCTTTCTACTTTAAGAATTCGCTCGCGAACGCCATCAGCAAAGCTAATACCTGTAGCAAGCTGTGCCAACTCATTCGCTGCATGATTTTGCTCTCGGGGAATGTGTTCCAATGATATCTCATTGAACTGGTCTAATAGCTCCAAGGCTCTGTTAAGGAAAGGTACCAAGGTAAAACTGATGCATTTGAACGTACCTCGAAGCTGATTAATCACTAGTAGCGAATCCCCTAGAATCTCGACTTCATGGATCCCCATCTCAAGAAGAATCTCTAAGCCGATAATGATTGCTTCATACTCACCTTGATTGTTTGTACAATGCCATTCAAGCTGGAAAGAATAAGCAAAGGAAGCCCCTTCCGGGCTCTGTAATGTGATACCTGCTCCAGACAACTTGTCTGTACGCGAACCGTCGAAATATAATACCCATGAAGGTAACGAAATAGCTGCAATGTCCAGGTCGCGAATTACATGGTTCTTAGGAACCGGATGATGCAGGAGAAAATCTGAAACCGCCTGGCTGGTCTGTGTCTTCAAAGGCACATATTGTAAAGAAAACTCTGATAATGCAAGAATCCACTTACCAATTCGACCCCTTAAAATAGGTCGAGTGAGCATATACTTCACCAAATCAGTCTGAGACATAACTCTTGTGGTAAAGGACAACATGTAATGGCGGAGCTTGCAACCAGCAAAGTAAAGAGCTAGACACAACTTCTCAATGGGAGAATACCTGGTTTCTGTATCTAATAACGTCCTGCTCAAGTAATAAATAGCATGCTCAACTGTTTTGCCATCTTCCTTCTCTTCATCTTGAGCGAGGAGACCAGCAATAGATGTTTCAGAAGCTGAAATATACAGCTTTAAAGGAACCCCTGGTTTTGGAGGAACCAAAACTGGCGGGTTTGCTAAATACTCTTTAATTCTGTTAAAAGCCTCTTGGTGCATGGGCTCCCAAACAAACTCCTTTTCCCCTTGAAGCTTGAGCAAGGGAAAAAAGGGGTGATCTTTCTAGCAGAATTGGAGATAAATCGCCGTAGAAAGTTTATCTTTCCCAGCAAGCTTTGGAGTTCTTTCTTGTTCCTTGGGGCTGGAGCCTCAATTACTGCCTTGGCTTTGTCTCCAGGCACTTCGATTCCTCTTTGATGCACTAGAAAACCAAGAAAGTCTCCAGCTTGAACCCCAAACACGCATTTAGCTGGGTTCATTTTTAACTTGTGAATACGCATTCGCTCAAAGACTTTGCGAAGATCAACTAAGTGATCACCCTTGAGCTTTGACTTGACTACCACGTCATCAATGTAATCCTCTAATATCTTTCCCAAAATATCATGGAAAATCAGGTTCATGGCTCGCTGATATGTAGCTCCCGCATTCTTGAGACCGAAAGGCATTACCACATATTCGAATGCACCTGCAAATCCAGGACATCGAAATGTTGTCTTGTGTCTGTCCTCTTCTGCTAATGGAATCTGATGATATCCAGCGGTGCCATCCATGAAGGAAAGCATCTCATGCCCTGCTACTGCATCCACCAACATATCCGCCACTGGCATGGGGTAAACATCCTTTGGCGTAGCCACATTGAGATCTCTATAATCTACACAGACGCGCATCTTGCCATTCTTCTTGCGAACGGGCACTATGTTAGAGAGCCATTCGTTGTACTTGGCTACTCTAATGATACCTGATTTGTGCATCTTTTCCACTTCTTCCTTGACTGAAACCACTGTGTCCGCATTCATTCGCCGAGGGGTTTGCTGGACTGGTTTCTTGTCAGGCAAGGTAGGCAAACGGTGACACACCAAGTCAGGTGAAAGACCTGGCATATCTTCATATTTTTCAGCAAAGCAGTCCTTAAATTCAAGTAACAAGTCGATGAGCCCCTTTCTTTGATTAGGCTCTAAATATGTACTAATAGCCACTTCCATTGGCTCTGTATCCATTCCAACATTGACTTTTTCGATAGGATCTTTAACTTTAGGAGGCGTATCATCAAGCGCAGCGGGTGCTAACTGTATTATTTCCTCCTCCTCAATTGGCTGGTCAAAAACATCTTCTCTAACATACTCTATAGTAGCAAATCTATCATAGGCTTCTGCTTCAACCAAATACGTCTGTAATCTTTCATATAAGGACAAGGAGGCTTGTTCCTCCTCTTCTGATGGTTGTACTATCATTGGGAACGTTGTGGTTGTGGCACAACATAGGAAGGTCTTGAGCTATCAGAACGAGTTTGAACCATTCCCCATTGTGCTAAGTCCGAGGCCGTCACCCCAAAGGGGCGGCCTTTGGCGTCAATGCCCTGTACTGCAAGAGGGCGCATGTCCCCATTGTAGTAACTGGCGTCTATTGAATTAGCAGAAACTGAGAAAGGGCGAGGATCCGCCTTGAATAACTCAGCTTCATCTGTCACTGGATTCCAAAGAAGTAACTCTTGGTGCATGGATGAAGGAACGCAATAACTCCTGTGAATCCAGTCTCTGCCAAGAATACCACTATATGGTGTTGTGCATTCGACCACAAAGAATGCATGAACTGCATCCGCTGGTCCAAGCTTTACTTTTAACAATAACAAACCCAAGGTTTGCGTAGTAGTTCCGGCGAAGTTCTTTACCGACAAGGTTGTCTTTTGGATGGCAGACTTCTTGATTCCCAAAACTGTTATCGTGCGGACTGTGATGACATTGACTGCTGCTCCTGAATCAACCATCATCTTGTTGATGTCCTTCCCCTCCACAGCTACCGTGGCGTATAGAGGTCTCAAATGCATAGACATTGCCAAGTTTGGTTTAGAGAACATCATGAATAATTTTTTCAAAGCAGAATCCACCTCAATCTGAAAAGTAGTTTCTTCCTCCTTGGCAATAAGCTGGGATTCATCATCACCTTCAACCTCCAACGCTTGGCATGCGTCGGCTGAAATTGGTAATGCATACTTGGCGGATAAGACATAGACCATGTCACATGCCACTGCATTTGAATCATCTCTGTCTGATCCATCGACACTGCCCCCCTCGTCTAAGTCATCTTCTAATTCGAGGTCAAGGCCTGGTTCGCTTTCGGGAACATCGTTGTCAACATCTGCTACCATCTGTTGCCTAACCACGGCCACGTCAAAAACGTCTTTGAGTTCTGGGGAAAGAACTAAGGGAACCTCAGAGGCAGGTTCGCATGTAGTAACCATTGTTGGTCCTGCTGATTGAACAGCTGGCGACTCACTCGCTGAGGCCTTAACAACCTCAGACCTCATCATCACTGGCTTCCATTGCATTTTTGCTGCTGGTTTGGTCACAGAGACTGATGATCGCTTGAAGTCTGGTCTGTTAACCTTTAAAGCCTCCTTTGGTTTGGCTGGTGTTGCCTCTGTTGCGACTGGTGTAGCCTTTGGTTTGGCTGGTGTAGCCTCTGTTCCTTTGAATTTCTGCACAGAGAAAGCATCTAAGCGATCAGAACTCGAAGTAATGTTCTTACCAGCAGATGTAGAGCTATGAGCCGCCATTCTGTCGAACACGCTAACTCTAGGTGGTGTTGTTTCTGTCTGTGGGTTGAACTTCCCAAGAGTGATAATAGGATTTGCGGTATACCGCTGTACTGTCCTTTGCAGCTGGCTGGGAGTCTTATCCAATTGCTCTGGCCTGACTAAACCCTGGCCTAAGGCATCTAAGGTACGCTGAGCTCGACCAAACCGTCGCTGGTAATTCCTTCTCCTCGTAGGAGCCATCTCTATAGCCCTACCTCTCTCCTGGATGTACCACTTTTCTTCTTTGATGAAGGACTTTGAGGCAGGTGGGATATATGGCTTGCTCAGGATATCAGACTGCGGGGCTGCCTTAACGGGTTCGCGGCGGGATGCATTCATTGCCTTCATTCGCTGGAAAAGATTAGAATCCTTAACTGCAGCGGATATCTCCTGCTGACTGCGAACCTTCTTAGGGCTAGAAGGCTGGAAGTTCTCTGGTGGCGAACGTAATGCAGGATCTGACTTAGGGTGGAATCTAAAAGAATCTTCAAACTCCTCATAACTCACCGGAATTCCACACTCCACCTTGCATCTAGAACAAAGCACTACAGTTGAAGCTTCTGGTGTTGGCTTTGCCTTCTTAGGAGTAGGCTCTTCCTCCTCTCTTGCATTTGTAGTCAGGAGGTCTAGAGTTGGCTTTCTTCTAGTTCGCCTATCTTGGTTGATTTCCACCATAGCAACTTCTACCTTCACCGCCGCCTCAAACTGGATCTTGCCTTCATTAATCCATTCCTGGATTTGATCCTTCAATCCAACGCAGCTGGTGGTGGTATGAGTCCAGACATTGTGGAACTTGCAATATTGTCTTCCCCTCATCTGTTCGCTAGTAGGAAAAGTTCCAAAGCTAGTCCTGATGAGATTAGCAGCAATCAACTCATCCAGGATTTCATGTGACCTAGTTGCGTTGAATGAGTAAGCTTCGAACTTAGACTTTGCCCGCCTGGGTAAGTATGATGAGGATATGAATAAAAAGAATCAATAGGAGCGTATACAGCGCCAACGTTTCTGTGTTTCCCAGGCATATAAGTTCCCCTGGAGGCATTCGCCTTGTCATCAAGCTCATTAAGAAGAAGCTGGTAGCTGCCAACTTTGTTCATTAGATCTGCCATGCTGGCGAACCGGACATCATGATGCTTAGTTCGCTGCCTGTGCTCCAGGCCTTTGATGGCGATTGCAATGGCATCCGCCTCTGTGATAGGCGACTTGCACTTAGCCTGCTGAATCTTGAATCTTTTCAGGAAATTCACTGAAGTCTCTGCCGGCTGCTGGTACATAGAGGTCAGTGATGAGAGGTCTACTTCAGGCTCCACAACTCCAAAAGTTGTCCTAAATATAGCCTCCATTGTTGCCCAATCAGGAATGGACCTGGGAGCCAACTTGGTATACCAGGTCAAAGCGGAACCAGACAAGGATGAGCCAAACGCTCTCAGCTTGAGGCTTTCATCATTGCCATAAGGCCCACATTCGCTTTGGAATCTGGAAATATGCGTAGCAGCATCTTCTGATCCTTCGCCTGAGAATGAAGTAAACTTGATGGGCTTGTAACCCCTCGACCATTCGCTATTCGCGATATGATCCGGAAAAGGGTTTCTGTATTGAAGATTAGCTGACGGACCGCCAATTTCGGTCCTTATGATCTGCTTGATTTGTTCCAACAAATTTGTGCCTGATGGGGGTGTATCGGCGATTGCAGCAATGTCAGCTCCGCCACCTCTGACTGGTTTTACAGTACCCATCTCGGTGAAGGAAACCTTTTTGTTTGAATCAAGATGCAGCCGGATAAGAGGTGCTCCCTCATCCTCATCTTGAAGTTGAGCACCACTAGCGCCTGATGAAGAATTAAGCAAACCCCGCTTATGAGGGCTCACATACAGCTCAGAACTTCGACTGTCAGCTCCTAGGGCAAAACCTCCTTCGCTGTTGTTTCCTTTTGACGTAGTCCCCAAATGCTGGCAGATACGTTCCAACCGATTGCTCATAGTTAGGTTCTGCTTCCTGACGTACATAACTTCGCTGGTAAGCTTAGTGACACGATCATCCGCCTGTTTGATATCATCAGAATGTTTTATCAGTTTCTCGAAGATTGCCTCATTCTGTTTCTGTTGTATCTCAGGGGTAAAGTCCTTGAAACGCTGAACTGCGGTATTGACCATGTCTGTATTCTTCTGAATTGCAGCAGTGACCAACTCAACAAACTCCTCTTTCTGTCGCTGCATCTCAGCATTGAAATACTCAGCGAATTCGTCGAGCCTTTTATTCACGTCAGTGGAGTCTGAAGGAGTTGGCATGGGTGTTTCTTGAATCTCAGGCATGATGTCTGTGGACGGCGGATGTAAACTGTATTGTTCTCGAACTTCTTCGGGTGACAAACCACGGCAATCCGAAGAACTATGACGCGCGTAGTCCGTGGGCTTATGCTTGAGACAGTGAACGTAAACCTTAGCGTAAGGATTCACGTCCGCCTTCCCAATCTTAGCTCACAAAGCAACGCTTTCGACACTGTCCCACCGGGTGTGCCAAAATGTTCGCGCTGGAAACCGTTTCCGGAGAGTCGAACAGTCTCTTTTTGATGTGCGGGCGTGCCAGTACCACGAGGTACGATTTGTTGTAGACGAGATGCTCCAATCTATGCTTCTAATCAAGCGAATGCGGACGGAGAGAGAACAAACTCCGTCGAGGTTCTTTGTGAAAGGCCTAAAAGAGCTTTTAGGGCTTCGAGAACGTTTCTTGTGAACAAAAATCGATACTTTCTTAGGATGAGAAAGCAGAGCAACAAAACTGGGAAGATTTGAAGAACTAAGATGTGATCTTAGCAAGGTTGCAAGGACGCAAAGGTGCTCCGGAGAGGCTTAGGTTGTAAGTTTGCTCGAGGAGGCTTTGAGTTTGCAAGTTTGCTTGTGAGGTTGAGAACCCTTTTCTGATCGTAAAACTTGTTATTTATACCCTTCAGGGTTCGCGGCTCTCTTGATGCTTTAGGACTCTTAGATTTACTTTCCTTATAGGAATCGATATCAATAAAAAACCCCTATGTGAATAGGTTTCCTTGCAACGTAAGAAAAAGAAATATACAAAGATATTTAGGCCGCAGTTTCCGGCCCATGGGCTGTATTGATTTTACTTAAAATAGCCAAATTTACATTTGGGCTCAAACAATACTCGAGAAATTAAGTTGTGCAAAAATCCGAATACAAATGTTCGGATAGGGTCACCATTATTATCAGCCCTTGAATGTGGCCCCTGCAAGGCTGCAACTCCCCCTCCAAATACACCCCACAACTCCCAAAACATCCCTATCCGAGCACCTAAGCATCCCCGTGTTTCACTGCCCCAAATAAAATTCCACGAGTAGTACAACAAGAATTGCTCACCAACAACTACTTGGGTTCTGTTTCTGTTTCGGTCAATGTCAATACTCAATACCTAGAAACTTCAAATAAAAAAAAAACTTCAAATAATAAAAGACGATATCTCTCTCTCACTCCAACCCAATAATAACACACACATTGCCGAGCCTTTTTAACCACAAAACGAAATGGGAGGTCACCATTCCAAAGAGCAGCAAACAAAGCTTTCAAAACCCATGGATAGCACTACCAAAACCCAAACCCAAAGCACTGATTCTAGTGCTGAACCAGTACCAGCATGGCCAGTTCTCCTCGGCCAAACCAACTGGACCGGCCTCCTGGACCCTCTGGACCTCCACCTCCGCACTCTCATCCTCCGCTGCGGCGACTTCTGCCAGGCCACCTACGACGCTTTCAACAACGACGCCAACTCCAAGTACGCCGGCTCCAGCCGCTACGGCCACTCCTCCTTCTTCGACAAAGTCATGCTCCAAGACGCCGCCAACTACCAAATCGCCTCCTTCCTCTACGCCACCGCACGTGTCAGCCTCCCGGAGGCCTTTCTCCTCCACTCCATGTCACGTGAGTCGTGGGACCGCGAGTCCAATTGGATCGGCTACGTCGCCGTCACCACCGACGAGGTCAGCAAAGCCACCGGACGGCGCGAAATCTACGTCGTCTGGCGCGGCACCACCAGGAACTACGAGTGGGTTAATGTGCTGGGCGCCGAGCTTGAATCCGCTGCGCCGCTCTTGAAACCGGAGGGGTTGAAACGCGAGCTCAAAAATGGTGGTAATGATGGTGACACTAGTAGCAGTGACGACAAGGATGAAGATGATGAAAATGCAAAAATACCCAAAGTCATGAAGGGCTGGCTGTCCATGTACATTTCCGACGACCCGAAATCGGCGTTCACCAAATCGAGCGCTAGAGTTCAGCTGGTGACCAAAATCAACGAGCTGAGAGACAAGTACAAGGGCGAGAAGCTGAGCATAGCGTTGACCGGGCACAGTCTCGGGGCCAGCCTAGCAATTGTCAGCGCTTTTGATCTAGTGGAAAACGGAATCTCCGATATTCCGGTGACGGCAATTGTTTTCGGGTGTCCACAAGTCGGGAACAAGGCGTTCAAGTCGAGAATCGCCGAGCACCCAAATCTCAAGATTTTGCACATAAAGAACACCATCGATGTGATTCCTCACTACCCGGGAAGGCTATTGGGGTACCGTAACATTGGGACCGAGCTTGTGATTGACACGAGGAAGTCGTCGTATTTGAAGGACTCGAAGAACCCAAGTGACTGGCACAACTTACAGGCGATCCTGCATATAGTGGCCGGGTGGAACGGAGAGGAAGGTGAGTTTGAGCTCAAGGTGAAGAGGAGTGTGGCTTTGGTGAACAAGTCTAGTGATTTTCTGAAGCCGGAGTGCTCTGTGCCCGCGGTTTGGTGGGTTGAGAAGAACAAAGGGATGGAGCTCGATCAAAGTGGAGAGTGGGTTCTGGCTCCACCGGCTGATGAGGACCTACCAGTCCCGGAATATTGACCAGTGGCGACCACTCAATGTTTGGATTTATATGTATCAATGTATGTATGTATTGGAATAGTCAGTGATTGGTGACCACTGGCTAGAGCCGCTAGACAGACCTTGTATTCGTGTTTGTGTAGCTTGTCCTTTGTTTTTTCTTCTTTTCATGGATGCTTTCCCCCTTGTTTAATGTTTATATATCCCATAGGATTTGTGCCTACCAATAATAAGGATTTTATCGATCGGTTAAGGATAGGTAGTGATCCATCTTGTAAATTTGTAAAAGTGAAGAATGCCATTCTGCCCTTGATTGAGTTGTGTCATTCATTGACTCATTATATATATATATAATTTTTTTTTCTTAATTGAGGTAGGAACACAATAAAATTGGAAGGCTTAACATATCAGTTGAGGAAAAAATGAAAAATCATGCGCCAAAGGTTATGAAACAAAGACCCTTAGAAGTAGAGGGTATAAGAAAATCATGACAAATGCACCAAGACTTTGTTTGTTTCACCAATTTGAAGCTGGGGAAAGAGGGAAAATAGGTTAGAAATCGACATGTTTATGAATATTAATTTCTCCTTCATTTTCATTGGAAATTAATATTTGTTTCACCATTCTGCCCTTCATTTTCATTGGAAATTAATTTCTCCTCTAATTTCTTAATATTAATTACACACATTCAGCATTTAATAAACCATTTTTATGAATAAATTATTCATATTGACAATTGTAAATACTATTTTTTTTCTCAACCGCTTTCTAACTTTGATTATTTTCTCATTATTACTAAACAATATAAAAAGAATTTTAACTTCCCACCAGGCCACCATCCCCATGTAAACAATAAGGAATAGGTTTCTCATGAATTTAACTCCGCAAACCAAACGAGACCTAAATATCAAGAAGACCCTTCCACTAACCAATCTTATGTGGCATAGAATTACACTTGTGTGGCATATGAAGGACTTTTAAAAGTTATAATTGCACCAAAAAAGTATAGGGCTATAAATTGACTCGATATAGTTCGAGTTTGTTCGAGCTCAGCTCGTAAATGAAACAAGCCAAGCTTGAGCTCTAGTATACTCGGCTCGTAGAGCTCGTGAGCAGCTCGTATTTAGTTACGATATAGTTCGAACTAATCTTGAGCTCGGCTTGCTCATTAAAGCTTGGGCTCGTTTTCTCAAGCCCATTTAATATAGTTAAATATTAAATATTTTATTTTTATAATTTTCAAGCATTAGAAGAAAAAAAAATCAAAAACTGAGTTTACAATGAATTCAAACTCAAAAACTACTTACTTTAATAAAAAAATATTATTATTAAGTCCAATCAAGCTTAAATTCGAGCTCGTTAATTGAGCTCGTCAAGAAACAAGTCAAGCCAAACCAAGCTCAAGCTTTGAAATAACCTTGCAAGCCAAGCTCAAACACAATAAATTAAGCTTGACCATAAACAAGCCAAATCTGAGCATTTAATACTTGGCTTGGCTCGGCTCGTTTACACCCCTAAAAAAGTATATATCTCTTCAGCAATAACACCATCAGCCGGCTCTTGCAAATTGATTATATGTTCCTCGTAATTGTATAAGAAGCTGCTGATCACATTGCTTGTTTAGCTCGACGGAGGATGTGCGTTATAGATTTCATTCATATTCACCTCTGCACCAACTTAGTTTTAGAGGGGAATGAATTTCAGTTCTTTTTCTTGTAAGGGTAATATGGTTGGACAGTTTAAGCAAACAAGATTTAGAAGGGTTGGTAGGGAAGGGGAGCGAAGAATAGAAAATCTCTAACCCAAGCATATACTGATACACCGCCACACTAATATATGCATAGTAACACAGATCGATTTTATTTTTCAACTTTTCATCAACAGAAAAGGCTGATCTTACTTTTCCCCAAGTACTGAGTGCACAAAATTGCACTGCAAGTACCATACTTGAGGAGGAAGACAAGGGAAAGCTAAAGTACAAACATGTAGATACTAAATTGCTGAAATTGTTTGCATATTGGTCATTTCAAGAAACATTTCTTAAGAACACAAGTACTTGCTGCACCAAACACACGACCTTTGGAAGATAAATACAGATTGAGGTGCCGGCATATTAGTTCAAACTTAAACTACAGATTGAAGTGCAAAACATGATTAGTTCAAACTTAACAGCCAAGCTCCTCTGTTTCTTTCCAAGCTTCTTTATTTCTTTCCACGCAGTTTCGCTCCAAGAGCTCTCTCTAACTTACCAATTACCTGTTGGTTTGGAATAGCTTTCCCAGATTCATACTCTTGGATCACTTGAGGCTTCTCATTGATAATCTGCAAATAACTCCAGCTTGTGATTAACAAAATCGATATATAGATTGTGCTACGATTATATATATATTTATATATACATATATATAGAGAGAGAGAGAGAGTGAGAGAGATTTTACTTGAGCAAGCTGAGCCTGGGTAAGCTTCTTATCCATGCGAGCTTGCATAATAGCTTTCTTCAGCTCACTTGGAACACGTTCATCTACAATCAGAACAGATTACTCTAAGCACATAGAAACAGAATAGCGCAAATACAAAAAATAGTTCCAACCAAACATATAGTTTTGGAGGGTTGCTTCATAATATTTCAACGGACAGAGTAAAAACTGCAACAAGGGTTCAAACAACCGACACTAAACCCAATTGAGGAGCTTACGTCCTGGCAGGATTATGGGGGCAACAAAATAAACAAGGACAAGTGCAAACACACAGAGACTAAAAAAACACAGAGAAAAATATAGGACCAACATCACAGATTTTACGTTACATGCATGGACAAAGTGTTCCCAAAACCACCAGACAGCAATACTCAAAAAACTCATCCGTCTTTCAGCATTCTCAATTACAGAAGGACAAAAAAGGGTTCCAGTTTATACATAAAGATCATTTCAAAGTCAAAACAAGCAAACACGCTACAAAAAGAGTCCCACTAGGACACGAGAGGAAGGCAAAATCAAAATCAACACATTAGTTGAGCAGACAGACTACCAAAAAGGAGCACACTCATAATCATACAACAATTTGGGAAGAAACCTAATCTTCTTCAGCCTTTTCCATTTTTTCATTGCACAATTGCAACAATTCACCTCTGGGAAGCATCATGGTACTCTTCTCCACCCCAGAGTTCCCTCCCTTTCCTCAATGCAATGCTCATGTCAAACAGAAATTTCAGGGACAAAATACAAAGGGCTAGAAAAGATTCTTCCAATAAAATATTAGTCCTTTTGGCCCGTATGAAAGATATAGTCCAGAAAGAATATTATTGGAGTAAGGCACATAGTATGTGTCGCATATAAAGAAAGAAAACTCAAGGAGTAATGAATGAACACATTATAATGTATATACATATGAAGTGCAGAAGAAAACAATGGACCAGAGGGAGCAGCTCAATGGCTCATGCCATTGAGGGGTATTAGGAGGACTGATGCACACAGCATCAACCCACTTGTACATAGGCTGTTGCCAATTTGTACCTGTGAGCTCCATCCATTTTGCAGTGGAACCTTACCATGCAAAGGAAATAAAACTCGAGGAATAATATATGAACACATTATTTGTATAATAGAAATGAACTATGCAACAAACTGGTAGAAGGAAACAACGGATAGATGGGGGCAGCTCACTGGTTCCCGCAGTCGAGGGTCTCAGGAGGATAAACAGACACAGCCTCACCCCACTTGCAGAGCGGCTGCTGCCAGTTTGGACATCTGGGCTCCAGAATGGCTTCTAACCATTGTAGAAGTAATAAAAATCAAGGAATAATGCATGAACACATTATATGTATTCTACAATGGATCAGCAGGGCAGCTCACGGGTTCGCAGATTCACACTCTCACCCAACTTGTACAGAGGCTGTTACCAGTTTGGACTGGTGAACTCTTGTTCACAATGGCATCTTACCATTGCACCCACTTAGAAGGAAACAACTGGATAATAGGTATACCTATCTATTTCCTTCCTTAATTTCAGTCACAACTAAAACAGTATTTAAGTATCTCACAAAAGACTCTTAGCTCTGTCAACAAAGTTATAACAATCTCATGGAAAACAAAAATTCCATGCATGCATAGTGTGGTACAAAGATAAAACTTACGAGCAAGAACTTCTGTTTCCTCATCGAGCTTCCTTGTGTTTAGAGAAGTGCTGCTAGAGGCAGCCTTGTTTAGTCCAGCAGTAGCTGCATAAGGATAATACAAAACCATTTAGATTGAAAGAAGATCTTTTGCAGTACTTCCGAAACTTATCTTATGTAGTACAACAAACACAAAATAAAAGGATCTTTTAAGGGAGAATTCATTTGTACTCTATCCAAGTCGCATCAAATTGCTAAATACAACTATACACATGAACCAAACAGAAGGAAGAATATAACCAAACACCTCCAACTAGTTACAGGTCATCACAAAAGAAATCCCACCCCAACCTCCACCCTTTCAACAAAAAGAAAACAGAAAGCTCTTTCTTAATCAACTAGTAACAGGTCATAGTTTAAACCCCATTTGATGCATGAGTAATCTGTTGGGTAAGATGGAATTAAACAACAGAAATATTTACATAATTAAACTAAAATTGCATCCTAATACAAGAAGCATTGGGAAGAATGCAACTCATGTACATATAAGGGATACAATGTCAAACAAGACAATCGAGCCCGAACAACTATTTTTTTTTCTTTATTCAGCAACCCAAATGGAACGAAACCATTATACACGAGATTCTAGTTTGTTTCCTCAACTTTAATCGCATAAATAGGTTTTCAAATTATTATTATTATTATTTGCAGGATTTTTTGTGTATTTTATTAAAGTCAAACAGTGATTGTTGCAGGTATGCTTCACAAAATAAGGAGAATTAAAAAATCGAGAGCAAGAAAAAGGAGTACCTTTCTTGACGGTTTCGATCTCGGCACCGGCGCGGCGAGCAGCGTTGACGGCTTTCTCGTCCTTCTTGGCGGCGGCGTTGGGAGCCTTCTTCCTGATTACGACGGGTTCCCAGTCCTGTGAGATTGGTCCGACTCCTGACATGGCGATCTGCAGTGATATGGGAATATCGAGTGGTGGGTTTTCAAGCTTTCTGAATACTCTACGGGTGTTTGGTTTGGTTGCTAAAGCCAAGCGTTTAGTCTGCACGCTTCCTTTTATACCGATGCCTCTCTGGGCCTCCGGGAATTTTACTTTTTTTTGTTTTTGAACAAAATTCGTGTTAATCATGTCGGTTTTGGATTTTTATCATTTTTTAGGCTGGGGTGACACTTTGGTCATTGAACTTTGGAGTTTTAGACACTTTGGTCACTCAAGTTTCCAAAATGTCACTTTGGTCACTTAAGTTTAACATTGTCGGTCACTTTGGTCACTGCTGTTAAATCGACCGTTAAAACTATGTAAATAATGAATTTTCGCAAGGGCATTTCGGTCAAATCAGCAATCATAAACCCATGGAGGCGCCGCCGTAAACCACCTCCAACCGCCACAAAGTTTATATCAAAATGAAGATGACAACCCAAGGATCAACTTTTGTAACTACATCGAGGGCCGATTCAAAGTATATTGGCCGGAATCGGGCTTGAAATGTTTGGAATCCAAAATTTCAAAGCTTAATTCGTGAAGTTTGGTTTGTTTTCATTGTGATCCACCACCATGGAGAGGTTCCTGTGATTGAGATGAACAAAACCCATATCTTTTCCGGTCACGGTGTGGCCGGAATAGCCCGCGACAATCGGGTCAAATAGGCGCCGATCGGGTATTTTTTTCGGCCCTTTCTGCACACGGTGTGGCTCAAATCGAGCCACAAGACCACCACAGGGAGCTAGACGACATGGAGGGGAGTCGAAAACTGGTGGTCCCGCCGCCGTAGGTGGCCGGAGGAAGAAAATGGATCTGGGTCAGGTATGCGTATCCGGGTCGGGTTCGGAGAGTTTTGGAAAAAATTCCAGAAGTTTCCGGAATTTTTTTTTTGTTTGTTAATTTTTTTAAAAAAATTTCTTATAGTTAAAAAATACTTTTTATTGATGATTTGACAATAATGCCCTCAATTTTAACGGCTCCTAACGGTAGATTTAACGGCAGTGACCAAAGTGACAGACAATGTTAAACTTGAGTGACCAAAGTGACATTTTTGAAACTTGAGTGACCAAAGTGTCTAAAACCTCAAACATAAGTGACTAAAAGTGGTATTTTCCCTTTTATTTAACTCACCAAAAAAATATATCCAAAATGCAATACAATCGATATTTGGATTAAATATTGGCAAACGTGCAAAACTACCTATTATTGGAAAACTTTGCACTCACTTATATGGGGTATTTTATAATATACTAGTCTCATACTCATGTGATGCACGATACACCGTACACGCGTTATCGGTTTAGACCGGAAGAATGTAAACGTTTTTTTGCCATCCACTTTTTCAATTTTTCTGGTTTATGTTGATATATGTTGGTTTTTAGAAAAGTGTAATTGTGCCCCACTACTTAACTTTTTTTATTTCTTTTTTAATTTTTTTATCTAATTTTGTTAATTTACTATAATAACCTTTTAAACAGTTTTTCATTTCAGTTAATTTATTTTCTTCAATGGGCTTTTATGGAAATTATATTTTGGTGAAGCCTTTGACACCAAAACCTTTTACTTCCATTTGTAGTAGTAGAGATTGGAGTATTGAAACTCCGCATACATAAGTCATTAGATTAGTTTAATGTGTGGAGTGACTAATCTAATAACTCACTTCTCCAGAATTTTAGTATCCTGGAGTACTACAGAATTTTCGTTGTTCACATTTTTGTTTTTTTTTTCTAATTCTTCATTAAATTTATGACATTCTCGCCAAAGATCTATTCTAAACTGACCACTTTTAACAAACAACTAAGTTTAGCATTTAGGGTTTAGGGTTTGTAAATACTGGTTTAGACTATCTTTGTATCGTAAACATATTATATCTAATCATGGTATCTATTAACAATTTCTATATATATTACTTAATTAGTTTATGAATACTCACCTAATGTTAGATGAGAATGTGGTTCCAATTTTAAAATGGAAAACAGTGTTGTGACCTAGCCTCCTCTCTCTCTATGGTTAGGATTTTGGTCTTGCGGCTGCATCTTCTTCATGCATGGCTTCCATAGCTTCAACGAAGTTAAGTTTGGTTTCCAAACTCTCGCTGAAGGATGGCGTTCAAACTGTTACCTTGGGCAATCTCAGGGGCCATGTTAAAGAGTTTGTTTCTCCAAACTTTTTCATGGTCGGTCGTCTCAACACCTGCAAGGATTTCAATGCAGATTCTTTCAAGGGTGTTTTTGCGCTCTCTAGCGGCTTACCGGTACTGTTGACGTGCAACAAAGGGTTGATCTTTTCTTGTTCACGATTACTAACGAACGTAATATCACCTGAGTTAAGAAAGGAGGACCTTGGTCTTTCCAGCGTGTTATGGTGGTGGTGAATGATTTTGATGGTCTCTTTCCCATCTTTGAGGCTCATTTGCATTTTGTTTAGATCTAGGTCCAAATCTTTGGTATCCCTCCATCCTTTCTCACTGTGGCTACCACTACTTTGATTGGGGAAACCCTAGGCCAAGTGCTGATGGTGGATCAGCGTAATGTCCATGAAGGATTTTCTCAAGTCCGGGTTGTCATTTCTTTTCATCTGCTAGTTTGTCTCGAGAAGAAGGTATGTTTCTCTCCTTCAGAGGAGTACGACTTGACTTTCAAGTATGTGATGTGAACGTAAAATACGTTCACAAAGTGCTCTAAATACTTGGATTGAGCTATTCTGAAAGCTTATTTGTCGGGTTAATGTTTGTTTTCGTGTTTTCAGGGAAAATATGTGAAAAATGCTAATTTACACATAAAAGGTGAATTTTGGAGATTTACAGCGCAATTTCGGAAAGTCAACCGTGACTTTTCGATTATCTGATGACACCGGTCATTATTCGGATGTGGAATATAACATTGTACGAAGATTTCGGAAACCGTTCCGAATTTCGGCAAGTTTGTCGGCGAACCACCACATCAGGCGGCACAACCACCACACGCGGTGGCAGAACACATTTTAAATCTCCATTTTATTTGCCCATGTTTATTATTTATAATTTAGATTTATTTCTATTATTTCTATTTTATATTTATTTTATTTTATTATTACTTTTATTTATTTAATTTTGTTTTCTTTTGTATTTTTGAACAGTGCATTATTCATCTCCACTTCCTGTACAGTTCACACTCCACCATTTCCCAGCTCGTGGAGCCACTCACTGTTCTTGCACCACTGCCGGCCATCTTGGCCTCTAGCTACAGTCCATCACCACCACTACCACAATCCCATCTTCTTTCCACCTCTTCTCCAGCTCAAAAGCATGATCCACCGTGCTCCATTATTCCTTGTCTTCTTCCTTCCACCACCAACCGCAAGCTTTCCCTCTCCTATTTATGAAGCCAAACTCTCGGTCAATTTAAAAACACAGTTCCATCTACATCTTCTTCCTCTTCCCGGTCCTCCTCTCCATCTTCTTCTTCTTCTCTTCTTTTTCTTTTCTTTTCTTTTCTTCCCTTTTCTTTCTTCTCTGGACCCATTCTTTTTCTTCTCTCGCACCCCGACACCGCACCTCTTTCTCCTCACTGCCGGCAAAACCCAAACCCGTGTTTCCTCTCTCTTCCTCCGTCAATCTCACCACCACCAGCCACTCCACCAATCCACCACCATCACATCCAGCTCTCACTACCGTGCACAACCACAATTCACTCTCTCACACCAATTCAAATCCACCTGCAATTCCAATTACAGCAATTACAAATCAATCAAACAACAAGCAATCAATCAAGCTTCCTCCCGGCCACCGGATACGAGCCCAATTCCACACCACAAGCACCCAACGCCGGCAAGCCCGAAATCGATTCGGCGCCCTTCGCTGCTCACCTCGTGCTCTTCGCCAACGACGCCGTATAGCCTCGAATCCAACACGGCGCCGCCTCTTCCGATCACCGTGCTTCAATCACCCAGTCCGGCACCGGTCCTCCCTCTCTCTTGTCGGCGCCGTTCACTTGCAGCTGCTACCAGGCCGGCGCCGCTGCTGCTCGCAATCCGACACGTCCTCTCTGCCGGCACCGCCTCTGCCATCGATCCACCGTACCACCGGCTGCCTTCGCCGCGCCTCCATCATCTCTCTCTCCGATCAGTACCCGCCGCTGCCGTCAAATCTACCGGTGTCTCCAACTCTCCTCCTCTCATGCTATGCGGTGAAGAAGAAAAGAAAGATAGAAAAACAAAGAGAGAAAGGAGCTGTTCTGGAAGAAATCCACGGGCCAACCAATAAGAGACTAAGGTTGAAAAGTCAACCCAGCCAAAGAGAAAGGAGACCGGGTCAACAAAAGTCAAATTTTCAGATTTGGGCCTCCAAGCCCAAAGCAAAAGCCCAAGGCCCAGCCCAATTGCTAAGGACACCCGAGTCTTCCGAATTTTAATGAGCATTTCTTTCCTTTAAACTCAATTTTATGTTGTGTGAATTAATTTCTATTTTTGAATATTTGATAATATTTGTGTAATTTGATTTGTGTGCTATTTATTGAAAAACCCGAAAAACATTTTGTATTTTATTGTCAATTTGTGAAGTTGTGATATTTAGAAACTCAAATTGTGAGTTGTTTGATAATTTGTGAGTTGATTTGTTAGTTTAATTTAATTGTTGTGAAATATAATAAAAACCCTAAAGATTGTTATTTAGTGTTAAGAAAATTAGGTTATATTTTTACTAATTGAATTTTGGGCCTACAATCCCTGTGGTACGACAATCCTGAGCATAATTTAATTTACCACTGTATTTTGACAACCGATCAGTATGAATGTTTGTTGGGGTGATGTAGGCTTGTGCTCGGCTTGACCATGTCAAGGCTCTCCTCCCAGAAGTTGGTTCTATCGGTGATCTTAGTGCTTCTGGTCCTTCAAGTTCGTTGGCGAGTGGTCATTCGGTGCATTCGATTGTTTTCCGAGCCAATTTTCCTCAAGCTCTCTCCTCATCTCTATTTTTTCAAATCTCAAATTTTTTGAGGTTTTTCATATGGAGAAGAGAGGAGTGGTGATTTGTTCTCTACCTGAGCCACCTGCTTCTGTGCCCTCGAAGTATGTGCGCCTTACTGGGGGTGTGCGTGTTCTTGAGGAGGATTTTGAATAGGGCACTAAGCGGTCTCGTCATGCCCTTGATCTTGAGCCTCAAACATTGTTGCCTGACAATTTGGGGCTTGACCGTACTAATGAGGGTTTAATTAAGATTTTTGTCTCTGCTGCTAGGGAGCATAAGCGCTCTCAGGGTCGTCCTCGGGGTAGTAGGACCAAACCAAAGGAGGACCAAACCAAAGGAGGACCTCTCTACTTCTCCTTCTTGTCCAACGTCTTCATTTTCTACTTTCTCTATTTGTGCACCGTATCTGTCTTCTGCAAGGAAGGGCAAAGGTCATATTAGGCCTGTCAACGGACCGGATTTTGATCCGGATTCGTTGTTTTTTTACGGATTTGGATTGAAAATTTGGTCCGTTGATCCATTAATGGTCCGAATCTGTTCACCCATTTACTTAACGGATCAGATACGAATTTAGGTTGATCTGGTCCGTTAATAATTTGGTTCGTATTTAGAATAAAATATATACATATTATTTTATTTTATAAAATATAAAAATAATAAATATATACATATTATAAAATATAAATAATTCAACATTTGACTTGATCATTTTATTTTAATGTTTAATCAAAGTCTTATGGATCGTCTTTATCGAGCTAAGTACTTTCCGGAGGGTGATTTCTGGAATGCTGAGCTAACCTCGTGTAAGGGCAAAATATTTGCTATTGGCTATTTCCTATTTGAAAAAACCTCTTCCCTTGTATTAGTGATGTGAACGTAAAATACGTTCACAAAGTGCCTTTAATTACTGGATTTTGCTATTCCGAAAGCTTAATTGTCTGTTTAATGTTTGTTTTCGTGTTTTTAGGGAAAATGTTTATCTGCACAAAATAGGTGCACTTTGGAGATTTAGCGCATTCCGAAAATATTAAAAGTCAACCGTGACTTTTCTCTGATGACACCGGTCATCATTCGGAAGTGAAATATAACATTGTACGAAGATTTTGGAAACCGTTCCAAATTCCGGCAATTTTGTCGGCGAACCACCACTCACAGCGGCGCAACCACCACACGCGGTGGCGATACACATTTTAAACCTCCATCTTATTTTCCCTTGTTTATATTTTTGTTTATTTATTTTACATATTTCTTTTATAATTAGTTCATTTTTATTTATTTATTTGTTTTATTTTATAATTATTTATTTAATTTCTTTTTATTTTATTTTATTTATTTTTTGTTTTCTTCTTTTGCACTCCCATGTTACATGTTACCCCTCCTTATTCCTATCATGCGCCCACTTCTCCACTCAATCCTCCACCATCATACTCATCTTCATTTTTCTTGACAATACCTTCACCAATCCATTTCCACTTCACCAAATTCTCCCTCACATCACACTAACCTATGATCTGAGCTCCCATTCCACTACCTGTTTTCTCTTCCCTTCCACCATTCCACTCAACAACTTCTTGCTTCTCCCTTCCTTCCTCTATTTAACAACTTCCGCTGCAACAAATCACACATTCACTCTTCTAATTATCTTCATTCTTCTTTTGATTTTTCAAGACACCAAACAAATCCATGGCAACTCTCTCACACCTGAATGTTTGGAGCTCTCTCGTCAATTTCATCCTTGCTGTTCACCCTTGCAACCTGCCTTCTTCAAATCTCCCCTTCACCCATCACCTCCCGTGACGCCCCACCACTGCCTCTTCTCAACTCACCTAGATCACACCACCCCTAGCTTCCAAGACTTCTCCTTCTGCCCGATCAATCCCCCTCACCCTCTCTCCTCTCCATTCAGATCCCACTCTTTCACGTGTCCCCTGTACCCCCTTCCTGACCCTCCTCAACCCTCGATATCCATCTTGCCTGAACCCAACCCTCTCCCTCCCTCTACTTTCTAAACTCTTTCTTGTTTGAACTGAAAAAATAAATTGAAAAAAAATAGGAGATTGAATCATTAAAGGAAAAAATCAAAGAAAATTAACAAAAGAGAAATAACTGATGGCACTCAAAGGGTCAAATAGAAAGGAACCAAAGAAAATCAACAACATGATGCATAGAAGAAAAATTTTGCTTGCACGCCACCCCCTCCCCACGTTTAATTTTTTTTTATTATATTTATTTTGTTTAATTAACATCGAAATTTATTATGTAAATATTGTTTATTTTCTATTTCATAATAATTGGATTTATTTTCTAGTTGCTTTTGTGATTGTTTATTTGATTCAAGTTTACGGAAACTTTTATATGTTTATGTTATAGGGGTCGACACTTATGATGTTTACATGTAATTGAAGCTAGAATTAGGGTTTGGATTCACCTAATAGTTTTCGAAACCTAATTCACAAGTAGTAAAGGCTTTGGACAAAGGTCGAACAATTAAAAAGGATTACAAATAGAGGACTTTCCTACTAGGTGTGCACTTGAATTAACGACTTTCGAGCTTTGAACGGATTGACTAGCTAGCTTTCTGACTAAGATGCGTTTAATTGATTGACTAGGCTTTCACTTAGGTTATTTTCAGAGAGCTAATTGGGATAATTGCTTTCTAATATTTCACATGTTAGTTTCGATCATATGACTTAGAGAAATCAATATTTGTGTGTGTTTTCTTGTTTTCAAAAATAATAAAAATCCAAAAATATTTCCTTTATTGTTTTCAAAATTATCAAAACCCCCAAAAATACTTTTGTATATAATGTATATTTTTGTAAATAGAAACAATACTGTATAGTTTATTTAATTTTGTATATATATATATTCTTTATTCTTTATACTTGTAAATAATAATTCTTTATTTAATTTAATTTTTCGTGACATTAAAAAGTAAATATAACAATCTTCTGTGGGAAAAACCTTTATTTCCCATTATACTTTACAACGACAACTGTTAGGAATTTAGGTAATAATTAATGACCTAGGTTTTACCGCTAACATTTGGCGCCGGCTCGCCGGGGATTGTTTTTACTATTTACTTTTGACTTTTGACTTTTTACTGTTGACTTTTTAATTGTTGACTTTTTACTATTGACTATTGACTATTGACTTTTTACTATTTGTAAATAATACTTGTTAATTTTATTTATACTCACTAATTTTAATTGTAGATATTTTACACTTAGTAATTTATTTAGGTGTCTTTTATATAGTTGATTATTTTTTGTTGTTGTAAGTTGTAACTTGAACGGATTAGGTAAGGTCCTTTTGTTAATATTGGCCTAAACCCTTCATTTTTACCGTAAGGTTATTTGAGGTTGAGGGCGGCCTTTATTAACACTTGGAGAATTGTCGAACACTTAAGTGCTTTCTCAACTGAGTAAGGGGCACATGAATGGTGTCTACTATGATCAAGACTCTGACGGGTTTTAAATTGGATTCGAAGGACTTGTCCACTAAATGAACCTGCCTCTCGCTTATCCGTGATCGGCCATTCGCCTTCGAAAACACGGAAAGTCATTTAAGTCAAGGCATTGCACCTAGGCCGTAGTCCACCTTGGTTACCCTTGGCCTTTTTTTTTCAACTATATTCGCAAGAAAATATTTTTGTAAAAATATACGAGACATAGGAATATACGTAGACATAGGAATAGGTACGTAGAATAAAATTCTAGACATAGGAAATTTATTCATTATTGATAGAAATTTGGCATTTTATTTATTATTTTGTAAATATTTTGTTTTTATTTTGTAAATTTATTACTAACTTTTTATTTTGTATAGGAAAAATCCGGGTTTATCGGAAATTTTACCACATACATCGGAGCTACTTTAGGATCATGAAAACTTGAGGTTACTGTTGTTTCTAAAGGTTTCCGTTATTATTTAAATATGTATGTAATAGTTTTTTTACTTTGAATTATTTATTTTTACTTTATATTACTTTATTTTGTTTGGGCTTGTTTTTTTTTTGGCTTAGGTGTTAGGTTTTAGTTTGAAAAAAAAAGGATACGCCAAACTTTACCTTTTTAGGCCTTAGTACCCAGGGGGGTTGCCCTTTCATGGCCCCGTTTAAAGTCCCCGTGTCTACTTTTCCTGTTCCTTTACGCTTTCGTAAGTATTAAAAAAAAATAAAAAATAAAAAGAAAAGAAAAAAGATGGCGACCACGACTTGTCCTTAATAACCGCCCAATTTACGCTTTCGGCCACGGGCTCGCTGGCACTGGCGAGCTCTCCTCCTTCCTTTCCCTTGTTGTATCGCTTCGCTTTTCCCTCCCCCCCCCCCCCTGTCCGCCCCCCCCGGCATACTTCGTTCGGCCTGCCCGAACCACGCGTGCGCCGGCTAGCTCCGACCGGCCTACCCCCCCCCTACCCCAGCCCCGTTGACCACCTGGCGAAGCCGCTCCTCTATAGGAGACTTCGGACAAATACACCTCGGATGCACTTCGGCTTTCTTTGTGTATTCTCACCCACAACCACACGAGAACGATTTGGTCGAAAATCGGACTTGAGGAGGACATCATTATTGGGGTCGAGAAATAGGAAGAATTCGGTATCCTACTCACCGTATTGCCGATTAGAGAAGAAACGATCAGTGGTGAGCAAAACGAGGCTTACTTCGAATCAACGACTCGTCGATGCTCTCCACCGGCATCTCCCTTGCGGAGTCTTTCGCCTCGATTCAGCGAAGGCTCGAAGTTTTCCTCCACCAGAGCCTATTCGATTGTCGTGATTATCGACATGGACCACTTAAGACGGATGTGCGAGCCTCTCCTACACTAGTCGACCCATCCATACCTTTCCATCGATACCCTTCCGGACCTCTCACGATCTTGTCGGATCCCGACTTGATCTCGTATCCCGTAAGGCCAAACACGAGCTCCTCTTGCCTGGATTTTTGTGGTACTTCACGCTCCCTCTTCTCCGGACTCTTCTAGGGCGTCTTGCGAGTGTTTCAACGGCTGAACCTCACCGTACTTCAAAGCCGAATCGTCGAGACACTCGGCAACCATCCACCTTTATCCGACCACCATCGTTCGATCTTAATGGATGTTGGTCGATGGTTCCGTCTTCGTAGCATGATCACAAACGCCAAGACGTTGGAGATCCTTTCCTCCGAACGAAGAAGGCTACGAGGAGCATATGCGGTGATGTCGGCGAGTTTCGTGCCATCTCACATCGTTTCGACTCGTGAAGTCCAGTTGTTCGGTATTCTCACCAACAATGGATGGAAGTTGGGTCGTCGTGGATGTCTCCGTGGATGAATTGCGTTCAAATCCAAAGCCTTCGTGAGATCGATTTGCGAAAACGCCCTCCGGATGCCGATACGTGATCTTCATAATGGATCTTCCTTGGTCACTTGGGTGGAGCACGTGGATGTACGCGAAAAGGAGATGAAGGCCGTTTCGAACCTTTTGTTCATTCGGGGTTCGCTTTTGGTGCAAAGCGTTGGATCTCAACCCTCCACGACAAGCCGGCGCTACATGTGCGCCACGGTATCCACTCTTCACCCGGTGACTCGATTATTTCTCTTGAAGGAAGAAGAGGACTTGCGGAAATGGCAAACGGATGACAATCTGTTTCTTCAACGACATCAGCAACTCCACGTACCACCCTTGGACTTGTTCGAACCGAACAAGAGACACTCGAATGGAGGTCGGGACCCAAGCGAAGGGGTGATCCGAGCAAGCCCCGGGTCAATCGTCTGCTGGTTGTTCCGTCGTTCATCTTTCCCATCACACCGGGATCTTTGAGTTCCTCAAAGACGTTCGAACTAGACCAATGTGGGATAGTATGTCGATGGACAGCTCGGTACGTGTGCTAGCAAACTTTTCCATCGGTCTTGACCCGCGGAACCAGATTTCGGTGCTCGCCTAGATAGTCACAACGACTTCCTCATTCTTCGGGAGTGTTGCACCGATGCAACGGGGTCGTCTGTGATTTATGCGCCGATTAACCATTCCATTTTCCGGTGTTTGCTATCGGAGTTCAACCGGAGCCATTTCCGCTTATGTCTTCGGGCTTCTCCATTCGCCTAACGTATCCGGAGCTTACTTGATGGAACACTACGACTATGTGTTCCGGATCTCGATGAAGGCTACATCGCCAAGTCGCCGTGGAGTCGGCAACACCCTTGTCCAGACACACTTCAAAGGATCGAACCGCAGTCAACTAAGGAGCAAACGTTGGATGCAAGGCCCTGCTAGCCTTGTTTGTGACTGTTGGTGACTTGCTTCGGGAGGAGCTTTGACTTCGGGGAGTTTTTCTATAACTTATTTGTTTTTCATTTGTATATATGTTTGTGTTTACTTCTTTATTTATTTTTTGTTTACTTCTTTTGTTTTAAATTCAATAAGCATACTTGAATTATTCATTTTCGTGAAATATCTGTCTAACATTGAGGACAATGTTTAATTCAAGTGTGGGGGAAGGTTTACTGAAAAGAAAAGAAAAAATTTGAAAAATTTGAAAAATTCAAAAAAATAATTTACTTGTTTTTGTTTTCTACTGTAACGGTATATCGACTAAATCATACTTACTCCCTTGGTAGCGTTGAACCTACCATTGCACTAAGTAAGTCACTGTGGTCACGTATTGTTACGTAAATTGAAAAAAATCAAAAAAATAAAAAAATCTGAAAAATTACAAAAATATTTGCTTCTGTTTGTGTGTTTATTTGTGTTTATTTGTCGTGTTTTTTCCAATCCCGATGATGAATTGAGTTTAATCTGTTATGATTTTGAGAATGTTTATTATATGTCAAGGCTTTGTGTAGTTTGCTTTGAATTTAATTTGCATAACTTGTGATTGCTCGAAATTCCATGTTCACTTAACCTGTTTCGATTAATTGATTGCAATCCGAGAAGCACATTTAAACATACATTGTCATGCATACCCAGAAAATGTGAGGATTTGAGCCTATTGTATATTCACATGTATGCATATTTCATACATTTACTCGTTCTTCATGTGTGCACAATTCATGAGTTTTGAACCTAGAACTTGCTCAAAGACCACTTGAAACATTTTGTTAATCTGTGATGAATTAGAAATGAGTAAGGCATTAGTTGAGCACCATGGCCAAAGTATTCACCATCCATCTAAACACGAACTTTAGGAATCCCCTTTTGAACTAAACACTCATTAGCCGTTTCTTTTGTTCACCCACACCATCTCACCCTTGTTTTATTTATGTTTGCAAGACGATGATAGTGACTTCTTATGTTCTTATGCTTCGGATTTGTATGGTAGTATACCAAAAGGCAATGTGGGGGTGTATTTATTTTGTTGTATTTGTTCAAAGAAAGAAAAAAAAATCAGAAATAAAAGAAGGAATAAATCCTCAAAGAAAAAAAAGAAAAGAAAAAAAAGTCGAAAAAAATCCAAAAAGAGTACTTGTATTATTTTCAATAAAAGGTTGGAGGAAAATAAGAGTTGTTTCGGGTATAGCATAGGTATGAGTTTCAAAGTCGTTGACTTGTCTTGCAAACATGTGAAACATTTTTCATTTCGAGTCCTTTCATATCATTGACCATTCACACCATTTACCATTCATCCTGGCCCCCGTTTCACCTAAAAGCCCTTATGATCTAATGATTTGTGGATTAATTGTAGAGGTCGGTTAATGAGCAACATATGGGAACACTACTTGTGTAATGTTTGAGAGTAAACACTTAACCCTAAACACGAGCGGAAATATTAGTGAACTTGTGAGGTTTAGTGGTTAGTTGTTTCGATGTGCCTATGGATTGCTTGACATTAATTGTATACTCGGTTTTCACACACTCACCGAGCATAAATGAGATGTACATGTTAATGCTTAGCTAATTCTTTAACCTTGGTATATAATTTTTATTCTCTTGATTATAATCTTCGAACTCGTGAGGATTATGGTTGGAAGACCGTTGGTTCTTGTTTGTGTTGTTTTGTGTGTTTGCTAGAGGACTAGCAAAGTTCAAGTGTAGGGGTGTGATGTGAACGTAAAATACGTTCACAAAGTGCCTTTAATTACTGGATTTTGCTATTCGAAAGCTTAATTGTCGTTTAATGTTGTTTTCGTGTTTTTAGGAAAATGTTTATGCACAAAATAGGGCACTTTGGAGATTAGCGCATTCGAAATATTAAAAGTCAACCGTGACTTTTCTCGATGACACCGGCATCTCGGAAGTGAAATAAACATTGTACGAAGATTTGGAAACCGTCCAAATCCGGCAATTGCGGCGAACCACCACTACGGCCCAACCACCACACGCGGTGGCGATACACTTTTAAACCTCCACTTATTTTCCCTTGTTTATATTTTATGTTTATTTATTTTACATATTTCTTTTATAATTAGTTCATTTGTTATTTATTTATTTGTTTTATTTTATAATTATTTATTTAATTTCTTTTTATTTTATTTTATTTATTTTTTGTTTGTCTTCTGTTTGCAGCTCCCTGTTACAGTTACCCCCCTTATCCTATCTGCCGGCTGCCCTTTCCCTCAATCCTCCACCCATGCTGCACTTCTCTTGCCACAAACCTTCACCAACCTTTCCCTTCACCAACTTCCCCACGCGCCCTAACCGCGGCCACCTTCCACTACGCGGTTTCTCCGTCCTTCCACTTCCCTCACCTCTGGCGCTTCCCCTTCCTTCCCTTTTACAACCCTGCAGCAACACACTCACCTATCTTCTTCTTCTTTTTGCAGGTTGAGCTTCCAGACCCCACGGCACTCAACCATCCGCGAGTTTGGACCCTCTGCGCATCACCTTGCTGTCAGGCAACCTGTCTCTCTGCACTCCCCCCCCCGCCGCGCCCCCCCGCCGCCCGCCCCCCGCTCTCACTCCCTGTCCCCCCCGCCCGCTCCGCGTGTCCTCCCTTGCTGCCGGCCCCACCCGCCTCCCCCTGCCTCCTCGCCCCTCCCCGCCTGTCGGTCCCCCCGGCCCCCCTCCTGCCCCCTCCCCGCGATCCACTTGCCCGACCCACCGCCCCCTCCCCCTCCGGCCCAAACCTTTCTTGCTTTGCGAGGAGGAAATTGAAGAAAAAAATAGGAGAGTTGAGAGGAGGGTGCAAAGAGAAAAAGCAAAGAAAGATAACAAAAGAGAAAAGAGAGGGAGGCAAAGGGCAAATAGAAAGAACAAAGAAAAGCAACAACAGAGGGCGGAGAAAAGAAGAAAGAAGGGTGCCCACACAAGCCAACCCGCCCACCCCCCAGCCCCCAAACTATTATAATTATTTTTTTAATTAACTATTGGAAATTAAGAGGAAATTTTTTATTTTCTTTTCGCTAATAATGTGTATTTGATTTTTCTAGTTGCTTTTGTGATTGTTTATTTGATTCAAGTTTACGGAAACTTTTATTGTTTATGTTATAGGGACCTGGTTTACTGGTTGGGGTTCACCAGTTTTCGAAACCTATTCACAGAGAAGTTTGGACAAGGTGGAACATTAAAAGGATTACAAAGGATTACTGGGACGTCTTTTCGGTTGAACGGGGCAGGTTAAGTGCGGTTTCTTGGTATTTTCAGAGGACAATTGGGAAAAATTTTCATTTCCGGTTCGATCACTAGACATGGGTTGTTTCAAAAATAAAAAACCAAAAATTTGTTTCAAAATTACAAAACCCCCAAAAACTTTGAAAGAATTTTGAAATAGAAACAAACGTAGTTTATTTATTTTGTATAAAACTTATCTTTTACTTGAAAAAAACTTTTTTTTTATTTTTGTGACTAAAAGAAAAAACAACGGAAAACTTCCCTCTTCAACGACACGTTTTAGAAAAAACCCCATTTTATTGTATTCAATGCTAGGTTGTTTAAGGGATTAGGATTAGTGGCTTAGGTTGTTCTTGCTCGAGATGGTTCGTGAAGACGCCTTTCTTATCCGGTCTTTTCTCCTGACTTCGATCATTGTTCATCGAAGGTTTCGTTCAAGCAACTCAAGGTATGATTCATGCATATGCATTTCATAGTGACGATCGATCGTGAATGGTGCGATCGATCGCCTGGAATAGTGACGATCGATCGTGAATGGTGCGATCGATCGCCTGGAATAGTGCGATCGATCACTATTCACGTGAACAGTGACGATCGATCGTGAATGGTGCGATCGATCGCCTAGAATAGTGCGATCGATCGCCTAGAATAGTGCGATCGATCGTCAATAGTACCGTTTGAGAACCTGCCCGTTGAGATTCAAAAATGTGTCCGTTGCTACAGTACCACTATTCATGAACAGTAACACTGTTCATGAATAGTGCGATCGATCGCATGAACAGTGCGATCGATCGCCCGAGCGTCTGTTTTGTTTTATATAAATAGAATCCTTCGGTTTCATTTGTTTCTAACTCTTTCTACTCTTTGATATTGTCCAAAACGTCTTGAGAGAGTTTTCTGGTATAGTTGAGTGACCCTAGATCCATGTTATAGGCTCCTCACATCTTTGATGTTGTTGATTTAGTTATTGTTCCTTGTGAATAACTAAATCAACCCTTGAATCATATTCAAGGTTTGTCAATTCGGTTTGTTTTGATTCTAGCAAGTGTTCCTTGTTTACTTGCTTGTGTCAAACGAATTGAATTCATTATATTCACTCATACACACACACATTTGCATTGTTGGTGATGCTTGCGATTGGAGGTTCACACCGGTGGAGTCTAATTGGAGCGGCTTGAGGTGGGAGCACTTGAAGAAGCATTTGGAGGCTATACAAGGTTAGAGCTGCCACTAGTCATAGGGTTGATAGTGTAGAGTTTGGGATTGTGTTTCCCCCTTGTATGTGTTTGCCAATTGGCGTTTTTCATAGTGTTACACAAGAGCGTGGGGTACGGCTCCCCTCCGGTTTTCCCTCTAGAGGTAGAGGTTTCTGGGTGACCATATCGTTGTGTTGTTTGTGTGATTGTTTATCTATTGTATTATGCTTAATTGATTAGCATATTGTGTGATTGCTTATCTATATGCTATTGTGCTTAATTGATTAACATGTTGCATGCTTGATCATACATTGATAGAAATAGTCCGTGGTGAGCTATTGATGATGCTCACTTTGGGATTCTAGGTTGTACAATTGTTTGTGCTTGTTGCATATATATTTGTTGTCAATTGTGAATTGCTTGTGCAATTGTTTGAACCTAGGTTGTGGAGAGTTTAACTTTTAATTTGTTCAAAGTTGTGTATACTCTCCGATTAGTGTTTAAAACGACTACCGTTTATTGGGACTATTCCGTGCAACCGGAACTTCAATTGGTATCAGAGCCTCTCTCTAAAGGCAAATAGAGTCGATCACGGTTTAGTCGTTTCTTTGTGCGTCATGAAAATTAGAGATTGTTCCTCTTTGTCGGATTTAAATGACGAGTATGAGAGGTTTTTACAAAGTCGTAGAAAATTCTCATTATCTAGGAGGCGTGGTCCTCATTGTTTAACATGCGGTTGTTATGGTCACGATTTGACCGAATGTACTAATAAGGTAGAAACCGCATGTAACTCTTGGAGCGATTCCAATGAGAGTTGTTCTTCCTCGGATCATAAGGATGTACCTATTGTAGGTTTAATTGCTAGGGAGGACTCTTCAAGTCCATGTCATTTGGACATTTGTTCAAATGTAGATAGTGATGAGGATATTGGTGAAGATGAACTTGAAGCCAATATTGAGGGTTTATTTGATGGTAATGCTCAAGATGTTAATAAATTTAAATCTTTGTGTTGGAGTATTATGGAGCTAGAAGAAAAATGTCAATTCCTTAATAAGGAAAATCTAGAGCTTAAAAGTGAGGTCCTTAATAAGGATTCTCATATCAACACTCTATCTCTTGAAAATAATGAACTTAAAGAGAGTGTTGATAAGTATAAGAAAGAGGTACTTGATTTGACCAAATGTCAAGCCAAGATTGACAATGTTTTATCTCTTGATGTCAAGAGTGACATTGGTTTTGTGGAAAAGAGCTCTATCTTTTCTTCTTCTAAGACCATTGATGTTGTGGCTTTAGACTCAACCCCCATTGTAATTGAGTCCCTAAAGCCTAAGAGTTTTGTGCCTACATGTCACCATTGTGGTAAGATTGGTCATATCAAGCCAAGGTGCAATATCTATAGGAAAACTCTTAAGTCTCCTAGCTCACCTCCCATAGTTAGAGAGTTAATTAGGACCAAGAAGAAATTCATTCCTACTTGTCACAATTGTGGCAAAATTGGTTATGTTAGGCCTAAGTGCAATGCACCTAAGAAGACTTGTGTCTTTAAAGGCCTTAAAAATGTGAAGTGTAAACCTAGGAAAGCCTATATTCACACTCCTTCACATGACACTTCACTTAAAGATCAAATACAATATCTTTTGAGTGAAGTTGTCAAACTCTCTAGGGTGGTCATACCTCAAACCGTTAGTGGTTCCTCATCTCCTCCCCTTGTCTCAAACAAGAAGGTTTGGGTCAAGAAAGTGTTGGTCAATGACCATGATTGAGTCTCTTATTGTCCTAGACTTCACACATGTGTGTTTCTCTTGAAGTCTTGTAGGACATTTCATAGATTAAGAATGAGACTTAATCATTTTGTGTTTGATGATTTAATCATCAATTGTTTGTCCCTCAATTCGTTGATGAATTGATTGGTTTGTTTTCTGACTTGTATGCCTTTTTATTTGTTTGCTTTGTTTCCATGGTGGTTGGATTAAAAGGTATGCTTTTTGACTTATTGGTGAGTCTTTATTTCTTAGGGTCAGAAGGTATTGCGATCGATCGCACCCTGTTTGGCGATCGATCGCACGTTATTTTGGTCGTGTTTTTTTATTGGCAACGATCGATCGCACCCTGTTGGCGATCGATCGCATGCATTGGCAGAGAGCTCGGGTTTCTGAGTTACACTATGCGATCGATCGCACCCTATCGGGCGATCGATCGCACAGATGACAGAGAGCAGTTTATTTTGTTCATGTCTTCACGATCGATCGCGTTGTTTTCCACGATCGATCGTGACTCTGTTGCTTGTAGTTTTTCGACCTTATTGCTTCTTAAAAGCTTTATTTCCTCTTGCCTCTTCATACTTTTGAGTATTTTATGTTGTTGAGGTTGTTTTGTTGAGGATATAAAACCCTTTTTAACTCATTTCAATTTTGGTGTCAAAATTGTTGTTTCTTGAACTAGTTATTCTAGTTGTTTTTAAATGAGTTTTGGGTATCTTGATTTGCTTCTTAATACTCATATTTTAGATATTTTATCTAAGTTGCAAATTAAGATTTTTAGGTGGAGACCAATGCTTTAAATGCACAAATTGCTCTTAATGTGTAGCAATCTTGTCTTTATGTCTCCTATATATTGAGGTATATATAGTTGCAATAGCACCACAAAACCCTTTTATACTCCATAGTGAGTCTTGATTAATTTGTTGGTTTTGTGCCTCCTTCAAATGGTGTTTTTGTTTGTCTAGAACTCTATGAGCTTCTGTTGTTATAAAACCATTTGATGTTTTTATTTGGGATGAAATGCTTGACTTTATTTTTCTTTGGTATTATTGGCTTATCTTTTGAAAAACTATTTGTTATAGTTTCTTAGTCTTCCGCTTGCCAAGCCATTTTTGCTAAAAGTATTTCAAATTGGTATTTTCAATTTGGTGTCTTGCATATCTTTAGGACTTATCATATGATTGTCCTATTTTATTCCAATATGGAATGACCTTTTATTTGTCTCATGCTCACTAGTCCTTCTATGAAGTCTAGGTCATTGTCCGAGTTGGTTATCCAATGAGCCTTATTTTGAGCAAATAGATGTTAAAATCCTTTGCACACACCTACATTATGTGTTTCTTTGGTGTCCTTCCCTTCATGTGTTTTGGGAAGTTTTGCATGTTTGTAAGGATTTTATTGTTTATCTTCCTTATTTTTGTTTTTAGGAAGATCATGTAGTTGTTAATCTTTGATTGATTTACAACTTGTATTGTTATTATGGCTATTCTCCACATGTACTCTTATTTAGTACACTCCCATGTTGTACTCATGGTTAGTACACCCCACCTTGTACTTTTAGTTAGTACACCCCTACCTCGTTTAGGAGGAGACTCCTTGGAATTGCCTCAAGCTTGCTTATGTCTTGAACTTTTTATTTTATATCTTGTTATGACTTGCATAACTTGCATATGATAGACTAAGCTTTATTCATCTATGCTTAATGATTATTGTTTCTCATTGCATGATGTTTACTTGTTGGTATTCATTTGAGGAGGAGACTTTGTATCCTTATGGATTTTTATGCTCAAAGTCTCTTATTTATGTCGTTTGCTATCAATTGTTTTCAATTGATTTCAATTATGTATCATGTTTATGTTGTTCATAACATGCTTATATATACGACTTTGTTTCTCTCCCTCCTTTGGATTTTCTAGACAAAAATGAGGAGAAGTATATGTATAGGAGGAGAGATATATTATTAAGGGGATAATTACATGTTAAGGGGAGATTTAATTGTTTAAATGGAGAATGTTTATTATGCCATATTGTTTATAACTCATTTGTTATACCATATATGCTTCACGGTATCTTGTGCTTTAGTGTTGATCATTGCAGGAATGTCTTGTCGATATTGAAGATACCATATTATAGCATAGGTTATTTGAGTTGTATTTCTTTTGAGGTTTTGTCTAGGAAATGCCAAAGGAGGAGATTGTAAGGGCAAAATATTTGCTATTGGCTATTTCCTATTTGACAAAACATCTTCCCTTGTATTAGCATTTTATTGTATTCAATGCTAGGTTGTTTAAGGGATTAGGATTAGTGGCTTAGGTTGTTCTTGCTCGAGATGGTTCGTGAAGACGCCTTTCTTATCCGGTCTTTTCTCCGGACTTCGATCATTGTTCATCGAAGGTTTCGTTCAAGCAACTCAAGGTATGATTCATGCATATGCATTTCATACTCTTTGTTCATGCTTAAAGAAGTAGCACAAATATCTTAGGTTTGCTAGAAATTAATTGAATTTCATTTTGGTTAAGCAAACATTTATTTTTTAAGATATTTTTATGTTTTTGCTACAGTACCACTATTGTTTTTGCTACGTGAACAGTGACGATCGATCGTGAATGGTGCGATCGATCGCCTGGAATAGTGCGATCGATTGTCAATAGTACCGTTTGAGAACCTGCCCGTTGAGATTCAAAAATGTGTCCGTTGCTACAGTACCACTATTCATGAACAGTACCACTGTTCATGAATAGTGCGATCGATCGCATGAACAGTGCGATCGATCGCCCGAGCGTCTGTTTTGTTTTCTATAAATAGAATCCTTCGGTTTCATTTGTTTCTAACTCTTTCTACTCTTTGATATTGTCCAAAACGTCTTGAGAGAGTTTTCTGGTATAGTTGAGTGACCCTAGATCCATGTTATAGGCTCCTCACATCTTTGATGTTGTTGATTTAGTTATTGTTCCTTGTGAATAACTAAATCAACCCTTGAATCATATTCAAGGTTTGTCAATTCGGTTTGTTTTGATTCTAGCAAGTGTTCCTTGTTTACTTGCTTGTGTCAAACGAATTGAATTCATTATATTCACTCATACACACACACATTTGCATTGTTGGTGATGCTTGCGATTGGAGGTTCACACCGGTGGAGTCTAATTGGAGCGGCTTGAGGTGGGAGCACTTGAAGAAGCATTTGGAGGCTACACAAGGTTAGAGCTGCCACTAGTCATAGGGTTGATAGTGTAGAGTTTGGGATTGTGTTTCCCCCTTGTATGTGTTTGCCAATTGGCGTTTTTCATAGTGTTACACAAGAGCGTGGGGTACGGCTCCCCTCCGGTTTTCCCTCTAGAGGTAGAGGTTTCCGGGTGACCATATCGTTGTGTTGTTTGTGTGATTGCTTATCTATTGTATTATGCTTAATTGATTAGCATATTGTGTGATTGCTTATCTATATGCTATTGTGCTTAATTGATTAACATGTTGCATGCTTGATCATACATTGATAGAAATAGTCTGTGGTGAGCTATTGATGATGCTCACTTTGGGATTCTAGGTTGTACAATTGTTTGTGCTTGTTGCATATATATTTGTTGTCAATTGTGAATTGCTTGTGCAATTGTTTGAACCTAGGTTGTGGAGAGTTTAACTTTTAATTTGTTCAAAGTTGTGTATACTCTCCGATTAGTGTTTAAAACGACTACCGTTTATTGGGACTATTCCGTGCAACCGAAACTTCACCTCGTCACTAAAAGTGCCTACAAACTAGCATTTGATATACTTCATATTGGCGTTGAAGCTACAGGGTCGGAGGATAATTCTGATTTTTGGAAGAAAATTTGGTTTGCTTTTGTCCCTGGTAAGGTTAGGGTTCATTTTTGGAAAGCTTGCTCTACTATCTTGCCAACGTTTTCTCAACTTCGGTTATGGCGGGTTGCTTTGACTCATGGTTGTGTTTTTTGTAAAACTGATAATGAAACCATTAAACACATTACTCGTGATTGTTCTTTAGTATGCGACCTTCTCTGCAAATTTCTAGAGCTCTCTTTTGTTCCATCACTAGAATACTCTCCTAATTGCTCCTTCAGGGATTGGATGTCACTTTGTGCTCTTTCACTTACCAAAGATAGTTTTGATTTGTTGCTCATTATCATTTGGGTTCTCTGGAAGGAGAGGAATAATAGGATTTGGAATAACAAGTATACTACTCTTAACCAACTCTTCTTTTGAACTAGAGATTTTTTTCTTCAATTTCGGGCTGTCCGACAACCTCCTCGGTCGCCCACTGCTCGTCGATCACCTGGATCTTGGTTACCACCACTAGTGGGATGGTTAAAAGCCAACATTGATGGAGCTTTTGACCGTGCTTCCAATTCTAGTGGCGTTGGGGTGGTGATAAGGGATTCTTATGGCATTGTAGTGGGAGGGGTTTGTTCTAAAGTTGAGAATGTTAGTTCCCCATAGTTGGTTAAGTTCTTAGCCAGACGTTCTGCTTGTTTATTCGTTGTTCAATCTCATTTGACTCCTTTGGTCTTTGAGTCCGACTGTCTTGGTTTGGTTAAGTCCACTAAACCTTTAGAGGCGAATACTTCTCTCTTTGGCCGAGTGCTTGATGATGTTTCTTCTCTTTTGGATGCTCTTCTAGGTTATTTTTTTACTCATGTCTATCGTGAGCTAAATACGGCAGCTCATAACCTTGTCAAGTTAGCTTTGTTTTCTGGCTTTAATTTACATTGGAGTGGGTCTGTCCCTCCTGCTCTCGGAAGCTTTGTTGCTTCCAATTGTATGCATTGATATCTTTTTGAATTATTATATGTCGTCTTCTTCTTAAAAAAAAGTTTTATTAGGTACCGTGATAAAAAAAAATAATATTTTTACTTAAAATTTAATACTACTTGATATAATAAACGAATTCGGATCGTGGACCGGGTATCCGTTAATCAGTCGGATACGAATTTGGATCGACTTATCAATGATCCACCGGATTAACGGATCGGATCGGGTTGAAAATTTGTTGTTGTTAAACGGATCCGAATTTAGGTCGATCCGCTCCAAACCCTGTCTATTTACAGGTCTAGGTCATATGGATTAAGGCATGGTACATAGTTTCCCTAGATTCACTTCATTCATGTCTGTGGTAGTCCATTCTATTTTTTTATGTTTTCGTATCACCAAGAGTGTTTAGGCGACCTCATTTGTGAATTTTTGGGTGATATGTTTATTTGTGTTTTTTAATTTCAGTCACTTGGATAAATGTGTAACCCAAGCTCTAATGAGTGTTTGCTTACCTGAGTTAGACCATTTGTGGTTTAGATAATTGTGTAGGACTTTGTACTCTAGCATATGTATCACTCTGCCGTTGACCTAGTACGATTGTATGATTTTTCTAAGCAATGAATTTATTCATTCCCCTAAAAAAATGTAGTTTCAATTAAGTAAAATTAGATTAATTAGATTACGTACGCACATTGCATGAAAATGTATCTTGTGAGGACTTTATAATAAGGACTTCATGAGGATTTGCAAATCAGCGGATGGATAATTACTATCTTTATTCACTGTCGAAGTTTTTAGTATAAGGTCATTACTAAAGACTCCTTGCTCACATTATTCACCATCGCACTTCGTTCAATGACTCACAAAATTGAGCAGTAATCGACTGGTAAATTTACGAAGAATATATTTAATAGAAATTGTAAGTAGAAAAATGGGAGCTTGAGTGATGCAAATTTGTTTGAATCTTTTTTTTAATTATTATTATTACAAAAGAGAAAAACATAGACTAAAGGCATAATCCTCGCCTAAATCTAAGACCAATCTGATCAAAGGTAAAAGCAAAGGAAACCCTCATAATAAACCAAATCATATTGTCTTCAGACTCATGACCTAGATTTGCAAGGGCATCTGCAACAGAGTTGGTTTTTCTGTAAATATGATTGATCTTTGTTAGTGCAATATTTGTAGAATTGACATTTCTTAAGCACAAACTGAGAGTCATGTTTTAGTGCAAGTGATTACACTCTTGGGACCTCAAAAGAATGGAGTGTTGGACTCAAATGTTCAACTCGATCACCTCAGCACACTCAAAAGGTATGTTTGCATACATATGTGTTCAAAGTTGTTCTAAGATTATTTTTTTTTTCTATAACACTTTGGACTACAAATATTTTTCAATCCTAAGGTGTTAAGCCGTGAGTTTTAAAAAAGTTTTACATTCAATGATTTAATTGTGAGTTGATTTGATTTGTAGGCTTTTAAATGACCTTTTTATTTTAACCCATGTTCATTAAAAATCATTTTGAAGCCCATGCACTATAGCAATCCTAGCATATCCTAGTTCATTGATTCTTTTATAAATATAAGGTTTTCATGTTGTGAACATGTGCATCAAAAGAGAGAATATTTGATTGTTGTGTTTCTATATAACTTTCTTCCTTTATCTCTAGAAAGCATTGAGCCTAATCTCTTATGCGAATTGTTCATGAGTTGTTCCATGTTTAGCTCTTGAAGGATTATCAAATCTCATAAACTTTTTACCCAAAAAAGTTTCTTTTGTTTTATGCTTAATGTGTGTTGGTAGTTCATGCGTGATTTGTGCCTTGAGGTGATTGACAACTGAGAAGAGTGTCATCTCAAGATTGATAAAGGAGAACAAAGTTGCTAATTTGGAAGTAGCAAAGACGAGGGGACAACGGTGCCAACTAGATTGGATCTTGTAGATGAATTGTGTAAGATTTTTATGTACTTTCATTTTTATAGTGGATTATTCACTGGCATAGTGTCTGCAATTGTTTACCTTTCTAGAGGGTTTTAGTGCTTCAATAGATCTTATGTTATGTTTGGCGAATAAGCAAATTACAAGTTTACAATGTATACAAGGATACTGTTATATGTTGTTTAGGGTTTAGTATTGAAGTTATACAGTAATCCTCGATTAAGATTGAAACGAGTCTGCACTCCTAAAAATGAAAATTGAAAACTGAAAATTGAAGTTGTTGGCCTATTAACCCGATCATATTAGTCTATGAATATGTATCCATTTTGTGATTTCGATCTTTACATAATCGAACCTTGTAATAAAAATATGATGTTATTGACAATGGTTTGAGCTATCCATGTATCACACAGTCACCCTTGACACAGTCGATGAGTAGTTTAGAGTCATCTTCTATGTGTATTTTTTTGTATCCAGCTAAAATAGCATACCAGCTTGAAGACCAACAATTAGTACTAAACTTTCTGCTTGAAGCACTCAATTTAGACTACAATTTTTAGCATCAGAGGTAAGAGGTGAACCATTTGTATCTCAAATAATGAAGCCAACAACAACATTTTTGTTATATATGTTTGACTTTGTTAACATTAGGAAATTTTCATATGATTCTTTGTTAACATGTTGATTAGCTTGTGATGTTTCCAGTAGCATTAGACTCCCAAAAATATTTTTTGATTTGTACAACATCTCTTAGAACTTTGACTAATGGTGTTTGATCTATTTGAAAACTCATTGGTTCCTTGTCTCCCAAACTTGCCTTTTCAAGTAGTCTTCCACTGAAATTTTTGAATGGTGCCTTATTTGGTTTATGACACCGATCAACAATGGCCCTGGTTGAATTGTTACTAACCAACAGTGGCCCAACTTCTCAAATATCATATAATAATCCATTTATATTTTTGCTAAATAAAATGAAACCCATATACTGATATACGCGTATCTGACCAAAAAAATATACGCGAATCTGACTCTCTCTCTCTCTCTCGTAATAAATCTTTCAAAAATTATTCATTTTCTTCAATCTCCACAAACCAAGGCATCAGTATGGCTGAATGGGATCTCTACTCGCTCGCTCACTCAACCTCACCGATCGAACACTCTTCTCTCTCACTTCCTTTCTTTAAATCCCACAATCCGATCCTTTCTCTGAAACCCACGATCCAATCCAATATAGAACCCTAACTTATACAGATTGATGTGGGATAAAAAATCCCAAGATCCTCAAGCCTCTGTCTGTAGCTCGGTTACTTAATTGCTCCGCCGTCGAGATGATGCTACGGTCCTAGCCCTAGCCTGAGCCAGTCCAATTGCATGGTCATCGCCGGTACTCTCACCAACAAGTAAGTCTTCTCTCCTCTTATTTGGTTGAATTGTTGGTTAAGGTTTTGGATTGATTCCCAAATCTATCTGTGGATATATGAGATTACAGACATTAGTTTATTTGTAAAATTTGATTTTGTCCAAGTTGAGTTCAATTTAGTTAAGCATATTTTGTGTTTGCCTCTGATTCATGAATCCAATCAAATGAGATCACATAGTTTCTTGTTTTGGGATTTCTTTTTTTGGTTTCACAACATGTTTAGATTGGATCAGAGTTCTACAAAGAGGGAAATTACAAGCCTGTTCCAAATCGTATCATGGGAGAAGTATGATTTACCTGTATCGATAAAAAAATTCTTTCTGCTTATGTTGATGATCGATTGGTCTAGGGATGTACTTTGTCTGCTTAATTTTTGCAACATTCTACTCGATGATAATATCTCTCTAATATCTATTTTCTGCGCTTAATGAAAGATGCATGTCTTAAATACTTTATGCATCTGTTAACTATGCTATGAAAATTATGATTGGCTAATAGATTGAATTTACTTTAGATTGCAGGTATATGAATACTTTCTTACATTTATGTACACTTCTTTTATTAGGAGGAGCAGTGGGCTTATATGGTGAGCTCGTTCAACTTTCTATTATACATTTGTTTTGCGTGGAAGGCCAAGTAACATTCCTTTGCAAGTTGAATACATTCATGGACACTTCAATATAGATGTTAATTTAATTTCTATATGGCTTAACAACTAAATTAGCTAAAGATGGTATTCAATTGTGTGTAGTATTTATGATTAGCGATTTGAGGGATTGTCTATTCTCTCAACTTGTATATAGCCACTATTATATATCTATGTGTGTGTGCGTGCAGTGGGATAGAGCCACCTGAAAATAAAATTTTTGTAGAATCTAAATGCTTATTGATGATTCTGGCCTTTTAGTTTATATATTTTAAATTGGTATGTTGTAACCTATGTGTATTTGTGAACTTGATGACAAGTGTTGTGATACCTAGCCTTTTTCTTATCTGCTTACTTTTGTCTTGATCTGTTCAACAAGGCTCCTCAACATATTGGTTTTGGTTCTATCGGCTCTTTACTTTTCCATTTAAAGGTAATTCGGTTTCTATAAAATATATATCGTCTTTGGTAATATAGACAAATGAAGTTAATAAACAATATCTTTTTTCTTTGGTATTAGGACATGTCCCGACCTCATTCTGTAAACGCTTTCGTTGCTCAGATCATCGAGAAGGCTGTATTTCCAATGCCAATGGTATTTGCAGATTGCACCAAGGTAAAAGTGTAAGTCAATTTATGGTGTAGGAAATAAGTGAGCATTGTTGGCATTTTTCTTGTACTTTTGAATCAAGTGATAGTGTGACAATCAAATTTCTTTATTTATCACTATTTTCTGAAACTTCAAATGTTAAACACTATTGGTTAACTATTTTAGTGATTTCAGACTTCTACTATTGATATGTGTGAATTCAGCTTATTGTACAGGAGTTTAGGGAGTTTCTGAACGAGTAATGAAAGCTTAAGAAAGCTCTTACATGTGTCGAAGTTCAAGTGACAGAGGAATTGGAGAAAGAACTACTGAATTTGCGTGGTTGACATCAGACTCTACATGAGAGCTAAGCCAAGGTATTAGTGTTTTTCTTTCTGTTTAATTTCTTTCAGAAAACTTATGTTCCTTGGGAACTAATTAAGTAGCTTTTGCCTTCTTTTCCTCTATGCAGTTTCAAGTTCTGATGTATTGATGAAATCTGCTCAACAGATTTTTTTTTAAATGCAACATGAAGACAAATTAGATGTATGAAGACGAATGTATGAAGACAAGGACTCCATCAGAAGAAGGTATACATGTTTAAATTGAACTTAGCTTCTTGTTCATAAGTTAACGGAACACTGCATGCTTTTTTTTTTATTTGAGTTTAGCAAAGTTTAATTATGATGTATTGATGGAATTTGCTTAATCAGAAGAAGATATACATGTTTTTAAATTGAACTTAGCTTCCTGTGCATAAGTTAACGGAACACTGCAATTTTTTTTCTTTGAGTTTAGTAAAGTTTAATTATGATGTATTGATGTATTGATGGAATTTGCTTTAACAGATTGTATTTTAAATGCAGCATGAAGACAAATAAGGGAGAGGACAAGATGTTTATATTCTTTGATATGTAATTTTTTTTTTGTTGTTTTTAACTTGTATATTTATTGTATAATATAACTAGAACACAATACAAAATTGTATCTGCACCAAATTATTTGGAGCTTTTTTTTTAATCCAATACAATAGTTAGACACTGATGACGGAGGGAAACATGATTTGACAGTAGTATACTATACCAATATTTATACAAAGAAAATAATATTAAAGAATACTTTATTAAGTTAATTCACTGCCACTGTTAATAAAACAGTCTCTTTTGGAACAATAGTACCTACTATATAGGCCTCTGATGACTAAATAGTGGCTGCATAGTGGCTATTGAGCATTAGCCATGACACCAGTTGCAAATGTCATCATTAGACCCTATATTAGAATGGTGGTTTTTGGCCAACATTCTTGTAGTGAGAGATTGTCCAAACTGTTTATTTACTGGGTCTACCAATTTTGATAGTTTGCAATCCAATCAACCTGAGAAGAATGTCAAAGTAGGGAATTTGGACAGTGCGAGGCATATCTCCAGACTCCAGACTTCTCTAACAAAAAGACAGTATATCATCAAGTGGCAAGTCTTGGGTTTCTTTATCACTCTTATCACCAAGAGGCAACAAATGGAAAAAACTTTGTGTTGTGGCAACCAAACCCGTGTGGCCCACTCCTATGCTAAACATAGTACTGATATTGTCCCCCGCTTAACCACCTTGGGTCAATAGGTGTGAGATTTTATCTCAAAAGGCCTTGGTACTATTGAAAATAATTCAACCACTTATATTTCTTATGTTGTACGTTGTGTCTCATTTTCAATGTGAGACTTTTCCCTCTCCACATCCTTGGCTTATAACAAGCCACACAACCTCAACTATGTTCACTTTGGCGAGATACAAGCTGATATACTAGAATTATGCTCATATAGATCACTTCAAAGAAATCGGTTGGAATTGCATTTGATGTAAAAATGTGTGTTTACATTGATTTGGAACATAACCGATTTCTTGATTTCTTTGATAAACATTAACATCAGTCCTTTTAAAAAAATTGATTTCTCCAATTTTTTTTACAAAATGCGAGGAACTCCAAAATCTAAAAACACGGACACGCTAATTTTTTTTTTTTAAGTATAGGTGCCGAAAAACTTAGAATTATTTTTCTTTTTTCCACTTTTCCCCCCTTAATGTTCACAACACTTAGAATTTTTTAGCCCCAAATACAATCACTCCCTCCAAAACTACAGTTAGTCATCTTCTTCTCCAAAACTCTACAACCCAGCCCCAGATGGAAAGCCTTCCTCTCCGTCGCTCCACAACCATCCCCCGACGGAAAGTCTTTCTCTCCGCCTTCTCCAGCCCTCATACCTGAAATCCTGATTCCCAATTGAGCACTAGAGACTACAACTGGATCGTCGAACATCGACCCGAATTTGTGCAACGTTGTGAGTCTACAAGTTGAGAGGAGGAGGAGGATTATCCTTGACTATGCGGCTCCCTAATACTCTCGCTCCCCATTAGCTTGGCTATTGGATACACAAATTAATATGTTTGAATTGGATTGAGTTAGGGTTCTTGTGAATTGATTTCATCTTGTGTCAAACTCATTTTGATTAAGTACTTAGATTGGTTGTGAGGATTATGTGAAATTTAGAGGTGAAACTCATTTAATTTATGCCTTGTGTATTCTTCAAGATCCCTATCATTTGGCTTTTCCTAGGTGCTTCTCTGTTGGTTACTTTGTCTTGTCATGTATGTTTACAGTTATTATAAATGCTCATTAATTGTATGTTTTTATTAATGAATGCATTAGGAGTTACATCGATGGATAAATCTTGGAATGAAGAGGATAGGGATGCATTAAAGTATATATGACTTGGGAGGTGAATTTTTTTTGTCTTGAAGAAAATGCCAGTAACCCTAAAAAAATACAGTGCCCTTGCACAAGATGCATAAACTCCAAAAAGAAGTCAATGAGTCATCAGGGGGCATTTGTATAATAATGACTTCATGTTAAGTTACAAGAACTGGATATGGCACGGAGAACCTACTATGTCCTCTTCTGCTAGTACAACTGGTAGTTTTGATCCAGCTCCAAACCCTCATTTGTGTCTGAAATTATTGATATGTGTCAAGCTGCATCTAATTAATGAAAGCGATTATGATGAGGAGTCGTATGAGTATAACATTATTTGTTAAGGAAGCTGAAAGACTATTATTTGATAATAGTGAACACATTAAATTAGATTCGATCACTACTAAAACTTCACAATTTGAAGGCTAGGTTTGGTATGAGTGACTCTTGTTTTGAAGAGTTACTTATCACTGTTGGGTCTTTGCTTCTAAAGGATAATGTACTACCTCAAACCATGTATGAGACAAAGAAGACTCTCACCAATTTGGGGTTGGAATATCAAAAAATACATGCATCACCTAACAACTGCATGTTGTATAGGAAAGAATATTCTAATGTAACCACTTGTTTTAAGTGTGGCATCCCTCGTTGAAAGATAATGAAGGACAAATCTGTAAAAGTGGGGCAACCAACCAAGGTTTTGTGGTATATATTTTTCTGTTATTCCAAGATTTAAACACTTGTTTAAATATCTTAGAACTTCTGAATTGCTTACTTAATTGGCATGATGAAAAATCGACGAAAGATGAACACATGCATCATCCAGCTGATTCTCCTGCTTAGAAGTTGGTTGACTATAAGTTGCCAGAATTCGCAAGTGACTCTAGAAATCTTAGGTTAGCACTTGCAACAGATGGTATAAATCCACATGGCTCTCTAAGCAGTAGATATAGTTGTTGGCCCATTATATTGGTGGCTTACAACCTTCCTCCATGGTTATATATGAAGAGGAAATTTATGATGTTATATTTTTTAATTTCTTGTTCGAAACAGCAGGAAAATGACATAAATATTTACTTATATCCATTGATTGATGACTTGAGAGCTTTGTGGAATGAAGTTTATGATGCATATATGCAGGAATACTTCACACTTAGGCAGTGTTTGGATGAGGGAGATTTTAGTGGGAGATGACAATTTGGCGAAGGCTAGCTTTTCGCAGCGCTTGGTAAAAAAAAGTTAAAAGTGTTTTCTAGAGAATTGATCCCAATCAAAGCCAAGTTTGATTCGATGATTCGTGTTACAATAATTTGACATGTAAATGATAAAACAGAAAATAAATAAGAAATAAAATTAAAGTAACCAGAAACTGCTATCCACCATTAGACAATGTTTCGCTCTTGATATGTTAACATACATATTTCTATTCAATTGAATGATGATATTCGATCCAGATAAATTAATGGCATGTTGATCATATCATATTATTATCTCTTACTTGGTTTATTAGGTACAATGCAATTACTCCCTAACTTATGATATGTTTACTTACTTGAAATGAAAATGTGAATGAATCGGAATTCATTCATAATACTTTTCCCCATTGGTTATCAAACTCCATATATTTAGGAATAGATTCCTTACTTTTTCTCATTTTTACATGACCACAACCATTCTGATTTATGTACGTGTTAGTAAACACATGAGAACTCAGGAATTGAAATCAATTCTTTTATTCTCATTCTCATTCCAAATGAGTAAATGTGTTATTAGTTCTTAAGATGCAACATGCTCAAAGATTCAACACTCAAGAATCATTAAGCACATGCAAAGAAAACGAGCATTATCGCCATAAGATATGACATGTATCTTATGCAACCGAAATATCAATTCACATAAATAAGTTTTAATTTATTCATTAACTACTTGAAATTATATAATGAAATTGTGGTCCATATATAATCCCAACAATAAATTTTATATATGCAATTTCTGTTCGTGATCAAAGAAAATATGCATAAAATTAACACCAATATAGCAAATTCCACATGTGTAGTGTAGGGCTTAGAACAAAGCCACAAATTTTTGTTTGGTCCTCTTTCCCCACTTTCCCGTCTTTATCAATAATAATAAAAATAGAAAACCAATTACAAAGAGCAGAGTCTGAGGGACTGACAGGAGAGACCAATCTCGATCTCAAAGGTATGCATTTTGCCTGCGTCAAATTGGGTTATCTCAGTGATCTGATGATTCTGATTTCTGAATTTCTGATCTATGTCTATGATTCTTCACAGGTTCAGTTGAACGCCGGAGCTTCAGTCCTTGACGGCTTCACTCACCAACGATCAAGGATTCAAGGTAACATCTTGTTTGAATATACGTATATTTGTTCTTGTTTTTATGTGTATGTATGAAGTTTTGAATATATTATGCTTTACCCTTTTATTGGGTTGCTTAGAATTCATGAAAAAGAATGACCAGAACCGTGAAAGTGAAAGCAACTTACTTTGATTAGTTGCATATGTGGAATGCTAGATAAGCTGCGCAGATTTTGATCTATTCCTTTTCATGCTTATTCTGAAAACTGAAATGAGACATGTTCTTTGAACATGGTGTCCTTGAAAAATATACTACCTATTGTCTTGTTATTAACTTAACTCAAATTTTTAGTGACAGTGGCTTCATATTTTTTCTTGCCAAGTAGGTACTCATAGATAAGATTAGCAGAGAGAAATTACATAAGTGCGATGCAGCTTCATTATTGTTTCTCTGCTTTGCAAAAAAAGAGGTTTGACATGCTGAATAGAAGGCAATAAGGCTTGCCAATTGGGTTTTGGATCGGCCTTGCAATTAATATATTTGTTGCGAAGACGTTATCAGCTTACTGACTTTAGGGCTGTAGTCCGTTCAGTTAAGTTGGTACCGTCTTTGCATCATGCCATACTATATTCAGAGACTCTATAATATGTGCAAATCATCTCTTTCGCCGAATGGACCTCTTTCAGAAGAAGCCATCGAAAAAGTTCGTGCTAAACTAGGTATGAATAAATGATCCTTTTATTTCCTGATATATCAATCTGAGCATGATTAAAATGTGTTTGCCTTCTGTTGCTCAATTTTCTACTGTGACAATTATGTGCCATTGCTAGTTGGAACATTTTAGAGTTATTTGTGTTTGAAAGTGAATTGTATTAGTTTGATAAACTTAAGGAATTAAATGTACTAGTTTTTCACAATGTTGGAAACAATAGTGCCTATTCATTCAGTTGAACTGCTCCCCACTATGTCATAAACAGGAAGGAGTTTTTAAAGAATCATTTCTGCTGTTAAAAAATTAAGCACTTTGTTGTTTACATTAATTTGTCAAACAATTCTTACAAGTCTGTAATTTTCGTCTCCTGAAGCTGATCTTACTTCTGTTGACTTCCTTGGTACCTATATTAATTAACACTAAAAGACTTTCTCTATATTTCCTCCCTTGTATTATATATATACATAATTCTTTTACTTCTTTCTCTTTCTGGTGTTGGGGAGAAGGATGTGGGGAAGGTTGGTTGTGCTTCAGAAGATCTAGTTATTTAGCAAACAAGCTGAGCTAAGTCTTCTCACTTTTAAGTCAAGCTCAAGGCTTGAGTTTGGCTTGGTGATTTTCATAAACTGTTCATGAGTTGTCTTGCAGCCCTGCACAACACACTGAGCAAGGGTTTATGCAAACAACTAGGAATAGTGACTAGGCTTATAAAGGCCAATGGCCCGAAGGCTGCACTTGATCTGCCTTGAGGTTGGGCTTGGTCATGCTTGCCTGTGATGTTTGTTCTTGGCCAGGCTATATTGGGCCTGAAAGGTCACCAGCCATTTTACTAGCCCACTATTGTAATTTGGAATGTATAGTAGGTGCCGAAACCCCATGTGGAAAAGTTAATGCCCTTAATGCTACAAACTCCCTTCAAATCCCTTTCCCTTGTGATGATGGTCATCTTTTTTCTACAGCTAAATGCTGATACGAAAATTTAATTATATATCACATAACATGTGATATGTACCTGGAATTAGAATGAGCACATATCAGCTGAAAATTGAATTGGAATAGGAAGGAATTAGAATGAGAAGAAATCAAAATTAGACATTCCCATGGAAGTGTTTACTAACTGTCTGGCATTAGTTATTCCGACTGAAAGGTTTGCTAACTTCAAGGTATCAGCATCAAATCCATTATGATTACTAGAATAACCTTATACAGAATAGTATAGTACATGGTATATATCTGTTAAACTTGGGAATATGCTTAAGGTGACAAATTGTTTACTAATACCTAGTCAAGTACATTATTCCAAAAAACTTGTTTTGTACATTTTCAGTTGTCAGTATATTTAGAATACAACTATTATTACACAAACTATATTATTTTGAAAAGTCCAAACTATTTATGTATTACTAAGGCTGCTTCAGCTTAAGGTACAAGTACTCGGATTCCAAAACTTCCAGTATGAGAGAACAAATTTGGAAAGGAAAAAATGGAAAAGGATAAAACTTAATATAAAACTTTTCGCTCTCCTCTTTGGAAGACCCTCAAAGTTGATCACCTTTGTATTAGATCAAAAACCTCTCAAAAATCTTCCACAATCTTTCCAAGTTGAAGCAGTGGTATTTTATGTATTGTGTTTGTTTTCTTCCCTCTCTTTGTTGCCATTATCTCTATTTAGCTCAACATTCAGTAATGTTTCATCTATCACTCAAGCACGTAGAACTAGAGGACAATGGTTTGTATACAGTGAGGATAATTAGTAGAATAAGAAAAGATAGTTAGGATAATCATAGAATTGAGTGTTGATTTCCCATGGACTCATTCCCATTCCCAAGTCCCTTGTCAGGACTCCATTTGTTATTTCAGGAATGTGATTCCTGATTTTACGTTGGGTCTATATGGTACTCACATGATTTTTGATTCCCTTGGTAAAAGTAAACGATAGAATGACCTGGAATGGGTGACTTTCCATTCCCTTAGTGTAGATTAGTATTAATATCTATAGACACTTAGGTATCAAAGCTTATTCATGAGATTCATCTTTAAGCTCGTCTCAAGGTTCTTTACAAGCATGGTAGCTTTGTTTATGTGCCTAGCAGTTCTAGTTTTACCATTACTCAGGCATCACCTGTATATTAGATGACCCAAAACTTGACACTTGTAAGCTACTTGACTCAATTTGTTGTGTTAATTACTTGCATTTTCTCTGTTATTACCTTATGTATTTGGAGTTTCAAACCAAAAATACATTTTGTACAGACATGGTGGGGTCATTGTTCTTTGTATTATGGTTTACACCCTTGTGTGTTCTTTTTGCTTTTGGTTGCAACTTAAGTCCTCGTGTAATCTTATATGACATGTGTTTTTGTTTTGCATCTTTTGACCTTATGTGTAATTACACGTTCAGAGAAAATCAAGCCTGCAGATGTAGGTCTAGAACAAGAGGCACAATTGGTACGCAACTGGTCAGGTGCTATGCTTGAGCGTGACGTGGATCATCAGTCACTGCCACCAATCAAATACTTGCATTTACACGAGTGTGATAGCTTCTCTGTGAGTACAGGGCAACAAGTCACCTGTTATTGATTACAAATTCTTTTGGGCTCAAATCTAGGGATTTTAGTTAATTTAGAGTTCCAGTGCTTGAAGTTTTCTTGAATATAGAATTGAAAATGCATAAAAGGTTGTTTTCATGTATTTATGTGGAAAGAAATACATAGATTTGAAATTAGTAGTATTTAGTACTTTAATTACATTTACTCTATTAACTTCACATAATTGCATTAAGTACTTTAATAGTTCTTAATAAATTTAAGGTTTTATTATGAATCCAAATTCAAATCCAATTTTTTTTTACTGAATCTCCTCCAAATGGAGCCTGTTCTGACTTCTACGACTTAATCTTCCCATAATCCCATAACTCCTGCAGAGTCAATGTTCACTTAAAATTGTAAATTGAAGTATGTGAGAAAAAGTAAAAGTTGAAATATGTAAACTGATTTACTGATTTGTATGAATTGTTATTATTTCTTGTAGATGGGAATCTTTTGCATGCCGCCTTCCTCTATCATACCTCTTCATAATCATCCAGGAATGACTGTGTTTAGCAAGCTTATATATGGTACTCTACGTGTTAATTCATATGACTGGCTTGATTTACCTGGGTCTGCTGATCCACCATCAGAAGGTATGTGTCTTCACAGTACCTCTCATCTACTTTGTTAGTGTTAATAAGTTTTTTTTTTCTTTCTTTCCTGCATGCTCCCAAAAGTTTAGCATAATTTGGTTTTGTGAATGTTCACATCTCTATGCAGAAAGAGATTTGTTTTCTATCATAGGAAAATTGCTTACGGATATATGTTTCCTCAAATCCGGAGTCATCTGTCTTTTTAGCTTATTTTATATTTTCTCATTCTGAAATTCTTTTGGCACATTCAATTTTGTTCATGTGTTGTTGACATCTGAATGGAGATAAATGTGCTTAAGTTTTACCATGACTTAATTATAAATACCAAATAAAAAAATGCCACTGTAACAACCAATTAAAAAGACAGCTCGGGAACATCGTCATCAGCTTTCATTGCTAGAAGTCAAGAGTTGTTCTTGTTTCAGGTCTTTCTATCCATAAAGTGGGGCTATTTTATTTTTACAAAGAAGACTTGCATACTGCCATACTTAATGATGCATTTGAATTCAACAGACTAGTTTAAGTGTTGCTAAATGATGTTAGAGCCTAGAGGCACTGACTCTTTCTTTTGGATGTTCCTATATATCCATTCTTAGGCATTTGGAAGTAGTAAAGGACAGAAATTTGAAATGCATCGTCATGCAAATTGAGGAATGACACATTCCCCTCTTTGCTTGGTGGTGATCTAGTTGACGCATGTATGGATGATTGTTCTTGTCACTTAGGAATACTGTTTGCATCCTACTTGAGACATGTCATGATTTTCATTAAGAGGGGTCAGAAAACATGTGATGTCCATGTTTTTCTTCTGGTGGTTTATGCCTAAATGTGGTTGGGAGACTGGTTGACTGCTGCTTCTAACATGTGATCCCTCAACAATTTGGTATCCTAGACTGGTTGACTGCTGCTGCTATGCTGTTTTCATGGCAACAGGGCTTGCATCAATCTTCAACATGGTTTGTGGTTATAACATACCACCCTTATTCCCTTGGGGGAAAGGAACCCCTGATATTTGGTATAACTTTAGGGTCTTGGCTGCTTGGGTGAGGAATGTACAATGCTCCGGAAGGACTATGTTGCTGGTATCTTCTGCTGTGGAAGGACTATTTATAGAAACAACTCTATTTTGAGAAGGCATTGTATATGCTGATGTCACTTGCTTTGAAAATATTTTGTTATCTGTGGAGGGCCTTCCGTTCATATTTAAAGGTCGATGTTGGTAAACAGCCAGTCCTATTTTCCATATGGTCTGGCAGTAGAACTAGTGGCGACCTCCTCGAATCATCCACCGGTTTCCTTGACTCCTGTAGATCTTGCTCTCCAGCTTAACGAGAAGTGTCGTTTATGCCAGCAGAGCCGTTGGACTAAACTTAAGGTCTAACACTGAATTGATTGAGCTGGTTGTTAATTCACAGAGCTGAGTGTGGGCTAATTGTCAGGAAGGTCTATGACCTATAATTCTATATAAACCAGTGTACTCTTTGTCATTTGTTATGCAGTCTACCGATTATCTTTTCAAGGGGCAGGAATCTTCGTATTGATTTTTTCTAGTGATTTGTGAGGGAGATGTATCATCTTGTTAATCTGGAAGGTAAGTAGTCAGACTTGAAGCCATGTGATCCTCTTTTTGCTTTTTATTTTTAGAGAGATATCTTGACTTAAAGATGTTGTGGGATGACTGATTTGGGCTTAGTTCACTACCTACCAAATATGATACTGGAAAATGATCCCTTGCTATCTCTGATGAAGTTCGTCTGCAGCTTAGATTGTGAGAAAACTGATTCAAAGATTTTAAGCTTAAAAGATAATTTTTTGAATGCAACTTTAAAAATGTCAGGGACATTATTGGGATTTATGGGGAGGAAAGTTTTCCTGTCAATATATTTGTTGTGTCAGGAGGGAGGGTGAGATTTAAGAGGTTATTGCTCTGCATGGTGAGTTGGTGACAGATATTTACTTGGGGGATGAGATGCACATGTACCAAGGACTTACATGGACGATAAATGGTTCAGCCAGAGCATTTACGTGACTTGCTAAGACGTGTTTGAATGAAAATCATTTAGCACCTTTGCTTTTTGTGCATATCATGTTGATGGTGCTCAAATGCAATTATGGTAGTCTTTGTTGCAAATCCCATGCAAAGCAGAGTTGATTGATGATCCATATCTTTTCTCATACCATCTAATAATCGGACGGTCTAGTACCAACCAAGGTAATAACATTAGCTTGAAAAATATGTGTCAGGGTAGTGCTAACAATTATGACATGATTAAGAGAGAAAACCAAGTGTTTACTTTTTCTCAATGGTGTTTCGTATGTATAGAAGAGAGTTGCAAAACGTTGATCTCTTTCTTTGTTGCCCAATTACATGAATTTTTTAGTTGATGTTGTTCACAGAAGCTAATATCAGCTGGAAGATTTCAGATTCTTGTTCTGCTTAGAAGGGCAAAGTAGTGGGAAATTGTGTTTCTGGTGACAGTGTTTTGGTGACTCTAGGTACTTTATAGTATTTGATAGCTTTTGGGAAGAGGAAGTAGAGCTTTTATTGGATAAAGCTGTCTTGTTTTGCATCCCTTTAGAAATTTCTCTTTGATACCCAGAAAGCCCCCAAACCTGCTTCACTTTGGGGACCTGGGGCTCTAAATTGGGGCCTCCTGCCGAACCCTACAATATTTAGGAGACAAGAAACTCTAGCAAATTGCTAGGTACGTATCCTCAGGGAGTCGGGGGATTCAAATCCCAGACCACATGGGAGCAAACCATGGGCTTGACCTCTTTGGTCTTTCTTCAGAATGTCGTGAAATACCTGTACATGCAATTTGTACTGATTGATTAAGGGGCAGCTGTTGATTAGGGGGATACTTCAGTTTTGTGATTAAGGCTCTATAAGATTGTTAGATACTAGATTTGTTTTTAAGGGACACCTTGTCGCCTTCCACTGATTATGTATTTTTATTATTATTAAATATATATTTTTTCGGATAAAAATGAAAATAAGATTTAAGATATACTTGTTTGCTGATTGACTAAGCAACCATTGGCATGCTGATTGTGTGCTTCCCCCATGTCGCAACCCATGCCTCTCCTTTTAACTACATGTAGTACTTTTCATTGTTGCAGCAAGACCCGCGAAGCTGGTCAAAGATGTTGAGATGACAGCGCCTTGCCCAACAACAGTTCTTTATCCAACAAGTGGAGGCAATATCCATAGTTTCAGAGCTATAACTCCATGTGCCATATTTGACATCCTAGCTCCACCTTATTCTTCTGAAGATGGTCGACACTGCACTTATTTCCGGAAGTCCTCAAGAAAAGATCTTCCTGGTAATGAACTTTATCCATCTCTTTCATTATTACAGTTGCGGAAACTCCATTATTTTCTGAACTATGTACATCTGGTAGGATCCCTTAACCGTCTGTCGTTTTGTTTGGCTTTGTTTGGCATGAAGGTGATCTTGAGTATGATGGAGTTACAGCTCCTCAAGTGACGTGGTTAGAAGAGTTTCAACCTCCTGACAACTTTGTCATTCGTAGAGGGCTGTACAAGGGTCCTGTTATTCGAACTTGAGAATTCTTGTTTTGTTGTTTATACGATTTTAGTAAAATTTGCTTCTCACGATAGGAAACATTGAGGGGGGAAACTGGCAAATGAGTTGTCGAAGCCATGGCAATAATTAATTTTTGGCCATGTTATTTGCGCATTTGGCTTGTACATAATATTATACCGATGTCGCCTGATTCACTGACCTCACATTTAAACCGGTAAAGTAGTCGCTGAAAGTTTAGGAAAAGGACTCTTGGACAATTTATGTTCTTGTTGGGATTGTCAGATTTTTGTCAATAAATATATACGAACCATCCTTTTAGCCTGGGTTATAATATATTAGACCCGTTCACCAAGTTGATTTTAATTGATGTCACAGGTTTTTTCACTTCCTTGTCAAGGTTTTTGGCAGTGAATAGGATTCACCTCCGTAATCACGTCCTATAGAATCTGTACAATCTTTGTTGCATCATCATCAAAAACATATGAAAACTTTCTTGCTTCATCAAGTTTTACGCGTTATTGTGCTAACCTCAGACTGCTCGGTGATTTGGCTTGTGATCTAATGTGGGTGCAATGAAGGTGGCATGTGCTATGTGTAGGTAGAGAAATTGATCGGAACACTGTAGTGTAAACCCTACACTGTAAAAGTTTGAGAATGGAACTGGAAGAAGCGATACCGGCCCCTTAGCTTCCAATTGCAAAGGAGGGTGTGTAAGGCGAAATTAAGAGACTCCACAGCTCACTTTGGCAAAGCTTGGAGAGCTCTTTAAACCCCAACCCACCTTATCATGTTTGTGTTTTCTGAATCTACGCCTTGCACTCGAATGAATGACTTCTTTTCCATTAGAAAAGATGGAGCAAATACAGCAAGCCAAGTGCCACAGCCTTCGGCAAGACTACTTTGCCATCTGGGGAGAGATAATCTTCTGCAAGATCCTCAAAGATATGCTTTGCTTTGCAGAACAGATGGAATCATCGGCCAACAATTAATGCAAGAGAACATGGCTTCCCCTCCGAACATCGGCCACAAATTGTGACCCTATTCATCGCAGGGGTCACAATTTGTGACTCATTGGCACCATTGTTCCGTAAACCCAAGATTCACATTACGTATAGATGTTAGTATACATTACCAGAACTTTATAATTGAGATACGAGGAGTGATATCCATCTTTCTCATCTATCTTCCCTATTCATTAACTGCCACTTGTATTTGACTTCACTCAAAATCATGACATTAATGCTTTAAGAACTAATTTTTTTTTTTTCGACTTTGCCTATAATCAATGCATAAACTTCTATCTCATTGTTATTTTTCTCATAAAGTATATGATAGTTGAGTTGAGTTCCGTTATTATTTGAGATATTTTTATTAAAGATGATTGTACTTTTGCTCGAGGTTTTGACATTGCGTTCACCACTATACTTCTCAATCTAATAATCTAGGTGTGGCTAGACTAGGTTCCAGTCCTTGATTCAAAAAACAAAAAAAGGTATTGAGATAACAATTGAAGGAGGCTTCTTAGGTTCACTTTTAGGAGAATAGACTCGTTCACTTCCCTTGTAACTTAGGAATCTTTATAGAGATAATGATCACTTTGATCACTGAACTTTGCTAGATTTGACACTTTAGTCACTTAACTTTCGAAAATATCACTTTAGTCACTGAACTATTACACCGTTTATCACTTTAGTACATCCGTTAGTTTTTTTCCATTAAAACGACTTCTCTCCGTTAAATTCAGGGGTATTTTAGGGATGTAAGACCAAAAAATCATTTCTCTGACTCACTTTCCATCAACCCAAGTTTTCCTCCATTTTTGACTAAATTTCCTTCGGATTTCACCCATTTTTGTCTACGCAATCAAAAATCTCAAAGAGGATTTCACCCATTTTTGTCTACCCACTCGTTTAGGGCATTTTGAGATCAACATTCACTATCTTGAATGCAAACAATTCTTAACAAATGTGAACAAAATCACTGCATATGAAGTTCTAAAAGATGTTTGCAATAACTGCAAGTTCAAAAATGATTTTTTGGTCTTATATCCCTAAAATACCCCTGAATTTAATGGAGAAATGTTGTTTTAACGGAAAAAACTAACGGAGGTACTAAAGTGATAGACGGTGTAATAGTTCAGTGACTAAAGTGATATTTTCGAAAGTTCAGTGACCAAAGTGTCAAATCTGGTAAAGTTCAATGACCAAAGTGATTATTTTTTCATCTTTATATACATTGTGGAAAACAATTAGTAGGATGATAGTAGCTAGCTAGCACTCTACCTTTTTCATTTTTTGTTACAATCTCGATAAATAAAGGATTAGTAGGGATATCAAATTGATGTTATATAGTAGGATGAGCAAAGGAATGTACATACTTGCCGGAGTGCTTGGATTCTCTGCACTATACTACTATTACTACTACTGCGTTTGTATAATTGTAAAACAAACAATGTGATTATGTGAATGTGAGCTAATTAAGCTAATCAACACATGTAGATCGAGTTTTGTGGTGAGATCCCATATGGTGCCTATGTTCGCGGCGACTCTATTTCCAATGCTTGAGCAGAGCCAGAGGAGATACCATTACACGTACCTAGCTAGTTAGATTCTTCATTCATATATATATATATATATATATATATATATATATATGCAAGTGTACTTCGATCACCCAGTAATTAATAAATAATTTTGTGCGATTTCCAATAATTACAATCTTCATATTCAGACCAGCAGTAATTTTCTCTTCTTCTTTTTTCTAACTACTAAAGCTTTCGAGTATGGTGGATGTGCGTGGTAGATCTTGCTTGCTACTTCGTACATACCATTTGGTCCTAAGATTTCAGAGTAATATGAGGCCTTATTCATTTTAATTTCACTCGACTTAAACCATCAAAAATCTTATAATAAATTTTCTTCAGAAGAGGCATCCTCAGCAATGCCCTATGTCTTTTGGCTCACAATGTTGAGACCAATATTGAAAAAACTGTGAAACTCAGAGGAAAAAATTTAGGATTGTCACACTCTCTTTTGCTTTCTCTCACGCTTTCATTATCCTCCGAAACTTGTATTTTTAGTGTTAAATTTATTCGGGAGTTCAAATTAAACAATAATTGCTTGTCACTTTACTTTTTTTCATGTATGTGGTTGTCACTTTACTTTTTTTCATTCTTATTTATCGATCATCATCTAGCTATTTCGTTGACATTCTTTTTGCAACGGATTCTAGGTCAATTTTCTAACACTTATAGGAACAGTTTATCTACATATTGTCATCCTACACATCCCATGATGCTAAGTAGCATTGAACTTGTAATCTCCACAATATTAATTAATTAATTAATTAGTTATTCCACATAAAGAACAAGTCACAACTCATCGGCTGATTAAAAACGAATGAAATAAAATAACTTTTCATCCTCAATAGTGAAATGAAACTAATTGATACCCATATAATTAGGGGCATAAGACCCAAGAGAATTTCTTATTTTGTTCACCCACGTCACGAGACCCGATCTCCTTCGCTTCCCCATTAAAAAAATTTCTTTAATCCTTCGAATAATTGTCTTCACTTGCCAGAATCTCGATCTCTCTCTTGGTCTTCAAATATATACACAGCTAGAGATTATATATGTCTCACATTTCTAGTCAATTTTGTGTGTCTTTTAGCCAACCCTACTCCTTGAGATGATGCCTCTTCGGACCTCTTGTCTTCCCAAAGAATTAAACAATCTATAGGTCTGTTGTTTAAGTCATGACAAATTATGGAAATTCTCTCTAAGATGCTTTGGAAAGTAAATACCTGGACATTGGGGATAATGTTAGAGGAAAGAGACATCATGAGGGAATATCATATTTAGGGGTCAAGTAGCTTTCCTCATTCCCAATTTTCACCCTCTAAAATGCATTGTCTCCATCTGTTTTACTTGTGCAGAAAAGTGTGTGATAACCTCAAACCCACCTTTTTAACCTATGGGATATATCCATATCAACAATATCTAGAGAGCTTCTGTTGAGAATGCACCCCACATAAGAAATTTAAAACCTAGCTAATTAACTTGTATCATGGTGAACACATAATGTTTTGGAGGCCATATTACATCCATTGCTAATTGATTTGGGCCGGATACTTTAACTTTGACCATTAATCTCATGATGAACTAGCTCAAGGACCTTTAAAAAAAAAAAAAGCCTAGCTCAAGGAATTGTTGAAAGGGCAAAGCTGTCGATCAGTTAAGGGTTTAATATTTTCAACCATTTGCGCAGATAGGGACAGATTAAATACGATTGTTAAGAATAAATACAAAAATTAAACAATTGATGGGGAACAACAATCAGAGAAGAAGAGGACAAATGGTATTTGGTTCAGAAAATATGGGCAGCGGGGAAAAAGAAACTAATTAATAAGTTATTTCTATATGCATGGGGAGGTTTGAAATCAATCAATGAGATAGGTATATATGACTATGAGGATGATGGCTTACCTTTCCCACTGTGTTCTAGCTTAGCTTGGACCAAGATACCAATATTCATTTTGCAATAGAATATTTAAATGAGGTGGGAGTTAATATTTATATACTAATTCTTATAATATATAAGAAAACATGTAGAAAGTTGGTCACTAGCAAGCAGAGGTCAACTACTAGAGATTACTTTGGTCACGGATAGGTAGGCAGAGAAAGAGAGAGCGAGAAACAGACAACCTGTCAAATTTATAAGAAGAATCGGTAAAAAAGAAAAGAAAAGGGTGGATCGAGAAGTCACATGATTTTCAACATGCAGCCTGAGAGGACAGTGGTCTCTGGTCATATCTAGATGTATATTATTTTGTAGTTAAAAAAAACTAAAAACATATATAATTTTGTTGAGCTAGTATACTGCAATATTGCAATTAATTATTATATGGATCAAATGGTATGTTCGAGTGTCCGACCACCGTCTTCTTGTTATAAATAAAATAGTACTGATTATTAAAGTCTAAGAATATATGAATGTGATGATGATTAACGGCATAAAAGCTTAATTTCCAGAAAGGAGCAGACAATTCGTTTCTCTCTCTCTCTCTCTCTCTCTCTCTCTCTCTCTCTCTCTCCCTCCCTCGATCTCTCTGATTTGCGTGTCTGGTGTCAGCTAACTTAGATGATGCCTTGGTTCTGATATGGTGGGGGATGAGGACTAGTACAGAGTGCTTAGTTTCTTTGTTTAATTAGCTAGAGGGTAAGTTTGAAACCCTCTATCTTGAATCTGCTGTGAGTGTGCTTGCAGCTAGGTTTTGGAGAAAATATGGTTATGGGGAGATCAAACAGTTTATGAATGAGATATATTATTCATTTGATGAGGTAAAGCTTGATTATTGAATAGCTTATATATGCATGTACACATTTAAGTTTCAATAGATAACTATTACAGATCGATATTCATACATTTGTCTCAGACGGTTGTGTTCATATATGTATATATATGTATAGATCTGTGGAACTATCGCGTATACGTAGTAAGAGAGAGATTGTTATATCATATTCTTCTTAATTTCAAACCTGGATCGATATTTGATCTTAATTTAGTGAAGAGCTTGAGTTTGCACTTTTGATTGATCGGTTACTGGTATGTAAGATTCATTAATTCGTAAATCAACTTCTTATTTCAGATGCATTAGCAGCAGTACTGGTCAATTGAAATTTTCAACGGCAATTAATCTAGAATTCATTATCTAACAAATTAAACTTAGGATATCAACTCTTTGGCTAGGTTGTCGTTATTATTTTAAAGGTAATTAATTTTCTTTGATCATGCATGTTTTAATTTTCTTTAGCTGCTAGGTTGTCATTATTCTAAATTACCACATCGATCCCCCTTCTAGGGTTAAAGGTATTAGCGAAAGAGAAATGCCTTTTTAAATTACCACATCTGTCACAGAACTGAAAGAGAAATGCCTTGTATATGTACGCAGCATTCAAGTATTTCAATGGGGAATGCAACACTTTGAACTAGATAAAGTCTATGCCTTAATTACTGTATTCCTTATTTACTCTAGTATTTCTTTGTAGGAGTCCCTAGCTAATAAAATGGTTTTGATTGACAGTCTATCAAACTAATGACAAAGCATAACTATTGTGTTTATAACTTTATATATGTGTATGGAGACTAATAGGTAATAATTAGTCTCATTAATTGTATTAATAGGTAATTAGTGAATAGAAAGCAACGGGTTTAGAAGCAATGCACGCATGCTAGTAAGTGGAGTAGCTGAAGAAGAAACACACATATATATGGCTGATCCCGAGATGATTGAGATTTCCGATGAAGCGGATAATGATGACGAAAATACTAGTGATGGAAGTAAAAACATTCAATCTAAAAGCTCTTCCCCGAAGTCATCATGTTTGTTCTTTGACTTGAATGAGGAAGCAAGTAGTACTGGAGATGATCATAATCATGAGGATGGTTCAAACTATATTGCTGAAGCTATGGGGAGCAGAACATCTACAGAAGGGAAAGAACAGTCGGCAACGAGTAGTGGTGCAGTCAGGCAATATATTCGATCCAAAATGCCGAGGCTTCGTTGGACTCCTGATCTCCATCTAGCATTCTTGCTTGCTGTTGAGAGGCTCGGCGGACAAGAGAGTAAGTTTCTCAATTTTCTACTTTAAACTTTTCTCAAGTTCGATCTAGGTAAATTGTTATGTTCAAAAAGAAAATCTTATAGCTAAATTCTAGCTAGTCATTGCAGTACATATATACCAAAAGTATCTGCTAGCTAGACCGTCTGATATGTGAACATATTGATACTTGATATCAGATTGGAGAATGAATGAATTAAAAGGGATATTTAGATAAACATCCTTACCATTTATATTTTACAAGGTATGATCCATTGACTTTTTTTTTATTAGATTTGATCCAACATTAAATTATAGATGCCACATTGGATATCTTTCTTCCATATTTTTGAAATTATTTACAAAATGTGCCATTATCAGAATACTAAAACATTCTATTTAAATTCCTAAATTTAAGTTTATTATTCAAATTTCCATTATTACTAATTGTGTAATAAATTCTTACATTTAATCATATCATTCAAATTTTCATCAAAGTTAATAGTTTCCAAATTTAAGTTTATTATTCAAATTTTCATTAAATTAATTATTTACACGAATTTTTTTTAAAAAAAATTGTACAAATTAAGGTGTAGGTAATTAAACCCTAAAAATTTAATTACCTAAATTTTTTAGGTAAACTATGACTAATTGATTAACAGCAATTCCCCTCAAAAAATTAATTAACAGAGATAGGTAATTTACTTAGGTTAGTGTACGAAATTCATCTAATAAATTAATTTACCTACAAAGTACAAAGATGAATTTCGTACACTAACCTAAATGTAAGAATTTATTACACAATTAGTAATAATGGAAATTTGAATAATAAACTTAAATTTAGGAATTTATTACACAATTAGTAATAATGGAAATTTGAATAATAAACTTAAATTTAGGAATTTAAATAGAATGTTTTAGTATTCTGATAATGGCACATTTTGTAAATAATTTCAAAAATATGGAAGAAAGATATCCAATGTGGCATCTATAATTTAATGTTGGATCAAATCTAATAAAAAAAAAGTCAATGGATCATACCTTGTAAAATATAAATGGTAAGGATGTTTATCTAAATATCCCTATAATTAATTAAGTAACATCATGGTATGTACATACATACGTAAGTGCACACATATAAAGGAATTTCAGTGAGGATTATATTTACGCCCAAACCAACCACATTACTAGTGGTTGAGTTGGTTGAGCCTCCAGGTGTGGTACCCCTAGCTACCCTGATTCAAATGCTGTTGACTGCGGATTGAAGTTAAATCTTAATCCATTCTATGGCTGACCAGAGGAAAGAAGATTTCTGACACTGCCCTGATTGAATTAGCTAGTCCTTAAACCTAAGAACCCTTTAAAATACCACGATCTTGATAAATATATATATATATATATATGTATATACATTTGGCCAAACCAGCACAATCAAAACTGTACGGTCTATTATATAGGTGTTCATACATAATGATTGATAGAAAAGGAAAGACCGCACTGTATAAGCTAGGATGTAATTAATATGCATAGAGAGTGCTTAACATGTTTATTTGGAAAATTTTACAATATTTGAGAAATTCTACGATATGTATAAGAAATGTTAACAACATAACCTATTCCGTTTATTTATATCTTGTAATGAAGATCCATTGGTTTAATACTTTAATTACAAGCATTAATTTCCAATAACTAGCTAATGAGATGTGAGCTAATTCTAATACTCTTCCTCATGTAGGCGCTTCTTTTTCGACATTAATTAGCAAATCAAACATGTGTATTTCTCTTTTCAAAAACATGTGTATTTCTAAGATATGCGAAGTTATTAGGGTTTCAACATTTAGGATCTTCCGCTAAGGTTTATGCGATAAAGGAACAAAATATCCTAAATGTTGTTTTTTAGTTTATTGTATTTAATTTAATTTAATTCAACTTATGAGTCTACGTACAGGAGCAACTCCAAAATTAGTTCTTCAGTTGATGAACGTGAGAGGACTTAGCATTGCTCACGTAAAGAGTCATTTGCAGGTAATTTTTACTGAATTCAATTAGTACGTGTACCTTCTTTGCTTTGAATAAAACTTTGATTACCTGTCGTTTTTCTCTAATATATAATGTGATTTTAAATTTAATCAGATGTATCGAAGTAAGAAGCTTGATGAGTCCGGCCAAGGTAAATTACCAGAACCCATGCATGCACCTTGGACTTTGTTTGGCTGTTGGTTTCTTGAAAACAGTAACGTAGCAATTTTGACTAAGAAAAACTAAAGAATTGCCAAACACATGGAGAAAGAGATTGAAACCCTATAATATTCTGTTGGTAGAAAAGCCCTATAGTAGTACTTCAAGAGAACCATATATAGCTAATAGCTAGCTACGTACAGTACCAATCCCCTGAAAAATGTTAACTAATTGACTTCTCGTACGCGTTCTTGTGTCGAGATTCCTTCTAGGACAAAGAGCTCAGAAAAAGGTTTAATTTGTGCATACTTGTTTTGCAGTTCTACCTCAATCAAATACAGGAATGTTGTTCCAAGGAAGAGATCACACTGTGGAAGCCTATCAAAAATTCAATCCTTACAGGCACTTCAGACCTGATGACCGTGGCCATTTTCCTTCTCCACCATTAAAACATCAGCATTGTGACGATTTCAATGCCAACTCTTCAAGGTACATAAATGCATGCATGATTTCAACCAATCGAATCTCAAGTGAGACGATTTATAAGATTAACCTGAACAAATTCGTGCATATGTATTTAGGTCATGATATATTAGTTGCATCGATCTATATATCCGAAACCAGAAAATGTCTTTTTAATTACAAGAGATGTTAACATATCATAGCCTTACTCCACTGATCTAACCTAACTGATTATGTAGAAAGACTATGAATTTGGATTATATGCTTCTGTATATAGTTCAAGTTCACATTTAGGCAGTTTAATGTTACGTTTATGGCATGAGATCGAACATTACCCCTGTATCGGAAATATTTCCTTATGTGGATACTGACCTTGGGTTTGTTTTGATCCTTGTGACAAGGTTCATTTCACTGTTGAGCAAAAATTCAGGGATGCAGAACTATGGGAGCAGTATAATTAGAAGCTCACACATGTTTAGTGCAAGGGAAGCCATGACAAGAGTTAATGGACCTATTAGACCCAGCCGATTTCTTGAAGAGAAGAGATGGCCTCCTCGGGAGATGATCGGAAATCACATGAAAGTTATAAGATCACATTCTCTAAATATTTCTTGGAGGGATACCATTGATGTCGCACAACCTAATTCAGAAAGGAGCCCACAGGCAAGCTCCAACGTAAAGTTCATCTCCAACAGCTACCAACCCTTATCTGATCCGCATGAGGTAATTTTACATATTTAGTATTAGGGTAAAAACCCAATATAGTACCCAAACTATTGCGAAAAACCCTTTTTGGTACCTACAAATTTTTTGTACCCAAAATGGTACCTGAACTATTGTACATTTACCCAAAATGGTACCTCCGTAACCCAAAATAGTACCTGAACTATTGATAATTACCCAAAATGGTACCTGAACTATTGAGTCATTACCCAAAATGGTACCTGAACTATTGTACAATTACCCAAAATGGTACCTCCTCCGTACCATTTTGGGTAATTGTACAATAGTTCAGGTACCATTTTGGGTAAAAAAAAATTATAGGTACCAAAAAATACATTTCTCCATAGTTTAGGTACTATATTGGGTTTTTACCCTTAGTATTATTACATTGCTGATCACATTTCTCACCTACACACGTAATTAACACATCTAGCTACGTGAGTCTGATCTCTTTGTTCAATGTGGTGAGCAGCAAATCCTGTGGCACTGGTTTTGATGAAAGAATACTTTTTGATCGAGATTAATTTTGATATGCAGGTGCAAAGCGTAAATGGAGAAACGTTTCGAGTAGAAGTTGGTGACAATATGCAGACGTTGAAACAGAAGAAATGGCTAGCTGCTAATTTACAGTTGAGTTTGCGGCAAGATTTTAGTAATGGCAGCAATGAGCAGGTAAATACCGTAAATGATAGTGATCAAGAAAGCATGAAAGATATTGAAACAACGCTTTCTCTTTCTTTATCGTCGTCTTCGGCAAGGCAGCAACACCAATCCAGTACACCCACGTCCAGAATTCGACTCTTGTCATTTCCCCTTTCCATATCCGGGCCTTAATTAAACCTACTTAGAGGAAAAAAAAACAGTTAATGATATTTATCCAAAATTGTAAACTGGGATCGATCACAAAGACATTGCATATATGGACTTATGGGGATTGGGGCAAGTACTTATTAGGATCTGAGTACCACATATATATATATGTATATATACATGTATGTATATATGCCTATGCTAATATAGGGCATATATAGTAGTACGTGAGATCTTGTAAGTACTTGTCTCGAAAGCTCGATCATGTGGCATTGCTTGAATAATATAGTTGAGCATGTTGGGGTTTCTAGCTATCTTTGGAAGGCTGCGGCTCAATGCACTCCAGTCAGGATTCACTACATCATGGAAATTAATAACTATTGAAGGCGTCAGTGAAGGATACGCAAATATAATATGGATATGCAAAGACTTTAACTAATAGTAATTCGGTGAGCCCAGATTTTTATTACTATTAGTAACCTTCATAGTAACTTAGGCTTACCGAATTACTATTAGTTAAAGTCTTTTATTACTAATTAACCATATCATTAGTAGTTTCCTTACCCAAACATAATTATTTTTATAAGGACTAATGGTCAATAAGTTCTCTTGAGCAAAATAATATTTATGTTTTACAAATGTTAACTAGAGATAAAATTAGGCATAATAAAGCAAAAAATGTTTTATGTTTATATATATGAGCAAAATAAGCTCAATGCATTAAAGATAGCGATACAGAAAATTATTTTTTTAAACAAAAGCAAACCCTCAACCAGGGATACATATATAAACTCAATGTTTGTTTAATCACCTAAAGAAGAAGTTAATTTCAAAATCTTGTTAGCCAACATAAACATGGTAGATTTTAAAGATTTACATTTTGAGCATGAAGAGCAAAACATTTGAGTCACACCAAGTTTACTACTAGAGCATCGTTTTTTTTTAACTCGGCTATATATTGAGCACAATGATCATATCCAATCTTTTCCTCAAGAATTTAGAGAAAATATTCAGCTATATTTAACCCTTTGGAGATGAAGTATTTTGATAGACATTACCAACACTATTTAGTAAAAGTATCTATCTAGATGAAGCTAGGCACAACGTTATTCTTACCCAAGAAGATTATCTCAAACTTCCTTCTGGTATAAAGATAAAATAAATTCCCATAGTACAAATAGTACAATATGAACTTTGGAATGATAGCAATCTTAATTTCCTCCTCCAGAGCAAGTATATAAATTTTTACACTAAAAGACAAGCAGATAGGCCAAACTCAAACTAGATTCAAAAATTCGCATAAGTGCAGCCAGAAAATTAGTCCGTGATCAATTGCATGCTGAAGGCCAAGCAAGATTGGAAAGATTAGCATAACGTACAAGATGAAGACAATGACAATGCTTATTGAAAAAATCTAGCATATGAAAAAACATTCAACATAGAAAACATGATGGAAGGATAAGCAAGAACCGATATAGCAACTGGATCACATAGACCTATCATCAAGCACAGAGATGAAGATGAAGAAAATAAACGATCAAACTCCACCTCTATAGCATCACGAGCAAGAAAACAAAAGAAGTCAAATAATATTTGTCAACAGTAGACAAAAAGTAGTCAGAGCAATAATCCAAAAGCAAGAAGCAGACAAAATAACAATCAATAAAAGTTTTACTTTTGTCAGATAGCAATGAAGCATCTCTTCAGACATGAAAGTAATTTTGTATAAAGAACAAGTCATACTATCCTTTTCATCACAAAGATGGATCATTTTAACATTTTCAGCTATTATAGATTAAAAGATAATTCCCACAACACTTATCCCTTTAATCTAAAAACAACTACTTAAATAAATAATATATATGTATAAAACTGAAATACAACAATAAAACTGAATATATATATATATATAACTGAAATACCAGTAGAGTTGATAGTACATACCGATACGAAATGACAATCGTAGAAATAGAGAAGGAGTAGAGAGGCCCCCATCTGGGGCTCGCTTGTTACTGCCGACTTAACATCCAATATTATTATAGCCAATTGCTCATAATCTCATAATCTCATAATAGATGGGGGACAATTGCTCAACTGCCCTCAGAAGAAGCAAGATGAAGAAGAAGAATAAAAAGTTATCCATGAGAGACATGTTGAACATGGTTTGTGAGAAAATTAACAAGGACAAGCGACTAGCGCTAGCATTAGTTTATTTATAACTTACATGACGTTCAATATTAGTGAATTGATGAGGGTTGGTGATGGTCAATATTACAAAAATATTGATAATTTTACTTCAAATGCGCTCCTAAATGCAATATTGTTTTCCTATGATGGTGATTGGTGAGTTCATGAGACATTTACAACTAGCATATCAAACTTGCTACCTCATTAATTGTGAAGTCAATGTAATTAAGACTCAGCTATAAGAGTATTTGATATATACTATGCTCTCTCCAAATTTATATATATGCTTTATAAACTAGAGAGAACTCAGAGAGATTATAGAGAGACATAAGATATGAGGGAATAGAAGTATGTTATTCATTCTCATTGGCCTTCTTTATATATAGGTATAATTTACTTCATGAAGACATAACTAATGAGTATTTACGTGGACAACCACATATAATAATATATTTATAACACTCCTCTTTGGATGTCCACTAATCAATGATATGGTATTGGACACGCTTTATTGTTGTCTCATCAAAACCTTGCTAGTGGAATAAAAACAACCCTGGTCGAAAGAGAAAAGAGTACAACACGCATATGACCTAGGTAGCATACATTTGGATGCTCTCCCTAATGAGAACTTTCCCCTAATTGTTGCAAGCTAGATTCAATTATGTATATGATAAAGTACATGTATCATGCTCAAAGGTTTGGTGTGATATGATAAGCTAGGCAATTGTCATCAAGCCTTACCTTACATAATAAGGTTAGAAACACTTTCATATGCTCAAATTTATACATTAAGACATTAGCTAAAAAATAACAATATAAAGGAATACGAATTTACACATGTATATTTATACATTATTCAGAGCATTGTAAAACTATTATGGCATACCTAACCATAAATATCAATATTTGTATATATTGATAAATCTCATATTAGGCGCTATGCTGAAACTTAAATAACTTTGCGAAAGTTATAATATATTGCAACATTATGATCATAATTCGAAATCGAATTCTTAGTCTTGTCATTATACTCATTGAGGCAATTTTATGTCACTTTGACTATAATAAAATGAGTATACATGAACTTTAGACTTTTTGATTCCATGAGTGAGCTTCAGGCTTTTTTGGTCATTTATGGATTTGCCTTTGGCAATATGAATTCTTCAAGGATTTAATAAAGCAATATGCTTATAATGACACTACATGCTTTAGAGATTTGCTTTTAGTTATGTATCTTTCCTAGTTAGTAAATTCGCATACTATTCACGAATTATTCGAGTACGTATGAATTATTCGCGTATCAAACTCAAAGATTCGAAAAAATTCGCGTTTTTTTGAACTTGGCCGAATTATTCGGTTAAAAAAAACAGCGAAAGTTTTTGGGGAGATAAGAAAGAGAGAAAGAGGAAGAGAGGGGAGAAATTAGGCAGGGGGAGAGAGAAAGGAAAGAAAAAGAGGTGCTGTGCTGCGGAAAAAAAAATGCAGGAATAGAAGAACTGAAGAAGAAGAAGAAATTAAAAAAGAAGAGGAGCACTGATAGGAGCACAAAGTGTGACGTTTTTAATGTATTTTCCCTACTATTTGGCTATGATTTAATTGTAACTTTGCTATTTTTGCTTAGTTTCCATATTTGAGTCCCTAAATGATGTATAAATGTGAATATGTGCAGAAAATCGGAGCTCGGAAATTTACGAAGTCTAATGGGCTTTTTCGAGGCCCATTAAGAGGTGAGCTGCCGTGAGGCCAAAGATGAAGGCCCAAATCCATGAAGAAAGGCCCAAGCCCAAGAAGGAAGGCCCAAGTCCACAAAGCATGAAGGAAAGGTCCAAGCCCATTTTCGGACAATCTGTCTATGCAGATCTGTCAACTTTGGAAGTGCATATCTCCCACTTGAACCGTCAGATCTGACTGTATGTTTGATACACGCTGCACGTGGATGTTATGTGTTCCTCATTAAAATTTCAGAATCACCCAACCGTTCAAACGTGCATTATTCCGTTCTAAGTGGGCATAGCTCAGTGCTGTCTGCTTTTTAATTCTTTCATTTTCTTTTATTCTCATTGCTCCACTCACCACCATATTGCCATCCATATCACCACACCATATTTGTTGCTTTCTTCCCACACCATTAGTGTTTGATTTCTTTTATTTAAATAAATGGTTAATTGCCATATGACTACATTTTCACCATTTCACTCACCATTTCTTTATCTCCCACTTAAATTCCACTTCTCTTCATTTTCTTTCTTTATTTCTTGCATTGTCTTCTTCTTCCTCTCCATTCTTCTATAAATAGCAGCATCATTCTTCTCTTCAAACACACCCCAATGGGGAGGGACAAACCCTCCTCTTTCTCTTCTCCATCTCACATCATATTTTCCATTCTCTAGTATTTAGGATTTTCAAGGTTTCAAGGAGGAGAAGAAGGAGATGTCACCATCACCACCAGCCATCAACCACACGTGTTCATCACCATCATCACCTTGGGAATCTCGGCTTTGGATTGCTTGCTTTCAAGGATTCAAAGATCTGTGGTCTTCGAGTTCTTCATGTTCTCCATATGGTGTAATTCGACTTTATTCTTTAAATTCTCTATTGAGTTCCTCTTTATTGCTTGATTATTCTTTGTATTAGTTAACATGACATGATTTATATAATTTCCAGCCTATATTTATGAGTTTATTTAGTTATTGGATCCTAATTAATTAGTTCTTCTAGTAGCTTATGTGACTCCGTTTACTTGATTCTGTTTTATAGAAAACTTTATGTGTTTATGTTATAGGGGTCGACACTTATAATATTTGCATATAATTGGAGCTAGACTTAGGGATTACAATTCACCTAATAGTTTTGGAAACCTAATTCACAAGTAGTAAAGGCTTTGGACAAAGGTCGGTGTCAAATAAAAAGGATTGCGGACATATGAACTTTGTCATAATGGGTCGTTCACTTTAATTAACAACTCTTTTCTATGCGTTAAATATGGTTTGATTAGCTAGCTTTCTAGACTAAGATGACATATTTAATTGGTTAATCTAGGTGCTTTCACTTAGGTTAATTTTCGTAGAGAGGTTTTATTTGGGGAATGGTTAGCTTCTAACTTTCCACATATGTTAATTTCGGTTTCATGGCTAGGGAACTTGGTTAATTTTCGGTCCAATGATTGATAAACTTGTGTATATGTGGCTGAACTTTATATACTTTGTGTTTCATCCCATCTTATTTAATTTATTCTTTGTAGATTAATTAATTTATTTCATTCAATTTATCTCTTAAACCCACTTTTACTTTGTACATATGTATATATTCTTTATACTTGTTAATAATAATAATTTATTTTATTTAATTCTTTGTGACATTTTTTGTTAGGTACACCCTTTGATCTCCGTTGTAAACGATACCCTACTATGCACTATACTACTACCGATAGAGTTTTTTTTAAATTGATGCTCCTTTTGGGCGTATCAAGCATGTGGGTGGGTAGGTGAGAGAAAGAGAGGGAGATAAGAAAGAGGAAGAAAAGAAGAAAAAGAGAGGATCACGTGTGTGAGAGAAAGAGGAAGAAGAAAAGAAAAAAAGAGAGGGATCACGTGTGTGAGAGAAAGAGGAAGAAGAAAAGAAAAAAAAGAAAAAAAAAAGAGGAGTGTGGGTGAGACCGTGAGAGAAAGAGAGGGAGATTTTTTTTGAACAATAAGAAAGAGAGGGAGATAAGAAAGAGAAGAAGAATTATGTTTCCGTATTATTAAATTACTTGATTTTAAAAAAAAATTATGTTTTAAAAGTCATATTTATTATATATAAGTACTATAATTGACATATATTAATATATGTATGTCCGTATTTTTCATTACATCCCGTTTTAAACACGTATGTATCGAATTTTATAATTTGCCATTTCCGTATTTTATGACCGAATTTTTAAAAGTATTTTTCACTAAAAGTTTCCGAATTATACACGTACGTATTTTTGGCGTTTAATTCCCGTCCCGTATATTACTAACTATGATATCTTTTAAATCTTCACAATATACCGTGGCAACATGTCATAAGTCTCATGGAAATATAACAACTATATATAACACTGTACTCATAGAAAAGTTGTCGCGTGTATAATCAAAGAATGATATTCATAATCTCATGTTTGTATATAAAAAGGCATTGTGTCATAGTAATTTCACTTCACTTTAATAAAAGCCCTTTTGTAACTTTAGGGGTTAACATAGTCCATAATTTTTCATCACATTTCCAATATTCAATTTCAATGGAATATAATTGCCTCTTTTCATATTCGCCAATAATATAATTTGTTGACATAATGAAACATGATAATGTCAATACACAACCATTGATGAATTTGGTAGTTACCATAAGTAAAATGTCATCGATGATCATCAATTAGAGATTCTACACATTTGAATATGCATTAGCTATAAAAATTTATTGATATTGGTACTCATGCCTGATCAGGCTAGAGTATTTACTGTCACTTCTAGAGCAATCATCTTTCATAGATGAATTATTTGAGAATGTGGATCTCAAGGGTTGCAGATCTTGATTATGTTAAAGTTACCACATTCATTTTACAATAAAAGTCTTAAAGGACTAAGATTATACAAACTTATAACAAGATCGTAGATTGAGTAATTACTTCTAATAGAACTAAGATTACACAAAAAAAGACTCGTTACCACAATGACAACAAATTTTGTTATTATATGTATAAGTGGAGGTATGGAATACATTTTAGTATTGTAGAATTTCCCTATTAACATAGATCATGTATGGTTCATATATAGAGGTAGCCAATAAATATCATAAGCATGTATGCTTTGCAAAAACTTATGACGTAAAAACATGTTATATAAGATTCAAAGGACTTCAGATCTCAATCTTTGGTTATTGTATAACCTTTGAGGAATTTCATACACTCATGTAATTGAATAAAGAAACATGTGGTTTCGATATTTGAATAACATAATTTTGAGAATTTTCTGGCTCTATTAATTGCATATAACGATTGAGGAACATGAGATTCTCAACATAATTGGATCAAGAAATATGTGTTTTCAATCCATTTTTATTGTATAAGTCATGAGGAACATGAAGTTCCCATATAATGAGATTAAGAAACATTAGGTTTCGATCTCTTTTGATTATAAAATTGACATGTACGTATTGAATCAATATTAAAGAGGAGTAAATCATATTCAAATAGTTAAATTAGTGAAGAAACATATATGAAATCTGAATATTGCATGTGTATATATTGTCATACATATAATAATAATAATAAATAGAGCATGAAGACATGCATATTTGGTTCATAAGCTTCCCAATGTATAATTGTTTGCATATGATGAGTATATAACCGACTTGTATAATAGGCAAAGATTGTTATATATGATATATATTAAATTTTTCATAAAGTAAATAAATGTCCCTATGGCAAACATAAAGTCATATCCAAAATTACACATGAAAGATTCAAACAAAGTTCTCTACATATGAAAAATTATAGATGATTTTGCATCGTCAAGTGTGCATATCATTGATTTTGAATAATCAAATCAAAGAACAAACAAGTTAAACTCATAGATCGAGATTATTGATCAAAACAACAAAGTCGCATAATATAACTCACGAATCATCATAGAGTTTATAAAAAAATTGGCTAGTAGTTGTTATTTTGTTCATTTTCAATATTAGTATATTAGTAGGTATTATTTACTTACTTTGTTTCTTTTCTTGAGTTCTTCTTGTTTAATTCTTATATATGTCATTAACTTTCAGTTGCCATTGATTTGTCATAAATCAGAGAGTTGCAACAATAATCCATTCCATTTATTATATTCTTGATTAAGTATCATATCTGTATTACAATAATACATGGATAAGGTCCATATATTGAACCATTAATTTAGTTGGAGCGTATTATATTACAATAATACGTTGTATTTGTCATCAATCCATGTCAACTCACCAAATTCTACTTTCCCATGTGGCATGTCGTCAACTGACATGGTCTCCATGAATCTATGATATTCTCATTTTTTTGAAAACACCAAATTCACAAGATACATAGTCATCTTAACCCCTTTCGGGCTCTTGACACTTGCCACGTAAGTGAAAGAAGTTTCCTCACCAACATGAGTAACTAGTCTTGAAATATTAACCGATTGTGTGCCGTTAAAAACTACCGAGATAGCTCGGTAGTTCAAATCCCACGGCTAAGCCATCTTTGTTCTCTTCTCACATTCACCGACCTTGTGAGTAATAAAACTTTTGGCACTATAATTCGACACACACAAAAATTCCATGTAATCATCTACTATGAGATATACACCAAACCAGCATTGATCAAGCGCCTTTTGAGGATCCACGTGTCTAGAACCCATGCCCCACAGAGTAGCTCGAGGCTATTCGTCTCATATAGTAACGACATTTCGTCGCAATCTCTTGTGTAAGCCGTTGTCATCATGGCCAATTTAATCATGGCTAGAGACTAGCAAGGGTAAACCCGTCTTAACAATGCTGCAATCCCTGACATGTTAGAGCAATAGATGGATGTGTTAGACTCTATCTAAAGACTAAAAGTGTACTCATATGTCGACCAAGCAGCTATAAAGTTGACATTTGGGTCTATGAGATCAGGCTTTAAAACAAATTGACTCACATGGTTGGGCCCACGTGACGAGAATTTAGCTAGTACGGGTGTAGGTTTCACTTCTGTGAGGGTCCCTCGTAAACACATTTCAGTGCATGGATTCTTGGTGGCTTTTATATATTGAAGATGTTTATTACCGACTGATTGTTTGATCATCAGTCCAAGAATTAAGTATGGAATCCTGATCAAACCATAAGCAGTTTTATACATTCCAATGTCAACAAACTCGACCCCACCAGCTTTCTTAATTTTGAAACCGTAATCATCACTAAGGATTTGATTGCAAACTATAATAGTTATGCTGATGTAGTCGGGGATGAGACTTGATAATTAATCAGAGAAGCAGTCGGTCGAGTAGATCAATAGGACCATGGATGTGTTCTCCGGCCAAGTGTCATTTTATAGAAAAGATCCAGTAATGATGCACCTATTTCCAAGCATTTGATCGGCTGAAAACTCCCGGTCAATCATGCTGATAACATGTTATAAACTAGAGAAAACTCAGAGAGAGAATAGACATACATAAGATATGAGGGAATGGAATATATATGTTATTCATTCTCATTAGCATTTTTTATATAGAGATAGAATTTAGATCATGAAGACATAATTAATGAGTATTTATGTTGATAGCCATATATAATAATATATTTATAACAATAGGATGATTAAAACACCATATATAAGCAAAATCGTAGAGAAATAATTGGGATTATGACTATATTTTGTACTCTATAGTGTAAAATGTACAACATAAGCATTTAAGTATATATAGTGCAGTTATCATATACTTAAATTGTTAAAAGCATATATGTCAGTAGTGTAATGCTTTAATTTTGTCTCCATAATTAAATGTTTCTCCTCATCAGTATTCTCTGCCTCATCCTATTCAATACATTAGCAATAGGAGAAATGGGGAAGCTACCTACATAATAACGAGACAAACCCATTTGTCTTCCTCATCCACACTTGGAATATCCAGATAGACTCATTTCTCTTTATGCTAATGGACATATAGTGTGTTTATTATGCACTAAAAAAAGCATGTTCTTGAGCAAGAACATTCTATTTCATTTTGTTGATTTTGCTAATCTTGCTAAGTTGGGTAAATATGTTTGTGATCATGAGGTCAAAAATACTTTATTAGATATTGGAGGCCTAAAACCTCCTAGATTTGATGGGTTCTCTGCCATTTTTTTTTATCAAAAGCATTGAAAATTATGAGGTGATGAAAATTTTCAAATGGTTTCTATGCTTTTCTTGTTGGCAAGATCCGAAATGAGCTAAATTATACTTTGATTGCTCTTATTCCTAAGATCTAGGGACCTTAAACATATGCATTTATTTCGACCAATAAGTTTATGGAGTCTTGTATATCAAACCTTATTTAAGGCGGTGGATTAGCCCTAACCAGATCAGCTTTGTGCCTGAAAAGAATATCTCAAACAACATCATGATTACTCGTGAGATTCTTCATAAATGCATATTGACCAAAGGAAATAAGAGATTCATGGTGTGCAAATTGATCAATCTAAGTCTTATGATAAGTTTAATTGGAATTTTATTGAGCTAGTTTTATCTGAGCTTCAACCATCTTCTCTTCTGATTAAGCTTATTATGCACTGTGTGTCTGTGTGACTTCTGCAAGTTTTCAAGTGATTGTCAATGGTGATCTTTTTGGGTATTTTAAGGCTGACAGAGGATTAAGACAAGGAGACCCTCTTTCTCCTTATCTTTCTTTGTCCTTTGCTTAAAGAAATTATCACATATCATCCATTATGTTGTTAATGTTGGTCAATGGAAACCAATCAAATCCTCCCAATCTGAACTTTTGATTTCTCGTATGTTTTTTTTGCTGATGACCTTATTCTTTTTGCAGAGGTTATCCTGCTCAAGCTAAAGTGCTCAAGAAATGTATGGACATTTTATGTGGTTTATCTTGTCAATTAAGCTGTCAATTTTAACAAGTCAAAAATCTACTACTCTCCTAATGTTGGGGGTAGGCTAGCTAAGTCTATTAACGATATTTGTGGTTTGCGCTCTTGATTACTTTTTGTCGACCATGATAAACAACTCAAATTTTTTTTTTATTTATAGCACACAAATTGTTTGGAAAAATTACAATTTCATAATTCTTTCAATGTGTGAAGAAAAAGGCTTCTAAGTCCAAACATATGTGATTTCTTTTGTTTCTTAAGTCAACCATGCTCAAATCTATTTTTTTTAAAGTCAAGACACACATTTTTCCGATGACATATTCGTTGGTAAATGTCTATTCTATATACTGTACATTTTTTAATTGATTTGAAATTAAAAAAAAAAACTTCAAAAAGATTGACAAATATATATTATGATATCATGTTATCATCATGGGTGTCTTTTAGAAACCTCATCGTTATAAGAGAGTCATGCTCTTAATTAGTTTTTGCCGATCATGCCTAACAATTCAAAATTTCTTATTTATAGCTCATAAATTGTTTGGAAGAATTACAATTCATAATTCTTTCAACAGGTGAAGAAAAAAGTTTTTAAGTCCAAACAAAATTGATTTCTTTTGTTTCTTAAGTTAATCATCATTTAAAAAAAAAAACAGCCAAGACACACCTTTTAAAAAATATTGGTCGGTAAAGGTCTATTCTATATACATTTTTTTTAAATTTATTTGAAAACAATTTTTTTAAACTTCCAAAATATTTCAAAATATTACGATATCATGTTATCATTGGAAAAATTTTAGTATATGTTAACGTATCTTATACATATAATTACAATTTTTAGGACTTAATTACTTTACTCTAATGAAGATTTTATTTACCTTAATGAGGGATTTTTCGTAGTTACTGCATGTGTTGTTGATTTTGTAATATGTGTCGTCATGTCGTAAAATATTATAATTACCACTTTTAGGACTTAGTTATTCAAAAAAGAACCTAATTTACTCTATTGAGGACCTAATTTACCTTAACAATGACTTTCTCTCGTCATTTTGTATGAGAAATGTTGATATACCATAGTCTTACTCATGGGTGTCTTCTAGAAACTTCATTGTGATAGGAGATTCGTACGTGCTCTTGATTAGTTTTGCCAACCATACCAAACAATTTAAAATTTTCTTATTTATAGCACACAAATTGTTTGAAAAAATTGCAATTTCATAATTTTTTCAACGGGTGAAATAAAAGACTTTTAATTCCAAACGCAAATGATTTTTTTTGTTTCTTAACTCAACCATGCCTGAATCAAATTTGTTTATAAAACAGAAAGAAAAAACAAGAACCAAAGACACACCTTTTGCCGACGAACGATTCGTCGGTACATGTCTATTCTATATACATTTTTTTAATTTAATTGATAATATTTTATTTTAAACTTCAAAAAGACTTCAAAATATGACGATATCATGGGTGTCTTTTAGAAACTTTATTGTGATAGATAAACCTTACTTTTGATTAGTTTTTGCCGACCATGAAAAACAACTCAAAATTTTCTTATTTATAGCACACAAATTGTTTGGGAAAATTGCAATTTCATAATTTTTTTTTGAAACAAGCAGAAACTTTATTAATCAATATAGGAATACAATCCTTAATATGGGCATCCTAAAAAGGAGCAGTACAGACCACACAAGTGGCCTAATCGATGAGTCTAAACCTTGAACTCTAATCGACGATTCAAAACCTAAAACAATACATACACCATGCATCACTGTTGTCAACAACCAACAGAAAAATTCCGGCAAGTATTGTTTTTGAAACCAATAAATCCAATCTAGCTCAAGGAGAACCCATGAAAAAAGAAAGTAAAACCACAATCTAAACTTGCACAACTGCTCATGCTTATTCTTATACAATAAATTAAAAAGACCCAAATCAAATAACCAAATTTGACCTAGGTTAAACTTTAGCAGCGCCCCACCAGTAATAAGGTCGCCGACTTGGAACACCAAAGCTGATGAGCCGCTAAAATCGAGCATCCAAAACACACCTGGATCTCATATCTTGAATCCTTGGATCTGATTGACATCCAACAGAACCTCTAAGCGAGGTGTCAACCATCTCCGAGAGCCCACGAGACTCCCTGCAGGAGCATAACCACCAAAGGCCTGAAAAGAGTATGACGGACAGAGCCGTCCTTGTGAGTGAGAGAGGCCAAGACCGTCCTCACCATAGGAAGCTGCACCAGCGAACGCCGACAACACTAGGATTTGTACAATGAAAAGTACAAAAAGAAGCCAGAGGCTAGGAGGATAGCACATGAATGTGCTATTGGATTTGATGCACACAGAGGCGCTACTGAGAAATCTCATGGGGGCTAGAATTTTGCTGGAGAGAAGACTCTCATGGAGGCTAGTTGCAATTTCATAATTATTTCAACGGATGAAGAAAAATGCTTTTAATTCCTTCAATGGGTGAAGAAAAATGCTTTTAAGTCTAAACGGAAGTAATTTCTTTTGTTTCTTAAGTTAACCATTCCCAAATCAAATATTTTAAAAACAAATAACCCAAAAAAAAGGCCCTCTTCTGCCGACGATATGTTCGTCGCTAAAAGTCATTTTTTAATTTGTTTGAATTTTTTTTAAACTTAGAAAAGATCGATTTCAAAGTATTACGATATCATATTATTATCATGGGTGGCTTCTAAAATTTTATCATGATAGGAAACCCGTGGTCCTGATTAGTTTTTGCTGACCATGCCAAAGAATTCAAAATTTTCTTGTTTATAGCACACGAATTGTTTGGAAAAACTGCAATTTCATAATTCTTTCGACGGGTGAAGGAAAAAGGTTTTAAGTCTAAATGGAAGTGATTTATTTTGTTTCTTAATTATTGAGAGCTGAATGGGAAAGAGGCACACAGAGCCCCACAAAAAACTTCGGAAAAGGTAATGACGTAGGCGAAGATCTTCCTTCGACTTGTTCCTCTTCATATTTGTCAGCAATCTTCTGTTGTTCATCGATCTACCTCTCACGTGTTTCACACTTTCTCTCAATCCAAGTATATATTACAGCTGCAATCCCATCTCAACTGTCGCTTAATGGGTCTCTGATTTATGGCTTTGATCCAACGTGAATACTCTTTTCTGATTTTTGACTATTATTAATGAAAAAATTTCTCAATTGTTGGCTCTTACCTATATTTATTAATATTCATCTTGTTTGCTTTTGTTTAAGTGAGAAATGGGTCTCTTCAGGGAAAAAAAAAAGGTGAGAAATGGGTCTATCTTGTTGAATATACGTATATGTTCTTGTTTTTATGTATATGTATGAAGTAATATTTCCTTTAATGCTAATGGATTGAATAGGATGAGGAAGAGAATACTCTTGTTTTTAATATCATCCAGACATACTCATTTCTCTTGTTTTATTATTGTGGGAGTCAAGATTTTTCACTTAAGTGTTTGCCTATTAATTTAGCTAAGCTCGACATGAATGTCTTGATGAAACATGCTCGAGGGACTTACGAAGAGATGTTGACTCAAGAGATGTTATCTCGAGTATGTAACCAACTTAACCAACTTACCTGGTCGTGCGCTGCAAGCGATGGCCCCAAGTGGTTATACTTCGTGCGCCGTAAGTTATGGGTCGAGAGATTTACTCCTTAGGGCAACTTTGAGTAAATTGCGGCCCAAGCCGTAACCGCTAAGACGATAAGGTTCTGCTCACTATAAAATAAGCCAGAAGAGAATGATCTTGTTTGTACATATATGTAATATTCCCTTTAATGCTTAGAATTCAAAGACTATAATATGTGCAAAGCATCTCTTTCGCCGAATAGATCTCTTTCAAAAGAAGCCCTCGAAAAAGTTCATGCTAAACTAGGTATGAAGAATGCTCCTTTTATTTCCTGACATATCAATTCGAGCATGTTTAAAATGTGTTTGACTTCTGTTGCTCAATTTTCTACTGTGACAATTATGTGCCGAGCCATTACTAGTTGGAATTTTTGAGAGTTATTTCTATTTGAAAGTGAATTGTATTAGTTTGACAATCTTAAAGAGGGGCGCGTCTAGTTTGCACCAAGGTTTTATTGTACCCTACTGTAAAATTTCTTTTTTGCCCTTAACAAATTTTTTTTGTTCGGTCTGTCCCTCTCTCCTCACTGTCGCCGGCCACCGCTATGACCGACCACCACCGTTGGCGCCGCCGTCAACTTTCTCCGATTCCTTCAAAATTTATGTCATCGTGTTCATTACAACAAACCCAACAAGTTTAGTAACTATGTCAAGATGAGATTCGAATTAGATCATGAGATATTGGTGCCGGAAGTTTCCGAAACCCAAAACTTCCCGGCTTCGATCCGCCTCTTACGGTGGTCGAAATTAAAATCCGAAGACACCATGAGGTTTCTGGGATTGAGGGATTCAAAACCTACTGGGTTTTGAAGGTCGGAGGTGGCCGGAAATGATTAGACCAAAAGCTTGAAGGTTAAGCCATTTTCGGCCATGCATGCGGCTATTTTCCGGCAAGGTTCTATTTGAAATCGGGTGGGGAGGGTCGCCGGAACACGCCTCTACCTTTGGTGGGGGCGGGCGGTGACGTGCGGGTGTGGCCGGTTGTGGAGGCAGCGCCGGCAACCGAGAGAGAGAGAGAGAGAGAGAGAGAGAGTCTAAGGGTACATTTGTCAATACACATACTTCATTTGCCATTAAAATAATATCTAATATGTTATCAACGGCTCAGATTGAGCCACGTATCATGGTATAATAAAACCATGGTACAATCCATAATTACCCCTTAAAGAGTTAAATGTACTATTTTTTCATAAAAACCAAACGAGGCTTTAGAGCATGTGCACCCATAAAGACTAAATTCTAAAGTTTAAACTAAAATTTAAGTTCCAAAAATGATATTATTCATCAATTTAGACTTCCCATCACTTTTGTATTTCCACCTATAACTAGGAATGGCCAAATGGAGGATTTTCCCGCCCCCACAACCCCGCAACCCCGCAACCCCGCTAGGGTTTGTTAAATGGGGGAAACCCTGCCCCGCCCCAGCGGTTAATGGACTCCCCGTCCCGCCCCGCACCACAATTTTTTATGTGCTTTTTATTTTTCTGACAATCAATTTCTATTGTAATTTTTTTTCTTCTGAAAATCATTTCTTCTTCTTCTTCTTCTTCTTCTTCTTTAGATTTCAAAACCTTCATAGTCCAAGTCCAACCTGATTCAAAGCCCTCAGTTTTCCCAACTCACAAACACTGGTATGAGTACTCACTCACTTCTCTGACCTCTGAACCCACACAATTGATCCACACTTACAACACTGGCTTCCATGGCTTCTCTGCAAAGCTCTCTCCTTCTCAAGCCCAAAAGCTCCAGTCTTTGCCTCATGTTCTGGCTCTCATTCCCGAGGAAGTGTGCCGCCTCCAAACCACTCACTCACCGCAATTCCTCGGCCTACAATCCACCGACACGGCTGGGCTTCTCAAAGATACTTCGGGTCGGACCTTGTAATCGGAGTTATTGATACCAGTGTTTGGCTCGAGAGGCAGAGCTTCAACCACCGCGACCTGGGTCCAGTTCTATCCAAGTGGAATGGTCAGTGCGTGGCCAGAGAGAGATTTTCGGCGAGTTCATGTAACCAGAAGCTCAGTGAGTTGAAAGGTTTTGAAGTTTTGTTTTTTTAAATAGGGAAGAACAATATTCATTGTTAAAAAAAAGTTAAAAATAGTCAAAATTAATTTTTTTTAAAGTATTAAACAGGGCTCCGTCTCCCCAACGGGGCTCCCCGCATCCCTAAATGGGGCAGACAAGGTCCCACATTAACCCCAGTTTATCTGTTACATGGAGTGAACCCGCGGGGCCCGTTCCTGTTTTGCCATCCCTACCTATAAGGTCTAAAACCTAAAGTCTAATATGTTAATTTTGTTTTCAAACAATTTTAACACCATTTAGTAATTTTTAGTGGATAAATAATTTGAACTTGGTATTTGTTATCTTTAATCTTTGAAAAAGAAAAGAAGTTATTCTTTAAACACATGTAAATTGTGAGCCTCAGAAAAAATTAAGAGAATAATTTGAAATTAATCAGGATTATATTCATGATTTTGATAATTATTAAGTAGCTTCAAGGAATTTTTAGAAATTTTCTTTATGTCATAATTCTAATTTATGGACTTGAAAATGAAGTACATGTCAGAATAGTTAGTACGAAATTTCCGGGTAATTTTTCGGACATTCAAGATATTTATTATGATTTTCAGAAGTTTAGAAATTAAAGAAATATAAAAGAAAATAAACTTTTTTTTTTGGACGAAGAAATTAAAGTCAGTTTGATCTCAGCCGTCTATACCTATGACTATTCAATCATGACCGTTGATTGAATGTATACGTAGCCAAGGTCCACCGCGAACCTCCGACCTCAACTTCCTTCTCTGATCATTTCACGGCGCCGGTGTCTTGGGATTTTTGACTTGGTGATAACCTAGTGGAGATGATTTTTTTGTTGTTGTAATTTGGGCTTATAATTTAGTAAAGAAACATCTCCCGCTGCACATGAACGTTATTCTCTTCATGCTCCCCTAACTTATTCTTACCTTTGTCCCGACCATGATCTTACAAACCAACAATGCCATTTCTCACTCCCAACTCCTCGCCTCCCTGGTCGAATCAGCCGTGTCGACTCGGTCTTCTCTGCTCGGCCGAGCGGTGCATGCCCAAATGATCAGGACCCTCGACGCCCCACATCCCTCCTTCCTCTCCAACCACCTCGTCAATATGTACTCCAAACTCGACCTCCCCAACTCAGCCCAACTCGTCCTCCAGCTTAGCCCCTCTCGCTCCGTCGTCACCTGGACCGCCCTCATTGCCGGCTTTGTCCACAATGGTCATTTCGCCTCCGCTATCCGTAACTTTGCTAACATGCGCCGCGACTCTGTCCACCCCAATGACTTCACCTTCCCTTGCGTCTTCAAGGCCTCTGGTTTGCTTCGTTTGCCGGTGATCGGAAAACAGCTACATGCCCTTGCCGTCAAGGCCGGGCAGTTGCATGATGTCTTTGTTGGGTGCAGTGCCTTTGATATGTACTGCAAAACAGGTCTCCGAGACGAGGCTCGGAAACTGTTTGATGAAATGCCTGAGAGAAACCTTGCGACTTGGAACGCCTACATGTCGAATGCAGTGCTCGACCGGCGGCCGCTAAATGCAGTCTACAAGTTCATTGAGTTTCTAAGGGCCGGTGGGGAGCCTAATTCTATTACCTTCTGTGCGTTTCTCAATGCCTGTTCGGATACATCAGCTTTGGAACTTGGGAGACAGTTACATGGGTTTGTGATGCGATGTGGGTTTGGAAAAGATGTGTCAGTTCTCAATGGGCTTGTTGATTTTTACGGCAAGTGCCGGGATATTGGGTCATCTAAGCTGGTTTTTGATAGAATTGGTCAGTCCAATCATGTCTCTTGGTGCTCTATGGTGTCTGCATATGTGCAAAATGATGAGGAGGAGAAGGCTTGTGAGTTATTTTTGCGGGCTATGAGAGAAGGGGTTGAGCCGACTGATTTTATGGTTTCGAGTGTTCTAAGTGCTTGTTCAGGACTCGCATGGCTTGAACAAGGTAGGTCAGTTCATGCACTTGCAGTGAAGGCTTGTGTGGACGGAAATGTCTTTGTTGGGAGTGCACTTGTTGACATGTATGGAAAATGTGGGAGTATAGAAGATGCCGAGTGTGCATTTGATGAGATGCCTTCAAGGAACTTGATCACTTGGAACGCGATGGTAGGTGGTTATACACATCAAGGACATGCCAACATGGCTTTGGCATTGTTTGAGGAAATGAGTGCCAGAAGCCATGAGGTTAAACCAAATTATGTCACATTGGTGTGTGTATTATCGGCTTGTAGTAGGGAGGGGGCTGTGCAAAAGGGCATGCAGATCTTTGATTCAATGAAAGCTAGGTATGGTGTTGAACCCGGAGCAGAGCATTATGCATGTGTTGTGGACTTGCTAGGGCGAGCTGGGATGGTAGATCGTGCTTATGAGTTTATTACAAAGATGCCAATTCGTCCAACAATTTCCATTTGGGGGGCCCTTCTTGGGGCTTGTAAAATGTATAGGAAGCCAGAATTGGGGAAGATTGCAGCTGACAAATTATTTGAACTTGATCCTAAAGACTCTGGCAACCGTGTTGTGCTTTCTAATTTGTTTGCAGCTGCTGGCAGGTACCAAATAGCCTACTGTAGTATTATGCCATTTCTTTTCATATGAAATGCTATGTAGCTAACCGAATATGTTACTTCTTTGGTAGTAGTTTCATCAGTTTCATACCACATTGTTGCACATATATGGTAGTTGATATATTAATCAACATCTGGTCATCATCTTGATGTAATAAGAACATAGTAGAATGTGGTTCCTTTAGCATTGCTCATACCTAGAATTCTAAAGGCTGTGGTTTTGACGTTACATTACACACAATCATAAGGATTTGGGAATTGGGAGACAGAGATTGTTTTTGCTTTCATTATTTTGGCCTTTTGCCTCCTTTAGTTAAACAAATTGGTTTTGTATTTTACACCCAATGCAGGTGGGAAGAAGCCACTCTTGTGAGAAAGGAGATGAAAGATGTTGGCATCAAAAAGGGTGCAGGCTATAGTTGGATCGCAGTCAAGAATGCAGTCCACATCTTCCATGCAAAGGACACCTCCCATGAAATGAACTCTGAGATTCAGGCATTGCTGACCTATTTAAGGAAGAAAATGGAGGAAGCTGGGTACATTCCCGACACCAATTTCGCGTTGTTTGATTTAGAAGAAGAAGAGAAAGTATCAGAAGTTTGGTACCACAGTGAGAAGATTGCCCTTGCCTTTGGACTCATAGCTATCCCTTGTGGGTTGCCTATAAGGATTAACAAAAACCTTAGGATCTGTGGAGATTGCCATGGTGCATTCAAATTCATATCAGGTATTGTCGACAGAGAAATTATTGTCAGAGATAACAATCGTTTTCATCGCTTTAGAGAAAGTCATTGCTCCTGTAGAGATTATTGGTGATAAATGCATCTCTCCTAATCATTTTTTCTGTTATTATATATAAGATTTCTCAACTTGATTTTAGTAGTGCAACCAAATTACATCTTGCGATAAAGATTCAACAATATCAATCTATAAGGTGTGTTTGGATGGGGAAGAGAGTCTGGAATTCAATTGAAACTCAGCTTTTCACAATTCTCCCTTCAACTTTTGGAGTTTGGTATCCTGGCATGTGAACTTAGCCAATGAGAGCAGAAAGCATCGTGGAAATTGGAGCTGTAGATTTGCGTCTTCAATTCACACAAAACAGGTGTCATTCAACAATTCCGTCCAAGCGGAAAAAGTGATCTTTGCATTCTCTTCTTCCGGCTAAAGGTTAGATTTCAACCTCTCTAATATGTATCTGTTTTTTGTATTGAAGTTACAAATGAACTGATTGGGTGTTCTGATTTTGGTTTTTGAATGGGATTACTTATTCATTTTAAATATGCTATGTGATATTATGTCATTAGGGATGGGTTTGACTTCTATGTTAGGTTGAATGAGATTTTTGTGGTACATGAAATTCCCACTGTATGAATTTTGCAATTGAATTTTATGTGAGTTCTCGATTGAAGTTTAATATGATTTTTGAGTAGAAAATCATGAAATGCTTTTTCTGTCTTTGCGGTGTCGAGTTCAAGCAAGTGTTTGATAAACTTAGGGAGCATAAGGGGTTTGAGTTGGATACTTGTAGTTATGGTATTTGTATTAATGTATTTAGGTGGTGGAGTAATCTGGGTACTAATTTAAGCAACTTCAAATATATGGAAGACTCTTAACAAAGTTTCAGTTTGTCCTGGTTTATCTGTATAATGCAGCCTCATTCATGTGGTCTGCTTGTTTTTTTATTTTATTTTTTTATTGAGAAGGAATTGACCAACATAATGTTTGAGATTTCCAAAATACAACCACTCACAGGCCACTGGAATTTTTTTTATATACTAAATCACCAAGCATCAAAGCTGCAATTCTAATATACGCAAATAAGAGTATTCTGCTTTTCCCAAATGGTTTTGCATCTAAAGTGAACTACATGGATTAACCTTGATATCCCTAAGTGATGAACAATAAAGCTAGAAAGAGTTCATAAAGTTCTCTCTGTACAAATGTTTGTGTTTAAGACATCGCAGAAGTTTGGTTTTTGGGAAAAACTGAAACAAATGAACAAGTTAGGTTAAGTTACAAAATAAGATTAAGAACAAGGGAGTTGAATCCAAATAGAGGTCGGTTGCCTAGTTGCCCAGTTTGCCTTGGTGCGACACAATCTTATTTATTCTTTTCTAGAGCGCGTGGGATTCTTGGATGAACATGAATTATGCTTCTTTTTGTTCATTCCTGTATATAGTGTTAGTACTCTTGTGCCTCACATTTATATTATTTTGTTTCAAATGTTTGAGAGGTTTGACTCAGACACTAATGGAATAGCAACTACACTATGTGACCATTCATTTCAATGTCCCTGTATTTCGAAATGGACTCATTTGTCTTGCCAGGTGAGCTGATTCTCTGTTCCAGATTTTTATATGTGCTTAAGTTTATTGTAGTTCTTAGTTGGTGAGAACATTGTTGACTGTGCAAGTAATGTTTGAGTTTGAATGCTGGATTTTTATCTTATTTTCAATTGTTGACAAAGATAAGCTAGGAACTAGTCATGGCAAGAAAATTCTGACTTGAAAATATTCAGTTGTTATGTCACTCTTATACTACCATTTTGAAAGAAATGACGTTGACAAAGAATTTCTTTAGTAGTTTATTCATTGGTTAACAGCCCTGAAACTACACTAACCTAATTGTGCTCTAATGTGTGATCTAATCCATCGAACTCATCAAGAAGGTTTCCCAATTCAATATCATAACTGATACATGTAAGTTCAGTAAGAGAATGGAGAAAGGAGAAAGAAGAACAAAACTTAACAGGGAACAGGGAAACGATGAACCTTAATATATACTAATTGCACTGATACAAACATATATATATATATATATATATATGTATATATATAATGATTAATTATCCTTATATATGCTTCTGAATTCTGATGAAAAGTATATTGAGCTGCTTTTCTTCTGGTTGCAGAGAATACTCGTGCAGCCTAACCTATTGAATACATCCCCAATGATACCATGTGTACCCAAATAACTTGATATATTTGGCATGTGATGCATTTGGTGTGCTCCCACCTGTGAGCAAGTACCTGTTACAGACCATGTACCATTTCATCAGTGGCTATACTGCTCTGGTAAATTCAATTTTTCTTGTGAAATCGGTTAATAATTAGAGACTAGTGAGGCTTTATGGTCAAGAGCGAAGGTTAAGTCGCTATATTGACTATTGATATTCTTTCTGGCTTTGATTCATATATATATATTGAATCATGCCAATTTGATTCCATTATTAATAATTAGAACATTATTACCTTCAATTTTTGTCATTTTTGCCCAAACTACCTTGCTTAATCTCTGATTAAAATTCAAAAACTTTTATTGTTAATTATGTTTTGGTTCTGATCTCTGATATAAGTTGAAGTAATCTTTTCATGAACTCTTGGGCTTCATTCTTTATTCATGAATCTTGAATAGCAATTGCAAGTCAGAAAAGAAATTCCATGTGACTGAACAGCAATTGCAAAACAGGTGCAATAATATCTTGTGCCTGAATAGCAATTGCAAAATATCTCAAAACTAAGTCATGGTATTGTAAATACCAATTCACTTGAAATGCAGATAAGATATATTTAGTATACCTGTATTGCCGAGGTTAAAAAAAATAGTTAGTCATGTTGGTTTGAATAGGTAGATTACTAGTTTACTGAAAAGGCAAGATTCATGTTTAGTTGCTAAAATTCTCTGAACGGGCTTCCACTGTAAAATGAACACGAATTAGATGTTGTTAATTCCAATGTGCATTAATAATTAATTAGCTAATGATGTAAATCCGTCCAACAAGTTTCATGCTTGCGCAAGGGCTTAGTTAGCTTCCAAGTCTTGCAAAGAAGCATAGATACTTTCATAGTTAATCCCTCATGGAGCTGTTTGTTTATGTAAATTTCTTTTTGCAATCCTTCAAATTCTCTCAACTCCCACTGCCAGACGAATTTCATGGTCTCAACTCTTAAGTCTTAACAGATGTGGATGCTACCGTCAACGGTGACTAGATTATTTTTTTTAATTGCACTAAGTATGCCTATTTGACAGGTTCTCGTAAATTAATCAGAAAAGAAAAAAAAATTGATGAACTAAATCAATAAATCGATACAACCCACGTATAGTTGGCGACACGAGTAAAATAGCACAAAATACACGTTATAAAATATAAATAAGTTGGCTCAGATTGACATTGGAGTGGCCCTAGTACAAACACAAAGAAGAACTTCCTAATTAGTATCAAGTATTAACTGATACATACCTTAAGAACCAATTAAGTACCAAGTACCAACTAGTTTACAAGTTCAATTCTTAATTATTAATTGCCACCACACCCACCGCCACCACAGCCTCCGCCGCTGCCACCACAACCTCCGCCTCCACCATGCCCATCACAGCCGTGTCCTCCACAACCGCCGCCTCCACCATGCCCACCACCGCTGTGTCCTCCACAACCACCGCCTCCACCATGTCCACCACCGCCGTGTCCTCCATGCCCGCCACCTCCACCATTCCCACCATCTCCATAACCACCACCAGCATCATAACCTCCATCACCAGTCGGCCCACACACAGGACCCCAATAGTTTTTATGGCCACCGGTATTCTTTTTTTTTTTTTTTGTCAAGGCCACCAATATTCTTATTGTTTCTTTTCTTCTCGCTAGACGTCGAATCCCCACAAGCAAATATTACAACTGATATGACTGAAAGGCACATTAGGACCATCATGCAGAGCAAGAACATACCTCCAGAACTCAGTAGCAAGAGCCCTGCATGATCAGTACTATCAGCTAGAGCAGTAATTCGCCTAGCCATTTTTGTTAATTTATGCGAGCCAGGTACAATTAATCTTCTATATATGTAGTGTGTGTATATATATATATCCCACGGGAATTTATTTTACATGAACCGAGACAAAAAAAAAATACATATATGTATAATAAAAAATAAATAAACAAAATTCATTGGGTATGTTTGCCGTGTTGCAGTTGGAATGAATTGGCTCTGTTACATTTGAGATGAAGTCATCTACTCAAGATGGTCTTCCATTATTAAAGTAAAAACACAAGAGACAAGTTGTCAGCTGATAATATCAAACTACCTTGCTTGGAAAACAAATTCCTAGCTGGCTCATTTCAAATGGAACTCAAAAGCTACGAGTTGATTGAAACTCAAACTCATCCACAGCACACTATATAAAGGGGGCAACACCAACAAAAAAAAAGGAAGAGAAGAAGGGAGAGCCGAAGCCCTGCCGCAGAAAGAAGTCTCAAAGAAGTTCTGAAGGACGTGACGTTCGCCGGCAACAAGAAGGTTCAGGCCTCCTTCCATCGTCCCCACCTTTTATTTTGTGCTTATGGCTGTGCAGTCCTTTCAAGATGGCATGCCGGAACGCTGTTCTGTAAGCCATGCCACAAAGCAGCACGCCGGAGCAGCGTCTCCATAAGTCGTGCCTAATTAACATGCCGGAGCAGCGTCTCCATAAGTCATGACGGAGCAGCGTCTCCAAAACCAAACCGGAGCAGTGTCTCCAAAATTTGAACAGGAGCAGCGTCTCCAAAATTGTACAGGAGCAGCGTCTCCAAACTTAAACAGGAGCAGCGTTTCCGAAAGGGACTTGCTTCACCATGACTAAATCTGTCCTACTTGCCCTGCCCTCTGCATTTTCCTTAAGTGCAGGAGAATAAAATGGGAAACGGCAAGTGTATCATTGTGAACCAATCAAAGAACTAAAGCTATGTTAGCAAGACACCAAAGGCAAACACCAGATACAACTCCACCACAAAATGAAGTTTCAGTCCTCTTGCAATTTTAACGCCATGGCCGAAAAAGAAGCCCTCCTAATTGGCTAATTTGCAAACACAGACCAGTCGAAAAAACCATGACAAGCAAGAAGCAAACAAAAAAATAAAATGAGTAAAGCTTTGTTTCTACCTTGGAGCGGTGGAGTTACTGGCCACAAGAAACAAATGGCTTAATCAACAAGCTTCCCTTTGTTGCACAAAAGATAATAATGAAGTTGTTTCTCGCTACTGGACAAATAAAAAAGAAAGCTTTGTTTTGCCAACAATGTTTAAAAGACAGCAAAACAATAAAAGATCGAAAGCTTTTGTTTTTATCACTTTGTGATATTGCAACCTAGAACAAGAAGGCTTATCGTTGCTGCAAAGAAGACAAAAGACAAAATAGCAAGACATTTGAAGCGGTGGTGTTGTAGACCAAAGGCTTAATTAACACGCCAGTTCCATATGCGTAAGCCAAAACAGTTTGCTCGAAGTTTTTGTGAAGCTATAAACCAAATCATAGAGACAAGTCTCAAACTCGGACGGGGTCTCTCTAAAGAAAAAGGCAGGAATGAGGAACAAGGAAAAAAGTAAAAGACATGGTGCCATTCTCACAAGCTGGCTTAAACCTCAATGTCTTGAAGCTTGGCAAAGTAAAATAAAAGTTGGGTTAACTTTGGCTTTTCATCGAACAGGTGGTGCGCACTCTTTTTGCTGCTCTACAAACCAAAAAATGATAAATGGTGAAGCCCCAGATTAAAGATGCTGAATCGTTTTTTTTTTTTGGTTGGCTGATATTTTAGCTCTAAAAGAAAAACAATATTCAGTAAATAAATAAGAGCGGCTCTTTGTTTGGAGGAGAGGAAGACCATGGCCTGTTATTAGTTTGCTATCACCAAAATATGAAAGGCAAGGCAAGCTACAAGCATGTATAAGAGAAGTCAAAGGTAAATTTGAAATAAGTTTGGCACCGCTTCATGACTTCATGTGCGTCACCAATACAAAGACATGTTGATATGAGGTTTGGTCCGAGACCAAAAAAAAAACAAAGAAGAAGATATTAGAAGATGGACTTTTAATTGGGTACAAGCAGAGATGTGCAATTGTAAGGCAAATGAAAGCTATGAAAATGCTAGACCGAAAGTTTGAAATCTGTGACAAAATTCAACTTGGTACAAAATTCAACATTATTCCCATCCTAAAAATACAAGCCTCTAAGGGGTCATTCACTCGTTGGAATTCTTGAACTACGAGTGGCTTGATCCCTTTCAGGGTACGTAGGCAACCCGTCAAATATTTTGGGTGCAGTCGCAAAAACAAACAAACACATCTTCCAATTGGTTTCTTTTTAAATGGAATCAAAAGGTGTTCCTTTGTAACAAGAGATTGTAATTAAGAGACATATTCTGTCTTGAATGGGTCGAACCCGAAATAATAAAAAACTCTATTTTTTTAATGAATACGAGTGAAATTATATTGGGTGACATTTTTGCTCACTATGTGCAAATTTTTACGCAACACATTGTGCCAAATTTGAGTGATCGATCATCCTATTCTCATTTGTAATATATATTTGGAATATTGTAAAGGCACGCTAAATAGGCCAAACAAAACTATCATCACCCCATAAAAGTGAAGAGGCCCTGCTCAGTTGATGCATGTGACATTTGACTGCAAATAAAAATCAGTCCAAGGACCAAAGTAATTCTCAACTCAGTACGTACATACTCTAACAAATTAGATCGAACCCCCTAACTTAACATAATTCTAACCTAATTTTCCATCCTTATTCGTATATTTTTAACATAATTCTAACCCATTTTCTATACTCATTCGTATATTAATTTTCGCCGGGATCCAATAACGATTGTGTATATTTTTACATTTCTATGCGAAAGTGGATCAACACATCCCCAAAACCATGCATGCCATAGATATAATTAAGAAGGGAATTAGGAAATTAAAGATTAATTCAACATACAATTGCTTGACAGAAGAAAGACAGCATGCCTCTTATATATATATGTAGTATCTTACATATATCAACGTTCCATCGATCACATGACATGGTAGATCAATCGAGGAAAGAATTGTTGTATCGATCTAACCATATATGCGCAACTGGTTTTTAGCCAATAAAACCGCCACAACCAGTAAAAGGGCCACCACGATCCGTATCTGAATTACTATGACCACCAGATCTACCACAAGCAAATATGACCAGTTCACCATTGATGATATAAGCGAGAGACTAAACAGAATCATGCATATCTGCAAAACAAGGCCTCCCAAGTTGTATGACATAATGATCTAATATCAAATCTGCTGCTACTTCAATTCCTCTACATACCCAATTAGTGTTTTCGATGGATGATTCGACTAGCTAGGTAGCTAGCTATATGATTGAGGTCCAAGAAACTATTTTCTCTTGCAGATTTACAGTGTCAACAATTGTCTGCTTGCTTTATATTGACCGGTATCTACTTAAAAATTCTGGCCATGGAAAATTGGCATGGACACTTCTTAGAAATTTCAAGTACTCATATAAAACTGGATTTTTGGAGTTACTATATATGCAACTGATGCAAGTCGCAATTTGTTTTCTTCTGTTTTGTTTCCCTAGGCTTGATGTTGAAGGCTTGTGGAAAATAACCATATATATGTGGAAAGAAATGTACTTTTTGTATATATATAACTAATCATGTACGTAGGTACGTACTATTACACCATATTGTATACGTACATGATGCAACTACTATGAACTAATTAATGTTCCATTAATTATAGACTTTGAGATTAGTCTGGTCAAGTGGTGCGAGAAGGTGTGGAGAAGTAGGTCAGTACGTATTAGACTATTATAATAGATAAGAGATTATTTTTATTTTATTTTATTTTTATGGGAAGACGGACAATATATTAAGACCGAAGATTGCATATTATGACACACATGAACACGACAATAAGAGTCATTACATAATTAAATTGATCAGCTACTCTTTAATGGGAAGACAAACATCACATAATTAAGTACCGGACACTTTGCACGAAAAAAAACTAAACTCAATGCCCTAATACTACTATTATTGCGCACTTCAGGCTCAGGATCGTTTGCAACTCTACCTTCTTTTTTGAAATCTTTAGTCTTGTTCTTCGCACTTTGGGGGAGAGGGGAGGGGGGCCGTTGACGCTAGCTTGCCTCCAGAAGGAATAGCTAATGGATCAGTCAATTGCTTAAGCCCAGCTAATATATGGGCTTGGCACAAAATTATTCTCCTAGAGGCCCATAGGATTATCAGTTTCACAACCTTAGCCCTCTTATGATCAATTACCCTCTAGAGCAAGGATTGACACCGGTAACGTATATCACACTCCATGCAGTTAATAGGTCTCATTCCACTGCACCAGGAAGGCAGAAAATACTACTATAAGTTTGGGCAAAGGCCACCATTTTTTGGTGGCTAATAGAGGGGTGGCTTTTTTTTCAAAACCCCTTTATTAGTCACCAATGTGGCTAATCAATGGATTCTGGGAAAAAGCCACCAAAGAATGGTGGCCTTTTCCGAAAATTGTAGTAGTGAAATTGGTCAGCGGCCTCTAGAACTAGTAAGCTTCAACTTGTCAAAGTGGTTCTTTGTGATAGCTTTGGAAATTTGAGCCCAAAAAATCACCGAAAGCTTCAAACCCAAACTTTCCACCATATAGGCACCATCATCAGTTTATTCCATCAGTAATGTCGTGGCCGTATTCAAAGAGAACACGGGCAAGGAAGGCAGCGTAGCAATAGAAATCACCAATGTGCGCAGCCTCGAACGTCACTAAAGTATGATGTCTAGGTTCCTTTGGGGAAGGAGCAGCGAGTCCCTGACCCACTGACGAGACGATAATTTTACATTGAATATATGTCTATGTGTCGTTGTCAAAGATAGGAGATGGTATAGATTAAGAACCGGAGGTTGTCGTACCCAAGGGATTGAAAAGCCCAAAATCTCATTTGGTAATCACAATGTAACTGAAGACTCTTTTGACACTAAGATGGTGATGTAAGAAATGGACTATGTACTAGTAAGGTGAGCTATGTGCAACATGATTTAGTGTTCATAGATTGTGGTGAGTAAATGAGATTTGTAACCAAAACAGTAACTAAAGCAAGTGTATGAGCTTTCAAACTCAATACAATTGAAATGTGTTGTGTTCAATGGGATGAGGTAGTTAGGGTTTCGGGTTTACCCTAACCCATTCTGATGCATGAAAAACAATATAGATATGAACAAAGATTGATTAACAAACCAAAACCCGTAGAAAACTTAGCCGCAATTGGAGTTTTAAGATTTAGTCTCACAATGTATCTCTCATGTCAACAATGATTTATGAGTGACTCTCAATTAATTAGCTTAAGCCATGCAATAGTTCTTAAGTTAATTAAAAGAGATGAAGAGTTCATAGACTTAGGATTTCAAACAAGTTAAGCTAAGGCTTAGCTCATCACATATGTCACGCCCCGGAACCGGTGTCGGTGGATTTTAAGCACCGAAATTCGAATCCGAGGTGTGAGCGTTGAAAAGTAAAATAAAGAAAATACAAAACTGAAAACTTTTCTGAAATCGTTAAAAATAACAAAATCTTCCAAAACCTAACCAAAATCGAATTCAAATTATACCAATGTGTAGAACTCGACGAGAGGATCGAGTTTGATACCTCAATCGAAGCTAGAGGTCGCCGGAGTCGCCGGAAATTCCAGAAAACCCGCCGGAAGCCCAAATCTTTCTTTCTTCGATTCTCTCTCCAAAATCAACGATTTGGGAAGCTAAGACCATGGATGAACTCGCCTCACTGAGACGAAGCTAAAGGTACCAGACTTAGTCGCCGTCGTGGCCGGAATCGGAAAGTGACATCGGCGCTGCCACTTCTTCTCTCCTCCGTTTCTCTCTTGTCCGGCGTCGCCGTGACTAGCCGTGACCACCGTTGGACTCGTCGGGCCGAGATGAAGAATACGGGACCGGTGCGGCGCCGTGAAGTGGCCGGAATCAGAAAAAGCCATCGGAGCAGTCCGAGCTTCTTCCCGTTGTTCCTCTCTGTACAGACGTCGACTTGGTAAACCACCACCGCCTTTGAATTCGCCGTGCCAAGGCGAACACAAAGAAGCCGGCCCGGCGTCATGAGACGGCCGGAGAAGGAAGATGGTTCTGGTGGTGTCGCGGCAGAGGAGAGGGGAGAGTCGCGGGAACCTTCTGAGTTTTTCCCCAAACTAATCCATCCTATAAACTTTAATCTGACGGTCTAGATCAAACCGTGATTTGATCTACGGTCCTGATTGCACCGCTATAATTTCCAATTTCCAAAAACTATTTTTCTTAATTCTCAACCTTCCAAAAATCAAAATAAATAGCTCGGTGTCCGAATAATTCCACGAAAATTCCTATGAACTCATAACGACGTCTACTTTCTGATTGTGACTTCAAAAATAAAATATCTCCAACTTTAAAATTCAGGATCTCACAATCCAACCTCCTTAAAAGAATTTCGTCCTCGAAATTCCCTTACAAGTACTATGGATTAGAATTCTTCAATAGCTGTTTCACAATCTCCCTTCGCTGCTGTTTGCACATTCTCAAATTATGGCAATGCAAAATTCCACTTTCGTAATTTGCATTACTTAATTTACAAGCATTTCACTTCTGAACATTAAAGAAATTTCGATGATCAGTCGAGCTCTACTCTGAGTTGAACATCATAACTATATGAATACAGATAGCGAAATCCCTTTTTGTTCTTCCCACCATATTTTCCTTTGAAGAATATGCATCAATATTTTGTATCAAGAGCAGTTTCAGTAACACTCAAAGTAGTTGACCAAAAACCAAATTTAAAACTCAAATGCACATGAAACCATGACTGTGACCATGTGCAATTCTACTAACACCGTATGTCGTTGCCACTTTACATCATATCCCTATATCAAAATATTTCTCCATATTTTCATATAATACCTGTGGGTAACATGTTTCCATTTATGTTACCAACACGTCACTTGAAATATTTGTAAACTGAAATACTGAATAATTGATACATGTCGAAGTGATTCTTCCCAGCTCCCTTCTTTCTTTTTCTTACCTTTACTTCCTCTTCCATTTTCCTGTTTCTTTCTTTCTCTTGCCTTCTTCGTCTTTTGTACCTTTGTCTCCCTTTTTTTTTTTAGTCCATCCTTAACATTCAGTCCATTAGTGTATCAATTAATGGGCGCTTTACTTTCGTACTTCACATTCAAACTGCTAATATGTGTCAGTCCTCATATTATTGCTTTCGACTCGACACGTGCACGTCTTAATCCCAAGGTTAACAACTCACTTTTCCTTTGAGCACTCCACACCACATTACTATGAATGTGAAATCCTTAAACACATTCGAGAAAATATATACTCTGCACTTCTTTTCCAATCACCTTAAATAGCAACAACCAAGTTGTTTCCGATCCTAAATTGCCTTGGGTTTCACAAATTCTACGTACTCAATATTTTTGTTCACCAAGATAACCATCACTCATCCAATTAGGCCTTCAACTATCACACTAAGTCTCGTCGATCAGATATCCAATTCAACATACACAATTAACTTCTCCAAAATGACACATTTCTCAGACTAACTTTCTTTATAGTGTCATTTGTCTTCATACTGCAATCAAGTTTTCGTTGAATCTCCACTTCAGTTGACAGGAAATAGTCTTCCATCGAGTGGACAAATAACTTATCAATCCATGTAGTAGGTGTCTCTCCAAACCTTGGGAATGACTAATCATAACTCAAGGTTCAATATGAACTTTATAACCTCTGTACTTTCAATAATTTAACAAATTCACTTATTTTTCACTTAGTCACCAGGGCAACAGCTACATTACTCTTCATATGAAACCAAAATGTTTACTGAGACTACAATCACTTGGTGGTTGTTATGTACCCAACATTTCAACTTCACTTCAATATCTACCAGCCTTGTACTTCAGTAATTGAATTACTCTACGTATGTGAATACTAATGTACAACACCTGTAGCTTCACCATTCCCAACCAACTAAAGTAAAAATTATCCAAACAGAAGTTTCCTTCCAATCTTACCAATTTTGTGTTTAAAGTATAGTGTCACATAACTAAGGATCGTACTTAGAATTCCAACTATACTCAGAAATGACCATGAAATATCAAGAATCATTGGTGTGCACAATAAACATGCAGTGATCAAGCAACTCCAAAATACCAACCTTTCCAACTTAAATCTCATCTCAGTTTCCAGTGAACTACACCACTCCTTTTAATCGTTTGCTAAGTCTCAAACACCAATATAAATCCATTGAAGCGCCATACTGTCATCGGCGAATCCATTCCTTATTTACTTTTGTCAATTAGAGTCGGAACTCTGTCTGTCATCCCATTGCAAAACATACTAAGTCCTTAATCCACGTGTCGTTTCGATTATCGAATACGTGGACAAAGTACTATTTTCTACTTATGTGCAACACCCTCTAATCGTGAAATGAAAACAAAACGAAACGTATCGCGTCCTTTGTTCTGCCGACTAAAAATTACTTAGCGAGCGTAACTAAACGATAGGACTCTAAAGATCCTCAACAAAAAAACAAACTTCTCAAATTGAGTAAAACATTTAAAAACAAACAAGGAAATTCTTTTGAACTCTTTTGAAAATAGAATAACTTTATAAAATTGCCGAAGAATGATAACAATAGTTTAAAGTAGGAAAACTTATGCAATTTAAAATAAATAGATAGAAGCGCTATCTTCGGAAAAGATTTACACCTAATTGCAGAGGTGATGATCTTAACCTAAGATACAAGAACCGAGCTCTCATCTGCAACTAAGAACTTCAAGGATTCTTTAACGCTTTTGTATTAAAAAGTAAATGTCTCAAATATAGAATTAGACTAGAGTGGTTGCATTCGAAAATGCCATCCAACCCTAGACTTCCTCTAGATGGATAAGTAAAATGACCAACAAACTTGTTGAACCCAAAACGATGGAAACATTTCAAAATCATAAGGAACATGATAAAATAAATAATATCATTTGAAACCAAAATCAGAATTGTATAAAACCAAAACAAATTGAGAATTGGAAATCCCATTTGGTAACAAAATTGTCGTCTCTCGAGTACTTAACAAAAACTATCGGATCTCGATCCCTTAACACCTTAGAGCAATTCTAACTTAATGTCTAATAATACTAAACCTTCACAGATCCTGGGTTTCTAATCCCCGGTTTGCTCTGATAACATTCTGTCACGCCCCGGAACCGGTGTCGGTGGATTTTAAGCACCGAAATTCGAATCCGAGGTGTGAGCGTTGAAAAGTAAAATAAAGAAAATACAAAACTGAAAACTTTTCTGAAATCATTAAAAATAACAAAATCTTCCAAAACCTAACCAAAATCGAATTCCAATTATACCAATGTGTAGAACTCAACGAGAGGATCGAGTTTGATACCTCAATCGAAGCTAGAGATCGCCGGAGTCGCCGGAAATTCCAGAAAACCCGCCGGAAGCCCAAATCTTTCTTTCTTCGATTCTCTCTCCAAAATCAACGATTTGGGAAGCTAAGACCATGGATGAACTCGCCTCACTGAGACGAAGCTAAAGGTACCAGACTTAGTCGCCGTCGTGGCCAGAATCAGAAAGTGACATCGGCGCTGCCACTTCTTCTCTCCTCCGTTTCTCTCTTGTCCGGCGTCGCCGTGACTAGCCGTGACCACCGTTGGACTCGTCGGGCCGAGACGAAGAATACGGGACCGGTGCGGCGCCGTGAAGTGGCCGGAATCAGAAAAAGCCATCGGAGCAGTCCGAGCTTCTTCCCGTTGTTCCTCTCTGTACAGACGTCGACTTGGTAAACCACCACCGCCTTTGAATTCGCCGTGCCAAGGCGAACACAAAGAAGCCGGCCCGGCGTCATGAGACGGCCGGAGAAGGAAGATGGTTCTGGTGGTGTCGCGGCAGAGGAGAGGGGAGAGTCGCGGGAACCTTCTGAGTTTTTCCCCAAACTAATCCATCCTATAAACTTTAATCTGACGGTCTAGATCAAACGGTGATTTGATCTACGGTCCTGATTGCACCGCTATAATTTCCAATTTCCAAAAACTATTTTTCTTAATTCTCAACCTTCCAAAAATCAAAATAAATAGCTCGGTGTCCGAATAATTCCACGAAAATTCCTATGAACTCATAACGACGTCTACTTTCTGATTGTGACTTCAAAAATAAAATGTCTCCAACTTTAAAATTCAGGATCTCACAACATACATTGCCATTAATTTGTCTAGAAATGTTATCAAGCTCAACAAATTCAACCAACATAAATCAAAACATGCTCTTCAATTGATAAGGTATTCATATTCTAGACAATGAACATATTAATATCACAATCAAAGTTCATAAACTTCACAGTAAATCAATACATCATCATGGGCTAGGGCGCACAACCCTATCCCCCAACCTTAAGGACTACTCACAATTCATTGTAATAAACATCATTAATCCGACAGATGAAAGCATATATAAATACAAAACTAAAGTGAGAAAGAGTTAAAAATTGCTTAAGGGTAGTAGCTAGCAGCTCCTTCGTGACTCTAAAGATATGTGCAAGCCTCCTCTCATTCTTCTCTCCTCCTTCAAGCTCTAGCAAGTGTTTAGCTTCTGATTCCTTGCTCCTCTTGATAGACTATAACTTTTTGTGATGGAAATGTGATGGAATGGTACTAGATATGTATTATGGATGTAGATGGATATCTCTGGAACAGCTCTCATGAAGGAATGAAGTGGATTTGAGTGGTGGAAGGGTGAGAAAATAAAGAGTACGTTCATGGCTGAACTCGATAAACGGATCACCGGTAGACTGGGATGTATTTTCAGAGTGCTTTTGAGAGAGTTCCTTTGGCTCAAGTGTGTGTATGAATGGATCCCCCTACATAATGGATGATGGATGTGCTATGATAGATCAGTTATGATGTATTAAGCGATAGGGGAAGATAAAACATAGGAAAAGAAATACAAAGAGTGGGAATGTGAGGTGGTAAAGAGACAAGGTTAAGTGGAGTGAGATTAGTGGAGGGATGTATTTGATTCTAATTGCAGCAGCTACACATGTGTGCAGGTGGACATGTGTCTCCATCATGGGTGGTGGTTGGTGGTGGTTCGCCAGAAAAGTCACTGGAATTCGAAATTTGACATTTTGAACATTCTCTTCAAAATGATCATGGTAATCATGGGCATCTTCTTCCGAAACTTGACTTGAGTGATCTTGATGTCCCAAAAGTCAAGATTAACTTTTCGTCATTTTCTCGAAAAATGTGTCACATGTCCTTAAATGCATCTTTTGCCCCATATTACTCCAACTCACATACAAAACCTAATAACATGGTGTTTGAGCCCAAAATATTTTGGTCTAAATCTTTTTAGACCTGCTGTCATGGGACCAAAACACATGGTCCACTTCACGTGAATAAGCCCAAATGAGGAAGAAAAATCTTTGCTAATGAGGCCAAAGGTAGTGGGATGATCATTAAATATTTAAACCTACTACTTTAATTAAATTAAGGAAAGTGGAAAGCATGAACCATATTCAGCTCACCAATAGTGCAAGGAGACTTTCTTGGCCTAAAACTTGTCGTATTGGGATAACTCTATGAATTTGTTCATTTGCCCGTTAATGGGGTTTGGTGGAAGAGTGATTTTGCCAATAAGTGTTAGAACTAAGAGATTAGTTCCGACAGAAGAATCCACTTTGCGAAATTAACATTTAATAAAATGTTAATTTAATAAGAAAAGTCTGTATACTTACAAACTAAACAATCTAAAGCGGATACTAATATCGAGGCCTAGTGATTGCAGAGGCACAAAAATAATATCTTGCGAAGGAATTCAAGATTTGGGATCTTCAATTCAAAGCACTAACCTAATGAAATGGCATGTTGATTGTGATTGATAAACACACTAATACCTTTTAGGTATTAGAAAATAAAGAGGCTTTACATATCAACATAAGTTACGGACGCCGACGTTCGCTGCAGCAAGCTACGGACATGAATTTCCACGACAACAAAATTGGTTGTTGTGGAATAGCACATAAGATTCCGCACAATCAATTGTTGCGGAATGCCACGGGAGATTCCGCACAATCAATTGTTGCGGAATGCCACGGGAGATTCTGCAAAATCAATTGTTACGGAATGCCACGGGAGATTCCGCAAACCATATCATGAGGCCAAATTTAGCCTATTCACCATCTAACTTTCACACCTTCCTTTCACTTTCCCAGAATGAAAATAAGAGAGATAATCTTTTAAAGAGATTATGGCAGACAAAGTGGTGTGAAAGTCGTCTAATCAAGACATTTCTCTCATGTGAATAGTCTAATACGATTATTTAATCAATCAATCTTTGATCAATTATAACCATTCACTACGAGAAAGCCTATACTAGTGTGCTACAAAGTCAAGATTATGTTGGTTAAAAGATGAATCATATCAGATTAGTTGGTTAAAGAATTCCAACAAGTGGAATTACAGATGGATTCATGACAACCTTCATGACAACCTTCAATTCCTCACAAACTACTTGCCTGATGACCAAGTAGTATTAAGCCTATATAACGGGGCTTTGCACAACATAAGAAAGAACAACTCAATCATCTACAAACACACAAACTACTCGCAACGAGTATCTTGTCAGCCCCTTGGGCTACTTCAGTAATTGCACGAACGCTTGCGACTGCAACTACTAAGATGAGAATCTGCATGCACGCTTAGCGAATGCAATCCTCATGCCTGCTAACCTGCGACACCGCACTTGCGACTGCAGCACCGCAGCACACAATCTTTACCTTGGCGCAATGCTCTGCTAGGGATCACGTTCCTGGTATCGATTGGTAAAACTCGAAAGAGCTTTACAACAAAAAGTCCTTGTATCAATAAGGCATGTACAAGAGCTTGAACATGAAGATATCCCTCTTCATGTGACAATCGTGACGATAAGAAGTCAAGACGAGCGCGTAACCAACAACAACAACTACAAGACAAACTTGCACCTACTTGGTGCTGGCACGCCTGCAGCAACACACGAGCCAAAAAAGGGACGGTTTGATTCCGCGTCAAACACATGAAAACACACATTAAATGAGACAAATGACCTTCGGAGTAGCTTAATTCTCATAATTAGGAATACAATTTGCATGACAAATATGTGCAAATCACCCATTGCAACTATAGCTGAACAGAATAAGGAAAACATATATAAGAAGTTTCCTAGGCCTTAAACTCCAGAGACTTTTGATGAGTGGAGTGGCAACATTAGTATTATTAGAGCCCCGAGTTCATATTTTTTTAGTTGAAGTTCTACGTGTCTCGTACTGTCTATATTGGGCTTATTAAAAAGTAGCTAAAACTTATTTAAGTGTCATCAAACCAAATGGTCGTAGAAAAAATTAAGCAATGTGATTTGATACAATTTTCATTAATTGAATTAATTAAGACAGCAACTAAGATAACACACATGTATCCGTTATTGGATGAATTAAAATTTGTATATGCTAATTTAATATATAAATTTGACTAAAATTTGCATATAAAAATTTGTATATGCTAATTTAATATATAAATTTAATATATAATTTAATATATAAATTTGTATATGCTAATTTAATATATAAATTTAATATATAAATTTGACTTGCTAATTTTATATAGTTCGTTCACCTACTCAATTGATTCTTTATTCAATTGTACTCAATTGTCTTTGGATTTAAATCAATCTTAACTGCCTCATTATTCTCCACTCTTGAATTTAAATATAATAGCAGTTGATTTTATATTCAGTCTATAATTATATTACCACACATACAACTCAAAGGGTCAGAAAGAACTAGTTAGGAGAGAATAAAGAAATACGTCAAAAACCCAATTAAGCTAATTAATTAAAAGGTCATGTTGAGGAACCTTCCTATAATATGAAGTTTCTCCAAAGTGGAAATTTCTGCCATGTTTTAAGCATGTCATGCTTGGACACGTGGTATACTTGGATGCCCTTGGATGATGTCCCTCCCCCACCACCCCCCTTGCAAATGCATCTCATAGCCCCAAACACGTTATGCCACAAACATGGAAGGTGCACCCCTCCAAAGTAGCTACCAATCAATTAATAAGACAATCAAACAACATCACGATTACTAACGCCAACAAGCTACCTCAATTTTTAATTTTTTTAAGACTCAATTTTTAATTCAATTTGGTACCTGAACTATTACGAAATGTATTTTTTGGTACCTACAATTTTTTTTATCCAAAATGGTACCTGAACTATTGTGTCGTTATCCAAAATGGTACCTCCGTTAATTTGATCGTTAAGTATGGTCCAATTATGTACCATTTTAGGTAATGACACAATAGTTCAGATATCATTTTGGGCAAAAAAAATTATAGATATCAAAAAGTATCTTTCGTAATAGTTCAGGTACCAAATTGGGTTTTTACCTTAGTCCAATTAGTGCGCCACGTAGGCAAACTTAACAACCAAGTTAACGGAGGTACCATTTTAGGTAATGGTGCAATAGTTCAGGTACCATTTTGGGTAAAAAAAATTGTAGGTACCAAAAAGTATATTTCACAATAGTTCAAGTACCAAATGAGGTTTTTACCCATTCTTAATTCTAATTTTTTTTTTTTTACTAAGGTCAAGGTATCTCAAATGCTTCCTATGCCCAAGGACTAATCTCTGCGGTGCATGTGATGAAATGTTCCAACTATATATGCATTGCAGCATAGTGCCCAGCCACTTTAATGGCTTCGTGAATCGAACTCAGGCAGGGGGTTCCCACGTTGGAAGCTGATCCACTAGGTCATTTGCGGTAGTTCTTAATTCTAATTAGATACATTTATGTGCTAGTTATTGTTTTAATGATAAGTAAATCAGCTGATCGAGTATGTCAAACCCCGTTTAATTTGGAAGACAAGAATGCATGTAGATTGACTTCTTGCATTTTTCTCGTGAATAGCGAAAGATCTTGGATAATAATTGATGATATGTAGTTATGTACAAAGCTACGGTAATTGAGCATGCTTTTATTGTCCAAAAAAATAATATTCGAGCATGCTTTTACCTTCACATAATTTTGAAAAAAAAACAAATAAAAGATAAACCAACCTTATTTTATTTCTAGTGAACAATAATCTCCATTTCCACAACTGTTACTTGCATCAACCACCACCTCCACCACCACAACCGCCCCCACACCCACCGCCTGCATCACCACCACCACATCCGCCGCCCCCGCCAGCATTACCACTGCTACGCCTCTTTTTCTTGTGTGATCCACAAGCAATTATCACCATTGATATGAGTGAGAGGAACAAAACAATCATAAGGCAGACCAAAACCAGGCCCCCTGTGTTTCCTGGCGTGATACCCTCCTCACGCCCACCACCAAGAACAACATATTTTCTAGCCATTTTTTCTTTTCAATGTATGTATGGGTTACAGATTTATTTAGTAGCTATAGGATATATAACATGCATCCAAGCATATATATAGATATATATATATATATATATATATATATAAACTGGTTTTGGCATCAACTTCAAACTTTCCAAGCTGTGGCCGGTTACGTACATATGGTTGACAATGTCTTGGCTGTGCAAAACTGAATACTTCTTGGAAATTTCACTTGAACATATTTTGAACTGGCATGGGTTTGGGATCGGATCAATTGCAAATATATAATTTACTAAATTTAGGACTTTCCAGGAATTGATCATGTAGTTAACGGGTTAAAGTGAAATTTCACTTGAATTTAAGCTATTTTGAAGTTGCATATTATTTTGATATCTTATTATATAGAATTGTAGACAAAAGAGTATTTAAGTAGAAAAAAGTTTATATGAGGTGACCCTAGTTATTTGAAGTCCTCAGCCTTCTCTTTCACGACCAAAACCAGATCTCTCTCTCTCTCTCTCTCTCTCTCTCTCTCTCTCTTCCACCTTCTATATGTCCTTCTCTCTCCTCTCTATGTGCTAGTTTATCTCGCCCGTTTTGGGATCCCAGTCATGGACGGTTTGATCTTTGGTTCGGCTGAGTTGGGGAACTCGATCGATGATTGCTTCGGTGGTGGATTCATGTAGCATGGCAAAAGATGATAAGGGAGGAGATGATGTTGGGTTTACTTTGCTGATGAGGTGATGAATTAAACCAGATTTGGGTATCTGGGTTATAATGGTTATAGAGCAAAAGCAAATTCTTAACTAGAAATTTTCGGGCTAAATTTTGTAATCCAATCAAGAAAATTTAAAATACATAAATTTTAATTACATAGAATTTAAATACATAAACTTTAAAATCAAAATCAAAATTCAGATTCCAAACAGGACCTAAGATGATTCGTATAAGGATCAACCTTAGATTTAGCCGAAGATAAAGTTTCAAGGTAAGAAAGAAATTGAATTTGACTGATTAGAGTGATTAGAGCATCTCCAACAGTTTCTCTAAAAAAATTTTATTATAGGGAATCAAAAATTAAAATCTTTATAATTTTTCTTCCGTCGTTCCAACAGTTTCTCTATCATATTCTCTATAATTTATTATTTACAATTAAATATGGTATTATTTTTAAATTTAAAAAGTATAATCAAATAATTAATGATGAAAATGAATATATTTGGAAAGATGAAAGAGGAGAGGGTAAAAATTTCTAAAAAGATGTTTCCCTATAATTTTAGAGTTTGTTGTAAATATAGGCATTTTTATTTTCTCTCTCATCACTATCTCTAAAATAGAGATATGTATAGGAAATCTGTTGGAGTAAAAAAAGACTCAATTTTTCCTAAACTAGAGAAAAAATAAATTATAGGGAAGCTGTTGGAGATACTCTTAGATATTGAATTTAAAACAAAGGTCTCATGAGTACTCTTAGAGGACAATTCGACCCATTATTAATTAGAGCACAACAACAAATTTTATCAGCATGCTCGCGCTCTCGTCTAATTGGTTAATTAACTACCTAGAATGTATTTTCAACTTTATATTTGTATAGGTCAACTCCTTGTGATCTTGCATGATTTCAAATGTTTGGTTGGCTACTCTATTTGGTTACAAGGAGACTTTTGGCCCACGGGAGGGGGAGGAGGCGCCAAATTTGAGAAATGTGGGGATAGTCAAAGATGGGACTCAAACTTGGGTTTGAGCGGAGATGGTCACTGCCCTAATCTAATTGAGCTATACCCACTACTTTTTAGTTGGCTACTCTTCAGTACGTAATAAACTAGTAATTGATAGAATTTGTCTTTCAATATTGTTATTTTTAATTATTGCTCTTAAATTGGCTTCCCTTTATACTTTATTTGTTTCATGGATTTAAGACTCATTAACAGGAAACTAAAAATGAATATTTTTAACAAAAATAATAGATAGTTTCATTTTGCTCTTTATATTTATGAGCCATATTGCTAAAACTTAAAATATAGAGTCACTTAGAAGGCTGGTGCAATTGCTAAAATAACTGAAAAACTAAACATTCTCTCTAAAATAGTTAAAGAGTTAAGATAGAAAGTCTACTAAAGATGCTCTAAGAGTAGACTCTCTATCTTAGCTCTTTAGTTATTCTAAGAGCATCTTTAGTCAACTATCTATCTTAGCTCCTTGGCTATTTTAGAGAGCATGTTTAGTTTTTCAGCTATTTTAACAGCTGCACCAGCCTCCTAAATGATTCTCTATTTTAATTTTTAGCAATATGACTCCTAAATATATTGAGCCAGATGAAACTATTTATTATTTTTGTTAATTTAAAATATTCTTTTTAGTTATTTTGTGTAATTATTAACTACACTTAAACTATTTTTTATTTATTAATAAATAAGTTAAATTCAATGGTAGCTAGAGTAGAGAACATTGATGCAGACATATTTTTAAATTGGCTAACCAAAATAACTTTGTAGCTACTTTAACAAAAAATTAGTTTAAAACTGGCTAGCATTACTAAAGATGCTAAGATAATTTTTCTTTCTCATTTCTCAGTATTAATTACACTATTTAACATTTTATTACACTATTTTTATCACTAAATTAATCCTATAGGGAATCTTAAATTCGAATTTTCTTTTATATATTATTTATTATTGATTTCATTCCTTAGTGTTACCAAAGGAACAACTTTGCTAAAAAATTCATTCCGTGAATTAAATGAGACATTTAATTTATCGCACTTTATTCTTTCGTTTTTTTTTTGAGCAATGATTCTTTCGCTTTTATTCTTTTCATAAATTTAGCATGTTATTTACAGTTCATACTAAATCTAGAGATAACTCTAAATCTAAAGAAACCAAAGAGATCATCCTAATAATAACGGTAACATGGTCACAAGTAACATGTACATATTATCTTCTTTTTTTAATTCTCATTCATCCTCATCGGTCGGTGAGATTTGAACACATGGTAGTGGTTCTAACAAGTTGGTAAATACTAGAAAAGAAATTAACCTTTGATCGGAGCTCTTAGGTTTTTCTCTCAAAGGTTGGGTTTTATCGCGTTTGCTTGTTGGATCTCGTCCGGCGGCACCTCCGAATCGGTGATGGCCTGTGGCCTTGCCGGTGAGGAATGGTTTCTGCCGGACGGGTGGATGGTTAATTTGGTAAAGGGGAGGAGGAGCGGTTATCTCCTATGGCTGGGTGTTCGAAGTGATGCCGGCGATTCTCAATTTGGTTGTCCCGATCTTCACAATTTGCGGTGCTTCCGACGATCTTCTACTATACTTCTGATTTGCGTTGATTCCGGAGGGAGAAACATGGTTGCAAATATTGGTTTTTGGTGGGGTTTTGACGGGGGAGATTTGGGGTGTTGGTGGAGGAGCCTTGGGGTGGATCTGAGGTTCTTGAGAGGGGGATGGAAGTGGTGGAAGGATTGGATTTGGCTGGATAGGAGGTGGATCTTGCAGCTTTGGATCATCTTTCGGGGCCACTTGCAGTCTAGATTTGATGTGGAAGAGAGTGATGGGGCTAGCTTTCATCAGGCGGCGATGGCTATTGGTGGGTCGACGACGGAGTTTTGGCAACCGGTGATGGGTCACAACTGTTTCATTTTGTTTTTTCTTAGGATTTTGTTTTTTGGCTTAGTTTTTTTGTTAGGTTTAATAAGTCCCTACTCTTTTGAACTAGGGTTTAGGGGTATTGGTTCTGGTGCTGCGCCATTTTTGTGGCTTTGGGAACTCTATGATCTAAATTCGGTGTTTTTTTGTTATCATCGTGATGGTGAATTGCCTTTGCACGTGGTCTGGCTATGTTGGAACATGGTGCCTTCGAGGGTGATTTGGTTCGTCTTAATGTTGGTAGCGAGGTTGTATCGTAACATCTGGGATTGGTTATCTCTCGTTGTAGCCCGTAGGTTTGGGCGTAAAAATTGGTTAAGGGTTGGACCTATTTGGTTCATGGATGTCATCAGTCGTGACGGACCCGTAACTATAGATCTTGGTTGGATTGTGTGTCGTGGTGTTGTTGCCATCGATGTTCAGTCCTTTGCGTTGTAATTCGTTTGGTTATTAATATAAGTTCTTCTCCTCAAAAAAAAAAAAACACATGGTAGTGTTAGTTATACCAATAGTCCAATATACAACAGGCGCGGCTACATCTCACCGGCCCCAAACATTAGAATATGTAAGATATATGGAGAAAAAAAAAAGGAAAGGAGTTAAATTCTAAACTATCTATTTTTGCTCGAAATCTAAGTTGTGCTTCACCAAATTTTTTCCAAATTAGCAGCAGTTAGATTGGACCCAATAAATATGCTTCAAAGCAGCAACCACAAGTGTATTGTTCTAATCGTTGGCTAATGATTCATTTTCATAAATGGCATTTTCTTTAAGAACAAAAATTATTTGTCAACCAATTGGTAAAATGAAATTCCCGAGCCAAGTGGCCCAAGTCCTCATAATATATTTTGGAACATGAAAATGAAGAATTAGTTCAATATCATGTTGAACCCCAAAAAATCATGAGGCATGCCTTATATCTGCATATTTTAAATCCAATAAAAATCTGTATACGCAATGACACCTGAAAAAAATGATAACGTTATATACTTTTTTTTCATCGAAATTCACCATGCAAACTTGTCGAACTTGTCATGCCACTACCATATTTTTGGGGCCAGGGCCGGCCCGAGTTTTTTGGGTGCCCTGTGCAAAAATTAAAGTTTAGAACTTTTTTTGGGTGTGAAATTAACAACCCATATTTGCCATAACTACCCTCATATTCTTCTTTCTTTTTCTCTCCGTTGCTGTTCTCTTCTGCTCTGTCCCCTGTCAACAAACAAATATGATCTCAATCAACTCAAAATCAAATGGAACGTCTTTTTTTTTCTTTTCGAGCATGATTTCCACACTAAACTCAAACATCTGAATAAAATTTGTACTGTACATCTTTAAAATATGCTATTTATCTTCAGGACCATTTTTAATGACAATCCCAGAAATAGTGTCATTCATTCCCTTTACCTGTCAAAAATTTTGGTGTTTCATTATGGAATGATGGATCTCACCTTGGTACAGGTTCGGCCTTCAATAAGGATTTAAATAGGTAAGAACTTTCTACGTCCATTATGCAAAAATAGTTTTAAAAATAATGTAATAAAATGGAATGACATTAAACACACACAAAAAAAAAACCAAAAAGTTTCTCTCGGATGTGAGCGCGGCTTTCCAAGTTTGCAAGAACGTGCGTGTGCAAGAAGGCTGGTTTACAATATTTGTCAAAAAAAAAAAAAGAGGCTGGTTTACAATAATTTACTTTTTAACAACTTTTGTATGTCTTACTGAAAAGAAAATGCATGGGTATATCTTACATGATTCCAAGTTTCCAACTATGTAAAGATCTACAACCATCTATTTTCTAACAAACGCCACCTCCACCGCCACCTCCACCTCCACAACCTCCACCTCCACCACCACCACCACCACCTCCACCTCCACCTCCACAACCACCACCTCCACCACCGCCTCCACCGCCACCACAATTGGCTCCTCCAGCACCACCACCATCAGCTCCTCCACCTCCACCATCGGCTCCTCCATCTCCACCACAACCAGATCCTCCACCTCCATAACCTCCACCACCGCGGCCCTTTTTCTTGTTTGATCCACAAGCAAATATGGTCATTGATATAAGTGAGAGAGACATAAGAACCATGCAAACCAAAAGCAGGCCGCCCGAGTTGTCTGCGAAGATGTTCAGATCTACTCCCACTCCATGACCACCACCACCAACAACAACAAAATTTCTAGCCATTTTTTGGGTCTCGATGCTTTACAATATTAGCTATATGAACAAATGTTATGTTCAAATACAACCTAAGATTATATATATATATATATATATAGGATTTTCAAGCATAAATGTATACATGTGCGTGTTGAATTACAAATTTTAAATTCCAAGACGTACTATTCAAGTTATTTGAATTAGTCTTCTGGGTATGCAAAACTGAATTGTTGCTTAGAAATTTCAATTATTCACAACTGGATCTGCAGATGCAGATAGCCAGATATTTTTCCCAGAAATTTTACTTAATGCCCCTGATAGTGAAAGGAAGGTCTAGTTTGAAGAATAAAAAACTCTAGTCCAAACGGTCAATATGATGCAAGGTTAAAAAAATTCCCGATTTGGGCCGATTAATCCCCGATTAATCGCTGAAAGGCGGGTAGCCGATTCGATTTATGCTCTATCGGCTGGGCAAATCGGACTGGAAAAAATGGGTCAAAAAATCGGCCAAAATCGGCCACAATGAAAAAATCGGGATTTTTGTTTTTCAGTCATCATTCATTACCGATTCCTTTCTCGCCTCCATCACGAAAGAAAGAAAAAAAAAAGACTGACTCTCTCTCTCTCTCTCTCTCTCTCTCTGGTGCATCAACCTTGACTCTATCCTCGGTGACTTCCGGCCGCTGAGAAAGAAAGAAAAAAAAATAGAGGAAGAAGTTGAATAGAAAATGATCGGAGAAGAGGGAGGGAGAGGATTTTGCAGAGAAGAAGAAGAAGACAAGTGAGAGGGAGAGCAAGAGATTCCCCCGACAAAAGGAAAAAGAAAGAATAAAACAAAAAAATAAAAGTGAGAGAATGTGATTTAATTCACAAGAAAAGTCAAAGTCAGCCGGAGAGAGAGAGGTACGTATGAGATTAATTAAGGATTGGTGTTGCCGTGGTGGTACTGCACATGCAATGATGATTGGTGAATGGTGAGAGATAGAATATGTGAGATGATGTTGTGGGTAGGTGAAGTTTGAGAGATATTTTGTATTTATTTATTTATTTTGTAATAAATAAAATTAAAATAATAAAATAATAAACTGATTAATCCTCCGATTAATTCCCTAGGCGCTAATTTTCAGCTTACTGTTCGATTTCCGATTAGCGATTTTTTGAATTTTGATATGATGTAACACCAATAAATTCCATCCAACCAAAATATATGGATTTCTTGAATTTGAACTCCCAAGTATATATTGGCATGCATGAAATCTTGACATTAGTTTTCAAAAAAAAATATGATAAGATCATCCATAGATTTTTGTACCAAAAAAAAACAGAAAAAAAATCATCCATAGACAAGACATGTAAATATTTCCCAAGTCAAAGAATTTATTTAAGAAAATAATTCTCTGCTTGATATGCATGACATATAATCCACATGGCTCGCTCACTGCAGCATCAATTCCCTTTTATTAAAAAAAAAATTTAAGCAAATTTTAAGCAAAATGGAGGGGGGGGTGGAAGGAAGGAGTTAAATTCTAAACTCTCTATTTTTGCTCCACATCTAAGTTGTGCTTCGCCAAATTAGCAGCAGTTAGATTGGACCCAATAATTATGCTTCAAATCAGCAGCCACAAGTGTATTGTTCTAATCGTTAGCTCAAATGATTCATTTTAATAAATGGCATTTTCTTTAAGAAGAAAAATTATTTGTCAACCAACTGGTAAAATGAAATTCATGAGCCAAGTCCTCATAATAACTTTGGAAGTGGATTTATTTCTATAATCATGTTGATACCCAAAAAATTATGAGGCAGACCTTATGCACATTTTAGACCCAATGAAGATACACACACGCAACAGTACCCAAAAAGATGATAAAGTTATATATTTATTCATCATACAAATTCACCATGCAAACGTGTAATGATGCACATGTACCCAAGCCGGCCTCTACCATGTATTTTGGGCTTATAGAAGGGGGTATGGAACGTACCGAAACACATAATACTCATTTTTTATTTAAAATTTTCAATGATTCCGATCTTGAGCTCACAATCTAAGCCTAATAATTTAAATCAAAAACGGAATAAGTGAACAAAAGAATTGAGTCAACCTAATAAGGCAAGCCAGAACTCCATGCCAAAGGCCCATTTTTTCTTTTCTATCACCCTCGATCTCAGTAACCCAGCAACCTCAGCCTAATTTCTTGCAGTCACTTAGAACACGTAGTAACAGTTCTTATCTTAGGTGTCTCATCTCTTGAATAAGATAAGATTTAAGCATTAGTACAGAAAGAAATTTTCTTTTATCATTAAATAAACATTATCTAAACAACCTAAAATCCTCTTATGAAGCCTATAAAAGGAGGAGGCTAGCAATGGAAAAGGAATCCAATAAAAACACCCAAACAATCAATCATAGAAGCACATACCAACCAATGGTGGATCCAGGATGAAAAAGTTGGGTGGGCTAATCTTCAGAGTAATTTTTTTTAATATGAAGATATTAAAGCTTGTATTTGGTGAAGTTTCAAGGTTAAATTGCAGGTTTGCAATCATGGTTTTTAGTATGTATTAAAGAAAGGGAAAACCAAAGAAACGGAGAAGAAACTCAAAAAGAAGAGAGTGAAGACAGATGAAAATAAAAAATTATAATAGTTAAATGTGGTAATTAACTTATTGTACATGTGTTGAGCGATAATAAAATGGACAAAGGTTTTTTTTATAATAACAATGGTGGACAAAGGTTTTTTTTTTTGGAAAGGTTTAGGCGGGCAACATGGTTTGGTGTACAAAAATTTATCTCTTTTCTCTCTTTCTCCACAACTCTTGTCTTCTTGAATATCTACTGTAATATGAATATCGAATGTAATATAAGAAAGTAGAGATCGTTACCCACAGGAGATTGTTTTATTTGCTAATCTATGTCACGAAAATTAAATAATATATACAACAAAATTTATTTACAAAAATATACAATATATACAAAAGTGTTTTTCGGTTTTTGAAATGATCGAAAACAAGAAATAAATAAAAGAAAATATTTTTGGATTTTTGTTTTTGAAAATTAAACTAAACAAAAATAGTACAACAAACATTACACACTCTTGATATGTTAACCTATAACTTCTTTTCAATTAAATGTCGCTACTCAGACTAAGCCAATGACATGTTGCACTTAATCTATTGTTCTCTCTTACTTGGTATGTTAGGTGCATGGCATGTACTCCCTAACTTAGCTTCTAAAATGCAACCTATAATGACATGTTCATAGATTCAACATTAAGAAGTCATTAAGCATAAAGAGAACGAGTAACGCTAGGCAACTTCGACACTGGTGTTGTTCTAATTGTCTAGAAGATGATTTATATAACGATAGCCTACACCGTTATTTGCTACTTCTAGAATAGATGATGATATGGCGGTCCACATATACTCATAGCAATAAAACCCTAACATGTTTACTATGTTCGCGACCACAGTAAACAAACTAGAAATTTATCGATGACAAAGCAATGAATCAAACAAACATTCAATAACCAATAATTTATAAATTAACGTTAATACCAAGAGTAAAAAGGTTTAGGGCTAAACCCTAAATTATTACACAAAATAGAAAATATAGTTTTAAACAAATATTTACACAATAACAATTACCCAAATTTATTCACACAATATTCAAATGCGGAAATTAAAATTAAACTTAAACAAATATAATAATTAAACGAGTTTGGGTAAAATGTTACTGATGTGTCCATGAAAATGGACACTTGTCATCGGGTACAGGTGGACGACTCAACCATGTGCTCAGAAACTGAACACTGCCGTTCAGGTGCAGGTGGACGGCTCAGCTATAGTAGCGGGGTTGACGGTGGAACTTGTCTGATCCGTCTTTGGATGTGGCGGGTGTCCAAAGTAAATGGGCCCAACAAGACCTGGGTCCAAATAAATCTTTGGATTGCTGTGGAAGTGAAATGAGAGCCCAACCCGGATTGGATTTGGGCCTGCTGATGGGTTTGAAGAGCAATTGGGCCTGCTTGGTCAAAGCCCAAGTCAAATTTGACTTTTGACTTAGACTTTTTATTTCTTTCTTTCTTCTTTCCCGTGCTTCTCTTTGCTTCTGGATTTCCTCATCTGTTAATTTATTTTCTTCTTATCCTCAAAGTAGAGAGATGCCGAGAGGGAGCACAGAGATGAGGCTTGGGTCGGCGGCGCGGAGCAAGGGCTCGATGGCGGCGCAGCTTAAGAAAGCGGTGGTGACTGGTGATTAACAGCAGCAGCGGTGGAGATCGATGGCAGCAGATTTGGGAGCGTCGGGCTCGAGGCGGACGGCGCCGGTGTTGGGTAGAGGAAGAACAGAGCGGCGCGGCAACGTGGTTGTGTGATGGCTGATTTGTATGTTATTTGCATACAAATTAGGCCTCTAATCACTCTAGCAATGCTAATCCAAGGGTCATTTAGTGTCTATAATCCTTAAATTGCACCATTGTAGGTTACATGAGCATTGGATGGATATCAAGAGCGAAATGACGCATTTTGGAACTTTTAGTGGATTTCCGGCAAAAGGACGAAAAGTTAACCCGAGGACCAAAAGTCAACCCGTGGTCAACCCCAACTTTAGAGCGTCAACGAGTCAACATGAAGTCTCAGATGTGAGTCGCAAGAGAATTCCAGAAATTTGGTCAAAAGTCAACTTTGATCAACTCCGAGGGTCGTTGTCAAAGTCAAGACGAAGTCAACCTTGTGACTCATCACCAAAGGATTCCAAAAATCAGCTAAGGACTATGCTAGATATGGTGAGGTCACACATTGATTATTCCTCTCTTTTATTCTCATGTGATTTTACCACATTGCCCTTCATTAAACTTTTTAGCCATTGGATCTAACCATACTTCATCTTAGAGCATCTACAATGCGGACTTATATTTGAGTCCAAAAAGAGGATGATGCATCCACAATGGATCAGAATAAATCGGACTCAAATGTGCCTGAGACTCAAATATAGGTCTTGTTCTTGCCAAATATAGACCAAAGCTAGACTCATTTTGCTAGGTCCTACCACGTGCAAACCAAATGGAGAGAGAAAGAGTTTGTGCAGACTTTGTCTACAAGCAAGTGGCAAATTAAGGGTGATGATTGGCCACCTCAATTCAAAATCAACGGCACATATATGCCATTGGATTAAAGAATGGGGTTGAGTTAAAAAAATTTAACAATTATATATATATATATATTGAGTCCAAAAATAAGTCCTCCACCATTGTAGGATCAAATAAAAGTAAGTCTTTTTGCACACTATTCAGATGAACTCATATTACTATTCCGACAAAATTAAACTCAAATTTGAGTCTAAAAAATCAGTCTTCACTGCTGATGCTCTTAGCCCTCCATTCTTTTCCCTTTTGCTTATATATATATACCTAGTTTATCTCCTATCTTTCATCTTTAGCTAGCCACCACCACCCATCATTCTCATTTCCTCTCTACATCCTCTATACCATCATCCATCTTATTGCTAGAGATCCTCACCAATTCGATCATCAAGGGACATCATCAATTAAGATCCAAGGAGAAGCAAGAGAACCATCTATTCATCATTCATCATCCTTACTGTCTCTTGTACTTATGTTTAATGCTTTAATTTGTAATTCAATGATGTCTATTTTGATGATTAGTGAGTAGTTTACTTTGTTGGGGACTACGGTTGTGTGCCCTAGTCCAATGTGACTATGTGATGCATTGATTCATGAATAAAATGCCTTTGTGATTGTATGAATATGTGTGCTTACCTATTTCAATATGTGTTGGTTGCTTGTTCTTAAAATTTACCACCTCTTTGGCATGTTAACTAATCTATCTTGATAGGATTGTGTGAGATTGGTAACCTCACACACTCAAGGAAATTGGAAGCATATGTGATGAGTTGTGACTTGTTTGAGTTCCTAGTTTCAATGTTTTACGCCTCTTAAGCACTTTAGGGGATTCGGTATTAGGTAATTTAGAGGAATCCCCTATGACACCTAGAGAGTTAGAATGACCCATAACATGACATTCGAATACCTTAGGGAACACGGTCCTAGACCCATAACATGGCTAGGATACGGGGCTTGATTCACACACACATTGGCATGATTGAGTTGGTTAAAGCATCGCTTGTTACATTGGACATGCGGTTTGCCCGAAAACCCCAATATTTTCATACATTGCACATACTTTACATTATTTACTTGCTTGCTTTCCTTACTTGTTGATTGTTTCATTTCCTTTGCATCATTATCTTTCCAAAACCAATCTTGACACCACTACACACTACTCATTGTCACATACACACCTTCACTCACTCTTTCCACTTCAATTCACATCCACCTTAGCTAAAGTACTTGACATCACACACACTACCAAGAGGTTGGGGAGCCCACCGATTCTCGACGGAACGACAACCCCTCTCTAAACTATACTCACACCACTATACTTTGACGATGAGTCAATGGCTGGGCACGGAATGGCGGCAGCTTGCAGCAGAGCCACAGCCTCTGGATTTTGATGTGGTGAAGCACGGGTTTGATTGTGAATTTGTAGATTAAACTGTGATTGTGGGTTGGGTGTAAAGAACAATTGGGGTGCGATGAATTCCATGATTGTGGAATTGCAGAGAAGCTTGTAAGAGTGATAGTGATAATTGATTGCTTCCAATTTCTGATGAAGGCTACTTAAGAAGCCGAGGGAGGTGGGAGCAGGTGAGCTCAGATGGGATGCTGCTGGAGAAAGTGGAGCTCTGTGGTGGAAGAATTGGGTGGCCGGGCGGTTTGGCTTCACCTACAAAGTCAAAAAGAAAAAGAAATAAAACAAAATAAATAATTATTAAAACAAAAATAGACATAAAAATAAAGATAAATATATATATAATATAAATATGGGAAATTAAAGTGGTGGTTTAAATTGTGATTCGCCACCGTCTGCGGTGGCTGCGCCTCTTATTGTGGTGGTTTGCTGGTGTTTGCCGGGATTCGAAACGATTTTCAAAATCTTCGTACAGTGTCTGTAACCCACATCCGAGGAATGATCGGTGTCATTTCATTCAAAAGTCTCGGTTGACTTTTCAGAATTGCGCTCAAAACCTCCAAAGTACACCTTTTTGTGCAAATTAACATTTTCTGCATATTTTTCCTATAAACACAAAAACACACATTAAACATACTAATAGGCTCTCGGAAAAGCCTAATCCAAGTAATTAAAGACGCTTTGTGTACGTATTTTACGTCCACATCAGTCTCCTCGTAGTCGATTCCAGGGAGTTGAGAGAAGCCTTGCGCCACAAGGCGAGCTTTATATCTTACAATCTCGTTTTTCTCATGATGCATTCTAACAAAGACCTATTTAAATCCAACAGGTTTTATTCTAAAAAGGATTGGCACAAATGGCCCAAACACCGTTCTCTTTGTTAGTGAGTCCAACTTAGCCTGGATCGCGTCTTTCCATTTAGGTCAATCAGCTCTACGTTGGCATTCCTCAACGGAGCGAGCTTCAATATCATCAAACTCAATCAACTCTCGTGCACAAGCATATGCAAAACATTGCCAACTACGATGGAGTTTCTATCCCACGTCTCATGTACACTAGTGCTCTGTTTTAAAAGGCGTGCTATGAGGCGTGAAATACCTTAAGGTGAGGCAAGGCGTCAAGGAAACGCCTTGAGGCTGCCTCTGGGAGGCGTTTGACTCAAAAGGCGAGTCTGAGGTGGGCTGAGGCGGCCGAGGCGCTACAAGGTGTTCCGAAGTGAGAAATAGCATCCAAGTTGTCTGCTAACTGGGTTTTTTTTTTGAAACCTAAAACAGAAGCAAAACTACGTCGTATTCAGTGGCGGAGCCAGGGGGCGAGGTTAGACAACTCCCCCCCTCGATTTCTCTTGCTAACGTAAGAAGTATAGAGGATTGGAGCTTGAGCAGGGGAAAAAATGGCTGCAAAGGGGCAAACACGGGCACGCAAGAGGACAGAGGTTGAAGACGAGTTGTCTGTTTTTTTGTTTTGTTTTTAAACAAGTAAAACGACGTCGTTTTGTTAAGTTAATGAATTGTGACGACATCGTTTTGGTCTGACGGGAAAAAGAAAAAAAAGAAAAGGGTTTGATGATAGCTGAAGGGCTGAAGGCTGAAGATGAGAACAATTGAACGCAAAAACCAAAAACAAGAAAACCTTTTCCAGACTTCAACTCCTCCCTCTCTCAGGTCAATTGAATGCAAAAAAAAAGAGATCTTGCTAGCTATTTAAGATGAATGCATGATCATATTATGATTTTCTAACTATAATGTGTCTTTTTATTATAATAATACAAAGCCCAAAAGGCTTCCACCTTACGCCTTACGCCTCAAGGCTCTTCAAAGCTTGAAAGGCTTGAGGCTTTGGAAAAACGCCTCGCCTCACGCCTTCGCGTTTGAAAACACTGCACTAGTGTAATTAATCGAGATCTCTACATTCTCACGGATAGGTTCTTGCGGTGGAGCGTCCTCCAGAGATGTCTTTTTGATATAACCATAATCCGGAATGTTTTCATAGGTCAGATTTTGAGTATCAATGATGAGAGGGTCGTGTGCCTTCGCAGCCTGCTTCCTTGGGCATGTATCCCTCGAACCCTGCGGCCTCCCACACTTCCTCAGCGGAGCCGCGGCCTGAGACACATCACCTCTGTCACTAGGGGTGGCGCCGGTGGTGCCCTGCCCATTCTTCTGGGTGGCACTCGTGGCGTCTTTAAGTCCGAAGCCCTTTGCAGGTACTTCCATCTTTGCAGGTACATTCGCAGCAGGTATATGAGATCTAGTCACTTTAACAAGATCTGAGATCTAATCACTTTAGCAAGATCTAAGAAAGCGTCCGGAAGAGAATCGACGAATTTCTTCTGAAGATCGATAATTCTACGCACCTCAATTTCTCTTTGTGCAGTAGGGAGATCGTTATGAGATAAAGTGGGGACATGCCACGACAATTCTCGTCGTTCCTGTTGAATGTTAACATTCTTATTTCCCCCTAACGACTGGAAGACTGTCTCATCAAAGTGACACTCTGCAAATCTAGCGGTAAATAGATAACCTGTTAAGAGTTCTACATAGCGGATTATAGTTGGAGACTCAAATCCAACATAAACACTCATTCGTCGTTAAGGACCCATCTTTGTACGTTGTGGCGGCGTAATGGGCACATAAACGGCACACCCAAATATGCGTAAGTGCGAGATGCTTGGCTCATACCTAATCACTAGCTGTTGCGTAGAGAATGTTTGGGTGGCGGTGACCTCAGACGAAAAAAATATAATTGCATGCCCCCAAACAGAGAGAGGAAGATTGGTGCGCATTACCAATGTCCTAGTTGCCATTTGTATTCGTTTAATAGTAGCCTATGCGAGACCATTCTGGGTATACACATGGGGAACTGGATGCTCAACATCGATCCCAATAAACATGCAGTAGTCATCGAAAGTTTTTGATGTAAACTCTTCAGCATTATCAAGCCTGATAGATTTGATAGGATGATCTAGGTAGTGAGCCCGCATGTGAATTATCTGTGCTAGGAGTTTAGCAAAACCAGCATTTCTAGTTGACAAGAGTGCGACATGTGACCAGCGTGTCGACGCATCAACCAACACCATAAAATACTTAAATGGTCCGCTTGGTGGTTGAATAGGTCAACAGATATCCCTTTGGATTCTATGTAAGAATGAGAGAAGGGCTTTAGAATCCTTTGCATAGGACGGTCTCGGTCCCAATTTTCCTAAGGAACAGGCTTTGCATATCGAGCGTTTAGCCTTAGAGACATCAGAAGCATAAGAGGAATGAACTAAATTCGAGAATGCATTAAGGTCAGGTTGTGGCGTTCGGACTGTAGGGGATCCGTCAGGACGGGAATGCATTCTAGAATTGTTCAATCTGTCCAGAAGGTTCGGTGTCCGGACGGAATGGTCCTCGTCCAGAAGGAACATCGTTCCGAAATTGCTCAATCTGTCCAGCAGGTGTTTCAGAGGCTAGTGTCCAAACAGCAATCTACCGTCCAGACGGATTTATCGAGCACGTTAGGGAGAAGCCTTTTCTGGAGCAATGGCGTCCGGACAAAATGTTCTCATCCGGACGGATGCCATTCTGCTCGGTTTTTCGTCTCCTTGAATCATCCTTTGAATGAATGTCCGTGTGAAGTTTTCAATATACAGATCATCATGTCACGACCTGGGTGTCCCAGTCTATCGTGCCAAAGCCAATATGTGTCAGAATCAAAGAGGTCATCCCAAATGACATTGTTTGATTCAATAGCTCGGATAATGGTAGCATATAATCCACTAGAGATACACATAAACTTCTCTAAGATGCGCTTTCTGCCGCAGTCATTAGAAGTAATGCAAAGGTATTCTTTCCCATTCTCATCATGCGTTTCAGCATGGTATCCATTGGCTCTTATATCTTGGGAGATCAAGAGGGTTATATTTCCCCTTGGAGCATAGAGAGCATGTGTGACATCAATTATGGTGCCATTAGGTAAAAGGAATTGAGCATGCCCTTTACCTTGCACAAGGTTCGATGGTCCAGCCATCATAGTCACAGAGGAATATGTAGGCGTTAAGTTTAGAAACAATTGCCTATGGCGCAATATAGTATGTGTGGTTCCACTATCAGCGAGACATACAAGTTCTCCGGAACTCATTCCTAAATAAGGAGCTCATAATTAAAATGAAATTGAGGAAATCAATCAAACTTGAAATTTTATTAAGATATAGCCAAATTGGATTACATCCAAAGTCTCAACTTGGTACTTAACCAAAAACTAAATCAAAATACAATGGAAATATAGATTTAAGCGAAGTCAGGTGTTTCATCATTCTTCCCAGCTTTAAAATCTTCAACCCTCAACTTGACGTTCTCTTCGTCAAACTCTTGTTCCAAGTTGTGGACTTCAGTGGCTTCACGATACAGCTTGTATGCATTAGCAATGCTTAAAGGTGCTCTACAGTCTTTGCCCAATGTCCGTTTTGCCTACACCTATAACATGGAGGTGTATTAGCGGAATCCTTTGATTGAGTGGCGATTCTGGCATGCAGTGCAGCCCTTTGAAAGGGCACGACATTGGCACCTATGGGATGCACAGGGTTGGCGGTGCCTTTGCCTCTAGGGTGGCCTCCCCCTCGCCTAGTACGCCGACTACCTTCTTTAGCAGAGCGATTATATGGACCAGGACGTCCAGAGTTGTCCCTAGGTTTAGAGTTTCGCTCACAGCGGCCTCCTCTTTGAGAGCCACTATAATGGGTCTCCGAAATCGCTTTTGTTCCCACGGGCCTTGCATTATAGTTCTTCACAAGAATCTTCTCGTGCTTTTCAACAACAGAGAGAGCAGTAATAAGCTTATGAAATCTTGTGATCCGTCGATTTAGCACTTCAATGCGGTAGTTCTTTGCAACTATTAAATCAGAGACGGGGAAGGTAGAGAGAGTCTTCTCAATCAACATCGGATTAGTAATAGTCCTCTGATAGAATTTCATCAAGGATTTGATGCGGAGTGCTTCCGAGTTGAAATCTAGGACCGAGGAATAATCATAGAAGCGTAGATTTTGCCACTTCACCTCTAGGTCAAGAAGCAAGGATTCTCGGACATTGCCAAACCGCTCTTCGAGTGCAACCCATAGTCTACGGGGATCCTCTTCATTGAGGTACTCGGATTGTAGAGATTCTCCATATGACGAATCATGAGGATGATAGCTTTGGCGTTTTTGGCCTTTAAATCCTCAGCGGCGGCACGGGCAATAGCAGTAGCAGCGGTGGCACTCATTGCTCCTTGAGCAGGTGTGGCATCGGCTACATCAACGGTGGCGGCGGCGGCAAGTGGTTCTCGGATGGCCGAGATGATTCCCATAGCCTTCAAGTGGTTGCGGACATCGCGAACCCACTTATGGTATCCGATACCAGTGGTATCCAAAGGCGTAAAGTCCAACTTGTTCAGGTTGCTCATTCCTGAAAAACAACAAGAGAATTGATGTTAGTTTTCGAAATTGAATTTTCCCACGAAAACACAATATAGTTTCTTATCTATGCTCCCAAGAAACGATTTTCATGTATTGGATTTAGGTGAAATGTTTGGTGTAATATGGTCATTTCTTCTCTACGGATTCTTGTCTGGAGGTTTACAATGAACTCCTTGTTCAAGGTCTCTTCTTCTCTACGGATTCCTTGTCCGGAGGTTTAGCTTGAATCCCCACAATTCAGCTCTTGAGAACATCACCAATAGCATAATGACATTAGAGGTGCTCATGACTTACATATACCGCAAGCGGTATAAAGCTTGATCACTCCCCTAATGCTTCTCATAGTTTGGTGAATCTCAAAAGTTATCCCACGTTATAAGAAAAGTGGGAGATAGTGATAAGTGCATATTTACGCACTTAAAGTGTTTCTAAATCACTGGGATTATGCTATTCTGATAGCCTATTTATGTATTTATTGTGCGTTTTTATGTTTTCAGCATAAATAAGTGGAATCGACATTTTGTATTAAAATTGTACATTTTGAACTCCACGTTTGTTTTACTTCAATTTATTTATTTACTTTTTATTTTAATTTCAAATTTGGTTTTAAAATTAAATAGATTTAATTTATTGAATAATATTATAATAAAATAATAATTTTTGACTTTTGTTTGACTTTTCTTTGTTAATTCCGGATCGGGAATTTGAATTGGGGGCTCTCTTCTTCCTCTCTTCCCCTCCCCGATCTTCTCTGGCTCCTCCTCTATTCTTCTTCTTCTTCTTCTTCTTCTTTTCTTTTTCTTTTCTTCTTCTTTTTCTTCCCTATGTTTTCCTTCCTCTTCTTTTCTTCTCTACACCCTTCTTTCTTTTCTCCACACCCAAGACCACACCATCACCACGCCGGCTGCCCAGCTGCTGCCGTGCAACATTCCTGCACCGCACCTCCTCCTCTGCTCTGTTCCACAGACACCAGACCACTGCCGACGTGCCACCTGCAATTCACCACCATCGATCGATCTTCAACCTGCAATTCAATTTCAGCATCAATTAGCCAACAATTCCAATCCACCACCGCTGCTCATCTCCCATTGCCGTCACCATGATGTGAACGTAAAATACGTGCACAAAGTACCTTAATCGCTTGGATTATGTTAGTCCAAAAGCCTATTATTGTATATTTAATATTGTTTTAGTGTGTTTCAGGGAAAATACGAACAAAACGCTTTATTTGTACAAAAGGTACATTTTAGAGGTTTTAGCGCGAATTTGAAGATTGAATCGAAAAGTCAACCGTGACTTTTCGATATTGAAATGACACCGGTCATTTCTCGGATGTGGATTTCAAAGCATGTACGAAGATTTCGAAATACGTTTCGAATCCCGGCAATTTTACCGGCGAACCACCACATAAGACAGCGCAACCACCACCCGCGGTGGCAAAATACATTTTCTAAACCTCTATTTATTTCCCTTTATAAATTGTTGTTTAGTTCTATTTTTCTTTATTTAGTTTAAGTAATTATTTTTATTAATATTATTGTTATTATTTTATTTAATTAATTATTTTTTATCTCTTTTTTTTATTGTTTACTTTTCTTTTGTTGACTTCTTCTTGTTTGTTTGACTTTGCAGGTTTGTTCTTGTGTCCTTGCCGGCCACCCATCACCACCACCTTCACCACATTTCAAACCAGCCCCCCTTTTCCAGCTGCAATTCACTTGCCATTTCAAATTTCAAATCCCATGCATCACCACCTATCCTTAAATCCACACACCCAAGCACCAAAGAAGATGGCCGGGGGCCTTCTTCCTCCTCCTCGTGCCACCCTTCTTTGGCGTCCGTGCAAGCCTCCTGCTTGCCTTCTCTTCTAACCCCTCTCTCTTTCTCTTGGTCTCTCTGATTCCCTGCCTGCAAACCAATCACAGTCTTCCTCTCAAAAGCTCACGAGCAGCTCCCTTAGCTGCCTTCTCTTCTCACCCAATCTTCTCTTCTTTCTCTGTTCCTCACAATCATCCCTGCAAACACAAAATCTCATCCTCTCCTCTCCTCTCTTCTCTCCGTTGCTATCTAAGCTCCGTCTTCCCCCTCTCTTCCATAATTAATCAAACACATTTCCACAATTCACAGCCACAATCACCCAAACACCACTTACCTGCAAGTTTTGTTAATTAAACTCAATCACCTTCACTGCCACCGTCGAGCCCGTGCTCGATTCATCCTGTCGCTGCTCCTCTCTGCTCAGTTCCTCCGTGCCTCCAGCACCGAGCTTTGTCGCGCCGCCAAGCCCAGTCACATCACGCCGCCTCACCGCCGTGAGCCAACGACTCCACCATCGAACACAGTTCTCCAATCAATTGAGCCCATTCTCACCGCCGCATCTATGGGTGGCCAAATCAGCTTCACCCATCACTCAGGCCACCCATTGGATCCGCTTCTGCAATCAGGCGTCTTCACCTGCTCCATCGTCGAAGCCCGTGCTCTCACCGTTCCCAAACCACCGACGCCGCAAAATCCAGACCAACCAAGTTGCTCCGCCACGATGCCGCTGCCACCTGCAAGCTTCTACTCACTCTCAATCCGGCGTCGTTCTCTGCCCAGCCATAGCCCGGCGCTGCTGTTCCTCCCGCCGCCGCCGCTCACTGCATCTCCAGCTTACCCAGCCGGCGTCGTCGCCTTCAATCCGGCTTCCTCACCCATAACCACTGCAAAGCCGGACCTCCCCGCCACCTCTGCTGTTCACCACCGGCGAATCCATTCCTGCCATGCCGGTCTCGATCTCTTTGCTGGGATAAGAAAGGATGAAGAAGAAAAGAAAGTGAAATAGAAAAGAGAAGAAAACGCAGAGGAAAGAAAAAGAATAGAAGAAAAGTCAACAAGGGTGCAAAGACAGAAAAACCGGGTGTGAAGAGAAAAAGAAAGAAAGAAAAAGAAAAAGAATGGGTTTGGGCTTTGACCCATTGACCAAGTCCAATTTCTTTTGGGCTTTTGAACAGTTTGGCCCAGGACCTGTTGGGCCCAATATCCGGCAATTCAAGGCCCAAGCCCAATTTGCTGCGCACACCCGAGCTTCCGGAATTAAATGAGCATTTCTTTTCTCTCAAACTCAATTTAAGTTTTATGTTGTGTGATTTTATTTGATTAATTTGTATTTGGATAATTTAATTTGTGTAATTTGATTTGTGTGCTATTTATCGAAAAATCCAAAAACATGTTTATTATTTGCTTGAATTATTTAAGAAAACCCAAAAACATTTTCTCTTTTGTAAATTAATTTATGTGAGTATTTTTCTTAATTTGAGTAATTGTAAATATTTGTTTTGTTTATATTTTTAAGTTTTATTTTATATTTGATTTATTTGGAAATTAATTTCTAATTTTTTTAGTTTAGTTGTAAATTAAATAAATATGTTTAGAATAGTTATAGTTTAGTTTAATTAATTTTGTGACATAGAAAAGTAAATAAACAATCTCCTGTGGAAAAATCCTTACTTCCCATTATGCTTTTCAACGACAAATTGTTAGGAAGTTTAGGTAAAATAAGTTGATGTCGGTTTTTACCCTAATGAAATGGCGCCGTCTCGCCGGGGATTGTTAGTACTATTTACTTTTCTAAACAGTGTTTTATTTGTAATTTCAGGTACGTCGGAAATTACAGCACCTTACATCGGAGCTAACGTTTGGAAGTCAAGGTTGAAAAAACCTTGAGGTTGGTGTCTTGATGGTGTTTTCCGGCTCGCCTTGGGAGTTCGATTAAGGAAAGTTCCCTTTTTCTTATTCTCGTTATTTGTTTAGTGTTTATTTTTTTTGTTCTAAAAAAAAAAAAAAATTAGTGTAAATTTATTATTTGTTCATTTTTATTTATTTATTTATTTATTTTACTGTTTGTATTTTATTTTTATTTTTACTGTTACTGTTTGTTTATTTTGGGCATGTTACTATTTGTACAGTATTGGGCTTTGGCCCATTTGTTAACTCGGTTTGGGTTTTGTGTTTTGAAAAAAAAAAAAAAAATTTAATTCATTAATTTTTGGCCCATTGGGCCTTTGTCATTTTCAAAGCCCAAAACCCATAACCCAAGCCCATTTAGTTACTATTAGAATAGTATTGGGCCCTAGGCCCATTTGTTTGTGTTATTGGGCCTTAAGCCCATGTAAATAGTTATTGGGCCTTAAGCCCATGTAAATAGTGTCGGGCCTTGTTAAAAAAAAATTGTTTGTTTAGGCCCATTAGGTTAGCCCAGAAATAACGGCCCAAGTTTTTCTTCGGCCCAACCCACTTTAAAGCCCAGGCCGTGTTCGATGGCCCAAGCCCATTTAAAGTGTCGGCAACAATAATCGCGTTGGCGCGTGTGTCACACGCGCTTCACTGTTCACTTTACGACTTTTTCGTAAAGTTTTGATTAAAAAAATTAAAAATTAAAAAATTAAAAAATTGTTATTGGGCCGACGAACGACTTCAGTGTCGGCCGAATAATAAACAAAAAAAATTAGTTAGTTTAATAATTTCCGCGCGCGTGTCCACTATTCGCTTTGCGACTTTTGTGGCACGCGGTCGTTTTCTTTTCGACTTTTGTCGCTCGATCCGTAAATTGCGGATCTGTGTCTGTGGCACGTGTGTGAGCGTGTGCGCGTCTTTCCCCTTCCCTTCTGTTTGCGTTAGTTTCCTTAGGTCATTTTCACGTGTTTCCCTTAATCTCTCTGTTATTCTCTCTCGTTTTCTCTCGCTAGTTCTTCGTGTTCTTCCGTGTTCTTAGTTAGTTTTCCCAGAAAACGTCCCAATTCCCAGAAGCTTTCCTCCCTCCCAAACCACAAATGGCCAAGAGAGTCAATTCTTTCAGTGATTTGTTTCAGCCAGGTCCTTCAGGGAGTCAAATCTTTGAAGGTCTGGATGAAATAATTCCACCAAGCATGCTCAATAGCGCCGATGCTAGCATGCCGACCCAGCCACAACCACAACCGCAACCACTACCCCAAGCACCAATCCTGGTTGCTGATCCACCCGTTGAGCCGGAAGCCGCTCCTGTCTATAGGAGACTTCCGAGGACGAAATACACCAAGGCTCAGAGAGATGCGTTTGCGGCTTTCTTTGCGGTGTATGCTCACCCCACTAAACCACAACGACAAAGATTTGGTCCAAAAATCGGACTAGAAGAAGACCAGGTCTACTATTGGGGGTCGAGAAATAGGAAGAAGTTCGGTATCCAGACGTCTGAGCAGCGTATTGCCGAGCTAGAGAGAAGAAACGATGAGCTGGTGAGCAAAAACGAGGAGCTTCAACTGCAGAATCAACGACTCGTCGATGCTCTCCAGAGCGGCATCTGTCCAAATTGCGGAGGTCCTGTTCCGCACTCAGATGTGCCTAGGCGAAGGCTCGAAGTTGTTCCTCCACAACAAGAGCCTCTTCTCGAGTTGTCCGATGATTCGATCGACATGGATCACTTGAGACGGGATGTGCGGAGCCTCGTACCTACACTAGTCGAGCGCCCATCCGCACCTATTCCATCCGACCATCTTCCGGACCTGCTCATGATCTTGTCGGAGTCCACACCGACTTGATCTCGGATATCGCCCGCAAGGCCAAACACGAGCTCATGCTCATGGCCCTTGCCGGTTTTCCTTTGTGGATATCTTCACCGACTCCCGACACTTCTATTCATCCCGAGACTCTAAATAGGGCCGAGTACTTGCGAGTGTTTCAACGTGGCGAGCCTGCGCCATACTTCAAATCGGAATCCTCGAGACACTCGGCAACCATTCACCTTCATCCGACCACCATTGTTGAGATTTTAATGGATGTTGGTCGATGGTTGCCCGTCTTCTGTAGCATGGTCACAAACGCTCAGACGTTGGAGATCCTACCCTCCGACAACGCAGAAGGCTACAAGGACCAGAAGCAAGTGATGTCGGCCGAGTTTCTGGTGCCATCTCACATCGTTTCGACTCGTGAAGTCCAGTTCGTTCGGTACTCTCATCAACAACTGGATGGAAGTTGGATCGTTGTGGATGTCTCCGTGGATGAACTGCGCTCAAATCCGAAGCCTTCCGTGAGATCGATTTGCCGAAAACACCCCTCCGGATGCCTGATACGGGATTTGCAGAATGGTTCTTCCTTGGTCACTTGGGTGGAGCATGTGGATGTGCGCGAGAAGGAGATGAAGCCCATTTTCGAACCCTTTGTCCATTCTGGGTTCGCTTTTGGTGCGAAGCGTTGGATCTCAACACTTCAAAGACAAGCTGAGCGCTACATGTGCGTTACGGGGATCCACACTTCACCCGGTGACTCAATCATTTCGCCCGAAGGAAAAAGAGGCCTAGCGGAAATGGCAAACCAGATGGCGATCTGTTTCTTCAACGAAATCAGCAACTCCACGTACCATCACTGGACTTGTTCAAACCGAACAAGAGACACTCGAATGGAGGTCAGGACCAACAAGAGAAGGGGAGATCCGAGCAAGCCCCCTGGAGTCAATCGTACTGCTGGCTGTTCTGTCGTTCATCTATCCCATCACACCAGAATCTTTGAGTTCCTCAAAGACGTTCAGACAAGACCAATGTGGGATAGTATGTCGATGGACAGCTCGGTACGTGTGCTAGCAAACTTCACCATCGGTCTTGACCCGCGCAATCAGATTTCGGTGCTCGCCATAGATAATCACAACGACTTCCTTATTCTTCAGGAGTGTTGCACCGATGCAACAGGGTCGTCTGTGATTTATGCGCCGATTAACCATTCCATTCTCCAGTGTTTGCTATGTGGAGTTGAACCGGAGCCATTTCCACTTATGTCATCAGGCTTCTCCATTCTGCCTAATGTATCCGGAGCTATTCTTGACGGAACACTGCTGACTATGGTGTTCCAGATCTCGGTGAAGGCTACATCAGCTAAATCTGCCGTGGAGTCGGCAACTACCCTCGTCCAGGACATACTTCAAAGGATCAGAGCCGCAGTCAATTAAGGAGCAAACGTTGGATGCAAGGCCCTGCTAGCCTTGTTTGTGACTATTGGTGACTTGCTTCGGGAGGAGCTTAATGATCTTCAAGTGGGAGTTTTTTCTTTAACCTTTCTGTTTATTTTTGTTTCCTTTTTCATTTGTATAAATGTTGTGTGTTTATTTCTGTTGTGTGTTTAAATTCAATAACCATACTTGAATTTTTCATTTCGTGAAATATATGTCTAACATTGAGGACAATGTTTAATTCAAGTGTGGGGGGAAGGTTTATTAAAAAGAAAAGAAAAAATTTGAAAAATTTGAAAAATTCAAAAAAAAAAAATTTATTTGTTTTTGTTTTCTACGGTAACAATATATCGACTAGATCATACTTACTCCCTTGGTAGCGTTGAACCTACCATTGCACTAAGTAAGTCCCTGTGGTCACGTATTGTTACCTAAATTGAAAAAAATCAAAAAAATCAAAAAAAAATCAAAATTTCAAAAAAAGTATTTACTTCTGTTTGTGTATTGTTGTATTGGTTTTGTGATTTCCAACACCTATGATGAGATTGAGCTTAATTGTTTGAGATGAAAGCATGTTTAGGTCTCCTGAACTTCATTTTTCAAATAAATTGCTATGGGACTTTGCATGTACACCCTTATTGTCAGATTGATGCATTGAATGTGAGAAGCATAGAGAGATTTGTGTGAGCTATACATGCCATATTGTGAGTTTCGAGCTTACTGAAAGTGCATTCATAATTATTTGCACTATGTTCTTCATGTGTGATCAAGCTTATGTGATATGTATCTCTAGAACTTGCATAATATCTTGTTGAAACTTTCTGCCATGCATTTTACATCTTAGAAATGATCAAGGCATTAGGAATCCACCATGGCCAAATGAGCATTTGTCCCTAATTTATATCATTAGTTTGCCATTTTGTGCCTATATGTTTAGCCTTTCGTTTCTTCGCACCATAAATGTCTACCCTAGCTTAAACACTTGTTTTACCCTTTCCGAGCTATCTTAGTGAGTAATTTGAGATTACTTATGTTCTGATGCTGAAATGTATATGTTCTGGGGGTATGAAAAAGAATAAGTGTGGGGGTGTGACATATGTAAATTATTGTATTTGTTTATGTTTCGAAAAAAAAAAAATCGAAACAGAAAAAAAAAAAATAGAAAGAAAGAAAAAAAAGAGAAGAGTATCTTGTGTTTAGTTGCATTTAAATTCAATAAATATGTTCAGAGGAGTGTGTGTTCAGGATGAATATAGCATCTTACTGTTTCTAATTTATTAAATCTCAGCATGTGATTGCTTACTAAGATTGCTCGGAATTTGTGATTCCCTTCCACTTCATTTATGTAACCCCTCGCCTTAAGCCCCGTTTCCACCTGAATAAAAGTCCTTTTGATCCAAGATGTTTGTGCATGATTTGTGGAGATAGGATTGACGTGCAAGCATATGGCGGCATTTGCATAAGTTTGCTTGAGTGTTAGTGTAGCTAACCGATAAACAGTTGTGCGAAAATCAGAGTGAATATCCTGTGAGTTTATGGTTAGCACAATTTCGATATGCATGCTTACTTTGGTGCATTGAAATGACAATACTTCACACACTTCACTTTTGTATATGTCCCGTAGCTGAAAACATTTTTGAAACCTAACTTCTTTCATTTTCTAACTCAATTGTGTTCTCTGAGGTAATTGTTGGAAAATTATTTTGTGTTTCCTTTCTGTTTTGTTTAAATTGTATATATCTGTTCTCTGTTTGCTTGCGGACAAGCAATAGTTCAAGTGTGGGGGTGTGATGTGAACGTAAAATACGTGCACAAAGTACCTTAATCGCTTGGATTATGTTAGTCCAAAAGCCTATTATTGTATATTTAATATTGTTTTAGTGTGTTTCAGGGAAAATACGAACAAAACGCTTTATTTGTACAAAATGTACATTTTAGAGGTTTTAGCGCGAATTCGAAGATTGAATCGAAAAGTCAACCGTGACTTTTCGATATTGAAATGACACCGGTCATTTCTCGGATGTGGATTTCAAAGCATGTACGAAGATTTCGAAATACGTTTCGAATCCCGGCAATTTTACCGGCGAACCACCACATAAGACAGCGCAACCACCACCCGTGGTGGCAAAATACACTTTCTAAACCTCTATTTATTTCCCTTTATAAATTGTTGTTTAGTTCTATTTTTCTTTATTTAGTTTAAGTAATTATTTTTATTAATATTATTGTTATTATTTTATTTAATTAATTATTTTTTATCTCTTTTTTTTATTGTTTACTTTTCTTTTGTTGACTTCTTCTTGTTTGTTTGACTTTGCAGGTTTGTTCTTGTGTCCTTGCCGGCCACCCATCACCGCCACCTTCACCACATTTCAAACCAGCCCCCCTTTTCCAGCTGCAATTCACTTGCCATTTCAAATTTCAAATCCCATGCATCACCACCTATCCTTAAATCCACACACCCAAGCACCAAAGAAGATGGCCGGGGCCTTCTTCCTCCTCCCCGTGCCACCCTTCTTTGGCGTCCGTGCAAGCCTCCCCGCTTGCCTTCTCTTCTAACCCCTCTCTCTTTCTCTTGGTCTCTCCGATTCCCTGCCTGCAAACCAATCACGGTCTTCCTCTCAAAAGCTCACGAGCAGCTCCCTTAGCGCCTTCTCTTCTCACCCAATCTTCTCTTCTTTCTCCGTTCCTCACAATCATCCCCGCAAACACAAAATCTCATCCTCTCCTCTCCTCTCTTCTCTCCGTTGCTATCTAAGCTCCGTCTTCCCCCTCTCTTCCATAATTAATCAAACACATTTCCACAATTCACGGCCACAATCACCCAAACACCACTTACCCGCAAGTTTTGTTAATTAAACTCAATCACCTTCATCGCCACCGTCGAGCCCGTGCTCGATTCATCCCGTCGCTGCTCCTCTCTCGCTCGGTTCCTCCGTGCCTCCGGCAGCCGAGCTTTGTCGCGCCGCCAAGCCCGGTCACATCACGCCGCCTCACCGCCGTGAGCCAACGACTCCACCATCGAACACGGTTCTCCAATCAATTGAGCCCATTCTCACCGCCGCATCTATGGGTGGCCAAATCGGCTCCACCCATCACTCGGGCCACCCATTGGATCCGCTTCGCAATCGGGCGTCTTCACCCGCTCCATCGTCGAAGCCCGTGCTCTCACCGTTCCCAAACCACCGACGCCGCAAAATCCGGACCAACCAAGTTGCTGCGCCACGATGCCGCCGCCACTGCGCAAGCTTCTACTCACTCTCAATCCGGCGTCGTTCTGCGCCCGGCCATAGCCGGCCGTGCTTGTTCCTCCGCCCGCCGCCGCTCACTCGCATCTCCGGCTTACCCGGCGGCGTCGTCGCCTTGATCCGGCTTCCTCACCCATAACCACCGCAAAGCCGACCTCCCCGCCACCTCTCTTCGTTCACCACCGCGAATCCATTCTGCCATGCCGGTCTCGATCTCTTTCTTTGGGATAAGAAAGGATGAAGAAGAAAAGAAAGTGAAATAGAAAAGAGAAGAAAACGCAGAGGAAAGAAAAAGAATAGAAGAAAAGTCAACAAGGGTGCAAAGAGAGAAAAACCGGGTGTGAAGAGAAAAAGAAAGAAAGAAAAAGAAAAAGAATGGGTTTGGGCTTTGACCCATTGACCAAGTCCAATTTCTTTTGGGCTTTTGAACAGTTTGGCCCAGGACCTGTTGGGCCCAATATCCGACAATTCAAGGCCCAAGCCCAATTTGCTGTGCACACCCGAGCTTCCGGAATTAAATGAGCATTTATTTTCTCTCAAACTCAATTTAAGTTTTATGTTGTGTGATTTTATTTGATTAATTTGTATTTGGATAATTTAATTTGTGTAATTTGATTTGTGTGCTATTTATCGAAAAATCCAAAAACATGTTTATTATTTGCTTGAATTATTTAAGAAAACCCAAGAACATTTTCTCTTTTTTAAATTAATTTATGTGAGTATTTTTCTTAATTTGAGTAATCGTAAATATTTGTTTTGTTTATATTTTTAAGTTTTATTTTATATTTGATTTATTTGGAAATTAATTTCTAATTTGTTTAGTTTAGTTGTAAATTAAATAAATATGTTTAGAATAGTTATAGTTTAATTTAATTAATTTTGTGACATAGAAAAGTAAATAAACAATCTCCTGTGGGAAAAATCCTTACTTCCCATTATGCTTTTCAACGACAAATTGTTAGGAAGTTTAGGTAAAATAAGTTGATGTCGGTTTTTACCCTAATCACACCACCAGCGCCGGATCCTCACCACAAGCTCCGGCGTCCCCAGATCACCACCGCCGCTGCAATCCCAAGAGCCCAAGCCATCGGCGCCGCACCAGTCCAGACCGCGCCATCAAACCGGTCCTCTCTTGCCGCGTCATCAATCCAAGCTGATCCCAGTCCACACAGCCGCGCCATCAAGCCCACTCCCTTGCCGCATCGATCATCTCTGGCGTCTCCCTCAACCGGCAGCCATCACCGATTCTAACCGGCGTTGACCTCTGCCCAGAAACCCAGCGCCGACGAGATTCTCGGCGTGCCCAGCCACGCCGAGCCAGGCTCACCAGTCGCTGCTGTTCATCACAAAACCGCATCGAGCAGCTCCGGCGTCGTTACCAGCGCCGTTCACTAGCCGCGCTGCCACTCACCTGCGCCCCGCCGAGCTCCCTTGCCGCACCAGCCCGTGCCTCTCTCCTCTGTTTAATGAGCAAACACTCTCTCTCTCTCTTCTAATAGTTAACTCTTATTTTGTTTAATCAAATAATTTTTATTTTATTTAAATATTTATTGTGTGATTTTATTTGGTATTGTTATATATTGTGTAAATTACTTTTTACTAACAATTTGTTTTTGTGATCAACAATTAATGTGTGATTTGCATTTTTTCTAAATAAAATTGTGATTTATTTTATTTTTGTTAGTTAAGTTTAGTCTCCTAATTTAATTATTTCATTTAAGTTTGTTTGTTTAGTTAATTAATTGTTTTGAAAAATAAGAAAAATCCTAAAAATTGTTCTTTAGTGTTAGAAAATTAGGTTACATTTTTACAAATTGGATTTTTGGGCCTCTAATCCCCGTGGTTCGACAACCCCGGATTTTAATCTCTATTTTACCACTGTATTTTGACCTCGTCAGATAGAAGAAGCAAGGTTGCAAGTCTCCGATGAAAAACACAACCACAACAAACAAGAAAGCATTAAAGTTTATAAAAAACTTACTTGGGTGCTTTTCTTTGATCTTTAGAACTTGCAGGATTGGTGTAGACAATGTAGTAACTGAGTCTTTGCAGCAAGTAAGACGATTGAAGCAGCAAAGAGAGGATGATCCGGCCTTGATTCTTCTTGGCAGAAGCTTCGGCGTCCGGACGGGGTGATGGCGTCCGGGCGGATGGTGCGTTCGGAAAATCCTAGGGTTTGGGGGATTCTAGAGTTTTGTTGAATTTTCTTTTTCTTGGATGCAGGTATAAATATGAAAAATTCATGTGTTGTAAAATACTGAAAGTAAATCGACAAGATAATAGCACAGGAATCAAGAAGACTTTATTGATGAATAGGTGCATCTTTATATAGATGAATACAATGATACAATCCATATAGTAATAAGATTCTTAATCAATACATATCCTTATGCAAACCTAATTAGATATCCTAGATTGACAAGCACACAATTACGGTTTCTTTCAACAAAACTCATCTATCTATACACTAACAAATGATAACTACATAGAGCGGCAAATTTGCCTTTATTAGTAGACAGAAAAGAAAAAAAATTAGTACAAAAATATTATTTACCGATGGATGGTATTATCTTACATGATTCCTACTTATGTAAAGATAAACTACAAACATCTACTTTCTAACAACCACCACCTCCACCTCCACAACCACCACCTCCACCTCCACCTCCACCTCCACAACCACCACCTCCACCTCCACCTCCACAACCACCACCTCCACCTCCACTTCCACAACCACCACCTCCCCCTCCCCAACCACCATGGCGCTTTCCCCCTGTTGAACTACCTCCAGAACCTCCACAAGCAAATATGACCATTGATATGAGTGAGAGAGACATAAGAACCATGCAAACCAAAAGCAGGGCGCCTGAGTTGTCTGCAAAGATGTTGAGACCTACTCCAATTCCATGACCACCACCACCAACAACAAAAAAATTTCTAGCCATTTTTTGGGTTTCGAAAAGTCTAGTGCAAAAGGTCTAGTTTGAAGCTTAGAAAAGTATAGTGCAAAAGGTCTAGTTTGAAGCTTAGAGAAGTCTAGTGCAAAAGTCTAGTGCAATAAATTCCATCCAAGCAAAATATATGGATTTCTAAAGTCCCACGTATATCTTGGCATGCATAAAATCTTGACATTAGTCATAAAAATAAATAAAACAAAAATTGATAAGATCATCCATAGACTAGACATGTAAATATTTCCCAAGTCAAAGAAGATGTAAGAAAATAATTATCTGCTTAATATGCATGACAGATAATACACATGGCTCTCTCCCTGCAGCATCAATTCCCTTTTATTAAAAAAATTTAAGCAAAATACAGCTATTGCTTCCCTTTATACAAGAATTCCAGTACAGTAACAAACTTTCAGTTCGAAGAAAAAGAAAAACTATGATGAGATTTACAAGAAAATTACAAGATAAGAAATGGGCTTGTCATGTACAGTTTTCTATCTTCAGAGTAAGTAACCTTTAGAGAGTAAAACTTTTAAGAAGCTGAGAAAAAATAAAATATTTAGCACCTTTAAGCCCATCAAGTGAATGGACATTCAACCGAGGCAAACGAATAAGCAGGTGAGCTTCAGATAAGATTTCCACAATCTAAGCTTCTGGTATAGGTGTAAGCAGCTCCTGGTAAAATATTGATTAACATAAACAAAAGCTTGTCACCACAAATGTAAGCGAAGAAGTAAATATGAGAGCTATTTTTTTTATTTTGTTTTTGGGGCCAGTAATAGGAGAGCTAGTTCAAAGAACTACCTCAGAAAACCGCAAACGCCCGTGATGCACGTTAGAAGTTTTGACAATCGTCTCCCACTTGGGATCAAGAGAGGATGTCTTCGAAACCGGACTGCTGGCATAAATCAGTGAACCAAGAGAAGACTGTGAAGATGAATTCCTGGAGGAAATGGTAGGCAAGGTACGCTTTAGCCAAGACTCAGACGGTGATTTTGGTAAAGGAGGTCCAAGAGGTAGTCGTGAATTGTTGCCCTGGGAACTTTCTTGATTACCAAGTTTCACAAGCCGTTGGCTTTCCAGATCAATCTTCCCCTTGCTGGCGACTTTTGAGCTGATCAAGGTAATAGAATTTTCAACATGGCCATGAGAAATGTCATCAGTACCTGAAGTCTTAGGCTGTTGGGTTTCTGAGTCAGTGTTCTCCTCATCAGCCAGTTTCACGCTCATCAACCTAATACATTCCTGAGTAAGGCTGTGACAACTTTCTTGATCACCTGATTCCTCTAACTGTAGTAAATTAAACTTTTGTTGGTTGGCCACTTTTGAGATTGCCAATTTGTTAGAATCCTCCTGATCCTGTATAGAACCATTTCTTGCGTCTGTTTGCACATCATCGGTTGATTTGCCAGAAGAAGACAGAAAGCTGGAGTCAGAAAAGTCTAAACATTTAGACCGAACTACTGCCTTTTCATTCAGCTCCCCCAAGTGCTCAATATCTTGAAATGAAGACTCTGCCGCAGGAGTTTTTTCCGTTTCACCACTTCTTTCAGGAATTTCCAAATCATTCCCTCTGTAATCAATAAGTCCCTTTATCTCACCCTTTATATCTGAGGTAAATGAGTTTGAACTTGAAGATTTTACTGTCTGTGCGGAATCAACATATAATGTCTTCTCCACCACAGGACTTCCTAATCCCACTTCCCCTTCAGCATTCTCACTAGCCAATAATTCCAAAAAATTGCAGCCTTTTTTATGTTTATTCAAGCTACTAGTCTCCTTGGAACTCTTAGCTTTTTCAGGAATACCAAGAAAACCTTTTCCGTCATGAAGGATAGACTGAGAACATTCATTACGGTAGGGTGATATGCCACTACCCTGTAGAAGCCTATTTACTGATGACCCAACTAATGTCAGACCATCACTTCTGTTACCGATCTGGTTGGATTCACGTTTCAAATCAAGGTTATCTTCATGCAGCACAGCTTCTTGATCGCCATTAATTAATGTTTGTTTATATACATCACTCCCAGCATGCTAGAGAAAAAAACAGATAACGTTCAACAAGATTTCTTGATCTTATAATAACAAAAGGAAAACAAAAACAATATATGTATATAAATATAAACACGAGAAGGAAGAATACCTTTTTTCTAGCTTCAGTGTAAGAACCAGCATAGGAAGATTTAGCATGCACTCTACGAACGGAAGAAATGGGTACTTGCGCCGGCATTCTCATCCCTGTAACAAGATTCAAAAGGCAAAAGGAACTTTTAGGCAAAATCCAGGGAATAACCCACAAACTTGAGCAAAAACATTTTCAGATCCTTCGTAATCATCACCTTCATCCTCACTTACTTCCCCAGCTATATCTCGAACATTTGGCCTATATTGATTAAGTTGATGCCACTTATCCCCAGTCACTACCTTTCTCCCCCTTCTTGGTTCCTCTCTGGAAATTGGTTGCTCTCTAGCCACTGGTTGCTTCCTGGGAGCATATTGAGGTGTTTCTGAAGCCATTGCTTTTGCTGCAGGCAAAAACCGACCCATCATGAAATCCCGAGTCTGTGGATCTGTTGAGAAGGTTCCAGAGGGTATGATATCTAGACCATCCAGTCCACTCAAACCACTTACACTACAGTTCATATAGGCTGATTCAGTTCTAGAAAGTGCATCAAGTGCATCTAAATAGGTCTCATCTACATCCTCTGAACCAGTCCTATCCTCCATCCCCTCATTAGAGCTTTCATATTTAGTAGCTATTTTTCTCTCCAAGGTTGAAACATTTTGAGAATCAGAAAGCACATTTCCAGTTGGGGATTGAGCAGCTGTTGTACCTTTAGAACCTTTATCGAAACCTTGCTTCTTAACCTTTGAAACCCTTCCAGGTGGAAGCTTTGGTGCAACCAGAGGCCCTTCAAGAGCCTGATTTTTTGATCTGCTTTCGTCCTTGGGTCTTCCTGGGATTTGCTCCCATACGAAAGGAACAGTTCCCGGATTCCTCACTGGACCTGATTTCAGTTCTGATTTGTAAGCAGGAAGAGGAGGTAGCTTTGTTAGTGACTTAGCCGTCTTCCTTTTGTCATCAGCTTCTGAGGAGACAGTTGTCGCTGAGAAACGTCTCACAGAAAGGAGTGGCCGGTTAAAATTCAACTGCTTCTCTTCCATCAGAGTTTTCAGTATCTGGTATTTTGTTTGCCTTCCCTACAAAGAACCATGATCTAATCAAATTGTAGTCCAACCAAAAAAGATTAAGGAAGTAGAGTCACAACAGAGAAGAGAATATATAAAGTAGTCCACTATGTGACAAGATGATGAATGCAGCTAGGAATCTAAGATAACTAATTATACTGAAATGTGATTACTGTAAAAGTTGCCCACTTCTCACTCAAACAAGTGTCTAAATTACAATTGAAAGTTGATTCAAGTATAACAAAACCTTCAGACCCTCTTTCTGAGCATCCAAGCAATGTCAGGTTATAAGAGGCATTGCTCAATTCTTGCAGTTTAATATCAAACTTTCAACAGCTGCTATACATTTTCACTTTCCATCAAAACAGAGTTATTACTTCTTCAGTTTCCATAGATATGAAGATGAATCCACTGTGTTTTTCATGACGTGCACTTTATGTTTTTATTTATGTATTATACATAACAGTATCTATTTCATGACATGCAAGTTGTGAATTTGTTCTTTGGTTTTGGCCTCCCAAGCTACTACCTTATGTTTAAGAACAAAAATCCCTGAACTCATGAGGAAGTGGCATCCTGATATTTTTCCTATCGACCCAATAACAAAAATAGAGTTAGCATCAAATAGTGTTTGAGACCCACTCTTTCACTAGGCTCAATAATTGTGACCAATGTGCCAGTTAACATTTCCACTCATCTGAAAACCCAGGAAAGCAAAAAGGCATAAAGCAATGGAACTAAAAAGTTTCACTATTTACCCAAGAAGTGGAAAGTTCAATGCAACAGAAACAAATACAACTATTTGGTTTAATAAAGGTGAGATTCGCATCATTTGACAAGTAGAAGAATTGTAATGAAGAATAGTTCAGATTTTATTTTGCTGCCTTTCGTTGATTTCTCAGAGACCCAAATAGATGGTTTAAATAGTACACTATGAAAGTGACTGGTCCTTGTTCTTTTGGTCAAATACCACCAGGGAACAAGACTGCTAAAATGGATAGAATTTCTAACATTCTGATAAATCAGCAACAATCATATTAGACCAATAACAATCTGAAATTCTTGGTTCTTAGCTACACTTCAATACTAGAAAAGGCCTTTAATCCTCCACAGAATCCCACCAATTCTTTTACCCACATTACTGTGTTATCAAAATCCAAGCTAATGAATAAAGATAATAAATTTTGTATCATCATTGAAGCAAAATCCACCAAGAAATCTAGAGGCACACTTCCAGTGTAAAATTCAGATTTCGCAAGAACAAGTCAACCAAAAAATCATTGCAATGCTCAGATTCTTTTCTACAAATAAAGAATCTAGAAGAAGAAAACAACATGACGAACAAGAAAATACAGCTTTAAGTCAAGACTGACCTAGAGAGAGTGAGTGAGAGAGAGAGAAGAAGAAGAAGAAGAACCTGGGATATAAGGTCGACCCAGAAACCAATTGGGATTTGCTTCTCGGAAAGACTAGCAAATGCGAGCTCTGGAAATCGCACAAAGAAATAGAAGCATGGAGACGAAGAGCTTGTGTGGGAATCAATACCTAATCACACGCTTACAATTCGAAGAAATTTGACGGACAAAGAATAGAATAAAGGGGCAGAGAGAGAGAGAGAGAGAGAGAGAGAGATAAACTGGTCTGTACGTTTGTGTTAAATTCCCTGGCTGCAGAGCAGAGCTTACCCGCCGATAATGAAAAGCCCAATTTTAAAATCAAATATATACATTAATTATAATTTCCTAAGTTTTTTTTTTTTCCTTATAACAAAACATGAAAACACCCACCGTCTTTATTTTATTTAGTGTATAAGTCTGAATTCGACTCAATTAATTACATATTGAAATTATGTATTGATAGACCAGTGATCCATAATGGGAAACTAAAAACGTGAATCGAATATCTTAAGAAAGCAACTTATCAAGAAATTTTATACTATGTTCAACAAGAGTGTTAAATGCATCGATAGTCGTTTCGATTTCAAATTGTGAAAGATTTATAGGCTTTCATTCAATCGGAACTTCAAAAGTTCATCAAACATTATCTTAAAGACTCTAATGAGTGGATCACGTCAACTGTGTAATGAAGAATAATTTTTAAAAATATTGCACTTGAGTTTATCACTATGCTCTATCTAATGATTGTAACGTCTTTGCTTGATTCTAATAAAAATAATTTAGAAATGTTATACCGTTAACTCAAATGGCCCCAAGATCATGACCCTATTATGAGTAAAGGAATCTTATACCCAAAAATTCATATTTAATGTTTGTTTAAACCTTTTTTTTTTAAGAAATTTAATACAATTATACAATGTTAACATAATTACAAGCATATTAAATGCATGTCATGTCAATTGGGGGTATCTAAAGCTTTAAGATATTTTTTTTATGACTTCTATTTTATGATTGGTTTGATGACTCTATGATTAAATGATTAATTGACTATTGCTGTTAATGATATGATAGAAACAATAATAAAGTGTACGAGTACTAATAGGTTAAGTTATTGCAAATTGGATTTATTTATGGGTCATTTGGCTTAGGATCATGTGACGACAATCAATATTTGAATAAAAGAAATCAATATTTGTACGACTGGACCGACGCAGTGTTACAGAGACTTCCATTACATCATTGGAATGTGAATTTCTGTGTGGAAAGGGAGGCTTTTTTAGGTCCCATCTTTTTCCCTATCTTCTAATTTCTCTTCTCCTTTCTTCATTCTTTGCTGGCATCTGGCTGCTCATTTGCCTTTTTCTCAATTATTGGTGGTATGATTTTTAAAAAAAAAAAAAATTTGGTGGTATGATTATGATTTTTCAAAAAATCTATCTGAACTGTCATCCAAATACATAGAGATCCATTGTTGTAGTTTTCATCGGCAGTGCAATTTGTTGTTTAGGACATAAGGCATCCTAGGTTTGTTGTTCGTCGAGCGTGGTTTATTCACATGGTTACATAATAGTACGTGTATGTATTATTAGAGATGCACTAGTAGGGACTCATTTTTTAGACTCAAATTTGGGTTCAAATTGACTTGAACAGTATACAAAACGACTTACTTTTATTTGAGTGTCGCAGTAATGCATGACTCATTTATTTGAGATTTATATTTTGAAGAGTCCCAAATGTCATCTCACAAGGCCACAAGGGTTTATCCCCTTCCATTTAAAGGGATGTCGTAAATCTTTAACAAACTACATCTTCAAGAAACATACAACTAATGTTCTAATAACAAACTAACATACTTTTAGAGTGCATTATACCATAATATGTAAATGAGTCGTCTCATTGACACATCAACAACCCGGACAATCTTACTCCGAGATCGCTCTCTAGCTACAATCTGTCATGACATCACCTTCCACTCATACAGGACACAATCCACCACAAGAAACTAAAGAGAGTAGGTGTCCCTTACACACACACACGTATATATATATATATATATAGCAGTTGAGGGAGGGTTCAATATCACAAAGCTAGCAAACTAGAAAGAAAAAAAAGACGTAAGGGCCATGTTTAAAAATAGTCGGGAGATGTTGCATATGCATGGAGCTAGGCACAAATTCTCGATTCTGTGTAAGAAGCTTGTCCGGTACGCCTTGCATTACTCCAATGCGAATTAGGAAGGTCTTTCATTCGTTACGCAAAGAAATGAATGAAATAGAGTAGTTGTTATCTTTTGGCTTTTGGTACTTTGATTTGGCCAAAATAAAACATAAAAAAATAGTTCTAGATATAGATAAGTTTACAAATAATATTTGTGAAGTAATTGGATAGGGTATGATATATGAGAGAGTTTTCAATGAGAATCTTATTAGGATAACTCGTTATTGACTACTCGTTAAGGACTTTTAAACTCAATCGTTTGATGAATTTTTAAGAATTTTTTTGAATATTTAATAGCAAATAACATTTTTAATAGACTTAATTGCCAAAACACCCCTAAACTTGACGATAATTGTCAGTTTTCACCCCAAACTTGCAATTGCGAAAATTGATCCCCTCAACTTAACAAAAATTATCAATTTACCCCCTCCGTCAATTCTAACATTTTCCTTCCAAATATTGGTTATGTGCCACTTAGGTTTAAAAAAATAAATATATATTTTTAATTAAAAATGAATGTTTTAAATTAATAAAAATAATAGAGAGTTTCATCTCGCTCTCTATATTTAGGAGGCATACAGCTAAACATTAAAATAGAAAGCCACGTAGAGCATCTCCAACAGTTTTTCTTTTTTTATTGGCTAATCTCCAACAATTTTTCTAAAAAAAATTCTATTATAAAGATTCAAAAGTTAAAATATCTATAATTTTTGTATTATATTTCCAACAGTTTCTCTATCATAGTCTTTAAAATTTATTATCTACAATTGAATATGGTAATATTTTTTTATTTAAAAATATATTCAAATAATTTATGGTGCAAATAAATAAAATTTGAAGAGAGAAGAGCATTAAAGATTCAAAGAAGATGTTTCCCTATAATTTTTCGAGTTTGCTGTAAATATATGGATTTGTTTTCTCTCTACTCACTATCTCTAAAATAGGGATAGGTATAGGGAAACTGTGGAGCAAAAAAAATGCTCATTTTTCCCTAAACTAAAGAAAAAACTGTTTAAGGGAAACGTAAATAATAATGAAACAGTAGAGAATACTCAGAATAGGATCAACTTTATTAATGATTAAAGGGCCTCTATATATAGAGGAATACAAGATACAATCCATATTGATGTAGGAAATATCTAATCCATATTCTAGAAGGATAACCTATACTAAGAGTCCTAATTTGACAATGCACACAATAATGTTTTCCTTCAACACTCCCCCTTGTGCCGGTCACAACTAGATGGTGCTTTCCATGTTGTCTCATTAAAAACCTTGCCAAGTAACAATAAAACTCAATGGGAAAAAATAACCTTGGTCGAAGGGAAAAAGAGTACAACGCACCCTTCACATTTGAAAGTGACATATATGTGTCAGACTCCCCCTCAAGTCTGCACCTCCCCCTGATTCCTACAATCATGGGATCTCGAATAACTTAAGCATATCAATGCTTTTAACATGTTTTTTTCAAATGTGGACTTTAGGCAAAGACTTAGTAAATAAATCTGCCACATTCTCCTCGGATCTAACTTGATTCACTTGAAACTTTGAGGAGAGCCTGTAGTTGCTGATTATAAAAATACTTAGGCGATGTATACTTGGTATTGTCCCCTTTAATGAAACCTTGCTTCATCATCTCGATGCAAGTAGCATTATCCTCATAAATGCAAGTAGGTTCCTAAGTGGTAAACCTCAAACAACTTATTCCTCGAATATGTGTAATAATAGACCTCAACCATACACATTAACAATTTCATGTAGAACAATTATCTCTGCATGATTCGAGGAAGTAGCAACTAACGTTTGCTTGGTGGACCTCCAAGATATTGCCGTGTTACCCAAGGTAAAGACATAACCAGTTTGGGAACGGCCTGTGTGCGGGTCAGAGAGGTACCCGGCATCAGCAAAACCAACCAAAACATCACAAAGATTTTCAGTGTAGGGAGTAAAAACTTTTCTGTCCGAGTGTCGACCGTTCGACGGTTGTACGTCGACCGGTCGATCATCGTCGTCGGCAGTAGCATATGTAGCCAGTTTTTCATACTTGGCTCTCTCTCTGTAGGGATAAAATAAGCCCAAATCAATCGTACCTTTAAGGTAACGAAATATTGTCTTTATGCCACTCAATGGCGTTGTGTGGGCGCATAGCTAAATCTAGTTAACAAGTTCACAACAAAAGAGATGTGTAGTGCATTGAGCTTAAGTACAATAATGCGCCTATTGCACTTAGATATAGCACTTCGGCCCATATATTTTATTCGTCATCATCCTTTAGACGAAATTGATCATTCCTTCGATCTAGGGACCGATTGATCATGGGAGTGCTAAAATGGATATACTTTGTCCATGTTAAATCTCATTAACATCTTGTGGACACAAGTCGATTGGTGGATTAATATTCCACTATCTCGATGCTCTAGCACAAGGCCTAGAAACCGAGTTTCCCAAGATCTTTCATCTCAAATTCGGATTTCAAATACGTAGCAATATCTCTCAGTTCTTCGAGAGTGCTAATTAAATTCATGTCATCAACATAGACAATAATAATTACAAATCCGGAACTTGTTCTCTTAATAAACACGCATGGGCATAAACCATTATTTATATATCCCTTCCCAATCAAGTAGTCACATAAAGTGAGCATTTTAATCTTATCAAAAACGCACTCCGTGGTTTAGAGTCACTTGATGTGGGTAATTGAAGTCCATTAGGCACCTTCATATATATCTCTGAATCTAGATCCCCATAGATATATGTTGTAACCACATTTATAAGCTGCATGTCAAGTTATTTGTGGAAACTACCAAACTGACAAGGTAGCGGAATGTAATATCATTCCTTACGAGTGAATACGTCTTCTCGTAGTCAATCCCAGAGCGTTTGTGAGAAACCTTGCGCCACGAGGCAAGTCTTATATCTCAAGACTTCTTTATTCTCTTTACGCTTTCTAACAAAGACTTATTTATGTCCAATAGGCTTTACACTTGGGGACGTTAGCACTACGTACCCAAATACCTTTTTGCTTTGTTAGTGAAACTAGTTCAATTGGGATTGCATCTTTCCATTTAGGCCAATATGTTCTACGTTGATATTTTTCAACAGAGCGTGGTTCGATGTCATCGTGCTCTATAATCTCTTGAGCAATACATCATCAAATAATGTCGTCTCAAGCATGCATGCATTTATCGAGATTTTATTATTCTCTGAAATTGGTTCAATCATTGAGGCGTCCCCCAATATTTATTCGTGGACATAATCAGAGATAATCTCATGAGACAAGTTTCATGTATTCATGATGAATGGATTAGGCTGTGCCAAACTCACTTCCTTCCTTTGGTGAGTATTCATCGAACCAAGGTATCATCCTCTTCCTTTAGGGAACCACGGCCTCAACCACACATCCACTATGTGTGATTGTGACACCATTATTGGCGCCATATCCCCTCTTCCTTTAGGGAATTTCCAATCTTGCAGGCATGTTTGCAGCTGGTATATTTGATCTCGTCACTTTATCAATATCATAAAACGCATTAGGCATCGAATCTACTACGTTCTAAATATTGAGTTGGGGATCAAGATGAGACATAGTGGGGACAGACCACGACAATTCATGTCGTTCCTGTTGAACATACTTGTTCATATCTCCCCCTAACGACGGGAAGACTGTCTCATCAAAAGTGACAATCTGCGAATTCAGCGGTAAAGAGATCACCTGCCAAGGATCAAGTAGCGGACAATAATTGGAGATTCTTTACCAACATAAATACTTAAACGTTTCGTAAGACCCAATTGTAGTGCGTTGTGGGGGCGTAATTGGCACATAAACCGCGCAATTAAATATGCATAAAAAGTGAGACATCCAGCTCATATCCAGTTACCATCTGGTACGCATAAAACAGTTGAGTAGTAGTGGGTCTGAAACGAAGAAGTAAAGCTGCATGCGATATTGCATAACCCCAAGCAGATAATAGGAGATTGGTGCGCATAACCAATGTCCAAGCGACCATTTAAAATCTGTTAATGGTGGCTTCTGCGAGATCATTTTGTGTATGCACATGGGGTACGAGATATTTACTTTAATCTCAATAAATATGCAATAATCATCAAACTTCTGTGATGTAAACTCTCTAGCATTGTCAAGTCATATTTGACAAAATAGAATGATCTGGGTGGTGAGCCCTTAAGCGTATAATTTGTGCTAGAAGTTTTGCATAAGCAGCATTGTGTGTAGACAATAAAATGACATGTGACCAATATGTCGATGCATCCACCAAAACCATAAATTATCTCAAAAGTCTGCATTATGGTTTGATAAGTCCACAAATATCTTCCTTGGATATGATGTAAGAATGAAATAATTTCTTTTATGTCCTTAGCATAGGATGGTCTCGATCCTAATTTGCTCAAGAAACAGGCTTTGCAGAATTAGCCATTGGCCATAAAGGCGATAGAAGCATAGGAGGCATCCTGATGAATGTTTGAATCAGGGTTCACATTAGGAGAAAAACGGCCCGAAGAGGGCAGGGAAGCATCGACCGGTCGACGGGGGGGGGGGGTCGACCGTTCGACGATTCTCCCTGGACGGGTGTCGACCGTTCGACAATGTTGGGTCGACCGGTCGACGTGCGTCGGATAGCAGCATTTTTGTACTTGCTTTCAACTGTCTCATCTCCTTGAATCAATTTTTGATTCTTGCTTCTATTAGCTCGATAAAAGGGATGTCCGTGTGAGGTTTTCAATATACGGATCATCAAATCACCACATGGATGTTCCAAGCAGTCGTGTCAAAGCCTATATGTGTCAAAATCCAAGAGATCATCTCTAAAACTTTGTTGGATTCAATGATACGAATAGTGGTTAAGTATAACCCACAAGATCGACACATAAGTTTTTCTAAGATGCGCTTTCTTCCGCAACCATTATAAATAATACATAAGTATTTTTGTCCATTCTTACAATACGTTTTCCAATAATAACCGTTGACACTAATATCCTTCATTACATTGAGGAGAAATTCGAAATTTGCTCAGTACTTAGAGAAAATTCGAAAAATATGTCTATGACATAAATAAAATTTCAAAGAATACTTGCCATTCTTTGAAGAAAATTCGAAATTTATTAATCATGTGCCAACGATTACATCGAGGTCTTGTCCAAAAAATTCTAAGCCTTTACATAATGTCAATTGAAATAAGGCATCATAAGCCTTTACATAATAAACTTGGAAAAAACAATTGCAATTAAATTGAAGTCTGGAACTTCTGTAGTCTTATCGTTACTTTGGTCGACTTTAAAATATGCAATTGTGAGATTGACGTCTGTGTCATCTACGGTATCTTTTAATGCTTCTTATGAAGTAGAGTATACATAACTCATTATCAACACATGCTTCATTGACGATCCGTTTATTGGTAAGAGATAGTTTACCAATAGCGAGGATCTGTTCGTTGGTAAAGGGCTATAGCGACGAACCGTTTGTCGGAAAAAAGTGTTTCGGCACCATATGCCTTTGGAGGAAAGATTGGTGCTCTTGACACCTTATTGCCATGCTTTACTTTGCCGGCGTTGGCATGGCCTCCATGGCCCATGCCTCTTCCTCTTTGCCCCTTTTTGCGTGGTGCAATAGTTCCCACGATTTTGTGCAACGTTGTTGATTCGCGGTAAAACCTACGTCATTAATTATTACCTAAATTTCTAACAATTGTCGTTGTAAAGTATAATGGGAAATAAAGGTTTTTCCCACAGAATATTGTTATATTTACTTTTTAATGTCACGAAAAATTAAATTAAATAAAGAATTATTATTAACAAGTATAAAGAATAAAGAATATATATATATACAAAATTAAATGAACTATACAGTATTGTTTCTATTTACAAAAATATACATTATATACAAAAGTATTTTTGGGGGTTTTTGAGATTTTTGAAAACAATAAAAGGAAATATTTTTGGATTTTTATTATTTTTGAAAACAAGAAACACACACAAATATTGTTTTGAAGATTAACCAACTCCCTAGCCATGAATCCGAAACTAACATATGTGGAATGCCCACGCGGGTTATCATTCCCCAAATAAAACCTCTCTACGAAAATTAACCTAGTGAACGCTCATCTAGATTAAACAATTAAACATGCAAAGGTGATTAATCTAAACATGTCTAACGCATAGAAGAAGAGTTGTTAATTCAAGTGTGCGACCTAGCGAACGCTCGTCTATCCGCGATCCTTATTATTTAGTTTCAACATTAAAGATAAAACCAAACAAACAAAATTCACATAAGCTGCTAGAAGAATCAATCAACTTCAATCCAACAATTATTACACAAAATAGAAAATAAACAAACAATAACATTTCCCAAAATTATTCACGAATAGTTAATTAAACAAAAATAAATTATAATAAATAAACGAGTTTGGGAAAAATGTTACTGTTGTGTCCATGAAAATGGACACTGTCTAGCAGGCGAAGGTGGCAGACTCAGCTATAAAATCGGACAATAACGGTATTTGGATGTGGCGGGTGCGCAAAGCAATTGGGCTTTTGGGCATTGGGCTTGGAGGCCCATTTTAAGAAAGTCAGATTGACTTTCTTCTCTCTTTTGTTGACCAGCCCAATCCTTTCCTTCTTTGGCTTGTTGACTTTTCAACGCCAAGTCAGCATCATCTTTTCTTCTTCACGATTCATCATCTCCATTTTCTGGTTCTTCATTTCTGAGTAGGGAGAGCGAGAGAGAGCACGGCGAGGCACGGGCTGGCAGAGGTGCGGCAAGGGAAGACAGCAGCGTCGCGGGGGAGGTCCGGCCTGGATTTACGGGCAGAGAACGGCGCCGGCAAGGAGCAGCAGCTAGGCGACGGCAAGGCACGGGTTCAGCACGGCGCGTGTGAGGTACGGACGGTGATGATTGGAGCGGCGACGGCGATGGGAGCAGCTACGATGGGTTCGCCGGAAATAGAGCAGCGAGCAGAGGCGAGAGAGATGAGATGCGGGCGGTGAACGGCGGCGGCAAGGAGCTGCTTGGCTGATGCTGGGATTTTGCGGCGTCATTGGTTTGGGAACGGTGAGAGCACGGGCTCGGGGATTTCCAACGGCGGCGCGGCAAGGAGGTCTGGACTCACGGAATTTCTGCCGGCGGTGGGTTCTTGCTTGATGCGAACCTGCAAAAAAAAAAAAAAGAAGAACACAAATAATTAGAGAGGAAGAGAATGATTAATTGCTTGCAGGTAATTGATGGATTGAAATTGAGCAGAGGGTTAGATTGAGATGCCGGCTTGGGCTTTGATTGCAGCCATGAGTTTCGCCGGCCATGGACTTGTGATGCCAACGGTGATGGGTGCACAGAGAAGGCACGGTGGGTGTGGTGATTGGTTGTGGCTTGCAGGTAATTGATGGCTGCCATTGTGAATTGGTGATGAAGACTATGCAGCAGCTCTCCTTAAATAGGAAAGGAAAGGGCAGAAGCAGACAACACAGAGGAGAACATGGAGCTTCGTGGAGATGTCTGTAAGGTGGAATGGTGGAGCACTCAAGGATGGAATCGTGGGCTGCAGCAATGGTGGAGCAAAAGCTCTAAAGCAAGATTTTGAATTTAAATACAGTAGGAGGTAATCATGGGAGCTGCACTGGAGAATTGGTGGATGAGAGTGAACTGATTGAGCTGGAGAAGAATCCCAGCCATGTGAGGGGGAATCTCGGTGATGGTGGAATTTTGGTGGAGGTAATGACTGTAACAAAAATCCAAAATAAAACAAAAACAAAATAAATAAATAAGTAAACAAACAAATAAAAATAAAAATAAAATCAAAAGTAAATAAAAATAAAAATAATAAAAACAAACATAAAAACAAATATAAATATAAATATAAACATGGGAAAATAAAATGGAGATTTGAATTATGTTTCGCCACCGCGTGTGGTGGTTGCGCCGCCTAATGTGGTGGTTCGCCGACAAACTTGCCGGAATTCGGAACGGTTTCCGAAATCTTCGTACAATATTTTATTCCACAAATGAAAGTCACGGTTGACTTTCCGATTTACGCTGAATACCTCCAAAATGCACCTATTTTGTGCAGATAAACATTTTCCTGGTATTTTCCCTAAACACACGAAAACAAACATTAAACAGACAAATAAGCTTTCGGAATAGCAAAATCCAGTAATTAAAGGCACTTTGTGAACGTATTTTACGTTCACATCAGTTGTTGCAATTTCCTTCCTTATTGAGACGATTATATGAACCAGATTGTCCATTAGAATTACATACCCTTGACATTAGGGTTTCGTCCTCTTTTGGCCATTTTTGCCATAATTTACTTTTGGAACTCTCTTTGTTCCGGCAGGCCTAATTATTGTTATTCATCATGATCGTTGTCATGTTTTCAGCTATTTGCATATAATTGATAAGCTGATTGAAAGTTGTTTGGCAATATACTTTAATTAATATTGTGTGTACAATATAACTGCCGAAGCTGGGAAGGTAGAGATGGTTTTCTCTATTAATTCTGCTTATGTAAGAATTACTTTACAAAATTGAAGCATAACCATAGTTGAAGCATATCTGAATTATATTCAGCAATAGTGAAATTACTTTATCACTTTTATCACTTGTGAAATTACTTTATCACAATAAGAAGATACCTTAGTTTCGCAGTCATAAAAAGACATCCACGAACACTAAATAAAATTTCCAAGTATTTTTCGGATTAGAACAAGACCAAGATGGATATGGCCATAGTTTAAACCGTTCGATAGCTCCACGCAAGCATGACCAGATAAGAAAGAGGAATGTCGGTGGAGCAAAGCTCTCTCAATACCACTGATTCCAATCCCTCACCTAAATCATACCTACGTAGGTGAGTCTAGTAATGAATAAGCCATGACCAAAAATTGGTCGAATTCGATGCCTTTGTGAACTTACTTTATCACAAAGATTTTCTTGGATGCTCATGAAATTACTTTATCATAGCATATATTATGAATCCCCACGATTCATTAAAGCTCTTTAACTTTTACTAAAGAATGATAACATTAGGGGTGCTCATGACTTACATATATCGCGAGCGATATAAAGCTCGATCACTCCCCTAATACTTCTCATAATCTTTCGAAGTAGGTATAGCTTATTGTCTTTTTGCTCATAAATTTCACCAAGAAAGTCTCACGCCATAAGAGGGGTCGGGATGTAGAAGAAGGGAAGTTTTTAAATCCCCGAGAAAAAACACAACCGCATCAAAAGCAGGAACTTTTATAAAAGACGTACTTGGTTTTCTTGTAGATTGAATATCTGAAGATCCAACGGTCTGAACTGATTGAAATTTGAACCAGGAGTAGTAGACACACGGGGGAAACAGTCAACAAAATTGCAGCTTGATCCAACGGTTAATGAGAGAGAAAATCGCTTTGAAAGTTGGTTGTCTCGTGCAGGCAGATTCTAGAGTTTTAGGTTTTTGTAGCTAGGGCTAGAACTCGTGTTGATAACGTGTTTAAGGGAAACGTAAATAATAATGAAACAGTAGATAATACTCAGAATAGGATCAACTTTATTAATGATTAAAGGGCCTCTATATATAGAGGAATACAAGATACAATCCATATTGATGTAGTAAATATCTAATCCATATTCTAGAAGGATAACATATATTAAGAGTCCTAGTTTGACAAGGCACACAATAATGTTTTCCTTCAACAAAAACAAATTATTGGGAAGTTGTTGGAGATGCTCTTAAGAGGCTGGTGAAGCTGCTAAAATAGCTGAAAAGTTAAATATGCTCTCTAAAATAATTAAGGAGCTAAGATAGAGATCGAGTTTGTTAAGAGCATCTTTAGCAATGTTACCTATTTTTTAATTAAATTTTGGCTAAAGTAGCTAAAAAGTAATTTTGGCTAACCAGTTTGAAAATATGTCTGCACCAATGCTCAGTGCGGATCCAGAACAAAATGTTAGGAGGAGCAACACTCAAAGTAAGTGATAAGTTAGAAAGTTAAATAATATGAAAATGAAATTTAAAAATAGTAATTGAAGTCCCTTGAAAACTATGAATTCAAAGCATTCCGCTTCGTTACGTTTCGGATAAAAAAAACATATTATCATAATCGATTCAAAAATAAATTTGATACCCTTGTTAACAAGGTTTGAACCCTTGACATTAAAGGAAATAGAAAACACAATATTTATTCATTTTCTACTAGACCATTCATATTGTTTGTTTATATTTTATACAAAGTTTAACTTATTTATCAACTTTGTTTATATTTTCTTCATCAGCTAAGCCCTTTTTTTTTCTCTCTTCTTCTCCTTTCCTCTTCTCCTTCCTTTCTCTTCTTCCTTTCCCTTTCTTTTCCGTCCTCTTCTTTGAAATCCAATATTGCAAATTATGAATTTATGATAAAGGAGAGAACTCAGAGAAGAATTTATGCTAATATGCTATAGGCTATAGCCTGAGCAATTGAGAGAGAACTAGAGAAGAGAGACCAAAAAGAAAAGAAAAGAGGAGAGACCAATTGAGAGAAGAAGCACCGTCCAAAAAAAATTAGAGAAGAAGAGTCGCCTAGCACCCAAAAACAATGTCGTTGGACGGAAATTCATTAATGAAATCCAATTATTAAAAACGGTGTTGTTTTGTTGGGTATAAAATTTTCAGAAAATGGGTCATCTTCAACCTCTGTCTATTGCCTAGCTAGTTTCTCCTTTCCTCCATTCTTGCCGATCTCAACCTCTATACTACATATATTAGTAACATATCCCACAAAATGAAGGGGGGTCACTTGCCCCCTCTCGCCCCCGTGGATCCGTCACTGCCAATGCTCTCTATTTTAGCTAGTATTGAATTTAAATTATTTTACTAATGAATAAAAAATAATTTAAGTGTATTTAATAATTACACAAAACAATAAAATGAATGTTTTAAATTAACAAAAATAATAGAGAGTCTCATCTGACTCTCTATATTTAGAAGTCATATAACTAAAAACTAAAATAGAGAATCACTTAGAGCATCTTTAAAAGACTCTTTATCTTAGAGCATCTTTAGCAGACTCTCTATCTTAGCTCCTTAGCTATTTTAGAGAGCCTATTTAGTTTTTCATCTATTTTAGCAACTGCACCAGCCTCCCAAATGGCTCTCTACTTTAGCTTTTAGCTATCTGGCTCATAAATATAGAGAGCGAGATAAGGCTCTCTATTATTTTCGTTAATTTAATACATTCATTTTTAGTAGTTTTGTGTAATTATTAAATACGTTTAATATATTTTTTATTCATTAAAAAAATTATTTAAATTCAATACTAGCTAAAGTAGAGAGCATTGGTGCAGACATATTTTCAAATTGGCTAGCCAAAATAGTTTTTTAGCTATTTTAGCTTAAATTTGGTTTAAAAATAGCTAGCATTGGTAAAGATGCTCTTAGCTTCTTAGCTATTTTAGAGAGTATGTTTAGCTTAATTTTCAGCTATTTTAGCAGTTGCACCAGCCTCCTAAGTGGCTCTCCATTTTACCTTTTACCTATATGACTCCTAAATATAGAGATAGAGCAAGATGAGGCTCTCTATTATTTTTGTTAATTTAAAACATTCATTTTTAGTTGTTTTGTGTAGTTATTAATTAAATACACTTAACCTATTTTTTATTCATTTAAAAAATAATTTAAATTCAATACTAGCTAAATTAGAGAGCATTGGTGCAGACATATTTTCAAACTGGTTAGCCAAAATAGTTTTTTAGCTACTTTAACAAAAATTTAGTTTAAAAATGGTTATCATTGTTAAAGATGCTCTTAGGAGGCTAGCGCAGCTGCTCAAGATAGAGAGTTTGATAAAGATGCTCTTAGAGATCCATACATCGATCTTAGAAAAGTTAGACATGCACTCTAAAATAACTAAGGAGCTAAGATAGAGAGTTTGCACTATAAATCAGGGTATGAATATTTAGCAAACGCAATATAAAAAATAAAATAAATAATAGATGGAGCCCAAAAATAAATCATTTTTTTTAAATCAGATACCACTAGATCAATTCACCGTACCCGAAATTATGACACGAATAGTGCATGCGCAAGCGCGATCTATCACACTCACATAGCCCTTGCAGGAAGGCTAGTTCTTTATAAATCACCAACATCAAAGCGCGCATCGGCGCATGTCATACTGGCATAATTGCAAATCAAATCAAGCTTCATAAATCACCATGCAATATTTTATGGCAGAGTTGCAAATGACATTCTGATTACCTTCTTTATGGAATTTCTATCTCTTTTTTATTAATATACATGACCAGCTCTCATGCAAACAATTAATCATTTTTCATCAATGTGACTGGTTTCCCTTCCATGTTTTGAGATGTACATAGGGAAAATGCTATTTTTAGCTCAAAAAATGCAGGATTTTTCTTTAAAAAGGATCCTCTTTTTCTTCCATTTTCTCACAATTTAAGCATTTAATTTCATTAAAACAGAATCCAGGCTCAAATGGATAAAATCGTTTCTTCTCAGTCACCATTCATACCTAATACAGAGTATCTCCCCCTATATATATAAGAAATAGTTGAAGTTCAACTCCAAGTAAGTACGTTCAAGAAATATATATATATATATATATATATATATATATATATATATATATATATATATATATATACATCCCCTTCACATGCGCACTCCGCACGAAAAATAAAATGCGAACATCCTCATACGGACTAATTGACAACATAACTCAATCATCGGAACCGTTTATCGTTTAGATTTATTTTCAAAAATTATCCTTGCAAAAAATCAGCCGAATTGGAGATTATTTGGTCATCTGATCATTGTATAGTTTACAGACAAATGCAGTGCGTCAGATAAGGTTGAAACGATGAATGTGGTAATCAAATGGCTAAATAATTTCCAAATTGATTTTTTTTTATCAAAATGATCCTTGAAGGATGACCTAAAATATAGACGGTTTTGATTAATAGTTTGCACTCGCAATGGAGATGTTCGCATTTTAGTTTCAATGCGGACGTGCGCATGTGAAGGGGACTGTATATATATATATATATAGTCTCATTCACATGCGCACGTCCGCACTGAAAGTAAAATGCGAACATCTTCATCCCGACCAATTGACAATATATCTCAATCATCAGAATCGTTCATCGTTTAGATTTATTTTCAAGAATTATCCTTGTAAAAAATCAGCCGAATTGGAGATTGTTTGGTCATCTGTTCGTTGTATAGTTTACAAACAAATACAGTCCGTCAGATAAGGTTGAAACAATGGATGTGATAATCAAATGGCTAAATAATTTCCGATTTTAATTTTTTATTTATCAAAATGATCCTCGAAGGATGACTTAAAATATAGACGGTTTTGATCTTTACCTTGCACTCACAATGAGGATGTTCGCATTTTATTTTAGATGCGGACGTGCGCATGTGAAGGGGACTGTATATACTGTATATATATATATATATATATTACTATATATATATATATATATACAGTCCCCTTCACATGCGAACGTCCGCATTGAAACTAAAATGCGAACATCTCCATTGCGAGTGCAAACTATTAATCAAAACCGTCTATATTTTAGGTCATCATTCAAGGATCATTTTGATATAAAAAACAATAAATCGGAAATTATTTAGCCATTTGATTACCATATTCATCGCTTCAACCTTATCTGACGGACTGTATTTGTCTATAAAACTATATAGCGAACAGACAACCAAACAATCTCCGATTCGGCTGATTTTTTGCAAGGATAATTTTTGAAAATAAATCTAAACGATGAACGATTCTGATGATTGAGTTATGTTGTCAATTGGTCGAGATACATATGTTCGCATTTTAGTTTCAATGCGGACGTGCGCATGTGAAGGGGACTGTATATATATATATATATATATAAACTAGATCGAGATGGCTCTATCAATTAGAAATGCATTGATGCTAATAACAGTACTGTTGCTTATTGTGTTGCCTGGAAGCATGGGCAGTATCAAACGCAAACGCATACATGTTACGGTCAAAAATGATATGAGCATGGACCTCGCTCTTCATTGCAAATCCAAATTAAGATGATGATCTTGGTCTCCAAATACTCCAACCTCAGGGAAGCTTTAAGTTCACTTTTTGGCCTAATGTATGGGGGACTACTCTATATTTCTGCACCTTTGGCTGGCAAGACCAGACTCAATATTTCGACATATTTGTTCAAAGAAGAGATACAACCAAATGCTCTGAATGTGTGTGGAGTATAATCCCTACTGGTCCATGCAGGTTTAATTCCAAGACTGGTCAATTTGACATTTGTTATCTGGAAAAATTCATTGTCCTCTTCATCCCCTTGATGATCAAGAAGTACTGTTCGATCTTAGCTAGCTGAAATAAAGAATCATCTACCAAATTATTTATGTATTTTTTGAATAAATGGAATGTCGTTGATGAATTAAACGTGGATATGATATCTTTTCTTTATCAGATTTGGTCATTGCATGTACTTTACCATTTAGCTAATTAATTTAATGGGTTCCTGTGTATATTGGAGGTGGTTCTTTTCAAGGTTTGGTTTGGTTTGGTTGACAGGAAAGATGCGAGTAATTAGATAGGTATTAAAAATACAAGTTTTCAGAGCCGTCAAATCTCTGATCCTTTTGAGACTGTAGTATGAGATTGACAGCAGATATAGATAGAGAAAAGTTAATCTTAGAAAATAATCAGTTCAATCATGATCTTTCAGTACCGACCCTAAAAGAAAAATCAACTTTTAGTGATTGTAATTAGCTGTGTAACTGAGGCATAAATATTAATATTACACAAGAGCTAGCTGTGGTAGTTTGGTTTGTCAAGCTTAAACTAACACGTACAGCACCATTTAATCATCCTCTTAACTGAGATGGCAGAAACTAGTTGGCTGCAAATTACAACTGTGCTGCAATTGCAATTTGGCTTCTGCATTTGCTATGCTGCACATAACCAATTAATAACCTACTGCTGTTTATTCAAAGAGAGAGAATGCAACAGAAAGAAAGAATCAAATTGACATCGGATATATAGAGAGCTAGAAGATAATTAAACAACTTACTCACCACCTTAAGAAATACACTTAAGAGATAACAGCCGAAAGATGATAAATGTCTTGCCACTCTAAAGAATCCACCAAACAGATGAAAGATCGATCAATCATTCAAAAAAAAAAGGGGGGATTAAAAATAAATAACTCGTCACTCTAGCTATCACTCTATGGAATCCATCAAAGAGATAAGAGCTAGAAATAAGATCGAAAAACACTATTTACCAAACAATTTAGGCATAATTTCTTAAACACCCCCCTGAATTTGGTATAAATTGTCAATTTCCACCATGAACTTGCATTTAATGAAATCGACACTCTAAACTTAACAAAAATTATCAATTTGCACCACTTTCATCAATTTTTGACTTTTTCATTAGTGATTGACATGACATTTACATGACCCTTTTTGTTATCGAAATAATTACCAAGTAGGCACCACATGCATGACAAATTAACTAAAACCCTAAATCTCATGAGAGCGTCTCTCTCTTCCATACCTAGCCGCCATGGGCTAGGTCTTCTCGTTTTTCTATGTTGTCTCTTGTCGGCGACCTCTACTACAGGTCTTGGTGCATGGCTGCCCCAACGACCTCGATCTACTGTGAATTTCCTTGATGGTGGTGATTTTGCCGGAGGAGGAGACTTTTCACATGACTATGGCTTGGATCTCTTTTGGTCTGGGCTGCGAAGATTTGATCATGTTCTATCGTTTAGGAGTGGTGATGCGCAACTCAACGATGATGGGGTTGGAGGTCTTGTTGCTTTTCTGCTATGTTCGTTGAAGGGGGTCGGCGGTGATAACTCGAAGCAAGGGGGTGACGGCGATGGGTCAGCGGCCTTGTTGCTGATCGACGTCTTCTGCTTGCAGTATGGGCCCTTTTGGTTGGCTGTCTTTGGTTGGGTTAAGGGTGAGGCTTTTGGGCCTTATTCTGAGATCCAATTAGAGCGGGTCATTCCATTGGGCTGGGCTATCGGGGAGGGTGGTTTGCCACTCTCAGTTGTTACTTAGGGTTTCGTCTTTGAGCCTGCAATTACGAGAATTTTCGTGTAATCATTTGATCGAAGAATCTTTCAGTCGCACCACAATTGAGTGCATTGGCGGCGAAAGTTTCATTTATTTGTTTAGATGATTGGAGACTTTTTGTCTTTTGTAGGCTCACTTTGAATAAGTGAGCGAGAATTGTACTAATGAGCGGGCTTGATTTTTCTCGACCTACTTGGCCACTGATATAGGGCACAAGTATATGAAATTTATTGTATGTGTCGTTCTAGCTTCGGGATTTAATGATATATCTTTTCCTATCAAAAAATGCATGACAAATTAAATAATAAAAAGAAAACAACAACAACCTTCCAAATATTTAAACATAAATTCAAATTTTAATAAAATTAAGCAAAGAGAAAGAGAAAAAAAAAATTCGAAGCAACACCACAGATATCTGTGGCAACTGTGATGTTATAAAATAAAATAAAACAGACAATGGCACTATTTATGTCAGAGTGCAGAAATGGCAGTTGGTACCAATTTTTCCACGGACCATCTTTTTGTGGCAATTTGTACCACATGCTCAATAGAGTCAGACAGTCACCGAAGGAGATCTGTGGCAATTCTTTGATAAAATAGCCTATAGACACGGAAATTTGTGGCTAAGGTGCTAGCTTAATTTCCGGATTTCTCATATTTATAGGGAAGGTAATGCTTTGGCAGATCTTCTTGCTAATTTTGGTGCAGTCCATGGTGGTTCTTTTTTGGTGGGACTCTCTACCTATGTTCCTTGCTACGTCCTATGATAAAGACCTTGCATCTGCAATTTCATATCATTATGCTTAATTATATGCTTTGATTTGTTGTCTCTCTCCATTTGTTTTTGTTTTTAGTCTATTCTTTGTGAGACATCTTAGTCTCTGGTATTGTTCTTTCTATTGGGAATGGTCTTGGCCTAGTCCTGTTTCCCCTTTGTACTTTATTTTTCAATAAATTTTCTAGTAAGGGCATGCTTGCCCTTAGTTCTCTTAAAAAAAAGGTGGTGTTTCGAGTTTCGATAATTAAGCCACCAAATTATTCTTAAAATGTGCAATCTGATTACAATGAGGGAAATAGCTCAACAACAAGACTTAAGGGAATCTTTTTTAGGCTAAGGGAGAGAGGGCTCTCTCTAGCAAACCTTAGTGGCAGAGCAAGCAGTCGATTCTAAGGGGCAGCATAAGCCGTTGACGCTAATCGGTGGTTCAAGTCGTCAACCTCCATGCCGCCAGCATTCATAGCAAGGAAACGTAGATTTGGCGGAAATTCATAGCAAAGAAACGTCGATTGGGCGAAAATTGATAGCAAGGAAACGTAGATTGTTATGAGACTCAAATTGAGAGCATTCTTAATGATTTAGGTGGTTAAACTTAGAGGCATAATATTAAAATTAAGAGTAGTGGTCTAAAACTAACCTGTTAACTGTATAATATATTTGAAACTAACCACACTCTAAACTCTTAGATTTGTCTAATGATTTACATTAGATCAAAATTTATATCTAATTTACAATATTAATTATATCCAATTCAAAATCCATAAAATTGTTAAAAAGGAAAAAAACACAAACATTATACCAAAACCTAAAACCCTTTTTTTTAGCGTTTTGGTATTCCGAGTTTCTTTATTGTTATGTCTTTTTGGGATCCTACATTCTAGCCTTTGGTTTTCTATCTTCTCTAAAATTAAATAAAGTATCAACTATCCTTTAATTATCAGTCTCTTGATAATTGAATCTAATCATAAGCAAAACCCAACTTGATGAAAATATTTAATTTGTTATTTACAGAGAAGTTAACAATAGTACAAAAAAGAATGAGAAAGTTGAATGTGAGTGACCAATGTGTTATTTTTGAAACTTTATGTGTTTTGACTTTTGACTAGAAAAGAAAAATTAGCTTAGGGGTCGTTTGTTACATGGTATTACACAAGCTGGGCTTATTCTTAATACAAGTCCGGGCTTCCTTTAGCTGGGCTTACACAAGAAAGTTTGCACCATGTTTGACAAGGTGTGTTATGTAAGCTGAGACTAAAGAGCAAAGAGCAAAAAGAAGGAAAAACCCATAACAAAGAAGAAGAAGAAACCACGACAAAGAACCCTAATGATAAATCAAAGGCTTCAAGGTCTCTAAAGCTATTCTGTTTTGGTGGGCAGCTGGGGTACTTTGTCTTCTTCTTCTTTCCCCCCTTTGTTTTCTGCTCTCGTTCTCTGTCTGCCCAGAACTCTCTCTATCTCTCTCATGTTCTCTGCTCACTGCTGCCACACCGCAACCGCTGCCACCGTGAGGATAACCCACATCACCACTGCACTCTCTGTGCCTCTCCCTGTTCAACAGCAGCGACGCCAAGAGATTAGCGGGAGGGGTAGAGAAACAATCAATCAAAACCCATATCCCTCACTTCTCTCTACCCAGAACCCATCAATCAATAGTCCAGTCCAGTCTCTTGTAACAAACGACCCTAACTTCAAATCTTGGTTTCGCCACTATTCACATGAACCAATCTATATGCTAATTAAAGGTAATGCGTGGTGAGTGTGAACTTTGAAATTTGGTTAAACTTCACATCTATGTCACGTTAAAAAATATTTTGCATCAACAACTTTAAGAATGTATTACGATTAATAAGTAGGTAATTAATGCTTCCATTTGTATATTTTTAGGGTTGGTTAATATGCAATGGTTAATTTTGGAGCCAAGCACCTGCGCGTCTATTTTAAGTCTCTACACACTTGATCTGACATAGTTATTAGATTTGATGCGAACGAGCCTTTAACTTGTTTGATAGTCCATTCGACGATCCTAAGGGTAAGAACTATCTTAGGATCTTAGGATCATCCGTATGGTGCATGCCTCAAAATCGTAACGTCTTTATGATCTCATCCTTATAACTTAAGGTACTTCATGGGCTTATCATATAGTACTTAACAACACGCCTAAACAACAAATGATGCTTAATTATGATGGCCAATCAACAAAAGACAAATGTCTTTGTTAATAATGTAGGTCTGAGTTGCATCCAAACTCGAGATGTTGATAAAACTAAAAAAAAAATTCTACAAAAAAAAAAATTTTGCAAACAACATCCTACATGCATCAACATGTAATGCTCACACCAACATAAATAAAGTCTACGTAGATCAACAATTGATGTAATCGAAAAAAATAGTTGATAAATAGCTACCTGATCAGAGAGGGTCATCAACAAATTTTTAATCTTTGATGTTCTACTCATCACCTCTTCCTCATTCGACTTTGCTTCCTCCCACATATGAGTTACATTTTTAAGCTTGGATCTTGCATCCAAAACAAGCCCAACAATCACCAAGTGATTCATATCTATAAAAGAGCCATAATACTTTTCGTATTTTGCTCTCATGTTAGCTGCCATTTCCAGCAAAACCTTTTCCGTCTCAGAACCGGTAGCCATCTCAGGTTGAACAAACAGGAAATCAATGTTATTCTATCTCCATGGTAATCACGTCATGGAATGTATTGTGGACAGTAGGGTGCAATGATGCACTAACCCTCAAAGTGACATCATAGAACACCCTTAAAAACTCCACAAAAACCTCGGCCTTTCCCAAACTTCTTTTTTTGGAGGTCCAACTCTGTTTTTGGTGTTCTTAGTTGGGATCACTTGCCCATCCTCATCATATTCCTCTTCTGGTTCTCCGAAATAACTAATAAACAACCTATCCTCATCCTCCTTCATCCTTGCAAAAACTTTCTTGAATTTTAAGGCTGCTTCCAACATCAAATAGGTGGAATTCCACCTTGTTGGGACATCCAAGCACACCAGCCCCTAACATGGAAGCTTTTCCGTCACTATAGCCTTCTTAAAACTCTCCAGCCTATTAGGTGAAGACCTCACAAATTTCACTGCATTCCTAATTGCTATAACACTCCTTTGCAGCCTCTTCAATCCATACCCCACTATCAAGTTTGTTATATGAGCAGTGCATCTTACATATATGCATGTATTTACCACCTAAAATTTGTTGGTAAGATGGACAGTTGTTTAGCTTAGCAATAAGCCACTCTAAAGCAGATTTTTTGCAACTGCATTATCAAGAGTCGATCCGCCTACACGTCTTGTCTTACACGTCTTGCTTTTACTGCTATATCCGGAGTTACTCCACGTATTGCTTGACGTAAAACAGATAGTGGATTTGTTTCTGTCTTTTGTTGAATCTTTTTCATGGCTCGATAGATAATTTGATAAGCCAATGATTTTTTTCCGTGTTTCAGAATACGGTTAACCAACATGTTAACTAATCGATTACGATAAATTGGATCGGATTTTGCAGTTTTTTCTTCTGCAGTACCTCGACGTGACATGAGCGTGAAAGGGTTCAAGAATCCGTTTTCTTTTTATAAGGGCTAAAATAATTTATTTTGGCTTTTTGACCCCATATTGTAGATCTTTTTTTTTTTTTTCCCCTTTTTATTTCTTTTTTTTTTTTTTTATATAACAAAGGGTGTTGCCCCCCTTTTTATTTTTTTAACAATAAATAAAAAAAAGGGGAGAAAGCCCCTTATAATTGATTTTTTAAACCCTATTTCAAGTGTCGGTTGTGAGACACACCCTATAATGCTTTAATGATTTCTTCAGTTGTTTTTTTTTTTAGTCATACATGCTTAGAAACTCTCTGCATAGTTTCCTACGTGAGGGTACATCAAACAAAGGGCAAACTTTCATGCAAAAACTGTTAAACCCTTTCTTTTCCACAAAGCTAAATGGTAGCTCATCTATCACAATTATTTCTACACAAGCTTTTAGATAATCCTTTTGATCATAAGCTACTGAAGTCATCTGATTTCCCTTAAACTTATCCCCTACAAGAACCTCTTGAGATTTATCCACATTCGGTGGATAATATTTGCAGTTCTTATTAATGTGCCTAAGCATACCATATGTTCTATTTCTGGAACTACTAACAACAAAATCTCCTATAATCCCTCTAGGGTAGTAACGAAACTGTGCCCTTTTCACTACCATTTCTACAATATTCTCCCGTGCATCTTTCACTTTCTCCTACTTTTCATATTCTTTGAAATGTTCCCAAACCCAACTACGTTTGACACTTGTAATAGCACTAGCAGCAGTTTCACTTACATAAGAAGCTTGCTGACTTGAAGCTTCTGCATTTTCTGTTGTTCTTGCTGCCGCTGCTGCTCCTACTTCAATCTGATCTTGTAGCAGTGGCATAGAGTCTATAGACGAACTTGTTGTTGTTGACGAATCATTCTCAAAATCAGAGGCTGCAGCTCCTGCTTCGTCGAGGTCTCGCAACTGCCTTCTTGGCTCTAGCCATTATAGATGCTGAAAAATTCAAAAATAACTAGGTAAGTCAGAGGCTACTTGATCAATGAAATAATTGAATAGCCAATTTCACAAAAATAGAATAAAAGTCTTATCCACATTAACAATTACGTTCATAAAAGAACAAACATGTACAAGTTAAGTAACCCTGTGCAAGTTCCTACTTTCTATAATTAATCATGTTTCAAACATGTATATAAACCACTTTTCAAATTAAAGAACAAAGCATCTTTTTGCAATTCAATATAAGAAAATCATAGACACTGAAATCAGTATATAGCTCATTATTGGTGTAGCTAGTGAGAGCAGCGGTACTACATTGTGCCATGTCCATTTCAATTAAGCTTAGGTAGCTAGTTAATCAATTCTATCATATATATATATAGTGGATTTTGCTTGAAACTTGTCGACTTTCTTTTTTTTTTTTAAACTGGAAAGACATCTTTAAAATTGGAAGGATATTTTAAAACCATACAAATTTAGATTATATATGCTACCTCATAAACTAGATTTCTCTAAACTAAACTTAACCTAAGCAATTACAGGGGAAAATCTACAAGATTAATCAATTCAAAGTGCACCATATACTGAAATTTTGAAAGATCTCACTAAAAGAATAGACATACATCATTCACCGAAGCTCTTCAACTTGGGTCCGATTACACTGAGGTTGCCTTGAAGATTGAGAGAGATTGAGTGATTGATAGTTGATAATTTGATAATTTGATGAAGATTGAACTAAGAGAGTGAGAGAACAGAGAAGAGAGAAATGTCGAAGTCTAAAGAGGGAAGACTAGATCGAGGAATTAGGTTTTCCATGTACGGTATTGAGTGTTGACTTAAGGTGTTATGGCTTGGGCTTAAGGGTTTTTAAAAAATAGAAATTAAAACGGGAAGGGCCTATCGGTACACAAAAAATCAAAACCGAGTCCCATCCCGAGCAAACGGGACTGAACGAAAACATTAAATTTTCGTTTTCAACCAGGCCCGTCCTGCCTCGGTTCGGTTCGGGATCTGAATTTTTCAGAAATTCTGCCCATTCGTTTGTGCACTTACAAGTTCTGGAATCATCAAGAACAGCAAGAACCATCTAGAATCCTTGAGGTTTTGAGCAAGGAGGAGTGAGGAGAAGAATAGGCTACATGGAGCAGGAAGCCAACTCTTGGGGCAACAACGACCTGCTAGCTTTCTTCATGAGAACCTCTCAACCTATCTTTGCTTTTGTTTTGTTCAATTAATTCTTGAACCTATTGATGTATTCTTCAAGCATGTGTGTATAAATTCTTATGGTTGGGGACTAGAGTTGTATGCCCTAGTTCATTGATGATGGATTGATGAACCATGTTGGATATGCATATTGATTCAGTTTTTCATTGTCTAAATACGATTTTGTTAAATGCTTGTTTAGAAATCTAATTAACTAATTCTTGTGCATGTGTTGAACTTGATTTGTTAGGATTCTATGCTAGCTACATATTGTCTTAGCTAGATATTTAGCATTAAACATGTTGAGATGAACTTTCTTTGTCTTATTTAGTTAACTTGAGTACATTAACAAGTCTTAGATTAACTAGGTAGGAGTTCATTTGTGCAACCACAAATGACACGAAAGATATTGTTTGCCTTATTTGAATTCCTAGTCTTTGAAGTCTTTTGCCTTACTTGATTAACTTGGAGACCTTAACTCGGCTTAGGTTAATTAAGTAGAAGTTTAAGTTGTTGTTAAGAGCACAATTTAATTGGCATGAGAGTACGAATGAGACCCAGTCTTTTAACAATAAGATTGCTAAGATACATAATTTGATCCTTTGTTATATCTTTGTTGCATGTTCATGAGACTAATCATACATTGTTTATGAAAACTCAATCATTCTACCAGTCCTATATCTTTTCATGTTCCTCTTACATTTAAGTGTGCATTGAGTTTGTTAGCTCAATCACTCTTGCTTAGGTAGTTTACTTTCATTCTTCACTTATCCAAAAACAACAAAAACATATCACTACACTCATTTGTATGTCCACTACACTTTGCATCCTTTCATTTTTTGCTTCATCATTCTAATACTAGTGAACTTGGTTACCACATATTACCGAGTGTATTTTGGGTCTTCCAATCCCTTGGGTACGTCTTTAATCTATATCATCTCCTATCTTTGACAACGATACATAGACATGTTTTCAATGCGAAATTATCGTCACGTCACATATGAGTTGTCTTGATGATATCGGTCATTCTATTAGTTTTGGGTGTGCAATTTTTTGGGACTCTCTTCCTGATTGTGTTTTGCAAATTTTTGATGAAGATGTCTTAAAATTTTGTAATATCTTAGTAAAGTTGTAGCTTTTTGTACCCAAAAGGGCAAAAACAAAAAACAAATCAATTTATTCTCTAGTATTTAACACAAAGTCAGCTTTATTCAATATAACCTTTATTAATTCGATTAGGAGAACAATATGTTGCTAAACATACAAAAGATAACATTACTATTATTAGTAAAAAAAAACATGAAATATAAAATAAAGCAAGAATTTGTGCTAAACCCTTAAGTTCTAACCTTGGACGACATCACCAAATCTTGCAAATTGTTCCGTAAGAATTTGAATATCAATGAAGGAAAGAACTTCAATTACAATTTCAAAGCACTGTTGATAATCATAACCTTCACAAATAATCTAGTTCCCCCTATGATATAATAAACTTTGGCCAATATTGAAGCCATAGCCAAAACTTCTTCATTAGCAACATAATACAGTAAAAAAACCCTAGATTTGCTGATCTAATCAATATCTAGTGGAAGATGAGCATATATCAAATAATAGGTGGTAATCATCCACCAGAAATCAACCTGATGATAGGAAAATACCAAAAGAACGTCTCGAATAACTTCTCGCCGAAAACTATAACATTAATGACAAACATACTTTAGTTCATTAGAACACTAGATGAGTGTTTGTGAATATGATTTGTCCTCAAAGTACTTTCCATTGATTTCAAAATCATAAACTGCTAAATACGCATGCAGCGGAACAACATAACCTAATCTCATGTATGATCTTACAATAAAACCTTTGATTCGCACATGCCTTTTGGACTGTCCCATCAATACCATCCAATTAGCCAGAAGAATAGACATACTACATCATACCGATGACGAGACTATAAAAAGAAAATGTCTTCTCCCGAGTAAGATTGAACGGAAGAAAACCAAGCAACCTGAGCTCCACCAAGGTCGAAAGAATTTCAAGACAATATAGATAATCCTGATACTCCGCTTCCTCCCACCCACATACTAATCCAAGCAAAAAATATATAACTTTTTGTGTTGCGGTATATAAAACTTATGTGTAGGGTCAGTTGTGAAGCCATCTAGCATAACAACTCTTTCTTCAATCACGCGAATCAAATAAGGATAAAAAATGTCAAAACATATACCACTCAGCATACGTCGTAGAATAATTTTCGCAACTTTTCTGATAGCATAGCTTATGATTTTGGAATCAATGGAAAGTACTTTGAGGACAAATCATATTCACAAGTATCATCTATTGTTCTAATGCACTTAAGCATGTTTGTCATCAGTATTCTGATTTTTTACGAGAAGTGATTTGAGATGTTCTTTTGGCATTTACCTATCATCGGGTTGATTTAGATAATTACCACCTACTAATTGATGTATGCTCATCTTCAACTAGATATTGATCAAATCAGCGAATCTGGGGCTTTGTCACTGTATTGTGTTGCTAATGAAGAGTTTTTTGCTATGGCTTCAATATTGCCCACAGTTCGTTATATCACAGGGAACCAGATTATTTGTGAAGGTTATGATTGTCAGCAATGCTTTGAAATTGTAATTGAAGGTCTTCCCTTCATTGATATTCAAATTCTTGCGGAACAATTTGCAAGATTTGGTAATGTTGTCCAAGGTTAGAACTTTAAGGATTTAGCACAAATTCTTACTTTATTTTATGCAATGGTGGACCTATTGTAAGGCCCAAGGGGGTTCGGACCCCCTCCCCCCCTCATCTCAAATTTTGCTATATCAAGTTTAATTGATCAATGTGAGTTGACTTAATACAAACATGCAGTAAATTAGACCCCCTACCTTCCATAATCAAAACCAATCAATAGAACAAGTAAATAATATATTTTAAGAAACAAAGTATTAGTTTTGGTTGTTGTTAATTTGTAATGAAGTTTGATTGGTGTAATCGATATATATTTAATAGTAATTTAATGTGCATTACTTAATTTAGATTAAGAAATTATGGAATTACTGCCAAGGTATAGGAGAGAAAGGTTTTGGAGAAAAACATCATTATGCTTTCACCACTTATAGTTCTTGCAATATATTTATGTTTTTCCGTTCTTAATTGACAAAATGTGTGTTAAATTTTTTCATGTTTTTGTCCTTTAGTATCATTGATATGTTCTTCAGTTCTTCTATTATTATGATTCAATATTGAGTTCATTTAGAATTTTATCTAAGATTTTGTATACTAATGTTACATTGAATAAAATACTATCTAAGATTTTTATCTAAGATTTTATCTAAGAGTTCATTTAAAATACTAATGAGTTTTTCAAAAGAAAAAAATAATTTTATCTTAAGATTTTGTATACTAATGTTTTATATCTCAGCCCCCTGCCCCTCCCAAGCTTCAAATCCTAGTTCCGCCCCTTATTTTATGTTTCACATACTTTTTTATTTATTAATAATATTAATGTTATCTTTTGTATGTTTAGCAACATATTGTTCTCCTAATCGAATTAAGAAATGTTACATCGAATAAATATGACTTTGTGTCAAATACTAGATAATAAATTGATTTGTTTTTTATTTTTGCCCTTTTGGGTACAAAAAGCTACAACTTTACTAAGATGTTACAAAATTTTAAGATATCTTCATCAAGAATTTACAAAACACAATCAGGAAGAGAGTCCCAAAATTTTTTATTTCTGAATTATTTATATATAATTATATAATATTTTATTCGCGTTTCCATGCCATGTTTTCAAGTGATATTTTTGATATTTGCTGTTTCCCTGATCGTTTCGTACCCGAAACGGAAACACGTTTCCGTTTACGTGCCTTATAGGTTGATCCTCTTAATTTTACGTACAATTTTAAGACGAAATACAATGGGATTGGAGAGGGAAAAGAAGTGTTACACCTTTTTCTAAATCTAGTTTCGCAGTTCTACCTTACGCCGAAGAAGCTCATATGCATAGTCATCCAAGACATCATCGCCCTTCTGAGCTATGACTTCAAGCTTTTCCACCCAGAGCTTCACGGCCTCCTCCTGATTTTGATCGACATCTCGTAGCACAGCTTCAAGAATGACAAGTGATTTACGCAGCTTTGGCAATTCTCCTTGGAATCCCCATAGAAGATTGAACTCTTGAACGACAAGTGAAGCCACTCTCTTCAGAATTTTCTTGGCAACAAAAGTAACAATTAATTCAGCCATGGATCCCTAACCAAGAGAGAGTAGTCAGAATCGAAACAAAGAACAAAATGCTAAATGAGTTGAAGACAAATAGGAGAGGGATGCAATATCTCTATCAATTGAGGAAAGGTGCTTCAGGGTTTAGGGATGTGGATGGAGAAGGTCTCTTATTTCCTCTGAGTTAGGAGAGCATTTAGGGCCATTGATTTCAATATCGTACTTTGGTTACTATACTTTTAAAACTTTCAAAAATTTGGTTACTATACTTTCAAAACTTTTAAAACTTTAGTTACTATACTTTCAAAACTTTCACTTCGGTTATAAAACTTTCAAAGCTTTGGTTACTATACTTTCAAAACTTTCAAAGCTTTGGTTAATATACTTTCAAAACTTTCAATACCGTCTTTCACTTTGGTTACTATACTTTCAAAACTTTCAAAACTATCACTTCAATACCGTCTTTCAAAACTTTCAATACCGTCCTTCGCTTTGGTTACTATACTTTCAAAACTTTTACTTCAATACCGTCTTTCACTTCATTACCAACTTTCACTTTGGTTACTATATTTTCAAAACTTTTAAAACTTTGGTTACTATACTTTCAAAACTTTGGTTACTGTACTTTAAAAACTTTCACTTCAATATCGTCTTTCACTTTGATTACTATACTTTCAAAACTTTCACTTCAATACCGTATGTTTTTCACTTCAATACCAACTTTCACTTTGGTTACTATACTTTTAAAACTTTCACTTCAATATCATCTTTCACTTCAATACCAACTTTCATTTTGGTTACTATACTTTTAAAACTTTGGTTACTATACTTTGAAAACTTTCACTTCAATACCGTCTTTCACTTCAATACCAGCTTTCACTTTGGTTACTATACTTTCAAAACTTTGGTTACTATACTTTCAAACTTTCAAAACTTTGGTTGCTATACTTTCAAAACTTTCACTTCAATACCAACTTTCACTTTGGTTACTATACTTTCAAAACTTTCACTTCAATACCATTTTTCACTTTGGTTACTATACTTTCAAAACTTTTACCTCAAATGACCTAATTGAAAAGGGACACGTGCGGAATATGCCTTGGCCCCGATATTGACTGATTTGGTCTACCAAAGTTGTACCATCTTTGCATTGGAAAAAGGCAGGTGGTCATTGTGTTTGGTTGTGGTTGTTGCTTAGCCATTTACATCATGTATCACTCTTCATACCTCCTTTATTAATTGTTAGCAATTAATCTTTTTTTCTTTTTTTGAATAACATTCTTGTCTAACTAGGTTGGACATTTGTATCTGAATTCTCTCTAATTGGCGTACAGTCGAAAATGTAATTCCATGATTTGAATAATTGATTTTGTAAAGTAATCTTTATAGAACAATTTTGCAAAAAAATGTTCAAATTAGAAGACGTTAACTCATCCAATTATGTTAAACAAATGTATAATTTTGGTAAAAACTAACATTCTCATGATGAACCGTTAATTTGTTTGATGCAATTACATGAATAAACGATATTTGTTTACTTTGATTTTTTGCAAAATTGATCTATAAAAATTGTTTTATAAGATTAACGGTTCAAATTATGAAATTACATTCCGAATGTATGCCAATAAAATAGAGTTCGGACACAGAAGTCTAAAGTCGGACGATAGTTTTTTTTTTCCCAAGACCAAAGCAATTAGTCAAAAAAAAAAAAGAAGAAAAAAGAAGAAGTAATATTTAAATAATTTAAAATAAACTAATAAATGAAAATAAATAAAAAGAAGAAAGGGTTGTTTCACGCGGATGAAGGTGTGGATGTTGGTGAGCCAACCCCTCTGCCAGCTGGCTGTCGGGGAGAGGTCCCCAGATCCCCCCTCGCTTTGCACGTGACTTACCATCTCACTCACTCTCTCTCGCTCCCTCCCTCCCTCCCTCTCCAAAACCCCATCGCTTTCCTCATCGATCTCTCTTGTCATTCGTAATTTCCTCGTTTGCATCACACACACTCTCTCTCCCTCTCTATATATATATTGCAGGGAGGTTTCTCCTTCATCTTTTCGTTCCTCTCCATCACTCGCTCTATCGTTACGCAAATTTTGCTGCTGCTGTGAGAATCCCGGCGATGTGACGCAGGGATGCGGAAGAAGAATTGAGATTCAAATGTTACTGCGCACGAAAGGTGGTCGGGATTCGAATTCTTGGATCTTCTGGCGGTAATCTTTTGCTTCTTTTTTTGAAGGTTTCTGTTAGAATCTAATCTAATCTTTTTCTTTTTACTGATCCTACATTTGTTTCTACGAAATCGTAAATTTCAGTGTTTCTGCGATGTGCGATTGTTTTTTGTTGACTAGTGGAAGCAAGATTTAGATTTGCATAGAAATGTAGGGCTCTAGTGTAGCTGTAGTTGCGATTTGAACTGACTAAAGGGAAGCATTCTGTAATTAGGTCTTTCTGGAGTGATGGATTTTGTCCGGATATATCTAATTCCGATGCTAAGCTTCCTTCATGTCTGATGAATTTGAAGCATGTGTAAGCCTAAGCGAAATACTGTAGGTTTCGGTTTTTTTTTTTGGTGATTGCAAAGGTCATCACCCCTCAAGAATTCCCGGTGTTTGTGTCAATGTTTTGTGACTTGGGCAATTATAAGTTTGGCTCTGCAAGGATTACATGGCTGAAGTGATTGTGTTTCTAGAGAGGCACTTTTGTCTCCCAGTATGCACTCATTTGGTGTCTATGGTACGGGGAATAAAAGAGAGAGAGGGAGAAAGAAATAGGATTCTTTTGCTATACTTCTCAAATTGAGGGGTCAACTTTTGCTATTGATACCATTGAGGTTACAAATTCACTCTACTGTATTGATTACAAGTTGGTGTGACTATGGGAAAGAGTTTAGTGTTGCTCATTGCTTTTAACGCCATTGAGGTTTTGACTCTAGAAGTTATGTTTGGAAGCATCACAGACAGCTATATTGGTAGTTTATTACTTGTAAGTTGGTCTATCTAGGGGAAGTGCTTAGTGTTCCTACTTGCTTTCAGTTTGTGTTCCTGCTTGCTTTCAATTTTTCCATGGTGTCTTCTCTTTAGTTGAAACATAAGGCGATAAAATAGTTACTTGAAAATAGGAGGTTGATTGATCTATATGCTAAGCTGGGAAAAAAAGGGATGGCAAACATGGGGGATTTGCTTGATGACAATGAAGTGTAAATGATGATATAATATGTGAAATTGTGCACCTAATGTCTTCTTGGAATTTTTAGGTGTGTATCATACTAATTCAGTAGCTAGGAGACAGTATGTTATTGTTTGATACTATATTTTATAAAAAGAAAAAAATTGTAGAAAATTATAAGCATTATTAACTTAGTCTACACCATATCCATAAAATGAGCTATGTGATCATATCACAAGCGTAGACCTACTTATACTAATAGATTTATGAGTTCACTAGTTGCTACAAGCTAAACTTTTCTATGTTAATGCTACAATTACAGCAAGTGTCTTCAAGATGGCTTCTTGTAATATTGAATCACATGAATATCCATAACACTGTAAAGAAGTATGGAAACTTAAAGGAAAAGAAAACCCACGATACACCGCCTATTCAATGCAAATTTGTGGTTTTGATCTTACCTCAGTTAGCTCTCCTTACTGACAGCAATTCTCTCATGTATTGTATATTAATGATCCTTTTCCATTTTTCTTAATCTCTCCTCTTTATTAGGTATGTCAGGAGCAATTACATATAATGAGAGCATATGTTATTAACATTAACAGTGAATATCATCTAAGAGCCATGTCTCTTTTGAATTCTCCTCTAACTATATATAGGAAGTTAAAGTGTGTATATATATTAAGCTGTACAACCTAGTAGTAAATTACATTTTCCTTTATTTGTTTACCATTCCAAATAACATACATAAGTTTATTACAATTTACTTTGGGAGAGAGTAAGATTCCAGTCAGGTCTTTGGGTTTCTGTTTCAGTGGCTTTCAAAGACTACACCTTTTCTTATATTCTGCTAGAATGGAAGGCAGCAGTAGTTTAGGGTTTCTGTTGTTCATAGGGTGGTTTGTGCAAATCCTAGGTGGTACTGTTATACTTTATGAAGTTTCTGCTGTTCGTCTCTATTGTGGAGATCTTGTCCTTTTTCATTGTATCATTCTTTTGATCAATACAATTGTATTTTTTTTTTAAATTTACTTTAGAAATGAATCCATAATGTCTTTGCTGATTGGTAGAGCAAAAATAAAAATATTGAGTGACTGAATTAAAAGAAAATTGAACTAGTATTTTTTTCTTCCCCTTTTAGCTACTGATATCAAGTTGTTTAGTTTCAAATAGATGTGTAATCTCTATGTTGATTCATTTTATGTATTTTTCAGGATATTTAGCTATGTCTTTGAAGAGTATTTTTCTTTTCTTTAGCTGCTATTCTTCATTTGTACTTCTCATATACCATATTCATGAAATACCTTTTCTTAATTAGAACTTGCAATTTTCCAGTTTCTTAGAAAATCTTAGTTGAGTGAGATATCAATTTTCTTTCTCATTCTTAATTCTGCTCTTCTTTTGGTGCTCATTATACCTTTCTGTTCTAGATTATTTCGTTTTTGATGTCAAATTTTGACACTGGTATATTTGCAGGTCTTATGGCCTCCAGCCTGAAGAAGTTGGTACATTTGAATTTTATAACTCTTTGTTTCGCATCTAAGGGACTAGTATTAGGTTGAGGACATCTTTTATGGGGTAGGAAGTGGGGGCGAAATGGTTTTGAAATTTAAATATATAAAGACATGGAGGATACACGAGACGATGCAGGGCCAGCAGAGCAAGGGCCTCCAAATGCTTCATGGTGGCCTTCAGATTTTATGGAAAGATTTGGATCTGTTTCTTTGGGTTCTCAAGAAGAGACTTTGAGTAACACGGATTCACCTAGAAGTTTGGATCAAGATGTGTTTTCATCTCAGAAAGCATCACAAGTTCTATGGCAAACAGGAATGCTTTTTGAACCAATTCCTAATGGTTTCTACTCTCTTATTCCGGTGAGATTCAATTTTTGGCGGCAATTAATTGTTATTTGTTGCAGTTATAATTTGTTACTGCTGTTATTGTTGCTTCCTGTTACATCTTGTCTTATGAATGGGAACCTGGGTGTCATAGAAATGGATGTGGCTTTAAATATTTACACTGCTGGGTTGACTTTTTATCTTTACAGGAAGGTTTGCTCTCCCAGGTTGTGATTGTTCATATGTTTTAATCGCTTTGCATGGTACCCGTTTTGTCTGCTGTGACTGTGTGTTCTTTGAAACAGTTTTTAAGAAACGATCTGATTGATTCTTTCCCCTTTCCTTAAAAATGAGAACACACATAACATGGATCACTCACTTGTCTTTTCTAAGAAGTGTAGTAACAATGCACATAAGTGAAGAGCTATTAGTCCATTATTGATATAGTGATGTTATTTGGATGTAGCACTATGTTATTCTGATTATTGCTTTTGTTGATAACTTTATAATAAGTCCTCTTAACTTGTTTACCTGATACTTGACGTTTGATCATTTAAGTTGATTAAATGTGTTAATGTACAGGAGAATAGGCTGAAGGAGGGTTTTGATGATATTCCTACTCTAGATGAGCTTCATGCTTTGGAGGCAGAGGGTTTGAAAGCCGATATCATTCTTGTAGATACTGCAAAAGACAAAAAGCTGTCCATGCTGAAGCAACTGATTGCGGCACTAGTGAAAGGATTGAACTCAAATCCAGCTGCAATGATAAAAAAGATCGCTGGATTGGTGAGAATGTTATTTGATTTCTATTTATTTATTTATTTTGTTTGAAGCTACCTCAGGTCAACACACTCCATCTGATCTCATTTTTAATGTATCATCCAATGTTTTCAATTGTCAACAACTGCTACTTTTTTGTTGTACCATTGATCATCTATAATCCTAACAAAGATATGAATCATGATGCCATATCGATTATGCTATCTGGTTCTGGACAAAATGCCACCATCTCTCTGCTCTCTGCCTATCCCAAATATATTTCTTTTATTCACAGATGCACTGAAAAAGTGTGGTTTAAAGTTTAAACCCTAATGTTATGATTAACCATGCTGCTTAATTAACTCCAATGCCTGCACAGGTTTCTGATTTTTATAAGCGGCCAAACTCAGAAAGTCCAGCAAAAGCTGCACTAGAAGAAACCTCCCACATGTTTGAGAATAGAGGAGTTCAGCTTCTGGGGCAAATAAGGAATGGTTCATGCCGTCCTCGAGCAATCTTATTCAAAGTTCTAGCAGATACCGTAGGTCTTGAAAGTAGGCTGATGGTGGTAAGTTTTAATTAACTGTTCTAGTTGATTGCTTCCTTCATTTGTCGACATTGTTCAATTTTTAGCTAAGTGCCTACTGAAGTTATCAAAATATTCTATAACTGCTTGTCAATCACGACTACGATCTGAAAGGCTGTTTTATTTTTTTTCCATATCAGGGTTTGCCTAATGATGGGACTGTTGAGTGTGTGGACTCATATAAGCATTTGTCAGTGATAGTTGTGTTGAACTCTGTTGAAATGTTGGTCGACCTAATGCGGTTTCCTGGCCAGCTGATTCCCCGTTCAACCAAGGCAATTTTTATGACCCATATTTCTGCAGCAGGGGAGAGTGATTCTGCCGAAAATGACTCATGTGATTCACCACTGGAACCAAACAGTCCTCTATATGGATTTTCAGAGAGAGTGGATCCTGACAGGTGAGCTGATTGCCTCATTGCCTGATTGAACTAGGCAATTTTAAACCTGTAATGCTCGATGTTCTTGATGCAACCGTTCTGTACAAAGTTGGTAATGTAGTTATTTTATATTCTTCTGTTGCAGTGCGGAAAAGGATGAGAGCCTTCAGTTCCGAGGAAGATTTGATGTTTCCTCGAATGTAGCAGGTCCTTCATTGCGAAATATGATGTTGCGGCCTACGACTGCTATTGATAGAAAATTGAGGTAATTTACATCATACGACATGGCAAGTTCAATTGTAATTCATAGATGGCTTCTGCTATGACCTTCCTATCATGTGTGTTTTGTATCCTTCTTTCCATGATTTTATTCTATTATTTGGTCATCTGCTTGATTTGAAACCTTTAAAATGCTGACTATGAAATGTTTGTTACCGCACCACTTGTTCAAATCCTTCAGTTTATCACATAGTGAACCCAACATTGCAACTACTTTTTGGCGGCGTAGCCGGAGAAAGGCCATTGCTGAACAGCGGACTGCTAGTTCGAGGTTTTTCTTAATCCCATCGTGTTTTGTATTGGTGTCTTTCAAATTTGGTGTTCTTAGTTTTGAAGATTCAGAACTCCTTATTGTCCATCATGCTAGATTCCATGTTTTGGTGTGGGTCTAGGATCAAAAGACCACCAGTTTTACTTTTGATAAAAACTTGGTTTTCTTTTTCCGCATGAGTATACTTGACTTGTTGGAGCTTGACTCTACAGAGTTGTGCACATCCTTGGTTATTTTGAGATCTTGATCTGGAGGACATGTGTTCACCAAGTTCTTAATCTATATGAGTATATTTATCTATGGCGAGTTGAGTGGTTATTTGCTATACTTACCTACCCCTGTTTTTACATCATAACGTCATAGGCTTCAAATAGTCTGTTTCTACGTCAAGTGGATAAATTCCACTCGTTTTCCTTATAAAAATATTTCTGTATTCTACATCTCTCCATGCTGATTATAGTGACCAAATTATATAGCATAGTTTGTATCTTAAATAACTTTTAGAACCTGAAAATGGAGAACTACATCTATACATCCTTCAGTTTAGGAGTGGATGATAGGATTAACTTTGCTATACAGTTCTATTGTCGTGAAAATCGTTCTCTATTCAAGAAGTGTCATACTAATGGATGAGAGGAAGATGACATGTTTACAAGCTAGTTTGATAATAGATTAATGAGCTGAAGCTGGTTTCACAGGTTCTGCTGCTGAATGTCTATAAATAAATAGAAGTGTCATACACTCATACTTAATGGATGAGAAAGATGACATTATCAAGCTAGTTTGATAATGAATTAATGAGCTGAAGCTGGTTTCACAGGTTCTGCTCTAGAATGTCGTTATAAATAAGTAAAAGTATTTGCAAGGATAGTACAAGTAATTGCAGCTTTGGAATCACTATGGCTATAAATGATGACTAATAAAGGTGCATGTCAAAGTAGTGATCCTGACATATAGGTCACTTGAATTTGGCAGAGATTTGTGGATGTTGTAAGTAAAAATGACAGGTTTGGTGAGAGAAGCATTTTGTTGTTGCTTCAAGTCAGTGCCTTACTGGGTTCCTGGTATGTTTATGTGTAGGAATTTTCATTTTTCAAGTCAGACTAGTAATCCATGGTTACTAAGAAAGTTGCTTCTACTTTAATATTCCTTTGTTGCAAGTTTTTTGGAGGAAGGAAGAATGTAATGGTTCTGGGAGGATGTGCTGTGTTGGAAACCTTTTGGGTGGTATGGATGGAATGGAACAGGAGGATCTTTGAGAGAGCTACGTGTGAGGATGTAAATCACTTGTGGAATAGACTTAGATATTTGGGGTCGCTTTGGGCATCAGTTTCTTCAGAATGTAGATATAGGTCTTTTCATGCTATATAATTGGATTAGAAAGCTGTTTTCCTCTAGCTTTCTGTGTTCTCTGGTTCTTTGTTTCTCTAAAATACTTTTTCTGTTATTTAGATGTTTTTAAGTTTGTTAGATATACCAGTGGACATTTTGTCCCGTATCGTTTATTATTCTTCTTTGTTTAATAATTTGTCTCTCATGAAAGAACAGATTTCCTGGTGTCATTGCACAACTTGTCCAACTTTATTAGTGACCTAGGGTTATTGTCGTTGTGAAATCTCCTTGTGTCCCTATCTTACAATACAAGTTGGACTTTTATGATGACCTGGTAATATGTGGTTTTTCTTTTTTTTTAGATGTTTTTAAGTTTGTTAGATATACCAGTGGACACTTTGTCCCATATCGTGTGTTATCCTTTTTTGTTTAATAATTTGTCTCTCATGAAAGAACAGATTTCCTGGTGTCATTGCACAACTTGTCCAACTTTATTAGCGACCTAGGGCTATTGTCGCTGTGAAATCTCCTTGTGTCCCTATCTTACAAAACAAGTTGAACTTTTATGATGATCTGGTAATATGTGGTTTTCTGGTCCCTTGAAGTGATTTTGTTCTTGGATGAGATGAACACCAAATATAAAAGCATGATTCAATTTAATGGGATATAGATTAAAATGACTTATACTTGAAGGTTCATTTCAGACAATTCACGGTTATATGGTGCCATCCTCTTTTCTAATTTACAATCAATGCTATTAAGATGTTGATGCTAGATGAGTAAATAGTCTTTATCCGAGATGGAGAGGATTGCTGGGTTCGGTAGGCAGTTTGCAAAGATCAGTTTCCTAGGTTTTTTTAACTTGTCAGATTAGCATGGCGTTTCAGTAGCTAATATGGCTGAGGGCCTTGGGTTGGGGAGTGGGATTTAGAAATAAGCAGGACGGTTTTGGAAAGCAAAAGTGTCACCAAAAGTCAAAGTTCTGTCGTGGATAGCAGCTCATGCAAAGCTCAACATATGTGATATTCTCCAGACAAAAAAAAAACGGCCATATGCACGCTAATCTGTTCGGGGAAGCAGAAATAGCCTGGGAAAAACGTGAAGGTTGTTATTCTCTGTTGAGCCAGAGGTGTTGATCTCGCTGTTAGGAATTTCGGAAGGTGCTCAGTTGGCAGCTAGACCAAGGAGGTGGAAGCTAGAATCTCTAGGGTTTTTTTTTTGCAAGTCATGCTTCAGACATCTTTGCAAGGATGCTGTTTTTCCAAGGTTTTAATCAGCATAACTGATTTGGAAAGGGCTATGTTTTTGTAGAATTGCAGTCTGGTTTGCTCCAGAAACTATGTAAAGTCAAAGTTCCTCCAAATGTCAGTTTTTTGGTCAGCTTTTTGAGATACAAACTATGCAAAACTCAAAAACATATTTGCTCCAGAAAAAAGAAAAGTCAGATGCGTGCTTATCTGTTCAGGGTAGCAAATATGGCCTGGGAAAACCCTGAACGATGTTCTTCTCTGTTAAGCTCAGGGCTTAAGAGCTTTGGTGGAGGGGAAAGGGGTATGTTTCTGTAGAATTTCAGAGTCCTGTTTGTTATCTGGGTCGTTTGGACGGAAAGGAATATATGATTTTTATGAAGATTACAGAGGGTTGGGGGTGGAGGAATTGAGGGATAGGGCAGTTTTTTGGTAATTTCTGTTGGTAGCTGTTGCTGATGCTTTCAGGGTGCAAGTCTTTCATCCCTATTGTGGGACTGGAAGGTATCTGCACCTGGGTGTTGCTGATCTGTCGGTGGTGTTAGTTTTGAGTGTTCAGCGGTGACAGTTTTCTTTTTGGAGTTATACCTAGTATAGATGCTTCAGAAAGAAAAAAAAAGAAAGAAGGAAAAATACAAACATTGGACCGGAGTCCTTTACCCAGCAAAATTGGAAACGAAAAATTACAAACAGGGAATAAGAATCATAGTTGCACAGAACCGGCAAATATAAACCACCTAAGCTATCTTTGATGTCAACATTTTCTTTTCGTTGCCATATGAGTGACATGCTCACATATAGAGATGCTTGAATGTGGGAAATGTACAACTTTTTCATCCAATTCAATTATCGGGGCACATGTATCTTTGTTTTAGTATGTTTTCATGATTTGCCCTTGGAATTGTGTTTAATTAACCGGCAAGGATATCTAAAGTTGTCCAGAATTCTTGTCCTCTTGAAGCAATATCATCGCTTTTATTTGTTTGTTGATAATATTCTTTTTCATTTGGTTTTCAGTCCAGAGCATCCTTCCTTTCGGGCACGTGGACGGTCCATGCTCGGTGGTGATAGGAAGTCTTTTAGAGATTATGCTGACGACATGCCTAAATCAAGGTTTTATCTCTATTGATCTTATAGTAACCCCTTTACATAAAAATTAAATCTAGTCATCGATGTTTTAGTTAATTATCCAAAATTTTGTTGCATCCTAAGTCAATGAATACACGGTAGTCATCTAGGTCTTATTATGTTTACCAGATTGGCTATGTATAGAGGTGGATGGTGGGATTAGCAATTGTGAGCATTTTATCTTTTTCCTTTTTGTTTGTGATGGAGTAGGGGGAGTGGGGAGTGGGCATTTTTGGTTACACGGTGTATAGATTAATGGTCATCACTTCTATACTATATTTAAGAGGAGACGTCAGTCAGAACTGAATTTTTTGACACATATACTGTTAAATAGCATTGTAAATTTTGTTCAATAGGATTATTAAGTTAAACTATTCATATCAGGTATTGAATACTTCTCTTGGATTAATTTGTTTTATTTTGTATTGGATGTTTCTTTCATAGCTCATCCACATAACCTCAAAAATGCATATATTTATATGGGACTGCTTGTCCTCAATTCTTGATTGTAGCTACAGGTCAGATGGTGCATCGACATCAGAAGCGCGTAGACTAAGAAGAAGAAGCATTAGCATTACTCCAGAGATTGGTGATGATATCGTAAGGTTGATGCTTATTTCATGTTTTTCAAGATAAGCGTTTGCTTCATTATAGATTGTCACTCACCATTGTGAAAAGTGATATTCTTGCCATGTATTAAACTGTTCTTTTTCCCTGTATTAAATTTCTGTGCATTTGTTTGGTTTAGTTTATTGGTTATGCTCATACCTTTTTTGTTTCCTCTTTATATTCTCTTTATACCGTTATAACATGCTTTGCATCTTCCATTTGATTTTCATTCTTAAAAACATATGATCAATGTCATTGCAGTGCATGAATCTTTGATTTGTGATCAGTAATATTCGATAGAATCTGAAAGTTATATCATGAAGAGAACTTTTCATGGTTCAATGGAAGTGTAGTAGGAGAATAAAACCTGAGAAAAACAATGGGCGCTGGAAAGGAAAGATATTGCTTTTGTTTTATTATTAGTATATAATATTTTTTTGTGAACATAGTCTTTAGAGATGAAAGAAGAAGTAATATTTGATCCTTTCTAGACCCACAACATGGATATTCTCTGTGGTACTCTGAGTGATTTGAAATATAGATTGCTGATGTAAGGAACCCTAGGAACTTGTGATGAGGCTAAAGGCTGTTAATGGAAGGGCAAGTTAACTTCTAGTTTTAGGTGTGTAAGTGAGGGATTGACACTTAGTTAACTTTGTTTAATCAAAAGTAGTAGCACCAATTATTGGTTTAAGATAATAATGTAAAATTAGAGCTAATAGCCTGATACGATGGTGAAATGTTCGAATAGAACTGTTCACTTTCATGCTGCATAACCAATATGGACTAGCTAGTGGCCAAATTTTGTGCACTCTTAAGCCATCTAAGAAACTAGCGAAACAGATAAATAGTTATTGATTTTCATGTGGTGACACTCATAGTCTATAACTAGATAATTGTGCCTAATCCATTGGATTTCTTCAAGCTAGTAGCCTTGCACAACCTTTTTGGTCCATAGTAGTTGGGCTAGTTTGCACTTGTTTCTATTTTCAGTTATTCACTTGGATTAATTGCTGAACTATGTCTGACTGATCTTGTTTCTCATAAAACAATGGTGAGTTGACTCACAGTTCAATTGGCTCAAACTGCTGAGGGCTCCTTACACTTGTTATATGATGTTAGTCTGTGTATGGCGTGGTTAATTTGTCTCTGCATAGTTTAATCATACTTTTAAGGGGTTTCATGGATCATTCTTTTAAATGTTATTTATCTGATTTTTGGATATATCTTTCTATAACTCAATAACTGGGTATCCAATCAACTACATTAGGGCTGTACGTGCGATGAATGAAACATTGAAGCAAAATCGTCTTTTGAGAGAGCAGGGCGATGAGAGGTCATTCTGCCACTCTTCAAATGACAGAAATAATCTTCAGAATAATGTATGTTTCTCTCATTGTGCCAACTTTATTTTAAGTTGCTCCACTTCTATTTTTGTTCATAATATTCTGAGTATGCTACTTTGATAAATCTACGATATTGATAAATATGTTATTTTCTATTAGTAATCATTGCTTCTAATGTTTATGCTTTTGCTTGAAGGATATATGGTATATTTTTTTTTGAAACTAAGGATATATGGTATATTTGCTAGGTAATAGGAAAGAGTTTGTGACACATTGAAGCTATGTGAACCGAATGTCTGTACTTGTGGTTTGTTATGTATATCAACTGCTTTCTATCTTTCTGTGTTCAAATTTGAGGCTTAGAATATGCTCACCTGGGTGCATATAGGTTTTTGATATGTTTAGGGAAGCTTGAGTTTCTGGATATGCATAGTGATCGTATAAATGCATGAATGGGACCCTAAAAGAATTTGAAGGGTTATGATATGTTTTGAGTGGGTCTTCTAAATTAAAGATTCAGAGTTGGATCTTATTTATTGATCTAATGGCACCTCATTCTATTCCTGTAAACTACCCTCTTTGTGGAATCTCTTTATAGAGTCGGTACAAGTATGTATGTAATACGTATAAATAAACAAGGGCACACTGTTAGAGGGCCAACTCCACGGTGTGGTACCATAATCAAACTATCGATTTGTCAGGTCCCCATTTAAAACTTATTTCTGAAAATAATAGCAAAAAAGCCAAAAATAGGGACAAAGTTTTTACACTAGTTTTGTCTGATATATGTGATCACACATTCAGGATTAGATGTTTAAATAGTTTCCGACTTGGCCAAGTTTTTTCAAAAAAAAAAAAAAAAGATCCTTAAAAAGGGACTCTGCAAAAATAGACCTTTTGAATCAATGGACCACATTGTGGGGTGGGCATTAAAGAATAGCATTGGAAAGACCACAAAATATATAATTAAAGTCCATTATCCCAAGTTAAATTGTAATTTTGATTCTCGAAAAGGCCATATTCCTTTATCATGGAGGATGCACATGTAAGATATATAAAACTAATGTTGTTTTCTTTCTTTTGTTTTTCCTTTGCACAAAAAAATTCATGTTGTTTTTCCTTTGCGATGTCTCCAAGACTCTAAGATTTAGGAAGGAGTTGTCAAAATATATTTATCTTGTTTTCTTCGTCTGTCAAGTTGATAAATAAATAAACACCTAAGGAGCTGTTACTGTAAAAGTATAATTTAATGCTGCTATCTTCTAAAAGGGATAGGAAAAATGTGAGTCGTGATTCAAGAGAGTATGTAAAAGAAGAGATTTCAAATCTTGCTGAAATAGTTTTGGATGAGGGGATGTGGTGCTCATATGAATAAAGCATATAGATGTTACCAAGTCCAAAAAATCGTACTCACTGTTTATATACCTGCTTCTTATTTTAGTTGCAGTGATATGGCACATAGGTAACTGGCAGAAATAAGGTTAAATTTCACACAGTAGTAAGATTTTGGCAATCATGTGCCTTGCCAAATGTGAAAATTCTCTACTGCAGAAAGCAGTTCATAAGATTTTTCTTTTCTTATCAGATTGCATGCTTTGTAGTTTTTTATAACAAATTTATTGTTAAACTAGTAATCTCAGCTTCCTAGATTTTCAAATGACTTATTTACTTATTGGACTGCCATACATACTACTTTCATCAATAAGATTCTGGTGAATTTCTCATTGAAGTCTGCATTTATGTTTTCTTCCTCAGGACCAAATCAGTTCTCAGAAAGCAATATCATTACCTTCATCGCCGCATCAGTATAGGAGTCAAACGTCTGAGAGGGGTGGACCTTCAGAATTCACAAGAAGTGATGAACTGGTCTCAACATGGAACAAAATTCTTGAATCCGCCACATTTGATAACAAACCTCTATTGCCTTACCAAGAATGGAACATTGATTTCTCAGAATTGAGTGTTGGAACTCGTGTTGGAATAGGTAAGAATAAACTTCTATTACACACTTCACTGCTGTCTGTTTCTCGTCTTCTGATGCCAAACTATTGGTAGCTGCTCTTCCAACTTGATTTAAACCGTTTCTTTCATGAACTCGTGATTCTTTTTAATCTTGTTTGGTGTTAAAATACATACTGTCCAACAGAAAATTTAAATGCCCTAAATATAGTGTTGCCATTGACAGCTGATGCATATATGGGCTAGTAATTTTTGCTGCATGAAAAGGGTGAAATATTATAGCAGTGGTAACTCATATATTTCCATCATTGCTTCAAGTTCATGAACACTAATAGTACATCATTCTCGTTTCCTTTTACTCAATCACAGATACTAGTAGGTTTTTCATAAGTAGGAGAATAATATCTGATAATACAAGATACTTTGACAAGAACTAATAGTTTCTAATTAATGTTGCTGGTCATTTTATAAAATTTGGTACGCTCATCGAAAGACTATGGTAATCGCCTGAGATCACTTTTCAACTTCAGGCTGTGCTCTTACATACCGTGTGTCCTTATCCTTGAAATTTTTAAGGTTTCATAAGAGAAGCAAAGATTAGGTGAAAATAAAAGAGCCTCACTTGTCTAGGAAAAGCATCTACTTTACCGTTGTGAAAAACAAAAAATCCAGTTTAACTCATTGAGCTGATTTTCGTTGCTTGTTCCATTTTTAGGGTTCTTTGGAGAAGTCTTTCGTGGCATTTGGAATGGAACAGATGTTGCAATTAAGGTTTTTTTAGAGCAAGATCTTACTGCTGAAAACATGGAAGACTTCTGCAATGAGATATCCATTCTTAGGTATTTTCTCAGACACACCTCTTCATTGTTGCGTTCTGTTTTTTATTTTTTTAGCTGCATTATTTATTTATTTCTAAGTATTTTTCTGATGTACTCCTTATTGTTTTTTGTCTCTTCACTTCCAGTCGCATTCGGCATCCAAATGGTACTACCTGTAATTTGGCATCCATATTTTTTTTTTCTAATATCGTTGAATAGATGTTCATATATTCTGATATTAACTTCCTTTGTTTTCTACTGTGTGAGATTGACCATGCTGTTGTCTGCAGTCATTTTATTTCTGGGTGCATGCACAAAGCCTCCACGCTTGTCAATGGTTACAGAATACATGGAGATGGGATCCTTGTACTATTTGATTCATTTAAGTGGCCAGAAGAAAAAGCTTAGCTGGCGAAGGAAACTAAAAATGTTGCGCGATATATGCAGGTGTGTTCAGTCTATCCATCCATAACTCATTCTCTCAGTTCTTTTGGGGACTATATACGAGATCTACATGCGAGATTTCATTCTGTAAATGCTCTTATACAATACTGATAGAATCAAGCTTATTGATATTGAGATCAACCCGTAACCATCTTATGGCAAGAAAATCTTCAGAAATATTATCGCTTGGAAATTGAAATGGGTATCACTTTGTTAGCTGTAATAGGGAAAAAAATCAAAGCTGTTTAAGGTCTCTTTAACACTAATGCAGTGTTTACGAGCTTGCACTCGAACTATTATAGGGATGTTATGTAGATAGTAAATACACCACAAATAACCATTTAATTAGTATCATCATTTCAGCTTTATCGGACACTGTTTATTGAATCACATTTAGATGACTAGAGGAGAGGGCATCATTGCATTTGCCCAAGTACTTTGCTGTCAAATAATAACATGTATACTTAAATTGGACATGAACTAGATGAGCATTTGAGCAAGAGTGTAGATTATGGTTAAATGCTTTCTTTAAGATCTAGGTAATAACAGTCTAAAAGATGGCAAGACCTGATGAGTTTTGGTCTGCTGTATGGTGATGTTGCCTGTGCAGTAGATCTCGGTTTCTAAAGGAAAAGTTAATTGCTCAAAGAAAATGTGTAGAAGGAATTATAAATTTTTTAGTTTTTAGTTTTTTTGAGGTCTTGAATTATTATCGCCCTATGATACAATTTCATCTTTATTTGCTTGCAACGTCTTGGCAGATGGTAGAAATGGAAGATTCTGTAAGCTAAGTAGCATTGTAGGCTGTAATAGGATGAACTTAATTGACATAATTTACACTGATCGTAACCTTGCTAAGAAATTTGGCATGTCTTGAGATTCCCACAAAACTAGATTTGTGCAGAGGTTCATTACTATTTTCCAAATACCACTTGTGCATTTATATAAAAAACAAAAAAATTGATGTATGAATCCATTCATCATTATCATTGCAAGTAGTACAGATTGCTGACTGGATCTTTTGTTCGCTAAAGGGGGTTGATGTGTATACACCGCATGAAGATAGTTCACCGCGACCTAAAGAGCGCAAATTGTCTAGTGAATAAGCATTGGACTGTCAAGATTTGTGATTTTGGGCTCTCAAGAATGATGACCGAGGCAAACATGAAGGACTCCTCATCTGCGGGAACTCCTGAATGGATGGCCCCTGAGCTGATCAGAAATGAACCCTTCACAGAAAAGTGTGATATATTCAGCTTTGGGGTGATAATGTGGGAGCTCTGCACTCTAAATAGGCCTTGGGAAGGTGTACCACCAGAGAGGGTAAGTCGGTCAGACATTATTGTTCGATATTAGCACACTGCCTTCTCGTTTTGATCATATAACTTGTAGCATCCAAGTATACAGTACTTTTGAGAAGGAATTAGTTGACGTGAACTCATAGCCTTCTTCTATTCAGGTTGTTTATGCTGTGGCCAATGAGGGTTCGCGGTTGGAAATTCCAGATAATCCACTAGGCAGGCTTATCTCAGGTAGGCAAATTGAAAGCTTAATGGCTATTTCATGAACTATATCAAACCTTTGATCTAGCTGCCATATATTTTACATGTAAACCCTAAACCTCTGCGTTTGTCTTTGGATTACAGATTGTTGGACAGAACCGCATTTACGACCAACCTGTGATGAGATACTCTCGCGCTTGGTAGACTGCGAATACTCACTTTGCTGATACAATCTTGTTCCTTTATGTATAGAAACATGGTAGAGGTGTTACATTGTATTCTCTCGGCTTAAGGTGTATACTGTTGTTAATTTCCCAATCATGGTAAAAAATTTAAATTTGATTTTCTTTTTAATTTTTCGTCCTCCAATCCAATGTTGCAACTCGGCTTTTTTGTGCAATCAAAGCAAAATTAGTTGGTTTGCAGACTTCAATTGAACTTCATTATTGCTATTGTTTGGTAACCGCACTCATATTTCTCGAAAATTAAAGTCTATTTGTTGGCAAAACGTAAATGATGAAATAAGAGAAATAAACATGTTCATAACTCTAAACATTTCTCAATTACTAACATAATCCGACCGACTATTGACTCACCAGTCAATCAAGGATTAGACGCCTGTTGAGTGCATCTTCAAAGCGACAGCATGAGTCCACCCTCATCTCTGTACTCATTTCATTTTCGGGCGCTGGATAGTAATCCTCTCGCAGTTGCACATCCCTCAAGTAGAGGTTTAGGTTTGGGTTTCTCACAAGGAACATCATGAAATGTTCATGAGCCGTGCCATGGATGAAAAGCTTCCGTAGCATGATGCATTCTGCCAGCAATCCGGCGGCGGCGTGAAAGAGACTCCTCTGGTTTACATCCCGGTCTTGAGGTGGCCAATAAACAAGTTCGGTGAGGCTCAAGTTTCCAATCCCACTGAGGAAGAATCTCTCCCATAGGGACAAGTCCATCTGTCCGGGGGGAGCAGTGAGTGCAAATCCCACGGTATCACCACAATCCAGCTTCATCTTTGACAGCCGTGGATAACTGGCCAGGCAGCTCAACCCGAATTCTCGCTGTGTGGGCCTGTGCCTTCCCCTGCAATCGCCTTCGACCCGGATCCGAATCTCCTCCAGATTGGGACACTCCTCAAGACCCACCTCTGGCAATGGTGTCAGCAACTCACCCACCTCAATCCAAAGCGAAAGGTAGTGCAGCCTTTCCCAACTCTCATCACACACCGACCCATTTCCATTTGCATTCGCATAGCCATTGGTTGGCAGAGTATAGGAACAGTCCCCATCTGATCCGTACTTGCACTTCTTGCTCTTCCTGTGCTCGTACTCATCACCCCAATTCAAGTCCATGTAATCATTACCATTCCGACTCATGACAACACTAGCATCACCATCATCATCATCGTTGACTTGATTGAGATCAAAATCGTGAGGCTCCCGTGGCCAGACACAATCAATGTGAAGACGTTGAATCCGACCGCGAATTGGCTCCAGAGCGCGGACTGACGAGGCGGCATCCAGGTTCTTACAGCAAGATATGCTGACGTCAACTAAAGTCTTCTTCAACAAACAAGCCATCGTCCTCAACCCCTTGACTGTAATTTGCTTGCATCCATAGACCTCAAACTTGGCCAGCTTACAACACCCTCTTGCGATTTCGATCAATCTCATATCCGTCAAATCCGCCGAGTTCTTGATGGACAATGACTCCAGCCCTTGACATAAAGCAATGCCGTCGAGTTCGGACCCAACCGCCGAGCATAACCCATGGAACTGCCCCAGCTTGAGAGCTCTCAGTCTCGGACACTTTGAGGCCAAAACTTCCAGGGCTAATCCACTGTCCCTCACGTTCTTGCACACATCCAGCACCAACTCTTCCAACAAAGGAAGCCCGGAGAAGAAGTCGATCAAAGCCGCGCGCCCAATCTGAGCGTCTTCCGATGTGAAACCGTCGCTGTCCGGATCGCCGCGAGCGTTGGCCAACGACGACGTATCGATGAGATGGACCACTCGGAGCCCTGGACAGTTGGTGGATATGGCTAAGAGAGCCTCCTCCCCCACGAACCCCATGTATCTGGGATCGAACACACAAGCAACGAAAAGCTGCTCAAGCTTGGGACAGGCTAGGGTAATTGCTCGGATCTCGCTGGCTTTGAAACCCTCCGTAAACGACGCCGTCAGGAGATTAAGCTTGGTGAGAGACCTGGCCACGTTGGGATGAGCTTCCAGAACCGGAGGGACGTCGTCGGTGTAGTAATAGAATTCCGACAAGTCCAATTCGGAGAGAGATTGGCATTGCTGGAACAGAGGATCGAAATCGGCTCCGAAAGGCGACTGCGGCCGCAGATGCCACCGGACCAATTTGACGCGGCGCAGTCCCGGCCAGAGCTGCGCGACAATCTGGATGGTGGAGGAAGATCGGGAGTAGACGGTGAGCGAGGTGACCTTCGGGAAGGCGATGCGCAGGCGGTGGGCGAGGAGGACGGGGTCGGTGGGGGAGGCGGAGGGCGAGAGTAGCGCGTGGCCCCACGGCGAGAGGAGGGACAGGTCAAGGTCGGAGACGGAGGCGAAGCAGGTCGGGATCAGGTGGAGGTCGCGCGCGTTACCCCGGAGCGTGAGCGAGGTGCGCGTGGCCCTCTCTACGCTACGGAATTTACGGCAGACCAGGGACACTGAGTTCCGGCTGCGGGTGTCGGAAATCAACCCGATGATGGTGGAGAGAATCGCCTCCGGCAGGTCGTTGATCGGAGCGTTGCTCATGGCGACGGCGGTGATTCGCAAGTTTTGATTGATCGACTGTTTCGGAGAAATGAAATGAAGGAGAGGAGAGGAGAGCAGTAAACTAGTAATGGCTGCTGCGCTGGGATTTGTCGTGGTATGAAGAGCCCACGTGAATACGGTGTATCTTTATTGGTATGTGGGGCGCGTGGAAGGTGCGTGCAAATATCAGTCAGTGTTGATTGAGTTGAGTTTGGATATGGATATGGATACGGAAGGTGTATGATTCTGTACTCTGCCATCTGTTCTCTTTCAGTTTTCACCTTCTATTCAAGAAGCATCTCCAAGTAGTAACCCCCTCCCCTCTCCCCTATGCTTCATTGGCCAAATTTAAAGGAGACTTTCTTGTGCTTCCATTCAAACCCCTAGTACACAGAATCTGGTCCAATTGTGACGTTTTTACTGGCTACAACTAGCTGAAGTCCTTGGACTTCTAGGTGCATCCAGCTTTTTCTACTTTACTTTTTTGACCTGGTTCGCCTTTCTATACATGCTTATATACTTGCTTAGAGCATATGCATCTACCAACAACTTGGGCAATTGCTAATTTATTAGGCCAATTACCTATAGACAATTTACTATTTTGTCGTTGGTCTTCATTTTTCTCATTACATTGAGAAGACAATTTTGAGGCAATACATTTAAACTTATAATCTGATTTATTAGTTAATATTGATTAAATTATTCAAATCAAACGGCTGGGATCAAGAGAGAAAAAAAAAAGGTTCCAATGGAGACCACTAATTGCTCATGTTAATTACTAAGAATTGGCAGGCAAATTAGTCATGCGGAGTGAGCATGAGCAATTGGTCAGGCCAATAATGATGGGTGCATTGACCTTTTTTAGATTTTTCTTGAATTGGCAATGAAATTGCCCCATAAGTGTATATGCTCTTAGGCGTGTTTTTTTTTGCTACCAAGTGATCGCCCACATTATTTTTTTTTAAGAAATCCAAAGGTGCGTCTAGCAATTGCTTAAGACCGAATTCTACAACATATTTAAGCTCCTAGGCCAAATCAAGGGTGCCTGTAGCAATATCACTTGCAGCCTCCTACGCCTTGAGACAACTCAGGTCAAGCTGAGCTCGCTTGCCACCAAACCCTAGAGTTGAGTCGGACTTTGGTAGTGCACGGCTAGAGCCGTTGATCGGCGCCGACTCTCCCTCCTCAAGTAGTCAAAAAGCAGGTCGTTGACCTCCCCCTAATTACATTTTTGTTCACAGTGGTTTTGTTTTCTTATTTTTCGGTAGCGGAGCTGGCATTTTATAGAAGGGCGAATCATAAGAACATTTAATTTTGTGAGAGTTGATACTTAACAATTCAATTAACACAAATTTTGATACATTTTTTTTTCTTTTTTAAAAAGAGAATCAAAGTATTTCACTCCTACCCCCAAGGTAATTCAAACTCATGACCTGGATCTTAGGTAGTTAGTGCTTTAACCACTGAGCTAACATCATTTTGTATGCAGAAATCCAGAGAGATTTTTGCAAGGGACGGTCACGCCACGTGGCCACTATAACTGACCACAGTGATTGGTCTATTGATTAGTTTATCATTTATTCATTTAATATTTTATTGTGTACTTATTATTTTATTTTGTGTAGCCAACCACATGGCATGAAGAGATCATACAATTTGTTTTAAGAAAGCGTACAATCAAATGGATACAAGAACCAGAAACGAAAAAACAATTACATATTTTTTTGCCTCAGTAAATGTAAAAAGTGAATCAACTTTTGGTTCATTTATCAAATAATGAAGAAGGTATGAACGTGAAGTCCTTATATGTAGCATGTGGATTGTTTGGTACACCAATGATTTTACTGTGGAAAAGCTAAGTGTACCATAGAGATCGTGGAGAAACTTCTAGTATTCGAATTTGATTTTCTTTTGTTTTTCCGGGTTTAGAGATACAGAAAAGTACAGAGCGAGGGACGTGACGTTGATGATGGTTGGTTTAGAGGAGGGACAAGTCACAAGTCCTTTTACTAGTTTTGGTGTCTTCGTGTTTTATGCGGCCTTTTGTAATTGTGCTGCATGGACTTTTGTGGTTGGCCACTCTCCACAAACAAAACACACAACCTTATCCTTTCCAGTTTCCATTCCCTCTGAAAAGAATTTTCTTAATTTCGTTTCTCTATGTTTATATATTGGGGGAATTATCTCAGTTGACACTTCATCCTAATTATGGAGAAATTAATATCTAATGTCTTTCACAGAAAAATAAACGAGATATACAATTTTTGTTTCATAAAATATTGTGCTGCGGGTTTAACAACAGCTACCCAACATTCGGGAGATCATTTTTTCGGGGTGCATCTTCAGTGTTTGGAGTACCTTGTTTAGAGGAAAGGGGGAGGTTGATGATGCATTTGCAGGGGGGAGGGGTGGGGGCAGATTGAGATCCAATGACTGCCAAGCATGCCACGTGCCCAAGCATGATATGCTTGGAGCACGAGAGAATTTCCCATTTTTTTGAACCCATACATGATACGTGTTTTTGTAAGTTTTTACTATAACGGATTTGTCTGGAAATATACCTACGTATCCATATATGTATTTTTTGGTTTATTTTTTTTATTGTTTTAGAGAAAATGAATAGAGATTACAAATCGTTGATTCAATCAATGTGGGATATTACATACACCAATGATTATCTAGCTAGATGGCAACCCATACAAGCTAACGATATATGCTAGCTAGCTCTAACTAGAGAATGGCAAGACAGCTCTTTTTACAGTACTACAATTCACTTATTGGACTAAACAATTAAAAAACATTGAATGCTGGAACCCATATTAGTTGGGATTTTAATTCAGCTGAAGAGTAAAATGCCCGTCAAGGCGCAGAAGCAGCATTAATAGAGCTAGCTAGGTTTCACTTCTGATATGATCATGCCTTCCAAGACAAGAACCAGCCCCGGCCGTGAAAGCCGATCGAGGCCAGCCATGGGCATTGGAAAAGACAGATGAGAGAGCAAGCCCTAGATCGAACAACAACGTCGAGATAGGGCGTCTTCGATTCTTTTTAGTCTGAACGTTGTATATGAATTTAATTGTTCACGTTCTGCAATACTACTATTCAAGGCATATATGCAATAAGCAATCTTTCAAACAGTGATGGAGTTGCCACTCTTTTTGGGTTTAACAGGTTATATAAAGACGCAAGCTAGTGCCGAAGTCCTACGTACAATGGCGCGATCGATATAGGGCGTCGCTGTACACTGTTATTTAGTAATGAGAGACTGAGAGTTCGAGAGAGAGCCCTAGCTATGTGCATGCATCAGTACTCCTTTTCACTCGTAAACTTTTGGAAATAACATGCATATATATACATTTAAGTTTAGATTCTCATAGAATAGAAGTTATACTAAAAAGGAAAAAGAAAATAAAAACCCAAGTTAAGAAAATGGAACTAGCTTTTGACAAAATGCACATTCTTTTGCCGGGTTCAATGAACAGGCAAAAGAATGATAATAATTGCATGTGCTCGATGATTTGAAAACGATATGAATTGAAGATAAGACTAACTAGATATTTACATGTGCTCGATAATTTGAAAACGAAATGAATTGAAGATAAGACTAAAGAGTTTATATACATAGAGAGAGATTAAAAGTAACGCACTCGATGATTTGAGATGGACATTCAAGTCACAATGGGTGGATAATTTGATATGGATGCTTTGACAATAGTTCAAGTACGAAGGGATATTTTGTTAAAAAAAAATCTCTTGTAACCTTATCTCAAAGAGGGTAAGATTCTATGTGGATTAGGTTTTTGGTAACGTGGGTCCCAAATGGACCTACCCGTTTTAGAGTTTCAAAATAAATATAAAACTGGATCGGGTGGGAATAATGTTCACAAAATGACAAGTTGGCAATTAGCTTGGATGGAATCGATATATATGATGTTAGGGAAAATTCTCGAGTTTGATAGCATCAGGCATGTTCTTCCAACATATATAATGTATGGAGTGTGCATTTTTCATGGGCATGCGCACCATCTTCTTCTGAATACTCTCGTCTTTACCATGTCACTTCTTCTTCTTCTTTCTACCTTCATACACCACTCTATGTTGTTGAGACTTGAGACTTTGTGATTGGAATTAATCCCTAGAAAAATTTACCAATTAATCAAGTTAATACCTTTTGGCTAGAAGAGAATTAGGTTGGTTATTTATTTATTTATTTATTTATTAAGATTTGAAATTATTATTATTTAAAAAATTATTTAAACTTAACTGTTATATTTTTTCAAACGTTTATAAAGAATCATATAAATACTAAATTCTTAAAAAAAGAGAAGATACGTTAGAATGTCTTTAACTGGTTAGAATGTCTTTAACTGTTCTTTCTCTTCTTTCATCATCTTCATCTTTTTTATTCCTATAATCTATTATGTGGGCAGTCGATAAACACTTGGCATCCATCTACCGTTAACAATTTAAAGCCGTAAGTATCTCTATTGTGTTGGGGAAGTTGTTTGATTTTTCTGGATTTGTTTATACATAAATCCGCTTGGTTATAGCTTTCTTATATATTTACAAACTTAAGAGAATAGGTTATTGTTCTATGTAGACAGACTTGCTTATATGATATATTCATGTGTTTATTAATAGAACCTGGATCCAACAAAAGATAATTGTTGTAGCTAGGTTATATGTTTGACATATTAACCAGAACTGCTATGTTTAATTTGTTGTGCATTTGATTGAACAAGCTGATCGAATGGATCCAAAACTTTGTGTCCTTGAAAACTTTTTATGTTTTTTGTGGGTGAGATTGTTTGCATGCCCAAATCTGATTTCTGCTATATTATACTATAAAAGTTAATTATGTGCATCGTCATCTATTGGCAAATCTTAAATTGAGGTCATTTAGAATTTACTTGGAAACTGCTATATATCTTCTATACTAGATTAGTTTATCTGTTCTATTTTTTTTCTTTCATGAATTGATGTTCTGATTTCTAGAAGGAAGCTAGTTGTCAAATAACTGTCTTGTTATTCAGTTGATTAAAGTATTTGACGTTTTGTATTAACTGATTAATCTTAAGGGGATTTGATTAAGCATGCATGCATACTGAAAGTATAACATCTATATAGATATATATATTAATTGAGTTCATGTGATATATATAATTTTTCACATCTCATGTATGTGGAGATATGTTTGTGGCTTGAGCATGTATTGCCTTTGAACAATATCTGATTCTGGTGACATAAGAGATTGTCGCGTACTCTTTGCACTTCTCAAACCATGCAAATTTGATCCTTTTGTACGTGCAGATCGATAAAGTGTTTCATTTTAAGCAATATCATTACGTACTGTCTTTTTTTTTGGATAATTATCATTACGTACTATTAAGTTTTGTATTTGGGTTCCTTTTGAATTGGTGTTCTAAAAAGGATTTTTATCACCCACATAATTTAAACTTTCGCTCACCTGACTGATTGGTGTCCGAATTTTGAAAAAGTGATCACATAGATGCCTAGACTCTTAAAACCATATCTTTGTGATGCCTCCGACAAATTTTTTGTTAAAATGCTGTTAATTAAGAGGGCAAATGAGTCATTTTGCACCTTTTATTTTTTATTTTTTATGAAATGACATTTATGACCCCCAATCACATGAATGGAGTTGAATGATTTGATTCTCTTCAATTTCTGTAAAAGCACCTCTCTTGAGATCTGGCCTTAGAAAATTCATATTTGATCCATCTAAGTTTGCAGCTTTTCTCACATCTAAAAGCAATCCTACACAGGGAGATTCTCTAGTGAGGACCACTATAATGAGACTTGGTGAAGATTTTTCGATTAGACCTACTTTTTGATTACATCTTGACAAATCAACCGTTCAATATTTAGATATTTATGAGTAGATCACTTCTACAAATTTTCAATGAAATCTAAAATCGTTAGGTCATCTATAATTGTGATTTACCATTTATGAATATGAATGGTTCAAAATTGACAGATTTGGTTCGTCTATTTATTTGGTCTAGTTTGGTACCTTAATAATTTAAAATTTTGTTAAAAATTTGTAGAAGTGATCTACTCATGAATATCTTAACATTGAACGGTTGATTTCTCGAGATGTAATCGAAAAATACATATAACAACCATTAATCTAAAAGTCCTCACCAAGTCCTCATTATAGTGGTCCTCACTAGAGAAGCTTCCATCCTACACAACCATAGAAATGTTCACCAAGTCAAAAACCATTGCCACAAAAATAGGCTAATTCCGACAAAGAAAGATATCGGAAAAAAATGCATACACATACTTGCAAGCTTAGGGACTATTCTCCAGTAATGGATCCCATTGTTGAGGATAAAATTCTTTTTTTTTTTTTCATTTAAGTTCATTTTGAAGAAAACCCATTTGGGATGTCAATTTCGGATTGTCCAAAGAAAGATTTATTTGAAAATACAAACTCCTTCAATGAATTTTTTTTCTTCCTAATTTTATCCTATTACTCATTTTATTCTAAATTTTGTTTCTAATTAGAAGCCCGTATACCCAGTAGCAAAGAATCCGCCCCTCCAGCAACCAACCAAGTCGAATCCTCAGACTTCGATCTGAGATCCACTCTCTCTCTCTCTCTCTCTCTCTCTCTCTCTCTCTCTCTCTCTCTCTCTCTCTCTCTCTCTCTCTCTCTCCCTCTCTCTCTCTCTCTCTCTCCCCGTCCAAGAACTTGATGAGCCCAGTAGCTAAATGGCTTGATTTTGCTGTTGGTTTGAGATAGATGTAAGGGGAGAGGAGAGGGATGAGAGATGATCATGATGGTGTCGCGAACAAAGAGGAGAGATGATCGAGGAGAGGCTGCTGGTTTAAGAGCTATTAGGAGCCAGCAAAAGGAAATGACTCATTTTCCCTCATATTTAACGGAAATTTGACAGAGGCATCACAAAAATATGGTTTTAAGAGTTTAGACATCTTTGTGATCACTTTTAAAGTTCGGACACCAATCAGTCAGGTGGATGAAAATTCAGGCCCTACGGGTGATAAAAACCCTTTTAAAAATATGAAATCTGTTCAATACAAGTTTCTGTGAAGTAATTATTTGTAGGATGAATTGAACTCAAAACTTTATTTGGGAAATTAAGAGTACTAGAACACTCGAGGAAGAATGAACGAGCATTTGATAGAGAATTACAGGTTTGGTTTTATATTTATTGTGGACTTAGTCTTTCAATGAGCTGTCAAAGCATAATTATCTTCTTTCCACTTCTTGTATTATGGATGCAACCCCAAATATATTGAAAGAGATTAAATCAAAGTGACGAGACATGGAAATGTGTAAAAAGTGCCTTTAAAGCACTCCAAACTTGTTCGTATAAGTTTCTTTATACTTATTGCTTAATTGAGTGATATGAATTAGACTTAGTCATTTTTCTATACTAATATAGCGATCCTTATGTTATTTGACATCCCTAAAGTCGAGTGAACTAGAATGTGTATCTAATAACGAACATGAAGTTTTATTTTAGAATTTATATTATTGAGTATATATTTATATTTGCAATTGCATTTTGCCTCTTTAAAATGAGAATTTGTGTTTGATTATTTACCAAGAAGATGTAGTAAAACCATTATATCTAGAGTCATTTTATTGTGAATCATGTTTTCGTGAGGGTAATGTTCCAATTTATATGACGAGCACAACAAGTTACACCATGTCGCCATGCATAGTGAGAATATTTCAAGAACACCTGTAAGTTCTACTTGAGATGAAATTTTGCATCTTACTATCTTACTTATTTATAATTAATGAGCTAGTTTTTGGGCATTTATGAAGAACATTCTATATCACAGTAATGTGGATATATTATTCTAATTAATATTTATTATTTTCATTCTCATTCCGACGTGCAAACTAATGATAAATTTTTTCTATATTTTAAGTCAGCCTTTAAGGATTTTTTTGATAAAAAAATTTTCAATTTTCAAATTATTTAGCCATTTGATTACCATAGTCATCATTTTAGCTTTATCTGATGGACTGTATTTGTTTGTAAACTAAACAATCTCTAATTCGACTGATTTTTTGCAAGAATAATTTTTGAAAATAAATCTAAATGATGAACGGTTTTGATGATTGAGTTATGTTTCCATTGGTTGACGAAAGCAAAAAAGTGGTTATGTAAATTATGAACCGGGGTTATCGTTCCAACAGGAATCGATGGCCTTAGATTCCTAGGTAGAGTGAAACTCAAGAAACTTTAGCAATGATGAAGAGATAAGAGATGGAAAGAGTGAGTGAGTGGTTTAAATAATGTGTGAGTGTAGTGGAGTGATTGATTTGTAAAAAAATGATGAAAGGTAAATGACAATCAAGCAAGTAAGTGCGAGTAAGTAAATGCAAGTAATGTAAAGAGAAAGTGTGTGCAAGTTTAGAAAACATTGGGGTTTTCGGGTTAACTCAAATCCAATGCAACAAGTAACACTCCAACAACAAACACATGCCAATGTGATTACGAATCAAGTCCCGTATCCTAGCCATGCTATGAGTCTAGAATCGTGTTTCCAATGGTATTTGAATGTCATGCTATGGATCAAACAAACTCTCTAGGTATCTGAAGGAATTTCTATACGTTACTTAATACCAAATTCCCTAAAGTGCTTAAGAGGCGTAAAAGATCAAAACATAGGAACTCGATCAAACAAGCAACTCATGAATAATCCTCCATTCCACCGATGTTATGGATGTGGAATGGATTCCTTCTAAAGTATCCTTAAGCCTTACTATGGTCAAAAGAACTCTCCATGAAGAGGGAGAACGAAAAGGAGGCATAAAGCACATGAATTAAGGATCATTCAAGAGTTAAACATGTTCATCATACATATTGCTTATTGTCTAGAGAAGAGTAAAGTAGTCAAACCAAAAAATTCTCATACAAAATAAATCAAATGCATATTAAAGAGTGGCTAATTCCTCAAACACACATCCAACACATAATAGATTAGACAATACATATATTCATGAATCACAAGGCATTTATTCATCATCCAAAGCATTACAAAGCCACATTGGGCCAGGACACACAACCCTAGTCCCCAACAAGGTTACTACTCACTACTTATCAAAATATATATTATCATATTACAAATATAAGCTCTAGACATAAGTAGAAGAGAGAGAAAGGTTGATGAATGCTCAGTAGATGGTTCTCTTTGCATCTCCTTGGCTCTAAACTCCACACCTTAGTGTTTGATGTTGTTCTTGACTAATTGATGAGGATCCTCAATAGCTAGATGGATATAGACATAAAGGAGGACGTGGTGAACAATTTTGATGAAGGGTGGAAGAGGAAAGAAGGTGAGGAAGATGGTGAAAATGGCGGGTCAAATCCTTACTGCCATGGTTCGACCGGTCGAAGGATCACTGTCGACCGGTCGACTGGGAGGCCAAGAGGAAAATGAAAGGGAAAAGTGGAGAGGAAGAAGGGGAAAGGATGGAGTGTCTAGTTGAAATGTCAATAGGAGATGACCTAATTGGGTAAAAACTAGGTTTATATAGGTGAGGGGAGGAAGAATGGAAGGCTAGGATGCAAAGTGGTGGATCAAAAGGCTAGAAATAGAAGGAGTAAGTGAAGGATAGAGAGGTAATTGGCAATAAATTCTAGCTCAAAACCTATTCCAAAGTCAATAAGGAATGTTGACAAAAGAATAGATTTGGGAAGGACAAATGTCATTTTCTTCTAAAGGAAAAAAAGAAATGAATAATCAAAAGATGACCTTATGGAATTTAGCATATTGCTTGCTAATTTTTGGGACCTCTTGTGGTGAGTCACAATGTTGACTTCGTCCTTGACCTTAACCTTAACCCTCGAAGTTGACTATAGTTGACTTTTCAGATTCTTGGTCAATTTTCCAAAATTATCTTGTGCTTCACTTTCGGGACTCGATATTTGACACTTTGACACTCTAAATTAGGGGTTGACCACGAGTTGACCACTAGTCCACATGTTGACTTTTCGTCCTCTTGCCTGAAATGCACAAAAAAGCCTCCAAAATACGTCTTTTTGCTCCCGATTTCAATCCGATACTTTAATTCCCTACATGAGTGCAAAACATGGATTAGAGATTTTAATGACTATCAGATTAGTATTTTATGGTGGTTAAAGTCCTGATTTGTATGTAAATACATACAAATTATTGGTCGCGATGAGAATTTTCACATTTTAATATAATGTGAAAGTCAACACATGAAGGAGACTGTGTGTATAGTTATCGTAATGACCATAATGAGGGGAAACAATCTTTTTCCATCCTGATAGTTTTGTACACACCACAAGAACAAGGAAAAAAACGCAACGAAGAGAGAGAGTGTTTCTCTCCCGATTGGATGTTGCCAGTGCCTCTATAGCAGCATCCTGGCTCAGGAGAGGATTTTGATGGGTTGCGCTTGCTTTTTTTGTCCCCTAGGTTCATCTGCAATATCAGGTTGGTGTGTAGTTTTGAGGATATAAGTTGGTTTAGGTGGTTACCATAAATGCTGATCGGATTATAGATCGTCTGGGAAACCCTATCTGGCCTCGGCGCTTATTAGTTAACCAATCTTAGTGGTGGTCTTCTTCGATCGACATTCTATTGTTTGAATCCTGAGTATGGACGCCTTTTCATTGAAATCAGGATGGTCTTGGTGGTCTGAAGTCGGACTGGTCGTCGTTGATGGTGTGGATGACAGGTGTTCTAGGGTAGCTCGTGGTTGGTCTAGTTTTCTTGCGGCTATGTCTTGTTGGTGTTTTCTTTGATGGTTGTTGGGATCGAAAGTGTTTAGAGGTGGAAGAGAGGTGTTTCGTCGAGGATGGCAATGACGTCGATGGTCAACGAGGTTGGTTGATTGCAGCGGGTACTTGGGAGTGGGCCTAGGCCTAGACTAGGCTTGTTTTGCCCGGTCTTTTGTTGTTGGATCTCGTTTGGGCCTGGGCAGTGGTCGCTTCCCTTTGTTTATTTATTATGTTATTCTTTCTTTGCTTTGTTTTGTTGCTTTTCAATAATTTTGGCCGTGTTGTTGATTCATTGATACTCACCGCTTATTGAATGATGATGTTTTTCTCGAATCTATCACGAGTATTCACTACTCAGGAGGCGGAGTTGACATGCCTAACCTTCGCGGATTCTGAACCACTACCGTAGGTTGACGACGTTTCTACCACTTGTTGGCACTTTGTCGGATTGAAGTTTTCATGGTCAAGATGACTATATTTCTTGCCTCATGGTGTACTGGAGCTCTAATGGCTCCATTTATATCCCTTTGGACAATGGAAGTTATGTTCAGACCTGTTGGTCTGACTTTTTGTTATAAGTAGACTTGTTTGTGGTTCTTGATTATATCGTTCATACTATTTGTAACGATTTCTTCCGTAGGAATGAATTTTCATTTGATAAAAATATGACCATAATGAATTTGAGATACAAAAGACAATTATACATAAATGCAGTAAGAGAGGAAACCATTAATCCAAGAGAAGAGAACCAAAGTTTGACCCAGCTCAAATAAACTAAGCCCATGGTAAGAAGAACTGACGATAACCAAAAAAGGAAAATAAATTAGAGTAACAAATCTACTCTTACATATTTGAAGGGGGACTCTAAGAGAATATAACAAAGTACTTCCATGACAAATGTCAGATAATTACTCCCAAAGGAACCCTTTATATTCAAGTCAACGGGGGTAGCAGAGGATAAGGGAGCCCGTCTATGGAGTGAACATGGATGAGAGAAAGATGGAGGGTTCTAGTCTAGGCCACTGGACACATCTTCTTAAATTATAGAAAAACAACCTTGTTAGCCGGCACAAAAGCAGAGGAAGCATAACTTAATGTTGGTTCTTTGCTAGATTTACTATTGGAATAATAGCCTTAGCTTTGGAATCAAAAGCAGAGGAAGCATAGGGCCCGATGATGAGACTGTTGAACAGCGGTCACCCACTTATAAGTTATATTTTGTTTTGTCATTATTCTGATGTGGGATCTTCACTCTCCAACATGCCCCCTCACGTGCAAGCTAACTAATTTAGGTATGCATGTGCAACCAATTAACAAACCAATTCTCACATCAGAAACTAGGACAAATTTATATACCAGGATGATTCTGGTTAATTTAATGACCCACTAGGGTCCAATGACAACGACAACGACAACGTGATTGGAGTTGAGCTCTGATACCATGTTAAACAGCGACAAACGTTGCCCGTGACCCACTATTGTACCGATATTGTCCCAACTCTACCACCTATTAGGTGTTCGGTTTTATCACAAAAGGCCTCGGTACAATTGAGAGTAAGTCACCCACTTATAAGTTATATTTTCTTATTTCACTATTCTGATATGGGATCTCCACTCTCCAACAAAGATGACCTTTTGAGTCCATCACCACGACTTCGATTCCTAACTCCATTTCTTGAAAAACCGTTTGTTTGAAAAAAAAAATTTAGGATTTTTATTACAAATGGTACATGAATTTTACCTCCATTATATACATGGTACCTGAACTTCCCTTTTGATCACAACTAGTATCCGAACTCTTCGAGTTCATCCTAAATACTACCTGAATTTCACTTTTGATCACAACGAGTACTCGAACTCTCCGAGTTTATCCTAAACGGTACATGTCATTAAAAAATGAATTGACAAAATTGCCCCTAAAATAGGGGTCACATGCAGCTCACATGCCATTTTTTTATGGAATATGGACGGAATGTGACGATAGCTAGGTACTATTTAGGATGAACTGATTAGCGTGTATTTTACGTGCTAAGAACGCTTCTAATTACTTGGATTATGTTATTCCAAGAGCTTATTGTTATGTTTAACTTGTGTTTTTATGTTAATAGGTCGAATAAATGTGATGTGATTATTTGCACTCAAACGTTGTATTCTGGAAGTTTTTATTGCAAATTCTGAACTCCAGCAACTTTTTTGATTAATCACCACCATAATAGGAGGCGCAACCACCGTCGGTGGCAAAATTCATTTTAAACCTCCAATTTATTTCCCTTATATTTATATTTTATATTTATATACTTATTTTTATATCTATTTATTTTAATATTATTTTATTTTATCTTAATTTATTTTCTTTTGTTTTTTTTTAAGATTATTGGCAGTCCCCTCGCCGGTCGTCACCACCACCTTTGCGGCTCCTTCTTGGACTCATTTCCAGCCACCGGGCCGTCCACTTTATCTCTTCATCTTCTCCTTGGATTATAGCTGCACGTCACCACCTATCCTCATCTGCAGCTCCAATCAAGCAGTCACCTGTCCTCCTTTCATCTTCTACTTAAGCACTGCAACATACCGGAAGCATCACGCACAGCTTCACAGACCACAATTCCACAGAGCATCCAAAACAAAGCTCAGACGTGAGTTTGTCTTCACCACAGAGTCAACATCTGTAAAACATCCACCGTGCTTACTCTCTGCACCCATCGATGGAAACCCAAGCGGTGACCTTGGCTTCTCTCTGCACCCAATCCGATTTGAGCATTAACCATCACCCAAGCGCCCTTGCGCTCCGATCTGTCACAGCCGTGACCATCCCGGCCAGACGGCGCTGCTATCCATCCCAGCTCCACCGGGAGCTCCACATTTTAAAGCCCAGCCGTGGGCTTCCCTCTGATGCCGCGCCTCCATCGCCGACGATCGAAGCCGAGCCCGAGCTCGTTCTTGTCCCCGCCGATCCCAGGCCGCGCCGTTGACGAGCCCAGACGCACCGCCGCTGTTCCCTGAACAGCCGTGCCCAGCCGTGAACCACCATGACGCCATCACTGCTGGCGTCCCTCTGTTTTGAACAGAAAGAAGGGGAAAGAGAAGAAAAGAAAGAAGAGGCACTGGGAAGTCCAGAAGAGAAAAGAGGCAGAGAAGAACAAAGAAGAACGAGGGAAAGAGAAGGAAGGAAAAAAGAAAAGAAAGGAAGGAAAAAAGAAAAATAAAAGAAAATAAAGTCAAATGGGCTTTGACTCTTTGACCGGACCAAGGCTAAGCCCAAGTTCATTTTGTCCAAACTGTTATGGACACCCACTGCTCCAAAGCCCAATATGATATGGGCTCAACTGTTCCCATTAATCCAAAGCCCAGTCACTTGGGCCCAATTCCAGAACTGTTTTGGCACCCACCACATCCAAATCAATTAAGACGGCCCATAGATCCACCGTCCCCCCCCATCCAGGGCGGCTCCGTTCAACTATTATATTTCCAACTCTTGTTTAATTATTATATTTGTTTCGGTTACAAAAAAAAAAGACAATGGAGCAACCTCCGACTCCCCCAAATCCTAGCCGTCATGGCTTGGGATCCCAGCGATGCCATTGGGTATCGAATACTAATTCGACCAGGTTTCCCCTCGTCGTTATCCCACGTCGACTCCCGTCGATGAGGTTTGTATCGGCTGCTTCTGTAGCCTTGTTCAAGGATCATGTTTTCATAGCACTTCATGGTGGATCTGCAAGTTCGTCGCCGATCATATTTGCTGGAGGGACTCAAGATCTCGTTAGATCTGGCAGGCCTATCAAGGTATTTGGCTTATGTCGAAGCCTCCGACCGCGTCGAGGACGTCTCAAGGATGTGCGCGTCTCGTTAGAAGGATTACTGTTGGGGGTTTTGTTGTTGATAACATTTGGAATTATGCGAATCATGGAGGCAATGATGGCAGTGATGGTGGCTTGGAATGGCGCAGGTTTGGCAACCCACAACATGTTTTGCATGCCCTTAGTTTCTTGGGTGCCCCGATCTATTGTTGGTGTTGATTGTCTTTGGATCCAGTCTTGGGTCTCACTAGTGGATTTCAATTTTTTTGGATTTTGGGTTTGGGATCCGGGAGAAATTTTGGCGTATTTCAACTCGTTTTTCGAGAAAGAGTCATTTTTTGCGGGATTGCAACACTTCTTCTCTGATGGGGGATTGATACGTATTACACTCTATAAGTCTCGGGGTAAGTATACTGTGCGTACCACAATTGCGTGCTCAGGCGGGCAGTATATTTTATTATGGGATGAGGGTACTATTGATCAATTTTCCGGGCTTTTGCTTTCCCTTGAAGTAGTTCTTGCTAGGTTGATTCTCAAGTCTCAAGATCATGACAAGGGTTCTGACCGTGTTGTTGGTAATTTTCTTTGGGTTCTTGGAGATTTTCCTCAAGTCTCTGCTCTTTTTTATTTAGTTTTTCAAGATCAAGCACTGTGCTTTATTGTCAAAGGATATACTGTTGGTGTAGTACACCTTCTAGTCTATCTTGCTTTAGCTTTCATTGCAAGCCATTTTTGGCTTGTGCCAGCTCCCAAAATTGTTCGGGATGCCATTCTAAACGATTGTAATCGTTCATGATTTATTAAAGTACTCTTCCTTCAAAAAAAAAATTATATTTGTTTAAATTCGGCAATTAAATATTTTGTGAATAAATTTGGGTATGTTATTTGTCTAAATATTGGGGGCTAGAGTTGTGTGCTCTAGTCCATGATGATATTTGATTATTCTTGAACATATCCTGCTTAATGATTCAGTTCTTGGATTTGTTCTTTGCCTGAATACGGTTTTGTTAAATGCTTGTTTAGGAATTACTAATTCTTGAGCATGTGTTGAACTTAATTGGTTAAGAGTATTTGCTAGTAACATATTCTCTTAGGTATTTGGCATTGAACTGGATGAGATTACATGTGATGTTTATCTTGTTTGAATTATGATTCTTGGCACTCTATGCCTATGAAATTTACTTGGGGACCTTTAACGAGGCTTAGGTAATTGGATTAAGAAGTCTTTGGTGTCCATAATATGGCTCAAAGTAGTCTTTTAAGAATCATTCCTAGAACCTTAAGATGGTAAAGGGAAGGGGGTTTGATCCTTGGCTAAATCATTGTGCATGTTCCTGCTTGTTATCATTCATCATATTGGGCTTGAGTTAACCCGAAACCCCAATCATTCTATCAACTTAGTCACTAAAATCACACACTTTTCTTACTTGCTTAATTAGTTAGCTAATTTACATTTATCAGCCTAGTTAAAGCATCTCACAAAAATCACAAAAATATTTAAACATTGTCTCTCACACTACCCTATCTTGTAAATAGTCCATATCACGAGTACATAGTCTGTCCATTTCTGGTCTCACAATTTAGTGCATAGAAACCCTAGGTTACCACATTACCAAGGTGGTTTTGGGCTTTCCAATCCCTGTGGAACGACAAACCCTGATCTTAATCTTTATTTACCACTGTATTTTGACGACACGTCATGAACTCGAAGAGTTTGGGTACTGGTTGTAATCAAAAGTGAAGTTCAGGTACCATGTATATATAATAGAGGTAAAGTTCAGGTATCACTTGTGATAAAATCTTTTTTTTAATGGAAAACAAATTTGAGGGGATGGGAGGTGGTATTTGGTATGGTGTTTTTATTTTGATGTTAAAAGAGAGTGGTAGAGTGGCTACTAAAGGGGGTGTGAGTATGGATGACGAAAGATAGACTAGAGGGATGGGGGAGGGGGGGGGGGGGGGGGGTTAGATTTGAGAAGGAGAGGGTACATGATAATTTTGAGGAGTAATGTTAGGAGGTGGGGGATGGGAGAAGAAAAGAGATGGAGTAGTTTCAATGGAGAAGGAGTGAAAATGGTTAGAGGGGCACATGAGAAAGGGGAATGTGGGCAGTTGTTGGTTAGTGAGGAAGAGGTGGGGGCTGTATTAATATGTTAGAGGGTGAAAGTGTTTGGACTAACAATGTTTGGGTAAGATTATTTTATTTTTACTAACAGAAACTTCAACATTGCCCAAATGGCTTTTGAGGCTACCATAGTAGGAGAGGGGATGATGTGCTAGTTGACAAAAGAGCATCGTGCCTTCCATATTTTTCAACAAAGGAAAGCTCTAGAGCTGAGCAAGTAACCCAAACTCCTTGTTGTGAGATGTAATGGGTGAGATAGCTTTAAGCCATCTATCAAATGATGTAACTCTTTGGGGATCAACTTTGGATGTTGGACATAAATAAGCATCTCTTCATTCCCTCAGCCTGATACGGTGAACATGTGTTTGAAATAGGATTCTACTTCACTTCTAGTATCACCATTCTTAGTAACTGAAACCTCCTCCACCCTCTTGTTGATTTTTAAGACCTGTTACGTTGCCACAATGAATTGTTAAGAGATGAAAAAAAATCAGGCGTTTGAGTTCCCTACCATTAGCCAATTAACTCTTGATTTTTGTTTCCAAAAGTGTTCCTCTCTATTCCAAATCTCATCACCTCCTCCCTTGATTTCACTTTTTCCCCTTCCAATTAGATCCTTTAGAAATCACTTAGGCACAAGTTTATAAGTTTCATGTAATTAATTTCATTGCGCTTTCTCTAGGTCATTAGTTAGCCAGATTTGCGCTCGAAATCTTGTTATTGACTCGAAAAAATGGAAACCGAATTATTATCACCATGTAACAAATTTCTTAAATTATTGCTGTCTAGTAATTTTTCTGCCAAAAACGAAAGTTTTTCCTGATCATCAAAATTATCCATTCAAAATTTAACTCGGCCATCGAATGTGAAGTTGCTGCTATAATCAAAGGTACTGGCTTAGTTGCCAAGCTTCACCTTCAAAACATTTTGGTAGAAAGTGACTACTACTTATAGATAATCTAAGCTCTGGATGACTCCACCGTGTCTAATTTGAGAATCTTCAATTTTCTTCGTGATTCCTATCACCTCCAATCCAAGTTTGTTGCAATCAACTGGAAATAAGTGCCCCGTAAATATAACCGTTCGGCTGATGCAGTGGCCAAACTAGCTAAAGTGTGGTTGTGTTCTTCGGAATGGGCCAACAGGCCTCCAACTTCCATTGTTAATATGCTCTGAAGTGTTGGTCTCTCTGGCCCTCTTCAGCTCTGTTCCACTTTTCCTGATTCTCTGTTGTATTACAATAGTGTAGGCTATTTTATCTAGCTTTTTGTAGTTTTTATTTTTATGTCTTTATTCCTCTTAGCTCCTTTTTGTATTGTTTGTTTCTTGATGAAGTTTCTTTCTCGACCAAAAAAAATATATGGTATGTGTGGTACTCAAAAAAGTGGCTGAATTAAGAAAATTATTACCTGATTTTTCTTATTCAATCCGCTTTTGCTCATGGTCCTTGGTTAGTTTTTGGTGATTCCAGCTGTGTTCGTAGCGCTCATGACAAGCAAGGTGGTAAATCCTCCTAGTGTCACTTCTTGCCAAGAGCTTCAGCAAATGTGTGTTGTCTGCAATCTTCTTGATGTTGACAGTAAGGGTCTCTCGTATACGTAGACTAATCAACACACTTTTGTGTATCTAGATCGTGCTCTATGCAATCTTGCTTGGTTGGATGCTTGGGCTAGTTTTGATTGTCATACCCTTACTAATACTTTCTTAGGTCATGGTTAGGGCTTTTTGGACATCTAGTCAATTAATTTTTTTCTCAATGTTTGTCTTGGCTTCAAAGCTCCGAGCCCTTACAGCTATGTTGAGAGCTTGGAATTTTACAACTTTTGGTGATATTAATCAGTGTGTCAGTTCTTCAAAGTCTGCATTGGACTCTATTTAAAATAAAATTTCTATTTTGGGCCCTTATAACAAGCGCTTTCATCGTGAGGACATTACTCATTCATATTATCAAGCTGCGCTCTCAATGCAAGATAGTTTCTTACGTGGCAAGGCTTGGGTTCGCTGGTTAGTTGATGGGGATAGGAATACCTATTTTCTTGATAATATGATTAAGCTGCACCATCTTCATAGGTCCTTATCCTCGCTGCGTACAGGGGCAGAGATTTTACATGATCATATTCAGATTACAGACCACATCGTGAACCACTTCAAATCGACCTTCACTAAAGACTCAACTATTCGTAACACTGGCCTTGTTGAATGTATCATTCCTACCTTGTTTACTGTAGAGGAAAATGGTAAACTCACTTCTTTGCCTTCAGTTTTGGAAATTGTTGAAGCTGTTAGATCTTTGGATGACTATAGTGCACCTGGTCCAGATGGCTTAAACCGATTTTCTTTTATCATTGTTGGGATGTGGTCTCTCTGGAAGTTGTCTCGGTAGTGCAAAACTTCTTTGTCCATGGTTTTGTCTTGCCGCACTTCAAATCCAACATGATTATTCTTATTACCAAAAAGCAGAAAGCTAATGGCTTATCAGACTTTCGTCCAATCGCTCTTGCCAAGTTTTCTTCAAAATAATTACAAAAGTTGTGGCTGACCGGTTGGGAGCAGTGGCCTCGAGGATAATCACTCCTAACCAAAGTGCTTTCATTAAGGGACGCTCTATTGTTGATCCAATTATCCTTACTTCTGAGTGTATGAACTTATTAGATAACACCTGCAAGAGTGGCAACATTACTATCAAGCTTTACATAAGCAAGGCTTTCCACACTTTAGATTAGGGCTTCTTGCTTCGTGTTCTAAACTATTTTGGCTTCGACCCTGTTTTCATAAATTGGATTCACAACATTCTGAAATCGGTCACATTTCAATCTTAGTTAATGGGCAGTCGTGTGGTTTCTTTTCTTGCTCAAGGGCGTTCGTCAAGGGGACCGTTTGTCCCCTTTATTATTTTGCCTTGTTATGGAGGTTATCACTCGCAGTTTGACGCGTTTGGTGGATTGTGGCAAAATCTCTTGTATTGCATGCCCAAGGAATATCTCCCCTCCATCTCATATTCTTTTCGCTGATGATGTGATGATTTTTAAGTAAGGAACTACTAGGGGCTATGATGCACTGACACGGGTACGTGGTGTGGGATACGATATGATACACGGATACGACAAATCTATAAAAAAAAATCAAGATATGATACATCTTGGATACGACAATTAAAATAATATTTAATATCTAAATATATATAATTTTAATAAATAAGTTAATAAAAATTGCAAATATATTTGATTTTTGTTTTTTTGGTTTATGAAATAAATTAATTAGTAGGCCTGACATTTTCTCTCACTCTCTTAAAGCAAAGGAACAGTTGATTGATTAGCATGTCAAAGGCAAAACATGGATCAAAATATGAATGCATCGCTGTGATTTAAACTTTTAATTAACGTAATCGGTAAGGCCCATGTGGAAAAACTTATGTCCGACCCCTCTCGTTTTTGTTATATTCAATGATCTATTTTCATGATCTGAATCGTTCATCTTTTAAATCAACATTTCAAGATCATGCCTGCAAAAAATCATCCAAATTGAAGATCATTAACTCATCCATTTGTTGAAAGTTAATATCAAACAAATGAACGGTTTTGGTGAAAGTTAATATTCTCATTAATAACCGTACATTTGTTTAATGCAATTGCATGAGTAAACGATTTCTGTTTTGAATGCTTTTAGCAGACATGATCTTGAAATGTTGATTTAAAAGATTAACGGTCAGATCAAGAAAATAGATCATCGAATGTAACAAAAAATAGAGGGGTCGGACACATTAGGTCTGACCCAGGTCGGACATAAGTATTTTCCCAACGCTAATAGCATGGCCAATTTTTGGCAAGAGTCAAACAAATTGGTGGCTCTTACGTGCAAGTGGGGCTAGTAGCAACTTGCATTTTTTATTTGCAGCCTTTTTGTTTATTATTATTTGTCTCTCTCTTCAATGACTAGTGGATCTGGGCCTTTGATTTCAAACACATGATAATCTAACGACTAGCAGCCAATGTTTAAACAGTTAAATAATGTATTAACGAGTCTCGTTCAGCTACTTAATAAAGTGTTTACTCAATCATGCTCAACTGCCCTTGGATCTAAATCTAAGGGTGTAAATTAATTAAACACTTGGAATGAATTTATTTGCTTCATTGTTCTCCACCATTGAATTTAGATCCAAGGGCAGTTGAGCATGACTGAGTAAACACATTATTGAGTAGGTGAACAAAACTCATGTATTAACATCAGAATTGCCTTTGATGTGTGCATTTGAAAACTTAAGGCAATATATTGCCAATTTTGATGAATAGTAAATTGAGACAAACTGCCAATTGAGCTAGCAAATTGACAATTGCCCTTGGCAGAGGGGTGCATTTGCTCTTAGTCCTCTTTTGCTATATTGTCCCCACGTTCTCACATGTTTTTTTCTTAATATATATTTCTCTCTCTCTCTCTCTCTCTCTCTCTCTCTCTCTCTCTCTCTCTCTCTCTCTCTCTCTCTCTCTCTCTCTCTCTCCCCCCCCCCGCCACTCCCTTCGCCGCCAACATCAATTCCAGCTTCAATCCAAGCACCTCGAGACCAATTCTCTCATCTGATTTTCTCTATCTCTCTCTGGTTTCTAGCACAATCAGCTCCGCTTGCCATAAGACAGTTTCAAGCCTTACCAAGCTGCGTCTTTCACCTCTCTTGCTCTCAAGTAGCGAATTTAATTACTAAACAACGTATCAAACATGGATTTGTGTAGTATCAAAGCCGTAATCTCGTATCTAATTTCGTTCTAAAAAGATACATGTATCGGACTGTATCCACTGCGTATCGTACCCGTACCACGTATCGGTATGAGATACTCCCTTTTATTCCTCCTAAACCGTGCACTACTTCTGAAGTGTTGTTGGGATGTGGTGATTGGAAGCACTCCTTCTGCTAAATTTTTGAGCAGCAGATTCCTTTGTTATATATGGACTTATTATGTATTCTTACTATAAAAAAAATCTTCAATTTGGCATGGTTTAAACAAGCTCTGGCCATGAATTCTTTCTAATATTAGGTGGTTGATTGTCTCTGGTCAGTTTGTTAACTTTTGGAGGGATAATTGGCTAGGTAAGAAACTCTCTTCTATGTACAACTTTTTGAGGTTTTGTCTTTTCTTCAGGACTGAGTAAGCAAATTTATTGTGACTGCTCAGTGGGTATACCCCCTATTTTTTCTCGTTCTTTTCCGGAGGCGGCAGACCTCATCTCTATTACTTCCTTGCCAATGGTCTCATTGACAGACCAAGCAGTTTGGCCTAGTAGTGCTTCAGCCACGTAGGTGTTAATTATTGGCTCCACTTGTATTATGGAGAAGTAGGTGCAGCTGATAAGGCACGTTTTGGTTTTGTGCTGCCCAAGTCAAAAAGAAAAAGGATGTGGCTTTGGCATTTGTCTGACTCATTGCATGAGTGCTTTTGTCCTACCTCACTAATGTATTATTAATGCATGCATGATAGACAATTATGTATATGTAAATATAGTGCAGCAAAGAGAAAGAAAACGTGGGCTGCTGCATGCACTTGCTATATTTATATATTCATTTGGTGGTGCATGTGAGTGGAGGTAAGAAAGTGTGAGACAAAGGAGAGAACGTGAGAGAGATGGTGCCTATGTATATATGTGTGTGCATGCATGGGAATTGTGGGAAGGAAGAGAAAGAGGTGAGATGTAGATAGCTACGGCTGATGAGAAGAAGTATTCTTCTCTTTGAATAGTAGACAACCATTTGTTTGAGACAGTTGTTGGTCTCTTATTTGTTTTTGTGCACTACACCTACTGAGGAGTGAATTCCTCTTTGTTATCTATGTGGGTGGAGCTGCAACAATTGGAAGAGGCGCAATATATCTCGTCTGTTTGGGTTGCTGCTATGTTGAGGTAGTCTATGATCTCTTTGGTCTCTCCTTCTCCTTTGTGAGCAAGAATATATTTTGAATATGTTTGTGTATATTCGTGGCTCTTTGTTTGGTATGTACAGTTGGGTGTATTTTGGGATTTGGGTTAGTGTGTTAAGCACTTTGTAATCTTCTTTTTATATAGTGGAAGTTCCTCGCCGTCTCTGCCCGTGGATGTAGCCCGTTTGAATTTGGGGTGAACCACATAAATCCTTTTGTCTTGTGGATTTTCTGTTTCGTTTATTATTTTCATATTTTGGCAATACTTCATATATTTGGTTGTTTGACGCTTCCGCACAACAAGTGGTATCAGAGCTTTGGTTACGCTTGGGGCTATCTGATTAGGAGCTTATCACTGATTTGCTCGTAGTTTCCAGTTTGGTAAGTTGAGCTGTTATTTTTGTTTATGAAGTCTCCTACTTTGTCAAAATATGAAATGGATAAAATTATCGGGAGGAATGATTTTGACTTTTAGTGTGAAGATATTTGTGGATCCCTTTTGGAGAAAGCATGCAAAATTTCTATTTGGATAAGTCTGTGGACTTTGGTGCTGAATTTGGTAATTCCTGCTATATGGTAAATTGGTTTACATCGTCTGCATTTTGTTTTGAATGACATCTCTTTTTTGGTATTTGTATGTGTGGGCAGCAGAGTTGTGAGAGTATAGAGATATTGATATGGCTAATCCTTTTTGCAGCAAAAGAGAAGACTTTTTTTCTTTTGGCTTGTTATAGGATTTTGCTGTATACTTTGGTGGGCTCTCCCTCTCCTTTGGTCTCTGTGTGCTACAGTATTTGTAAGAGAAAGTCTATTGGTGCAGTTTCAAGATTCGGTGTTTATGAGCAGGTGAAGCTTGTTTAAGTTCTTTGAGAAAGTGTCAGTTTACACTTTCATTCAGCCTTTGTCAGGATGATGTGTTTGTTTTGTTGGTGATATTGAAGAGAAGAAACTTTGGTTCTTTGCTATTATTTTGTATGAAGAAATTCAGTCTCTTCGTTGGAGTCATCATATTTGGTCACGTCAGTTCTGTTTTGGAATTTGGTACTTTTGGAATTTGGTGAAGAAGACATTCGGAGGAAATTTAGGTTTGAAGATTTTCGCAACAAGTGAGCCAAGGTAGAGTTTGTTAATTATTGGCTCCACTTGTATTATGGAGAAGTAGGTGCAGCTGATAAGACACGTTTTGGTTTTGTGCTGCCCAAGTCAAAACGAAAAAGGATGTGGCTTTGGTATTTGTCTAACTCATTGCATGAGTGCTTTTGTCCTACCTCACTAATGTATTATTAATGCATGCATGATAGATAATTATGTATATGTAAATATAGTGCAGCAAAGAGAAAGAAAACGCGGGCTGCTGCATGCACTTGCTATATTTATATATTCATTTGGTGGTGCATGTGAGTGGAGGTAAGAAAGTGTGAGACAAAGGAGAGAACGTGAGAGAGCTCGTGCCTATGTATATATGTGTGTGCATGCATGAGAATTGTGGGAAGGAAGAGAAAGAGGTGAGATGTAGAGAGCTACGGCTGATGAGAAGAAGTATTCTTCTCTTTGAATAGTAGACAACCATTTGTTTGAGAGAGTTGTTGGTCTCTTATTTGTTTCTGTGCACTACACCTACTGAGGAGTGAATTCCTCTCTGTTATCTGTGTGGGTAGAGCTGCAACAATTGGAAGAGGCGCAATATATCTCGTCTGTTTGGGTTGCTGCTATGTTGAGGTAGTCTATGATCTCTTTGGTCTATCCTTGTCCTTTGTGAGCAAGAATATATTTTGAATATGTTTGTGTATATTCTTGGCTCTTTGTTTGGTATATACACTTGGGTGTATTTGGGATTTGGGTTAGTGTGTTAAACAGTTTGTAATCTTCTTTTGATATAGTGGAAGTTCCTCGCCGTTTCTGCCCGTGGATGTAGCCCGTTTGAATTTGGGGTGAACCACGTAAATCCTTTTGTCTTGTGGATTTTCTGTTTCGTTTATTATTTTCATATTTTGGAAATACTTCATATATTTGGTTGTTTGAGGCTTCCGCACAACAAGTGGTATCAGAGCTTTGGTTACGCTTGGGGCTATCTGATTTGGAGCTTATCATTGATTTGCTCGTAGTTTCCAGTTTGGTAAGTTGAGCTGTGATTTTTTTTATGAAGTCTGCTACTTTGTCAAAATATGAAATGGGTAAAATTATCGGGAGGAATGATTTCGACTTTTGGTGTGTGAAGATATTTGTGGATCCCTTTTGGAGAAAGCATGAAAACTTTCTATTTGGATAAGTCTGTGGACTTTGGTGCTGAATTTGATAATTCCTGCTATATGGTAAATTGGTTTACATCGTCTGCATTTTGTTTTGAAGGACATCTCTTTTTTGGTATTTGTATCTGTGGGCAGCAGAGTTGTGAGAGTATAGAGATATTGATATGGCTAATCCTTTTTGCAGCAAAAGAGAAGATTTTTTTTCTTTTGGCTTGTTGTAGGATTTTGTTGTATACTTTGGTCGGCTCTCCCTCTCCTTTGGTCTCTGTGTGCTACACTATTTGTAAGAGAAAGTCTATTGGTGCAGTTTCAAGATTCGGTGTTTGTGAGCAGGTGGAGCTGGTTTAAGTGATTTGTATGTGATTTGCATACAAATTAGGCCTCTAATCATCATTATTGTGCTTGTCCAATAGCCATTTGTGAGTCTCTAATCCTTGTTTGCACACTTGTAGGTAAATTGAGCATCGGAACGATATTGGGATCAAAATGGAGCATTTTGGAGTTTTTAGTGGATTTCCGGCAAAAAGACGAACAGTCAACCCGATGACCAAAAGTCAACTCGTGGTCAACCCCGACTTTGGAGCATCAAAGAGTCAAATGCCGAGTCCCGAGAATGAAGCACAAGAGAATTCCGGAAGATTGACCGAGAAACCAAAAAGTCAACTATGGTCAACTCCGAAGGTCAAAGTCAAGGTGAACCTTGTGATTCACAAATGTGCTTCCACATCATCAAGGACCACACTAGATTTGGTGAGGTGACATGTTGATTATTCCTCCCTTTTGTCCTCCCTTGTGATTTCCCTTCCTTGCCCTTCATTAAACCTTTGAGCCGTTAGATTAAACCCTACTTCATCCTAGCCCTTTATTCTTTCCCCTCTAGCCTATAAATACATAGTACTTGCCCCATTAGGTCAGACCACCACTTCAGCCCCAAAATTCCCAAGTTTTCCTTCCCCTTTCCTCTCCCCACCTTTTCCCTTCGGATTAGCCTCTGCACCTCGATCGACCGATTGACATAAGGTCGACGACCGGTCGACGCGCGGCTGAATCCGCCACTTCCGCTCGTTTCTGCCGCCTCCGCCATTTCCACCACCACTTGGGCAGCTGGGGATCCTCACCAGACATCAGGGACGTCATCTACACCCAAGAAGAAGAAGGATACACCATTGATTGAGCATTTCTCACCCCTTCTCTCTCTTGTATTCATGATTTTAGCTTGCTATTGTATTTGGATGATGTATACCTTGATGGATAGTGAGTAGTCACCTTTGTTGGGGACTAGGGTTGTGCCCTGGTCCAATTTGACTATGTGATGCTTGATCTATGAATAAAATGCCTTTGTGATTGTATGAATATGTGTGCTTACCTATTTCAATATGTGTTGGTTGCTTGTTCTTAGAATTTACCACTTCTTTGGCATGTTAACTAACCTATCTTGATGAGATTGTGTGAGATTGGTAACCTCACACACTCAAGGCAATTGGAAGCATATGTGATGAGTTGTGACTTGTTTGGGTCCCTAGTTTCGATGCTTTACGCCTCTTAAGCACTATAGGGGATTCGGTATTAGGTAACTTAGAGGAATCTCCTATGACACCTAGAGAGTTGGAATGACCCATAACATGGCATTTTAATACCTTAGGAACATGGTCCTAGACCCATAACATGGCTAGGATACGTGGCTTGATTCACACACACATTGGCATGATTAATTCGATTGAAGCATTGCTAGTTACATTGGACTTGTGGTTTACCCGAAAACCCCAACATTCTCATACTTCGCGCACACTTTACATTATTTACTTGTCTGCTTTCCTTACTTGTTGGTTGTTTCATTTCATTTGCATTATTATTTTCTCAAAATCAAACTTTACACCACTACATCACTCATAGTCACATACGCACATTCATTCACTCATTCCACTTCTTGTCTTTTCCATCATAGTTAGGGTAATCAACCATACGTACTACTTGGAAATTGAGGAGCCCATCGATCCTCGAAGGAACGACAACCCCTTTCATAAACTATACTTACCCTACACTTTGACGGTTCGTGAAATGGCGCCGTTGCCGGGGATCTAGGTTTAATCGTTGATTTCTTGGTAGTTGTGGTTGAGACTTTAGCTTTCTTTTGCTTTTGTTTGCATATTTCATTGGTGTGTTGCTTAAATTGTGGTATTTCATTGCCTTGTTTGATAACCATCTAGTTTACTTTCATCCAATTCCTTGTATTACTTGTGTTCGTGAACTTGTGAATATTGAATTCGTGCATTTGATGAGTTAATTGTGCTTTAGGTTGCTTGTTTATTGTTATTTGGGTTCCCTTGCACCTTTTGGAACTTTGTTTGTTTAGGTATAAAAGGAGAAAATCACAAAAATATAGTTTCAGGGCACTTGTCGAACGGTCGACCCTGTTTCTCGACCCTTCGACGGAAACACCCTGGACGAGTGTCGACCAGTCGACGACCGTCTGTCGAACGGTCGACCGGGAACATTTTCGTTCCTTTGCTTTGTTTCTTTCACTCGTTGATATCATTACTTGTTTTCACCTCTTATACTTGTATTCCTTACTTCAATTCTGGTATCTAATCAATGATTATTGTGTTGTGAAGGTATATGAACCTTGCTTCAACCTCTCACACACGCATACAACTTAGAAGCGGAAAGATTTTAAGTGAGAACACAAGAGGAAGGCCAAGAGTGAGACGTAGACCGATTGTGTGTGAGAGTGCACCGCCTACATTTGAGCGCCACCAAGCACTTTTGGAGGAGCCGATTCCCCAAGCAACAATGGGAGAACCAAATCCACCACCGGATCCACTTAACAACAACAATCCACCTCCCGTGAGACGCATGAGGGAGTACACTCTTCCTCATATGGTGGATCGCCCCTCTTGCATCATTCTACCACCGTGCAACACTCATTATGAAATCAAGTCTTCCACCTTGAGCATTATGCCTACCTTTCATGCCTTGAAAGATGAGAGTCCATACGATCACCTTATGGAGTTTTAGCAAGCTTGTACGACGGTAAAACTACATGGACTACCCGAGGATGGACTCAAGCTTCGCCTATTCCCTTTCACATTGAAGGATGGAGCTAGGAAGTGGTTACTCAAGCTTCCACCAAGGTCCATTCACTCATGGTTTGAGTTGCAAGAAGCTTTCCTCTCAAAGTTCTTCCCACCTAGCAAGGCCGCCAAGGTTCGGGATTCTATTGTCAACTTCAAGCACCAATCGGGCGACGCTTTCTATGAAACTTGGGAGAGATTCAAGGATTTATTGATGAGTTGCCCACACCATGGCTTGGAACAATGGTTTCTAGTTGATGTGTTCTACCGAGGGTTATCTTCCGGGCAACGACAAAGAGTTGATACTTTTCGGGGAAGCACAATAGACGGTATGTCTCCCGATGAGGCATGAGACACATTTGAGGACCTAGCCACAAATTCCGAGCTATGGGATGACTTTGGGTCAAGAAGACTTCCTCCCACACAGCCGGCACCTCAAGTAACAAGAGTCCACAATGTCTCAAGTGAATCATTGGGGGATGACATGATGAGAACCCAATTTGATAGGTTGGAAGCGGCTCTAAACAAGAAGATAGACATGCTCATGCAAGGACAATCCAAGCCTCCTCCTCGACAAGTCAATAGTGTTATCTCTTCACCACCTTGCTTCTATTGTGGCTCTCTTGGCCATCAAGCGGAGGAGTGTGCTTACATGGTTGAGGAAGAGAAGGAAGAGAGACAACAAGTGAACCAAGTGAGTTCCTATTCACAAGGTTCTTATTAAGCGCCTTCAAAACCTTACAACAACCTTGCACTTCGGAATGAGCAAGGGAGAACTCAAGGATACCCACCAAAACCTTTTGGAAACAATGCTCAAAGGTATCAAGAGAGGTCTCAAGGGTATAATTCTTACCAAGGAGGCGATAAGTATCAAGGGAGTGGCACATATGGAGGACATAGGAGCTCAACTTTTGGATCACCTCCCGGGTTCTCTACTCAAGGAGGAAACACCTACCATCAAGGTCCCTCTTCATCTTTTGCTGCTCTAAGTGGCTCCCAAGCTCAAGAGTCCGCAGAGCCGTCAATGAAGGACATGATCGCCACCCTTGTGCAAAGCCAAGTGAAGAGCAATGAAGCGATCTCGGCTCTTGAACAAGGGCAAAACATCTTGCAACAAGGCTTGTCAAAGATTGAGTTGCAAATGGGCCAAATGGCCAAGGAGATTAGTGAGAGGCCAAAAGGTACCTTGCCTTCTAATGTGGAGCAAAACCCTAAGTTCAAGACCAAGGAGCAATGCAATGCTATCTTCACTTCTCACTCCGGTATCTCTCATGCTACTTATACTCCTACTCCCTTCATCTCTAATGTATTTAGCCCTTCTCCTTTCATTCCCATTCATGAGAACTTTGATCATATGCATTACATGGAGGATGGGGCCAAGGAGGAAGAAAATGTACTCCTTGGCAATTATGGATTGAGTGAGGAGAAGACTTGTGAGGAGAATGAAGGAGTAGTGCTTGGGAAAGGACTTGGTTACTTGTCTTTTGAGAATGATGTTACCTCTTATGGTGGAGTGAGGACACAAGAAGGAGCATTGGGTGAGGAGACTCCTAGGCATGAGAATGTCATGGTTTCTAACCTTGGTGGTGAGGCTATGAAGGTTATGGACCCACCAAGAACCATGAGCACCTCTAGGGAGCTCCTTGATGATGATGTGCATGTAAATCAAGCGATGACGATCACCCCCGATGAGAGAAGGAGCAAGAAGAAGACCTTAACGAATGAGCTTCATGAAGTGTTCAAAATGGTAGAGATTAATATCCCTTTGTTGGAGCTCATTTGCAAAGTGCCGGTCTATGCAAATTTTCTCAAGGACTTGTGTACCAAGAAGAAGCGGCTTTAGGAGCATGAAGTATACAAGATTGAAGGACATGTAAGCTCAATGATTCAACACAACATGCCACCGAAGAGGAAAGATCCCGGGAGCTTCACTATCGGATGTCAAATTGGTGAGACACACCTTGATGGAGCACTAATGGACCTAGGGGCAAGTGTCAATGTGATGCCTCTATCTCTCTATAAGAGGTTGAGCATTGGTGCTTTGCAACCTACCCCTATTGCACTTACCTTTGCGGATGGAAGCAAGCGAAGACCGGCGGGTGTAGTGGAAGATGTGCTAGTAAGAGTCGACAAGTTTATTCTTCCCGCCGACTTTGTTGTGCTTGATTTGGGTGATGACCCCAATGAAGACAATGGATTTCCCCTTATCTTTGGACGCCCTTTCATGGCTACGGCGGGAGTGAAGATCAATGTTTGAAAGGGAACCATTAGCTTCAAGGTGTTGGGGGAGAAAGTGAAGTTTGAAATGTTCAAGCCCATTCATCCACCGGAGGTAGTTGAGGAGGTGTTTTCTATTAACTTGGTGAAGGGAAATAGTGCTAAGAGTGAAAGGATTTTTGGTCCTTTGAATCCACTGAAGCCCACACCTCGTGCTCAAGACCACTACTCAAGGCCACCACCTTTTTCTCATGAACGCATACTTGGGAAGGACCCATTTCTCGAGAGAGCTACAAAGAGGACACCTCCCATGAATGCGCTACAAAAGGCGACAATCAAGGCCATGAGAGAGATGGTAGGAGAGGTGAAGAAGAAAAAGTATGCTTGGCCACCACCGTCGAAGTCAATTTTTAATGGTATCAAGGGCTGCTTTGTGGGAAGCCTTGGAGATGGTGAGACAAGCCATACATTGAGTGAGAAGAAGCTTTGCTTTGAGCCACCATAATTTCGCCAAGGAGGAACCAAGACCGGCTTTTTAGGTCTATAAACCGAAGAGCTTGTGGGGAGGCAACCCCACTTGGAAAAGAAATTTTTGTTTTCAGCACTATTTAGTAATGAATAAAGGTTTTGGAAGGTTGGGAGGAGCTAGGATATGGAGCTTTGGAGGGAGAAACCCCAAGAGGTGTTGATTAGCATTTGTCTACGAGAGGCCTGGGCAGAACAGTGACTTTGGAGACAGTTTTCTCCACATCGGACCGTTGGAATGCAGTGAAACAAGTTGGGAACGCTTCTTCTATGAGTCTTTTGTGCCCGGTTTCAATTTCTCTCTAAATATACCGTTGGATCTGTCGCAATATTGGTTTAACAGAGGAGTGCTCGTTGTAGTTTGACTTTCTAGAGGGTCACTTTGACCGGTTCTTCATTGCATGTCCGGAAGGTGATTTCTGAGTTTCCAGTGGCCAAACTAAAGCTCTTTGAGTGTACTTCCCAACAACACTGGAATCACTAAACTTGGATGCATATTCTTGGAGTTATACCCAACTCTTTGGGACAAGGTCAATGCTGCATTGCTGCTTTCCCCTGTTTTCTAGTGATCTCGATGCAATCACACTCGCTAGTTCATTTGGCACCCGAGGAGCAAACATATGGAAGTCAGGGCCTTATGCCCTGAGGTTGGTGTCTATTTGAGGTTTCTTGGCTAGCTACGGAAGTCGTCTACGAGGGGGTTTTCTTATCTCTATCTTCTGATTGCTAAATGTTTTGTTATGTGTGCATTCGCCCGACTTCACTCTCCTCACTTTTACGAATGTGATTTTCATTGCTTTTAAACTCCTCACAACACCGAGGACGATGTTGGTCTTAAGTGTGGGGGTGTGAGGTTGGGCTAAATTAAAGTTGTCTCACATTTTCGAACCACCAAAATTTTTCAATTTTTCAAAAGTTTTCATCGAACAGTCGACCCTTTGGTCGAACGGTCGATGGGAATTCCCTGGACGTGTGTCGACCGGTCGACAACAATGTGACGACCGGTCGACAGGTGCTTAAAGTTGAAAATTTTGGAACTTTGAAATTTATTTGGTGTGATTGTCCTTTTCAACCCCAATGATGATTTTGAGCCTATTAGGTTATGAATTAAGTGGATAAAGAGCATGTGCTTAAACTTTATTGGATTGCCTTGTAATTAATTTATGTAATTGATGCTTGCTTGACACTTTGTGCACATTTGCCTTGTTGATTGATCATTTGCAACTAGAGAAGCATGTGTAGACGATGTATTGACTTGCATATACCCTTTATGGTGAGATTTTGAGCCTTATTGATATGTATGCATCACTCATACATCCTTGTTCTTCATGTGTGTGCATTCCATTAGTTTACGAGACCTAGAACTTGCTCAAAGACCACTTGAGGCTATGTGTTAGTTTGCAACGAATTGGAAATGATTAAGGGACTAGTTTAGCACCATGGCCAAACTTACATTCATCCCTTAAACACTAATCCACTAGGACTAAACCCATTTGAGCCACATTCATCGTTTAGCCTTTCATTTCACCACCCACATCACCTTAACCCACATTTTAACTTAAACACGAGCCACCCTTGTTCCGAAATGTTAATGAGACAATGATTGTGACTTCTTGTGTCTTTTGTGCTTGAATAATCTATGGGATTGTACAAAATGGCAAGTGTGGGGGTAGCTAGATAGAAAGAGTTGGAGTTGTAAAGAAGAAAAGAAGTTGAGAAAATCAAAAAGAAAAAGTTGTGTACAAAAATTAAGTTAAAAAAGAAAGTCCCAAACAAAAGAAAATACAAAATGGGAAATTGTTGTTGAGAAAAAGAAAGAGAAAATGAGAAAGGAAGAAAAAAAAAAAGTTGTAGAAAAATAAAAGGTTGGAGAAGAATAGAGTTAGGTTGTTTGATTACGAAAGCATATGCAAAAGAAATGAGTTTCAAAGTCCTTGAATTGTCTTGTGAAGCATTAGGAACATTTGACTTACCCATCCCTTCATTTCATGCTAACCCTTAACCTTTGGCCCCATTACAACCATGTGAAAGCCCTTTTGATCCAATAAGTTGTGAATTAATTAGTGGAAAGATGGTCATTGAGCAAGCTTATGGGGACGTTGCTCTTGGTTATGCTTTGAGAGCAAACACTTGACCCTAAACACAAGAGTGGAAATATTTAGTGAATCATGTGAGTTTAGCGGTTAAGCATGTCAATTTGTGCTAATTTGATTGCTCTTGATTGATTATTCCATGGCTAGCACACACTACACCAAACATGCATTGAATACATATCTTAGTCACTTGGCAAAGCATGATGTTTATGTTGTGTGCTTGATTGAATCTTGATGAATAGCTTAGTGGGCTTATTGAGGATATGGTTGGAAAGGCAATTGAATTTGTGTTGATTGGATTGTTGATTCTATTTGCTTGAGGACAAGCAAAGCTTACGTGTGGGGGTGTGATTTGTATGTGATTTACATACAAATTAGACCTCTAATCATCATTATTATGCTTGTCCAATGGCCATTTGTGAGTCTCTAATCCTTGTTTGCACACTTGTAGGTAAATTGAGCATCGAAACGATATTGGGATCAAAAGGGAGCATTTTGGAGTTTTTAGTGGATTTCCGGCAAAAAGACAAAAAGTCAACCTGATGACCAAAAGTCAACTCGTGGTCAACCCCGACTTTGGAGCATCAAAGAGTCAAATGCCGAGTCCCGAGAATGAAGCACAAGAGAATTCCGGAAGATTGACCGAGAAACCGAAAAGTCAACTATGGTCAACTCCGAAGGTCAAAGTCAAGGTGAACCTTGTGATTCACAAATGTGCTCCCACATCATCAAGGACCACACTAGATTTGGTGAGGTGACATGTTGATTATTCCTCCCTTTTGTCCTCCCTTGTGATTTCCCTTCCTTGCCCTTCATTAAACCTTTGAGCCCTTAGATTAATTCCTACTTCATCCTTGCCCTTTATTCTTTCTCCTCTAGCCTATAAATACATAGTACTTGCCCCATTAGGTCAGACCACCACTTCAGCCCCAAAATTCCCAAGTTTTCCTTCCCCTTTCCTCTCCCCACCTTTTCCCTTCGGATTAGCCTCTGCACCTCGATCGACCGGTCGATGCGCGGCTGAATCCGCCACTTCCGCTCGTTTCTGCCGCCTCCGCCGTTTCCACCACCACTTGGGCAGCTGGGGATCCTCACCAGACATCAGGGACGTCATCTACACCCAAGAAGAAGAAGGATACACCATTGATTGAGCATTTCTCACCCCTTCTCTCTCTTGTATTCATGATTTTAGCTTGCTATTGTATTTGGATGATGTATACCTTGATGGATAGTGAGTAGTCACCTTTGTTGGGGACTAGGGTTGTGCCCTGGTCCAATTTGACTATGTGATGCTTGATCTATGAATAAAATGCCTTTGTGATTGTATGAATATGTGTGCTTACCTATTTCAATATGTGTTGGTTGCTTGTTCTTAGAATTTACCACTTCTTTGGCATGTTAACTAACCTATCTTGATGAGATTGTGTGAAATTGGTAACCTCACACACTCAAGGCAATTGGAAGCATATGTGATGAGTTGTGACTTGTTTGGGTCCCTAGTTTCGATGCTTTACGCCTCTTAAGCACTATAGGGGATTAGGTATTAGGTAACTTAGAGGAATCTCCTATGACACCTAGAGAGTTGGAATGACCCATAACATGGCATTTTAATACCTTAGGAACATGGTCCTAGACCCATAACATGGCTAGGATACGGGGCTTGATTCACACACACATTGGCATGATTAATTCGATTGAAGCATTGCTAGTTACATTGGACTTGTGGTTTACCCGAAAACCCCAACATTCTCATACTTCGCGCACACTTTACATTATTTACTTGCCTGCTTTCCTTACTTGTTGGTTGTTTCATTTCATTTGCATTATTATCTTCCCAAAACCAAACTTTACACCACTACATCACTCATTGTCACATACGCACATTCATTCAGTCATTCCACTTCTTGTCTTTTCCATCATAGTTAGAGTAATCAACCATACGTACTACTTGGAAATTGAGGAGCCCATCGATCCTCGAAGGAACGACAACCCCTTTTATAAACTATACTTACCCTACACTTTGACGGTTCGTCATTAAGTTCTTTTGAGAAAGTGTCAGTTTACACTTTTATTCAGCCTTTGTGAGGATGATGTGTTTGTTTTTGTTGGTGATATTAAAGAGAAGCAACTTTGGTTCTTTGCTGTTGTTTTGTATGAAGAAATTCAGTCTCTTCGTTGGAGTCATCATATTTGGTCACGTCAGTTCTGTTTTGGAATTTGGTATTTTTGGAATTTGGTGGAGAAGACATTCAGAGGAAATTTAGGTTTGAAGATTTTCGCAACAAGTGAGCCACGGTGGAGTTTGTTAATTATTGGCTCCACTTGTATTATGGAGAAGTAGGTGCAGCTGATAAGGCATGTTTTGGTTTTGTGCTACCCAAGTGAAAAAGAAAAAGGATGTGGCTTTGGAATTTGTCTGACTCATTGCATGAGTGCTTTTGTCCTACCTCACTAATGTATTATTAATGCATGCATGATAGATAATTATGTATATGTAAATATAGTGCAGCATAGAGAAAGAAAACATGGGTTGCTGCATGCACTTGCTATATTTATATATTCATTTGGTGGTGCATGTGAGTGGAGGTAAGAAAGTGTGAGACAAAGGAGAGAACGTGAGAGAGATGGTGCCTATGTATATATGTGTGTGCATGCATGGGAATTGTGGGAAGGAAGAGAAAGAGGTGAGATGTAGAGAGCTACGGTTGATGAGAAGAAGTATTCTTCTCTTTGAATAGTAGACAACCATTTGTTTGAGAGAGTTGTTGGTCTCTTATTTGTTTCTGTGCACTACACCTACTGAGGAGTGAATTCCTCTCTGTTATCTGTGTGGGTGGAGCTGCAACAATTAGAAGAGGCGCAATATATCTCGTCTGTTTGGGTTGCTGCTATGTTGAGGTAGTCTATGATCTCTTTGGTCTCTCCTTCTCCTTTGTGAGCAAGAATATATTTTGAATATGTTTGTGTATATTCTTGGCTCTTTGTTTGGTATGTACAGTTGGGTGTATTTGGGATTTGGGTTAGTGTGTTAAACACTTTGTAATCTTCTTTTGATATAGTGGAAGTTCCTCGCCATCTCTGCCCTTGGATGTAGCCCGTTTGAATTTGGGGTGAACTACGTAAATCCTTTTGTCTTGTGGATTTTCTGTTTCGTTTATTATTTTCATATTTTGGCAATGCTTCATATATTTGGTTGTTTGACGCTTCTGCACAACAGTAAGAGCATAGTTGCAAGGAAAATTCTTCATGGTAAAATTCTTTTTGATAGCTACCTCCAAAAGAGAGGGGTTCTGTTGTGTTCTCAGTGTTCTTAGTGTTCTTTTTGCCTAAATAAGTCGGAATCCCTACTGCATTTATTCATGGAGTGCATAGTCATTTTTGAGATCTGGGTTAGGATTTGTCACCAGTTTCGTCTCCATCTGCCTGCGATCTCGGATATGGGTTTTCTTTTTTCCCAGGGTTTTGTTGCTTCTCTCCCCTGCATCAAAGCAGCTTTGGTTTATTGTAGTGTAGAATTTGCTCTGATGCATTTGGATAGAGAGGAAAAAGCTTAGGTATGATGGTTTGAACAAGCTCTGCTTCATCAAATTAGCTCACAGTGAACACAGATGGGTCTTTTCATGACTCAAACATAGTGAGTTTTGGTGGCGTTTTCAGGGATTCAAATGGGCATTTTAGAGGTGCTTTTTCTTTTAAAGTTGATGTTTTTGAGTTTTTTTAGTAATTGACATAGATGTTCTAGCAGTAATTGAGGCTATTCGTGTTGTTTGGGTCCGTCATTGGACTCATATCTGTCTTGAGATGGATTCAATGCTCGTGGTTACTTATTTTAACTCTCCACATTTGGTTTCTTGGAGGTTGCACGTCTGTTGGCTTAATTGTTTGCATCTAGCTCATCAACTCAACTTTCACATTTCACACATTTATAGAGAAGGTAATAGCGTGGCTAATAGATTGGCTAACTATGGAGATACCAATGAGGGTTCAATCTGGTGGCTGACATTACCTACTAATTATGGTCGTGATTTGGTGTCTATGGTCTCTTATCGTTTCTCCTAGTTGTCTTTGTTTCTAGGAGTTTTGTTCCCTCTTCTTTTGTTATGTTCTTTGTTCTTGTGTTTGGTCTTTGCCTTGTTCCCCAAACCTTGCAGTTTCTTCTTTATTAATAAGACTCTCTTTTCCGAAAAAAGAAAAAGAAAAAGGGGGGCTTAAATGACCTTGTACATGAAGAGCTGATGTGGCTGGTTTGATAGGAGGAAAACCTTCCCTTTTAATTACTACTCTCCCACTGGTCACAATCGAAAAAAAACCAAAAAGTAAATGACAAAATAAGCCACCAAATATTTTTATTTCTCATAACGCCATTAAAATATTAGCAAATTTTAATATTTATAAAAATACCACCGTATTTTTAAGTTTCATAATTTATAAAAATATCACTGCATACGAAAAGTTACTACCAAATATAAAAAAAGCTACTACTAAAGAACAAGAAAATTACCACCAACAACAAAGTTATTGCCAAAGAACAACAAAACTACTGTCAAAGAACAACAAAGTTTCTGCCAAAAAACAACAAAGCTATTGTCAAATAACAACAAAACTACTACCTAATAACAACAAAACTACTACCTAATAACAACAAAGCTACTACCAAAGAGCAACAAAGTTACTGTCAAAGAACAACAAAACTACTATCAAAGAACGAAAAAGTTACCGCCAAAGAACAATAAATCTACTACCAAAGAACAAGAATATTACTGCCAAAGAACAATAAAGATACTGCCAAACAACAAAAAATATATATGTTTGACGAAGTGGTGTTAACTCAATGGTTAGAGCACCAACTATCAAGATCCAGGTCATGGGTTCGAGTCACCATGGGGTAGGATTGAAATCTTTTGATTATCTTTAAAAAAGATAAAAAAAGAATACTACCGAAGAACAATGCAGCAGTTTTATGTTGGCTGTGATATTTTTGTAAATAATGAGAAGAAGAAAAAATCACAGTGGTATTTTTGTAAATTTTGATTTGTAGTGTTTTGGTAACTTTACGAATGATACAAATATTTGATGGCTTAGAAAATAACAAGATCACCGTTTGGTAACCTTATATGTAATTGGCTCCATGTGGCTTACTCACATCGGAAAGCCACATCGGACCACTGTTGCCTTGTTTCTTTTCCTGCCTCCTAATATCAAGTTCACAATCAACTAAATCTTCATGCCGACATCAGTTCTTTACTGTGTATGGATTTTGGAGAGGTTTTTTTGTTGGACATGTGTTTCTAAACGAGTCAATTACAAATTTTTTGACCTAATTTTTTTAGACACATAATATTTTTATTCCTCATAAAGTTAGTTGAACTTAAAAAGCTACCGTTTCCAAATCTAAAATATACCGACTCAGAACTTAAATACTAACTAAACCAAAAAAGTACTATGGTGGCTTAAAACAAATTAAGCTCACAAAAGTAATCTTTTTTATAATTTGTTATTAGTCTCCACGCCTCGCATACCTGGTTGGAGCTCTGGTATGCCAAGACATTCATGTTCATCAGTCCATTTCTGCAATCCTCAATCCTGTGTCGTCATTAAAGTAGATTCTGGTTTATTTTCCCATACCTCCATCTCTCTCTTAGTTTCTTTCTACGCATACTTGGGTGGGTTGGGGAAAACTATTTTGTATTTAGAAAAAAAAAAAAAAAGTGGACAGGTGTTGTTTTCAGAGGAAGCCACGTAGCCGAACTTGTTAGTTATCCAATAGTAATTAACAATTTTTTATTTGTTTTTACAGTTTACTCAGCAAGTCACTGGCAAAATGAAAATGAGTTAGAAATAGTCCTCCTCGCCCGCACCACGTGACAAAATCTCCTCCCTCTTCCGTCCTCACCCCAACACCCATTTAACCCTATTCCATTCCATCCCTCTCTCTCTCTCTCTCTCTCTCTCTCTCTCTCTCTCTCTCTCGCTAAGATTCGCTTTCTCTCTCTAGATTTTGATCCAGATCGCTTCCAGGTACCAAGATTCCTACAGTTTTTCCTCTCTATTTCGCTTTTTGAATCTCAAATTGCATTTCCAACTTCTCTCTACCTTCATATCAAAGATCATACGCAAACCTATATTAAATCTAGATTTTGAAAGAGACGTGAAATTAATATGAATTGTTCGCTCAGTTCTCATATCCCCAATTTTCGTTGTCAAATTCTTAGCTCAGTTCTCGTTGATTTGATTGTTCAATTTTTAATCAACATGGATGATCATATTAATTTGTGAGTGGCAAATTTTTTTCTTCTTCTCAATTAGACCATAAAACTGACTGTTATTGTTACCATAGGGATAATTTTTCTGGGATTTTGAAAAGTGCTGATTCAACTGTCATTTTAACGAAAGCAATGGACTTGAAAAGTGAATTGAATTCCATACATTATAGAGGAAATGACAATTTTGTAAAATACTCGGTGTATGTATTAAGGAGTAGAGTAACCCAATTACATTTAGTTAATATAGTATGCTTTGCTGGAAAATATGAGAAATAATGTTGATGCAAACAAATCTCATGTAATTTATTGTAGAGCATAGCTACTATTGAGTTTGGGAGGTGAAACTAATTGGATATGTTTGTTTTGCCTTATGAAGTTATATGTGATAATCGATTTTATTTTCTCATATTGAATCTCTGTTTGGAAAGTGCGTGTTTATGTTTGATGTATACAAAGAACTAGTTTGTTATGACAGCTAGCTTCATTACGGTGGTGCGGGGACTTTATTTTGGGAATGGAGGATGCCAAAGAGCCACGGGTGGAGCAATCTGAAAAACCATCGCCACAGGAGGTTGTGTTTCATAATTTGGCTTTTCTAGATGCCTTTTTGTGTTCATGAAGAGTCTTATCTACTGCTGGAGAAGTACATATGGAAATAGTTTGTATCAAAATTGTTGTACTGCTATAAACATTTGACTCAAGTTTATGTTTTTCATAGGAGGAGGTTCTAAAGAACAAATATGGTGGAATCATTCCGAAGAAACCGCCGCTGATTTCTAAGGTGATTTTTGAATTTGACTTTTGCTCACATCTTATGTCTGTAGTTGTTAGAATTATATGCTAGTTTGAATGGCTTTGGGGTAAAGACTTCGATTTTGATTTCAGGACCATGAACGTGCTTACTTTGATTCTGCTGATTGGGCACTTGGAAAGGTATATTTACCAACTCTGTTGATGAATCTGCTAATTGAAACAGTGGAAAACGCTCATTACATTTCTTCATAGTATTTTATGATTTCTGGATGATAACAGCAAGGTGTTGAGAAGCCTAAAGGACCACTTGAAGCCCTTCGGCCAAAATTACAGGTATCATTCCTGATTCAACTGTGGTTGTGTCCACTTATCTTGCTGATTTGGCTCATTTACACACTGTCATTGCTCAAAAGTTCAAACGTGACTACGTGAGTTAGATGATAGCTTCTGGCCTTTTCGAAACAATTTTTGTGCCTTGTTGAGAATTCCGTATTAAAATGTATATTCTGTGATGTCAACTGTTTAGTTGACTGCTATGAACTTATTATCTGTGTGCTATAAAGCAGATGAATATACTTGAGTAAATTATTGAAGTTGCTTGGTTAAATATTACTGTTATGATTTGTTGATTAGGCCACAAGAAGGCAAAATGTAGATTAGATCAGGATTTTGGATGTGCACATTTGATGGCAAACTTTTTTAGGCAGAATGCAAGGCCGTGATATTAAACTTGAAAATTCATGCTAATCTCCATACACTGTAAATTTTTTAAGCTTAATGCAACTGAAGGTGCCATTTTCTTTGAGTATTAATGCAAATATAGTACATAACACATGCCAAGTAGTTGCATTTAAGTATAATGAACTGGTAGGAGATGTTAGAATTGGAAGAGTCCTTTAAGGATTAAAGAAACAGATATATAATGAACGACACTTCATTAGTGTTTCTAAGGCATGTGTTATTGTAGGGCTTATTAGTGCTCTCTTTATGATTTGCAGCCTACACAACAGCAAACACGATACAGGAAGTCTCCTTGTGCTCCATCCGAGGGTGAAGGTATATATGCTAATCATTGGCTTTGTTTGTTAAGAACTCTGTGAAAGGCTGAAAATATATGCTAATACTGCCAGTTGCATTTTGCTCAACTAAAGAAAAGCTATTGCCTTTGTAGTCTGATTTATATTCTGTTTATGTAGATGGCGGAAGTGCTCCGTCTGAGGATGCAGCTGCGAATGAATGAGAGTTCATTTGGTCTTTTCTTCTCACGAGAACCGTGGACTGTTATTCTGAAACCTATAGTCGTGATGGGTAATGTTTTGTTGTTCTTGGGAACAAACTTGGTGAATTTGATGTGATCTTAGCTATAAGATAAAAACATTATGCACTACACCAACATTACTCCAGTTGAAACTAAGCCATATTGATAATTCTTGTGTTCCAAATTTTGTGGGACATTATTGTTGCTTTTACTATTAATGATGAAAAAGCCTGAGTGTCGTGTAAGTTTGGAGAAGTATATCAGTGAAATTGGCAATTTTTCAGCATCTTATTATTCTGGTTTAGTGACGACAAGTAGGGTATTTTTTTTTTCTGTGTGGATATTACTCTTGAATTCGCACAGTAAATAAATAAATATATATAATCATGTACTGGTGTAAGTGTAACAACTGCAATATATCTGATTATTAGTTACCCACTAGTCTAACACTAGACAATACGTAGTTGATAGCATACGTTTTTTTTTTTTGAACAATAGTTGTGATAGCATACATACAATGCTCATAAAATTTACTGATAAGAGATACTGACATGTGGCCGACACTCATTTTGCTTGCTAGGATCTCAGTTCAGTTAGAAGAAAATGATCGAATTAATCAATCATATGGACCATTTCCTGATCAAGATTTTCATTTCTTTAAAATTGCATGAATGCTTCAACCACCACGAATGCCTCGCAAATTCATATATTTTGCGACAAACTTATTGTCGCTGATGATACAAATTACGACCACGGTCAAATCAACTTGCTTAACCCTTCTTTATGCGACAAATTGGTTGTTGCCGATGGTATCAAGTGTAGCAACATTACAGTAGTTACGCTTGCGTTTGCACGTATCAAACTAGTGTAGTATTCTAGAAATCCACTCTTTGAAATATCTAGTTTGGCTATCCAGTCCAGGCCTAAAGCATCTCAGCCACAAGCCAAAACCCAAGGGGTTTATCCTATGTCTCAGAGTCCCCCTCGTTGCTTCTCTACACCAAAGATGATCTGTGACTACTACAAGAATCCCGGTGCACGTATCAAACTAGTGTAGTGTTCTAGAAATCCACTCTTTGAAATATCTAGTTTGGCTATCCAGTCCAGGCCTAAAGCATCTCAGCCACAAGCCAAAACCCAAGGGGTTTATCCTATGTCTCAGAGTACCCCTCGTTGCTTCTCTACACCAAAGATGATCTGTGACTACTACAAGAATCCCGGACACACCAAGGAAACTTGTTACATACTGGTTGTCATTCCACCTTGTTATTTGGACAACTCTAAACCTGCTGGTTCTAAGTTGAAGAGGAAGCCAGTTGTAAAACTTGTTCAGGAGCCGGATTACTTTGGCATCGAAGGACATGACCACACTCACTCAATTGGTAAGAATACTACATTAGTTGTCCACAATAATAAGGTAAGACTGGTATTTCTTTACAACTTTCTAACTTTATTAGTGTGCATCCGACCATTTGACTTATTATCGTAGTTTTTTCACTCGTTTGTCTTCACATCCTATATTGTGTGTCACAAATGCAAACTATGACTCTTTTCCAGTCTTAGGCACTGGTTCTGTCCAAGTCACCCTTTCTCTCACATTACATAATCTTTTGGACTAAATTCATGTTACTATCCTATACTTTAGGGGTCTAATCAGTTCAATCTCTGGTCTTTTAATTTCCTCAGTTCAGTCCCTAGACTCTTAATTCTCATCAAATAGGTCCATTTATGACAAATAAAAATGATACATGTCGACCCATAATAAGTGACACGTGTCCTAAATGAACCTATTTGATGAGAATTAAGAGTACAATGACTGAACTGATGAAATTAAAAGTTTAGGGACTGAACTGATTAGAGTCCTAAACTACAGGGTAGTAACAAGAATTTAATCATAATATTTTATATGTCCCTGATTTGTCAAATCATTTAATCTTTATTCCTCAATTGAATGCCCAAGCTAAGTGTTCAATAACCTTTTTTGTCCTATATATGCTGTCTTTCAAGACTTCATCACCACGAAAATAATTGGCAGTTGAAATCTGAGGGGTCAACTGTTTCATTTAGACCGCATGTTCATCAGGGAGAAGCCCGAGAAAGTGGCCTGAGATGCTCTGACCTCAACAAGAGCTACTAATAAGGGGAGTGAAGTTTGGTTATGGTATCGCCATTAACTTATAATTAAATGTCGAATTGGATTTGACAAACCAATTTATTAGAACCAATTTATTAGACCTAAATTTAACAGGTCTCACTAAAGTGGGTCTTGTGGATCTCGTGATTCATTTTATCACCAATAGGGACTAAACTTTGATGCTCCTGACAAAAAGGTACACAACTTTCAAAAGTGATTAATAATGTACCTGGACTTTCAAAAACACATCATCGGAATACCTTTGTCCATTTTCCGTAACTTGCCCGTTAATTATGAGGGCATAGCAGTCATTTGAGAAAATATCAAGATACCTCGGTCCATTTTTCATCATATCTCAGTTAAATGAAATATGTTGAAGAACACGTTTCTTTCCTCCTATCATCTTATCTTTTCCCTCCAAAATTAACAATGCAATTAATTATTCTCCTTCAAGATTTTTCATTCAAAACTGTATCCTTATCGTCTTCCTATAATCAATAATATTAAGTAGACTTTGAATATTTTTTTGGAAGGTATGTGCTATTTTTGGAGAGTATAACTTTGATTACTTTAATCAACATGAATTTAAGTACTGACTAATTCAAAAGTTATATAATCCATATATTATATTTCATACGCACTTTATATGCATCATCCATACATGAGAAAATACCTCGGTGACAAGAAAAAGAGAGAAACGAAGAGGAGATAAGAAAAACAAAACAAAAAAGTGAGAAAATACCATAAACCCATGAAAAATATCTCACACGGGCCAAAATAAAAATTTCTAAAAACTTCACCATTGATAAAACATATTTTTTAAAAGGTGTTTCAATTAGCAAAACTCGAAAATCCCGAATCATCTATTTTATATGAATTTTCTAGTTTTTCAAATTTGAAAAATCGTATGGACATCGTGGGTATGCTTAGCATGGGCGTATACATCGTTAACCTCGCTAGCATGAGCACCGTTGGAAGTGTTGGGGGCACCTCAGGATGCCTCTTTCTGAACTATCATTTTCCCTTCAACTTTACCGGTGTTAAAACTTCACCATCGGTAAAACATAATTTTTAAAAGGTGCACTAACTGACATTGCTCGAAAAGCCCGACTCGTTTGTGAGTTATGATTTTTAAAAATTTCCGACTTTCAAAAATCATAACTCACAAACGACTCGAGCGTTCAAAGAAAATTCAGTTGAAAAAACTTAAAAAATTATTTTTTAACATTGATGAAGTTTTGTCACAGACAAAGTTGAAGGAAAAAAGGGGTTGACATGGTTTGGCACGTTTGGAGATGTCATGGTATGCCCTGGCATACCAAACCTTGCCAACCCCCAATTTTCTTTAACTTTGCCCATGCCAAAACATCACCATTGGTAAGACATGATTTTTAAAAGATGTTCCAACTGACTTTGCTGGAAAATCTTGGATCGTTTATTTTATATGAATTGTCTAGATTTTTAAATTAGAAAATTGTAAAAAATAAATGAGTCTATATTTTTGCATTCTATCAACTTGAGAAACCCTTAAAAATCATGATTTAAGAGCAAATAGTCATTAAATAATTTGTTTTACTTGTTATATGATTGGAACATCCATGCCTATCTTTTTAGAAACTTGTTTTCTACTGCCATATGATTAGTTATTAAGGAAAACATTGCGGCTGCAAGAGTCAATGTTTGTATTCCCGGTTATTAAGTTCGAGTGTCTTGCAGCTCATACATGCAAACAACTCAAGTTGGAGATAAGCTCAACCAACTCAATCTAATTCATATCCATTACTTGGTGATCAAGGTTTTAGCTGATAAAGATTGTACACGTTTATCCATTTGGGACTACCCGACAGACTCAAGAAAAGTCTAGAATATACAATCAAATAAGAACAAAACTGGGTAGAAAATTTCTAGATAGGATAGAGCCTTTTGTATCTATCTTTTACTTGGCCTCTAAGTATCTCACTCTTAGAGGCTAGCAGTCCCTCTTTTTAGAACGTCAAATATAGATGAGTCTTGAGCAGTATAGACCGAAAGTCTGAAACCAATTTCATACTTTTTCACCTTGAAGATTAAATTGATATATTGGAGACAGCTCCAATACGTGTAAAAGAGAGGAGGAGAGAATGTGAATTTAAGAGAAGAGAAAGAAAGAGAGGAATGAGATAGAGCTGGAGAAGAGTGAAAAGGAAAGAAAGAAGAGAGAATAGAGGAAGATGAGGAAAACATAATATGAAGGAAGACGGAAATCACTGAAAGGAGGAATTGAGAGGATTTGCCTTTGAGAATTGGAAATCTCACTAGGATAGAGAGGTGATTACAATCCTAGAATCTTATTCTATTTTTATCGAAGTGTTGTTAATATATTTATGCCAAGAGTTTAGAGTTTCTGAGTTTCTATTGATATGAGATATCATTATATTGGATTAGAATGGTTAATATAATGGTTAGGAAACATGGTTCTGCAAATTTGGGTGTCATGAGTAATATTTAGGCTTCACATGGAAACCAAGGTCTTCTTTTGTTTTAACAACAGAAAACTAGAATGATCAAGGAACTGTTATGCATCATGTATACTACCTTAGAACTGATCAGGAACCTCAAATTTGGTAGGAGTTGAACAAAGTTTGGCTTGGGACTTTTATTTGGGAAATTTCTGCAGTGATCATTTAGCCAACTTTGAGCAGCCATGACTTTTAATTTAGAACATGTTATTGGAAACCATTTGCATTTTTTGAAAGCTTGTATTTCAGACTCCAGGAGGGCTATATTTTGTAGATTTTTACCTAGGAGTGAATGGCTAAACTAATGGCTGAAAAGGGGTCTGCAATCTGTAAACTAATGGCTCAAAACTTAACCATTGGTCCCAACCCCTTATTGTGTCGAATTATTTAAAAGGTGTTTCAATTGACCAAACTCGAAAATGTCAATTTTTTTATTTTTTTTTATGATTTTTATAGTTTTCCGACATTTAAAAATCGCATGGGCATCGTGGTCATCCTTAGCATGGGGATATGCATCGGTAGCCTTTCTAGAATTGCTTGCATTATTAGTTAGACTCGCTAGCTTGGGTATCGTTAGTTAGCCTCACTAGCCTGGCATCGTTTGAAGTGTTTCGGTCACCTCGGGATGCCTCTTTGTGAACTAATTTTTTCCTTCAACTTTATATGTATCAAAACTTTATTATTAGTAAAATATTAATTTTAAAAGTTGTACCAACTAGCTTTGCTCGAAAAGCCCGACTTGTTTGTGAGTTATGATTTTTTAAGTTTTTCACACTTGATAAATCATAACTCACAAACAACTCGAGTTTTTCGAGCAAATTCAGTTAGAAAATATTTAAAAATTATTTTTTAGGATTTTGAAGTTTTGTCAAGGACTAAGTTTGTGAGATCCTGAATTTTGAAGTTAGTTAAATTTTACTTTTGAGCTCATAATAAGAAAGCAGATATCATGGCTTGGGTACCTATTGACGCTTTTTTGGTGTCGCAACTAGCACCGATCGTGGCTTGCTTCACCGGACATCAGTATCCTAGCGGGCTCTTTCGTCTGTTCAGGTTTTTCACTTCAGTTTTCATTGTTGTCATGACGGGTTTTGGTCTTTCTTTGATCTTGGCCGTCTGGGGTGTTTGGATTAATTTTGTTTCTCAGGTTTATCCTCCACTTCGAGTGCCATGTTCAAAGAACTATCCTCCATTTTTTATGAAATCTGGTTTAGATTTGTATGGGATCCAGGTGGAAAGCTTGGAGATTTGGGGTTCTTTATTTTTCGAAGACCCTACCTTGTGGCTAGCTTAATAATTACGGAGACCGAGTGCGTTCGGAAGCTAAAACTTTGGGCCGCAGATAGCTTTGATCTTCGCCTAGTATTTATTCTATTTTTCATTCCCTGCAAATTGGTGGAGGTCATTCTCTATTGTTTGAATGATTTTCAATTGGACTACTGTTATGTGAGCACCACAATTGAGTGCATTGGCGAGCAACAAAGTCTATTTTTCTGGGACGAGGATAGTCTACATCAGTCTGTAGTAGTATTATTTTTCTATTTCCAAGAAGTGAGCTTTAACTTTGTAAATGAACAATCAGTTACACAACTTATGGTTTGTTCTACCTTAGGTTTTTATATTAACCTTGTTAGGTTAATTATAGCTCCTGCTGATGTTCAAGATGCCCTTATTAACGATTGTAATCGTAATTATATCTAATATATACTTCTTTCCTTATAAAGGAAAGCAGATGTGGTTACAAGTTCATATGAATATTCGTGCAATTTTTCGAACACCGGAGCTAGCTGTTTTGAATTTCGAAAAGTTGAGAATTGAAGAAAATATTATTGGAAAAAGAAAAATTCACTTGCTGCAATCCGGTCCGTAGATTTCAATCACCGCAAGATCTGGACCGTCCAGTTTGAATTAAAGGAAGGGGTATAAATACCCATTGGATCAAATCTAAAAGCCCAGATTTTTCCAGACCTTCACCGCCTCTTCTCTCCTCTGCCGCGGTACCTCCAACTTCAGCTCCTCCGTCCAGCTGTTTCACGGCTCTAAACTAGTCCCATCGTGTTCGCCTCGACATGGCAAGTTCAACGGTGGTAGTAGCTCATCCAATAGACTCCGAAAGAGAGAGAAACAGAGGAGAAAAGGTCTAGCAGCTCTGATCGGATTTTCTGACTCCAGCCACGACGGCGGCTGAAACCGGTTCCAATAGCTTCGCTTGGTCAAGGCGAGCTTGTTTGTGGCCTCGTCTTGTTGAATCGTCAACTGACGAGAGAGAATCGAAGAGGGAAAATCGGCGCTGCTCCGAGGGGTTTCGGCGATTCCGGCCACGGTTGCAGGCGATACTAGTGGAGGTAGTTTTGTCTCAATGAGACGATCATGATGGTGCTCTCAGATTTTGAAATTTATGAAGGGAGAAAGAAAATCGAAGTTCCAAAGTTTCTTGGTTTTCCGGCGTTTCCGAGCATGAACGGCGGCAAGTAAGGTATCAAACTTAGTCCTCTCGTCGAGTTCTACATATTGGTATAATTGGAATTTGGTTTTGGTTCAATTTTAGAGAATTCGTAATTTGGGGTTTATGGCCGCTAAGGGTAATTTGGGGTTTATGGCCGCTACGGGTTCATGGTTAACAGAGGAGGTTTGTGTCATCCTTGGTTTATTTCCTACATTAATTTTTTCCTAAAGCTAGAGTATGATCAATCGAATGAGAATATGTAGAATTGAATAGCTCGCTAACTGTTTTTGGTTAAGTTCCAGTTTTATCAAGTATAAAAGTTGCTATGGTTTGTACTGCAGTGGAAAAAAATATATTATTTATTTGGTTCATTTATTGTGAATATGTAGACGGGTGGTTTAGACGACATTTCGAATGTAATCAAGTCGTGAGCATCTTTTGCATGGGTATAGCATCGCTAGAATGGGAATACATTGTCACTTACCCTCACTAACATAGCCATTGCTTGTTAACCTCGCTAGCATAGCATCGTTCGAAGTATCAAAGACACATTGATCAGATTGCCTCTTTGTGAACTGGCAGGAACTGCACTTTTCTCTTTAACTTTACCTGTGTCAAAACTTTACAATTGATAAAACATAATTTTTAAAAGATATGTCATCTAACTTTGCTCGAAAAGCCCGACTACTTTTTGAGTTATGATTTTTGTAATGTTTTCGTCTTTGAAAAATCATAACTCACAAACGACTAGAGCTTTTCAAGCAAAGTCAGTTGAAAAAAATATTAAAAATTATTTTTTTTAACATTGATGAAGTTTTGTCACACACAAAGTTGCAGAGAGAAGGTGGTTGGCACGGTTTGACACGTTTGGAGGTGTCACAGCATGCCAAACCTTGTCAATCCCCTTTTCTCTTTAATTTTGCTCATGTGAAAACTTCACCATTAGTAAGACATGATTTTTAAAAAGTGATTGTTTCTGCCATTTCCCAACTGCCCGGTAGTGTCGCACTGGGGTACCTGAAAGCACAATATTGGTCAGGGGAGGTCGGCGTGCACCGACCGAAGGCCCTCCGACGCTCAAGTTAGTACCGGTAGGTCTAAGAGCAGAGTGTTTGGGATTTGGAGAGAACGTACCTGAATAAGGAGTGAGGACTCCTTATATATGAGGTGGGGTCGGAGACAAGCTTCCCTGGTGTGGGGGACATCCCCTGACACGAGGAATATTCTTTGGCCCACTACCTCGATGTGCGCATCGAGGGATGGCGGCGCCTAGTGCAGCATGGGCATGTGACTTAGTGCGATCTGTGAGGTAGTGGACAAGCACGTGTGCCAGGTGGCCGTGCCGGTACCGGTGGGGCTGGCCACTCTCGGTACCTGGTCAGGAGACATCCATGTGCAGCCGGAGGGAGAGCTTGTTGTCGGTACACCCGGCCTGGTCTTACCGATACCGCTGGGGTACTGCCAGGGCTTCGACTGCGGCCTGGGGCTTACCCTGCCGTAGGGGATCCCTACCGAGACGGTAGATGCCGCTGGGGCGAAGTCTGTGCCGCTGGGGCGTTGCTGAGGTTACATGGTCGGTAGGGGATCCTTACCGAGCCAGAAGACCGATTCTGCGTGATGGGGCTCATAGGCAGGCTTCTCCCGGTGATAGTGAGCTACTTCGGGCCCTGCACGGGGTCTATCCTGGTACAGATATGAAATGGTAGCAACAGAAGTCCCCCAAGTCCCGAGCAAGAGGAAGTTTTTGGTCGGGGACTTAATCCAGAAGTTCATATCGGGATGTAGCGAAGTGTCGGTAGGGCAGCCGCGGTGACGCTTGGTACCGTCCCATGTAGTCCCCCAAGTCCCCGAACAAGGGGTTCCTCCTGGTTGGGAATTGTAACCGCTCCGAGTTTCAAGGGGAGTTGAAGCGTCGTGGCCGTTGAGCTCCCCGGCGTAACTGCCGAGGTAGTGGGGTGACACGTGTCATGCCCAGGCCGCTCTGGAACATCGTGGGGGAGCTCAACCGTCGCATTGCCACGTGTCGTCATCCTGGATCGCGACGGTTCACGTCGTACGGTCAAGATGGGTTGACTCCCGCTATATATATGGGGGTGAAGAGAGTTCACTTCACTTCATTCTTGCACATTTCACTTCCAGAGCTCTGCAAGCTGTCGGTAGGAGAACGAGAGGTTGTCTCGGTAGTGCTTTTTTTATCACTCGGTACCAGAATTTCCAGCATTTGAACTGTAAGTACCGATGCCTGGACCTCTCGTATGCCTTTTTGTTTTCTGCTTTGCTTTTGTAACGTAGTTTGAGTACCGGTGTCCAGCCTTAGTACCGAGCTAGGTTGCATAGGCATAGGTTATCCCTCCCGATAAGAACCTTGGTGCGGTTTTTTGCAGATGTCTGACTCGGGGAGCGAGAGTGCCAGTAGTGGCAACGCTTTTTCTGGTGAAGAGCCAGAAAGGAGCTCATCGGTGGAGGAGGCTGGTTCGGACTCCAATTCGAGTACCGGTAGCAGTAGCTCCTGTTCGCCGAGGACCAGTCGACTTCGTCTGGACGGTATGATTCAGACGGTGGTGAGGGGAGTCACTACCGGTGAGGACCTAGTGCCTCTCGCCTCAGTACCGTATGTGAAGTCCCGGTCTAGTAGTAGTAAGACTTCAGTACCGGCAGGATTTGCGATGGACCGGCTGAAGTTGAGTGCGTCCACCGAGGAGGACCTGGTAGCGCTGAGGGAGGCCTTCAACATCCCCAGTTCGGTGACGATGCGCCTACCGGAGAAGGGGGAGCTAAGAGCGCGTCTGCAGTGCCGGGCGAGACCTTAGTACATCCGGCCTTTTTCGGTGAGGGATTACGGATTCCCCTACCGGCGTACCAACAACGATTTCTGGCCGAGGTTGGCCTTGCCATCGCGCAGCTGAATCCGAACACCTGGCGGTGTCTAAACACATTGTACACTTTGTACCACCACTGTGGGTTTGGCGAGCCAGACTTGGCGGTGTTCTTTAGCCAGTGGGCGTTGGAGGAGCATTCGAAGGCCGACAAGGGCTGGTACAAGCTGAAGTCCACCTTGAAGCCGTGTACCGTTCCTCCCCCGGACACCGCGTGGATGGAGTTCATGCACAAATACAAGACGGTGATCCGGTGCTGCCTGACAAAGGAGGCCCTTGAGCGGGAGGGGATGACCGGTACTCATGACGTGGAGAGCCACGAGTTTGGGAGTCCTGAGATTGTCAGGGACCCGCTCGTCTTTGGTAATCCCACGTCCCAGCAAACCTGGAAGAGCAAGTACTTGTTCGTCGGTGGAGAGTGGAAGTTCCTGGCAGGCTCTGTACCGACGGAGAAGTGGGTGCCATGTAGTTTCAAGGATGCCCCCGGTTGGTAGTCCTTACCTAGCATAGGCATGTATAGTATTGTTTGCCTATATCGGTACTAACCCTTTGTTTCTTTGTGTGCAGTGGATCAGTCTTGGAGGAGGCTTACCGAGAGTCAAGAGAAGGAGATCCAGTGGATACGAGAGAAAATCTCCCTTGTGTTGAGGAGGTCGACTGTTCTCCTGAACCGGTACTCCCTGGACTGTTCTGGTTTAGCGCCCCTACCGAAGCCCTGTAAGTGTTTGTCGGTAGCTTGTTTGATTTTGTTAGATATTGTTGCATTGTGATATGCGGTAAAACCGACATCATTAATTATTACCTAAACTTCCTAACAATTTGTCGTTGAATAGTATAATGGAAAGTAGAGGTTTTTCCCACAGAGGATTGTTATATTTACTTTTCTATGTCACGAAATTAATTAACTATATTATTTCTATTTACAAAATGTACAAAATATACAAAAGTATTCTTTTTGGGTTTTTGAAATATTTTGAAAACAAGAATTAAATAAAATGAAATATTTTTGGCTTTTTAATATTTTTGAAAACAAATAAAATAAAACAAGAACAAAACAAATTAAGATGCACTTTAAACTAACACACTTAAATAAAACACACCAACAATAAAGAAATTAAACTAACACACAAATGAATCAAATAACATATTTTTGGGTTTTTCATAAAATAATTAAACACACAAATATCAAATCAATCAAATATTCAAAATACAAATAAATCACACAACATAAAATTAAATTGAGTTTGAAGGAAATGCTCATTTAATTCCGGCGAGGGATCTGATCGGACTCGCCGTATTTTCGATGAAGTTCGGGGAACTCGGGTGTCCTTAGCAGATGGACTGGGCCTTGGGCAATTGGGCTCTGGAGGAGACTTGGTCAATGAGTCAAAAAGCCCAACCCAAGTCAAACTCTTTACTATTCAGCTCATCCTTCATTGACCGTGAGTTTCTTCATTTCATTAGGTTGAAAAGTCAACCTCAGTTTTCTATCCTATTCTTTCTTTATTCTTATGCAGACCAGCCCGTGGTCATCATCTCTCTCTCAAATAATCATCTTCATCTTATTTCTTCTTCACAGCAGCAAAGAGAGACGACGCCACAGAGACAGCAGCGGGCTGGGCAAAGAAGCGGCGACGCGTTGGTGCTAGTCGCCGGCGTGCTTGGCGGTGATTGGGGCGCCGACAAAGCGAAGAGAAGCCGGCTGCGAACTGGAGGTACATCAACGTAGGTGATAAAGACGACGCCGGCGACTTTGGGTCGGAATTCTGGGCATAGGACGACGCATGGAGCTCTGGATTGATGGCGATTTAGTGGCGAGCTGGGCTCGGTGAGAGAGTCGCAGGCGGTGTCCTGGGCATGGCAGAGGCGGAGGAAACAGGGAGCGGACTGCCGACAGAAGCAGCAATGGCTGGACTGATTTGAGAGAGAATCGGCGCGGCGTCGAGACTACGGTGAGGATGGAGATGCCGGCGGCTTGATGGTGAGTGACGCACGTCTGGGCTTTTGGGATCGACGCCGGATTGAAGAGCACGGGCATGACTGGGCTGGATTTGCAGCGGTGCGGAAACGGGAAGATGGGTCGCCGACGGTGATGGCAGAGGACAGAGAGAACTCCGGCGGTGAAGGCAATGAGGCACGACGATGAGCAGCTGTGGCGTGAGCTTGGAGCGACACAGTGACCTGCAATTAATCATATTTTTGTTAATTGTTTGTGAAATTGAATTGATTAATTTGCAGATAAATTATGGTGAGGTGAAGGTGATGATGGTTGTGATGTTTGTGTGTGATTGTAGATGGATTGGGGAAGTGAGTGAAGAGATTTGTTAATTAGAGATGGTGATGGTGATTTGAATTTCTGTGAGCAGTGGGCTCACGATGGTCTTTGAATTGGGCAGAGGAGCTCCCTGTGAATTTTGAGAACAAGAACACAGAGGGAGAATAAGGGCTTAGATAATTCTGGAAAGAAGAGAAGCGAGAGAGGAGAGTGTTTGCAGAGAGGTGAGAAGAGAAGGCACAGTCAAGAGGACTGTACACGGACGCTTTGAGAAGGAGACAGTGTTTTTGATTATGGAACCAGAGAAGTATAGGGGCAAGGACAGAAGGCACAGGGAGGTTCCCTGTACACGGAAGCTTGAGAAGGGTGGAGGGGGGAAAGAGATGGGGAAAGAGTTGGTGGCGCGGGGAGAAGCCCCGGCCAAGGAAAATGGAATAGAAAAACTCCTTATATAGAGGGTTCTCGGCAGAGAGGGATGGTGGAGATGCAGCTGGAAATGCTTTGCCAGCAATAGTGGTGAAGTGATCTGCAGGTGGTGGAGCAATAGCTCAAAAGTTGAATTCAAATTCAACTTTGGAGTTAAGAACGTGGTCTACTGAGATGGATTGCTTGGCTGGAAAACCATTTTGAATTCAAAGGGAGGAAGCGGGTAACATGGGAGCTGCAAACAGAAAACAAACAAAATAAATAAATAAAATAAAATAATAAAAGTAATTAAAGGAAATAAATATAAAATAAAATAACAGAAGAAATAATTATAAAATAAATACTAAAATAAAAATAAAAATAAATATAAATGTAAACAAGGAAAAATAAAATGGAGATTTAATTTCTCTTTCACCACCGCGTGTGGTGGTTGCGCCTCTGTGAGTGGTGGTTCGCCGGCAAAATTGTCGGGATTTGGAACGGTTTCCAAAATCTTCGTACAATGTTATATTCCACTTCCAAATAATGACCGGTGTCATCAGATAATTGGAAAGTCACGGTTGACTTTCCGAAATTGCGCTGTAAATCTCCAAAATTCACCTTTTTAGTGTAAATTAGCATTTTTCACATATTTTCCCTGAAAACACGAAAACAAACATTAAACCGACAAATAAGCTTTCAGAATAGCATCCATTCAAGTATTTAGAGCACTTTGTAAACGTATTTTACGTTCACATCACATTGCTGACACCGGTGTTTGCCTTTGTAGTTATTTACCAGTACCGTCGGTATCGCACACTCAAAGGCGATCAAAGCATGGTGCGGGAGCGTAGGGATTTATACCAGCTCAAGAAGGCGGTGGGTGAGGACCTAGCGCCGGAATCTCAGCTGGTGGTGGAGGAGGAGCCAGCCGGTGCCGGTGCTGCTGCTGCAACGGCCGGTAGGAGGAAGAAGAAGAAGGCCCACAAAGGTCGGTCTACCGCCGAAGTGGAGGTGGAGACGGAAGTGGAGGTGGATACCGATCCCGAGACCGAGGTTGCGTAAGAGGGCCCGGATGGGTCCTCCAAGAAGCGCACTGCTCGGGAGGAGGTAACCTCAATCTCCGTTTCTTTGCTTGTGGTGTTAGTGTACCGGCACTAACCATTGTGGTAGTTCATTAAACAGGTGAAGGACCACCGGAAGAAGCAGAGGGTGCAGGAGCCAGCTGCTGCTGATGAAGTGGCTCAGGGTGCGGAGGGTACCGGCACTACTCTGGCCATGCACAGCTCCGAGTCTGCTCCTATCTTTGGGAGGGAGATTCCTACCTAGAATGCCGCGCTGTTCCGCGGGCGTGTGAAGAAGGCGCCGGAGGACCCGCTCCCGGTCTCTCGGCTTGCCTCCTTCCCGGAGATGAACATCGGGGATCGGAGGGATCTCCTCTTTCGGTGCAAGCAAAGTGGTACTTGTTGCTTTACTTCCGCCCGTTTTGCTTTGGTTTCTCGGGGTTTCTTTTTTTTTTTTTTTTTTTGACCCCTTGTTGTGTCGGTGTTGCGGGCGGCCTACGAGGAGTTGCTCTGGACCATCGGGTCTGGAAAGAATGGCGAGACGGTGGGCGGGCAAGTGGAGATCTGCAGAATGGCTACGACACCATGTTTGGCATGAAGGAGCGAGCGGTGGGCGAGCTTGAGAAGACCAAGGAAGAAGCCGGTAGGCTCGTCCGGGAGGCCGAGGAGAAGGCCAAGGCTGCGGTGGCTACCGAGAGTGCTCGGCTCCAGGTTGAGTTCGACCAGCGCCTTGAGTTGGCTCTCAGTGAGGCCAAAAAGGAGGCCGTCCTCGCCTACCGTCGCGACCGGGGTCGAGCTGTGGAGCAGGCCACCGCCTATATGGAGGGTGGCGTGTACATCCTTGGCAAGCTCAAGCAGGCCTTCCCCGAGCAGGATTGGAGTCAACTGCTGGTGCCCGAGGTGACCGAGGACTTCGTCGACGATGAGCATAAGGCCATCCTGAAGGAAATCGACGAGGAAGTACCCGGTGCTCCCAGCCAGCCAGAGCAGCAGTGAAGTCCCCCATGTTGGGTGGTACCGGCCAAGGGCCGTGTAATTTCTATGTTTTGTGTTTTTTTTGTTGGGGGATTTAAACCCTCTTTCGAACAACTCTTCCGGAAGGGGGTGCTCTATCGGGAGGTAGTACTTGAGTTGGCCATAAGGCCTTTATTTGTTGTTAGAACAATGGCGTGTTTCGCCTTTTCTATAAATTCTGTTTTTCATATCATCTCAAGTGTTCACTCGGGAGGGCTGGTTTATTCAGTCTCTCACCCGGTATCGTTTTCTTGAGTATTCATTTCATGTGGGTAGTTGATACCGACAGCATGATTAGCAAACTTGAAAAAGTTGTAGGTAGTTGATACCGTCCGTCGTATATTCACAGAGATAAAGTATGCATGGGGGTCGCTGGTACCGGCCACATGTCTTATAGAAGTTTTACATGAGGGTAGCTGGTACCGGCCACGTGTGTAGATGTAGGACAAAAACTTATGCATGGGGGTCGGCGGTACCGGCCACATGTCTTATAGAAGTTTTACATGGGGGTCGGCGGTACCGGCCACGTGTTTAATAATGTAACAAAAAACTTATGCATGGGGATCGCTGGTACCGGCCACATGTCTTACAAAAGTTTTACATAGGGATCGCTGGTACCGGCAACATGTTTAATAATGTAACAAAAAACTTATGCATGGGGGTCGCCGGTACCGGCCACATGTCTTACAAAAGTTTTACATGGGGGTCGCTGGTACCGGCCACATGTTTAATAATGTAACAAAAAACTTATGCATAAGGGTCGGCGGTACCGGCCACATGTCTTACAAAAGTTTTACATGGGGGTCGCTGGTACCGGCCACATGTTTAATAATGTAACAAAAAACTTATGCATGGGGGTCGCTTGTACCGGCCACATGGCTTATAGAAGTTTGATTTTTGTTCTTGGCATTTATGCATTATCGGTAGGAGAACAAGCACGTATGGAGACAAAAATTTTATAGTGGTTCACCTGGCTCAATGCGAGTCCTAGGTTACGTCCACTTTAGGGGTTTCACTATGGTAAACAATAATTACAAGTGTTCGAAAAGTGGTAAGGTCCACTTAGCCGGTATGTTCCGGACTTTTTTATGGGTAGTAGTAGCGAAGGTGCTCAATATTCCATGGATGTGCGAGTATGTACCCGGTGGAGTCCATGAGCCGGTAGGTTCCTGGCTTGAGTACTTCGATGACTCGGTACAGACCTTCCCATCGTTGGTTGAATGTCTTAGATGCAGAGTCCTTCGTATTCTGCCTTACCCTTCGTAGTGCCCAGTCCCTCAGCTTGAGGTACCGGCACTTTGCCTTCGCATCAAACTTGCGTTTGAGCTGGTTTTTGTGTTCTGCATTCCGGAGGTTGGCTTGTTCCCGACGTTCCTCGAGTAGGTCCCGGTTGCACAACTGTTCTTCATTTTCATTTGGATCATATGTGTCGATCCGGTGTGTTGTGGAATTGATTTCAACCGGTACCACGGCCTCTGCACCGAAAGCAAGGGAAAATGGCGTCTCGCCGGTGGCAGCCTTGTACGAGGTCCGGTACGCCCAGAGAACCTCCGGTAGCAGTTCAGGCCATGCGCCTTTCTTGTCACCGAGCTTGGTCCTCATGGTTCTCTTCAGGATTTTATTGACTGCCTCCACCTGACCGTTGCTCTGTGGGTGGGCTACCGATGCGAAGGAAAGGGTGATGCCCTTCTCCCAGCAGAATTTCCTGTAGGATGCAGAGTCAAATTGTTTACCGTTGTCGGTGACAATGACTTGAGGGATACCGAAGCGGCAGATGATGTTTTCCCAGATGAAGGACTGTACTTGCTGGGAAGTGATGGACTTGAGGACCTTGGCCTCCGTCCACTTGGTGGAGTAGTCGGTGGCGACTACCATGTGTTCAACACCACCGATACCCTTGGGCATAGGCCCGATTAAGTCAATTCCCCATTGAGCAAAGGGACATGGGTTGACCATCGTCTCCAGTGGCTGGGATGGTTTCGGCACGTTTGGTGCGTTGAACTGGCAGGCCTTGCATTGTCTCGTAAATGATACAGCATCCCGGAGGAATGTTGGCCAGAAGTAGCCGAGGCGGATGAGTTTGTGGGCCAATGCTCGTCCTTCCGGGTGGTGGCCACAGATGCCCTCATGTACTTCCTTGATGGCCTCGCGGGACTCGGCCGGTCCGAGGCATCGAAGGTATGGTAGGGAGTGAGCCCGCCGGTAGAGGTGGTTGTTGATGATGAGGTACCGGGAGGACCGGAATTTTATTTTCTTTGCCTCATCATTATCTCTCGGGAGGGAGCCATCACGCAGATATTATAGGATTGGTGTCATCCAGTTCGCCTCCTCCAGACGCAAGTGGTTTACCTCGGCGGGCATTGACTCGGTGCTTCGGCTCTCTAGCATATCAATAGGTACCGAGTTCCCGGGGTTAGGATCAATAGCCGAGGCTATTCTGGCCAGGGCGTCAGCCCTTTGATTTTCTTCTCTCGGTACCTTCGTTAGCTTGAGGCATAAGAAACCGGCAGTGATCTCTTTTGCCAAAGTCCTATGCCGAGACATGATGGGATCTTTGGCCTGGTAGTCCCCCGAGACTTGGCTGACAATGAGCTGTGAGTCGTTGAAGACTTGGAGCTACTGGGCTCCCAAGTGCCAGGCCAGCCGAAGGCCGGCCAAGAGTGCTTCGTACTCGGCCTCATTGTTGGACGCTTTGAAGTTGAACCAGAGAGCACTCTCGAGCCGAGATGTGTCGGGACTACCGGTGTGAGGAGTGATGAGGATGAGTCTGGCCCCGCTACCGTGGGTGTTCGAGGCACCATCCACATATAGCTGCCAGATTGGTAGTGCGGGAGAAAACTGTGTTTCCTCGCTGGTGGCATTGGCCGTCTCGGCCGAACCGGCCCCTTCTACCGATATGGGTGTGGACTGCAAAGAGGTGAATTCAGAGACAAAGTCAGCCAGTACCTGTGCCTTGATTGCCGGTCGAGGCCGGTAGGTGATGTCGAACTCACTGAGCTCGATGCTCCACTTCATGAGTCTGCCATATGCCTCTGGCTTTTGCAGGATCCGCCTGTGTGGGTGATCGGTAAGCACCACAATGGGGTGTGCCAGGAAGTATGGGCGAAGCCTTCTGGCTGAGATCATGAGTGCGAGGATGAGCTGCTCGATTTCGGGGTACCGAGTCTCGGTATCCATGAAAGATTTGCTTGTGTAGTCTACCGACAGGTCCTCCTTGTTGTGGCTCCTGACTAGGATCGAGCTCACAGCAGTCCTCGATACCGATATGTATAGGAAGAGAGGTTCGCCTAGTACCGGTCTGCTGAGCAGCGATGCTGCTGCCAGAAACTCCTTCAATGCTGCGAAGGCTTGCTCGCACTCGGTGGTCCAGCCCTCGAACTTCTTCCCGGTCTTCAAAATTTTCAAGAATGGGGCACACCGGTCGGTAGACCGTGATATGAACCGGGAGAGAGTTGCGATCCTACCGTTAAGGCTTTGGACGTCCTTGAAGGTTTTGGGAGATTCCAAGTCCAGGATCGCTCTGATCTTCTCGGGATTAGTCTCGATACCCCGGTGGCTGACCATGAAGCCAAGGAATTTTGCTTCGCCTACGCAGAAGACGCACTTCTCGGGATTGAGCTTCATCCCATAGTCTTGGAGAATGGAGAATGTCTCCTGTAGGTCGGTGAGGTGGTCACTTTTCTTTACGCTCTTGACGAGCATGTCGTCAACATACACCTCCATGGTTCTCCCGATCTGCCTGGAGAACATGCGGTTGACCAACCGCTGATAGGTGGCCCCGGCATTTTTCAATCCGAATCGTAGGACCTTGTAGCAGTATAGACCTTGGTCGGTCATGAAGGAGGTGTGCTCCTGGTCTTCGGGATCCAGCTTGATCTGGTTGTAGCCTGAATAGGCATCCATGAAGCTCAAGGCCTCGTGACCGGCAGTGGAGTTGACAAGCTGCTCGATCCTCGTTAGAGGGAACCTGTCCTTGGGACATGCCTTGTTGAGATCGGTGAAGTCGATGCACATTCGCCACTTCCCGTTGGGTTTCTTCACCAGTACCGGGTTGGCCAACCATCGGGGGTACAGAACCTCCCGGATGAAACCGATACTCAACAATTTGTCGACCTCAGTCCTCATTGCCTCGTACCGCTAATTGTCCCTGACGCGCCTCTTCTGCCGTACCGGCCGGTAGGCAGGATCGATCCCAAGCTTATGAGAGATGGTTGTGGTAGAAATACCGGGCATGTCAGCGTAGGACCAAGCGAACACTGAAGCGTTATCCTTGAGGAGCTTGATCAAGTCGGTACACAGGGCGACCGGTAGGCCGGTACCGATCCTGACTACCCTGTCAGGTTGTTCTGGGAACAAGGCAATCTGCTCCACCTCCTCCTGGGGCTTCCCCTATATGACTACAGCTCCTTCCCGGGGGTCATCTGGTTTGTCTGCCGCTGCCGCGTTACTAGTGGGTGCGACGCTGCACACGTCCCGGTAGGGCTGTTGTGGCTTTGTCTCTTGGGCATAGCAGGACCGGGCCATGGGCTGGCTTCCCCTTATGGAGGCAATCCCGGCAGGAGTAGGGAACTTTAGCATGAGCAAGTAGTAGCACACGCAGGCTCTGATTTGGCAGAGGATGGGCCTACCGAGTATGAAGTTGTAGGAGGATTCACAATCCACTACCAGCATATGAGCTGATACCTTCTGGGACCGGGGGTACTGTCCGACCTCGACGTTGAGCCAAACGCTACCGACGGGTTGTACCAGGTCTCCGGAGAAGCTGATGAGTGGGTTCACCATCCTTGAGATGTTCTCGAGGGGTAGGTCCAACATGAGGTAGCGCTCTTGAAGATAACGTTGGCAGAGCTGCCACCGTCGACCAGCACCTTGTGCATCAGGTCGGTATGGACCTTGGCGGATATCACGAGTGGGTCATCGTGGGGGGTCACGATGCCGGTTTCTTCCTCACTGGAGAATCCTACGTTCCAGGGGTCCCGCTTCTGTCTCTTCTGCACTAGCGCAGACTGTACCGAGAAGCACTGCAGGTGCTGCCTAGCCTCCTTCACATGGGATCTATGCTCGGAGCGAGTGGTATCAAAAAGGGTAGGGCCTCCGCTGATGGTGAAGATTTCCTTTCGGTACCCCTGAGGGGCTTGGCCAACGTACTGGGTGAGTTTCCCATCTCGGTGCAACTGCTCAGCAACATCCCTCAGGGCTTGGCACTCCTCGGTACTATGAGTACCGGACTGATGGTGGGTGCAGTATTTGCCGGTGTTGACCCGGTTGTCAGCATATGGTGGCCTGGCCTCTTCCACTGCTGAGGGAAAAGCTGGGGGTTCTCCTTGTAGATATCCTCCATCGGTTTGTTTAACACGGTGCAGTCATCGGCAGGGTCCTGCCGATTGGATTTCTTGGACCGGTTTTGCCTCCAGGAATTCTTTTTCTTGGGGTACCGGTTGTACCCGGTTTCAGTCCAGCCTTGGCTTGGACTGTTTATCTGGTTGACACCTGTAGCCGGGGTGTACGGCCATCCGCCCTGGTAGGCTGGGGGTGTGCTCTGGGCTGAGTAGCCGGAGCTCTGCCCCTAATCGTATTGGCTGAAGTGGGGCGGTACTTTCGGCTCGCAGTAGCCGGAATCAACCTGGTATACCGGTCGGTACTGGTTGTTCTGTGGGGCTTGGTATTGGTGATTCTGCTCCCGATGGGGAGGATCATACCGCTGATTGTTATTCTGGTTTCCCCAGTTGTTGTTCCGGTTGTTCCCCCGGTAATTGTTACCCCGGTTGCGCTTGTCATTCTGCCTAGGTTCTTCGACCTTAGGCGCGCTGGTTTGCTCCTGCTTGCGTTTATCCCCGGTAGGGTCCACAATCACCGTGGAGGCCTTGCTGCCCTTGTGCATTTCATTGAGATGAGACTTCCTCTCGTAAGTCAGGTAGTAGTTGCGGGCGTACTGGCTGGTTCTGCTCATGAGCTCGGTATAGGTGAATATTGTGCTGGTGGAGTTCAGTTCCATGAGGAACTCTCCCGGTTCTAAGCCATCTCGGAAGATCTGGGCTGCCCGGATGTCATCCTTGGTATTGCAGCGCCGGTAGGCAGCTTTGAACCGCTCCATGTAGTCAGCCAACCGTCCGCCCGTGGTTTGCTGGAAGCCGGTGAGCTCCCCTACCGAGTAGAAGAAACTGGACTTGGTGGCATACTCGGTGGTGAAGGCTTCGACCAGCTGTTCGTAGCTGTCGATGGACTCCGGCTCTAGTTGATAGAACCATAACATGGCCTCCTGAGTCAGGGTATTGACAAAGGCATGGCACCAGTCTTCATCGGTATAACCCCTGCCATTGTAGGCAGACTGGAAGGCAGTCACATGCATCATCGGGTCCTCCTTGCCAGTGTAAGGATCCATCTTCAGATTTTTGAAGTCCCGGTTGTGGTTATAGATCCTCCCGGTGAAGGGACCGATGGGTTTCTTGGCCATGCCCAGGCTAGACGCACTCCTGGTGGTACCGGTCTCAACTTTTCTGAGACGGTCATTGAGCTCTAGGAACAGGCTGGTCAGTGTGTCTTCTTCCATTCGTGGCCTGGGAGCGACGGTAACAGGTTCCTCGTGGAGGGTGTCGCAGTCCTCGTCCGTATCTTCCTCTTCAGCGGAGTGGACTACGCCCTCAGCGTCAAGGAACGAGACTAGGGGAGCCGATAGGGACCCGGTCCGCCTATCCGGGACTCGGTGCCTTGGCCTCAGAGGAGTGTCGACTCTGGGAGGAGGTGCCGACACCGATTGACTGGGGTTAGCATCCCGGGTGAAGCGCTCTCTCAGCAGATTGATTTCCCGGGCACTAGCCTCTTGAGCAGCGAGCTGATCGCGGCGCAATCGCTCATTGCTCTCCTGGAGTTCTCGGATCATGGCTTCGAGTCTCGCCACCATGGAGGGCTCAGCTTGGTGGGAATCTGGGGTCTCTGACTCGGTAGAGTGGACTGCCGCTGGTATGTCTTCAGGAAGGGGCCCTAGGCCAGCGATGGTCATAGTTTCCTTCGCGGATTTGGACTTCTTGGTCTGCTTCGTTGGCTGTGAGCCATCGCTAGCTGATTTTGTCATTGCTTGACTGGTAGAACACCTCACGGAGTGAGTAAGTTTTGGTTATGAAGTGGTGGAAATATTCTCACAGACGGCGCCAAATGTTTCTGCCGTTTCCCAACTACCCGGTAGTGTCGTACTGGGGTACCTGAAAGCACAAGATTGGTCAGGGGAGGTCGGCGTGCACCGACCGAAGGCCCTCCGACGCTCAAGTTAGTATCGGTAGGTCTAAGAGCAGAGTGTTTGGGATTCGGAGAGAACGTACCTAAATAAGGAGTGAGGACTCCTTATATATGAGGTGGGGTTGGAGACAAGCTTCCCTGGCGTGGGGGACATCCCCTGACACGAAGAATATTCTCTGGCGCACTACCTCGATGTGCGCATCGAGGGATGGCGGCGCCTAGTGCAGCATGGGCATGCGACTTAGTGCGATCTGTGAGGTAGTGGACAAGCATGTGTGCCAGGTGGCCGTGCCGGTACCGGTGGGGCTGGCCACTCTCGGTACCTGGTCAGGAGACGTCCATGTGCAGGCGGAGGGAGAGCTTGTTGTCGGTACACCCGGCCTGGTCTTACCGGTACCGCTGGGGTACTGCCAGGGCTTCGACTGCGGCCCGGGGCTTACCCTGCCGTCGGGGCAGTATACTCGGTAGGGGATCCCTACCGAGACGGTAGATGCTGACTCATCGTCAAAGTATAGTGGTGTGAGTATAGTTTAAGATCGGATTGTCGTTCCGTCGAAGATCGATGGGCTCCTTAATCCCTTAGTAGTTTGTGTGTGGTCAAGTACTCTAGCTAGAATGGATGGGGTGAGAAGTGGGAAGAGTGGAGTGTGTGCGTATGTGACAATGTGTGGTGTAGTGTTGTGAAATATGGTAAGCAATAGTGAAGTGCAATGACAAACAATAAACAATGCAAGCAAGGAAAGATAAATGTGTGTGCAATAAGGAAAGTGTTGGGGTTTCGGGTCACCCCTAGCCCACTTCAATGCAATGAACAAGCACAATGAGATGTTTACAACTATGATTCATGATTCCAATTAATCGAGAATATATCACTCTTGCCAACCAAGAGCAAGGTGAACTCTCTAGTGCCAACCCAAGCCATGTCATGGGTCTTTGTATAACACTTCGAGGCTATGAACTCTAATAATCTCAACAATGTATGAACATACCGACCAAGGCCATGATCAACTCAAGTGTGCATGCTAGAGCCGTATAAGGGACGTCACTAACATACATCACGAGGCTATGAGAGCATTCAAATATATTCTAAAATATGTCTCTCCAATCTAAGGACCGAGACAACCCAATGGGCGTAGCTAGAGCCTAACCAAAAGTCTCCAATTACATCCAAAGGCTATGAACACAATGAAATGATTGATGTGATGTATCCTACGTGTAGGAACTCAATGGTATAACTAGAGTCATGGTTCCCTAGCTATATCCAAAGGCTATGAATACTATCAAATTCAACTAGAAAGTATGGTTATGCCGATTAGGACTAAAACCAACTCAATTGGCACACTTAGGATCCAACCAAGGATCTCAAGTGCATCAAAAGGCTATGAACACAAATCAAACACACAACACATGCTATATTCCATTGCCTATGAAACTAGAGGCACCACCCACCAATTTCACATCAAGATAATGTTAGAGACATAGCTAGAAAGTGGTGAATTCCCTAACTCATACATCTAACATATGAAATTTGAATATAAACATGCTCATGAATCAATATTGCATCACATATCATCAAAAGAGCTTCAATACATATCTATGGACTAGGGCACATAACCCTAGTCCCCAACAAAGTAACTACTCACTAGGCATCATAGTATACATCATCAAATTACAAATAAGAACTTCAAACATAAAGAAAAGAGAGAGTAGAGATGAGGGATGCTCAATATATGGGTGCTCTCGTGCTCCTCCTTGGCTTTGATGATGAGCCTTGATGCCTTGGTGAGGATCTCTAGCAACAATGGATGATGGTGTAGAGGTGGTAGAGAGGAAAATGAGAGTGATGGGTGGTGGTGGCTAAAAGATTGAAGAGATGTGGGAGATAAAGGTTATATATAGGTTAGGGAGGGGGAGAATGAAGGGCTATGATGAAGTAGGGTTTTATCTAATGGCTAGGAAGTTTAATGAAGGGTAAAAAGGTAAAATCCTATAGGGAACAAAAAGAAGGAATAGACTATGGGTGACCTCACCATATCTAACATATTTCTTGATGACTTGGATGCTTATGTGGGTGAGTCAGAAGGTTGACTTCGTCTTGACTTTGATCACGACCCTCGGAGTTCACCAAAGTTGACTTTTGACCAAATTTCCGGAATTCTCTTGCGACTCACTTCCGGGACTTCATGTTGACTCGTTTGCGCTCTAAAGTCGGGGTTGACCACGAGTTAACTTTTCGTCCGGAAGTTTGGTCAAAAGTCAACTTTGGTCAACTCCGAGGGTCGTGGTCAAAATCAAGACGAAGTCAACCTTGTGACTCACCCACATAAGCATCCAAGTCATCAAGGAATATGTTAGATATGGTGAGGTCACCCATAGTCTATTCCTTCTTTTTGTTCCCTATAGGATTTTACCTTTTTACCCTTCATTAAACTTCCTAGCCATTAGATAAAACTCTACTTCATCATAGCCCTTCATTCTCCCCCTCCCTAACCTATATATAACCTTTATCTCCCAAATCTCTTCCATCTTTAGTTAGCCACCACCACCCATCACTCTCATTTCCTCTCTACCACCTCTACACCATCATCCATTGTTGCTAGAGATCCTCACCAAGGCATCAAGGCTCATCATCAAAGCTAAGGAGGAGCAAGAGAGCACCCATATATTGAGCATCCCTCATCTCTACTCTCTCTTTTCCTTATGTCTAGAGCTTTATTGTGTAATTTGATGATGTATATGTTGATGACTAGTGAGTAGTTACTTTGTTGGGGACTAGGGTTGTGTGCCCTAGTCCAATGTGACTATGTGATGCTTGATTTATGAATAAAATGCCTTTGTGATTGTATGAATATGTGTGCTTACCTATTTCAATATGTGTTGGTTGCTTGTTCTTAGAATTTACCACCTCTTTGGCATCCTAACTAATCTATCTTGATGAGATTGTGTGAGATTGGTAACCTCACACACTCAAGGCAATTGGAAGCATATGTGATGAGTTGTAACTTGTTTGGATCCCTAGTTTCGATGTTTTACGCCTCTTAAGCACTTTAGGGGATTCGGTATTAGGTAACATAAAGGAATCCCCTATGACACCTAGAGAGTTGGAATGACCCATAACATGGCATTCGAATACCTTAGGGAACACGGTCCTAGACCCATAACATGGCTAGGATACGGGGCTTGATTCACACACACATTGGCATGATTTAGTTAATTAAAGCATTGCTTGTTGCATTGGACTTGGGGTTTGCCCGAAAACCCCAACATTTCCATACATTGCACTCACATTTACTTTCCTTGTTTGCATTTGATTGTTGTTTGCCTTTACTTTGCATCATTACTTTCAAAAACCAAACTTCATACCACTACACCACACATTATCTAAATCACACACTTCACTCTTCCCACTTCTCACCCTACCCATTCTAGCTAGAGTACTTGACCACACACAAACTACTAAGGGATTAAGGAGCCCATCGATCTTCGACGGAACGACAATCCGATCTTAAACTATACTCACACCACTATACTTTGACGATGAGTCAAATGGCGCCGCTGCCGGGGATCTAGGTTTAATCCTTAGTTTCTTGGTAGTTTTGGTTGAGTCTTTAGCTTTCTTTTGCTTTGGTTTTCTTACTTCATTGTTGTATTATTTATATTGTGGTATTTCATTGCCTAGTTTGATAACCATCTAAATCACTTTCATATAGTTTCTTGCATTACTTGTGTTCTTGAACTTGTGCATATTGAATTCGTGCGTATGTTGGTTTAGTTGTGCCTTATGTTGCTTGTTTATTATTGTTTGGGTTCCCTTGCACCTTTTGGAACCTTGTTTGCTTAGGAATAAAAGGAGAAAATCACAAAAACATAGTTTCCGTCGACCGGTCGACATTTGGCAGTTTTAAAACTTTTTCCGGCTACCGGTCGACACCTTTCCGGCGATCGGTCGACAACACCTGTAGCGAGGAACAATTCCTCGCTAAAAGCAGCCTGAAAAAAAAAATATAATAATAATAATAATTGTTATTTTATTTTTCATTGCTCACTATATATCTATCATTTATAACATTTATTTCTTACCTTGTTTGTTCCTCACTCTTTGCTTCCATTGCTTGTTTAACCTCTTTCACTTGTATTTCTTGGTTCAATTGTGATATCTAACCGTTGTCTATTGTATTTCCATGGCACCATATCCTCAGGACCAATCTTACGAGTATGCCGGTTCTTCCCTTGGAAATTTAATGGCACGATTGCAAGCCTCTATGGCAATGATGGACAAGGTAATTGAGCAAGGTCAAGCACTTACAACTCCTATCTTGGGTGAGCAATATGATAGTGTGCTTAACCACTCTCCTTCTCCTATTCTTGACCACCCTACTCATTCTCATCCCATTCATGTGGCTATTGAGGATACTTTGCATAATATGGAGGATGGGGCCGGAAGGGAAGAAAATGTACCTTCCGGCATAATGGGTTTGGAAGATGATGTGATTGTTGATGAAAGGAGTGAGGAGGAAGGCATTCCACTTGGGAGAGTTTTTGGACACTTATCATTGGATGATTATGAGCATAGAGACTATGAAAAGAGGAAACATGAGAGATCTTTGAGTAAAGGCACTTCTAGGCATGAGGAAGAGCCGACCATTACACAAGAGGGAGAGGCCATGACGGCTAGGGACCCCTCTTTGGTCGTGCACTCCTCTAGGAAGACTTCTAGGCATGTTCCACCTTCTACAAATGAGATTGTGTCATCCATTGAGGAAGAAATGAGTGATCATGGGCATCAACAAGAACCATCTTCTTTAGAGGATGATGATGATGATATTGGTACTTTTGCACCAACGTTTGAAGAATCCTTTAGCGAATTCTATGATGCACAAATTTCAAAGCTTGAAGAAGTCCATGAGCTTACTAAGTCTACCACATCTCTCTCGAGGCCAAAGCATGTGATCTCATCACCTCCTCCGACTGTTATTCATGATGAGCACACAAGGAAGAGTCCTTCTTTATGTGAGGCACAAGAGAAGTCCATTGAAGACTTGAGCAAATTTGTAGGGATAAGGAAGGTGAAGAAACGAGCATCATCAAAGTGGTACAATTGGCCACCACCTCCGATCTTAACGCCTACTACTCCTTTTAAGTGTTGTGGTGGAGAGAACCATGGTGAAACTAGCTCAAACAAGTGTGGTTGGAAGGCATCTCTTAAGCCACCTTGAACATTGAGGAGAGAATCTAGACCGGCTTTGTAGGTCTCTAAAAAGAAGCGCTTATGGGGAGGCAACCCCATGTCTTGATAAGTAGTATTTAGTAATGAATAAAGGAATCTTGGGAGGTTGGGAGGTGCTAGGATAAGAAGTTTTGGAGGAAGAAACCCAAGATATGTTGATTTGCATTTGTCTACAAGAGGCTTGAGCAGAGCAGTGACTTTGGAGACAGTTTTCTCCACATCGGACCGTTGGAATTCCGTGAAACAATTGGGAATGCTTCTCCTATGAGTCTTCTGTGCCCAGTTTAAATTTCTCTCTAAACAGACCGTTGGATCTGTCGCAATATTGGTTTAAAAGAAGAGTGCTCGTTGCAGTTTGACTTTCTAAAGGGTCACTTTGACCGGTTCTTCATTGCATGTCCGGAAGGTGATTTCTGAGTTTCCAGTGGCCAAACTAAAGCTCTTTGAGTGTACTTCCCAACGCCACTGGAATCACTCAACTTGGATGCCTATTCTTGGGGCTATGCCCAAATCTTTGGGAGAAGGTCAATGCTGCATTGCTGCTTTCCCCTATTTTCAAGTGATCCCGGTGCAATTACACTCGCTAGTACATTTGGCACCCGAGGAGCAAACGTATGGAAGTCAGGGCCCTGTGCCCTGAGGTTGGTGTCTATTTGAGGTTTCTTGGCGAGCTAAGGAAGTCGTCTACGAGGGGGTTTTCTTATCTCTATCTTCCAATTGCTATATGTTTTGTTATGTGTGCATTCGCCCGACTTCACTCTCCTCACTTTTATCAATTTGATTTTCTTTGCTTTTAAACTCCTCACAACACCGAGGACGATGTTGGTTTTAAGTGTGGGGGGTGAGGTTGGGCCAAACTAAAATTGTCTCACATTTTTGAACCACCAAAATTTTTCAATTTTTCAAAGTTTTCATCGAACAAGTTTAAAATTTTGAGAATTTTGAAATCTTGAAGTTTGTTTGGTGTGTTTTGATTGTCCTTTTCAACCCCAATGATGATTTTGAGCCCATTAGGTTGTAAATTTAAGTGGATAAAGTGCATGTACTTAAACTTTATTGGATTGCCTTGTGATTAATTTATGTAATTGATGCTTGCTTGACACTTTATGCACATTTGCCATGTTGGTTGATCACTTGAAATTAGAGAAGCATGTGTAGACGATGTATTGACTTGCATATACCCTTTATGGTGAGATTTGTGCCTTATTGATATGTATGCATCATTCATACATCCTTGTTCTTCATGTGTGTGCATTCCATTAGTTTACGAGACCTAGAACTTGCTCTAAGACCACTTGAGGCTACGTGTTAATTTGCAATGAATTGGAAATGATTAAGGCACTAGCTAAGCAGCATGGCCAAACTAACTTTCATCCCTTAAACACTAATCCATTAGGACTAACTCATTTGAGCCACATTCATCATTTAGCCTTTCACTTCACCACCCACATCACCCTAACCCATATTTTAACTTAAACACTAGCCTACCCTTGTTCCGAAATGTTAATAAGACAATGATTGTGACTTCTTGTTTCATATGTGCTTGGGAAATCTATGGGATTGTACAAAATGGCAAGTGTGGGGGTAGTTAGATAGAAAGTGGTTGGAAAAAGAAATACAAAAGAAGAAAAGAAGTTGAGAAAATAAAAAAGAAAAGTGGTGTACAAAAAAAAAATAAAGTTCAAAAAGAAAGTCTCAAAGAAAAGAAAATACAAAATGAGAAATTGTTGTTGAGAAAAAGAAAGAGAAAAGGAGAAAGGAAGAAAGAAAGTCCAAAAAGAAGTTGTAGAAAGATAAAAGGTGAGAGGAGAATAAAGTTTAGGTTGTTGATTACTAAAGCACATGCAAAGGAAATGAGTTTCAAAGTCCTTGAATTGTCTTGTGAAGCATTTGGAACACTTGATTTATCTATCCCTTCATTTCATGCTAACCCCTAACCTTTGGCCCCATTACAACCATGTGAAAGCCCTTGTGATCCAATAAGTTGTGAATTAATTAGTGGAGAGTTGGTCAACGAGCAAGCTTATGGGGACGTTGCTTTTGGATATGTCCTTGAGAGTAAACACTTAACCCTAAATACAAGAGCGGAAATATTTAGTGAATCATGTGAGTTTAGCGGTTAAGCTTGTCAATATATGCTAATTTGATTTCTCTTGATTGATTATTTCATGGCTAGCACACACAACACCAAACATGCATTGGATACATACTTTAATCACTTGGCAAATCATGAAATTTTTGTTATATGCTTAATTGAATCTTGATTTGTGGCTTAGTGGGCTTGTTGAGGATATGGTTGGAAAGGCAATTGGATTTGTGTTGATTGGATTGTTGATTCTTTATTTGCTTGAGGACAAGCAAAGCTTAAGTGTGGGGGTGTGATTTGTATGTTATTTACATACAAATTAGACCTCTAATCACTCTAGCAATGCTAATCCAAGGGCCATTTAGTGTCTCTAATCCTTGAATTGCACCATTGTAGGGTTCACGAGCATTGGATTGATATATGGAGCGAAAGGGGCGCATTTTAGAGCTTTTAGTGGATTTCCGGCAAAAGGACGAAAAGTCAACCCGAGGACCAAAAGTCAACTCGTGGTCAACCCCGAGTTTAGAGCGCAAACGAGTCAACATGAAGTCCCGGAAGTGAGTCGCAAGAGAATTCTGGAAGTTTGGTCAAAAGTCAACTTTGGTCAACTCCGAGGGTCGTGGTCAAAGTCAAGACGAAGTCAACCTTGTGACTCACCCACATAAGCATCCAAGTCATCAAAGAATATGTTAGATATGGTGAGGTCACCCATAGTCTATTCCTTCTTTTTGTTCCCTATAGGATTTTACATTTTTACCCTTCATTAAACTTCCTAGCCATTAGATAAAACCCTACTTCATCATAGCCCTTCATTCTCCCCCTCCCTAACCTATATATAATCTTTATCTCCCACATCTCTTCAATCTTTTAGCCACCACCACCCATCACTCTCATTTTCCTCTCTACCACCTCTACACCATCATCCATTGTTGCTAGAGATCCTCACCAAGGCATCAAGGCTCATCATCAAAGTCAAGGAGGAGCACGAGAGCACCCATATATTGAGCATCCCTCATCTCTACTCTCTCTTTTCTTTATGTCTAGAGTTTTATTGTGTAATTTGATGATGTATATGTTGATGACTAGTGAGTAGTTACTTTGTTGGGGACTAGGGTTGTGTGCCCTAGTCCAATGTGACTATGTGATGCTTGATTTATGAATAAAATGCCTTTGTGATTGTATGAATATGTGTGCTTACCTATTTCAATATGTGTTGGTTGCTTGTTCTTAGAATTTACCACCTCTTTGGCATCCTAACTAATCTATCTTGATGAGATTGTGTGAGATTGGTAACCTCACACACTCAAGGCAATTGGAAGCATATGTGATGAGTTGTAACTTGTTTGGGTCCCTAGTTTCGATGCTTTACGCCTCTTAAGCACTTTAGGGGATTCGGTATTAGGTAACATAGAGGAATCCCCTATGACACCTAGAGAGTTGGAATGACCCATAACATGGCATTCGAATACCTTAGGGAACACGGTCCTAGACCCATAACATGGCTAGGATACGGGGCTTGATTCACACACACATTGGCATGATTTAGTTAATTAAAGCATTGCTTGTTGCATTGGACTTGGGGTTTGCCCGAAAACCCCAACATTTCCATACATTGCACACACATTTACTTTCCTTGTTTGCATTTGATTGTTGTTTGCCTTTACTTTGCATCATTACTTTCAAAAACCAAACTTCATACCACTACACCACACATTATCTAAATCACACACTTCACTCTTCCCATTTCTCACCCTACCCATTCTAGCTAGAGTACTTGACCACACACAAACTACTAAGGGATTAAGGAGCTCATCAATCTTCGACGGAACAACAATCTGATCTTAAACTATACTCACACCACTATACTTTGACGATGAGTCAGGGGCTCATAGGCAGGCTGCTCCCGGTGATAGTAAGCTACTTCGGGCCTTGCACGGGGCCTATCCCGGTACAGATATGAAATGGTAGCAACACATAATTTTTAAAAGGTATGTCATATAACTTTGCTCGAAAAGCCCGACTACTTTTTGAGTTATGATTTTTGTAATGTTTCCGTCTTTGAAAAATCATAACTCACAAACGACTAGAGCTTTTCAAGAAAAGTCAGTTGAAAAAAATATTAAAAATTATTTTTTTTAACATTGGTGAAGTTTTGTCACACACAAAGTTGCAGTGAGAAGGTGGTTGGCACGGTTTGACACGTTTGGAGGTGTCACAGCATGCCAAACCTTGTCAATCCCCTTTTCTCTTTAATTTTGCTCATGTGAAAACTTCACCATTAGTAAGACATGATTTTTAAAAGGTGATCCAACTGAAATTGCTCGAAAATCTCAAATTGTTTATTTTTATGAATGTTTTAGTTTTTCGAATTTGGAAAATAGTAAAAAGAGTGCATATTTTTGTGTTCTGTTAACTCGAGAAGTTTTTAAAAATCATGATTTAAGTGTGGGTATTTTTTTTGTGCGAAAATAAGAACATGCTATTTTGGCCCAAAAATCGTGTGTTATAACCTACAGTTTCGGGTGAAAACTATGGTTTTGACAAAAAAAATAAAAATTTCTCAAAACTTAACCATTAGTAAAACATGTGTATTAAAAGGTGTTCCAATCGACAGAACTCGAAAATTTCAAATCATTTATTTTTTTATGAATATTTTTAGTTTGAAAAAACATATGGGTATCGTATGCATCCTTAGCATGGACATATCCATAGGTAGCCTCGCTAGAATGGGCATTCATCCTTAGTTAGCCTCACTACCATGAGAATCGTTAGTTAGTCTTGCCACCATGGCATCGGTTGAAATGTTTGGGGCACCTCGGGATGCCTCCTTGTCAGCTGTACTTTTTTCTTTAACTTTATTTGTATCAAAACTTCACCATTGGTAAAACATTATTTTTAAAAGGTGTACTAACTGGATTTGCTCGAAAAACAAGACTCGTTTGTAAGTTATATTTTTTTTAAGTTTTCCGCCCTTGAAAAATCATAATTCACAAACGACTCGAGTTTTTCGAGCAATTTTAGTTGGAAAAACTTTAAAAACTACTTTTTAATATTGGTGAAGTTTTGTCACGATTAAGTTGCCGGAAAAAGGTGGTTGGCATGGTTTGGCACGTTTGCAGGTGTCACGACATGCTCTGGCATCTCAAACCTTGTCAACCCCCTTTTCCTTTTAACTTTGCATATGCCAAAATTTTACCATTAGTACTCTATAATTTTTAAAAAGTGATCCAACTATCTTTGCTTGAAAATCTAGAATCGCTTATTTTTATGAATTTTCTAGTTTTCGGTTTTGGAAAATGGTAAAAAAAATCCCAATTATCAATAAAGTCATTTACATAGACCATATTCTTTAACAAGTCACCTAATAGGTATGTGTATTTAATATTAAAAATTTATCAAATTTACTATTGATGCCACTGCATCCCATCTGCCCAAAACCACGACTGATTTCACTTTACAATTCTCTCTCTCTCTCTCTCTCTCTCTCTCTCTCTCTCTCTCTCTCTCTCTCTCTCTCTCTCTCTCTAACAATACTCCCGAAGAAAACCAAATTGAAGAGAATCGATTTGTCACCAAATTCAATCTGAACTCAACGCCTAGAATCGATTTCTTCATTCCAGTCTGTATCTCTCTCTAACAAAACCACCAAAGAAAACCAGTCACTGAGAATCGATTTGTCACAAAATTTAACCCAAAATTAAATGCCAAGAACCGGTTGACTAGTAAGTCAAGAGCTTTGTATAACTAAGTCAGTAGCGTTGTATAACTAAGTCAGTAATTTTGTATAACTAAGTCAGTAGCTATGTTTAACTAAGTTAAAAAATTTGTATAACTAATTCATGTAGTAGCTTTGTATAACAGTCAATAACTTTGTTTAACTAAATCAATAGTTTTGTTTAACTAAATCAATAGCTTTGTACAACCAAGTCAGTAACTTTGTATAACCAAGTCAGTATCTTTGTTTAACTTAGTCAGTAGTTTTGTATAACTGATTCAGTAGATTTGTATAACAAAGAGGAGCTTTGTTTAACTAAGTCAAAATTTTTGTATAACTAAGTCAGTAGCTTTGTTTAACCAAGTCAGTAGTTTTTCTCTAAGAGAAACGAACATATAATTGAAAAGAGGAAGAGGCTGAGAACGATCTCATTCTTTCTCTCAGGTTGGGAAAATTGGTTGGTTTAGAGTTTTGATTCAAATTCATCGACCACAATCTTGACTCCTCATTTCCATCGATAACAACCTTAAGGAAAAAATCAGAACAGACAACAAAATATAGAAACACGATGTGCATGTGTTGTATCTAACATGGCCTTATGAAGACAAATAAAGTAGGGTGGTTTAAAAAATAACAATTGTCATAAAAATGACTTTAACAATAATTTATTAAAAAAAAAAACGAGTAAATATTTTGTGTTCAATGAACTCGAGAAGTCCTTAAAAATCATGATTTGAGTGTGAGAATATTTTGATGCGAAAATATGGATGTGCGATTTTGGCCCAATAATCGTGTGTATAACCCACGATTTTTGGTGAAAAACCATGGTTTCGGCAAAAAAGAATAAAATTTCTCAAAACTTCACCATTAGTAAAATCATGTTTTTTCAAAGGTGTTCCAATTTGCAGAACTCAAAAAACTTGAATCGTATATTTTTTATAAATTTTATAGTTTTACAAATTTGAAAAATAGTATGGACATCGTGAGCATCCTTTTCATGGGCATAGATATCTTTAGCCTCGCTAGCATGGACATGCATCTTTACTTACCCTCACTAGCCTGGGCATCGCTTCTTACCCTCGCTGGCATGAGCATCATTCAAAGTATCGGGCCTTCCTCAGCATACCTCCGCAGTTTTCTCTTTAACTTTACATGTGCCAAAACTTCACAATTAGTAAAACATAATTTTTAAACGGTGTGTCATCTAACTTTGCTCGAAAAGCCCGAATAGTTTTTTAGTTATGTTTTTTCTTTCATCTTTGAAAAATTATAACTCACAAACGATTAGAGTTTTTCAAGCAAAGTCAATTGGAAAAGCATTAAAAATTATTTTTTTAACATTGGTGAAGTTTTGTCACAGACTAAGTTACAAAGAAAAGGTGGTTGACACGGTTTGGCATGTTTGGAGGTGTCACGGCATGCCAAACCTTGTCAATCCCCTTTTCTCTCTAACTTTACCCATGCTAAAACTTCATCATTAGTAAGACATGATTTTTAAAAGGTTATCTAACTAAATTTGCTCGAATATCTCGAATCGTTTATTTTTATGAATTTTCTACTTTTCCGACTTTGGAAAATGGTAAAACATACACGAGTCGATATTTTTGCGTTCTGTTAACTCGGGAATTCTTTAAAACTCATGATTTAAGTGTGGGTATATTTTTGTGCGAAAATAAGAACATGCTATTATAACCCACAGCTTTGGGTTAAAACCATGGTTTCGGCAAAAAATATATATAAAAAAATGAAAACTTACTATTGGTAAATTATGTTTTTTAAAAGGTGTTTCAATCAAAAGAACTCGATAATCTCAAATTGTTTATTTTTTAATTAATTTTATAGTTTTCCGACTTTGAAAAATCGCATGAGCATCGTGCACATCCTTAGCATGGGCAGAGGCATCGTTAGCCTCACTAATATGGGCATACATCGTTACTCACCCTCACTAGCATGGGTATCGCTTGTTAGTCCCACTAGCATGGATATCATTTGAGGTGTAGGGGGCACCTCAGGATGCCTCCCTATGAACTGCAGTTTTCTCTTTAACTTGTTACCTGTGTCAAAATTTTTCAATTGGTAAAACATAATTTTTAAAAGGTGTGTCATCTAATTTTGCTTGAAAAGCCCGACTAGCTTTTGAGTTATGATTTTTTAATTTTTCCGTCTTTGAAAAATCATAACTCCCAAACAACTAGATCTTTTCGAACAAAGTCAATTGGAATAGCTTTAAACATTATTTTTTAACATTGGTGAAATTTGTCACTAGAATGGGCATGCATCGTTAGTTAGCCCCACTAGCATGGGCATCGTTATTTAATCTCGCTATCATAGTCATCGTTTGAAGTGTTCGGGGCATCATCGGGATGCCTCTTTGCGAACTGTACTTTTTTCTTCAATTTTACCGGTGCGAAAACTTAACATTGGTATAACATGATTTTTAAAATGTGTGTCAGCTGACGTTTCTGTTATGATTTTATAAATTTTCCGACTTTGAAAAATTATAACTCACAAACCACTCTAGCTTTTAAAACAAAGTCTGTTGAAAAAAAATTAAAAATTGTTTTTCAACACTGGTGAAGTTTTTTCACATACAAAGTTTAAGGAAAAGGGGGTTGGCATGGTTAAACACTTTTGGAGGTGCCCTGTCATGCCAAATTTTGCCAACCCCCTTTTCCCTTTAACTTTGCCCGTGAGAAAACTTCACCATTTGTAAGTATTGATTTTTTCAAAAGGTGTTCCGGCCAACTGACTATGCTCAAAAATCTCGAATCGTTTATTTTTTATGAATTTTCTAGTTTTTCAAAAATGTTAAAAAAATAAAAGAATCAATATTTTTGCTTTCTGTCAACACGAAAAGTCCTTAAAAATCCTGATTTGAGTGTGGCATATTTTGATGCGAAAATAAGAACATGCGATTTTTGCCCAAAAATCATGTGTTATAACCCACGGTTTTTGGTGAAAAACTATGGTTTCAACAAAAAAATATATTTCTCAAAACTTCACCATTGGTAAAAGATGTTTTTTCAAAGGTGTTCCGATTGACAGAACTCGAAAATCTCAAATCGTTTATTTTTTATGAATTTTATAGTTTTCCGAATTTGAAAAATCGCATGGCCATTGTGAACATCCTTTGCATGGGAATAGGCATCGTTTGCCTCTCTAGCATGGGTATACATCCTTACTTAGCCTCGCTAGTATGGAGATCATATGTTTGCCTCGCTAGCATGGCATCGCTCGAAGTGTTTAGGGCACCTCGAGATGCCTCCTTGTGAACTATACTTTTCCCTTCAAATTTATTTATATCAAAACATCGCCATTGGTAAAAACATTATTTTTTAAAGGTGTACCAACTTACTTTGCTCGGAAAGGCCGATTCCTTTGTGAGTTATGATTTTTTAATTATTTCGCCTTTGAAAAATCATAACTCACAAACGACTCGAGGTTTTCGAGTAAAATTTGTTGGAAAAGCTATAAAAATTAATTTTAATATTGGTGAACATTTTTCATGGAAAAAGTTGCAGGAAAAAGGTGGTTGGCATGGTTTTGCACGTTTGGAGGTGTCACGGCATGCTCTGGCATGCCAAACCTTGCCAACCTCATTTTCTCTTTAACTTTACCCATGCTAAAATATCACCATAGTAAGACATGATTTTTAAAAGGTGTTCTAACCGACTTTGCTAGAAAACCTCAAATCGTTTATTTTTATGAATTTTCTAGTTTTCCTACTTTGAAAAATAGTAAAAAATAAACGACTCGATATTTTTGTGTTCTGTGATTCTGTCAACTTGAGAAGTCCTTAAAAATTATAATTTAAGTGTGGGAAGCTTTTCATGCGAAAATAAGAACATATAATTTTAGTCATAAAATCGTGTGTACCAACGGTTTTGAGTGGAAAATCAATGATTCGGCAAAAAAAATTAAAATTTTTCAAAACTTCACCACTAGTTAAACATGGTTTTCAAAAGCTGATCCAATTGACAGAACTCAAAAATCTCGGATCGTTTATTTTTTATGAATTTTCTAGTTTTCCGACTTTGAAAAATCGCACGGGAATCGTGGACCTTCTTAGCATGGGCATGGGCATGGGCATAGGCATCGTTAGCCGCTCCAGCATTGGCATGCATCATTAGCGCTAGCATGAGAATCGTTAGTTAGTCTAGCTAGCATGGGCATCGTTACTTAGTCTCGAAAGCATGGTCATTGTTGGAAGTGTCAGGGGAACCTCGAGAAGCCTCCTTGTGAGCTTCACTTTTCCCTTCACCTTTATCGGTGTCAAAACTTCACAATTGGTCAAACATGATTTTTAAAAGGTGTGCCAACTGACTTTGCTCGAAAAAAACCGACTTTTTTTTAGTTATGATTTTAATATTTTCCGACTTTGAAAAATCATAACTCACAAAGGACTCGAGTTTTTCGAGCAAAGTCAGTTAAAAAAGCTTTAAAAATTATTAAAAAATGATTTTTAAAGCTTTAATGATTTTTTATGGACAAAATTGAAGAAAAAAGAGGGTTGGCATAGTTTGACACGTTCGGAGGAGTCACGGCATGCCCTGGCATGCCAAACCTTACCAACCCCTTTTCTCTTTAACTTTGCCCATGCTAAAACTTTAACATTGACAAAACATTATTTTTAAAAGGTGTTCCAACTAAATTTGCTCGAAAAACTCAAATAATTTATTTTTTATGAATTTTCTAGTTTTCCGATTTTAGAACATAGTAAAAAAAATGAGTTAATATTTTTGCGCTCTGTCAACTCGAGAACTCCTTAAAAATTATGATTTGAGTATGGGAAGATTTTGGTGTGAAAATAAGAACTTGCGATTTTCACACAAAAATTGTGTTATAAACTTATAATCCACGATTTTGGGTGAAAAACCATGGTTTCTGCAATACTGACTTTGTAGTCCAATATTAAGCTAATCCATATTTACAATCTAAACCTACATACTTTTGCGTGAGAAACCTAATAGATCCAAAGGAACCATTAAGAATTTTATATGAATACCAATTTTCGATATTCAAATTGTTATTTCTAATGTGACGAAGTTTCTTTCGTTTTAACTTTCTTCTTCGAAATTGACCAAATTCTCCCCCGACATCAGTTATTTGAGAGATGAATGTTGTGTCAAAACTTCACAGTTCCTTTTAAATAATGGACATTCCCCAATTGTCCCTAAATTTCTCTCCGATTAGGGTCATCTTACTAAATATTCCCCAAGTGAGAATTCAATGAGGCCACCATAAACAGTTCCTCAGCCTCGTAAATTATAAGCTATTTTTTTTATTATCGAAAGAATGTTCATTATTACTAAAGTTCAGCAAACAGTTTAATAATGACCCGCCCCTAAGGGGCTATATAAAGAGCCATCACTCAGACTACACCATTAGGAAATACTCCGAATACCCTTTTGGATTAAGCCTATATTACAAAGGAATACCTACAAACTCCAAAGTGAAATCAAATGCATAACAAAGTCCTGGTACCCTTTATGACCTCTTCTCAACCAAAAGAAGTCATAGCTTCCTCGACCAACAATCTGCGCTTCATGATGATCCATGGTCGAATCTAGGGGTCACCATTTAGCCCATGGGCCTGGGTAGCCCATGGAGGCCCGTCGGCCCATTAAGACCAAGCCCGGCCCGGCCCGGTGTAGGCCCATGTAAGGCCCGGCCCGGATAAATATAGGGCTGGGCTTGAACAAGGGGTTCAAAGCCTAGCCCGGCCCATGAAAAGCCCACCAAGTTCGGCCCGGCCCGTAGGCCCATCTACAAATATATTAAATATTATATATTATATTTTGTAAGAATGAAGACTTAAAAATAATAAATATTTTGTTGTTGATAGGATTCGAACCTTGAACATAGCTAACACACAAACACCACCAAACCAATCCTAATGAACCAACCCTTTGCTTATATTGCATGTTTTAATATATATAGGTAGTTATGTACTGCTTAAACTGATATATTAGTAAATATATATTTAATTATAAACCACCTTATAAATTTTAAATTCACCTACACTTCTCTTAATAAATAATTATAATTTTCATAAAAAAATAACTACTTATAATTAATAAGTTAATAACTATATAGAGTCTTATGCTTTTATATTTATTAATTAGATTTCTCAAAGGGTAACTACACTAAAACGGATTCCGGGATTGCAACTTTTTACAAGGGTATATAGATGTCGATCATATGAGCGTGTGGTCATCTAACACACAAAAATCGGACATCAAAAAGAGCCATTAAGGCAAAATTAAGATAAATAATATTTTGATAAATGACGATTAATAAGGGTTGAGCACATTGACCGAAGTTGAACGAACCATGAAGTAGACCAATTTTTTCACACGGTGTCTATTACTATACGATAAATACATGAGGAAAGTCAAATATACCATTAGACATTTACGATTTATTGGATCATACCCAATCCCGGTATGCATACTAGTATTGTTTACTATATTCATTGGTTATAAATAAATATATACATTTCATTGAGAAAAATGAAATTTATCAAATGAACCGTTGGATATGATAAATGAAATATATTATGTCTACAGTTAAAATTTTATCAATTTACTTTTTTTTTCCCTCTTTTTCCCCCGGGTCAAACATAATGGTCATTGATACCCCTATATTTATTAACTTAGAGTTCTCAAAGAGCAACTATACTAAAACGTGATTCAAGGTTGAATATTTTTACATGGGTACATGGCAGTTGATAATGTGAGCGTGTGGTGGCGGAGTGCATGAAAATCGGACTTAAGAAAGAGGCATTAAAGCAAAATTAGCGGAAATGTCATTTTGGTAAATGATGTTAAATATGCCTACTAGTGTTGTCTACTATATTCACCAAATAATCATGTAAGTAGAAGTTGAAGTAATTCCATTGGAAAATGATCATTAATATCTTGAAGTATGTCCATGAATATTTTCATAATTTTTGAAAACTTCTATGGTGCACAATTTTATTTATTGAAATTAGGTTAAATTAAAAATATATTTAGCTTTTGAGTGACAAAATGAAAATATTTACCATATATGCATATAAATAAAACTTGAAGAAATTTCAGTTGGCAATGGTCACTAACATCTTGAAGTATGTCCATGAATATTTTCATAATTTTCAAGTTTAAGTTAGATATATTTTCATAATATATGTTAGATATATATATACTAGATATATAGACTAAAGCATGTTAATTATACAAGAAGTGCAAGTTAGTAGGATTGGTTTGTGTGCCTATGTTGGTCACCCATGTGCAAGGTTTGAAACTCACTAACAGCAAAACTTTTATTTCTTTTGAAATTTCAGGTATTAATATTAAGCTCATCCCGGCCCGGCCCGATCAGGCCCTCTTCTAGGGCTGGGCTTGAGCTTTCATATTGTGATTAAAGCCCGGCCCGGCCCAGCCCACAATATTCATTATTTATATTAAAGCCCGGCCCGGCCCATTGCCGACCCCTAGTCGAATCTTATCAATTGTCATTTTAGGTGTAAACACCCCCTCTGGCCTAGCTATTATACCAATCCCACGAAAAAACCCCAGAAAAAGGGAAAAGATGTACAAATCGATGACGACTAGCATCTGTCAATCGTAAACCCTAGTACAGCACTAGGTCAATAAAAAAAGTTGCTTCTTTTTGTAAGTTATAAGTTTTCCCATACTATCAATGAATTCATCATTTTTATAAAATATGAACAAATTAATCAGAGAGAGAGTAAAGGCTTTAAATTACAAAAATTCTCAAGGAATATGCAAATAACTTTGTATATGTAGCCAATGCTCATGCATCTAGGGCTGTCAATGGGTCGTGTCGTGTTGGGTTCGGGTCGTGTCAAGATTTTTATCGTGTCAAAAAGGTAAACCCAAACCCAACCCATTTAATAATCGTGTCAAAAATCCAAACCCAAACCCAACCCATTTAATAAACGGGTAACCCGTTAACAACCCGCCTAACCCGTTTAATATATGGGTCGTGTCGTGTTGAATTCAATGACTCATTTACACTATTTAACGGGTTAACATTATGACCCATTTAACTAAAAAAATGTATTAAAATCTTGAAAGTAATATTAATTACTTAACGTCACCATGCTCTCTTCACATCATAAGAAAAAAAAATATATGATTCATAAATAAAACATAAGTAAATAAATCCAATTGTAAAAATATATATATATATTTCAAGTCACACAAAAAAATTATGAGACATTCAAGTACTCCCAATATTAATAATATGAAATAAAACGATTCAATCCCCATATATATCGATCAAAGCATGCATAACAAACATTTAATTAGAATAGATCAAAGTACATCAAATATAGTACTAAAGAAGTTCACAGATGATGCTTCTATGTACCACAAATTGACTTCCAGGTATTACTATATACCTTGAAAAAGAATCAAAATGGGAGAAAATATTTTGACGCCGATGCCAAGATGAGGAGGTTTAGGGTTTGTGTAGGGCTGTCAATTAATTCAGAATTAAGACGTAGATTTTATAGTATTAATTTTTTAAGTGCAAAATTGATAACCCTAAAAGTGAAAAAAGACTTATTCAACCCTAATATATAATTATTATTACTTACTTTTAATGGATCGTGTACTTGAGTTATATATAACCCAACCCGACTCATTTAGTAAACGGGTTACATGAGTTTATTTCGTGTTGGCGGGTTGACCCGCAAATGACCCATTTATTAAACGGGTTTTGGCGGGTTGACCCGCAAATGACCCGTTTTTTAATCGTGCGGGTTCAACCCGCTTTATTTCGTGCGGATTTCGAGTCGTGTTATCGGGTCGTGTCGGAATTGACAGCCCTACATGCATCTATTCGCTTTTGCTACATTATGTTTTACAACATTATGGTATCAAAGTCGATGATCAGACTCAAATCGATTGAAATAGAAACTCCATATTAAAATGAAGACTCCAAAGGAAGCGATCGACCTCCAAAATCTAATTAAATGCATGTCACACAACAAAACAGAGAAACAAAAAGAAGAGAAAGAGGAATATATATATATATATATAGTGACAAAATATAAACTCTATATATGGTACCGCACTGCGCCTCCCTATTTCTTAAAACAATTAATTCTCATCCTCAATTTTAATTAAACTGTTACTTGAAATCAATTAGGATTTTTTCCCAAAAAGTACATTTCGTGATAGTTCAAGTAACATTTTAGAAATTAGAAAAAATCCTAATTGTTTTAATTCTCCCTATATAGGGTAAAATCCTAAAATGTTACTTGAACTATTACGAAATGCATTTTTTGGTACCCAAACTTTTTTAGGGAGTCTATTAGTACCTAAACTATCTCTTCGTTAGACATTTAAGTACTTCCCTCCAATTTTCCGTCAACAATGCTTACGTGGCACTCATGTGACAATCACATGATAAAAAAATAGACAAAATTGTCATTTCATCTATATTCTCTTAAATTGGTGATTGTCAACCCTTAGATCTAATCATGTGGTGGAGAAAAATTCAGATAAAAATTTAATTTAATAAATTGTAATGGGAAAAAAAAGATACATGTAACATATTTTTTTTTTTAGAAAAGCAGAAACCTTATTAATCAAATGAGGATTACAATCCTTAATATGAGCATCCTAAAAAGGAGCAATACATACCACACAAGTGACCTAATCGATGAGTCTAAACCTAGACCTCTAATCAATGATTCGAAACCTAGAACAATACATACACCATGCATTATTGCTGGCAGCAATAACCAGCTCCAACAAAAAAAATTCAGCAAGTATTGTCATTGAGACCAATAAAACCAATCTAGCTCAAGGAGAACCCATGAAAAAAGGAAGTAGAACCACAATCGAATCTTGTCTGCAACAACTAAATAACTTCTAAGAAAATTCAAAAATATTTCTACAGTATCCCAAAGATAATTACCAACAACAGAAAGATAACTATTGCCATGATCTTGAAACCTGTGAATTAAATCGCCATGCACTTCTTTACAAGAAAATAAAGATCCGCCAAACAAAATTCCTCCAGGATCCCAAATTGTAGTCCTTGAAGAATAAGAATCCATTATACCAAGGGTCCGGACCCAAACAATCATATTACCCAAAGATCGATTTGGGCAACCCAATTGCTAAGGCCACCCTAGACCTGTTGAAAGCTTCCAGATCTGCACCACCACACAGTCATGCAACCAGCGGCAAGAACAACCCGAATCCGATTAACAAGAGGACCAATCCACAACGGATTCCAAACAGTCCAATCAAAAGAAGAAGAGAAAACGGTCTACGTCCACTAGACTGGGTCACAAAGGACTCCAATAGAGTTGGGCGCATGAGCGATTGTTGATAGGGAAGCACTGAATACCTCCATGGAAGGAAGCCACCGCTAGTGGCGCTAGGGTTTCGAGAGGAGCTCTCGCTCATCTTTAATTCCTATGTTAGGTCTGCTGGTTACTTCTCATATCCAAGAGGCTTTTCGATACATGTCACATATTTATTAGGCAAAAGTTTTATACTTTTATTTGAGAGAGAGTTCAAACTTCAAACTTCAAACTTCTGAAAATTCATCAAAGGGCAATTTATCGATAAAATTAATTAAGCTTTATATGAGATATATTAATACGTACAGCACCTCAAACATATATAAAGAAGTAGGTGTACATGTACGTAGAAAATTGCATACATGCTTAAGATCGAATTAAATCCCAAATTGCAAGCAAATGATCGAATTAAGATGGACTGCTGTACTGCATGCCCTAAGAGATTGATGCTTGGCATTCAGGCGACCACTACTACGACTCTACATCCGCATCTTGTGCTGTGGCTTGGTAGCAAGCTACCTTGACCAAATAGCTAAAGAGAGAGATCAACTTTCTTATATAACAAGAACAAAAAAGAAAAATCCAATAATCAAATTCAAAAGCATTAATTCGTACTGAAACTTCAAGGTAGTTTTCCTTAATTGGAACATTTCCTAGCTTCCATATTCGGTTCATCTTTCCCCGTATTGATCCTGCGAGGAAAGCAAATTTCAGTTAGCTGATGCATCACGTATCAAATTCATCACTAGCAGACTTGTTAGACTGTCAATTAAGATCAGTTTTCAGATGTAACTATATACTTCAACAAATACCTTATATTATATAAATACATGCATTCCAGTTAGCATCTAATTATTTGAGTTCTCGATCAGCTTCCTCATTGGATTGATGCTATGCATAATAGCAACACAATCATAACCCTAGTGAACCTTTGTCTCATTGGAGATATTGAACACGTTTTCTAGCTTTCATCGATCTCTTTATATATTTATTCAAATATATACATACATTTAACGAATGCAGTTTACAAGTTCCAGTTATCCAGTTCTCTAGCTACTAGACAAATATGCAGTATTAAGAAAGAAACAAGCAAACACGTGCAAATAGTGATCATAAACCCCAAATATAAACTAGCCGTTAATTAATGATATGAAATCTTTCTCTTGGCCAACAAAAAAGTTAATAATATGATATCAATTTGGTTCCCCATGAAACTAGACAAGGACATGTGAGATAATAGGGATTTTTTGAGAGATTATGAGCAGACCAATACCATTATATACACCCTAAGTTACCTAGCTCAGATCGACAATTTTTGAGTACTAGGTAGAAACAACAAACAAACCAAAAGGAAGATATTTTTATATACAGTACTAGAAAACTGAGCAATCTTAACTTGTGACCATGAAATATGGAATAAGTGAATAACTTACTACCCCACAAAATATATCTTGTGCAGCACATAAAGCAAAGTGCCAGAATAGGTACAATGAAAACATGAATTTGGGTACAAGGTAAACGAGCACACATACAAGCTAGTACTAAATAGATCGATCACATTGCGTGTATAGATCTCCTGCACAATTTGGTACTAGGAAGAACCAAATTAGTGGTGGCTTTGATCATCATGATATCAGAACGTACGATTCATGGGTGATCAACATTTGCAGAGATTCGCAATGATGACCTTAATTTCTTGAATTTAAAATGATAAATATATCTAAAGATGATCATTTTGCAGATGTGGTACATTGTATCCAAAAGAAAAAAAAATGATGGGGTACACGAAAAGATGGATTATAAATCTATGAACAATAGAAAGTTCATGATTAATTAGAAGATAATTTGTGAAAACCTTAATTAATCATGAATGAAGTTCAATCATTTAAGCGATCCCGCCATTTGAAATGTTATAATATAGATTGTATTATACTGACATAATTAGAAAGTTTCTGATGATATCTCACTTCACTTGACTAATATTCGTGGGGGCACAACAAAATCTGCAGAATCTTAAAAGAGTCAAAATTACAAAAGAAATAACAATTATTTAATTTAACGTGGGACAATCACAGTGGGGTTTCACATCGATTGTCACTGTGCACGAGTGTGTGTGAGATCGATTTATGCAGAGAACATTGCTTCTGATCTAATCAAAGATTTTCTGAACTCTAGTCTCTGCATATATTGAATCTAATTTTGGACTTATGTAAGTTAGAGCTATTGATCACCAGCTAGAACAATTAATTCTGTCTGCCCAAAATATTTGTTATTAGCTAGGGTTTTAAATCTCTTGGGTTTAGAATGACACAAACACAATAAGCTGTAGTAGCTAGAAAATTGGGGGTTTTCATATATTAATATGGAATTTTACTACATAAAATGGGAGGAAAAAACGATTCAGACAGATTTGGTCCACATTAACACAACCACCTGAAATGAATGCACGAAATAAGACCAACACTAGAATTTAGTAATCAAACACCAAGTAGTAGTTGCCATGAATGAAAACTACGGCAATTAGTGATATTGTAAATGAAGAATTAATTACCACATTCTGAAATGAGCCCAACATCATATCGATCAAGAGAAGTGCATGATGGAACTTGTTGACGAATCATGATCACTATTTCCAGGTCCTCCTCCTCCACCTCCCATGCTGCTCTGAGCTGTCGTCGTCGTCGTCGGCTTCTTCTTCTTCTTCTTATAAGGAATCCCTCTAGCCTTGGCCTGACACTCCCTGACCTCCCTCAAGTAAACCCTGATTGCACCACTAGCAAAAGGGTTGGTCTCAGGGGCCCCACCGTTCTCCTCATAAGCAGCTCTCAGCCTCCCTATCAGAGCATCCAGGCTTCCCCAGGCCTGCCTGAGAGGGCACGTGCAAGGCGCAGGCGGCTCCGGCTGGCCGTAAAACATGCAGCCCTGGAGATGGACTTTGGTCTTCCCGAACTGGTCGAGGTACCTGAGGAACTCGAGGACATGGCTGTAATTGCACTGGGAGAGCGGCACTGGGGGCCTCTGGTTCTTCAAGTACTGCCCAAAAGTGTTCCAGTCCCTCCTCTTCTGCGACTCGTACCTGCTGGGCGTCGCCGCCTGCTGCTGCTGCTGGTCATGGAGATCAGTGGGACTCGGACTCAAATACCCCGATGACGATCCTTCTCCTCCTGCGAATTCCTTGCCTCTTTCGAGAGACATCGCGCGGTGATGGATCGATGCAGAATCTAATGATCGAGCAAGATATATATTTTGCTAAATAAAGAAAGCTAGGAAATAATGGAGGAGGGTGGGAGAGAGGTGAAAGGAATAGGCTAAAGAAGGAGGCAAAAATTAAAAAGAGGGGGATTGATGAGGGATTGGGAAGATGGAGATCTTCTTCTCACAATGTGTTATGGGACCCAGTGAGAAGACCTGCCATGGGGGCCAATATTCATATGAGTTGGTTTCTGTTTTCATCTTTTTCTTCATTTATATTCTGCTTCATTTTAAATAGGAGGGAATCAAATCTTTGACCTAATTTAATTTTAACTTAATTCTTTGTAATTACATATATTATAATTTTAAAATTAATAAAATATCAATTTTGAAGTGCCTATTAACATTCTGTAATTGCTGATATATGCTTCTCTTTTATATTGTAAAGATAACTTAATGAAGTTTGACGATACAATTTTGACAATTTACATTCTTTTTAGATGTTTTGTTTTTCTTAGCGATCAAACCGGTCAACAGTCATAGCTTGCAATACATACATGAGGACCTAGATCGTCGTCGAAAGAAAACAAATAAATGTCGAAACGGTCTGACATGGAATAATGGCTAGTTTGATACAGCTTCGCTTTTAAAAAAATCAGCTTTTTCGTACAATTTAAGGTCTTAAAATGTTTGGTAAATTAGTAAAAAGCAACTTTAATTAAAAATTATGGGTCAGTAGAAGCAGATTATAGAAGCAACCCAAAGGTTACTTCTAAAAGCTGTTTTAATTCACAGTTGATTTTTTTAAAAGTGACTTTTTTTTAAGTCACAGCAATCTCAAACTAACCATAAATCTTAGGACATTTAGTTAAAAATAAATGCAAAAACTCAAGGAGATTCTCACCGAGACACGTACACAGTTGTGGTATGCGATATCGCTTAGAATTTTAAGGGATCATTTGATAATTAACCATTGTGATAATAGTACACTGAAAGTTTTTTTTTTTTCTTGGAGCGGTCTACATTGAAAGTATATTGCAGAAATTCTTGTATCCACCAGGTGGAGTTCAGCCATTGATTGATTAACTGTTCATCCAATCTTTTACTCACCTCTGCATGTCAGCCGTTGAATCGTCCGGTTGAAGTCCACTAGGTGGATGGAAGACTCTCTCTATATATAGGAAGGTTTTCGCTACTACACGTGGGCTCCTTTTGTTAGTGTACTACTAGAAAGTGCCTATATATACACACCTATATGGGGACTCCTTTTTTTTTATATAATAGGATACCTTTATTTAAAAAAACGATTACAAAACATGTGGGGACTTCTTTTGTTAATGTAATACTAGAAAGTTGGGGAGTTCTCTAGTGAGGACCACTTAAATGAATATCATTTTGATTAATGCTTGTGATATTTATTTTTTGATTACATCTCGACAAATCAACCGTTCAGTGTTAAGATATTCATGAGTAGATCACTTCTATAAATTTTCAACAAATTTTTAAATTATTAAGGTACCGAACCAGACCAAATAAATGGACGAACCAAATCTGTCAATTTTGAACCATTCATATTCATAAATGGTAAATCACAATTATAGATGACTTAACGATTTTCGATTTCATTGAAAATTTGTAGAAGTGATCTACTCATAAATATCTAAATATTGAACGGTTGATTTGTCGAGATGTAACCAAAAAGTATGTCTAATCGAATGACACTCAAGTGGTGCTCATTGAAGTGATACTCACTATAGAAACTCCCCTAGAAAGTGTGCCTATATATACACCTTATAGGTGTGGAAGTGAGTGGGTGGCTAACGGTAATTTTATTGATGATTTTTTTTATTTTTTTAATTACATTTTACACTTTTATCTTTAATGATTAAGTTGTTAGTAATGATTTTTTTAATATTTGAAGGTTATTAAGGTAAAGGTAATGGTTGATAAAGTGTGTTCTTTTAATAATAATATAGATATTAATCAATATTCTAAGAATCGCTAAGTTGTAGTTGGGCAGTGGGGAGGGGCTTAACGCCTAGACGGTTTTTTATTTTATTTTAATTTTATTATACAACATATATATAATTAAGTAAGTGTCTACTTAAAAAAAAAACTATACTTGTATTGAAAAACATAAACATGCAAAATGAAAGGATTTAAAAAGTACTAGAATTGATTGAAAACATAAAGAAAGAGTACGTTAAGCATGTAATGAGTACTTATAAAGAAAAAAAAATACTTCCAAGGCTAAGCATTTGACTCTTCTTCTCCATATCCCTCCAAGACTCTTTGTATCAGACTCAAACTCATAATCCTCCTCATGCAACTAATCGAGACGGCTCACCTCTGCCTAGTGCCTAGATGCCTCTTAGGCGGGACTAATATTAATTCGACTTATTCGGTGGAAGAGTAGACGTAAATGAGATTTTATTTAAAAGTATTGTTGCTGCTACCTAAATTGTGTTTGCATGTCAAATAAACTAAACCAGAAAGAGCATAGGAACCCTAAATTATTACCAAAAAATATTGTAATAAATTAATGAATAAAACAATAAACAATGAATTACAGCCAACTCTAAACACTCATGCGGTAATTAATTCATAATCTTCTGGGGCATGTTAATGCGTCCGGTTTTTCTTCTTTATTTTCTTTCTTTTTCCGGTGAATTTTCTTTTATTATGCATGCATATGTTTCATAGTGCATGCTTATAGGGTAGTAGCTAGTAATTTGGGTTATGCATTCAAGTTCCCATACAGGATTATCTTCCTCACTCTTATATCATGTGATTATAACAATAACAATTTTTATAATTATAACTTACGTAAAACTTATTCCTTAATTAAAATACGGTTCTCTATACATTTTGTACGTAGAAGCTAATATTCTCCTTGTTAACTAGCTTAATATGGTGATCAGTAGCTAATTAAAATGATCTTAATTAGAGCTGTGGTTTCACTCTTGATTCAATTCTTTTAACTCAGATCCCATTGATCTTAATCAATTAGGGCTACAATACCTATACTGTCTAAAATAATATATGTGCCTCTTCACACATAGGACGAATGTGCATATAAGTGAAGGCGCAATGATAATTAAGTTAGAGCTGGAGATTGCTAACAATAGTAATGCATGGTATTTGTATTGTTCTAGGTTTAAAATTATTGATTAGGTCACTCTTGTGGTCTGTATTCCTTATTTTCAGGATGCTCATATTAAGGATTGTAATTCTCTCTTAATTAATGACATTTTTGTTCCTCTTAAAAATATTAGTGACCTAATATAGTTGTTGTCCAAATTTCCTAACAGCTTAAGTTTTCTTTTCTTGTACTAAGACAAGACCTATTTTGGTTTAGCGTCTTGATTCTTGAATTTATATATATATATAATTATAGACCTACGTAATTATAATTAGTAGATAATCATAACTTGAATATGAATATGAGGAGTCTTCTCTAGTGAATACCTTATAATGAAGACTTTCAAACTTAACCGTTAGATAAATATTTTAAATGTTAGTTGATATTTAAAATTTTTACTAAAATCTCATTCAACGGTTGAGTTTGAAAGTTCTCAACAAGTCTTCATTATAAGGTATTCATTGGAGACTTTGTGTATGGATGTACTTAGTTCTTACATTTTATAAGTAAATGTAAAATTGATGACAAATCGTAGAGTGTGAATAACAAACAACTGCGTATGTAATAACCAATCAAAATTCTCTTTTTTCTTGTTTAGTAGCTGAGTGTCATTAGTTTAGTGATTCTCTTGTGATCCTAAGCCTTATTTCATTCAAAAATTAAGCATAAAAAGAAAGAAGAAATAGAAGTAATTAGATCAACTCTTGATGAAATTTTGGCACTTAAACCTAATGTGGTTGTTTGAGCGGCACATTACAAGTAAATTCCAAGTTGCCATGATTTGATGGAGAGGGGGGGGGAAACCTAAGGTACACGTCAATTTGACAGCCGACCAATCATCTGGGTCCCAAGCGGAAAGATGCCTAAAGTCCATCGGTGATGCATCTCCAAGGATTCATTATGACCGTTGGATTAATGGTCAGATTCACAAATTATAGAGAATCGAGGACAGTTTCCAAGTGCGATTCACTATTTGGGATCACAAAAATACATTTCTTTCCCTATCTGGCAAATAACAGACTACAGCTCACTATCTCACTCCCTACCTAATTATTTGCGGTGCCCAAACCTTGTTTTTTTCAGTGGAAAATTTCAATTCCACTTCATTCAATATGGTAAAATATTCTACTCTTAATAATAATCGGCCGATGACGGTGAAAAAGGACGTTGAGCTCTTCGTGTTCACCTTCACTGATGGGGAAGACATGGATAGTAGCTGGATATTTGATCGAGCACTGGGTGCTGTTGAATGATGATGAAGGAGTCGACTCTCTAATTAACAGCCTCCCTTTCGATTTTCTTGCCATGTGGGTTCACTTTTCTGGCTTTCCGATGAGAGTAAATAGATTTTCATTTGAGTAATAACGTCGTCAATTTATGAAATAATTACATGTTCCGCCCTACATGGATGTAGGCAAAAAGAAACAAATTAAATCCGTTCAGACAAGCTAGGGATTCGCATCTTGTTCACGCTTCATCACCATGTGTATCTTGGAGAAGTCTGCATGCTTCTAAACTTGGAACTATTCCTTTCGACCAGGTTGGCCAAATCTCCAACCCAATAAGTTTGATCTGTTTGACACTAATATGGTTTGCTAGCTGTTAAGTTCATATTGCACCTCTTACATTATTGTACTGCTAATTTATGTTACTGTACTTTGGGTACATAAATGCACCCGCGTATCTGATAAAAATTAGAGAGCACGTACAGAAACTCGGGTCATGATTTAACAGTCTTTGGTGTGAGTTTCGAATGATTGCAAAGATAGGGGACAGAGTTGGTAAAAATATATAATGCCATTACTGCAACTTTAGGTACGCAGCAGCTTTGCATATCGGACCCAGACAAAATAGGTTTCTTCAATTTTGACCCAAGATTATCCCAGTCTCCAACACATACATTTCTCCTGTTGATCCAGTGATTTGGTTGCATAGTTCTAACTAATACATAACTGAAGATTACCCAATTAACGATCTATGTTATGAAGTAAACTACTCTCTAAGTCCATATATTTATCTAATTAGTATCCAATTTATAATACCGTATTCAACCCAAAATCCATCAAATAAAAGAAAAGAGCAAACAACAAAACCCTGCAACCTAAAACCCTAAACTGTAAAACTTTAATCCCTAAAACATTAAAGATTTATAAAGAGCTGCACAAAGAAAGTATCAAAGAAATTGGGGTTGGTCCAGGTGTTTCGCTTAAACAAGGTCTTACTTGTTTGCAGTTATCCCTGGGGAGACTCACCCACCAGCCGGTGTGCGACCGGGTCGACCAAGATTAGTCCGGCGGTGGGAAACTATGGTAGGCAACCTAAAAAAAAAAAGTATCACAGAAATTGGGGTTGGGGTTTAGAGATGAGGGTATAGGGTAAGGATTTAGTGTATAGGATAGGTTTTGTTGTAATCTCGGTGTGTTTTTTTCTTTCTTTAATAATTTGATGAGATATTAATTAATTCTAACCCGGTATTAGCTGTAGGATTAATCCAAGGGCTTAGTGCTAGAGTGGTTAACTCTATACTGCTATTAACATATGAAATGTTAAGTTGTTGTTTACAATATATAGTATTTTAGGGCCTAACTAACAAATTACCTTCAAGGAAACATATATTAATTATCATTCCTTAAACCCTAGACTGAAACCCCAATTTCAGGTTTTTTCATGCTAATTTTATGGTTTAGTTTGAATTATTTGTACAAATATATAGTTTTAGAATAAGAGCATGAAGAGAGTTGATTATCTCAATTCAATCACAAAATCGATGATATATATTGTCGAGTCTTCAAATTTACGGTGTGAGATTTTATTGTCAACCGATATATCTAATTATTAGCTAACTAGCAGCTAAATGTATAGAGATCGACTTGGAGACTCACTCTCCAGTCTCATCCATTCTCTGATTCTCACATATATCAAAGAAGAGATGGATCAATAAAAATGGGCGGGAGTCCTCCTCTGAGCTCTGGCATTGTTTCATAAAATGTCGAAACACAAAATGGTGAAATTGCAAAGATTCCATTTTCAAATGTTTGATATTTGGTTTTTGTCTTTGTTAATCATTCCTTTCTTTTTTGATGCATCATCCTCGTGCCCTTGTTTAAGTACCACCCACAATTATGATCTTGTGGATTGACATGAACGCATGCACCTTGTCGGAGAGGAATAGTTTTTGCCCATCATAGTACGGACTTTTTTGTTTTTTCTACATACTTCAACAAACATATGTATATACTCATCCGGATACAACTGCTTGAAATGCAGGGGGGTTTTTGGGTTTGTGGGATGAAGAAAAAGTCATCTAATCTAATGGTGCAAAAGTAGGAAGTTTTGGTGCTAGGGAGCACCCTAAAATTTTCGATATATATATGTGTATGTATATAGTACTCGATCACTAGCTCTTTATAATTGCATTAATTAATTGTTTCGACTTTCGAATCGGCTTCCGGTGAATACCATCACATCGATCACTATACCACAAAAAAAAAAACAGAAAAAAAAAACTCTGATCGAAAATAAATAGTCGATGATTCTAGTATTGTTTTGCAGGAGCTTACTTTATATACTCAGTGTACGAAGATTGCAAAGCTTTATATATATGTTTCAGTCTCAGAAGATCGATCATCATGCACGTAACACCTAAAAGCTTTAAACACGTTTCAAATAAATTATGCCAAAATCTATGCCCTAGATTTTTTTTTATAACAATTATGCCCTAGATTTTTTTTTATAACAGTTATGCCCTAGATTTTCTTAATGTTTAGATTTTTTTTTTTAATTTTCGGAACTGTTTTTGTTTTGGCAGAGTTCCACTTTTGGAGCAAATGGGGAATCCATCTGGATAAATATCTCTTATTCAGAACTGCTTTTGCTGGACTAGAAGAGACCCTTTTTACTCCAAAAGAGTTTAGTTGCTATGTTTATTATGTGAAAAGATCATATCAATCCAGAATTATGCATATTTAGTTAATAGTTTGATATGAATGTAACTGTATCAGACATAACAGAGTTTTTTTTTTTTTTTTTGAAAAGAAGATTGATTTCATTCTACAAATTAATATGATCGATGCTATAAAGCTATAATTTCTCTCATATGAACATGGTTGTTCAAGCCTTTAGATAGAGGATCGATCTGCTATAATTTTCTAAATGCTTGGGCTAATAATGACAATAAGCTCTGGACTACTGAAGGTCTTGGTCATAAACTTTTCTTCTAGGTAGTGGTTTATTTTGTCTACAAGTTTTAAACAACGAAGATGGAGGACAGGTGCTTTTGTTTTAAAAGCTGCACCAACCTTTTCCCTTGTTCGGTTGTTCCTCTTCTTTGATTAAGTTTGAATCTATACCAATGTTTTACTTTCTATATCTCCATCATATCATCTTTTCATACGATCATAAACAATAAAGGAAATAATTCTAGTTACTGTCTATGAAAAACTGTGTCGACATCGCGCACATGTTTGGCAATTATATTTAAATATAACGACATTATGTTTGCTCTTACCATCCAACACCTTATATTACTCCGATTTCACAATTATTATCGTTGTTGTCATTTCATACTATTTCGAAGTTAAAAACATCACTTTACACGAAGTAAATGATAAAAGAAATAATTATAGTTATCATCTCTGAGGTAATATGTGTCTTCATCACGCACTTATCAATCATACCTAACTCTGACGAAATATTTAGTTGTGATCAATATTTGTGATATGACACTCAATCGATATGTTTTGTAATTACGCTAAATCTAAACAAAAATAGTGAAAAGAGTGCATTCAATCACTATTCGAGATCTACACTTTCAACATGAAATCAAAACAAAATCTCACTCGATTGAGCAATTCTATCATCTTGCAAAAACTTTCTAGCTCCAATTAAACATCCCTTACCATTAAGACAAGCAAGATTTGTTCGTAGTTTTGATTCTTTTCTTAACAAAGCAGTAAGACAACAATCATGTTTAACAAAGTTCCTATTGGAAAGCTTGCATAGCTAAGCTAGATGGATTAGGTAATGTAGGTTGAATGTTCACTCAAGCTCTTTGGACTAATAAGAGAGAAAAGCAAGCAAAAAGCTCTCAACTTTACAATGCTAATTGGTGCCCAATAGTGCATTTAGCTATCTATCAAAATCACCCAACTCACAACAGAAGTTAATAGCCTAAATAGGTTCTCAATCGATGACTCGATAAATGAATGAAAATGTCAGACATGTTTGTCGTTAGGTGACATATAAACGTGTGCAAAGTTAATGATATCTAACTTCTCTTTAGCTTCAATGAGAATCTCATTCGTTCAAAAAAAAAAACTTCTTGCTCTTTACTTATTGTTCAAAAAACCTTCTCTTTACATAAAGCCCTCGGCCTCCAGGCACCCCATAATTGTTGTATCTAGCTAGTTAAGTTCAAAGGAAAGTTAAGGAAATAAAGTTCAACTTTCTTTTTGGATTACCTTTACTTGAGTTTTGGAGGGAGTTTAAATTCAAATGGTCAAATATGTCCTTCATAGAGTTAAGAGCCTAGTAACAAACAAAAACCAAAGAGTTAAGAGCCTAGTTTTTTTTTTCATCGGAATTAGAATAATTTATTAATTTAATAAAAAAATCTCGAAACAAGACATGTCATAAAAAACAAACAAAAGTAGGAAACTTCTAACATATGTTTCTACTTTTTTAATATGATTTTTTTCTGAAAATTATTTATATTAGGCAAGACATTAGAACGCAAAATGTGACTTGGATAAAACGTCTCCACAATAAAACTCAAATAGGACGGACTCCAAAAAAAGAAGAAGAGAATGACACGTCCAATGCAAAACAAAATTAGATATTTAAATACTTTTTGAAAATGTCTCCATTTCTTCTATACATTTCTTTTTTCAATTATATAGCCAATTATTATGTACATAAAAAACTAAATTAGATACGTACGCATGTTATACGTATTTATCCATCCATAAAAATTACTACTTTGACTATGTTTGAATGAGGGTATTATGTAGTGGTCGTACGTTGGCAAAGACATGTCACAGAACTATGTTAATGGTGTGACATAAATTTTTGTCTATGGTGATTGTGTTTGCGATTTGTGTGCATGATGATGACTAAGGTAGAGAAGCAGACACACGGAATTAGGAATTAAAATTGAGCGGGGGTCGGCTAAATTTACTTTATGTTGGCGAGAAAAATTCTTCTTAAAATTTTGATAAAAATTTACACTATTTTAATAAAATATTTTTAAAAGTATATTTTTTATTCTGCTGCAGTCCATAATTCCATATCTCTCTCCCTCTTTTTGATACTGTGGGTCTCCCTAGTTTGGTCTATCCAAATTAGATTCAAGGATTGTTCATCTATCTCTTGTTATCTTTATGAATTTCTTTCTCTTTTTCGCAGAGGCAAAATATGTTGATACGCTAACCAACAAGACCAAAATAACCCGGAATTAATAAAAAAACGGTGACAACCAAAGTGGTAGTTGCGATGGAGTAAATGAAGGTCAACAAAATAGCCTCATCTGGCTTTCTCTATAACTAATGATCATGATTTTATGATAATAAATCCATTGATTGGCTGAGTACATGCACCACCAATTTTGTGACCGGGAACATAGCTCAATTGAAGATTTCTACAACGCACATGATTTAGTTTTTTGATATGAAATTGATGATCAATTATACTTGAATTTGTAAGAAATATATACAACTCCCAGCCTACTTTCACTTTGTTTTTGATGCATCAGTCAAGGGCTCAAGGCCAGAGCAACATTAATCAATGACCATTCTCTTGGTCGAGTGATTCCCAGATCAACTCTGCATAAGTTTTTCATAATATCATATGCATGATTGAAGATCCTGGTTATAATATATATATATATATTAAAAAAAATTATCAGAAAATAAACAAGCTCTCTCTCTCTCTCTCAGGTTCTTCGCCCCTACTGACTGACTACTCAATGGACAACCCATAGATGGATGGACTTGTCGTTTTGCAAGGATTGAGTGCTTTCTTCTGTTTGGACAAACAATGACTGTCCTATTGGGAATATATTGGCTTGGCGTTTTGCTCCATATTAAGCTTATGAGAGAAAGCTGGGGACTGTAGCTCCTCTGTAGGACGAGTTACCCCACGAATCTCTTTTTTTTTCCTTTTTGTTGATGCTCAAGTTTTAATCTCGATCTCTTTTAAATTATTTTTCTAGCTTCCTTCTTGTTAATTAATTCTTCGTCCCCGACGTCAGTGGACATGTACACTGTACAAGCCCCTTTAACTAATTTCTTTCGCGCGATTGGACTAAAATTGCCATAATTAATGGAAGGGATTAACTGCTGTTTGGAATTGGAGGCCAGGGGGTCCTAGCTAGCCTCTAGCCCTCTACGTTGCTCATCGCGTTGCCCTTCCTTCCCCTACCAACTTTAAAGAAGAATTATTAATTAATTAGTACTCTTTCCGATTTGAAGGGGGTCCTCTACATGCATGCATCTTGAAGCTTCTGAATGACTTTTATTTTATTTTATTTACTTTTATGAATAATCAAATCCAAATTAATGTCACCCTACTCTACTCCTACAAGCTAAGGTGAATCGATATGATCATGTCATAACGACTAGAATTCGACTCAGAATTAATTAGGTTTGTTTGAGTGGTCTGCATTGGTTAGATTAACTGAGCAGCTGGATGCCTTAGAGAGTTTGGGGGAGCCAGTTTGGTTCATGTTGCAGCTCTGACGTTTTACTCCCAATATGTAATGTACCGTTGCTTATATCTGAAGTATGTTGGTGGGCTGGGTTATAATTGTTAGAACCCCATACAGTATATGCAGTCTCTAGCTAGCTAGGGTGCAACTGACTTGAACGCTGTCTTTGATTAGTAATTGCCAGATTTTCGACGAAAAAAGAATAAGATTAGTTTCGAGTATTTCTTTCTGTTCACTCTGACCGATCCTAGTCGTTGCGAGAACTATTGTTACCCTTACTGTTTCATGTGTTACCTACACGAAAGGAAAACGATGGTAGTCAAAGATAATTAAATTCCTCGTTACTGTTATTGATGAGCTGGTTATATGACCTATTGCATGATGAGCTGGTTGGATGAACTATTGCATGCGTCTGTCATATATACCAAACTAGACTTAAATGTTATTACCATAAGAATGCTTCTACCTGATATTGCAAAAGCTGCCTTCTTAACACATGAATTAGGGCACTATAAATTTCCAGTGACTATTTAAGGCAATTTGTATTGGTATTCTTTGATGACATCGATCTTGGTTAATTTACAGTTCAAATATGGTTTTGCTGTAGATCCCTAAGAGGATTGAATGCATTAATTCAACAGTGGCCTATTTCCAAAAATATCAAAAGGTCGAGGATGGGATTTCTTCTTATTGGGGTGGTTAATTACAAAGCCCTCCTCTCAAGCTTTTGAAGAATGATGGGTTCAAATGGTCTGAAGAGGCAACCAGGGCTTTTGAAGCTTTAAAGACAACTATCATAGACAACTGGCATGGCTTTACCAAATTGTCTAGCTATGATCTCTCTTTTTTTTTTTGGGAGCTAGTGATTGTGAGATTTCATAGACAAGCTCACACAAGCTAGGTCAGTTTCCTTAATTATAAGTCTTTATACTATATTATGATAAACATAGAATTAATGTTTGTTCCTGATGTCAATGACCTATGTATATTTCACCACCATTTTCAACCATTCACACCAGGCGCAAAAGTGCAGTCTTATTTGCCAAGAACCATAGCATCAAGTGGACAACCAACGTACTTAAAGATATATAGGAATTGATGTGTTGCTGTCCCTTTGTTAACTAGACACAACCTTAATTAAGCTAGGATGAAAATCTATTATGACCAACATTACACACAAATTAAGGAGCTTTGATGGGTGTATTTGAAACTTCACCATTTATAGGCATGCAGCAGTCAATTGAGCAGATTTTATGGGTCATTCTAGGTGAATGAGAAGATTGATCGAGACAGTTTCTTATAAGTGACAGCCAGCTAGCTGCCAGCAAGTGTCAAAATTCATCCTGTTCTTCATGTGTCATTGCTTAAAAAGAAACTGGGGCAATTAGCACACCTCATGATTTACCACCTGTGAGATTGATCCTACCGATCCAAGATGGTATATAACTATATATGCAGAAAAAATATTGGCAAGAGGCTTGTTTAAGAAGAAACAGGCCAAATTATTAATTATATTTATTATTCTCTGGTATTTGGGGGTGATCGAAGCTCCATTTAGAAGAAGGAAGGGAGTTCGAATCATCGCTCAGGTGTGGGTAAATTGGTTTCCCATATATGCCTTGACTATAACTAGACCTCATCTGTAATGGTAATCAAATCTTGTAGAAATTGTGGGGCTCAATTCGAACCAGAAGCAACATTGCAAAATCGATCATATCTGGCAATTGGAATGTCAATTACGAGAGGTCATTATATATAATGATTTCCAACTCCTAAAAAAACGAGTCTCACTCAATGTCTTATCTTTCAGTCGTTAGCCAGTAACGGTAGTCCGGCAAAAGCCTCAAATCTTTGATGTTCTGAAGATGGTGGTGAAATATACATAGGGTGCATATATATGCAGATGAATTTAACTGTTCTCTTTTCCATTTGGTCATTAAGATCATAGACATATTCGTAAGAAAAGCAACCTAGCTTAACTGGTGGGAGATAGCTTTCTTTATACACACAGATCGATTAATATATGTGTCCTTGCCACTTTCTAAGAAGTGAGAAAGCATAGATATTACACATATTAGAGAACTTGTTCTCAGAACAAGTATCAAGCTAGCTAGCTAACTAATTGCACAGTAACAATATTTAACCATCCTCTAACTAGAGAGCTAGCTTAATAAACTGAGATAACAGATATATTACACTGTCTGTCTCTGAAGCTTGAGTTGAGAGTTTCAATTTCTTTGCACTTTGGTTTCTGCACTTGCTATAACCCTCCTGTTAGTAGCTCGGTGGTTATAGATTACAACCAACTGGGAAGTAAATTAATTAGATATCTAGAAGGATGGCGCCATATATCCATGTAGTCTGAGAAAGGAACCTGCAAGTATAAATGATTTTATACCTTGGTCGGAAAACAAAATAACGTCAAGGAACTGGAAAGGCACATATGTTGCTGGGCCATCATAGGACTCCAAATTAAATTGTTAAATTTCATAAGAGAGTGCCATATTCATCAAGTCACCTAAACCCTTCAATACTGCATCATTGGTAACCATGGTCGGTTTAGACAGACTCTAGTTACTCGTATGTATCCTATCCTACCTATAGTTTTGAAAAAAATAAGGGAAAAAATCACTTTTAGTCCTTGAACTATGATCTATTCGACACTTTCATCCCTGAAGTTTGAAATATATCACTTTAGTCCCTGAACTTTAACATTTTATATCACTTTCGTCCCTGCCGAGTGTTTTCATCGAATACACCTCCGATTCCGGCCAAATAGGAGGACAACACCTATTGGGCTTTGAAGCCCTCCTTGAGGCGAGTTCAACGCCACCAACCTCGCCTCAAACCGTCGCCGGACGTCGGAGAATTTTACGATTAAAATTCCGGCCACCATAGGCTTTCGGGCTAAATTCGACCAATTCTAGGCCGAATCGAGCTTAGCCCCAGTTATAAAAGTTACTCCTCTCATCCTTGCGAACATTTTGGCATAGGTTTTGCACCATTTTGTTCCAGTCAGGGACGAAAGTGATAGTTGGTGTTGAAGTTCAGGGACGAAAGTGATATATTTCAAACTTCATGGACGAAAGTGTCGAACGAGTTATAGTTCAGGGACTAAAGTTATAATTATCCCGAAAAATAATGATAAACATGGTATGGACTAAGTTATTAGTAACATTTTGTCATCTATACTGTTAAGGCTGCTGCTCAAAACTAATTCTTTATTGGTTTTGGATTATTTACTTTTCAAGGTTTTGGGAAAACTAGTTCTAATGTATCTACGACTCTTGGGGATTTTCCTTGAAGGTAAATGTTAGGATTACTATTATGATTCTAAATCCTATTATGAGTCTGACTATTTGTGAGCATATAAATAGGACCCTAGAGGCATAATTTTATGTGTGGATCAATCGAGAGTTTAGAGAGTTGTAAGTTTGGGAGATCGGGTGTATTCGGGTATTCTCTATTGAGAATTTGAGTTGTGAGGAGAGAGATTATTCTAGTGATCATCATCACCCGGGACGTAGGTCTATTTGGATTGAACCTCGTCAACAAGTTGTTGTGTTATTGCTTGCATATTTAGAGTTTGGTGCTTACTGTCTTTGTTAATATTCAGTCTTGGGCTAGAGAATTCAGAAGGTGAAGATACATTTTCACTATTGTATAAGCTCTGTGTTTTCTACATATCCTGACACGGAAATTGGCCACCCAATTATGCCAAATCTTCACATGGTAAAATGAATAAAGGTTTGGTGCAATTACCTAAATTAAGCGTAGTGCATTCATCTCATTTATTTTCTATGCTTAGTTTAAATTTATTAATTAGATTCATGTATGGTTTTAAGTTTGAATACATGCATGTATTGTCATTATTTATGGATGAATCTATTCATGGAGTTTGGTGCTTACTGTCTTTGTTAATATTCAGTCTTGGGCTAGAGAATTCAGAAGGTGAAGATACATTTTCACTATTGTATAAGCTCTGCGTTTTCTACATATCCCGACACGGAAATTGGCCACCCAATCATGCCAAATCTTCACATGGTAAAATGAATAAAGGTTTGGTGCAATCACCTAAATTAAGCGTAGTGCATTCATCTCATTTATTTTCTATGCTTAGTTTAAATTTATTAATTAGATTCATGTATGGTTTTAAGTTTGAATACATGCATGTATTGTCATTAATTATGGATGAATCTATTCATGGAGGGTTGTTCCATGACTATTATTTAAACTCATCTTCATGAATGAAAAGGCAATTAATATTTTAAGAAAATACTTATAAACTTGGTTTAGTGAAGAGAGTTTCTTCCTAAACTTAAATTCTTAGGTCTCGTTTGTTTTACGGATTTGAAGCTTGAGAACGGAAAAGTGTTACATTTCTCATGTTTGGTAAGTGCAAGGAAGGGAAAATAATTTCTCCTACAAGGGAAAATAGGTGGGAAATTGAATCCCTCCATATCCTCCTTAGAAATTAGTTTCACTTCTAATTTCTCAACATTAATTACACACATTCAACATTTAATTACACCATTTTTATGAATAAATTATTTCTATTGACAATTATAAATATCAATTTTAGCTCAACTAATATTTATTTTTTGATTACTTTCTCATTGTTACCAAATAGTATGTAGTGGAATCTTATAAGAATTTTAATTTTCTATGTCTATGGAAAGAGAAAGCAATTGATTTAATTTCATTTCCTTTCATTTTCGTGAACCAAACGAGGCCTTACACTGGATTCCTACAAGTGATGAGTTTTATCTCTAAGCTCTTCTTCTTGGTGAATTTCTTGAAGTGACGAGTTTGACTCTTATCTTTTTTGTGGATTCCTTGAAGTGGCGAGACTTTTTTATCGACTCTTATTTCTCCGGTTGCTCCCTTGAGTGGCGAGTTTTACCACCCCAAAACACCTCAATTTGAATTCCCCCTATATCATAATCTTAATGATAAAACTTTGTTTATTGGAAAAAAGAATTGTGGGAAGAGAAAACAATGTCCAACCGTAATGGACAAGAAGTTCATGCCATCCAAGTAATCTAAAAAACTACAAGCGACACAAACACTAGACTTCGTACAAAACGCCAAACCAAACAATACCGATCAAAGGGAACAAACAAAACAAAGCAACCTATAATCTTCAATTCTTCATGATTAAACAAGTAAATAAGGATAGGCATGCTTGCTGTGATCAGCAATTGGCATCCAAATTTTAAACCTGTAATATTGTTGCTATTACTTTTGATTAATCGAACTTATATAACTATACGTCATTCCTCTCTTTTTACCATCACCAATCCTTTCCTGACTAGAGTATTTCAGACCCTGTCTGTCTTTATTTCATAGGGCCATATATAATTAGATGCTACTCAAACTTAAAACCTTCTTTCTCCACAAAGGACACACCCTTTATAAATTATAACTATAAGTACCCGAGTAGGTGAGTACAGTACCTTCTTCACAGATTAACTCGCATGGCTCCACCTCCACATGCTCTTAAAGATTGACCCATTAACTCTAAGTGACGGAATATACACCTAAAGCACAGACTACTAAAATTGGATATTCTAAATCAAAGAGAGAAAACAAAAAGTGAGATTCATGCATTAGGCCTTCTGCGTAAGAAGTAAGAACTAAAAGTAAAACAAAATTGTATTAATTATACCGGTGTGTCTAACCTCCCATACCATGACTTTTTTTTTTAAATAATTCATTTTCAAACAATTTCCATTAAAAGTAAACGATAATTTTAAATCAATGCATTTTAATACAATCATTTTCAAAATAACAATTGCATTATTTAAAGACAATATTTTTGAAATGTCTAGTTTATACATTTTGAACCAATTACATTTCAAAAAGTAATTCAATTTAAAAAAAAAAACTGTATGGTATACGGACTGCATATTAAATTTCCCTAATTATACACCTCAAACAGTGAACCTAACAGCCAAAATTAAATGAAAACAGAAAAAAAATATCCAACACTATATATAAACAAAGAATTCAGGCGGAAAAAAGAAGAAGAATGAGAATGAGATCACAAGATGAGATTTCCACAATGGAGTCATGCTGTGAAATTAACAATTTGCAGACACACTGCCTTGGACCAAGCAATTTCCAGAATCGATCATCAGTGGCTCTAAATCTAATATTGCTTATGAAAAGTACCCCAAGTTGTTAATATAATTAAGGCATATGTAAACTACAGCCCAAATAGCATAAAACATCTCAAATGACTAGCCCAGAAGATGCCCTAAAACACAAGTACGTAAAACCAAATATACTCTAGAAGTCTAGAGGGTTCTTTTTTCTCTCTCTCTCTCTCTCTCTCTCTCTCTCTCTCTCTCTCTCTCTCTCTCTCTCTCTCTCTCTCTCTCTCTCTCTCTCTTCCCCTCTCTCTCTCTCTCTTTCTTTCTACAATTAATTGGCACAAAGAGTGCAAAGCTAGTTATTGTATAGTAACCAAATATATCTTCTGGATCTACTCACAAAGTCATAATAACCAAATATATCTTTTACAAAGTCATAATAACCAAATCCTCTCTGCTCACGAAGTCATAATAACCAAATCCTCTCTGCTCAAGAAGTCATAGTAACCAAATATATCTTCTGGATCTAGTGGTAAACGGAAGGAATGTAAGCTACCTTGACCTTAACAAATAAGTTGTCTTGCATGCGCAATCTGTTGTAATATATTTGGCAGCAGCAATTACCTCAATCTTCACTTGAGTGCTGTGCTGACTACAACCTTGGAAATAGCAAGTCCTCCCTGCAAATTACTTTATAGCCAGGGCCAACAGTGGTCATTCTTGCAGCAAATCCACCCTAGTTCGAAAGCAGTAGTAGAAGAAGAAGTGACTCCAGTGGCGGCTTTGGTTTTCTTCAGACTCCCAGCCCCGATCACACTTCCAATTTACTGAGATGATTACCTGAGTGCAAACTTTGTGAGTCAGTCAATGATAACTCATAAAACAGTCTTCCCACGAGCATTAGGTAACCCTTCTATAAAGTCCATTGAAATGTCAGTCCAGCCTCCTTCAGGGATTGAGAGATCGAGGTTGAAGTAGACCAGGGGATGAAATAGATTCATAGTGATTTCTCTGACACACATCACATTCTGCTACAAACTTTTTTACAGCTCCCTTCATTTCAGGCCACATAAAACTAAATGCAACTCTTTTGTAAGTTCTCAGGTAACCTGAATGTCCACCACTTACCCCAGCATGAAATTCTCGTAATATTATGTTCCTCCAGCCTTTGACATCTGGTACAATGATCATTCCCCCTGTAATTAAGCACTTCATCTGTGATAGAATACCTTCCTTGTTGGTGCATGTGCCCTTCTTTACATTCTCCATGAGAATCTTCATTTCTTGATCTTGCAAACAATCTTGTTGCAAAAAATTGTGGACGATTGACTTAAACTCAGCTGGCCTAGACAAGGCACTAGGTACTGTGTTGTGTTACTCACCCCAGCTCTACAATGCACTGAATAATCATATCCAATCAACTTAACCAACCATTTTTTCTGGGATCGGGACATCGGGTTGTGGTTCTCTGATTCAGAAAATGCTTAATAGTTCCGTGATCAGTTACTATCCTAAAATGGTGTCCTAGAAAATCCATTGCTGTACTACATAGACAACAGCAATCATCTCCTTGTCATATACTGAGAGAGCCATGTGTCTGTGTGCTAAGCTCTTACTGAGAAAGACAACTGGTGTCCTTCCTGTGAGAGCAATGCCCCAATACCTACACCAGAAAAGTGAATTTTTTATTGAAATCTGGTAGAGCTCCTTGAATTTCTTGTAAGTTCTCTGATGTAGGTATTGGAGCATTGCTTGAGAGCATAAATTCCTGGTGTAGAGCTTTATTGTCGTTAAGGAATACCTACGACAATAAATATGTTCCTTGAGAGCACAAATTCCTTTTCAGCTTTAGTGTTCCATTTGAAACTGTCTTGCGTCCCCCAATTTGTTAAAGGTTTAACAATCACTTTGAAAATTTCTAGCAAACTTCTTAAAAACCCTTTTCCACACAGCTAATGCAACCGGACATTGTAAAAGCAAATGTTCAGACACTCAGAACCATCAATCTGTGTATATTACACAATAATGAGGGGAAAGACGAACAACAGGTCTATACCTCTTAATTAATCATATATGTGAGAAGTATTGACCTTTCTATGTGAGGTAATTCAAGCTAAAACCCTTATTGGCTATCCTGCCTTTTCATTTGCAGGATCTTCAGCTTTCCGTATTCCACAAGGAACGAATTGATCGAGAAATGAAAGTGTCGACCATCAAATGCCTGGAGAATGATTAAAAAGAAAACTTCTTCCCTGATGATTCCAAGAGCCACTTTCTCTTGTCTAGTCTAGATAATACCATAACGACACCCACTGACCTAGATAATAAAGACAAAAGCTCTCCAACTTCAGGGTCACTCAAGTTCCTTCTAAACCCAAAGTCACAACTCAATGGAAGAACTAAGAACAGAGTAATTAGTACATGTTAAAAACCAAATAATGAATAAAACAAAGCACTAATGAACATACTTTAGAGATAGAAAATATAACAATCAAGTCTCTCTCTTATCACCCCACACTTGTAATTTCCTAGCACTCTGAAAAAACAGTCTCTAAAATTTTCAAGTAAAAGGACAACTCCACAAAGCATGTAGGAGATCAGCTCCAAAGATTACCTCTGGAGATCCAATCCTTACACTATGAAAAGCTTAATTACCACTATACCATAGTATACAAGAGATATAACTGAGAACCACTAACTCTTAATTGGTTCCGAGAAATGCTAGAGTCAGAAGAAATGCTATTAACATGAGAAATGCTACTAACAAATCCAACCAAAAAAAAACAAAAACAAAGGTTCTCTCCAAGTAGTACGTGATTCCATCACTCATAAAAGATGCTATCCAAATTCTTTCAGCAAATTAAAGCTCCATAATGTGTGAAGGATAGTCTCTTCATCTCATTAGAATTTGAAGCACTTGGTTAAGGGAACTATATATATGTCGATAGCCAAGACCCAAGAGCAACCACATTGTAAACTCCTTTAAAAGCTCGATCATCTCGATAAAAACATTCTACTTTAATTTGGAGGGAGGCGGTTCAAATGCCCATACACTCTGAAACAACTGAGCCATAGAGTTGGAGACCAAAATATCCTACATGCATATATACCACTTTCTTTGTCTTGCATAGCAACCCAATAGCAGGATTTAACAATGTACGTACGTACCAGTCTTTATTCTCAAAATGCCAAACCATTCGATCAGCAGTATCTCCATTGCCACGAAGCGTGATGGCAAGTATGGTGTTTGCTATGCGCCATGAAGGAAACATGAATCAAGTCAACGACCACATGATTTTGCATGCACCAACCTGACCAAATTGATGGAGGAAATAGTGATTCGCCAAAACATGTTCCAAGCAAGCTTCAAGAGAATCAGGGGGCCTACACGACTATTCCAGTAAAATAAGATAACAATCATCCGCTCTTCCAAAATAAAACCAGATCACCACTTGATTTCTTTTACCAAACGCGAAGCAACCATCATAGGGTCCTTGACTATAAGGTCCAAATTTGGACAAATATTTATCATCAAGGACAAGGCAAAAATACGGTGCCCATCCGGTCAATTAATTGACCAATTTACGCTTCCGTCCGATACATTTTATAAAAATTATGAAACTGTCATTGCCAAATTTTGTTGATCTCAATAAAAATATTTAAGGAATTGATATTTTCCATGGTATGAGGGAAAGAATAAAAAAACATCACATTTGTGTATTTTATTGAGGTCAATGAAAGTTTAACTTTGGAAGTTTCAATTTTCGAGAATCACTCTCTCTCTCTCTCTCTTCCTGTCACCGTAGCAGTCGGCTTTGCCGACCGATTTCTCCTCAATCCGGCCACCTCATGGCTTGAAACTTGTCCCAAAATCTTCATCTTTTCAAACCCTTCAATCTTATAGTAATTCCTTGCATCGATTTTTAGTGTATGAAGAGAAATCTATGAGAGAAAAAGCCTGTTTTTGCGTGGAACTATTCTTTCTTGCCGACGGCGTTTCTGGCTGAGTTAGGGGGAAACCCTTACTGGGTTTTGTAGCCCTTTTCACCACGAACCCAACACCACCAATCTCACCTCACGGCTTCGCCGGACGGTGACGGATCGAGCAGTCAAAGTTCGTGACCACCGTTATTTTTTATGTATCACTGCAGTTCCACGATCTCAAAGCCCAGACGCCAAGGGCAAAAATGTCATAAAAAATTACCATTCAATATTTGTGTCCTTAATGGGAGTAAGACATGACCAAACCAGGCTTGTTGGGAAAAATTAAAAATCTCCAAAGTTAATGAGAAATACAAGGTAAAAATTAGGACCTATTGGATATTTCCTATATAAATAGAATTTTTCTTCATTACATAAGACTATGTACTTTTAATGTACATAGTTCTAATGTCAGCCGTCAAATCTGTTTAAACAATCTGATATGACGGTTTGCATTAGAACTATGTACTTTAAAAGTACATAATCATATGTAATGGAGAAAGCCATCATATATATAACCAAACTGAATCTAGTCAAATGTGAAATTAACCAAACCCTCGATGTTGAATCTGTATATATACCCAAACATCAAATGAGTGCCAAGGCACCCTTCGAACCACACTGAGGCCATCATATGCTTGAAAACTAACATTGCGTTATCAAACAACCAGGGCCTCACGATGGATATATAATATGTTGGCAATAATTATGCTTAGCGAACTTGAAGACAAAACGATCGGAGTCGTGATCAAGAATCATATGGCAATCTTCAATTTCCCAACAGAGGAGATCATTTGCATACATAAGTCATCATTTGTTTTTTGTTTTGTTTTTGATAAAATTTTGAAAAATTTAGCCAATTCAATATAAAAGAAAAAGAGAAATGAGAGAGGGGAAGATAAACCAAAACCTCTCAAACAAGAACACTATCGATACAAGAAATTAAAAAAATAAACTACCGATCAACAAAATTGAAAGTTGGGAAGCCTCATAACATTTTTATGAAAGTAAGATGAAAACACCATTATTAGAGAGCAAGGGAAGCAGCCAAACCAGCGGACATCTCTGCTAATATTTTAGGAAAATGAGATGCTAACGATGCAAGAGAAACCAAAACCCTATCTAGCTAGGAAAGTGAGACACATACATGTTTACTATGTTGTTGTCTATTCTGGTATCGATTATTATTGAACCAAAGGATGAGTCATACAACATCTATATATATATGTCTTCTCTGTTAAGGAGCTCCTTACTTTTTTAAGTAAAGGAGTTTTGATCTCAGCTGTCAGAGCAAATTATTTAAAACATATCTGACAGTTAAGTCTCACGTCTGTTTTGATCTTACGGCTGAGATCAAAACTCTTTAACTTCAAAAAGTAAGGATTTCCTTATTTGAGAATCATTATATATATTCCCTAATAAAATAATTAAACATATATATGCATGGATGTACGCCCTAATAGCTTAGCTAGTTAAAGGAATCTCAAGGGATTTCAATTGTGATGACTGATGACAGTACCATATTATATATAACGTATAGATGACACCATTATTGGAGAGCAAGGGAAGAAGCCAAACCAGCGGACATCTCTTCTAACATTTTAGAAAAATGTGAACATTCTTATCTCGGTGTGCAAGTTAATTAATGATTAAAATCAACTATATCATTGTGACAATAATAATTTTTTTAAAATTAGAAATTATTTAGTCATTTGATTACCACGTTTATCGTTTCAGTTTTATCTGACGGATTATATTTGTCTGTCAACTATACAACAAATAGATGACCAAATAATCTCCAATTCGGCTGATTTTTTGCAAGGATAATTCTTAAAAATAAATCTAAACAATGAGCGGGTCCGATAATTAAGTTATATTATCAATTAATCGAGATGAGAATATTCAAATTTTAACACAATGTAAACATATGTGATCAAATGAGACTATATATATAAAATATACATGTTGCATGAGACAAATTAAGATTGAAGATTCGAGTAAGCTAACTAGATGTATAAGATTGAAGATTCTCTACAAAATAATTGCTACATCCTCACCGCACTAAAATATTATTGTGAAGCGTATAATTTCTGTTTCAATTGTGTCCTTATAGAATTCTAACGTACGATTATTAAGTTTATCAATTTAGTATATTAGTAATTACATTATTTACTTCTTACTTTTTTTTTTTAGGAAATTGTTTGAGCCCAAATGTTGACATATGTGCTCCAACTGAGAACCCATAGAAAGATTCTGCTTCCTAACGTATAAGATTTCACTTGTCAACTTGGCAACACGCTCATCAGTTTGCTTGGTAGCATCAGAGTGTTTTGCCAACTTCTCAAAAATTACTTTTGTTTACTTCTGCTGTGTCTCAGGAGTAAACTCCTTGAGACGCTGAAGGGCAGCAGAAGCAGCTCAGAGCTCTTCTGGATAGCTTGATGAAACTCTTGTCTCTGCGCCTGCATGGCTACTTCAAAGTACTGAATGGCCTCGTCGAGCCTCTTGTTCGTGTCAGAAGAATCCGAAGGAGGTGGCACAGGAACGTCCTGATTCCTAGGCATGGCGATTGCTAGTGATGGATGTAGACCGTAGTTTCTTCGAACTTCTTCGGATGACAAACCGCGGCAATCCGAAGAATTGTGAAGCTCGTATTCAGCAGGACTATGCTTGATACAATGAACGTAAACCCTAGCGTAAGGATTCTTGTCCGTCTTCCCAATATTGGCTCACAAGGAAACGCTTTCGACAAGTCCTACCGAGCGTGCCAAAATGTTCGCGCTGGAAACCGCTGCGGAGAGTCGAACAGTCTCTTTTTGATGTGCGGGCGTGCCAGTACCACGAGGTACGATGATGTAATCGATGCACTCCTGATCTTGCTTCTTGATCTAGCGAGTGTGAACGGAGAGAGAACCAACTCCGTCAAGGTCCTTGTGTGAAAAGGCCTAGATGGGATCTAGGTCTTCAAAAGTGTTTCTTGTGAACTAAGCAATCGATACTTCCTTGAGATGAGAAAGCAGAGCAACAAAAATTGGAAAGCTGAAGAACTACGATGTGATCTTAGCAAGGTTGCAAGAACGCAAAGGTGCTCTTGAGAGGCTTAGGTTGTAAGTTTGCTCGAGGAGGCTTTGAGTTTGCAAGTTTGCTTGTAGAGGTTGAGAACCTTTTTCCAATTGTAAATTCTTCTATTTATATTGTTAGGGTTCGCGGTTCTCTTGTCACTTTAGGACTATAGATTTATTTCCTTTGAATGATCCGATAATATCAATGAAACCCCTAACTCGACTAGGTTTCCTTGAAACGTAAGGGATAAAAATATGTTAAGATAGAAAGGTCGCAGTTCCCGGCCCATGGGCTGCATCAGACATAACTAAAACAACCAAATTTACATTTGGGCTCAAACAGAAATATCAAATATCATTTATATCAGAAAGTCAGAACGACACATACATTAATTTTCTAGGCCTTGCACCCGGGACCTGACAGCCAAGGACCTAGCAAATTAATAAGTACAATTCATTGAAAACCTGGTAGCTCGTTTATTAAAACGAGCCTACTAAGATGAAATACATCAGGAAAAAAAACCTAACTAAAGAGAAATCAACCGCCTGAGCACGTAATTGTGGTACAGTGAAAAACTCGTAGATCAATGTTCCAGCGACATACGTCATCAGAGTAGGCAAAATAAGCAACTCATAGATCAAGGCCAAAACAGTAGAGTAAACCAGCTAGCCCATAATAGACCTAGGGTTAGGCTCAAAAAACCACACCCCCAAGCCCAATATAAACCAACCCATCCCAATAATTCAATCTTGATCAGGCAACTGCGTCGGCAATGCTAATCAGAAAAATCTGGCTGCCTTCTTCTCCAGCAAGCCATAGAAACTAACCAAAGAAGCAAACCAAGGAGCAGAGAGAACAATCCCGCAGCACCTCGATCTTCCTCACTCTCGCACCACATAGATCGAACAAAGATCCAACCAATAAGGGAACCGCCCACCTCAGATCGCCGCTCTAGCCAAAGAACACATGTCTGATCCAAGCGAATCCACCCACTGCCGAATCCCTCTGCTGGTGATGAAATGACCCAACCCCAAAGGAGGAGAAAGCAATAGAAAGTAACCCAAAGGAGATGTCGAGGCTCCTCCTTTGCTAGATCCGAAGGGAGGAGACGACACAAGGCTGCCCCCACCATCGGCTAGTACGAAACCGTAGGTTTCATTGGAGGACCAGAGATAAATAATTATACGTACATACGATCTAATTCATCTAATCATCGTGAAATTATTTACTTCTTCCTTCGTACTTCAAGTTCAAGTATATTAGTGTCTTCATCCCTTAGCATGGAAATGAATAATATTTACTCTCCTACTATAGTCTTTACTAACGGGTATTAAAAAACTATATTTATGGTTGACAATATGTATTCTCTTAATATATTGTATAGATAATACATTTCTTTTTGTAAAACAATGGAGTCTCGGCCAATTCAATTTTGAGGATTCAAATTTGGCGAATAAAGTGATTATCCTCTCCACAGTCTACACACATCGATTACAATATGTTTAGTCACAATCCCAATTAGTTTTGTCTCAATGTATCTACATGAAAAGGTTCGAACGAGATCAAAGAGGAATGTATACTCAATCTTGTTGTTGCTTTTCAAATAAACCCAATTAAATTGAAAAGGTAAGCTAATAGTATAGAATACTATTAGCCAAAAAAGAAGAAGAGGATATTTAAAGTCGTTGCTTTCAAATAAACCCCGTTATATACATGGAGCTAAATAAAGCTCACCTACGTAAATCTCATCTTCTAGGACATATATGTGAGAAGTAAATAAGTAATATTTGTCCAAAATTAATAAATAAGTAAAACTCTGAGTGATATAAAATATAGGGAAGTGATTTTGACACTCCACTTTACTACTTACATAATAGTTACACTCCACTTTTAATTACATAAAATTGAGTACACTTGGTAAAATATATGACAAAGTAGAGTGCCAAAATCATCTCTCAAAATATAATGATCCACATAAAGAGAAGAGAAGAGAAGTGGCATGGGGAAAAGAAAACAAGCTGTGGTGTGTTATGGAACACCAGAGATTTCTTATCTATTAAAATCAGTTCCCAAAATGTGTATATATATATATATATGCTTATAAAAACAAATGGCTATGCATCCATCGTGCGTATCAGATAAGTTGAATCAACTCCGCCTGAGAGATTGGGCTGACGGTGTGCTTATATTATGTGGAGATAACGCGATTTTTTTTTTATGTTAAAAATATTTCTTATATTTTCAGATCTTTTATTGTGGATAAGTAAATTACACAACGAAAATTGACAACCTATGACAAATCGGCCAAATCAACTTCTATTTTATTTTATTCTATTTTTCTTGGTACAATGGAAGCTAAAGAGCCCAGAAAAGAAACAAAAAAAAAAACCTAGCTATCACCAAATCTACTTTTGTGATTGCATAAGGTTCAATAACATGATATACTTTAAATAAATCCAAATTTGATGAATTGACGGGAAAGTGCCTCTTGAGACAGTCCTAAGGGCATCGGAAAAAAAAAAAGACAATCCTAAGGGCAACATATAACTTAGTTTTGCCCTTTTGCTTTCTTGGTTGCAATATCTCATTTATTTCATTCAATTTCATCAATTCCTGTTCACTCAATTTTAGCCTCCTCTAAGTCCATTTCATTTAATATGAATGAACAAGAGCAAATAAGTTTTAGTTAATGTAACCACAAGTGATGGTCGAATTGGCAAGAGCGTTTATGTGTGAGTTCCCCAACCCGCATTTGAAACACACTGATTGTACTTAATTTATGGTCAGGGAAGGAAGCGTTCTGACATGACCTCCGACTGCGAATTAGTCTTTAGTTGACAATTTTGTAATAATAAAAAAAATTTAACTAGTTTAGCAAACATACCAATTTGTTGCTCCGAAAATTCCACCAATTTTATATATTTCAAAAAGCTTGGAAACATATATTTCTCGAACTGTCACAATTAATGAAGAAACTAATAGGTTGGTTGTCTAACAATCATATAGCATCACTCACATAATTTATGCAATTATGCATACTAATTTTGTCCACAACTTAAACATAATTTATACGGCACCTCAGTTGCCACAATTGCATCACCAGTTTGGTCATCCCAAACCAACAACCGAACCTTACCGACACCATAGCACCAAAAAATGCTAGTGCAGTGTAGGGTTCTTCAGTGCCATTGGGAGTTTTACACGGACACAACATAATTTGAATATATTGTTATTATGGATCCTTTTAACACAAACAAATCTATTTCTTTTATCTTGCAAAGAGTTGGAAGATACTTTTTTTTTAAATGATATGGAATAAATATTAAAGAAAAAAGAAAGAAATATGCTCTCTCTCGCTCTCGTACTTAGAGCATCTTTAGCAATGCTAGTTATTTTTAACTAAATTTTAGCTAAAATAACTAAAAAGTTATTTTGGCTAGCTCTCTCTCTCTCTTTTAGTTAGAGCATCTTTAGCAATGCTGGCTATGTTTAACTAAGTTTTAGCTAAAATAGCTTTTTGCCAGTTTGAGAATACGTCTGCATCAATGCTCTCTAATTTAGCTAGTATTGAATTTAAATTATTATTTTAATGAATAAAAAATCGTTTAAGTAGATTTAATAATTATATAAAACAACTAAAAAAGAATGTTTTAAATGATCAAAAATAATAGAATGCCTCATTTGGCTCTCTATATTTAGGAACCATATAGCTAAAAGCTAAGATAGAGAGTCATTTAGACCATCTTCCATGGTAAGCCAAATTCCCCTCTAAGTATAGCTTACCAACTTGGCATATTTCAAGAATATGCTAATCAATAGCAAAACAACTCCCACCATAAGCCATCCAAGTAAGCCAAATTCTAAACTTTATTAAACTTTATATACTAATTCTATTAAACTACACTAATTCTTACTTTTATCACTTCAAATTTCAATTTTACATAATTATATTTTAAAATTATTTCAACCAAATATATTCAATATTATGCTCAAATGAAAAATCTCGTTGAGATATTCGTAATGATATAATTTTTATTATTAACAAATTTGTAAATATAAACTTTGAGGAGAAAAAAGAAGGCAAAAATGAAATATATTAAAAAAAGGAACAATTTAGCTTATGGAAGTTGTAAGCCAAATATAGCTTACCAAATTCTTGTAGGCTAAATTTTTGTTGTGGATTCCATACATTTGGCTTATGGTGGGAGTACTTCATACCCTAAATTTGGGTATTTGGCTTACCATGGAAGATGGTCTTAGGAGGTTGCAGTTGCTAAAATAGCTGAAAAGCTAAACATGCTCTCTAAAATAACTAAAAATTTAAGATAAAGAGTCTGTTAAAGATGCTCTTAGTCAATGATATGATAGTTCCATAAGAGCATACTTTCACCAACAGAAAAATTGTTCCATCAGTATACAGTACATATAATACTAGCAATAAAAACAAAGTGGGAATATAATTCTCCATTTTAATTAAGCTTTATGTCTACTTTGGCGAAAGAAAAGCTTGCCAGAAGTGAAGACTTCGCACAAAACAAATTTATTCTATTTTTTGCTGAGATCCGAGTAATCCCAATCATTTCTTTAGAGTCCAAACAAAAATTCATTAATTCCTTGTTCGCATATACTTCTTTTCATGGCATATTCCTTGTCAACTACTTATTACTGTTTTTTTTTAATCTCTTTATTAAGATCATTATTTTTTCTAACAATAGTATAAACACATGCAATTCGATCCCTACTTTCAGGAAGAAAAAAAAAACACAATTCCCTACCACTATAAACTGTCACAGATAAACTTGATACCATAGGGGAATTTCACCCCTTTTGAGGAATATGCTAATTTGACAGTCCATTTTTCATTAAAAAGAACAATGTAAATAGGGTGATACCTTTCATACACAGTACACCATTCATAGTTCATACAAAGTTTAGCCGAATTTTTTATATATATTTTAACATTAGTTAAAAGATAAATAGAAAATGAGTAAAATCCTCAAATGATATCTGAACTATCATGAAATACACTTTTTAATACCCAAAACTATTTAGGTTGTTTGGTGGTAACTGAACTATTGCGCCGTTACCTATTTTAGTACCTCCTTCAATTTCTTTGTTAAAAACAGGAAAAAATAAGTCAACCAAAATAAAAATAATTTCTTTCTTCTCAATTATTTTATTCTTCTATAATTAATATTATTTTAATTTCATAAAATTGTAAAGTTTTATTCTTCTCCATCACACTAAAAATTACTCTAAATTTTCTTTTGAGATGGAATTACACTAAATGAAATTACATTTTTTTTTATTTTACACTGTATTTACAATTTTTTTAGAATTCTTTTAAAAAAGATTAAAAAAAACTTAGAAAAGTTAGCAAAAAAACTAAGAATGAACGATTTGACCAAAATGTCCATGACAAATTGACAATAAGAACCATATATGCGCCACGTAAGCAATTTTAACAGAAAATTGTACGAATGTACCAAAATGGGTAACGACGTTATAGTTCAGGTACTACTAGACTTCATAAATATTTGTTGGTACCAAAAATTGCATTTCGTGATACTTCAGATATTATTTGAAGATTTTACTAATTAGAAAATTTATCACCAACAGTATCACTAAAACATAATTTTATGACAATTTGTCCAAAAAGGTACCTAGGCCCACCACGTCACAAAAACACATTTTCACTATATTTTTCTCAAAAATCACCATTAGGACACCGGATCCACCACGTCACATCGTATTACCAAAACATATTTTTACTCCATTTTGTCTAAAAATCACCCTCGGGAGCCTGGGGCTGCCACGTCACATTGTATCACCATAACACATTTTCACTCAATTTTGGAAAAAAAAATTACCATCAGGATCCCAGACCCACCACATTATATTATATCACCAAAAAATATTTTTACGGCAAATATATTTTTTTTTTCAAAAATCACCATCGGGAGCTTGGACTAGCTACGTCACACTATATCACCACATGTATCACTGAGACACATTTCACTCTATTTTTCCCAAAAATCAGCCTCGAGATCCCAGACCTGTCACGTCACATCGTATCACAATTTGTATCACTATATCACCAAAACATACCAAACTACATTTTGGCTCGCTACGTCACACCGTATCGCCACATGTGTCATTGTATCACCAAAACACATTTTCACTTTATTTAGCCCAAAAATTACCCTCGGGATCTTGGACCCGCTACGTCACACTGTATCAATGTATCATTGATGTATCATATAGTTCTACATAAGCACAAACGCCTATACGAGTGTCAAAGAATGTTGATGTATAGATTAAGGACCGAGGGTTGTTGTACCCAAGGGATTGGAAGGCCCTAAAACCACCTTGGTAATGTGTGTGGTAACCAAACAATTATAGCACTAAAATGGTGAGATAAGAGATGAACTATGTACTAGTGAAGTGAAGTATGTGCACATGGTTGTAGTGTTCATATTTTCGGTGTTTTCAAAGAGAACATGCAAACAAAGTAAATAAGCAACACTTGTAAATTTGATAAACAAACAAAGTGATTGAGCTTACAAACTCAATTTCAATTCATAGTGTACATTTCAAATTACAAGAATTTAAAGCAAATAAACTAAAAGGTAAAAGAGTTAGAGAATGCTCAATGATGACTTCAAGACTTCTCCTCCTCTTTTATGAACTCCCCCTTGCTCCAAGCCTTAATCCTGGCAATCTTTGATGTTGTTGTTGGGGCTGTTTTGGTGAGGTAGATGGTGAGCACGAATTTTTTGGTGAGAATGGAAGACAGAAAAGAGTGATGAAGGAAGAACAAGAAAGAAAGAAGGGTGGAAGAAGGTGACCAGATTTGGTAGAGAATGTGGCCGGAATTTGGAAGAGGAAGAAGAGAAAAGAATAAGAAAGAGAGGAGAGGAAAAAGGAGATGAGTTTTAGAAAAATGGGGGCTCTTCCTAGAATGGGAAGTGTTAAACATTTATATGATGCTAATTGAAGGGTTTTGATTGAAGGGAAGTGATCATAGGGTCCATAAATAAGATGCTACACATTTGGATGGAAGACTAAGAGACAAATGTTGTGTAGGGACAATTAAGAGCAGATTTAGGGATCATATTTGGGGGTGGGAAGGCTAAGAGACAAATGATGTTTTGAGCATTAAATGCTTTGTCTCTAATAATTTCTTCATTTTTCTTCCTCTTTCTGATTCTTCATGCTATTCTTGAACATCATCTTAGGAATGATGACTTGTGTGATCTTGGTATCCTAAAGTCACGGTTGATTTTCCATCATTTTCTCAAAAATACGCCAAATGTTGTCAAAATGTACCTTTTTGTGCCAAATTATCTCAACTCACGTAAACGACCTAACAAAATGAAAAAAAATACATTAAATGTGATAAACGGCTTTCATAGTAGCTTAATTCTCGTAATTAGAAGTATTATTTATACATAAAATACGTATAAATCAAAGAGGTAATTGCCTAGGAAAATAAGAAAATAGAAATGGAAAATAGAAATCAAATAGGAAAGAGACAATAGAGTGATTTGGTGACGAAAAATGTCTTTTTTGAATATTCCCAGATGATTTGAAAGCTTCTATGTGGAGTTACCATCTTGACATTTTGTGCTTGACTTTAGAGTTTACTTCCCGGGTAAAAACATTGACCTTTTGGTTTCTTGGTCAAATCTTGGGCTAATCTTCATGCTCTACTTCCAATACTTTACTCTCAACATTTTGACATCATAAAGTTATGGTTATGAGTTAAATTTTTGGTAAACTGGTTGTCTTTCTGGTCAACTGGTTGGCTTTCGTCATTTTCTCGAAAATGCTCTAAAAGCTCCAAAATTGCATCATTTTGTAGCAAATAAGCATCCTTTGCATAAATGGACTACAAAACACAAAAACGTGGATTAGAGACACTAAATAGCTTAGTAAGAAGCCTAATTCGAGTGATTTGAGGAATACTTTGTCATAAAATATAAACAAATCACTCAATACTATTAGGATAAATGACAACCACCAGATCGATCATGAGATGGTAAAATCTTTATTTTGATGGATTATTTCGTTTAAATAAGTCTCTAGCCTCAGGTTTAGTTATGAGGGGTAGATGTGGTAATCATCTCTTAGCCACTGCAAAGAATATTGACAAATCTATTTTCATTATAAGAGGAATTTCATATTTGGTTTACTTGTCATTACTAAAAAATAAAGACATTTTCAAATCTTACAATCTCGTAATAATTTTTTCTCCCCAAACAGATGTACGATAGTAAAATAATGAAACTCAATGCCATTAGAGCCCGCTTCACTAGCTAAGAGATGAGCCACCATATTGGTTATTGGTTGTGTATCTTGGTTGCATCCGTCCACCGGTCCACGTTATATATGTCTAAAATCCTTAAAATCCACATTTTCTGGGTAAAAAAAATTCAAAATTATTATTGTCCAAAAAGAAAATCCACATTATTGTTTTCTAAATGTTGTTTTTTCCCCTAACTGTTTGATTACATGTATTTTGTTGTCATGTAATTTTACTAAATTTTAGCTCTTCATGTCCTACCTGTACATTCATTTCCTCTCTCTATAAATTCAAGTCCCACACAGAAAAAGAGTCCTGCTGTACAACACACACTCACTACTCTCTAGTCTCTTCTCACTGCCTTACCCTTCCGTGATCTAACCCTCAAAATCCTCTGCGATCCTTGTAGTTTCTCGTGCACGGGTCATAAGCAACCCGTTTCTCTTCATCTGGGTCTCACGGGATTCGCTTTGGTTCGTCCCCACTCTTCCTTTTCCTTTTTCTTTTTCCCCATTATTTATATCAATCTTTTTTGTTGATAGAGTTTGTGTTCTGCTTCAATTCGGTTTATACTTTTACCGTTCCTCTCAAAACTCTACTCTATTTTCCGCTCGGATTTGGTGGTTTTGATCGAATAAATAGCATGCATATCGTCTCTGTTGGTTAAAAAGGCCAAAATACAGAGCAACCGAGAAAACCCAGAAGCAGAGAGAGAGGTAGACAGAGATGGCAGCGAGGAACTTGGAGAAGATGGCTTCAATTGACGCGCAGCTGAGGCTGTTGGCACCAGGGAAGGTGTCTGAGGATGACAAACTGATCGAATATGATGCTTTGTTACTGGATCGATTTCTTGATATTCTTCAGGATTTACACGGGGAGGATCTCAGAGAAACGGTATTGGCTTTGATTCTTGTTCTCTGTTTTAGATTAATCTTTTACTTTCTTTGAATTACTATTGACTGACTGCTTAGGTTGATACTTCAGAAAATTTCATGGTACCTTGATGTTATCGCTTTGTTTGTTCACTAACTATAATGCCTGCCTGGGATTTGGGACTATCTTGTATTAATTTTTTAATTCTTTTTTTATGATACGAAAATTGGAAGTAATTTTTGTTTGTTTGCTTGTAACTCGGCTGTCATTCTTGTTTTATGGTTATTTGCATTGAAGGACACTCCAAAGTTCATTCTTTTGTACTGTTCAGGGCTTGTAATATGGACGAGGATTTGGTTTATTATTGATTCGGAGAGTGAATACTAATGATAATATGTGATGATAGAGTTGTTTATTGACTATTGGGATCTAATTTGCGCTAGGTTCAAGATTGTTATGAGCTCTCGGCGGAATACGAAGGAAAGCAGGACCCGAAAAAGTTGGAGGAACTTGGAAATGTGTTTACGGGTTTGGATCCTGGCGACTCCATTGTTGTTGCCAAGTCTTTTTCCCACATGCTTAACTTGGCCAATTTGGCTGAGGAAGTTCAGATTGCATATCGGAGAAGGATAAAGTTGAAGAAGGGAGATTTCATTGATGAGGCAAATGCTACAACGGAGTCGGACATCGAAGAGACATTCAAGAAACTTGTGGGGCAACTGAAGAAGTCCCCACAAGAAGTTTTTGATGAATTGAAGAACCAGACTGTAGATTTGGTTCTAACAGCACATCCTACTCAGTCTGTTCGCAGATCTTTGCTTCAAAAGCATGCCAGGTTCATTCTCCACTCACCTGGTTTACTTATTGATAGAGTTTGATGGGTTATGGTCGTGTTATTGACTTAAAAAAAAAAATATCTTTCAGGGTAAGAAACTGTTTGACGCAGTTGTATGCCAAGGATATTACACCTGATGATAAACAGGAACTCGATGAGGCTCTACAAAGGGAGGTATGTGAAAAGACAAACTAATTGAGATTGATGCAATGTCATTTTATTGATGTTATGTAATCACATCATATACATTTTTAAATACTCTTGCACACTTTGAATTTAAAACATATTGTCTCTGGACTATCCTGACATTTTCCTTAAGTTAGCTGAAATTTTCTACATCAACCCCCACACTCCCTCTCTCTAATAATAATAAGTGCTTCCAGTATAGACCAATGGGATCTTCAGTAATAAGATTTTTATTCAAATTTATAGAATATATCTATTTCCTTAATGTAGATTCAAGCTGCATTTCGCACTGATGAAATCCGAAGGACTCCTCCTACCCCTCAAGATGAGATGAGGGCAGGAATGAGCTACTTTCACGAGACAATTTGGAAAGGTGTACCGAAATTCTTGCGCCGAGTTGACACTGCCTTGAAGAACATTGGGATAAATGAACGTGTTCCTTACAATGCTCCTCTCATTCAATTTTCTTCTTGGATGGGTGGGGATCGTGATGGTATGCTCATCTCATGCTTGTTACTGGATAAACATATTATGTCCCTTTGCAGTGCTGTTTTCATCACTATGGCATCTCTCTCCCCATGTTCTCTAGAAGCATGCCTTGGACATGATTTTTTGGTTTATGTAGCTTATAATCTCCCTGATGTGGACTGCAGGAAATCCCAGGGTCACTCCAGAAGTTACAAGGGATGTATGCTTATTGGCTAGAATGATGGCTTCTAACTTGTATTTCTCCCAGATAGAGGATCTTATGTTTGAGGTGTGAAATAATAATCCTGATCTTCAGAGTAGTTTAAATAATTTTTTTGCCCCTGCATCTTCTTATATTGTTTTTTGCCCACAGTTATCTATGTGGCGTTGCAACGATGAGCTTCTTGCTCGTGCTCATGAACTTCATAGGTCTTCAAGGAAGGATGCAAAGCACTACATAGGTATGCAGTCCAGATGATGTCACATTTCTGTCATTCCTTGCTTGAAAGTATTTCAGGGTTCAGCGAATTCTTAAATATCTGACTTTATTAACATCACTATAGCTCTCTTTCAAAATGACATAACTCTTCGTTAACATTGGTGGATAACTCTCTTTGGGTGTTTTACTCTTATTACTGTGATTTTCATTATTTAATCTGTCCTTGAATTCAAGTGAAGAGTGCCTTTTTTAATCATTCTTTTTTGGTTGTCAGAGTTTTGGAAACAAATTCCTCCAAATGAGCCTTATCGTGTTATTCTTGGTGATGTAAGAGACAAGCTCTACAATACCCGTGAACGTGCTCGTCAATTATTATCCAACGTAGTCTCTGACATTCCTGAGGACACTACTTTTACCAATGTTGAACAGGTATTTCCTTACAGGATTTGTGAGTAAAAAAATATTCCAGTGCCAAAGTCTATCCATTTTTAAGATATTCTCAGTTTACCCCAATTTTAAGCCTTTAAATTTATAATAGAGGCTCAATGTAAAAATTCTGTTGAAACATGCCCCCTACCTATTTTCATCTTACAGATTTCTCATATCAGAGCTGATATTGTCTCTTTGCTCAATTGTAGTTCCTCGAGCCTCTCGAACTGTGTTATCGGTCACTCTGTTCCTGTGGTGATCAGGCAATTGCTGATGGGAGCCTTCTTGATTTCTTGCGGCAAGTTTCTACTTTCGGGCTTTCTCTTGTGAGACTAGACATACGACAAGAATCAGACAGGCACACTGATGTCATTGATGCTATCACAAAGCACCTGGGCCTTGGGTCTTATCGAGAATGGCCTGAGAAACAAAGGCAAGAATGGCTGTTGTCTGAGCTCAGTGGAAAGCGCCCTCTTTTTGGCACTGATGTTCCCAAGACTGAAGAAATAGCTGATGTATTGGATACGTTTAAAGTCATTTCAGAACTTCCCTCAGACAACTTTGGTGCCTATATTATATCAATGGCAACAGCCCCATCTGATGTACTTGCTGTCGAGCTTTTACAACGCGAATGTCATGTGAAGAAGCCGCTAAGGGTTGTCCCATTGTTTGAGAAGCTTGCTGATTTAGAGGCTGCTCCTGCTGCTGTGGCTCGCCTCTTCTCTATAGATTGGTACAAAAACCGGATCAATGGGAAGCAAGAAGTCATGATAGGGTACTCAGATTCAGGAAAGGATGCTGGCCGTTTATCTGCAGCATGGCAGCTTTACAAGGCTCAAGAAGAGCTCATAAAGGTTGCAAAACAATATGGAGTTAAGCTTACCATGTTTCATGGCCGAGGAGGAACAGTTGGAAGAGGAGGGGGACCCACTCATCTTGCTTTATTGTCTCAGCCACCTGAGACAATTCATGGTTCACTCCGTGTGACAGTTCAAGGTGAAGTCATTGAACAATCATTCGGAGAGGAGCACTTGTGCTTTAGAACACTCCAGCGTTTCACATCAGCTACACTAGAGCATGGGATGAATCCCCCAGTGTCGCCAAAGCCAGAATGGCGTGCACTCATGGATGAGATGGCAGTTGTTGCAACAGAGGAATACCGTTCGATAGTTTTCCAGGAACCCCGCTTTGTTGAATACTTTCGCCTCGTAAGTATCGTGTTTATGAAGCATGGTCGACTTTTAAATAGAGACAAATTACCCATTTTCAGAACATATCCCTTGATGTCTGCCTTAATAAAATTTGCTCTTATATTATTTTTTCCGAGATAGATGATAACACTTATAAAGTAATTGTCTTGGATAATGCAGGCAACACCAGAGATGGAGTATGGTCGGATGAACATTGGGAGTCGTCCAGCAAAGCGAAAGCCAAGTGGAGGCATCGAATCACTTCGTGCAATCCCATGGATCTTTGCATGGACCCAGACAAGATTTCACTTACCAGTGTGGCTTGGTTTTGGAGCAGCATTTAAGCAAGCCATTGAGAAGGATGCGAAGAATCTTCAAATGCTTCGGGAGATGTATAATCAGTGGCCTTTCTTCAGAGTCACAATTGATTTAATTGAGATGGTGTTTGCCAAGGGAGACCCAGGTATTGCCGCTCTGTATGATAAACTTCTGGTGTCAGAAGACCTATGGTCATTCGGAGAGCGATTGAGGACCAACTATGAAGAAACTAAGCGGCTCTTACTCCAGGTAATCCAGTCCCTAGTTGTTCATCCATCTGGTTTTATTCATAAAAGTTTTCAAGTACTCATTTTTGTATGACACTTGGAACAAATGATTCGACATTATAAACCTACCATCAATATAAAGTATCCTTGTACTCACTTTCCTGCTGATTCTAACATGAAGTCAAACCATAATAGAGACCAAAGTTAAAAACCATTCTGGAGATGAAATTTTGACAGACTTCCAAATATTAGTTTTATGATAAGGGTTTTGTTACTAAATTGTAGAAGGCCAAAATGTTTTTGAATGAATAAAATTGATTTGACTGTACATACAAATTCGAAGAGACCAACTTATCTTCTGTATATTTTTGTAGGTTGCTGGACACAGAGATCTTCTGGAAGGAGATCCTTACTTGAGGCAGAGACTTCTTCTTCGTCATTCGTATATTACGACACTAAACGTGTGCCAAGCCTATACACTGAAGCAGATCCGTGACCCCAATTACCATGTTCAAGTTAGGCCGTCAAAGGAACCAACAAGCAAGCCAGCAGCAGAGCTCGTCAATCTTAACCCAGCAAGCGAATATGCTCCAGGTCTAGAGGACACTATCATTTTGACCATGAAGGGTATTGCTGCTGGGATGCAGAACACTGGTTGAAGCTCACGTCTTGTGTTGTCTTTGATATGTGGGAACATATCAAATCAAGTATTTGTAATGCTCTCTGTTTATCCGTAGTGCTTTAAACCTCCATCTAATAAAAGCTTTTGTAATAAGTTTAATGCAAATGGATTTTTAACGTGTGAATAAGAATTTGCATTGTTAATGGTTTTTCATATCGCGGGAAAGTATTTGCTCATTTTATACACCGGCAGCAGCGAACCTCGGAATTTGGTAAAGATGGAAACACAAGCTCAATTAATTTTCAACATGTATTATATCAATTAATTAAATTTTAGCAAAAATTGATGAAAATACCACAAGCCATCATCCGAGCATTTTCAACAATAAAAATGTAATTTTTATTTGTTAAAATGTTTAAAAGTTAAATATAGTTGTAACAAAAAAAATATAGTTAGTAATTTTTTAACTTCTGCTCCTGCAGTTTTAAATATATGTAAGTTAGATTGAAAAAAAAAACGTTGAAAATGAAAAAAGTAGACGTTGGAGCATTTAACTTTTAGCTATTTTCTCTCTCATCTCTAGTTAAATAAAGGTAGAGGTTTGGGTAAAAGTTAAATTTCACTTTCATTTGGGTATTCTGTTGGAGTGCTAAATTATCTTAAAATTAGTCAAATTTTAAAATTATTTTGAAATGGGTAATCTATTAGAGATGCAATAGCGGCACCAAAAGTTCAAACTCTTGGGATAACAAGAGAAACTTCATTTGATATGTGAAATTGTGAATTAAGAAATCGATAAGGATGCCGCAAAAAAAAAAACCTAAAAAAAACTAAACTAAATTGTGAATCAAAGGACGATCGTGAGATTAGCACCAATAGTCTATACAAATGTCTTTGTCAATTAAAAAAATCACAAAGGATTAAGATCAAAACTATGAGATAACTATGATTAAGAGATATATATATATATATATTTTATTTTTTTTTTATCTCTACCACTAAGATAATCTTGTTGTTGATATTGAAATTGATGGCCAACTATACTCTATTCTCATCATCACCAAAGATCATTGCTTTATTAGAAAATTATAAACCAATAGGGAGGAAAGGGTTTTTATTATGATAACCACTTTATCACTTTCCTATATTTCTATCATTTTTATCCACATTTTAATCACGATATCATTTTAGTACATCATTAATGCTGTTAAACATGGATCCACTTGACTTTTTACATGGACAATTTGGTCTTTTTATTCATTATTTTTTTTCTCTTTTTTTTCCTTCTTCTCTCTCATCTTTTCCCGTTCCTCTCTCCCTCTCCCTCTTCTTCTCCTTCTTCTTCTTTCCTTTTTCTCTTCTCTTCTTTCTTTTCTTTATTCCTTCCTTCTCTCTACACCTCTGTTTCCCTCTCTTCACACCCTCCAACTCCTTCCAATCACCTCCACCAATCATCACCACCAACAACCCCCCCCCCCGCGTCACCTCCACCTCCATCACCATCTCCACCCCCCCCCTCACCTGCACCAACACAATCAATGGCCACCCAATTGCCAATTCCAATATGAGAGAGAAGAAGAGGAAGAAGAAGAGGAAGAAGAGAAGAAGAAGAAGAAAGTCCTCTCCGTTAGAGAGAGAGAGAGAGAGAGAGAGAGAGAGAGAGAGAGAGGGACCAGAGAAGGCAGAGAGGAAGAGAGAGAAGAGAAAGAATAAAAAGAAAAAAGTTCTCTCCGTGAGAGAAAGAGAGAAAAAAATTATGAAATGCCAAAATTATCCGTGCCAAAATTCATGTGGGTGGAGTTACGGCAACGGCAGTAAAATGAGTCGTGATTGAAATATCCAAAAGATGAAATTCCGTGAGGCAGCTAATGGACTAGATAAACCCCGAGGAAATTATATCTGGCCGACCTTTGTTTGCATCTTTTGGAATGGTTGCATGAATTAGAAAAAATGACAGAGAATTTAGTGGTGGTGATGGAATGGTGGATATGGTGGCTGCAATTGATGATGAGTTTTGTAGCTTTTAGGTTTGGTTTCGAGATGTATATAAGCCTGACAGTTTTTTTTTTCAATCTATTTAATTTTTTGAATTTTTTTTATTGAAACCTCCAAATTTTCTTATTTGACCTCTCATACTCTCTACAACTTTTTTTACTTGAAATAAAAATATTTGCTCATTACACTTCTCTCTAAATTTCTAAAATAACCTTAATCCTATAAGTCACGTATAGAACATTGAAATACTCACTATACCTCCATTAGTTAAATTTTTTTCGTTGTCAACCATAACTGATTTTTTTTACTATAATACCCTTTAAAAATTAAAAAATCATATATTTATTTTAATTATGAGAGAAAACAAGGTCAAAATACAAATAAATAATGATGAAAAAATTAATTCTTTTAAAAACTACCTTCAACTAATCTCACTCACTCTCCTAACTTCCACACCATAAAAAATAAAATAAAAAAATTTCAGTTATTTCTCATTAAAATCTCACTGTCACGCCCCGGACCCGGTGTCGGTAGATTTTAGGCACCTAAATCCGAATCCGAGGTGTGAGCGTTTAAAAGTAAAAATAAAATAAAATACATTTCCACTGCGCAACTCGGATCTATTAAAAATACAAAATTCTTTACAAATTTACAAATAAAACACCTCGATCTAAGCTCGTCATACTTTGTAGTTCTCTGTAAAAATATTAGAGATAGATGGGTGAGCAAAACCGTCAGTGAGTAGATCATGTAATTAATATGCCAGTGAAGCTATGTTGTTTTACACACACAATAATAACTCAATTCCTTATATCACATTACATCGTCCCTTCATATCATGATTATCCTTCAATTTAGTGATCCTCAATGCCACCTAATGACATTCTCGTCCTATAGCTCCGTGTGTCACATCCTTACCTCGGCATAACCAATCAAGAAGTTCTCATGTTTCATGAATAAACTCAATCACTAGTTTCATAATATATTTCACAAATAAACATGCTTCACTTGAAAAAGATAGAGAGATTTTAGAAATAGAATGAGAAATTTAGAACACATTACATAACCCACTCACCTCGATTTCGAGAATTACCGAGCATAACAACTAGGGGTGGCTTCGGGATGGGAACCGAGGGTTTTTGGCTCGTACCGGTACCGAACCGAAATTTCCGGTAGGCTGGTTTTTGCTTCCCGATATCGTCACGGTTATCTCGGTAACACAAATCTCGGTTTTTCGACCAACATCGGTAGGTTCGGGTCGGTCAGGGCATTACCGAAAATTAGAGGTTGCAGAAGAAAGAGAAGAAGAAGGAGGAAGAGAAAGAAGAAGGAGGAGGAGGAGGAGAAATACGGAGGAAGAGAAAGACCAAGAAGAAAAAGAAACTGAGAGTGAGGATTTGCAGAAACAAGAGAAGAAGAAGATGATGAGTAGCTGCAAATGACGAATGTATGCAGAAGAAAAAGAAACTTGTGAAGTAGTAAATTTCATACGCATGCATTCAACACTCTTAAAATGGGCAATGAATATATCAATATCAAAATCACAAGCACAAATGTATTAATCAATCATACCATCTTCATTGGGCTAGGGCACACAACCCTAGCCCCCAATCTTGGAGGATTACTCATAATACATCATAGATAATATCATGTTCTCAAAGGTGAAGAGATGCTCAAAAAGGGAGGCAACTGGTCCTTGCTGTCACCAAGTGGTTGCAAGGCCTCTCCTTGTGCTCCTTGATCTTCTCCTTGCCTCCTCTTGCTCGAAGCTCCTCTTATTTGAAGTCCTTGAGGAAATCCAAGATGGTGGTGAGTGGGGATGATGGAATGGAGTGAGAAAGTATTTCAGGATGTAGTGGGGAGTGTATGGAAGATGTTAATTTGATGAAGGAAGTAAAGTGAGATGATGAGAGGAAGTGGTGGAAAAATGGTGAAAGAGCACCAAGAAAAATGGGGAAATGGGAGAGATGGAAATGAAAGCTTGAGAGAACTTTTAGGGACTTGTGGTGTCTAGGCTTGGTTAAACACAAAATGGGAACTCTTAACCTTATATATGAAGGAATGAAAGGTTATGATGAAAAATGATCCTAAGGTTCAAAACAAAGATCTAAATCACTTAGAAGTACCTAAATGTCATGGGATGATTGGAAAAAATGCAAAGGCACCAAGCGTGAAGTGGTAATATGTGAAGAGACTATAGAAATCAGATTTTTGGGACCATAAGGGGGCAAAAATAGGGGTGGAAGGCTAGGAGACAAAATATGTTTCAAGCATTAAAAGTTTTGTCTCCAATTTGAATTTGAATTTCAACTCGCCATCAAAATACCTCAACCAATGAAAGGGATTCTCCTTGTGTGCTTGGGAGACTCATGGATGGCTTGGAATGTGATGCCTTCGAGTTTGACCTCGGAGTTGACCATATGAGCCTCGTTGACTTTGGTTGACTTTTCAATTTCTTGGCCAAAACTCCGGAATGATGTTGTGCTCCATTTCCAAGGCTTGATTCTTGCAATCTTGGTGCTCGAAAAGTCACGGTTGATTTTTTGTCATCTTCTCGGAAGTGTTTCAATTTGTCTTGAAATGCTTCATTTTGCTCCATATTTCCTTATCTCACAAATGAACCAATAAAGTGAACAAACAAAAGTAATTGCCATTATTAGGAAACAAATAAAGCATAACTCAAGCGATTAGAGACGCTTTTTGTACATAAAATATGTTCAAATCATACTCAACTGCTCGTGCCATTTGGCGAGATTCTTCTACATTTTATATCTATAATATATTCATTCATACAAATATACTTGCCAAAACAAACCAACACATTATCAACATGTACCCTTTCCCGGCCATCAATCTTGCAACACCAAATTACTCTCCGCCCTCTGCTCGGCAATGCAATTCTCATGCTCACAGCCAATTAGAGCACCAAAATCCACCTCCGTCTTTGTCTTAAAACTCACCTCACTCTCGTAAATGTCCTTCCAAAATCCTAAAAATTTATAATAATCAATAACATAAATATCTAAAAAAATTTCTAGTAAAGTAAGTTAATGGAATCACATAAGCAGATGTTGCCAACATGTAGATATATAATCTTTGAATACATAAACAACTAAACACTGCATTAAATTCTAAGGAAATTTATTCTAATAGTTTTTGTTGGATCAAGAGTAGATGTGCATGTCAATTCTTCTACACTCGGTCATGCAGGTGCCGTTTCAGATTCATGTGTGTCCGCCTTCTCATTATTATCGTTGTTGTGAATACCTTAGATGTAGAGGTACTTTTAGCCTAGACCGCACAGCTGGGTCTATACCAAATAAATTTGTGAGGTTCCAAACTAACTCTTGAAAACTCAAGTATCTCTTACACCAGTTCCTTAACAAAGGAATATTGACAACACCGTAAATATTCACAAATGAGTGTGATGGTTTGATGTTGTGCTTATTTGGAATCATCCATTCTTGTGGCACTATTTGAGGATATACAATAGGCCAAGACATATATGAATATGAATCTTCTTATACTTATTCCCCTCATACAACACATGAATTGCTCCATGCACCTGAGGAAGGCTAAAACAGTCTTGTTGTGTGGATAACTTGACAACTATAGTTAGGAAACTAGGAAAGAAGACCATTAAGATCATTTTTAGCTTCATTTTGTTACTACACAAGTAACACCTCAACAAACCACTATGTAAATGGGAACTAATCTTCACTTTTGGTCGGAGACGAAAAAAAAGATCCTATGAGTATGGTTATGGGCCTCATCTTTTGGAAGAAGATAAGTCCTATAAAGTTTCGATTCTTTTCCTTGACATGTGAAGAAGCAATAAAAACGACAATATGCTTACTTTGTAAACAACTCCAAGATCTCGACTACTCTCGGTGGGATTTAGAATATGTTTGGTAAGGATTACAGCCCCATCTTTCGGAAGAAGATAAGTTATTTTGAAAAATGATGTTTCTAGCCGATTTAAAACTTGTCGTAAAAAAAGGCAATCAATTAGAAAAAAATGGAAATAACTTATCTCTACACATGGAGATACCGATCTATATGGATAGAAATCTATCTAGTAGACTATCCTTTATCTGAATAGATATGTCCCTATGAGTGACTACGCCGATCTTTATATGTTTTGGCCATGTTTGTTTTCACTCCAAAGTTGATCTATTAGAAGAAGATAAGTGGTATAGAGTTTCGATTGTTTTTCTTCCAAAACTAGAAAGAAAGAAAACAACCATATGCTTACTTTGTAATCAAATCTAGGTCTCTACTGTTCTTATCAGCACTAAAAATATCTCTAATATAGCCTCATGTGCTCGATCTTTTGGGAGAAGATAAGTACTATAAAGTATTGATTATTTTTCTTCTCAAATGAGAACGAAGTTATAAAAAAAACAACAATATGCTTACTTTGTAATCAAACCTCTGCCTCTACTACTCTTATCGGCAATAAAAATATTCCTAGTATGGCTCTGGTGACTAGTGCTCAGCCTTTAGGAAGAAGGTAGTGCAGTTCTGACAATCCACCGACCTTATTGCTCTTGCCCATCTAGTAAGGTCAAATCTTTTGCGTCTCCCAATTACCTTGAGGGGAATATCAACCCCGATGAATATCATTTGGGCATTTTCGATTGCTATTTCCATCTCGGGTTCAAAAGTAAGATTCCTATCGAGAAAATTTTCTACTAATTGTTCAAGACCGACTTCTACAAAGTTTATCTCCATTCACCCCATTGTTGGAGTAATTGTTGATCGAAATCGGTGATAGTAAGTGTTTTAAAGTTTTGATTGTTTTTCTTCCCAAATGATAATGAAAAAAAAAACCACAAAAAAAACAAAAGTGTGTAGTTTTTAACGTAGTATCACACCATCTTCTTCCACTTGCGGCGACCATTTTCTCTTTTCTTATTTCATCTGATTCTCCCTGGCGGAACTTTTTGCACTATCAAGAGTGGGATTTGGATACTACTACAATTTTTGGCAAAGGCCTCCATTTTTTTGATGGCTAATAAAGAGGTTCTGGGGAAGAGCCACTCCTCTATTAGCCACTAAAAAATGGTGTCCTTTGCCCAAAATTACAGTAGTGAGAGCACTATTTTTCTACTGATTCACTGACTATTTTTCTTCTTTATCTCTCACAAAATGGTTTCATTATCCCCTAGTCAATGATTTCATTATATAGTGGGACTTGGAAGAATTGAAAGACGTAAAGCGCCATTGTTTTGCAAAGTAGTATGATGGATTTGTATGCAGACGATAAACTTATGAATATTATGATTGGATCGAAACCAGCAACAAAGATCACATATTCTGTTGATGATACTAATTAATGATCAATGATATTGTTGAGATCTCCAGTCTTCATGATGATGATAGTTCAACCCAAATGCTTCTAGATTGCGACTCATCTTGAGGTTTTCTTCCTCTATTTTATGTACTTGCTTTTTGTAAATTATTAATATTATTTGTTATTTTAAATAGGCATTTGCAATTACGATATGAACTCTCTGAATTTTCAATTATCTCCGAATGCGAAGAACTCTAACCTCATGAAATCCAAAAAGGGATGGATGGTACCATTTCTTCAGTCTAAGGCGATAAAAGCTTTTGATATTATGAGCAAGCAACTCTATAAGGCACTGTGGAACTCGGTCGTTCTTCCGCTTCTGTTGACGGTGTTGTCGGTCGTCTGGCCTTGGATCAGCGACTTTGGGAGGTTGAGGAATACATTTCTATACTTGTTGAGTCAGATTCATTCAGAGGCGAACTATGAACCATCTGCTACCGAGTACTACTTGTACTACAATGAGACGTTATTTAATGTTCTTCGCATTGTACTTCTTTGCTGGTGGTCTTAGAAGTTGTTGACTACGCAAGGAGAAGAGGGTGAGATTTTTGAAACCCTAACTAATTCTCTTTGAATCAGTATAGTAGTTTCTTTGATTTAGTTAAAGATTTGCCTGCTTGAGTGTGATTTTGTAGAAATTCACTTTAAAGATTTGTCTGCCTGCGTTTTTTTTTCTTAGGAATTACTTTGGTGATGCAATATTTCGGAATCCCTAGCCAAAGCACCATAGGAAACATTCACCAAGTTCAAGACAAACGAATACAAAATTGATTATTTTCTTGTAAAAAAAATAATAATAACAAAGGATTACATTTGGAGATTAAATGAAGCTTTCGATAAAAAAAAAACTTCATCATGGTTTATACCTACTATTCGAAGAGAAGTTTAAAAAGTTTCCAATTTTACAACCAAATTGGCTACAACTAATAGTTTAAATAATTTAGTGTTTAAGTATAACGGAAATATAAAGTAAATAACAAGAGAGAATAGTGCAGGAATAAGATCAATTTTTATTGATGAATATGAGCCTCCTTATATAGAGGAATACATGGTACAATCCATATAGTAATTGGAATCCTATTCAATACATAATCTAGAATCCCGCAGGATTTACATTCCTTATTCCATCCTAACTAGATATTCCTAGGTTGACGAAGCACATATAAAACGGGTAACTTTCAACAATATTCACATTTTGATGCAAATTTCATTCGAAATTTTTTTGAGATTACATTTTTTGATAGTAAGACATAAATTAATTTTCATGAAACTAGTAAATTTTCATAATTGGAGGAATGTATGATGATGTTTTACTTTCTTTTTTTTAACATAACATTGTCAAACTTGAAGCGAATAACAAAAATATGTCAATATTTTTTATAATTTGTAGAGTGATATTCTTTATCTCTCACAAAATGGTTTAGACATGTGGACCAAATTGATCAATGTAGATGTTATTAATGATAAATTAACTTATGTCGTGAAACATCATTGTTTGGAACCTATCAAGTAGAGTATTAAGCAACAATTGATTTGTATACATTTGGCAGTATAATTTCACGATTTGAACCGTTCATCTTATAAAGTAACATTTAGAGATCAATTATATAAAAAATCATCTTAAACATAAATCGTTTATTCATGGAATTGCATTAAACAAATGGATGGTTAGTCATGAGAATGTTAGCTTTTACCAAAACCGTCTATTTGTTTGATATAGTTGGATGAGTTAACGATTTCCTGTTTGAATTATTTTTTTTGTAGAGATGATCTTTAAAGGTTTTTTACAAGATTAACGGTTCAAATTATGGAATTACACTGCCGAATGTATACAAATAAAAGAGAGTTTGGATATATACGTAGAGTTTTTTCCTTTACGTTGTAGCTTTCGTCCTCACTAGACGACAATTTTCTTTTTTCGTGAGTTTGATGAAGAGGCTTTGTGGGAAGTCATAAGTTGCGAGTTCATTTATTTTAGGATATATCTACAAATTTTACAACTACATTTTATTTCTAAAATACACCTTCTATTTTCTAAAACAAACTCCAAATAATAAAATATTTTTCACATAATATATATCTTCTTCTTTTTTTTCTTTCTCTCCCCTCCCTCTCTTTTCTCTCCTTTCTTTTCACTCCTCTTTCTCCCTCTCTCTCCCACCCTTTCTTCTATTCTTTTTCTTTTTCTTTCTTTTCTCCCCCCCCCACTCCCCCACCCCTACATCCACACACCATCATTCATAACAATCCCCACCAAAACCTCAACACCAATCATTCTTTCCTCTCAATTTTCAATTCAAACATAAAAACAACCCAAAAACACAAATTCACCAAATTTCAATAACACACCCACACACCCCACCACACACACCCCCAACCCACTAACCAATATTTCAATCTTAACACACTCCCCCCCAAACCACTATCCTCACCATCTAACCATTCCCACCATCACAAAATTAAAATAATATTAAGAAAAAAATAAAAAATAAAAAAAGGAGAAAAAAAAAAAATAGAAGAAAGAAAAAACAGAAGAAGGGGAAGAGTGATTCAACTGGAAAAACCAAGGAAGAAGAAGAAGAGGAGGGAAATTTGTCATTTTGTTCATTTATGGTCATGCCCCTCTGTGATTTTTTGACGAAAACACCGAAGGGGGCTTTTGCGAAACAAAAGTCGGAGTTTGGACAAAAGAAGTTGGAATGAAAGAACAATGACTTGTTTTTTTATTATTAACTTGTTCTAGGATATGTACTTTCTGTTGCCAAAAAATAGTATGATCCGTAGTTGAAGGTAAATAGCTTAGGTAGTAACTCCTCTGGTCATGATGAGGAGTTACTACCTAAGAAAAAGTAATTTTGTTCATTAATACAATTAGAATCATCCTTCTTTCAAAAGTAAAAGAAACTTCAAGGAAAGAGGAAAAAACATGTTTGCCGCCCATTGGTGTTAAAAAAATGAGCTGATAGTAAAGAGGGAGTGATTCTTCTCCTTAATGGCAACATTCACCGGATCATCAACATTCTTGCGTGGGCAAATTGAATTAGTTTCAATTGGGAACAAAAAAGAAAGGAATATGTCCTCGGAATCTCCACTAACATTTTTCTTGAAAAGATTTACCTTATCCACTAGACCAAACACCAGTTGTCATTTTAATTGAGATTCATGTCCAAATCTTTTATGTTCCCCTTGCCAAAAAAAAAAATCTTTTATGCTCAACATTAGAACTATACAAATTTTAAAAATGCATAGCTATATAATGGAAAAAAATCATATATCTAATTACACGATGTCATTGCCTTGCGGCTGGAGAGGTTGCAAACATCATTCATGCAGCATGCACACATAAAAAAGAACAGAAAAAAAATGGCAAAGTTATTTTATTTTTATTTTGCAGATGAGAGATGGAAACCTTGATCTTAATTAACTTATTGCATAGTGCTCGACGTGTTCTTGGTAGAGATGGAGCAATTTGCTTTTATATGCTGGATGCTCATTACTTCTAGTTCTAATAAACCAGCTTGCAGTTCCGTTTTCCTAGATATTCAAATTAAGTATTGAAATTCCTGGAGAGTTATAATTTGTGTATTGATATATGACCATTCAGTATTTCTAAACGGTTTATGCTAAAGCTTCAGACAAGCATTGGTGCTGTAGTTCAGTGATACAAATGGGTTGAGATCTTTGGAGGTGTTGGTGCAGTAGTTCAATATACTAATGGAAGTTCATTCTGTTCTATGATCACTTCTATCAACTGAGCTCTCAGCTTTGCTAGCAGGGTTTGCGATTTTCTCTTGTTGCAGATTTCTCTTCTTTGTGCTTGAATCAAGATTCTTCTGATACTGTCAAGCTCCTCAACTTACACAAGCTGCGTTGGGTAGCTTGGTCATAGAATGGAAGACTGATTTAAACAAGGCATTCCACTTGAGATATAAAATTTTACTGTTCTTGATCAGAAATAAAAAGTACAATTCCTAACTATTCACTAAACCACATATACACCTCTTCCTTTCCAAGCAACTAACACAAGTGCAACCATTATCTGTAATCTGGACAAAAGACAAATGAACAAGCTTAACAAAGCAAATCTCAAAGATTATTTACAACATAAAAATATGGTGAGTCTATGGAAAACACCCAGAGTACTTCAAATGCAGTTAGTTTCTAAAACGAGTGAATTTGTTCATTCAGGTCAAGTTTGAGGGGCAAATTTTTTGGAGAGGTGGAGATGTTTTGTAACACTTGTTAATAATTTGAGACTAATATACAAAATCGAGGAAATATGCAATCCAGGAACTCGAATCACACTCATATTCAACACATCCAGGATGCCTAAACTTTGGCCATAAAAGTTTTATCAATTTCATTAGGGATTGAAAACATGCATACCAACTAGACACGAATGAGAATAAGAACAAACCTTTGCAAGCTGCATCATAACCGTTACTGGAATATTCTGCTGATGTAATGTGAAGGTTTATCATGAACTTGTATCTATTTTCTCAACTGTAGGAATTGCTTCCTCTATAGCTTGGACAAAAGTAGCAATCTTATATGTGAAAAATCCCACCAACATTGGTATCAATTCCAGGTGCATAAATCCATATTGTGGAACAACAATCCTATACCCAAACTCAACTTTGTTAGTCATTGAAAAATAGTGAATTGTTATGTTCAGCCATAAATACAGAAGAACAATCCACAATCACTGTGAATTGGCATAATCATAAATATTTATTGTTACCAGTTTCCCGTGGTATATAAATTAATATGCATTGAATCAAGGATAAAGTACTTCAAAGAAGGGCATATAAATGGGGAAAACGTTGACATGCATTTAAAGAAATTTGCAGAACCTACCTGGAGAAGTATCTTTCAAAGAAATAAGAATATACTCACAATCCAAGTGGAAAATGCCAGTGCAAATACCTACCCATTCCATCTGTTAAAGATCATGACTAATACAACAGGAACCAATAGCCTTGGTTGACCAATTGCTCCCCTGCATAAAAAAATTCCATCAAGTTAATGGTTTCATCTTTCATATGGTAATACTAGAAAAGAAGAAAAAAAAACAGCACAAGTCCAGTGGAGTAATCATAGTGAGGGTAGGCAGTTCAAATGATAATTATTCTTCGTGACTTATGAGACTCCCACATTCCATTTCCCATTGGTCAATCAAGATAAAATTCTTTATGAGCTGCTTTGAACTAAACACCATTCATTATTGTAACAATAAAAAAAAAAACCATTCATCAAATCTATATCTCACAAATATGTAAGGGCAAATCATTAAATCAACAGGAAGTGTGAATTTTGAACTGAAGGTTGGCAGCTAACATGAACAATGTGTAACTTGGAAGCTAACAGAAAACTTAACAACCCAGGTTTATGATGTCCGCAACACAAGGCATATTTAGGTGAAGCCTCAATAAATAGAATGAAAATTCTGGGAAGCTTGCTAGTTTGTGCACAGTGTGGATATTCCCAATATCATAATAGATGTGCATATGCATTTAAAGAAACTAATTAAATTACATATTGAATTGCTGATTCATACACTCATAGAAAAAAGGAAGTTCGATTAAATCATTAAATTTTGACATAAAAGTTGCATTTAGACAAGGCAAGTAGTCATTTGTTACATACTTGAAAAGTCCTCTTGCTCCATCTGCCATGGAATCCACGCTACTCCCTAGCATGCGCATGTAAGCCAGAGAACCAAGAAACCCAACACCATAGCTGAATGTATAAGAAACCATGAGCATCAATCCCATAAAGAAATTATAATCTATTCAAATCTAAATGAAACATCAAGTTCTGTGAGATATTGCCGTTTCAAAACAACTAGCTATTACTATTGAAATTGCCATAGAGCTAACAGGAAAACTAAACCTTAGCAGGGCCCACACTTTGGTTAAATGTTCATAAATAAAATACTTGGGGCATATTCTATTGGTTACCTATTCACAAACAAAACAGATGGGAGATATTCTATTGGTTGTAAAACAGTACTTATGGACGTTAATCCCCATCTTCATCATGCTATGACTATAGGTAGGCAAAAACGCCAGTTTATTTCATTTAAATGGTAGAGTTCATCTTATATAATTGACTTTCACTTCTAAAAGAAATCCTTTTGTAGAGTTTAACCACATAATGGATCTTGAAGTACTATTATTTCTGCACTACTCTGATTGATCAAATCTAACTAGCCGAAGAAATTTGTGGGTGTGAGAGCCAAATGAATTGAAAAACTACTTTCCCAAACCGGTAAAATCATGAAAATGATTAAGGAGTTACATTTATCACACTCTATTAGGCATAATGGTCGACTCTTGTTTCACTTTACAGTTTACAGGCTCAAAGTTACTTAGGCTCACTATACCCCCTCTCAGTTACTTTGGTGTAAATAATCCTACATTTACAACCCTACAGACCCTACAAAAGCAAGTGTTGAGCTGGTGTACCAACCAAGAAGATTGGCTTCATTTGCCATGTTGAGGGCTCAGAAGAAGCTGATGTTGGAAAGCAAGCCATGCGGAAGAACCAATCAGGATACTAATTAGGTGGTAGCAACCAAGAAGATTGGCTTCATTTGCCATCTTTCGCTTCCTTCATTCGGAGAAGTCTCAAGGAATAAACCGGTGGTGCAGAAGAGAAGTGCAAAATGGGCAGAGAAGGAAGCGAAAGATGCACTCATTGACGCCCTTCCAGCCCAGCTGCTGTTTGTTGAGCTCAAATTGGATTAGAGAGAAGCTTTTCTATGCTATGGAGTATGGTCTTCTCAATTTCCTAGTCTCAGTTCAAAAAAAACAGAAGGATCCATCCGTCAGCGTTTCTATCACCACAGCGCTGACCAGCACTTTTCCACCTAGTTCACCGACCTCACAAGTCTGATTTGGCTCGCTATTACCGGGAAACTCCAAACCATTCTATCGGGACTGAACGATAACCTCTGAACCCAAAGCTATAATATTGCGTAGTCAATCAAACAAACTTTCCCTCCTAATTTGTTTTCTTTGTCGAAATAAAAAAAGTTAAATTACTTTATAAAATACAGTATGAAGCCTCATAGGCAACAATGCAGCATAGAAACTGTCCTAAACTACAGGTTCAACATATATGATACATGTAGGACGCCATGAAAAGTTCTATGGAAGCAAGTAAAAAGAAAATGAGTAAAAAGAAACAAAACACAGAAATCAAGTAGAAAGTATAATCACAAGACATTATCCATTCATTACACTATTGTCCGGCAAGAATGGCAAGTAAAAAATGACATTGACAGACCAGAGATACAGAAACTAGTGGGACTATAATTGGTACTTTAGATTTCATATTTATTAGAGAAACAACCCTGAATTGGACATACCTCGCTGCAATTTCAGGGGAATATGAAACATAAGCTGAAACTAATCCAACACCTCCTATACCCAGTGTAAGTACTTGTAATCTCTTCTTTAACTGTAATAGCAAAAATAAAAGGAAAATTACCATTACTACTCTTTTGTAAAATCAAGATGGTACCAAAGGAGAATGAAATTGAACAAAGGAAAGATGATCTAGTAGACAGTACTGCAGATATCTACCTTGAAATACTGCTTCCTATACTGCTCAGCTACTACTTTTGGGTCCTCCCGTGAGCGCCTTAATTCCCGAAACATCACTTCCTGCAGGTTAGATCCCAAGTACATTTAGTTGAGTGTAACTGAAAGTTCCAATATAATTTATACAAGCAAAACCCTTATCCACCACAATAAGGTAGAAAATCCATGAAAAATATTCAAAGTAGCTGAATGCAAAGGGATTTCTAGTGGAACGTCTGACTTACACTGCCTCCAGTTGCAGCCTTAGTTGCTCTGTCCCATTTCTCTTGCTCTCGCCGTGTTGGTGCTGGCCTCCATTTGATAGCAGTGCTTTTTGAACTCTGACAATCATTTCATATTCAAAAAATAAAGTTATAAGCGGCCAATGACCACCCCAAGGTAAATTACTCAGATTAAAATTGAAAGACAGTCATCAATATCATACTTGAGTTGTAGCCTCAACATGCTGTTCTAACTCGGGCTGGGCAGGAGAAGCTGCGAGTTGTTTGCTCAAATCAACTTCTAAGCTGTACGTTCATACTTGGGTCAAACTTTAAGAACAAATGCAGAAATAAACAAACAATTGAAACTACAAGTGAGAACAAACCTGTCAAGGCTCATGACCCTATTCAAGCTAAGAAATCCAGAAGGCACTTCCTGTTTACAACAAAGCAGCTTGATCACACAACAAAGCCACAGAAAACGTTCACAGAGAAATAAACCATAGTACTTCATTCACCATAACTCTCTTAGACTGCCAGCAGGATGCCATTTTGGTTTTTAAATTTCTAAGCCAACTACGAAGTCATATAAATACGTAAAGGCTTGGACAAAATATCATCCAAGGCATCGAGCTAGCATATAATACACTATCCAAATTGCTCATTTTTCTATTTTTCTTTCCATTTCTTCAGCAACAAAAGTAACTTAAAAAGAGAGCAATACAGAATAGCAAACAAAAAGCCATCAATGCTTGCTAAGAAACACAAGAAACCCATTATTCTGAATACAATAAAATTACATTAAGAAACCACCAAATGAGATAGAACCCAGATAAGGAAAAGGATTGGAACCTTGACTGGAGCAACTTGGGTGGACGCGTCAGGGTCCTGAATGAGTTTTTTCATGCGGTCCATGAACTCTTTGTTCCACATGAAGTCATCAGATTCGAGAGGGTCTACTTCGCCACCCCAGTACTTGCGGAGCTTGGTGGTGGTTGGTGGGCCACCATAGTCGCCCGGAGCCATCCCAGTGGACCATTTTTGGGGCTTCTTCTTGGGTAGTAGGACCTTGGTCAGTCGTGGGTCGGGTACGGGCTGGCTTGCTGATGAGTCCGGAGAAATGGGTGTTGCTGTGGATGTCACTGACAGATAGTAGTTCACAATTGCCATTGATTATCTTTTGTTGCGGATACAATGCAATTTGATAACAGGAAACGAAGAAAAGAGCTTTCCTTCCTTCCCTGAATTCTGAATATCTGGTGTGGGAAAGAAGAAGAATAAGTCTTGTGGACTTGTGGTGTCTTCTTCACAAAACACAAATATCTATGTTGCTAAGAGGGAAAGGCAAAAACTAGTGGATACAAGAAATGCAGAAAGAAAAACGAGTACAAGACATAGAGAGCTGTGAAGTTCCCAAACTTTAATTACCGTTATGCCGGGAGAACTGGGTTTTTTTTTTAATTGATGGGTTTCTATCTCCTACATACTAAATTCAATTTACCTCCTTGAAATTTTGGTCAAAAATTATATTAGTCCTTAGAGTTCCAATTTCATCATAAACACCTCTACACTCTCAATTTCATCATAAACACTTTTAGCAGTGTGATTGATTATCAACCTGTATTGATAACGTTGACCTTGATGTCGATGTCAAATGCTCGGAAATGCTATATATACAAAAGGTCTAACTGACCATTTATGCTACTTATTTGTCATTTTGACGTAGTTAGTTATCCAATTTCATTCCTGCTTGGATTTTTTGATCGGTTAGTTCCTCCTTTTTCAAGTAAGGATGATTAATTATAGTTTATTGATGTATGTCGTTGTTGATGTATGTCCTATAAGTGTTATATTTTATTAATGTAGTTTTTTGAATGAAAATTTTCACCTTAATTAAAAAAAAAGACTGATGGGAACAAAAAAAAAATTTAGAATAATAGTTAGAACTTAGAACTTAGAAGTTTGCCTTTTTGGGTCGAGACCCCTAATATTTTTCTGGTAATATGTAAGGAAATGATGTAGGACAGTAGGAGATAGTTAGCCTAGATTTTTACAAACTTTAACGGAATAGACGGTAAAAATGTAAAGTGGGTCGACAATTTTCTCTTTTTTTTTTCTTTTTAAAAAAAAACCAATGAAAAACGTTAGAGTAGCTGTGCGACGCCGTCTCAAAATATTGGGAATAAAACGAGCTGTTTGCTCCATTCGGTCTCAGACTCTCTGAGTCGGAGCACAGTGGGTGAAAGTGAAACCCAAAGTGGTGGACAAAGTAAGTGACGCTGAAGCTTGGGTGAATAAATCACCGGTGAGTCTATTAATCTTTTCCCGCTCTCCTTCCATTTGCGTGTTTAAAATGTTGGATTTTTGTTGCAAGCGCTTCCATTTACTACTCCTCAGTTATCAGTTATGGCAATGGGGCAAGTTCAGTCATCCACATGCGTTTTTCTCAAATCGTTTTCATCATTAGCAGCTGAAAATGATAAACAGCCGCAACAACCAAACCACCCTTATACGGAAAGCTGCTCCCTTGCTATGTCTCATCAGGTTAGCTTTAATTCCCAAGAAAAACCAGACACTGTCCTTAAGGTTTTGAGAGATGATGGATTCACTGATACCCAAATCCTAAAAATTATTAAGACGAGACCATCGCTGCTTGTAGCTAAATCTGAGAAGACCCTTTTGCCCAAGCTTGTGTTTTGTCCGTTCTATAGGTCTTTCAAGCTAGACATCCCTGGATATTGGATCACAGCTTAGAGAATGCTACCATTCCTTGTTATGATATCATTACAAGTGTACTTGTCCACCACGAAAAGGTTGCCATGTTTTGTTCCTAATGTTTTAGTTCTAAGAGGTCTTGGAGTGCCGGAATCCTCAATCTCTAAATTGGTGAGCTACCAACCTAAAGTAGTCTGTATCAAGGGGGACAAGTTTAAGGAAATTGTCAACAAGGTGATGAGCCCATGGGAACAGAAGATGGAACTTTATAGCAAGTGGGGTTGGACTGAAGATGATTTCTGGTCGGCGTTCAGAAAGAACCCAAGATTCATGCCCCTTTCGGCGAATAGCTTTTCTAGTGAAATGGATTTTATTGTCAACAAAATGGGTTGGCAGCCTGCAGATGTGGCCAAAGAGCTCAACACCCTAACTTATAGTTTGGAGAAGCGGATCATGCCCAGGGCTTCTGTTATTAGAATTTACTCAATGACAAGTGTGCTTTAGCTACCATGCTGGCTACTAGTGATAAAGTCTTCTTGGATAAGTATGTTATTAGATATCAAGATCATGTACCTGAACTACGGAGCATCTTTCAAGGTAAAATGGGTCTTCGGGAACTAGGCTTAGGATTTTGTTCTTAATAGGATGTTTGGCAATTGTTAAACTTAACCACTGGTTCTGTAATTCATTGTATGTTTTGCCTTGATGGGATAGAATTTTCTTCTCTCTTTCTTTGAGAATGTGTTACTACCCAATTTGTCTCGTAACTTTATGATGTGGAGTGAGTTTTGAGACTGCATAAGACCATTTCATATGAAAGAGTTGGGGAAAGTTTCTTGATTCTTTCTCTATTGGCAATTTGGCATATCTTTCACCTTTTTTGTCTCGAAAAGATTCATTTCAATTGTTTATGTACACAATGATGCACTTTGAAAGGTGACTAGTGAAATATAATTTCATGGTAAATCAGTACAGGGGATAAATTTTTATAGGATGCAGCCCAATTAATTAAGTGTAGTCTATTATTAAAGTTCAGGTTCCACCTAATTGTGCGTACCCAATATTAGATGTTGAAAGCAACTATGAGAGAGTAGGTACACAAACCTACACATCTGTGTGCAACCTCTTTCAGACCAAAGGCAGAGAGGCTTTGGAGGCGAGACCGGTATTTGGATCAACTCGTACAATTTGCAGCAAGTAATGAAGGTATGGTTCTTGAATTGTCTGATAAGTTTTAGTTTGGAAAGTGTGTTTTAATTGATTACAATGCACTGTTATGTCTATATTTTTCTGAAGGCATGCATGCAATGATGGGCTTAAGTAATCTTTGAAAGTTAATGTACCTCCTGCATGATGATTCACTTTCTCTTTCTTTTTTAACTGATAGGTAAAATATACACCTGCTTCTGAATGTGCTGAATTTAGTGTTGTTTATGTACCTCCAGTTCTAAGATCATTAACCAAACAGATGGATAAGCAGACTTAATGTACCTCATGATTTAGCTTTATTTTGTCTACCGGTTCAAGAACCTTATCTAACAAAAAAGAAAGAAAGTAAAACCACGCTTTCATTAGAGAAAAACGGGTACTCTCGTATCTGATTTACTGTAAGTTATTTTTTATGACAATCTCATTATACCCAGGTCAATCCTTGAGGTTCCCGATGTATGACTTCACCGTATATGATGTCCTCATTTTAGATCTGCTGACAAATATACTTGACAATCATCTTTGTGTGCATAAGGTTCTTTCTCACTCTTAAACTACAACTGATCTAAATCCCTTTTGTTTCTCAAAAAAAAAAAAACTAAATCCCTTTTGCTTTTTTGGTCAGAAAATGATCTAAATCCCTTGCTGTCATACATTGTTGTCCTCTTATCATTCCTTTGTTGACTAAATTGGGTGCTGAAAGCAAATACATAGCTACAAATACCATAGCAATCCAAAGCCAAGAGGAAGAAACAATGAAAATTGAGGCAGGGATCCATCCAAGTAGTTCCTATCCTTTCCATTCACTCCGTTATGTGCATTCAAATTTAAATCATGCTGTACTTATTTTGGTACTTTTGAGTTTTGTCCTTCCTATTTTCTCTAGTTTTTGTATTACTTTCAAATAGAATATTGGTGTAATTGTAGTGCTGAGCACTCTATGTGAATTTGAAGGTTTGCAATGCTCATCTTGTAAGAAGAATATATTACTGAGAGAGTTTAGTTTTAAGTGAGCAGCTGAAATGCAAGTCCTTTTCCATAATGTAGGTTACTTTTCCTTAATTAAGGCAGTGATTTAGATGGGAACAACTGAATTTGTTCATCGATTCGATGATATCAGCCTTCTGTTAAACTGTTCTGTATATTATTGTCGCTTTTCACTTTTAACCTGAGACCATTGTTGTATACCCTTCAGTGCAGGTGTTGCTTTGCCCCCTGCACTGCTGGAAAATGACATGGCTGGGTCAAGCAAAGGGTTAGGCATAAGCAATCATATTCTGCTTCATCTTTAATGTTTTACAAAACTTTTTGTAAATTTGTCAGTGTTCACAGTTTATTTCAAGATTTAAGAAAAATCAATATATATATATATACTAAAGCCTTCTCTTTCCCTATGAGTTGCAAACTAAAAATTTAACACTTAACTTCACAATCACTCTTTGAGAACAATGAAGTCCACAGGATATTTCTTCCATATATTACCTTGCAGAAGGCAAAACATGGAGTTCAAAATCATGTAGACATGAGTATGTCTGAAAATTTCTTACCCTTACTCTCATGTGTTTGTAAGCTACTTTTACAATTGATTATATGTGAATGAAACAACAAATGATCGCAATTGTCTGAACACTTGGATTTTATTTTCCATAATGTAACATGTTGACCTCTATTAGCTTTAATTAAGGCTTAACTGAGTTTAGTAATATAACTTCTTTTCGTGTATTGGTCGTCATGTTATTCCAAACTATATCGGTCGAATCTGCAGCTGGGATCTGAAATCAGTGGTGAGTCTCTGTTCTTTAAAATGTTTGATTTTTTGCAAGCGACTGAATTTGCTATTGGAGGGTTCAGTTATCCACGTGCGTTTCCTTTAATATGCACCAATTTTTCTCAAATCTTTTTCATCAAATACATCATGATTAGCTGCTGGAAATGATAATCAGCAGCAACAAGAAGCATATGATCTAAACCACTCTTACACGGTGTCATTCCTCATCAATTCACTAGAGTTATCTCTGAAAGCTGCTCTTGCTATGTCTAAGCAAGTTGACTTTAATTCCCAAGAAAAACCAGATCCTAAAAATTGTTAAGATGAGACCACCGCTGCTTGTAGCTAATGCTGGCTGTTAGTGATATGGTCTTCTTGGATACGTATGTGATCAGATATTTAGAGCATGTACCTGAACTATTGAGGGTCTTTCCAGGGAAAATGGATCTTCTGGAACTATGCTTAGGATTTTGTTCTGAATTTGATCATTCACTGTAAGTTTTGCTTCTATGGAAAGATTTTTCTGTTTCTTTTTTGAGAACGTTTTTCCATCTAATTTTTCTCCCCAACTCTCATGCGGAGTTAGTTTTGGGACCAACATAAGACCATTCCATATTAAAGAGTTGGGTAAGTTTCTTGATTCTTTCTCTGTTGGCATGTCTTTTACTTTCTTTTATATCCTGAGAAGAGTGATTTTAACTGTCTATGCACACAATGATCTACTTTGAAAGGTGAAGTAAAATATTTGATTCATGGTAAATCAGTACAGGGAATAAATGTTTGTAGGATGCAGCCCAATTATTGAATGTTGAAAGCAATTAACGAGAGGCTGATTTTATAGAAGTCGGACAGGTTTTTAAGGCGAGACTGGTATTCGGATCGACTCTTATTGGAATGCACTGTGATAGTGTGATGTATAATTCTCCAACAGTGGTTCAAAAATAATGTTTGAAAGGTGTTCTGCAGTATGTTCTTGTTTTGGTGAGTTTATTTGTTGTACTCAATGTTCTAGGTGGTTAATGTACGACCTGTTTGATTTTTTTTTGTTACTGGTAGGATTGATAAACTTCTGAATGTGCCAGTTCAGTTTTGTTTAGGTCGTATACTTGTACTCTTGTCGTTTATATATACCTCTAGTTCTAAGATTATTATCAAAACTGATTGATGAGCATTTGCTTAATGTACCTGTGGTTCTAGCTTTTATCTTAAACACGAGGAATTTACCAAAATGAGAAAATGATTTTTGAGGAGTGCCAATAATAATAATAGCTCGACTAATCAAGTCAGAAACTCGAAGGTCAGCTAGATTCTTCTTCTGTGAGGACCGAAAGCAAAGCACTAAACATGATCCGCTCAGGTCGCTATACTCAATTACTCACATGTGCAATCTCAATTACTCACATCCTGTGCTTCAACGGTCAACTATATATATATCAATCATCAAGTATTCGATTATGAGTATTAAGGACTTAAGGTGTTAAATACAAAGTCAATGCCCACTATAAACGTTCCAAGTAATCCCTTGCTTAGGGAACCCATCTGTAACATGCAAGACAATTAGAAAAAAAAAAAAAAAATATATATATATATATATATATATATATTAGTCGGTGCATGAAATCCATAAACTATGACCAAGAATTATGAAAACAATAATGGGAGCCAGAAGAATTAAAAGTTGCATGTACTGTATATAAAAGAGGCACAACTCCATCATTCTTTCACATTCATATTTCCAAAATATCATATACAAGAAACTGATACTGGTATTCATTCATATAGCAAAATTCATAGAGATTTGTCCAAGAGCAGAATGACGACGGTGAGCCAAGCTAGCCAACCTCTCTATTAATTTGTGTGTTTTGTATTGTCTGGTTTATTATTTTCCTCACTAATCAATTACAACGTACATGCTATATATCAAGTCAAAAAGATCAAATTTTGATTGGATTACTCATTACTCATATATGCATGATCGCAGATGATAGAGATGAGAGTGCATATGGACTGCCCAGGATGTGAGAGCAAGGTTAGAAGTACACTTCAAAAGCTAAAAGGTACACTACCATATATAGATTCACTTTGATGCTTAATTTTGTACGTTTTTCTCTTTTCTTTGAATGAAATGATCATGTACCTGAGTGCTTGACTCAATTAAGGACTGTGTTTGATGACTTATGACCCTGTACGTGTTTTGGTTTAATAATTAGGTGTGGACAACGTTGAGATAGACATGGCGATGCAAAAGGTTACAGTCACCGGATGGGCTGATCAAAAGAAAGTGCTCAAGACGGTTCGAAAAACCGGTCGAAGAGCGGAGCTCTGGCAATTCCCGTTTATCAACTCCGACAACAGCTATGTATACAATCAGAGTCAGTGCAATGGTCCGATCAACAACTATGCTCCCCAGCCTTCCTCATCATACAACTACTACAAGCACGGTTATGATAGTGGCTCTTCTTCTAACTATGGCTATTCTCAAAACCCTGCACATTCCACCGTTTACGGGTATCAACCTACGACGGCCTTCAGTGACGAGAACCCTAATGCTTGTTCTGTAATGTGATCATGCATGCATGGCTATTCATATTCTCCATGCCATTTTTTTTAATAATAATGATGCGTTCAATTATATGCATTTAAGTTTTGAATTTGGGTTGAACATTTGATAAATGTATACATGGTTGATGTAAATTTGAAATCTAGCTACGTACTTTCCATTTATTAGGGTTTATTTCTCTTCCATTTTGGCAGACAATTCATGCATGTTATGCTACCAAAGTTAATTCGATCTCATACTTACCGAAGACAAGTATGCAACATATACCTAACTAGTTTGTTTAATCAAAGTCATAAAACTAATAAGAATGATTGGAAGATTAGTAATTCTCGTACAATAATGTTACTAGCTTCTAGAATATTCAGAACATTATGGTTTTGAATTTTTACGGTGATTCATATAAAAAGTCAAGTTTGAACTATAAAATCAGATCGGTGTTACTTTGGAATTTTTCCGAAGATTTGATATTCTTTTTAATTTGGAATTTTATTTTCTTTTTAAGTTTAGATTGTTTTTATATTTTGCAAGACTTTAAAATTCATCGCTAGATTTTCTTTGGCTCTCAGTGGCCTATGTAAGCACCAGTACGTGGTGCTTTGTATTATTTAGTTCAATACATTATATTTCAATATAATTTGGAAATTTTTTCTATTTTTGCTGGTTGTTGTCCTTCTTTATCTTTTTAGAATTTTGACGTTGGTTTACATATCTATCTTATCACGTGACTACCACTGCATCACACATTTTGTAATAGATGCGTCGAATTCACATATTTGAAGTGAGACTTATAGTTTTACTCTTACGAAAAAAGAAAAAATTGTATTGATGAATCAACATATACCTTTTGGTGTCCTTTGTGGGGCTAGGGCGGAGGTTATTTAGTGACCAAATGTACGTTACAATAATTCTGTCCATAAACCACAAGATATATTTACATATATATGACATACGTAGTTCCAAACGTCCACCAGGTGGTTAATTAATTACCAGGTGTTACATCCTGTCGGAATGAATGAGTGGTACAGAGGTGCATAGTATTTAACTATTTAGGTAAAATTTTCAAATGGTACATAAATTATCACAAAATATACTTACTTTTTGATACTTAAAACATACGTACCACCATTTAGTATCTCTCAACTTTCAAACATCGATCCAAGATGCATGTAGTTAATTACCAAACATTGGAATTGTCTCACTCTAAGACTAAGCCAACTAATTCACCTCTTGGAAATTTTCCTAGCTAGCTCCCCCTTTCGACATTCTTGCATGTAACGAATTAAATGAGCATCTTACCAGAATTTGTACTTTGAGAAAAAGGACGTACACATCCTAGTGGAATCAGTGAATATGTTGAGCTTCTAATTGGAACTTATTGACAAAACAAAACAAAAATTAGTGGTACGTACGGAGGTGCATATTGGCCTCAATTTGATATTTGTATAACCAGATCGACCTAGTAAAAAACGTAGCGATAATTTTAGCATCTCGTAATTGTGTCCTTAATGTGTTAGTTGCCAACTTCGGAATTTTCTCCAACAAGAATAACAAGCTAACAATCTGTTCCAATATAACTAACTCATGACAAGCGTACGAGCAAGATATCTAACTCCATCGAAAATCACTACACGAAGAAAGCTACATTAATGAATATTGTATAACAATAACAATACTTCAGCTCCTATCAGCATTAATCAGAGAGAGAGAGAGAGAGAGAGAGAGAGAGAGAGAGAGAGAGAGAGAGAGAGAGAGAGAGAGAGAGAGAGATTCATGTATGTATATATATTGGAAGCCCACCTCCATTCTTCTTCATCAGATCTACCACCATAGCAATAACGATATTACAGCATTCAAAAGATTAACTAAGCTTTTTTCTATCTCTTCTTTCTGCAAACCTCATCATATATATATATAATCTTCATGGACACGATGCTCAGCCCAAAGAAGCTCATCAGAATTACCAGGAAGCTGCAGAAGATACCAGTTATTGGGAGGAAAAAAGGTTCATACCTAGAAGCAGGAGTAGTTACTTGTTACAAGACGAATAGCCCTACGTCCGAAGATAAAGGCACTTTTGTTATCTACACCCTTGATAAGAGGCGTTTTGTGTTTCCCTTATCCTATCTTTCTAACTACATTTTTCAAGAGCTTTTCAAGATGTCTGAAGAAGAGTTTGGAATATCAAGTCATGAACCTATCACATTCCCATGTGATTCACTTCTTATGAATTACATAGTATCACTTGCCCAGCTTGGAATGAGCCTAGATTTGGAGAAAGCTGTAGTCAACTCTATCATTAGGACTAGTTGTTCGCTGTCTACTTCTCATCAAGAACAAACAAGCCAACAATTACTTCTTTGTGGTTACTAAATAGAGCATATATATTTGTGTTTTACGTATTATGTGGGATCGAAGGTCAATGTAAATTATGTACGTACAAATATAATGGAGGAAAAGTAATTTTTTTTCTTCCCTAAAATGATATCTTCTCAACTATTTGTAACTCTCTTCTTTTTTTTTTGGTGAGATAGATCAGCTATTTATAATTCAAAATAATGTTGACTTTAAATACTCTATGTGCATATATGGATTCATTCTAGGAACCGTAAAGGATGAAGTTTCGGTACAATTCTGCACAATTTTCCTTGAGTGGAAGAGGACAAATTGCCGTAACTCCCTCATCCAAAAAAATAGAAAACATAAAATAAAAAGAATAAATCATAACACAAGCTCAACAATTGAATTATAAACCTAACCCTGGGTTTGATGCCCAAAAAACCCAGCTTGGGAAATCCTTATATGATATATCCAAGGACCAAAATTTCAGTTTTCTTGATCTGACGAAAATATATGTTGCTATTTTTATTTTGTTTAATTTATTTAAGTTTTTACATTGTTTCTAAAAGTAATTTTTCTTACATTTTTTCATTGACATATATCACAAATTTATCCTTGCACATGAGTTTTAATTTCCCAGAAATAATATTTGGATTAACATTGATCAATTTGTATACGACGAGGGTACACTAAATATTTTGAAATCATAAACCTAACTAGCGCCTAAGATTAACTTTAACCACAAATAACATGAATGATTTATAACTTTTACCCTAAATAAATTTATAGTTATATGTGTCCTTGTGTTGGAGTGGATGTTTCCGTTATGAAACATCGATATCTTCTCCACACCAAGACTAATTAAAAGTGACTGCTCCCTCATTGGCCTTTCTCTTATAACGATATTAGCAAAAAATATTTTAATTACCAGCAGAGCTTGTGCAAAACAAAGACGAAAGGCATCAATGAGTGGTACGGAGTAGGTTCATAACGGCTTTTAGAAACATTGGAGTTTTCGATCTCCAACATTGCAACAAGTACTAGGCAACTTAACATTTACTTCAAAATTATATGGTACTTCTACATCGAAAACCACTACAACAAGAAACTGAAGAAAGCTACATATATAACGGAATATTGTCTACAGTGCCAAGAGAATTTATATAAATAGGAAACACATTCCCATTGATCTCAATATCAACACAGCAATAGCAATATTGCAGCTAGAAAAGATAACTTTAATTTTGCTCTTCTTTTTGTAAACCTCATTCTAGAAAGCTTACTTCAACCCTTTTTTCTTTTGATCTTGCTCAATTCTTGGAGTCTATTTCATTATGGACATCATTCTCAGCCCAAAGAAGCTCATTAAAATGACCAGGAAGTTGCAGAAGATACCAGTTATTGGGAGGAGAAAGATTTCATACCCAAGAGCAGGAGTAGTTGGTAGCAACAATATGAACAGTAACATTGCAGAAGAAGGCACTTTTGTCATCTACACCCTTGACGGGAGGCGCTTTGTGATTCCCTTATGCTATCTTAGTAACTACATTTTTCAAGAACTTTTCAAGATGTCCGAAGAAGAGTTCGGAATATCGAGTAATGCGCCTATTGTATTCCCATGCGATTCACTCCTCATGAATTACATTGTCTCACTAGTCAAGCTTGGAATGAGTTTAGATTTGGAGAAAGCTTTACTCAACTCAATCATCAGGGGTTGCTGCTCCACATCTTCTTTTCATCAAGAACAAACAAGCCAACAATTACTCCTTTGTGGTTACTGATCGATCAAATTAAATACATATATATCACACGTAAAGATACGTTTTTTTGTGTGTGTGTAATCATAGCTCTCTCTCTCTCTCTCTCTCTCTATATATATATATCTATCTATCTATCTATCTATCTATCTCTAGCTTCAACCTTGTTTCTCTCTATCTATCTATCTATCTATCTATCTATCTATCTATCTATCTCTAGCTTCAACCTTGTTACTTTTTATTAATAAGGAGTACAAATTACTACTTTTATTTTTATTGTTACAAAATATTTATTTATTAATACAAAATATTATTAACTTATAATTCATAATTTGAAATCGTTCAAACTCTTATTAATATTATTCTTACAAAATATTGATAGCATTACATACAAAATTATTATTAATAACATTATAGTCTAAAATGGAAAAATATTATTAATATTATTTTTCAACTTATTAATTTATACAAACTTACAAAGTTACAATTTACAAACCATTCATTGGTTAAACAAAATATTTTTTGTCCGTTGTCTCCTATATTCATTGGTTATAAAAAAAATTGTATATATTCAATAAACCATATCGTTGAGAATAACAAAATTTAGCAAATCAACCGTTGGATGAGATGATTGAGATATTTTACTCCCACGGTTAAAAATTGGCCGCTTTCGTCTTCGTTTGGACCTCGATCCATATGGTCAAGTGTAATAGCCATTTATGCCCCTATATTTATTAATCAGAGTTCTCAATGGGCAACTACATTTAAACGGGATCCGGGGTTACAAATTTTTACATGGGTATATGGATGACGCTTGTGGGAGTATGTGGTCACGGAGGGCACAAAAATCAGATTTTGGAAAGAGCCGTTAAACCAAAATTTGCGTAAAGGATATTTTTGTAAATGACAATAAATAAAGAGTTTACTACATTGACCGGGGCCAAAATGACAACGAAAGAGGGTAATTCTTTTTACACATTGTCTATTACAACGTGTTAAATACATGAGTGAAGCCAAATCTTTCATTAGACATTTTTCGATGTCTTGGATCGCACAAAATTTCGATATATCTACTAATGTTTACTATATTCATTGGTTATAAAGAAATGTATATATTCAAAAATCATATCGTCAAGGACAATGAAATTTAGTAAATCAACCGTTGGATGTGATGATTGAGATATTTTACGCCTATGATTACAAAATTGACCTCTTTCGTATTTGTTTGGACCTCGATCCACATAGTCAAGTGTAATAGCCATTTATGCCCCTATATTTATTAATTAGAGTTCTCAATGGGCAACTACATTTAAACGGGATCCGGGGTTATAAATTTTTACATAGGTATATGGATCTCGGTCGTGGGAGTATGTGATCGCGGAGAGCAAGAAAATCGGATTTCGGAAAGAGCCGTTAAAGCAAAATTAGCGTAAATGATATTTTTGTAAATGACAATAAATAAAAGTTGACTACATTGACCGATGCCGAAATAACAATGAAAGAGGCTAATTTTTTGACACGATGCCTATTACAACATTTTAAATATATGAGCAAATCCAAATATTTCATTAGACATTTTTCATTATAAAAGTGATATGAGAATAAGGTATAATATTTATAATCATTTTTATAGAAAAGTGATATGAGAATAAGGTATGATATTTGGACTCGGATCCTCCGCTAGAAAAAGAAGTGCTAGGATCTGCTTGGATTTTCTTGAGAAGCTGCCACGTCATTCTTTCACAATCCAACGGTTATAAATGAAAAACTTCTAAAACTCAACTTTTACACAAAAGCAGTGGATCACGTCTCTCACTCATCTCCTCTTTCCTTCCTCTGCAATAAACACCCAATCTGCAGCAAAGAATCCTTGCCCAAAAAAATAAAAATCTGCAGCAAAGAAAACTCCAGATCTCATCCTCCTTCAATGAATCAAATATGCACCCATTCTTGATCCTAAACTAAAATTTGAAGCAAATATCTCGCAATTCGGAAGGTCAAGGCTTTCTTTCGTCCAACCTCTCTCCTCCTACAATTAAGACAAACTCATGGTTCTTCTTGTCTCGCAATGAAGCCATGGCTTTTTGCCTTGGTGCTCAGATCCAGCCCTTAGAAATTGCCCGATGAGAATCAAAATCCCTTTTCCCTGCAATTAATTGTTATTGAATAGTTTGCTTACAATAAAAGGAAAAAACTTGTTTTATTAGTAATCAAAAACTTTATTAACTTAAGCTTCAATGAACTGGTCTGGTGTTCTCGAGAGATGGCAGCGTCTGTGCAGAGAAAGGAAGAAGGAGATGGTGAGAGACGTGATCCACTACTTTTGTATAAAAGTTGAGTTTTTGGAGTTTTTTATTTGAAACCGTTGGATGGTGAAAGAATGACGTGGCAGCTTCTCAAGAAAACCCAAGCAGATCCTAGCACTTCTTTTTCTAGCAGAGGATCCGAGTCCATGATATTTATATTAAAAGTATAAAGTATAATGTGAGAATAAGGTATGAGATAATGAGAATAAGGTATAATATTTTTTTATAATATTATAAAGTATAAAGTATAAAGTATAATTTATATTTATAATTTATAATAAGGAAATATTATAATAAGGTATAAAGTATAAAGTGATATGAGAATAAGGTATAATAATATTTTTTTTATAGAAAAGTGATATGAGAATAAGGTATAATATTTATATTAAAACTGATATGAAAATTCTATAATAATTTTTTTAATTTTATAATATTTATAAAATAAATTATTTTATAATATTTCCTTTTATGATAGGATTTTTTTAATTATTATAACATATATTAGAATTTTTAATTTTTTTTATTATTATAAAAATTTAATTATAGATAATTATTTATAATATTATTGATATCACTTCTCTTAAAATATTTAATATTTTTTTTGGGCCAAGTCTTAAAAAGTTAAAGTTTAATTGCATATCACTTTTCTTTAAAAAAAATAGATAATTGTTTTTAAGATTATTGATATAATAAGCACTTTATTCTCGTATCACTTATTTGACTATAACAATAATTAAATGGATCATTATCACATGGGTTCAAGTAGTGTTAGTTTAGTGGTTAGAACACTCACTGACTATAACAATAATTAAATGCATCATTATCCATGTCATGAGTTCGAGTCACCTTGGGGGTAGGAGTGAAATCATTTGATCCTCTTAATTTTTTTTTTAAAACATCAATATCACATGTGCAAGATGCAGCGTAGTGGTTGTTGTTCTGTTTGTAGCATGCATGCGAGGTCAAGTGTTCGATCCCCATTGAGTAAACTTCCTCTATTTTATTTCCACTAGTTTCTTTGTTAGTACTCAGTACCTCCAATGCACTGGCACTCCAAAAATTGTGCCGTGTCACGTGTCCGACACTCTCTGACATTCCTCTGACACGTGTCGGTGCTGTGTCGGTTGACTTTGTCTTTCCGACACTTTGGCCAACACGGCACTGACACTCGTGTCGTCATAATCGACACTCTCCCAACACTTGTTTGGATATTTTAAAAAAAAAACATATATATATTTTTTTAGTTTATAATTGTAATTTTTTAAATCCTAACGGGCCTAACCCAAATCTATCTTGGAAGCACCCAAGCTACAATGAAGGTGTGCCTTAAATGTGGGATGTTGGAGCAGATGGATTTGATTCTATGTATGGGGGTAGTGTTGGCATGCTTGAGATTGCTAATCTTTCTCTTGATGAGCCAACATTGGAGGCTTACATACTTTCTTCTGGTGATAACAATAAAGGCATAATCACTGCTATTGAGTGATGAATGAAGTGGATTGGATATAAGAATAATTTTTCTATGGCTATTTTGTTGGTATATATTTCAATTTATTGTGTGTTATTTTGTAGATTTTTGAAGTATTTTTTATTTAAATAATTTTTTATATTATTATTTAAATATTATACATATTATTTCAATTATTGTGTCGATAAAGTGTTGTGTCTTATTTTTTAAATTTTTCAGTATTGCCGTGTCGTGTCGTGTCATATCGCCGAGTCTGTGTCAGTGCAAGATTGGTACTCACCCTACAAGCTATAACTCTATAAATATAATTCAAGCCATATATATAATGAGGTTGATGTGCAGCGCAGTGGTCAAGCTTTGCCTATGCGCGCGAGAGATTGTACGTTCGATCCTTTTAGGATGCAAAGTTTTCATTTTATTTTTCTTATAGAGTGGACTGAAATGACGAAAATGCCCTCCTCATAAATGGAAAAATATGTCACGTCATCACTTAACGGTGTTAGAGACGGATGTATGAAATTGTTAACGGAGTCAAACGTGGGGTATGAAAATGTTAAAATGTGATAGATGGGTATGAAACTGAAATGACTCCATAGTTCGGGGGATTTTTTGTAATTAATTCAAAATAAAAATAAAAACTCAATAGAGTTGCCATGGTACCTAGAACAAAACCCACGAAACGATTTTGGCAAAAGAAATAGTTTTTGAATTGATTTTCTTTCTTTCTGCTAAAAGCATATAGCTAGTGTACATGCAAGCTTCAAAAACATAGGCTTAGAGTTGGAGAATTCAATCAGATTGGATTGGATATTGTGTTTGGTTATAAACTGTTTAACGAGTTAGACGAATGCAACGTGATTGGCATCAAATAACTTGCCAGCTATTTAGGCTAAGACCCTCCACCTTCTGCTCTTGGCTGTTGGTGATTCCTACTTAATTTTATTCTCTGGCTTCTTTTCTTTGTTTGTGTGCGTTAATCTTGGCCGGCCTAATTGTTCCTTTTTTTTTTTTTTTTTTTACAGATAAATTTTATGAGAGACAAAATGATGGCCGTTCCCCTAAAACATCACAAAGCCTTTAGCGACTCCAACAACAATTTATAGTCTCAGTTTGTTTCAATTGAGCTTGATTTTTAAAAGAAATGAGTCAGATTCAAATAAAGAATAACGATAAATTCGTTAAAATTACATGTCAACGTTGAACCTTGAATATTGATCTGTTCAATTTATAGAATCTCCGAGTTTTGTGACAAAAAAAAAAGAGCTCCATTTTGTTTCAAACCCAATTTTTTCTTGAAAAAAAAAAAGAAGAAAAAAAAAATACAGTCTCACTACTTTCTATTATTTATTTAATCTACAGTAGATGAGAAAAAGCTACCAATAAATCTAGTAGTTTTTTTTTTAAATTTTAATATTGGAAGGAAAGTCGGACTCTTTATTCAATTCTCAACCTCCACTTACCACTTGGGGTAGTCCTAAGAACTTAACTAACTAATAGCTTTAACTATAACATTTTTATTTATTTTTATCAACGGGATGAGAGGGGGTCGAATTGGGCACCTCTCCAATTTTTTTTTGTGTGGATAGAACTGTCTTACCATAGGCACTTATTATATGCGTTTGTTGCCTACAAGACTTGTAAATATTATTGATAGTAATATATATTTTCTGAAGGAAAGGAAATTATATATTTATCTTCTTTTGCATTCTGTTTTAGTTTTGTTTTTGGTGTTGAAAAGTTTAGGGGAGGGAGATGCTACCCCCACACCCAAGGCATACCCCAAACCTTTTTACCAGGATTTATAGAGAAATTTACAGATCACCTACCAAACAAAAGATTGTCGGCAGTGGAGATCGAACATGTGTTGAGGTTCAACCACAAATCCGCTCATACCAACTCAACCAACCCTTGTTGTTGGCTATATGTATTTATTTGTTTTATTTTTCGTTTTTTGTCATGTAACTATGTAAGTAGGCTTCACTTTAAACGTAAAGCTGGGCCTCAACTTACAGCCACTCTGAACAAGGCGTGCAAACGCCAAAAGTTTTGAATAATTGCCGAATCATTCCAGAGAAAACGAAGAGGGAATCTGTCTTTTCTTCAATTTGCATATCGATCTAGTCTGTTTCATGTGGTCAGTTTCAGGTTTTCAGTCACAAATTCTTATGCTCTAGCGCTACTAGTAGCTTAGAACAATGGCATTAGAATCCCCATTATGCTTAGACAACATCCAAGATGGTGTATATAATGAGACGGAGAAACATCGATCAATTCAAATTAAATCCTCCTTCGCCTTCTTTCTCTCTGCCGCTTGTTCATAATTCCTCATTATACACACAAGAGAGGCACCCTCTTGGGCTTGGGTCAACCATGAGCTGCTGCGACTGTGCGTCCAATCACTGCAACACAGAGACCCAAAAACCCAAGATTTTGGCTGTCATTCTTGATTTGGACGGGACCCTTTTGGACACAGGTCTCTAATTCACTATCCCATTCGATTTTACTAAGTGGGTTATTATGCATTCTGTTTTCTTGATTGTCAAAACTGTGTGTGGTTCAGAGATGGCTACAAAGAGCGTCTTCGAGGAGTTCTTGGCCAAGTATGGGAAGACTTTGAACAAGGAAAGGGAACAAAAGAGGGAGATAGGGAAGACACTCAAAGACTCGGCAACCGCCACTGTCGAGGACTATGATCTTCCATTGACTCCCGAGCAGTTTATCAAAGAAATCATCCCCATGTATCAACAAAAGTAAGCCACTAATTCCTCTTTCTATATGTCACATATATACATGATCATGTCAGCCTTCTATTACATGTTTAAAGGAAGCAAACAGAAGAGCTTTTTTGAAGAACTACTAGTGATGCATGTCAGCACAGTGATAACTGATCATAAGCATTCTCATATATGGTTTACTTAATTTGTATATAGTGTCTCCTTGTGTGATAAGTTGTTCATTGTATACTTGTAGGTGGAAGTATGCGAAAGCTCTTCCTGGTGCTAATCGTCTTATCAAACATCTCCATGACCATGGAGTGCCGACTGCTCTTGCTTCAAACTCCTTGCGCGAATATATAGATGCAAAGATCTCTCCCCATCAAGGTTTTTGATGTCTTTTCTTCTTTCTTGGCGAGGGTGATATGTGTCAGCTAAAACCAATATCTTTGGACTTCATAATCTTGTTAATGATAAACCAATAATATATCAGAGCCAAAGTTTGACAAGAAACGGAAAAGCTACTATTTGCTACTGCTTTTTGTCCTACTATTTCTATGTTATCTGCTTATTATGGTTTTTAATAAGGGTAGCTAGCTTATAAAGCTGATATTCAAGCTACATCTGTCAAACTATTTCAAAATGAACTGTTGATGATATACTTGGCAAACTAGTGTTATAGTTTGATCCCCAAAGTCATTAAGGGATTTGCTTGTAAAGAGCTTATACATTCACTTTAGGCAAACAGGGAAAACCATTCACAACGCAATATGTTCCAAGTTATATTGGACCTCTCTGCGCCAATGCCATCTAAATTACCTTTTTCTCTGTTGTTCTCACACATTTCTGAAAAACATAATGGTTGATCTGTGATTTCTCTGATTTTCTCATGTTTTATTGATTTGTTCCTTTATATAGGTTGGCAGGAATGGTTTTCAGTCATCCTCGGTAGTGACCAGGTTAAAGCGGGCAAGCCCTCTCCAGATTTGTAAGAGAGTGATTTCACAGAAATTTTAAGGCTACCTTTTTATTTGGTCAGATCATATGTATTAAGGATACTTTGAACAAATACAAGTGGAACACTTTGGAACTCCCAACTTTTCAATCTGGAAGGAGTTCCAAGGTCTGATCAATTAAAAAAAAAACAGAAGATTAGATAATCAAAAATGATTTGGAATATCATTTCACAAATATCTAAAATTATTTAGATCATGTAACAGAAAAATTTCATTTCAATTTTCTGGAATTTCTAAAAGAACTCAACTCAAATGCCATATAGAACTAAATTGTTAGAACGTTACACTACCACTGCGCCACAGCACAAATGCTAATATTTCCTGTTAAGAAAAAATTATCACCTTCCATTCATTTCACTTTTCCTTTTAATAGAGTTGACCAAATTGTTTACAGATTTGAAGAGGCAGCAAGGAAGATGGGTGTAGAAGCAGTTCACTGCCTCGTGATCGAAGACTCAATGTAAGATCCGTAGTAATAACATATGCATCTAAACTTACTAACATATGCATCTAAACTGAAATTTGTTCCATTCTATTAAATAGTCCACACCGTTCCACTATAAGGCAAGCAGAATATATATATGGTATATATATGAAGGTGTACATTTTGGATGATCTGATATTTAAGCTGCCTTTTCATTAGATATACTACTCAGATGGTAGTTACTTATGCAGCTTCTACTGCCAGGGTTCTTATCATTCCTTATTCTGGGATTGGAGTCTATATAGTGACAATTTCAAATGTTTTTATTTCATGTATTTCAACAGGGTTGGCGTTAAAGCTGCCAATGCTGCCGGAATGAAGTTAGTGGCTGTTCCACCCCATGGCGAAGCTGCTGGCTGTTCTTCCCTTGCAAACACTGTGCTACATTCACTTTTGGAATTTCAGCCCGAGCATTGGGGTCTTCCTCCTTTTGAAGATTGTATATCTCTCTTCATATTGTTTGCATTTATTTGGCTATGTTGCCTTCCTTCCCTGTTCAAATGATTGCTTGTTATATGGTTTCAGGGGTAGATAATGCACTGCCAATTGAACCAATTTATTTGAGTGGTCTGTATGTCGACGGGTTTGTCAATGAAGACACAGGTTTGTGAATCTTTTTAGTCCATAAGCTTCATGGATTAGGTTCTGGACCACAATGTGCCACTTGGTAGAACACAAAATGCTCTTCCATTTAGTTACATGTGACATCAACCCGTTTTCTTGCCTACTTTATAGATACTTTTCACTTTTTCTTGGAACTTACATTTAATGCTTCTAATTTAGCATGGGGTGTTTGTTCCTCAAGTTGTTTAGACTGACTAGGAGTTTTACTCAATTGGACGTGTGTGGTGTTATGGTTAAGATTTGTGGAAGTTTGCATTCAATTTAATCAGCACACTAAACATAATCAGAGGATGGAAAATCTGCTCTGCCTGACCAAGTTTGGGGAGTTTTCTTCGGGTGGGCTGTAATGGATATACAGAAAAGCTACAGGGTAGTTGTTGGCATTGGATCGGATCACAGTTCCTGCTCTCCTCAGAAAAAGATTGTGAGTAATCAACCCTACCTGGTTAATTGTTTCCATCATTTATTATTTTTGCAGTCAGAATCTGTTGAAAATAATTGGCTGATCAGTTGCAATTCATAAAAGTGATTCTGTTTTGCTATCTCCCAAAGTAAAACAAGATGCTCTCAATTTTCATTGATGCTCTTAGTTCCATTTGATATGCACCATCTTTTTGTCAACTTAAATTTACTTTTGTCTTTGACGCAGCAAATACATCTAGTTGATGAAGAGAATTGCTGTATATCCAATCAGCAAGTAAAACTGTTTCTTGTTGGCTACATCCAGGGACTGAATAGAAAGGTAACAAATAACAACATATTTGTAAAGATAAACTAAAACAGAAAAAGAAAAACAAACTATAGAAGACATCGTTTGTTTATGTACTGATCTATGGAGATAGTGCCTCTAGTTTAATTCAATGAACCGCATTTCGGCTGTTCAATAAATATTATTTCACTAGAATTGTTTCTTCTAAACTTAAGTCGCTTTTCAAAAAAAATGTAAATCTGTCATCTAAGAAAGATTATGCGTTTTTGCAGGCAATTTCATCCCTGGATGCAGAAACACTTGAGGAATGCGAGTCTATTGCAAGTGCTGCATTGGATCTGCCAATATTCAGTCAGCATGCTTATGTGCGGCTGTACCCGGATACTTTTTCTCTGGAGGACATGGTTGCCACTGATGAGCTAGGAGCCTAGGACACTACTGATGCGCCGAGCTTTTCTTTTACTAGAGTAAGAGAGGAAAAATTAGTGTACTCCCCTATTACAACTCTGATAATAAATATGCAATGATTTAATGGTAGAAGTGAAATGTTTGCCTTCTTCTTGTCCCAGTCCAATATGGGCATGCCCAATTTTAGCATCTTTATGTTAGACAACGGAAACATTTATTGGTGATCTTCTGGAAAAAAAAATCAACATATGTCAGTAGGTTCTGTAAATGCTACCAGTTAACACATTAAATCGGTCAAATTCTAATAGATCATTACATTTAGTCTATTAAACCTTTGGTGTCCTGGGTTAAATTTTTTACTTTAGTCACAACTCACAAAAGTTCAAGTTCTTACATTTATTTCTAAAATTGGCTTATCAATTCTAAAGTCTTAACTTGAATAACAAAAGCAAAAGGTTAGTCTCGTCTGTAAGACTATAAACAATAAGCCATAAGCCTGTGAAAAAGGAAAAGACAAGAAACGTCAATCTTAAATCGTAGTAATAGTATTGTATTTAGACTTAACTAGTAACTTGTCGTGACATCAAATTATAATAATAGGCAAGGAGTCATATCAGAACATTTTATGGGGCACCAAAATTGCAGATCAACTTTTGGGGCACGGAGATGACACAGCAAGGCCATTCTTTTCTCTCTAAGTCTTATATAAACTCAGCAGTCTACCATTTCATTGTAAACCTGCTCATTATTTCATTTACTTCTTCATATCCTAGCCTACAATGGAGTTCATAAACCAGTGCAAATGTATATGTTTGACCTTGATCCTCATGTTGGGGGCTTGGTCTTCTGAAGCCACTTCCCGCAGTCTCCAAGATGCAATAGTGTATGGGAGATACGAGCAATGGATGGCTCGTTATGGACGTGTATACAGCGACATTGACGAGAAGGAGAAGCGCTTCCAGATATTCAAGGAAAATGTAGCATTTATAGATTCTTCCAATGACCAAGCAAACAAACCTTACAAATTAAGTGTCAATCGATTTGCAGACCTGACAAATGAAGAGTTCACAGCCTCAAGGAATCGATTCAAGGGGCATGAATGTTCCACAAAGACCACTTCTTTCAAATATGAAAATGCTACTGTGCCAGCTACAATGGACTGGAGACAGAAAGGAGCTGTAACCCCGATCAAGGACCAAGGCCAATGTGGTATGTAATGAGGCTTCTAACAATCACCTTTTGGAAATTAACTGGTCGATTTTTACTCTAACTGTTATTAATTTGCTATATGTATATATATATAGGATGTTGTTGGGCGTTCTCAGCAGTGGCAGCCATGGAAGGAATTACTCAACTTACTACTGGTAAACTAATCTCTTTGTCTGAGCAAGAGCTAGTGGATTGCGACACCAGCGGTGAAGACCAAGGCTGTGAGGGAGGCTTGATGGACAATGCTTTTGAGTTCATCAATCAAAATCAAGGACTCAGCACCGAGGCTAATTACCCCTACACCGGTGTTGATGGTACATGCAATGCCAAGAAGGAAGCGAGTCATGCAGCCTCGATAACTGGCCACGAAGATGTGCCTGCAAACAGTGAAAGCGCCCTTCTTATGGCTGTTGCTAATCAACCTATCTCTGTTGCCATTGATGCTAGCGGATCTGATTTCCAGTTCTATTCAAGTGGTGTTTTCACTGGAACTTGTGGAACCAGCCTAGACCATGGTGTTACGGCTGTTGGTTATGGCGTCGGTGATGACGGGACCAAGTACTGGTTGGTGAAGAACTCATGGGGTGCAGAATGGGGTGAACAAGGTTACATAAGGATGCAAAGAGATGTTGCTGCACAGGAAGGTCTCTGTGGTATTGCTATGGAAGCTTCTTACCCCACTGCATGATATATATTATGTACCATCAAATGAAATCAATGGCTGCTATCCTTTCTAGGTATTATGCATATATGATATGTACATGATCGAACGTATGCTTGTAATACACCTAATATGTAAAAGCTAGCTACCATGTCTATAATTAAGAAAACTAGAAAGGCTTCCCATCCACCTTATTAATTATTACAAAAATGAAGAACCTGTTTTGAATCATCCAACTATGTATGTCTACACCATGCATTTCGTTCTCCTATAAGCTTGTGATTCACTAACTTGCCCCATCTCTACTCAAATCCTGTTTGGATGAGCTGCATCTATCCCAGTTCGGAAACACTCTCGTTGCTAGTACTGACGCAATAGCTCTCCGCTTCTTTGCTGTCAAGCATTATCGATCAGTTTAACAACATCTCTGTTTTTTCTTTTGGCAAAATAACATCGCTGTTATTTTTTTGGCAACTAACATCTGTATTGAAGCGGACTCAAACGGCCTCATTGATAGTAAAGATACTTTGGCCAACTACTTGGGGGATCAAAATGCTTGTACAAAATATTAAGAAGGCTTCCTACTCCTTTGTCGAGATCCGCTTTCAACATGTTTACCGTGACTCAAACATTGTGGCAGTAAGGCACGATGTAAACTAAGAGTGGTCTTTGTGAAATCGAAACCCGATGAACAACATCGAACTGAACTAAATTGGCGGTAACTTAACCAACCCAAATTGAGTTGGTCGGTCATTCAGTTTGGTTGTAAAAAAACCAAATAGAATCGACACAAGTGGAAAATCAATTTCATCAGTTCTGCTAGCAATTAGGGTCAAAAAACTGAACCGAAAAGCTAAAAACACAATGTAGATGATATTTTATTTGGTCAAATTGTCTTTTTTTTTGGAGGGTAAAACCCAAAAAAGACAAAAACAAAAATAGCTAACACAACTCATAATAGCACCGCTACAAAACCAGCTATATCATCAACAAAACACAATTCAAAATCAGGGACATAATGGAGCCTCAATTCAATCTCATCAATACTTCTCTTTCAAGAATCAGCGATGTTCTTTCCCTATGTATTGAGCACACTCAAGACATGAAGCTTCTATATGTATTAAGTTGAAACAATTCCCAAGGGATGGAGCTCTAAGTCCGAACCATGAAGAAGGGTGACCAAATTAGCAGAATCAGTCTCCACAATAATGTGGCTGATGCCAAGCTCATTGGCAATTTGAAGACCTGAGAACAAACCCCAAGCTTCAGCTTGAAGAACTTCACCAGTTCCAATATTCCTTGTAAATCCATGGTACCAATTACCATTGTGGTCTCTAATAACTCCTCCAGCACCAATCAGACCGTTCAGAGTGCGGGTGCCATCAATATTCAGTTTGTAGCAATGTTTTAAAAAGCGTAAGGCGTACTAAGGCGTTTTCGATTCTAAAAAGCGTAGTTAAAAAAGCGTAAGCTCTAGGCGTAAAAAGCGTAAGCTTTTTGTAAAAAAAAATTATTACAATACAAATGAGTATTTCATTAATCCATTTCCATGCTACATCCCTCATTTCATTATTACAATACAAATGAGCTTTTTGAATCACCAGGAATTGGTTTAGTCCATTTCCATGCTGCATCCATCTTTTTCTGATTTGTAGTTGTACAGGAACTCATATTGCAATTTATTCTGTTTGCAAAATTGTAAATCAACACAATCTTTACTTCTTTATAATCTTTATAATCAATAACTCAATCAATAGAATCAATAATCTGCAAATCAATAATCAATAACTCATATGGCAAATCAATAACCCAGTCAATAGAATCAATGGAATCCAAAACCCAATCAATCGAATCAATAGAATCAATTATTCATACTACAAATCATTAATCATTCATAGTTTCATACAAAATCAAAATCATACGGTTCATACCTCAATTTTTCAAATCTTTTTCTACAAATCCTTCAATCCTGCCAATAAAATCTTCCTCTAAATGATGCAGCACCTCTAGGAATCTCTTTTAGATCCGAATGTTCAAGAAAACATATGGGATTTAAGAGATTTGGGGATTAGGGATTTAGGGGCGGTTTTTTTTTTTCTGGGAAGAACGCAGAGGAGGGGTCAGATGGGCAAGAGTGAGAAAGATTTCTCAAATATGGACCTTTTTTAGGAAGGACAAAACGGTGTTTTTGTCCAAACAAATTTTTTAAAAAACCTTCGGTGCTGGGGTTTTTCACGCCTTTTGCGCTTTTTTCGCCTTTTCGCCTTTGCGCCGGCATAAAAACACGGCGTTTACACTACCAAAACACGCTTTTTACGCCTCAAGGCGCGCCTCGGGTTTTTTAAAACATTGGTTTGTAGTGCCCATAGCAAGGCTTCTGCCAACTTAGGAGATGAATACTAGAAGAAGAGTCATTATGCACTTTCTTAGCCGCATTGGTCCATTCAATAAGATATTGAGTGATGAGTTGGAGGGCATTAGGAGGATCCTGAAACTTTAAGTCAAAAATGCGTTTATTGCGCCATTTCCAAATAAACCAGCAGGTGAAGAGGAACAAATGAACCCACTGAAAACCTATAAATAGACAGCTCTTTTGAAGAATGTTTGCATTCAACCATCCATCCCAATCAAGAATAAAGGTTCTCAGCATGGTAATAGGGCCACCAATGCTCTTCCAAACATAGGAAGCTTTAGGACAATCTCTGAATAAGTGGATCATGGTCTCAGGTATTCCAGGGCAGTGGGGACAACTGGGATCCGAGACAATATGTCTCCTAGCTCTACAAACATTGGTTAAGAGCCTACCTTGAAAGAAAAGCCAAGCAAAAATTTTCAGCTTAGGAGGGATGTTTAGCCCAGATTAGCTTCCAAGGTCCTGCAGTCACAGGAGACTGAGTGATGCTGCTAGTGTAGGCACTTTTCACAGAAAAAACGCCATTAGCATTATGCTTCCAGATAAGCTTATCCCTGTGGCCACAGCTAGAGATAGGAATACACAATATTTTACCAACTACCTCAGGCGGGAGACAAGCGTAGAGAAGGGTGGTATCCCATTCATAATTTATCCAGAAATCATGGACAAAGAGATTATGATCAACTATCGTGGGCTCCAAAGCGTGGTGGCAGAGAGTACACAGCGACATTCATCGTCCAAAAAGGGCGATCACCATTACCAATCTCCGACCAAACCTTGCCGAAGTAAAGGGCAAAACAGGCGGACCAAGGCAGAGAGAAGCGATTTCTTAAACGAAGGATCAAGAAGGAATCGATTTTAAATTTTCTCTTTAAAAAGGAGACAGGACCCTCATCCTGTTGCAGACCTCCAACCGTCTTCCCTGCTTTTTCATCCTGGATTCTTGACCATGGCACAAACGAACCCATTATCTATTTCTTTTTCCTTCACAATCACCCCTAAAAAACGGTCAAATTACTTTGATCGGTCGGAAGGAAATTGTGTTAAATTAAGACTTCTCTAGTAATATACGTTTTAAAAAAAAGTAGAAGTTGTGTGGTGCAGGCCATGTGGCAAGAAGGCCATGTGGCAAGCACGTCATGTGGCAAGAAGGCCATGTGGCAAGAAGGCTAACCATGACGCGGAGATACTTAAGTATTGACAAGTCGTAGTCACGTAGAAGCGGGTGTTCCCAAATCTTCATCGCTAAGCTTTTGGCTGTTTATAAGAACAAAGTGAAGAAATGGTAAAGAGGGCTTCTTCTTCATCATTGCCATCAATTTCGTTTCCAATTCTGATTCTTGTTCTTCTGATATTTGCAATCATCGACATGGCCGACTCTGCTCCTCCCAATTCCAGTTCTGGCTCTTCTTCTCCGAAATCGGCTGTCCACATCGTTTACACGGAGAGACCTCAGCAAAATGAGGAACCTGAGGCCTATCACATCCGAACCCTAGCCTCCGTCCTCGGCAGGTCTGCCTTCTCTCTCTCTCTCTCTCTCTCTCTCTCTCTCTCTCTCTCTCTCTCTCTCTCTCTCTCTCTCTCTCTCTCTCTCTCTCTCTCTCTCTCTCTCTCTCTCTCTCTCTGCTGCGAAATCTTTTTAGCTTTTCTTTCTCTCTCTAATTTTGAAATTCACAGTGAGGAGGCTGCCAAGGAGGCTCTGATTTATAGTTACAAGACGGCGGCCAGTGGATTCTCTGCTAAGCTCACTCCTCAACAGGTCGTCGAAATCTCAAGTGAGCCTGCTCTCTCTTTTTTCTGATATGATAGCCTTGATTCTGTTTTACATAGTGTTTGTTCTTGCTTGCCTTGAGTAGTAATATATTAGGCCATATTGGAATCAAGGGTGGGTTGCATACATCAAGTACCCTAATCAGACATGTTAAAAACAACATCTCAGGCATTGAGTCATATGTGGATTCCTCATATTGTTCATATCTGATCTAATAAGTACAGCCTACATGCCGATTCGGGCCTTCTGTTTCGGTATGGTATACCTGAATATGTTATTAAATGAGACTCAAAACCTGATCCAAAAGAACCGTCAAGTCATCTACTGCCAATAGATGACTGTCCTTCCAGCTTTTCTGGCATCATATTTTACATATGTAGAGGAATTACTGATGTCTTAGCTTGTCTTTGCAAACAAACCTACAGTATGTACATTTGCTTATGTTGTCATCCAGAAGTGATTGCCTAAATGTTTGACATCCTCCAATTTAGGATAGAGTTCAGTACTGCAACCCTTTCTTTTTTGTTTTTGTGTCCTTGAAACAGCCTACTATTCAGTTATCTAATTGAACTCACATGTGGTTGGACACTCCTACAAAAGTACATGCCATTTCCTTGAGTTGCCTGTCCGACATAGATCCGAAATAGAGTTAGAAGATAATAGCATGCTAAAGTGATTGCCCAAGTGTTTGTTTGAGTTTCCTTTAGGATGAAACTGGGAACTCCATCATGTTGGATCAATGCCTACTATGACATTTTGAGGAAATGTAGGTGTAGGTTTAACATTTGTTATCTAATTCTTATGATTTATTTTTTGGTTACAATACTAGGCAAATTATGAGACCTTTAAGTTGTTCTTTTAGTTTGCTAAGTGAGTTTAATTGTTTCTCCTCCCAGAAAAAAAAAGAGAAGAGATTATAATAATAATAATAAATTAACAATTATACTATGATAAATGATGTATCATTTAACATTCTGCAGTTCACAGAACTGTGCACATTTTAAGCATTTTACAGTTTATTGAATTTCTGACTGCTAAGAAAAGCTTATTGATGGGTGTTATACTTATTGTATGCAATGTTATACATCGGGTGGGCACCAAGCAAATTTCTTCACTTGGCATACTCTTCTTCTGTCGATTAATGATGATTAATGGTAATAACAATAATAATACCTTGGTTTTCTACTTTCTACTGGCAGAACAACCTGGGGTTCTTCAGGTTGTACCAAGCAGGACAGTCCAGCTGCATTCAGGATCTGGGATTGGGCAGCTGAATTTTCCTGGAATTGAGAAGCTGCATTAGAAGGAACTGAACTCCATACCATATGACATGTATTACAAAACGTTATCTGTGTTTATGTATTATCATAATTGACTTGTTTACTCTTGGCATGCTTTGCTTTTGCCTGGGTAAGGTCTTAAATTAATGTTTAAAAGTGCCCTTATATACAATATATATAAGTTTGATTTTAGTGTTTGCATAGTTGATGTGGTAGTTCCGTAGTTTTAGCATGTCTAGCTCCTTCGAAAAGGATTTGGTGAGATGACTATGTTGTCTTTCAACGATGAATGTAAGATGACAAAATCATGTCCAGGCTTAGGGAAAGAGCAGTACTGTGAGGTAAGGTTATCTTCGAATAATGTGGTTGTGATCGGTATCGGTTAGAATAGGATTTCAAAACATGAAATTAAGCGAAGCACACCAAAAGAATCACACATATAAATTAAGTATTTCAATGAGGAAAAGAAACTTGAGATTCTGAAATCTCACTCATCCTTCAACCATTTGGTTCCATTATACCCCATCTCGAATTCTATGGATTTCACTCATCTAGGGAATGCTATGATAAAACTCATGCACCAAGCTATCCTTGCAAGAGATACAAGTGAAATAATTGTTGAGCTTTATGTTTGTGTTAACTCGGTGGGTTGATACAGAGGTGAGTGTTAGTCATGCTGCTGCATAGACATGATGCCTATACGGCTAACCAAGATTTTTATGCCATTTATTCCTCCAGAAAGAATCACTGCTCTGATTTGAAATTTAAAGGGACAACAATTGGAAGAGGTTCCCATTGGGAATTTAACTAGAAGCTTGTTACTCCTGATGTTAACATAGCTACAGTAGACAAGTCACAATCCCCTAAAATTCTGATTTTGGTGTTCACCAAATTGCAGAAGATCGTCTAGAAGAATAGAAGATGGAAAATTCCTGAAGAATTGTTATCATTTGCAAAATCGAGATGCGTCTGAGTATATATAATGTACACTGTGCGTTCAAAATGTTCATGTCCTGATTTCTGGTACGGTGGATCGATCTAGTGGTTTCGGATGTGCCAAAAATTTGTTTATTATTTTATTTTTAAAATATATATTTAAAAACGGAAGAAGTGGACAAGTGTATATGGGGGTCATCATGATAAATCAAAACAAGTTTTCTCTTTATATATATAGATTAATAAGGTTGTTTATAATAATAACGATTTTTTATGCTATACAAGTCATAATCAGTGAAAGATTGGACTCCATGGGATAGTGTGGTGTCTCAACTATGTGCCTGTTCCTTGGGGATGACATATAACTGATATATATATATATATATATATATATATATATATAACATGTATAAAGAAATCACAGGATCTGTTAATTAAAGTTAACCTCATATTAGCAATAAACGATTAATCCTTGCTATAAGATAGTAGAGCTGAAGCATATTTCTAATTATTTTCTATCCACTCAGAAGCCTCCAATGAAGCATGCATATAAAATAAGAGATTGGTAAATTCATCAATTACTCATAATAAAATAAGGGGAAATAATTAACCACTATGCACACAATGACATGCATAGATCATTAGATTGTATTCACATGAACTACTAATTTTACAGGTTCATATCAGAACATTTTAGAGGGCAAAGACATGGCAGACCGTTTTTTGGGGCACGGAGATAATATACAAAGGTTATTCTCTTCTCTATATAAACTGTAGACCCATGTACCATTTCAGTGCACCAACTCCTTAATTCATTTACTTTACCAACAATCCTAAGCCTACAATGGACTTCACCAACCAGTGCAAGTGTATCTGTTTGGCCTTGTTCCTCATGTTGGGGGCTTGGTCTTCTGAAGCCACTTCTCGCAGCCTGCAAGATGCATCAATGTATGGGAGGTACGAGCAATGGATGGCTCGTTATGGACGTGTATATGGTGATATCAACGAGAAAGAGGAGCGGTTCAAGATATTCAAGGAAAATGTGGCATTTATAGAATCTTCCAATAATGCTGGAAATAAACTTTACAAATTGAGAGTGAATCAATTTGCAGACCTTACAAATGAAGAATTCACAGCCCCGAGAAATCGATTCAAGGGCCACGAATGTTCCACAAAGACCACCACTTTCAAGTATGAAAATGCTACGGTGCCAGCTACAATGGACTGGAGAAAGAAAGGAGCTGTAACTCCCATCAAGGACCAAGGCCAATGTGGTATGTAGTTAAGCATCTAGCTATTTGTTATTTAGAGACAAGAAGAACAATTCTCCTTTTGGACTTTCAATGGTTTCCAATTTTCCATTAATTTATATCAAAATGTATGCAGGGTGCTGTTGGGCGTTCTCAGCAGTGGCAGCCATGGAAGGAATTACTCAACTTACAACTGGTAAATTGATTTCTTTGTCTGAACAAGAGCTGGTTGACTGTGATGTCAATGGTGAAGACCAAGGCTGTGAGGGTGGTTTGATGGACAATGCTTTTCAATTCATCAATCAAAATCATGGACTTAGTACCGAGGCTAATTACCCCTACACCGGTGTTGATGGTACATGCAATGCCAAGGAGGAAGCAAGCCATGCAGCCTCAATAACTGGCCACGAAGATGTGCCTGCAAACAGTGAAAGCGCCCTTCTTAAAGCTGTTGCTAATCAACCTATCTCTGTTGCCATTGATGCTAGCGGATCTGATTTCCAGTTCTATTCAAGTGGTGTTTTCACTGGAACTTGTGGAACTAGCCTAGACCATGGCGTTACGGCTGTTGGTTATGGCGTCAGTGATGACGGGACAAAGTACTGGTTGGTGAAGAACTCATGGGGTGCAGAATGGGGTGAACAAGGTTACATAAGGATGCAAAGAGACATTGCTGCACAGGAAGGTCTCTGTGGTATTGCTATGGAAGCTTCTTACCCCACTGCATAATCTAGCATTAAATTGAATCAAAGCCTACTATAGTTGTAGGTATATCATGATATGTACATGAAGTTGTGGCTGTAATATATACTTAAAATTAAGAAACTAGATCTGTAAGAACACTAGCAAGTTTCATAATTGCAGAAAGAAAAGTGCTGTATAGTTCTATCCATATGTATCTGAAGTTTAATTACCTCATGATTGGAATCATTATATCAATATATAGAAAAGCTCTTTTCTATCAAAAGGAAATATAACATGATTATCTTAATTAATCACTTTGCGCTTTACAAGGTACTGCATGTATGCTATACAATGACCATTTCTATGAAGAAATAGATTTTCAAATTCTGAAATATCATTCATCCTAACACCATAAGGTTCCATTATCATGATGAGCACAATATTCCTTCTGATCTAGTCCAACTTCTGATAGGGTAACTTCACAAGGTAAGATCAGGGTTCCTGAAGAATATAGTATTGAAGTACACATTGAATCCAGCTCATTTCAAAGCACTCTCTTTACTTTTCCTGCAATCCGAGCTGTGGAAAACTCTTAGTCATCTTGAATTGCTATCTTATAATTCAGTCCAAAATTTCCAACAGGAATTTTGGCAAGTATTTCACACAAATCTGGAAAGTTCAATACAGAGGAACTTCATAATAGGAAAAAGGTCAAAAGAAAGTATTGTTCTTTACCAATGGGTTTACTAGTTATGGTGGTTTGGATAGCAAGTGTGGGAATACAATTAGGGCTGATAAGAAAAAGTGAAGGATGTAAAACTAAACATAAAAGTTGCCACAAGATCTTTCACAATAAATATAGATACAACTGTATTAGTGTCCAAACATTATAATCAAAGAAGATATAAACTGGAGTTAGAATTTGTAATTGAGGATTGATCAAAGATATGTCACCTGTTTTGTTAGCTAAAGGTCTTCTGCAATCCTCTAATCTCAAGCATCTTTCTACTATTCAATTACTTAATCGATAAGTTATAAATTAATCGTCAATTGTTGTTTACTCAATATAAACTAGTAATAAATCCATATAATTTCTTACAGAGGATTCCACCATGCATCAAATGGATGAAAGATGAGTAAAAGGGTATAATTTCCTTTTATTTCAAGCGAACTCATGTTCTTTTTGCTGATAGAAGGAACATGAGTAAAATGGCATAATTGCAATAAAACGTAATTACAACTTCAAATCAGGAGCAATTCCAAGACTAATTTCGGCCATTGTCAGGGATCCGTTCAATTTTATTGGCACCCAAAAGTTTTTTTCGTAATCTTGTTTTTCTTTATAAAAGTGTATAATCTCAAAGCCCTTATATGTATTTTTTTTTAGAAACAGATAATTCATATATTATCAAAGCCTGAAAAGCACATACATCAAACTCATAGGCCTGTAACCAAATTTATCGATCAGGCAACTAAAGATTTTAACAAATATCTCTCATTTAGACTCTCAGAAATGGTTGACACCTCGATTAGATCTGATATCCTTTTGGATTTAGATATACTTTTTGTTGCCGGTTTTGTTGGGTGTGAATCAAATCCAAGGATTCAAGGCATGGGATCCGAGTGAGTTTTGAGTGCTCGATTTTGGCAATTCAGCAGCCTTGGTGTTCCAAGTCGGTGACCCTATTACTAGGGCTCGCAACGGGCCGGGCCGGGCGGGCCGGGCTGGGCTTTATCGGCTCGCGGCCGCCGGCTTTAATAAAATAAATATATTTTCGGGCCGGGCCGGCCGGCTTTAGTCCTAATTTGAAAGTCCAAGCCCGCCCTTTGAAGCCCGCCCCGCTTGACCCTCCATAATTTATCGCCCCCTAATTACTTTTATTTTTTATTAGATTAAAATAAAAAAATTGTGATATTAAGAATAATCAATGACTATAACAAGTTAATAACTAGTAATGCAACACATAAAAAAATGACATACCATGTGGATCAATGATATGTTCATAATTTCACATTATTTTATATCATTTTTATTTAGTTTTTATGAAGAAATTTGGATAAATGATGTTGATTTCTTGTAATTCAATATTTTTAGCTTCCGAGTGACAAAATATGAATATTCACCAAATATTCATCTAAATAAAAGTTGATGCAATTCCAATTAAAAATGTTGACTAACACCTTGAAGTTTATCTATGAATATTTTCAGAATTTTTGAAAACTTCTAAGGTACCCGTTTCTAATTATAACATCAACCAAAATTGTTTGTATTTAATGCTGTTTTGTAATAAATAAATATTTTGAAAGAGTATTAGTAATAATATTTAGGGCTATAATGTTACTAATTAGTGTTCAATGATATTAATATTTTGTAATTTGCACTTCTTATTATTATGGTATAGAAATATTTTTACTATATACTTATGTAACAATTTAATAACTAGTAATGCAACTCATATCATAGGCGTTTGTTATCCAATGGTGGATCATGTTCGGAAAAAAAACGAAAGTGGCTAATATTTTTAAGACATACTTATCTTATTCCAATATTTATATCCAACGGTTACATTTCTCAATTTAGTCTTCTTTCACCTTGTTTATTATGATAGGTATACACTTGGCCATATGGATCGAGATCCAAATGAAGACGAAAATAGCTAATATTTTTACCATATGTTTATCTTATCTCAATATTTACATCCAACGGTTAATTTTCTCAATTTAGTCTTCCTCCACGTTGTTGGTTTCTTTAGGTATATATTTGTTTACAACCAATGGACATATAAGACAATACTAGAGACATATAGAGATTTGGTGCGATCCGATAAATTAAAAATGTTTAATGGAATATTTGACTTTACTCATGTATTCAATGGGTAGTAATAGGCATCGTGTCAAAAAATTAACCTATTTCATTATCATTTCGGCCTTGGTCAATGTAGTCAACTCTGATTTATTATCATTTACAAAAATATCCTTTACGCTATTTTTGCCTTAACAACTCTTTCCAAAATTCGATTTTCGTGCCCTCCGCGACCATATACTTCCACGACCGAGATGCATATACCTATGTAAAAATTTGTAATCCCGGATCCTGTTTAAATGTAGTTGCCCATTGATAACTCTAATTAATAAATATAGGGGTATAAATGGCTATTACACTTGACTATGTAGATCGAGGTCCAAACAAATACAAAATCGGCCAATTTTTTAACCATAGGTATAAAATATCTCAATCATCACATCCAACGGTTGATTTGCCAAATTTCATTGTCCTTAATGATATGGTTTTTGAATATATACATTTCTTTATAACCAATGAATATAGTAAACAACACTAGTAGACGTATCGAGATTTTATGCAATATAAGACATCAAAAAATGTTTAATTGAAGATTTGGCTTCGCTCATGTATTTATTACGTTGTAATAGACATTGTGTCAAAAAATTACCCTCTTTCATTGTCATTTCGACCCCGGTCAATGTAGTCAACTCTTTATTTATTGTCATTTACAAAAATATCCTTTACGCTAATTTTGGCTTAACGGCTCTTTCCAAAATCCGATTTTCTTGCTCTCCGCGACCATATACTCCCACGACCGAGATCCATATATCCATGTAAAAATTTGTAACCCCGGATCCCGTTTAAATGTAGTTGCCCATTGAGAACTCTAATTAATAAATATAGGGGCATAAATGACTATTACACTTGACTATGTGGATCGAGGTCTAAACAAATACGAAATAGGCCAATTTTTTAACCATAGGCGTAAAATATCTCAATCATCTCATCCAACGGTTGATATGCTAAATTTTATTATTTTGAACGATATAATTTATTGAATATATATATTTTTGTTATAACGAATAAACCAAGGAATATAGGAGACAACAAACAAAAAATATTTTGTTTAACCAATGAATGGTTTGTAAATTCTAACTTTGTATAAATTAATAAGCTGAAAAATAATATTAATAATATTTTACAATTTTAGACTATAATGTTATTAATAATAATTTTTTATGTAATGCTATTAATATTTTGCAAGCATAATATTAATAAGATTTTGAACAATTTCAAATTATGAATTATAAGTTAATAATATTTTGTATTAATAAATTTTTTTTTTGTAAGAATAAAAATAAAAGTAGTAATTTGTACTCCTTATTAATAAATATTTTGTATTATATGACATATGTTATAGTCTATAACATAAAATACAAGATATGTATTAAAACTTAGGCGGGCTTTTCGGGCCGGGCCTACGGGCTTTTTCGGGCCGGGCCTTTCGGGTTTTGACGGGCCGGGCCGACGGGCCGGGCCGGCTTTTACGGGCCGGCTCGGCTTTTGCGGGCGGGCTTTTGCGGGCCTATTATGGGTACGGGCGGTTGGATCGTTCGCCCGGCCTCCGCGGCCTCCACGCTCGGCCAAATGGGACCCCTAGTCGGTGACCCTATTACTGGTGGAGCGCTGCTAAAGGTTAACCTAAGTCAGATTTGGTTCTTTGATTTAGCTCATTTCTTATGTAAGAACAAACATGATCAGTTGTGCAAGTTTTGACTGTGGCTTTACTTTCTTTTTTCATGTGTTCTTCTTGAACTATATTGGATTTATTGGTCTCAATGACAATACTTGCGATTGCTGACAACAGTGATGCACGATGTATGTATTGTTCTAAGTTTCGAATCATCGATTAGAGTTCTACATTTAGACTCATCGATTATGTAATTTGTGTAGTCTGTACTGCTCATTTTTAGGATGCACATACTAAGAATTGTAATCCTCTATTGATTAATAAATTTTTTGTTTTTGTTTTTTTAATAATTATTAATTTATCAATAAATTGATATCTCGCTAAACTAATATAATTTAGGAAGTCTCAATATTATTAATTTAAAGATGTTATACTGTATTAGACTCTTAGTGAGAAGAATTGAGGTACCTCATACCTGCAACTCTCCTAATTTGTTGGCAATTATGGAATGCAAGAAACGAATAGATTTTCAAGCAAATTAAACCGCACTCCATAATAGTATTGAAAGTTTCTGCACAGATTGGGAGGGAATTCTAGAATTGTCAATCAAGGCTACCAAGTCTCAATATTGACAATAGCTATACAAGTAAAAAATTGACACCTCCCAACGAGAACATGGTCAAGCTGAACTTTGATGTCTCTGTAAAGCAAAATCTGAAGGTTGTTGCAGGATTAACTTGTTGTAAGAGATTCAAATGGTTGTGTGCTAGTTGCTGGTGCAAAAAAATTTAGGACAAGACTATGTGCTACAAGCAGAAGCTCAAGGTTCAGAAGCCTTAAGGATATTTTCCAAGCAGGGTACAAACTCATTCAAGTAAAAGGAGACTCCAAGACACTTACTGCTCCGACCAATTTGGTTCTGATTGTAGGAGAGACTTTTATCTGTAATTTTTTTTTTACCCACAAAAAAACATTGATAAATTTTAGTTGATGATGGAGTACCAAAAATAAAAAGCCTATAATTAAAAGAAGTGATAGTTTTTTTTTCTTTTTTGTTGACGAAATTTGCACATACTTCTTTTCGTATTTCCCAAGTTTATAAAAAATCTGTCGCTTTCTATTAAAAAAAAAAAGTCTATATTCATTGGATGGTAAGGAAAGAAAAAAGAAAAGACCAAAGCCCAAGGCTACTCAGAAGGGGAAAGAGCTTAAAAAGAGGGCAAGAAAACAATTACATAGAAATTTCGGGGGCGAATTGAAAATTGAAGAAAATGGAAGTTGAAAAGCATACCGATTCCTCTTTTGGCTTTTCAGCTTGTGAGTTTTTCTGAGTCTTCTTCTGAGAGCTCTCTCTCTCTCTCTGTGATTCCGTCTCTGCGTCTCTCGAATCTTCCAGAAGAAGAGGAGACTTCATGGCGAATAGCAATCTCCCTCGACGAATCATCAAGGTTCACTTCTAAATCCTCCGATCTCTGTATACACTGTATTACAATCATTTTTATTCATCTTTCTTTTGATTTTACGTATGTCTGCCTGTTTCTGATTCAATAGGAGACGCAGAGGCTTCTCAGCGAACCAGGTATCTCTCTCTCTCTATCTCTCACTTCATTATATACACACTAAATTGTGGTTTAAACATAAATTAAGGGAATTAAATGGAGTTAAAGAAAATAACCAAAATTATGGTAATTAATTGAGGTATAGCTGCGCAGATTTTGCTTGAATTGTTGTAATTATGGATAGTCTTGGGTGCTTGGGCCCTTTGGACTAGCTTTTAGTTCTTGTATAGGGAAACACCTTAACTTGATTAGGAGAACTTGATTTTATGAATTATTTTGGCACCTTAACTTGCCATTCAGGGTTAAACCATGTGCTTTGCTGTATCAAAGACCTAGGATGGCATCTTAGATGTTTGAGCCAATTGAGCTGTATTTCGGATATGTGTGCTTGATTGTTGAGATGTGTTGGATGACTGATGGTAATAATACTCTTTTGAGAGCATAGCACGACAGCACATTTTTTTTATAACTTATATGCTGAACTTTGGGTGCTTTCAATCGCCTTATTTTCACTACACCATGATCAAATTCTTTTTCTTACAATCTCTCTCTAGTTAGTAACACACCTCGTTAAGTGATGGATATTGCTAGTTATGCCTTCTAGTTTTGGGGTTGTTATCCTTGGTATTTATGAAGTTATGATAGCTTCAACATGAAGAACCTAATCTGGTAGTTACTGAAATTTCAAAGTTGATCTGATGACTCTACATATTACAGCTCCGGGAATCAGTGCTTCTCCTTCAGAAGAAAACATGCGATATTTTAATGTAATGATTCTTGGTCCAGCTCAATCTCCTTATGAAGGTGAGCCACACATTGTTTCTTTCTTTGTTTTCTTTTTTCCTGTTTTTTTTTTGTGAAAACATTGTTTCTCTAATTTAGTTATTTTGTTAATTTTTTTCTCCTTGAATCCTCTACTTGTACTTTCTACTTAATATGCCATGGATTATATGAGGAAGAGGACTTTTGTCTTTCTTCTCTTGGTTCAAAAGTGTTGTACGGGTTAAACTTATAACCATAGACTAGGTGAACATTATTCCTTCTATAGCCAGTCTCTTTAAATTGTATTTAGCCTATGGGCCACTCTAATGCCACTAATATTTGTGAGATCAAATTAAAAAATTTAGTTTATCCGAACTGAACTGCAAAAATAACAATTTGCATAGAAGATTACATCTCGTTTACTCTGGCAGAAAACATTTGGTATCAGTTTCTGAGATTAAATTTTATAATAGCTTGGTAGGTAACCTTGTAGATGTTAGTATACAAAGATCAAGTATAACTAAATAGAATGGGATGGGGATGATTTCCAAATCATCTAAACACAACCATTTAAGTAGAAAACTACCTGTCATTATGCTGTCAATGGTACAAAGCATGTGGTATCATTTTGCTTCTTGGATGATAAATTTGTTTAGTTATCTTCACATATTGTTAGTATCCAGATCACAATATTTGTTTATTTCTACTTAGGTGGAGTTTTCAAGTTGGAGTTGTTTTTGCCTGAAGAATATCCAATGGCACCTCCCAAGGTAAGTATGTATTTATGCGTAAAGTAATGTCATATGTTGGCATTTATGGTCTAGTAGATTCTCAATATTTTATACCAGGGATTTGATCTGGTTGATGTTGAGAGTAGGCCACTCCATCATTTTGTAGGTGTAGAGTTTGTGTGACCAAAACACCTCATTTATTGTCAGCAAGAATTATGTACGCATGTATCGCTTCTCTGTTTTTAATGTGAACTTTTCCTGACGGATGGATTGGTTCAAAATGTTCGGATTTATTAATGAGGAATTAGACTTAAGTATCCAAGTTCTTGTCTATTTTGGTAGTACTTGGAGAGAATGAATATTTTGATGAGTTCTTCCAGTTGTTTAGTCTCACTTTAAAGTGATTCATCTTGGATGTTGTTTCCTGGTGAGAAATTACTGCAATTTGTTATTCTTATGGAGCTCATTACCAAAGTAATCCCACCATTTATTCTCAATGGTGTATTGCGGTTGCATGACTCGACTAAAACTGGTGTCACATATCTGCTAATCTTGAGTCCGTTTTTGGTTTTAGTCTCTCTTAGCACTGTATCATCTTATCATAGGTATAGTGGTCATTAAATGATATCAAATGCTGAACATCTCGTCCTCTATCTTTTAACAGGTCCGTTTCCTGACCAAAATATATCATCCTAACATTGATAAGGCAAGTTACTTTCTCCTTTTGTTCCTTTTTCTTCTTTATGTTGTTAAATTATGATGTTTCTAAGTCAGAAGGATTTTCTTTGGCAGCTTGGGAGGATATGCCTTGATATTCTGAAAGACAAATGGAGCCCTGCCCTCCAAATCCGAACAGTATTGCTGAGGTGACATTTTGCCTTGCTAGAGTATCAATATATGTAGATGTTTAAAAAGTAGTTTATCTTGATATGAACAAATGGAAATTTGCACACCATTATATGATTTTTATCCTAACTCTGTCCTGAAATGGGATGTCAGAGACATTAAGTTTGGTAGTGTGCTGCATATAAGGTATAAGGTATAATAAGGTAGACATTAACTTAGTCAAACCTAAGTTGCATATAAGGTATAATAAATTAAAGTGTGTTGTCACTATATTGTTAGGTTAGTGTGTCATGATACATAACTGATAACACATATTATTATGTTTCACTATCAGCATCCAAGCACTTCTAAGTGCTCCAAACCCTGATGATCCACTTTCAGAGAACATTGCCAAGCACTGGAAAACAAATGAAGGAGAAGCTGTTGACACAGGTAATGTTAATAATTCTGCACAACGGAGTAGGTTTAAAATCTGACAGTACCCATGTAAATTCAAAAGTTCCACTGCTGACAGCAGCAGATGCTTATTAGATAGGTAGCCTTCTTGGCTAAGGAAATCAGGAACATAGATAACCTATCACTTTGTTTAGAGTGGTTGACTAGTAATTCAAAATTCTACCGTTATAGGGTATTTTTGTTACCTGTAGTCCTGTACTAATACTTTTTCCCCTGAATCCTGCAGCCAAGGAGTGGACCCGTTTATACGCAAGTGGAGAATAGTGCAGAGAATTTGTTGCTCAAAATTTTATTTTCTATTGTATGTTAAACTAAATGCACCCCTTTTGTCTTAGAATTTATAAACCATAAAACAGGAGTATTTCTAGCCCTTCATCTTTGTTGATAATCACTATCATTGCTCAATGATGTCCGTTTTCTGAATTGTGGTTTTAATGTACGTTCATTGTTGTTGCCAATGTTGATTATGAGTTTATGATCTTCACTACATGGTAGGTTCTTTGTAAACAAAGAAAGATGCTTCCCCAGGCGGAATACCAGATTGTGATGAGGTATCTTGTTAGGAAAAAAATATCAATTTCCTTCTGCAAAATGACTTTTTATTAGTTTCTTGTTCTAAGATCCTTAAATGAAGTCATGTAGAGTATTTGATCTCTATCTTTAGAGTGGATGTAGTCGTGACTCGTGAGCTCAAAGCCTCAAAGGCTCAAAGTAGTGTGTAATATATTTTGAGGATTTCAGTTCTAGTTGTATATGATTCATTTGGATACTGGGTACGCATACGGTGGCGAAGCTTATTGTAATACTGTAGTATTTAGTGCTTGGCAGCACGACCTAAGATGAGTAGATGAGTAAACCTTGATGATCTTCTCCAAATCTTGAGACTTGCACATGCAAGTTACAAGCCCGAGAGCTCTACCGTTTGATCGAGTAATGAAATATACCTGGATGTGTACATAAAAACGATGGTCGATTTTGATTGATAGTGAGGAATACAATGTGTAGATGTAAAAATGCATCGAAAGGTCTGAGAGTTTAGGGTTTAGGTTGCGCTGCCCTCGGACAACCTCAAAACCTCAACCCACAAATCGTGTGACAGAATTGAACACTAAATATTACACCTCCTGGATTGGTAATGTTGGCGTCTGGAGCTTGGAATGTGGAGTTTATTCGGCACGATTTCTGTAATGATGATGCAGTCTATACTTTCACTTCCATTGGGACACCGAGCTCATGTAGATAGATGGGTCTGGCATTTTGATGTGAAGGTATGTAGAGTGTGAAAAGTGATTGTCATTTAGCCTTGGAACTAAGAAGGATGAGGGAACCTGCTGCTCTGATCCTCAATCAGTACGTTCATGCTTGTTGGAAACGAATTTGGACTCGAGGTACCCGAAAAACTTGAGCTTAAAAATACTCTCTCGTACCCTTATCATCAGTTGTGGGAAGAGCCCAGAGACAATTATTCATGCACTCTTTGAATGTGATTATACTCAACAAGTTTGGTCACTCTCTACTTTAGCTTCTCTTCTATCTACTTGGAAAGGTTCAAACTTCATGGACTACATGGACTAAGCAGCTTGGATGCTATCTAAAGAGAAGAATATGTTGTATATATGGTATTGAGAATATGGAATGACCGCAATTTAATCGTACATGGGCAATCTGTTCTTGAAGCTTAGCAGTCCTTACAAGTTGGTATAAATTCCCATACATGAATATAGAAGAGCAAATGCAACTTCCACACAACGACGTTGGTGTCCACCAACATGTGGAAGACTCGAGATGAATACTGACGGTGCCTTTGTATCCAAAACTAGAGAAGGCGGTGCCGGATCATGCTTAGAAACGACGAAGGGGAAGTTGTGGTGGCCAATGCCCTTCCTCTTTCCGGTGTCTCTTCTCCAAGACAGTGAAGCATCTGGAAATGTTACATGGTCTACGACTCGCTTTGGAGCTGGATCTTACTCATTTGGAAGTTTTAAGTCATGCTCTTGTGTTTCTTGCAATTATATTAGTGTGGGGCATAATATTGCTTCTCATGCCGTCAAGTGTGATTCAAGTGTAATTTTGGTACGACGACTTTCGTTCATGGTTAGTTTATCTTGCCAAAGCTGATATTTGTGTGAACTAATTGCTGTATTGCAGTAAGACATTATTGCCTCGTATGTACGACATTAATCCTTTATGAATGAAATTCCTTCTAATATAAAAATCATATTTTTAGCAGGCACAAAAACGCTTGGAACCTTTTCCATGGTAAGGAGAGAGGTGTTGATCAATACTGTTACTCTTGTTGTACCTTCTTACCCAATACATTGCTTTAAATTTCCTTTTCTGTAAGGAGCTGGACTCTTTGATTGCAAAGCTCTAGAAAAGCTGGGATTTCCTAGGGAATCCTAAGTTCTGATAGAGGTTTGGAATTTCAGAACCTTGTTGATTTCAATACTGCCCTCCTAGCTAAACAAGTTTGAAGATTGCACATCAACACAGAAGTCTTCTAGGCCAAGGTGATCAAAGGGATTTATCATCCAAACTATAACATTCTCAATGCTAGTAAAGGCTCTAGAGCCTCTTGGGCATGGAGTAGTCTTCTTGAAGGTAAAGCTCTAATATATTGTTGATAGTGCAAGACTGCAAGGTGGCTAGTGGGAAATGAAGATTCTATTAATCTTTGGAATGGCTCTGGTTTAGTCGCATGTTCCCTTTAAAGTTATTGAGATCATTAACTGGAATGGACCCAACTGGAATATTGATCCTATTAAGGACCTTATTAGTAATGAAGACCACCTGGAAATCCTAAAAACCCCTTTGTATGATGAGAATTTCTGAATTTGGATGATAAGCTGATATGGCCTGTAACTACTTTGGGATGCTACTATGCTAAATCCGGGTATAATTTCTTTCACTCCAAAGATTATTTTTCTACTGGCACTATAGCCCACTCCTCTAATACTTCTTCTGTGAAAGTTTGGAAAAACCTTTGGAGAATTGGGTGGCTATGATTCGTATTTTTTTTGTTACAAAAAAGTTTAGGGGTGGGGGAGGGTACCCCCACTGCCCACACCCAAGGTCAGGACATACCTCATAATTTTTGTACCAGGATTTACAGAGGAATTTACAAATCGCCCACCAAACAAAGTTGGGACTATGATTCATATTTATTTGTAAGCTTAAACTTATTACACTTATGTATTAAAAATAAAAAAAATAAAAAACGCATGGGTTACAGCCCAGCCAGCCCAAATTTTAGATCTCGCTAAAAATTCTATTGCAACATCGTGTCAGTTGTGGAGTGTATTTTGTGCATTAAGGTAAAGGAAGAAATTAAAAATTAAAAATTAAAAAGAAGTGTAAAATTAAAAATTCTGTGCGACGACACATTTGAAGAGAAGCTATGATTGGGTAACATTTATGTTTTTGGGATTTGTCTCTCCTTCCATTCCCCCGCCCAAAGTTTTCTTCTTTTGTATAACCCGACTCAGATGACCCGGGAATTAATTGACCTCTCTCTCATACAATTTTGGCATTTGCAATCTCAAAATTTTAGAATCTCCTTCCCTCTCTTGTCTCACACTTTCTGCCACATGACCAAAAATTAAATAATGATCTCATGCTGGAACCAAAATAATGAATCTCCCTCCCTCCTTGAAACTGAAAATTCAATTAGTTTCAAACAAAAGGCAGAATAGAAAATTCCCTCCAAACTAGAATTAGAATTTAGAACATTACAAATAGCAGCTCAGTCCTTCCTTCTCCTTCCAGACTCAAAGCAAGCAAGCCCCAACTAAATTCACAGCAACTTTCTCATTCTCAAACACTAGGGTAGTAACAATGGAGGCCATTGATTTCTGTGAACAGGTCCACAACAACAAAGAGAACATCCCTCCATTTTTCTCTGCAAATGGGTCCGATTCCACCAAGAAATGTAAGAAAATTATAAGGCTGAAGAGGAAGCCTCTTGCTGATATCACCAATCTCTACCAAGTCAGCAATTCAGTTCCTTCTCTAAGGCGCTCTTCCTCTGTTTCAATCTCTGCTTCAAATTCGAGGAAAAGAAAAGCAATTTCCCAAGTTAATGAGAGCAGCTCCAACTCAAGGTCGCTAAGGATGGGTTTCAGATAATTCTGATATCCATGTTGAATTCTTAATTGTATTAGGGGTTGATTGCTCATCAATCAAAATAAGAGTTATATTTCAATGTTAGCCATCAGCTTTAGAAAAATATATGAATACAGATTTACATACAATTTCTTTCTTTTAATTATGACGTCATCATAATTTTTTCAATCAAAACAATATTTCATTTCTATGAGATGTGAGATCTCGGACATGGCTAAGATGACTAGTACTGTGATAGTGTGATGTGATTCTAGTCCAAAGATGGTTTGTGGATAGTTTGTGATTCTAGAAGAGATTGTGTCATTTGATATTTTTTCTCATAGCCAGTAGCGGAACCAAGATTAAAAAATGGGGTAGGCTTCAAAAATGTTGCGGAGGGCAAATTTTTTTTTCCCCAAAGCCATATATATGAGTTTTCGCTTGGATTTCCTGTGATCCTTCAACATTTAGTAATTAACAATTAACAAGAACAGTAGAAAACCCAGAAATGGATGTTTAGTGCAATAGTGCCTTACACCCTTACTGCATACCTGTTCGGCTGTTCTTGAATCAATGAATTTATCAATCTTGAATTCTTGATGCAACTATGCAAGCAACGATTTGAATAACAAGGACTGCATTAACAATTTAACATAGATTAAGCCGATTAAGGAATTGAAAATTTGAAATCAAACTATCAAACTATCAAAGATTCAAAGATGAAAGATTCAAAAATCAAAATTATATTTATATATATACTTACATGTTCAGATGTTCTCATGTTCTATCCCTGGGAAATGGAATTGGTATAAATATAATGAATTGAGGGCTTGAGGATTGACGCCTTGCGGCCATGGAGAGCTGGAGATGAAGGTGGAGACTCGGTGAATTTTTCAGGAAGACAACTACAAGGATGCTGCGCAGTAGAACCTAACAATTTTTTTTTTCTTCTGGGGGTGGGCTATTACTTGAAAACCCCTATACTTATTAACTTTTTACCAAAAATTCTGTCTAGGCTGCAGCCTAGACAGCCTTCTATGTAGTTCCGCCACTGCTCATAGCGGACATGGTTTATAAATCAAAATGATTTTAAATATCTCCAAAATAATCAAATTTTTTGTTAAAATATTATCTAATATGTTTGAGTGATATTCAATTAACTAAGAGGTACTCATATATTTTTCGATTTTTTTATAAATATAAATATAAATTACCGATATATCTATCAATACCCATATTTAAAAATTTGGGTAGAACACTAGAACCGTAGAAGATAGCCAAAGAAGTAATAAATGGCCAATTGAAAACTGAGATAACAAAGACACTAAGCTTAATATAAAAACAAAATCAACATGCCCAAAAAGAGAAAAACTGAATTGGACAAAAGTCCCGCCATAATTTGTATTCAATTCTGTAATTAATAGTGATCATTTGATTGAAAAATATGTTTTCAGCATACATTTGAAAAGGGCAAAAGAGGAAGAAAAAAAACACTTGATTGAGATGGGTGGTGATTTGATGAGAAATTAATAACGCCGCCAATTTGAAAATCCAGATTTGGGATTTTGGGATTTGGCTCCTTCTACATTTCTCCCCCCGCGCCCCCAAAGTTTCTTAAAGCTTTTTGTATTTATTTAAATTTGGGTCAGACCCTGAAAACCCGGGAATTTATTTCAGCCCTCAAAATTTTTAAGCTCCCTCTGCCTCTTTGTCGTTCCCTCCCCCTCCCTAGTCTTCAACTGGCACATGAAACTTATAAAACTGGCAAAACTCAAAAAAAATAATTCCCTCCTCCTTGAAACTGAAATTCAAAAATGGTATCCAAAAAAAAAAAAAGGGGAACAGAAGGAAGGGAAAATTTCAAACATGCCTCCAAAATAGAATTAAAATTTAGAACCCATTGAATTTCAGACATTACAAATAGCTCTCTTTCTCATTCACTCCCAAGTCCCAACTCCTTCCCAGCCAAACTCCAGCATCTATCTATCTATCTATCAATCACAAATCTCAAATACTTGTGTGCCCCAACAATAATGGAGGCTATTACTGCTTGCTGTGACCACAACAACAAAGAGAACATCCCTCCATTCTTCTCTGCCATTGCAAATAAGTCGACCAACCCAGTTCCTCAAACTGGGTCTTCTTCGAAGAAGAAATGTAAGAAATTAAGGTCGAGGAGGAAGCCTCTTGCTGACATTACCAACCTCCGCCTCTGGCAATACCAATTCAACAGTGCTTCTTCACTTCTACCAATTACTCCAGCAACTCCCACTTCCTCTGCCTCAAATCCTCGAAAAAGGAAAGCAATTCAGGAGGTCAATTCTACCACCATCCAAGTCACCAGCTCCAAATCTAAGTCCCTAAGGATGGGTTTCAGATGATTAATTATTTTTCTGCAATTGCATTTCAATTTCTTCATCTTGTTCCTATGACATTTGGGTTGATTCCTCATCAATCATAATATGTAGTCAATTTTAATTCTTTTCAATTTTAAAAAAGCCTCAAAATTCATACAATAAGTAAATATCCATACATTAATTGCAAACTAATTTGATTACCTTGAGCCAAAATAATCCAACACCAAATTAAGATTCGGTCACACAGGTGCAGTCAAATACTCGTGAAACAGAATTCTAGATTAATGGACGGAAATGCCCCTAGCCTTACGCGAAATTTACCAGATCTGCCACTTTAGCCGTTCGCCTCCTCTTGCGCGTCGATTTCCTCGAGGGAGCACAGTTGGGAGCACAAACGACGCTGGGCGGATTGTCGTTGGCAGGAGGGGACTGGTGGTCGGTGTTGTCATTCCGTGAACTGAGGGTTTGGATGGAGGTGACGCAGCACTCTTGCCAGTTGAGGTCGCTCAGGTCCGCCATCACGTCCTCCACCTTCGTCGTCACCAACGGCGAGATGTAGTCTCTCAGCGTAGACCGACACGGGTTGACCAGCTCCAGTGTGTTCACGGCGTCGCTCAGAAGTTTCTAGACAGAGAGATCGATCGTTGAAAATGGCATGGCGGCCGGTGAGAAAACGAAAACAGAAATCATATATAGCGAAAACGCAAAATCGATTTCCAGCAGATTAATTTCAGCAAAATAGAGTTCATATATGATCGAGCAAATTTTCTGTGGAAGTTAACCGAGGATATGGATAAACGTACCTTGTGAACTTTGTGGATTTTCTTGTAGCCGTGCATGGCGATAATCTGATCGAGAAAACGAAATTCCGGCCGGAATCAAATTAACGAAATTTGATACGAAATTAAAACGAAATTGATCGAAGAAGAAGATGAACCTGATTGAGGTGGTTGACGGTGAGGTTGAGGTGGGAGCGAGACTGCATCAGAAGGAGGTAATCTTCCAGAGACATCTTTGGATTCTTAGCTTTGCTCATCGTCTCCATCGACCTACCTGCTAATAATCACTCTACTACTAATTTTCTCTCTCTCTCTCTCTCTCTCTCTCTCTCGTGGCATGGCCGCATGGGTTTTCTCTTCTCTATATAGACTGTTTAATGACGTCATATATATCGCCGTACGGTGTGTGCAGATGGTTGCCACGTGTCATCTCATGCCTGCCTCACTGCCTCGAATGGCATTCTCCTTTGAGGTCGAGACCTGTCACGTTATCGTTGCCCTTCCAACAGAAACACACGCAAATGTGTGTGGAATTCTTTTTTACGGAATTACCCTCCGGTTAAAGTCACCTTTTGACATCGACCTCCCGTTGAAAGCGCTGGTAAATAATAAATATAAGTATACAATTTTGTTGTGAAAAGCCTCCGCTATCAAATTTGTTTATCTCAGAACATTTTGGAAACCGTAGACTCAAAATATTGAGTTACTTGATAAAAATCTGTAATGATAATTCGAATTTTTCATATGGTGTATCACTTCTTCTATATATACAATCGATTAAATTATTAAAAAATTTAAGTTTTTTCAACAAAATTTTTGAATAACCTAAAGTTAAACTTGACTTTCAACTTGAAATTCATTAGTTAAGCCTAAATTCTCAACACTAACAATGAGACAATACATATATTATCTTTGATAAACTTTAGCAGCTTCAGAATGATGTCACATCCATCAAAATTTAGTTCGACAAGGTTTTGCAATTGAGATAGTACTTGTTTGAGTTCAATAAGCATCAATATGTATAACCAATATGAGCAACAATGAAGAAGGGTGGGGGCTGACTTAATGGAAAGTCCACTTATTTCTAGACTCCCAAAAATTTGCCAATTGACATTTCGCAACTCTCAAATCCTCTCCGTATTGATTTGCTATTAATTTGAATACGTTTAGAGCAAATCAAAAAAAAAATATATTATTACAATTATTAAGAATGAGGTTGTGAAATAAACAACTCAAACATTTCGATTAAAGGTGTTACGGAGAGATGATCTCTACATATTGGGCATTTTGGGTTAAAAGTCGGTATACATTTTTTTATGCGAGCTAGCTCTGATACAAATTCTGTCACAAAGCCAAGACTGAGCTTCTGGATGACTTGCTTCACATTTTTAGTTTTTAGTCATTCTAGCTGACCTGAACGGGAACTCATCCATTAGGAGAAAGTCCCCAAACAAACTAATATATAAAAGGAACACTTGGGATATGCCAACATTTTATAAACAGTGAGCAAAAGATAAATCCCCCATTAATTCCCATTTTCCCTTGATTAAATATACTGGTAGTCATTAAGCTAATACAACTCACAAAAATTAATACTAACACTAATATCTGTTCAGAAAATCTAATTGCCTCCCAGAAAATTTCTGTTTGAGCTCAGATTGTCTCGGAAAATACCATTATTACCAAAAGACTTGAGAAATTTGAAACTACTACCTGTCTGAAGTCTAAGCTGAAAGTACAGAAACAACCTTTTCTTTTTACCAATATCACAGATCTACCACTAACCAACTACTGAGAGAATGTGAGAGCAGCGAGCGCGTTGCCAAAACTACTGAAAAGTGAAAACGCTTTGGGTGTTGCCAGAAATCAACTGAAACGAAAATAGACACAAATTGTAAAAATAAATAAATAAATAAAGTGAAACGCCAAAACGAAACGACGGCGTTGAGAATTTCGTTTACCTAAGAATTCAACAGGAACCATACGAAACACAATCCAAAGCAAGAGCGGCGGCGCCACCGTGACTGGCGGATCTCTTCCTCCTCTGCCTCTTCTTCACTGGCTGAGCGCGAGCGATCTCGGAATCCCTTTCCTGAAATGTAGTACCGCTAGGAGCCGAAACGACGCCGTGGGAATCGAGAGCCGCGGGAGGCGATTGTTGATTCTTAGAGCACTCGACGGCGTCGTTCAGATGATGACATGAGCTCACGGTTTTGACGGAGGTGAGGCAGCACTCTTGCCAGTTGAGGTCGTTGAAGTCGGCGATGACGTCCTCGAGCGAATTGTTGACCAGGGGCGAGATGTAGTCTCGGAGCGTAGAACGACTCGGCTCGACCAGATCCAGTGTGCTCACAGCGTTGCTCAGAAATTTCTGGACAGTCGAAAACAGAAAAGGAATTAAATATTCGTTCGGCGAAGATTTCAACCAGTAATTAAACAACGAATTGAGCGAGCGACTCGATCTTCACGGGAACCGAACAGAGACTCAGACTGAGAAGGAATTAATTTTACCTTGGAAGCTCTGTGAATTTTCTTGTATCCGTGCATGCTGATGATCTGCGGGACCAGAATTCCGAGAACAATTAATTGAAATTTGAAAATAATAATAAACTGTAACGATCGAATTTAATCGAAGAAGAAGAAGAAGAACCTGATTGAGGTGAGTGACAGTGTGGTGGAGGTGGGAGCGAGACTGAATCAGGAGGAGGTAATCTTCCAGAAGCATCTTGTCGCGCTGGCTTTTCGTCTTCCGTTGGCTCACATTCACCATCTCCATCTCCATCTTCTTCTTCTTCTTCTTCTTCTTCACTCGACCAATTTCTCTTTCTTTCGGTTTCTCTGCTTCGATCTTTAATTACTACTGTACCTTGGGTTGCTTTATATATGAGAGGGGGATCCACTTTTGATTTTTTGAACTTCCGAGCTCGGCTCTAGTTTGTCAATTTATTATTTTTATATATTTAAAATGGTGAACGGTTTTGTTTCTCGCTTCCCAATAAAATGGTTAGCCGCTTATTTACAATTTTCCACCATTCCATTCAAATTCACTCTCCATCTTTTGTATTGCAATTACTTCACCAAATAACTAAAGTTATATATATATATAATTGTTATTAGCACAACTCAAATAGTCAAATGGTTAATAATATACTTTTTCTTTGTCTTTATTGTATAAATGATCTATAACGTAATAAATGTTTTTATGTGACCATTACTCTCCTTCAGTAAATTAAAATGGTATCATAAAAACAAAAAAAAAGTGTGTTATTAACAATTTAATAAACAAGTTCATTTCGTATTAGTTGGTTGACATACAAATGATCCATTTTTTTAATCGTCACGGTTTCATGGTGTGTTATCACGTCATGTCTTAATTTTCAGCCTTACACATGACAACAATGATGAAGACAACAATAGTTGACCACTCCGATCGAACCCACAAGAACAAAAATATAAAGACCCAAAGCTCAACTGGAAACCAAAAGAAGTTTCATTGTCGACCATATAGGTGTGCGAACGTCAATCAACATTGCCAATGCAGATATAACGCCAACACTTCGATGCTTAAAGAGGAGGAATTGAGTGGCAGCTTGATATGGCCTCGACGAACAATGCATTCCTAGTCTTAAGAAATTAGCCCGATTTTTATTACATTGGAGAAGATTGAACCTTTAACCTAGCATAATTGTCACCCAATTTCTCACCACCTCTCAACACGTAGGCCAACTCCAAACCCTAAGGGCTTGAAAATAGACCTCTTAAAGTGTGTGTAATTTATTTAATTCACTCCATTTTTTCCTTCTAACAACAACGATTGTTAATGGACCATAAGTTTTTATAATATATCCCACATTTAATATAATGAAGGTTCAATGGACCAGAAGTGTTTATTGCCAAAATACAACTCATTTCATTCTTATCGAGTGAACAAGGATAAAATTATGGTTCCCCCCCCTACTCTACCCCCCCTTGAAAAATTATGGCTAATTTATATTTAAAATAAAGCTTCATTATTGCCCAATCTAGAATAAGTTTGTAACTAAGCAAATCGAGTATTAAGATAATCAATAAATGCACCTCTAGGTTTGTGTAACCAATAAAAGCATAGTATAATGTGTATTTTTATACGTGTGGCATCTACCATTTCTTTCTTTTATGTACGTATATGTACTATATATGTAGCATCTATACGGGTGCAGTGTTTGAACAAATTAATTTTGTCAAATTAGCTTAGTTACATCATTACATGTGTCACAAGAGTAAAGTGAAACAAAGCTTGTGACGACTAATACGAGGCAAATACTTTGGTTTCCACCATATACTTTGTTCCATGCATTTAGTATTAAACGCAGAATCAGCTATATAAATAGATAAGCGCTCATCTCCCTCAGCAACAAGAACTAAGCTCGAAGCTCCATACAAACAACCATGGCAGCAGAGAAAGTAGGAGGCATTGTGAAGAAAGGCCACGAAGAAGGCTTAAAATTAGCCATCTCAGTCCTCCAACAGTTCGAACTCCCTCAAGGAATTCTTCCACTGGCCGATGTGGTTGAAGTCGGGTTTGTGGAGAGCACCGGATACATGTGGATCGTGCAAGCAAAGAAAGTTGAGCATGAGTTCAAGATGATCAACAAGCTTGTGAGCTATGACACTGAAATCACGGGCTACGTCGAGAAGAAGAGGATCAAGAAACTAAAGGGAGTGAAGGCCAAGGAGCTCATGCTGTGGCCTCCAGTGAGTGAGATCACAGTTGATGAGCCACCTACTGGGAAGATTCACTTCAAGAGCCTTGCTGGGATCACTAAGATCTTCCCTGTTGAGGCATTTGCTTAATTTGTATGTCCGGCTATGTGTGTGTATATATATATATATTGTTGTTCTTGTTCAGTCCCCTAGCCTAGTACATATTTAGCTGAAGTGAGAATATCTGAATAAGATAGTAAGTGGACGTATCTTTTCTATATCTATGTAATATATGGAGAGAATAAAACATAATATATGGCTTTAGCTAACCTTTTTCAAGTCCCTAACTATCATTCTTTTTATCTTAAAGTCCCAAATCTTGTGTTTTCTCATGTTAGTCCTTAATTTGAATAGTAGGTTAGGTCAAACGTAACTCTATATAGATATATAGATTAGGGTTAAGGTTAGTCTCTGTAGCCCAGGGCATGGATAAGAAAAACCACAACGTAGATTCATAGAATTCTTGAGCCAAATCTCATATTCAGGTACATGAGTCCTAAAATGAAATTTGGGCAGTCAAATAGGCCGGGATGCATCTAATCCATCTATAAATTCATGTCTTAAACTTTATACTAATACAAGCTTACAAGCAACAATCCTTCTCAAAAATATCCAAAGTTTGAAACTGAAAAACCCAGCTGAGAAGGACAAGAAATGTTTATATTTGGAACCTTTGTATATAACATGATGAGCCCTACACAATAATGCCACCTACCAGCAAACATATCCCCCTTTCTCTCTGTCCAAAATTGTCAGACCGAGAGACATTATAATTAAGCTATACACTTTCTCAGCTCCTTTACTCAAAATGGACACTTAATTTGAGGCTGGCATATGAAACACAAAAGTTTAAAAATGACAACCAATGGAATCCAAAGGCAGGGATTAAACGAGAGATGAAATTAAATGAATAATATATAAAATTCCACAAATGTGGACTAACAAGCTATTTGAATATTTCTCTCTGCAGGATTTCTCTGCCTTAAAACTGTATGAAACAATTGAGTAGCTGATTATGTCACAGGTGAAATGGTAATCCTAGTATATGAAATAAATTATGGTAAATACCAGGAGAGTTACCATAAAAATTTGTAGATAGACCAGAAATGGGTGTCTTGCTAGAAACTGGTTCTCACAGAGTCTTCTAAGAACTGATGGCTTGGGCGGACCATCTCCTTCACCTTTTCACCATTCTTGTAAATTTTAAATGTTGGAACAGATCTTATGCTCTCAGCTTTTGCTATGACTAAGCTCTCCTCCACATCCACCTTCAAACAGACAACCAAAATTTAAATATCAATCCTTCCAAGAAACATAGAAGATGTGATTATAAGGTGCAAGGACATCCTAAACCCCATAAGGTGCAAGATGATGTCCTTCCTTTTGAAAACAAAACAAAAGGTTGGGTTCATCATGCAAGAGAAATAACAGCAAAGAAACCTAATAGCTTTTGTAATGAACCCTACATACTATTATAAATCTCAACTGCAGTGCAATCTCAACATGGGTGAATGTAACCAATAAATTACCTACCTTAAAAAATTTAACAGATGGATATCTAACACAAAGCATATTTATGAATGGGGATAGTTCTTCACACTGCTCATTGGATGCCACTTTGAAATGAATGACGGAAACACCTGAAATTTTAAATCTTCAGTTAGACAAGAGAGACTTGGAATTGGTTGAATTACAAACCAGTAAAAGTTGTTCAAACTCACCAGGTGATGATATTGCAGCTTTATACTTATCCAAACTAGAAACTTCTTCCACTTCACCACCAGACTTTACATGATGAAGTTCCTCTCCACGAAACTTCTTCAATGCAACTCGAGCACGGTGAAGAGATTCAGCAACCTCATTGTCTCCAGGAAGTTCCCTCCTCAAGACCTCATAATCTCTCACTGCCTCTGCCCATCGTTCTAACTAGAAAATTCCAAGGGAAAAGAAGCTAATGATCACATATAAATCAACAAACAACACATTGAAAGGATTGGAGTTCCCCACTCACATGCACATAATGAAGGAAAATTTACCTTTGCGTTTGACACAGCCCTTCTAAGAAGGGCTTTGGTGTAATGAGTTTGAATCTTGAGGGCTTGGTTGCAGTCTTCAACAGACTGTTCCCATTGTCCGAGCTTAGACCAGCAAACTGCTCTATTGCAATAGAGAACAGAATTGGAACTATCATACTTGAGGCCCTCCCCATAAGCGGCGCAGGCTTCAGCAAACCTTCCACAGCTAAAAAGATCGTTACCTTGAGAACGAGCTTTTGCAACCATTTTCACATTATTTGATACCCTTGTAACTTCAACATTGCTGTAATCAATAACACCAGCCTTCTCTACAGCCGCTACTGCATTCTCAAACCTGCGAGAAATCTATTATCCTTTATCACTAACTCAAAAAGTCACAGCTGCTATGCTTTTTTAAGTTTCTGCTCTGGAGCTTACCTTCCCAATGCCATTTCAACCTGGGACCTTACATAGAGCACATACGCTTCAACAAGCATACCAAATAACTTAGTTTGCAAGCAGGAAGAAGGGTAATTGTCAAACTTGGGCATGTTTGTTAGGATGGATTCTGCATCTTCAAGTTTATGGAGCTTCAATAGAGCTTCTGCCTTAGACGCCACAAGCTGTGATTTGATTCTAATAAGTTCAATAAACTTGAAAAACTTTTTTCTACATCAATTTGGAAAACGAAGTGACTTCAGACTAGGTTCTACCTGAGGAGAGGAATCTGCCCCTGATTCTATGGCTGCATCCGATTCCCTTAGCACACTCTTCCAATCGCCAAGCTTACGGGCATCCACACATTGCTTTAGATGCTTCTCCAGTGACTTTAACCTCTGCAACTCAGACTGTTCTGGCTGTTGCCCAGGAAAAGAGAGGTGACGGCAGGCATTTTCAGCTTGCCCGAAACTGTAAAATGTCCAAGTTAGCGATTAACAGAGATGACAATAAATTTGATGAGTTGAGAGTATGATTCAAGGCAGAGAATGGAAAGACATAAACATAAACTGGAGAAATTTATACGAATCCAGGAAGCAAATGGAAGGACAACAAAGCTGAAAACTGTAAAACAAATTACCCATGAATGTTACTGGTCTTGAATCCATCAAGGAATAACCTTTGAAATTATCAGACTTGAAACTGAAAGGGAAAAAATTAAACAACAAGCTCTACCATGCAAAACAAGTATTGAAAAGACTCAACAATCTAGACATACAAAGTATGAGGCAATAGAAACATAAGAACATCACAGCAGAACAAAAAGAAGCCAACAGATTTCTCCAGTCAAAGGCTAAAGTCCAAGATCAATCCAAAACAATCCAGAGTTATCGAAACCCAAATACACATAGAGACAAGTTCCCAAATCCAATGCACCAACACCAATAAGAAACAGGAGCTAAGCACAAATGAAGTCGATGAAAACTAAACAGACCAATCACACTCATCCAAAGAAAAGAAGCATGATAAAACAATACATTGCCTAGAAAGCATCATCATTCAAACAATTTGAGCCTCAGTTTCCCAGACTCACCGAAGATAAAGAGAACCAAGCCGTTGATGCGCCCTACCATAACCAGGGTCCAACCTGACAGCCTCCTCACACTCCCTCACCGCCTCGGCCAGCCGGCCAAGAGCCGTCAATGCCGCTGCCCTGTTACTCCGGTAAGCAGCATTGTCCGGAGACAAAGAAACAGCTCGATCATACAATGTCAATGCCTCGGCGAAATGGCCTTTCCTATAAAGCTCATTCCCAGCCTTCTTCACCTCCTCTGGATCAGAGTTCCCCATTGCCCTCTTCACCATCACAGGCTCTCCAGGAAGCTGTAAACTCCCGCTCACATTAGAACTGGCATCCGATTTCGAAACACCTCGAACTATGCTACCGTGGCCATAGTTGCCACACCCTAAACCCAAAACATCAGTCTTGGTGTTGGCTCTGCAGACAATTCCAGACTTTGTGATTTTCCCAGAAGGGCATATGTTGCCGCTTGGGAACACAGTGGTGGTGGTTGAACTTGAAGAAGATGAAGATGAAGATGAATTGGTTGCGGCATTTCCACAAGCATTGCCAACACTAACACCAGTACTAATGTTACTGCTAGTGAAGCTTTTGCCCGAGTAGATCAATGGCGGTCCAGCAGAGACCGATCTCCGATGAACCGGTTTCCAATTACGCGGCGTGGTACCGGATCGGACGCTCTCCGACGCTCTGGGGCTCATTTCGGACGAGACAGTTAGCTCGCCGGAGTGGTTGTTGGGTCTTCCGTCGGATCTTCTCCCCAACTGGGTTTTGCTGGAAACTGAACCGGAAGAGCTGGAACTGGAGCTCGAAGTTGTGGCACCACCTCCATTGTTAGCACCATTCACTGAGCTCCTTGTCATCAACGGCGAAACGGGTGAGCCCAGATCGAGCTCTTTGAAATCGCGCTTGTTCTTATTATGGTCGTCATTGTCGTTGCTGCAACTCACCGAGTCACGGAAACGATTCGCGAGAGAATTAAAACCCATTTCTTGGGTAGATTTCCCGGTGTGGTGCATTTTAATTCAACTCGCTCAGCTTCCCAAGAAACTCACTCTCACTCGATTTGGTTCTAGCTTCAGTCCTTGTTCAATGCTCGCTGCTATTCGAAGAATGTGAGTGGATTATAGTAGGGAACAGCAAAGAAGCGAAGCCAGTTCAGCCGGAAAGAGAGAGATAGAAAAGTACAGAGGTCGGGAGAGTAGTGATGAGGAGGAGGAAGAAGAAAGAAGACAGGAAGAAGAAAAAGAAGGGGATGGGGATCCCGTGATGCAAAAGGAGCAAGCAAAGAATGACTGAATGAGAGAGAAAGATATTTTGTTTTTTTTTTCTTTTTTCTTTTTTTATTATAAAAAGAAAAGAAAAGAAAATAATAATTAGAGAAATACCCACTAAGTCCATAATTGGGGTTTTTCTGTTTTTGATGGGTGAATTTTCACAACTCACGAGAGTATTCTATTTCTTTACCATCTTTGTCTGAGTTGTCTTTACTCTTTACTCTACCTACCTTGCCTTTTTCTCTCTTTAATTTATGATTAACAAAAATTATGATTAACCATGATTACATTTTTAATTCCGATTATCCCCTTGACTCAATCACTGCTTAATTTTTTATCCATAACCCCTTGCATTATTTAAATCTATATTCCCTCCTATAGTAATGCAGCTAATAAAACAATAAAAAAAAATCAAAATTAGCCGTTTAGAAGAAAGTTATACCCTTCGGGGTGTAGGAGTCACCAACACCCAAGCATGACATCCTCCAAGCTCCTTGTTGGGATCCTGAAATTAGCACGCTCAAGAAGTAAGTAGAGGTCGGTGATCCGGTGGTTACCCGAACCTAAAAGGTCTCAAATTAGGAATATGATACACCATAATTGTTGAGACAAATTTTAATTGGACAATGGTCAAATTTTGTTTTACAACAAAGTCCACACACCACATTTTACATATTACACTAAGTTTTCTTTTTCTTAGTACTTCAAAACTATGATTTCTTTAGTGACTTTAATACAACAGATGAGGAAAACAAAGTGTGAATTTTAATTCCTTTATTTTTCTTTTTGAAGGGAAAACACCAAAATTTTCATTAATGAATAAAACCAAGTACAAATCTTAATGAGAAAATCAATTAAAATGTTTAAGGACCTAATTGGCATGGACTCATGATAGATTGGAAAGTATATCTTCGGAGAGCTAGAAGATGTTGATGCATGTTCTCATAGATAGGTCACAAGCGAGTAAAGCAAAGAGTGTTGATTCACAACTTGAACTATAACAACAACATCTGATTCAAAACGAACCAATGCCCCGAGGATCTTATACTGCACTCCACACCTGAAGCATGCGAAAACACTCACGAGGGGCTAGCTAACCAATAAGGTACTTGCAAAATTTAATCTTAGGAGGGAGGGAGGGAGAGAGAGGGAGAGAGAGAGAGAGAGAGAGAGAGGCATTACGATGAAAATTCTAGGATTAAGGTTTGCGATCTCTCATTCGTTAGATAGAAGTAGTATAGAACTCTGGCTTTTCAATTAATTGGTGCCACTGCAACCTAACATGTGAAATAAAATTATCTTAAAAAATATAATTTGACATACACACTCATGACAACACTACAAAACACTAATAAACCAATTAAGATTATAGTTATACACATAAGGACATACATCACATGCCTATATGCTACAGTACAAGCCCAAACCCGAAATTTATAGATACAATTACATAATTTGGCGTTTCTTAATTTTATTTACAATTTTGCCATTCAGGTCTCTCTCTCCTCCTTCCCTCTCTCTGCCAACGAATCTCTCCTGGCCCTCTCGGTCTCTTCCTTCTCTTTATTCGGCGAAGCTCATCCAATTTCAACCTCCTAGAACACCCATAAACAACATAGAAGATCCAACGCAGCTATAAAAGAAATTTCACGAACTCGATTTCGAAGAGAAAGGAGATCTCTCTAGGTGTTCAAAGTAAATCTACTGAAAGTAATGGTAGAGCATATGCCCAGTCTCCGGCGTCGATGGACGACACTAAAGGTTGAGTTTGGCTACTCAAAGGTCTGTGAAGTTTTATGTGTTGACGGTGCGTCGTGGTTGTGCTCGGAGGATGGCAACTCGAGGAGAGAGAAACTAGATCTGTCTCTCTCTCCTCGGTCTCCCTCTCCTCCGTGAATTCTCTCTCTCCTCGTCTATGCCTCTTCCTTTTCAATAGTTGATGAACTCAGATGCATGATTTTTGTGTTTTGAGATGTGAAAAAGATGAGAGAGAGAGAGAGAGAGAGAGAGAGGTGTGGAAATTGTGGTTTTCTTTGTGAAAGTGAAAAGGAGGAGCACAAGCATTAGCAATTCTTGCTACTTCGTCATCACAGCTCCTGTAACTATAGAAGTAAGGGACACCATGTCTCTTCCTTCAATCTGTTACTACACCATGTCTCTTCATAGTTCCTACTGCATGTTAGTTTTGATAGCTGTTACTGCATGCTAGTTTTGATAACTACTACTGCATGCTAGTTTTGATAGCTGCTACTGTACGGTATATGCTACTGCATACTTCTCGTGATAGCTTCTACTGCATGAATATATGTTTATGTTATTGCATACTTCTTGTGATAGCTGTTACTGCACAAATATCTGTTTCTGCTACTGCACGGTATCTGCTACTGCATACTTCTCGTGATAGCTGCTACTGAACGAATATATATTTATGCTACTGCACGAATATATGTTTATGCTACTACATACTTTTTGTGATAGCTGCTACTGCACAAATATTTGTTTCTGCTACTACACGAACATATGTTACTGCTACTGCACATATATATGGCGGCATATACTTAAAGTTTTTTTTTGATACACATTTTGAGTTGCAAATTGAAAACTTAAAAGAGGACAAAAAAAAAAATTACTTATGTAATTCAATTTAAAAATGAGAGATGTTGGGTTTTTACACTTGTTATCTCTTATATTGATTTTTTTGACATAACTTTTATTATCAAGTTAGCGGAGCATTGTAGACCACACAAATAGTCTCTAATCGATGAGTCAAAAACCCAAATAACACTTCCGCCACTAAATTACTTATATGCATGAATTGAAACGTTTGTCGACCATTTGAAGAAAAATGAAGAGATGTCATAAGTTTTTATGTAATTTATCCCTTAAAATATTATGAAAATTGAACTTACTCTTTTAGTTTTAGATATTGTAAAGCGGTTTCATTAAAATCTTGTCAACGTGCCACTTAAACACATAAACACATATATAATAATACCTTTGTAGGTTTTTTAGCAGGACCAATGAATCAATCTCTGAATTATTTATTTTAGTATTATATATATCGTACTTATAGAAAAATAGAAAAAATTACCTCAAACTGAAATTAATCAATTGTGTTTTCCCTTTGAAATGATGCTCTGAATTTGTATCAAAGAACAATTTGATTCCTTTGTGCCTTCCAAATGTGTTAATGTAATTTTCCTCTCCAAGACAAAAAAAAAGAATTTAAATTTACAAATAACCCAGTTCCTAAAATGCTCTCTAAATTCCTACATATTATTTTAACATAGCTAAATGACATCATATACTTGGTGTAGGCATCCAAGGGAAGAAAATGAGTATTAACTAAAAAAATGAGCAAATCTTGGTTGTTTCCCATGAACTTGCTATTCATTCATGGAAGTTGTTATCCCCAAAAATTACATTGAAAGCTTTTTCTTAGAAAATAGCAAAGCCCAGAAACCCATTGTGGTCTAGAGTGAGCTGGCTTGCCTCTTTTTCATTATGGGGATGACGTGGAATTACCAAAACTAACTGGGTAAAACACAGCATTCAATGCATGTCGTACTCCTGGGATTTCTCTACTTATGGAAACCAAGCGTTCAGACAAAAAGGTACTTGACATCAACCCTTCGGCGGACGAGATTACCAAAATGCCCATGCCTTAAAACGTTACGTTGCATTACAACCCATAATGGAGTGGCAATGATAATTGATTTATGGAGTTATTATTGTATGCCATTGTGGCGTCGTGCAGTGCACAATGTCTACCTCACACAATTCAACAAATTGTTTAAAAATTGTTTAAAAAAAAACAAATTGTTTTTGTCAATTGCTTGAAATTATAAAAAAAATGCTTGGAATTATTTCCAACTAATCTTAAAATATTTGTCACTTTCCCAATTTAGTTTCTACTATATTTCTTAATATAGAATAATTCGATTATAGAGTTGTGTAAAATTACTTAAATAGTAGTTTTTTATTTCTTAAAATAATTGTTTAAATTAAAAGACTAACAATTTTTATTAAAATTAAAATTGGGTGAGTAACTATATGGCCCCACCATTTCACACAAGTCCGTAATTTTCATAGAAACCGACGTTATTTAGGACACAGATTTAGTTATCAACGACGGCGCTTTGCTGCTTTCAAATTCACTTTTATAATGCAGGGATTCGGTTAGCCATTGGCCCATTGCATGGTTTTGGAAAATTGGTGCATGGGGGTGTACGACGTATGTTGAACGTAATGTGGGATCGTGTGACCGTTAGGCAGAGTTGTTCAGCCATTATAAGCCTAATTGGTTCTTTGACGTTTATCGAATCCTCCTTCAATTCTTGGATTACTTGCGTTTAGGACTTTGTCCCACCGATGTCTACAATTGATCCAAGTAATGATGTTGCTTGTTCCTTGCCCGATTTGACACTTATCGATAGAGACGATCCTGACAGTGGTGGCGGAAGACTAGCTATACAATGATGGAAAGCTTGGTTGGGCTATTGGGCCAAAAAGGCAGATTCAATTGGAGGAGGAGTTGAATTTTTCTTGTTCTTTTTTGGAAGAAAATAGTTTAATTAATGGAAAGTAGTCACATTCGGCGAGGCGGACGTAAAGCTGGACCTCGATTACAATGACACAAGTCCTCATTAAGAACGTTTTCAATAATAGAAGACATCTCATCAATCCAAAAATTATCTATACTATAATTTATTGTTCTTTTGTAGAAGGGGATAAGGTTTAAAATTATACAAAAATTGAAAGATGTCCAAATGCTAAATTGAGAGGTCTAAATAGAATCAATAATTATTTAAGATTTTTTCTTTCCTCTTAAACTTTTCAATTTGTCCATACTAAAGACCCTCTTCATTTTTTTTCTTTTTATCAACAAGAAGGAACGTACACCCTCCACATTTTTGAAAGAAAAAAAAAACAATATGACGCCACATCTGCTTGCCACCGCAAAACTCAGGCTTTACCGCCCATTTTTGTCGCCACTCAGCCCCATCACATCCAATTTAGGTGATGTCATCCACTCCGATAAGGAGATAACTCACTAAGAACTAACTAATAATAAATAATCTTATATAAAAAAACCAATAATTATTGAAGGAAATCCATTTGTGTGTGCCTTGTTGACTCAACGATAATTACGGGGTGAATGTGAGTATCGCCGTCAAAGTGTAGTGGATGGTAAATTGTGACCAGGGGTTGTCGTACCCAAGGGATTGGAAGGCCCAAGATCCCTACTTGGTGAACAAATGCAAACAAGATATACAATGCACTAAAAGTGGTGTGATTAGAGATGGTGTATGTACTTAGAAGTGAAGTATGTGCAACATGGATTTGTAGTGTTCAAAGTGTGTCACTCTTGGGTGACTTGTGACCAAAACAATAACCAAATGTGGCAAGGACAATGACTAAGTAACCAATATAATTAATCTAGGTGAAATTGTGGTAACAAGAACACAAGTGAATGTGTTGATAGCTTTGTGTGTTGTTGAGGTGACAAGCCCAACAAATGTGTGATTGCTGTGTGATCAAATGGATGGAAACGATTGGGGTTTCGGGTTCACTCTACCCCAATCAAATGTATGACAACTCTCAAGAACATGCAACAATGAATTCACTAAGGATCAAACCCCTATCCTAGCCATGTTATGGTTCTAGGATTGACTCTTCTAGGCCTATTTTGTGCCTTATTAGGGTCACAAATACTCCTAGTCCATTTATCCAAGCCTTGTTAGGGTCTCAAACAAACTTCCTAGGCATAGAGATTCAAGAATCAAGATTCAAACAAACTCAGTCCATTGACATAAACTCATCATGCTCATTGCAAACACATAGGATAAAATGTAATCAACATAGAATCTAATCAAGTTAAGTTTAACACATGCTTGAGAATTAATTAGATTCATGAAAAAGCATCAAACAAAACCGTATTTAACCAATGAACATATCCAGAAACGAATTCATCATGCATACTCAAGAGAAATCATCAAAACATCATCATGGGCTAGAGCACACAACCCTAGCCCCCAATCTAATGAACTACTCACAATTCATTGTCATATACATCATTAATCTCAAAGATGAAAACATAAACATAAAACTAAAGAAAGAAAGAGTTAAGAATTGCTCAAGGGTCGTAGCCAGCAGCTCCTTGAGTCCTTGGTGACTCCAAAGATATATGCAGGCCTCCTCTTCGTTCTTCTCTCCTCCTTCAAGCTCTAGCAAGTCTAGCTTCCGATTCCTCGCTCCTCTTGATGGATGACAACTTGTGGTGAAGGTATATCGATGGAATGGTGGTGGAAAGTGTATGGTTGTAGTGTATGGGGTGTGTGGAAGATATTTTGTGACGGGATGGAAGTGAGATGGGTGGTGGAAGGTGGTGAAAATGGAAGAACAAAAACGGCAGATGTACTGGGCGTCCGGGCGGATGGTATCGGCGTCCGGGCGCTTGGTGCGTCTGTGTGTGTTTTTGCAAGGTTTGGCGAGAGAAAATGAGATGGATCTCCCTAGGGTTTCTTTGATCGTGAGTAACTGAATGAGCACAAGGTCTGGTTGGTCTCCTCAGCCTCCAAGGGTTCACTAGGGTTTCCTAGTGGAGAGAGTAAACAAAGGTGAGTGGAAAGAAAAGAAAAGGAAAAGGAAAAGAAAGGTGAAGTGGATGGATTTGTGGGTGAGTGGAGGGATTAGTGGACATGTCATCAGCCATGCACATGTGTGCAGCTGGTGTAGGAGAGTTTCTCCTACTGTGGTGGTGCTTCGGTGGTGGTCCGGCGGTGCTGCCGCCTCTTGTGGTGGTGGTTGGCCGGAAAAGTCGCCGGAAATGCAATTTCTTCAATTTCCTTCCTTTCTTCGATTCTTCAAGGCCTTCAATGGCAACGTCTTCCGAAGGTGAATTCATGCAATCTTCAATGTCTAGAAGCCACGGTTGACTCCTTGTCCTCTTCTCGGAAGTGTGCCCAAAAGTAGTCAAAATGCACCTTCTTGTGCCGAATTACCTCAAGTCACCTAAGTAACCTGAAATCATGAAAACGCATATTAGTAATAACAAAATGCCTTCGGATAAGCTTAACTCTCGTGATTAGAAATACAATTTGCGCTATAAATAAGTGCAAATCACTTGTCAATTTAGGAGTAATATATTTTTAGTTAGTATGGAATAAGGAATGTAAATCTTACGGGATTATGGATTATGTTGTGAATATGATTCCAATTACGATATGAATTGTATCTTGTATTCCTCTATATATAGAGACTCTTATTCATTAATAAAATCATCATATTCCTGTGTTATTTCTCTCTTCTTTATTTACGTTATTCTACAATAATAATAAATAATTTGTGGCATCTCATCAAATATTACTAATTTTTTTAGGCGGCTTTCTACCGAATAATGATTTTTTTTTTGTAAATCTGAATAAGTATTTGGTAATTACGTCATGACTTTTGGTGGTATATAGTTAAAACTTAAATTTGCTAAAAGAGTTCAGCGGTCAGGCTCTAGTCAGAAATTTAAGTGGTCTAGGCTCTAGCCAAAAGAGTTAAACATCTCTTCGTATATATAAAAAAAAATACCTCATCGTGCGGAAAGTTAAAGATACGTTAGGTTTTCCACAAAATTAGTAAAAAATTTCGAGGGTTCACATGCAAAATTACATGAGGAATGTATCATTTAATTACTCTTCTTCGCAATACACGTACCTAGGGCTCTATACAAAGAGATAATGAAGATAGTGAAAATTTTGTACCTCATATGTCCGCTATGTGGTTCTAAGGTACTGATGTAGTTCATTCTTCGCAATACACATACCTAGGGCTCTATACAAAGAGATAATGAAGATAGTGAAAATTTTGAACCTCATATGTCCGATATGTGGTTTTAAGGTACTGATGTAGTTCATTATTCAATGTATGATATGTGATCAAATGAAAAGGTGTGATGACCCATCCCATAACAAAAAGTTGAGATGTATTAAGTCAAATTTTAAGAATTGTTAGTAACTCGGCGTATATTAATTTACCTTAAATTACTACAAATCTATTATTTAATAATATTTGTTTAACATTTTTTCTTTTAAGTTAGTGTAGATAATTAATCAAAAAAATATTTTTTAAAGTTTCATTTAAAATTTTCATGTTTTTTTTTTCTCGAATTTCCATCATTTGTCTTGAAACTTTTAAATGAAACTTAAAAAAAATTTTTTTATTAATTATCTACACTAACTTTAAATGTTCTTTAACATTTTTTCTTTTAACATTTTTTCTCAAAATTTCAGCCGAAATTTCTATTTTTTAGACCATCGAAATTTCTCCGAAACTTGAAATTTTTGTCCTTGGTTTTACGTTTAAAGTGTTTTTATTTTTTATTTTTTAGGGAATTGACTACAACAAATACTAGAGAGAGCCAAAAGAATCAAAATTAAAAGCAAAAAGAGTAGATAGAGGGAGCCCCCCGTTTTAGTAACGACTTCCTGAAATGGAGTGACCAAGATTAGCTAAAGCTGTGCAATTAATAAGGAGTGACCAAGATTAGCTAAAGCATTGGGTGTGAAATTTGCTTCTCGATGCACATGTTTGAAAGAGATGTCTTCAAATGATTGAGCCAGCCATATAATGTCTTTGACTAAAGTTTTGATGCGCTAAGAAGTGTCGCACTTTTCAATGATATTCTCAATTAGGATTTTCAAGTCTCCTTCAATGAGAACTTTCCTGTAACCTTTTTCTAGAGCTTGAGATAAACATTTCCAAAGAGCAAAAACTTGAGCAGAGAGGATGTTGGTCCACTCTAGATTTTTGTTACCGGCAAAAAGAGTCGAGCCATGGTCATCACTCATCACTAATGACAAATCCGGCCTATAGCAGCTTTGTTGTATGGGTGAAATTTTAGGTGTTCTAAACCAATTAAGCTACAAACACTCACTTTGATTTCTTATGCTTTTTCATCAACATATATACATGTATGAGAAATTATATCGTTACACCTTCTAGTCTATTATCTAAGCGGTACTATCAAATAGGTTGGTCGTTTTAGGCACAATTGTTGATGGACCCAAAAATATCGAGTTAGCATTTTTTTTTTGACAACTAATCGAGTTAACTATATCGATTTTTTCAAAATTTCCCTCAAAATTTCCAATTTTTTGATTTCGATATTTCCTCGATACTGATTTTTAGTCATTGGTTAGCATATGAAGACACTATTTTCGATCGGCCAAGTTTACTAGTATATTGGCCAACCCGACCTAGTAACTAACATGAGGGGCTGGCTTGGGTGGATTGGAGGGATTGGTACTGCTTACATTTTCTTTTTCTAGATCAGAGGGCTCCTATATTTTGACATCTTAATTTTGGTGCGAGAGCTCCCATATGTGGAGCAACACAACACTGATGATATTGATATACCTAGATCGAGTTTTGAAAACCCATGCGGCCATGCCATTCTGCTCCATCAATATCTTAGTGCTCATCTTCATCATCTTTAAGAGAGGGAGAACATGTAATAGGAGTGAACTTAATTTGAACAATTGGAGCGGTCTAGAATTCGATCAGAGAACCAACACGTCATGTGTAAAATATATGAAAATGCATGCGATACTTATGTTGAGTTGGTTACGAGTAAATTAATTCATTACTAATTGAACCCTATTACAACCAACTTAATTTTCAGATAACACATAATAGTATTCATTCCCAACCTAAACAACAGAATTGGCTGCGACAGAAACAAGAATATAAGAGCGACAATTAATGGAATAATAACAAGGGAAAAAGGGGGTAATGACTCGTGACTTCATGAGGGTTAAAGAAAAATAGACACCATACCGTTCATAGGCAAGAATGGAATGGAGAAACAATATGTATTTCAAGTAATTAATACTAGCATTGTGGACATATGCTCTGCATATATATGACATTTTTTTCTAAAAAAAAGAAAATTATATGACCAAAACAAATTGTGGGAAGTTATCCGGATATGTGGATAATTATTTTGATGTGAGTAGTTATTTTAGTGTACGTAGATGTGGGTAGTTATTTTTTTTCAGATTTTTTTATTTTATATTTATTTATTTTTATTTAGACTATTTTATCCCTATGACTAAAATATTATATATAATTATTTAATATTTAAAGGGTATTACAATAAAAAAAATTCAGTTTTAGTTGACAGTGTGATTCCTCTTATTAATAATATAGATAAATTAATTAGAAAGTGATACATGATGACATTGAAGCATAAAATGGAACTCTCTTTTACCATAGGAGCTAGAAAAATAGGAAATGAGAAATTTGAGTAAATTTAGGGTATACTATGAAGCAATTAATATGCGGAAAATGACATAACAGGAGAACAGTACGTAGCCGGCCGGCCAGTTTCACTACTCAGTTACTCATCAATAATCAAATATTGGACATTTAATTTCTCCGGCACAAAAGCAGTAGGTAGATATCATCATTTTTTGAGGCACATACGACAGACCACGGTGATTACAGTAAGACCTTCTCTATATAAAACTGGTAGCAATCTACCATTTACTCTATCAAATCCTAGCTGCGCACTTCGATCCATTACTAGCTAGCATATATGGAGTTCATATATATACCAGTCCAAATGCATATTTTTGGCCTTGATCCTCGTGTTGGGGGCTTGGCTTTCTGAGGCCACTTCTCGCAGTCTCCAAGATGCATCGATGTATGGGAGACACGAGCAATGGATGGCTCATTATGGACGTGCATATAAAAGACGTACTCTCTTTCCTAAATGTGTTGAAGTTCGATGGATTTCCTGCTTCTCCGTCTGTAGTTTAGTTTTTTGTGTTTGTTTTATTAGTTTTCTTTTCTGCATGTTTTCTCTGTTGTTCTCTACTGCAGCTTTTGCTGTGTTGAATAAAAGTTCATTGATAAAAAAAAAAAACGAGAGGGAACAGCGTTTCAAGATATATATTCAAAGAAATTGTGGCATTCATTGTCTTGGAACAATGATGCTAACAAACCTTACGAATTAGGTGTCAATCAATTCGCAGACTGAAATTGTGGCATTCATTGAGTCTAGGAACAATGATGCTAACAAACCTTACAAATTAGGTGTCAATCAATTCGCAGACCTCACCAATGAAGAGTTCGTTGTCAATCAAATCAAAGGGCATATATATTCTCATTGCTGTACGTCCTTATCTTTTGTATACATGCAAAACCAGTACACACATGAGAAATTTAGATTTAGGTTTAGTAATGGTTCATGGTACGTACTAATTAATATATATTATACTACATAATCTACAAAGTGGTTCTCTAAACTTTTCAATTGCAGTCCAATTTTAATGCAACGTTAATTGTTTTGATAGGCAAACAAGAAATAAGGCCGCGACGTGCACCCAGAATTTTGGAGGTTAATTGGCAGCCACCCGTTATTGGTTGGTTCAAAGTTAATACGGATGATGCTTGGAAGCGATCGAGGTGAGGATCATTCAGGTTATGGTGGAGTTTTTCGTGATTTTCATGGGGAGGTTGTTGGTACTTTTTCATCTCCCCTAGATATTTATAGTTGGGTGATAAGTGCGTATTTACGCACTTAGAGCGTCTTTAATTACTTGGATTAGGCCTTTCCGAGAGATGTTTTGTTATGTTTAATATGTGTTTTCTTGTGAATAGGGAAAATATGAAGAAATTGATTATTTGCACAAAACGGTGCACTTTGGAGGTTTTTAGCGCGAAACTAGAAATTAAATGGAAAGTCAACCGTGACTTTTCAAACGAAAGGATGACACCGGTCGTCACTCAGAAGTGGAGATTAGAAACTGTACGAAGATTTCGAAAACCGTTTCGAATCCCGACAATTTCACCGGCGAACCACCACTTATAGAGGCGCAACCACCACACGCGGTGGTGGAACAAAAATTGAAATCTCTATTTTATTTTCCCTTATAATTGTTTATAGGGAAAAAATCACTTTTAGTCCCTGAATTATGATCCATTCGACACTTTCATCCCTGAAGTTTGAAATATATCACTTTAGTCCCTGAACTTTAATATTCTATATCACTTTCGTCCCTGCCGAGGGTTTTCATCGAATACACCTCCGATTCCGGCCAAATCGGAGGACAACACCTATTGGGCTTTGAAGCCCTCCTTAAGGCGAGTTCAACGCCACCAACCTCGCCTCAAACCATCGCCGGACGGCGGAGAATTTTACGATTAAAATTCCGGCCACCATAAACTTTCGGGCTAAATTCGACCAATTCTAGGCCGAATCGAGCTTAGCCCCAGTTATAAAAGTTACTCCTCTCATCCTTGCGAACATTTTGGCATAGGTTTTGCACCATTTTGTTCCGGTCAGGGACGAAAGTGATAGTTGGTGTTGAAGTTCAGGGACGAAAGTGATATATTTCAAACTTCAGGGACGAAAGTGTCGAACGAGTTATAGTTCAGGGACTAAAGTTATAATTATCCCTTGTTTATATCTATTTATTTATGTTTATATTTATTTATTTTTATTTTCATTTTTATTTTATGTTATTATTTATTGTTTATCACCGAAAGCCATTTGGCTTATTTGATTTTTCTTCTTCCTTTTGACTACAGCTCTCATCCACGACAACCACCACCACCACCACCGACACCACTCTTCAGCTGCCCCATCTGCTCATCACTTTCCTTCTATTCTTAAGGGACATTATGCTGAGGATTAATCACAAGCTCACAATCACAGCCTCAATCACCATGGCAGTGCTTAATTCCAAAATACACATCCCTGCAATTCACGTTCATAGCAATCAAAGGGTCTCCAAGTCCCCAGATCGAATTATCTCTCGGACTTGGAATGCCCAACAGATTCACAAGTTCACAAGCTTCCAAGCACCATTGCCGGACCACAGTACCTCACCTTGGTCCTCTCAAACCCGGGCCGGTCCTCTGTCGATCCCTGCTCACCCCACCAGTCCTCTCACCTGAGCCCGTGCTCAGTTGACCACTGCTTTCAAACCCAGGTGCCTCCTCACCTCCAATCAAAGCCGACAGTAGCTCCTCCGAGCCCAACCCAGACTTGCTGCCATCGCCGTTTCACAACGAGGCCGCGCCTCATCCTTTGCCGCTCAATCCAGCGACCGGCGACCCTCACCACGGCCTCGATGCGCCGCAGCTTCGCCACAGACGCCACAGCGCTGCTCCGCCGTCGATCTTTGTGCTTGCCGCCGGTGTTCCCAGCCCGTGCTCCTTTCTCTCTGTCTCTTTGATGGGAGAGAAGACAGACCAGAAATGAAGAGAATGAGAGCTGACCACGGGTCAACTCTTGAGGAAAGAATGAAAGAAAAGTCAAAGGAAGAGAAAGCCACGGGCCTGGGCCAAAGAGAAGAAAAAGAAGTTGGGCCTGTTGACCAAGCCCAAGACCAACAGCAAGCCCAATATGTCTAAGTCCAGATTTGCTAAGGACACCCACTGTTTCCAAGCCTAATCTGATTTGGACCCCTAAATATCCAAAGCCCAACTGAAATGGGCCCCCGCCACATCCAAAGTCCGAGTCCGATACCGTTTCGAACATAGCTGAGCCCTCCACCTACGCCGAGGAAGAGGCGTGTCGTCTTCACGCGCACATGGTTGAGTCGTCCACCCAGACCTGACGACAAATGTCTATTTTCATGGACACAGATAGTGACACTTACCCAAACTCGTTTAATTATTATATTTGTTTTGTTTAATTTAATTTCCGCATTTGAATTTTATGTGAATAAATTTGGGTAAATGTTATTGTGTAAATATTTGTTTTAAACCTTGTTTTATTATTTTTGTGTAATAATTTAGGGTTTAGCCATATTACGTACTCTTGATATTGATGTTGATTTATAATTTTTCTGATATTAATTGTTTGTTTGATTCATTGCTTTGTCATCGATAAATTGCTAGTTTGTTTATTGTGGTTGCGAACATAGTAAGCATGCTAGGGTTTTATTGCTAGGATTATATGTGGACCGCCATATCATCATATATTCTAGAAGTAGCAAATAACGGTGTAAGCTATCGTTATATGAATCATCTTCTAGGCAATTAGAACTACATCAGTGTCGAATTTGCCTAGCGTTACTCGTTCTCTTCAATCTTAATGACTACTATATGTTGAATCTAGTCGTATGCAGTTCATCCTACGTTGCATGTTAGAGCTAAGTTGTGTGGCATGCAGTTCATTCACATAACATACCAAGTAAGAGAGAACAATAGATTAAGTGCAACACGCCATTGGCTTAGTCTGAGTAACGACATTTAATTGAAAGAAAGTTATAGGTTAACATATCAAGAGTGCGTATTGTTTGTTGTTTTATATTTGTTTAATTTAATTTAATTTTCAAAAACAAAAATCAAAAAATATTTTCTATTATTTATTTCTTGATTTCCATTATTTCAAAAACCGAAAAACATCTTTTGTATATATTGTATATATTTGTAAATAAATTCTTTGTTGTATATATTATTTAATTTTCGTGACATAGAAAAGCAAATAAACAATCTCCTGTGGGTAATGACCCTTGTTTCCACTTTACTATTCATCGACAGTTTTATTGGTTGCAAGGATTTGCATATAAATCTATTCTTTAATTTATTTTGATGGTTATTTTTGTGCATCTTTTTGGTGTGCGAAAATAACTGTGTCAATTTTGGCGCCGTCTCGCCGGGGATTGTTTTGCACTATTTGCTTTTCTTAACAGTGTTTTTCTTTTTGTAAATAATACTTTGTTAACATTGTAAATATTTTGTATTTATCTTGTAAATTTCCTCACTAACTTTTTATTTTGTATAGGAAAAAATTCAGGACGTCGGAAATTTGTGCCGCTTTACATCGGAGCTAACGTTTGGAAGTCAAGGCTGAAAAGCCTTGAGGTTGGTGTCTTGATGGTGCGATCCGGCTATCCTCGGGAGTTTGTCAAAAGAAAGTTTTTCTTTTTCACTCTCGTTATTTGTTGTATATAATTTTAAAAAAAAAGTAGAAAATTTGTTTAAAAAAAAAATTGTTTATTTATTTTTTACTGTTTGTAATTAGTTTTATTTTTACTGTTTGCAAATATTTGTGTTTACTGTTTACTGTAGTTACTGTTTATTTTTGGGCTTGATTGTATAGTATTGGGCCTTAAGCCCATTTGTTTAGTCGGTTTAGGTTTTGGGTTTTGAAAAAAAAAATTGTTTTATTTAAATTTGGCCCATTGGGCCCTTGTCATTTTCAAAACCCAAAACCTATAACCCAAGCCCAATTAGGTTGAGTCGGGCTTTTGTCCTTTAGTTAGTTGTTGGGCCTTAGTTAAAAAAAAATAAAAAAATTATTGTACATTGTTTAGGCCCATTAGTGTAAGCCCATAAATAATGGGCCGGAGTTTTCTTTGGCCCAGCCCACTTTAAAGCCCAGGCCCATTTTAGAGTGTCGGCAACCCAATAATTGTGTCGACGCGTGCCACACGTGTTTTCGACTATTCACTTTACGACTTTTGCGTAAAGTTTTGAATAAAATAAAAAAGAAAATTTGTTATTGGGCCGAACGACGACTTCTGCGTCGGCTTAGTAATATAGAAAAAAAAAGTTTGTTTAATAATTCGAACGCGTGTTCACTGTTTGCTTTGCGACTTTCGTCGCTCGATCCGTGATTTACGGATCTCTGTCTGTGGACTTTGACACGCGTCCGTTCCTTTCCCTTCTCCGAGTCTCGTGTGTTTGTTTCATTTCCCTCGGTTTCCCTTAGTTTTCTCTCTATCTCTCTTAGTTTTCTCTCTAGTGTTCATCTTTTGTTCTTCGTGTTCTTCATTGTGTTCTTAATTTTTTTCCAGAAACACTTCCAAACCCAGAAAGTCATCCTCCCTTCCCAAACCACAAATGGCCAAGAGAGTCAATTCTTTCAGTGAATTGTTTCAGGCAGGTCCTTCAGAGAGCCCAATCTTTGAAGGTTTGGCTGGAATTCTTCCACCATGCGTGCTTAATAGCGTCGATGCTAGCACGCCGACTGTGCCACAACCTCAAGCACCAGTCCAGGCCATTGATCCACCTGTTCAACCAGTTGAACCTGTAGCTGTTCCTACCCATAGAAGAGTCTCGAGGTCGAAATACACCAAAGCTCAAAGAGAAGCATTGGAGGCATTCTTCTTGGTGTATTCTCACCCAACCAAAGCACAAAGAGAAATGTTTGGTCCAAAAATCGGGCTAGATCATTACCAGGTCTACTATTGGGGGAATAGGAACAAAGTTCGGTATCCAGACAGATGAGCAGCGAATTGTCGAGCTAGAGAGAATAAATGATGAGCTGGTGAGCAAGAATGAAGAGCTCCAACTGCAGAATCAAAAGCTCTTTGATGCTCTCCACAACGGCATCTGTCCCAATTGCGGAGGTCCTGTTCCGCACTCAGATGTGCCACAGTCAAGGCTCAAAGTTGTTCCTCCACAACCAGAGCCTATTCTTGAGTTGTCCGATGATTCGATCGATATGGACCACTTGAGACGGGATGTGCGGAGCCTCATGCCAATCCTTGCCTGTGCCATCTGACAACCTGCCGGGACCTGCTCATGATCTGTTGTATGTTGGGTATGAAGTTTTGTAGTCATTGACATGACCTTTCCGAAAAAAGAAAAAGAAGAGAACTCCGTTCACCAACCTTTACCGGAAATTCTGGCCTCACTGAAAGCTGTGGTGGATGTTTTACGTCCATTGGCCTATGATTGGAAGTTTGGAACTGTGGGCGTCCCCATCACAACTATTGAAGTATGGCTTGAGTCAGTCCCAGAAATGGGATATGATGCACTTTCTAGTGTACCACATGGAGAGATTTGCCTGAGATTGTCTGGTTACTACAAATGACAATATGTAACTGAAGAAGTCCTTATTGATCGGTGGTTCCATACAGGTAAATGCCTACAATACAAGATATGTACTTTCTTGTTTGATGCTCAATCTTTTGGTTTCTTATCAAGAGGGCACCTTCAAAAAAAAATTTGAGCTTAGTTGTAAGTGGATGGATCACAGGAGATATTGGTGAATGGCAGCCTGATGGAGCAATGAAAATCATAGACAGGAAAAATAATATTTTTGAACTGTCTCAAGGAGTATATGTCACTGTGGAAAGCATTGAAAGCAAATGCTTGCAATGCCTCTTATCACATTGGTATGTTGCTAGCTGCTAATTTCTACTTCTATGACAAATGATTAGGGCTTACCTCGATAAATGAGATTATGTCCATCTTTGTGCTACATTTTAGCTCTGCAAATTTCCTTCTTGTTTTCTGAAGTTGTGGCTGGGAGGATGTCTCAACTTTCCTTTGGTTGGCAGATATGGGTTTATGGGAACAGCTTTGCGTCATTTCTTATTGTTGTGTGGTTCCTGACAGAAAGGCCTTAGACGACTGGGCGGGTGAGCATCATTTGACCGATGATTACAAATCAATGTGTTAAAACTTAAAACCTGAAGGCAAGAATATACATTTTGGAACCGAACCCCTTTGACGTAGAGAGGAATCTCATATATTAGTCCAACTTTCAAACCAAAAGGACCGCAATTACTCAAGTATTACAAGGTATACTTTTCTTCTTAGGTCAAGGTTGGAACTTTGAGAAGTTAATCCACAATATCATCTGTAGGACCGAGTGAAGAACTGTATATAAAGTGAAGCAAAGGTAAGAAGAGTATGAGAGCAGAGTTGAAAGCTGCAAAGCAACTATTGGATAAATCTAGCTACAACCCTTTCCCAAATATTTGATTGCCTGCTCTTTCGTTGATGAGGGACTACATATGTAAGACTGTAAGAGCATGTATAGCCGGGACTTGCCCATAATATTGACCGTTGTTCTGACTTCTGAGTTTGTGTATAAATAAATAAAGTTCATATGAATTTTTCATATTTATACCTGCATCCAAGAAAAAGAAAATTCATATTTATTCTAGAAATCGTGTTGGCCTTGATGTCGTGCTTGCATTTAACGAGGAAGTGCAACATTCAGCCCTGATGATGAAATTAATGGCTACTACTCCCTCCTATAATTTCCCATTCAGTCCAAGAATGAAGGCATGAAGTTAATTATATTCCCTTTCTTGCAATGACCAACAAATGAGTTAGGTTTTGACATAAAGTATTCTATGTTGTAGGAAACCCTACTTTGTGTGTAGAATATCTAGTTAGTATGAAATAAGGATTATGTATTGAATATGATTCTAATTACCATATGGATTCGTCTATATAAAGAGACACATTTTCATCAATAAAGATTGATTCTATTCATGTGCTATTATCTCTTAATTGTCTCTCTACTTTCATTATACTTAAACATGTTATCAGCACGAGTCTCTAGCCCTGAGATAAACAGAAAACCCTAGAACCCTAAACCCTAGGTTCATCGTCATCTGTCGACGATCGGTTGCTGCTTTGCACTATCACTGCCGTGCCCCACTGCTGCCATGCATCACTGCTTCTGTGCGCTAGCTGCACCACTAGCAATCTTCAGAATTTACCTGCGCAGAACATGATACTTCAAATCCGTTTCTATCTCTTTTCAACCGTTGGATTGAGTTAAAAATTTCCAACTGATTCTTTTATGTGTCTTATGTTTACAATTAAAATTCATGTAATTCAGATCGTTGGATCTCTGGTTATAAAGTTATGAAGAAGTGGTACTCAAGATAATCCGAGAAAGGAATCTAAGTAAGCTTTTATAAAAGTTGATGCTTTGAGAATTTAAATTCCATTTATTTTCTCCGGGGACTTGCAACCTCCCTTCTTTTACCTCACTCCTTTCTTATAATGTGAGATAGTATACGAGACTCACCAAACTATGAGAAGCATTAGGGGAGTGATCGAGCTTCATATCGTTTGCGGTATGTGTAAGTCATGAGCACTTCTAATGTCATCATGCTATTGGTGATTTCTCAAGAGCCGAATTGTGGGGATTCGAGCTATACCTCTGGATAATGAATCTGTAGAGAAGAAGAGACCTTGAACGAGGAGTTCATTGTAAACTTCGGATGAGGAATCCGTAGAGAAGAAACGACCATTCTACATCAAAGTTTTGCCTTGACTTACTCACGACTAGGCTCACCTGTTTGGGTATGATGTCTAGGTAAGGAAATTTGAGATTAGTGGTATTTAAGTGAGCCTCACTCCACCGACATCTCTTACTACTTACCTGGTCATACTTGAATAGAGCTACTGAAAGGGTTAAGTTATGGCAGTTCGCCGTTGACCATTCGACATCAAAGTTTCGCCTAAATCCGATCCTTGGAAAAGTTTCTTGGGAGCATAGCTCAGAAACCATAATTGTTTCGTGTGAGTATTAACTCCAAAACTTACCCTCTATTGTTTCGTGGGAGTATTGACTCTGAAACTTAACATATTCTTGTTCTCCATATTCTTTGGATATTGAACATGAATAACTCGATTTACTCCATTGGATTATGCGGACATTAGATTATGAGATGGGCTCACGATATCCTAATGCACCTATCCGCACAAGAGCTTCTAGCTCAAATTCATGAGCGTTGTTTTGAATGAACTGCTCCTAAAAACTGAGATTAACAATGCCAGGTTATATTTCTTGATGAAACGACATATGGATATGACACTCAAGTTTGAGTTCATGAAAGAGGTTAGCGCTAGAAGCGCTTCATGAATGTTATGGTAACATTCGTGACTCCATCTTCTCTGTGGAAAATCAGCACAGATGAACAATTGATTGAAGAAACTCTCACCACCTTCCCCATCTCTGCCTTGATGAAAGGCATGACGATGATTGCGCCCTGATGGGAAGACGTCGCGAGCAAAACCCTAAATTTAGAGACTAATCCAGACATTTTGGTATGTAGAATCTATTTGCTCAAGAAGGTAATCGCTATGAGATCAAGCGATCACGCAAGCATAGGGCCGCGAAAGAGTGAGATAAGACCGTCGTCCCTATAGGAGAGACGACACCGGTTACCACCGGTCTGCGTTGTGCCGCTATGAGTTTGGTGGCACTGCCACCGGCCAAGACAATCTGCCATCATCCCAGGGACGGTGAGTACCGCGTCTTATGCCTCAATCAATGGAGAATCATCTTCATGATGTCTATTAATGATATGGAGCGTTTGATCATCGGGCCATAGTTTGCAATACATATGTAGATGTAATTGCAATGATCAAGACATCGAGTTTAAGGGTTAAAGACTTTGGAAGCTTATTTGCTTAAGTCTTTATGTTTTCCAAGTTGATGTCATACGACAAGTTTGCCAAGACAATAGATTTAGTTTTGAGTTAAGATCAAGATGCAACTTTAAGTGCAAAGCCTTGGCTAATATCTTTAACAAAATCTAGGTTGCTTTCGTAGACTCGATTTTAATGATGAGCTTACACATTCCATTGTGACTACGATGGTGGGGCCATCGAATTGATATCACACATGCTCTCTACGCTCCTAAAGGGAATAAAACCCTATTGAGCTTTAAAGATATAAGAGCCAATGGCTACCATGCAGAAACGCATTATGAGAATGAGAAAGAATTCCTTTGCATTAACTCTAATGATTGCAAAAGGAAAACACATTTTAGAGAAGGTTATGTGTCTCTCTAGTGAGTTGTACACAACCACTATTCGAGCTATTGAATCAAATAACATCATTCAGGATGACCTCTTTGATTCTGTCACGCCCCAAATCCGAGACCGATATTTGTTTATATATCTGGTGCTCGAATTTGAGGTGTGATGTGTTTATCACTCATAATAGCAGTAATTAAAACTTTACCACGATTACAAGTGATGATAATTTGGTACATCGAACATTTCATCCATTAAAATGTTACAAAAATTAACCAGAGTTTAGCGGAAGTTTAATCTTACAAATAATTACAAGAGGAAAAGTATTCCTTAACAGTACAAACAATTATACTAGCAACATTCATTTCTTTCATAGTTGATAGCATCCACACAAGCAATACCACACAAGCATCCAATCATCATGTTCCATTTTCAAATTGATATCTGTGTACCTGCACAATCTATAAGGGTGTGAGCTTGTGGCTCAGTAGGGTATTAAATCCCTCATGGTCAATTACCACAGTTAATTCAAGTGTGCCAATAATATCAGTAAATAAAGTAATCACAAATAATATAAATAAATCAGTGTGCGTGATGTGCTTTAAGTATAAAGTTTCCTTCACTACCCTTCGTCAATTCGTACTCCGGATCAAACAGACCTCGCACGTCCCATACCATGCATATTCCACTTGGTCCCGAATGACCCTTTGTACGAACCAACGCCCAACCTTCGTCATTCCAGTTTCCAGAGTATCCGTACAATATTCATTTCAATGGGTCCGCAACCCGTATTCAATTCAAATCAATGGGCCCGCAGCCCTACCACTTTCACCACAAATCATATATACCCTATGAAGCACGGAAACGGATACGGATACGGGGATACGATACGGTTGGATATGGGGAAACAACAAATCTAAAATTTTATAGGATACGATACGGCAAGGATACGCGAATAAAATAAAATATATTAATATATATTAATAATTTAAAAAAAAATTAAACATCATAGGAATTTAGCAAATAAACATCATTAAGCAAATATCCACACAAAAATGTTCATATTCAAACTAAAACACAAATATTGTTCGAAAAAAATAAGAAAATAAAACACAAATGATAATCCCAATCAACTTCATTCAGCTTCTTTCTCTCTTCTGCTTTTCTTATTTTCTTTTCTTTTCTTTTTCTTCCTTTTTCTTTTCTTTTCTTCTTTCTCTCTTCTGCTTTTCTTATTTTCTGGGTTGACTTTTCAACCCTCCTTCATTTCGCGTCTTTCCTTTGCAGACCAGCCCGTGATGGTCTCTTCTTTTATTTTCATCATCTTCTCTCATCTCTTTTCTTGAGTTTTCTTCTTCTTTTCTATTTTCAGCAAAGAGTGGGCGAGAGAGAGGGACGGCAGTGGCGGTAGAGGACGCAGCAAGGGAGGCTGGGAACGACGCCGGAGTTGGGTCGACGGCAAGGAGCACGGGCTTTGGGGCGCGGCGGAGAAGAGCAGCAGCGAGGGGACGATGCCGGTGGGAGAAGAGCAGCAGCTGGTTTCAATTTTTGGGCGTATCCAACCCGTATCCAAAACTGATTCATACGTATCCAAAACTGATTCGGACGTATCCAACACGTATCCAAATATTAGCTTCCCGGATACGCGTATCCGGGCGTATCCAATCCGTATCCAACCCGAATCCTGAATCGATACGGGATTCGCCTCTAAATTGCCGTATCCATGCTTCATAGTATATACCACATATTCAATATCCAATATCGATATCCCGGGACCCTAATTCCACCACCATCATCATTTCCAATTTCTTTATTCATGTGCAAGTGTATGCAAAGGAAATGAATAATATGTTAACACAACATATATAATATCAAGAAATATTCCATCGTCAAACTCTTCATCAAAAAGTATAAGAACAACAATACATATATATATATATCTATATATATGTAAGAACAATAATATATATCTATGTATATATAAGAACAATAATAAAATTAACTACCAAAATAAGAGAATATTCATAATATTGTCTATTCCTAATTTATACACAAAAATTAAATATGATATAGTCCAATCACTGGGAAACTAGAACCCCTACCTTGATCTTGACAGAAATATACCGAAGGTTTGCCTCTATCATCTCTAGATCAAATATCCGACTGGTTTTCTTTTCCTCACTGCTAGTTCCTATTCCTCTTTTTTTTTTATTTATTCTCTCTCTTTCATGGCTCCTATACTTTTCTCTTTCATTTCTTACGTTTCTTCTTCTCCTTCTCTCTCTTTCTCCCACTTTCTCTCTTTCTTTCTTTCTTTCTTTTGTGTGGTGGGTACCTTTGCCCTTTTATATTAGAAAGAAGGAAAGAAAATGAGAGAGATGAGAGAGCCAGAGAACTCTCTAAGGAATGTAGTGGTCCGGGTTAGTATTTATAGAGGTTTAGGGATGGGTTAACTAACATAAGGTTAGCTTAACTTAACTTAGGTAATATTAGTTTAATATATCTAATAATTTAGCCAAGTTTCTCAAACCAATCTGTATACTAACATTATTCTCATCTACTTAGATGATATTATGATGTTTGCTGGACTACTCTTTGCCTACCACCTGTCTCTCTCTTGCAATTGCAATCACACACATAAATATATTAATACTTATTCTATTATATGGTATTATACCAATCTATATAAAAACTAAAAGTAGTCATTTAACTACTATTTGAATCATTACTAAAATTAAATTAATCAACTTAGTGCTAAATAAATTTATACTAAGGATTATCATGGCCAACTTGCAAATCATTACATCACTACACTAGATGTAGTCTAATTTCATTCCGATCATCTAACTATAGATATGGTACTATGCATATGGACATACATATATGCATACATAAGATAATGCATAATCAAACATATAATATAGACTAGTTATAACTAATGTTTTATATGTAAAAGATAATCAAACACTTAAGTAATATTTCTCAAGTAAGAATAATCAATAATAGTAATAGTGATCCTCACATATAGAATAAAGTCTCGTTGACCATAAATATTTCATATGATCTCGAGATATATCGTGTCGCATGTCTACAAACTTATATTGACGAACTCTACGACTTTCGTGAAGGAAGTTATCAAAGAAAATGTACTAATAATAAAACCAACTTTTGACCCCTAAGTAATTAATCGATCCAAAATACTTTCACTTCACAGACAAGATAAGAAAAGTAATTTTTAATCCTTAATTAAATCCAGGATTTTCTAATAAATTAGATATTAAAATCCGAGGTGTTACAGATTCAGACACATGACTTTGGCACGACAGACTGGAATACCCAAGTCGTGATATGACGATCCGTATACTGAAAACTTCACACAGACATCCATTATTTCGAGCTAATCGAAGCATGAATTAAAAGATGATTCAAGGAGATGAAATAGCGTGCATAAAAGCTTCTGTCCAACGCGTCCGTTCGGACGAGGCCTTGCCGTCCGGACGCCACCGCTCCAGAATAGCTTCTGCTCGACAAGTCATTCTGGATGAGGATTTGCCGTTCGGACGCCCCCTAAGCAGAATTGCTACTGCTAGACGTGTCCGTTCGGACGCCCGCTATCCAGAATAGCATATACCCATAGTATCCATCCAGACGAGGATTTGTCGTCCAGACGCCCATGCTCCAGAAAGCTACTGGACAAAATGAACACTTCCAGAAAATATTTTCGTCCAGACGGACCCCTCACCGTCCGGACGCCGCAACCTTGCCTTAATGCTTTCTCTGATGTGGTTCATTCCTCTTATGCTTCTGATACCTCTAAGGCCAATCGCTCATTTTACAAAGCTTGTTCCTTAGGGAACTTAGGACTGAGACCATCCTATGCAAAGGATTATAAAGTACTTCTCCCATTCTTACAGATAATCCAAGGGGGATATCTGTGGACTTATTGAACCACCAAGTGGACCATATAAGATTTTATGGTGTTGGTTGATGTGTCGACATGCTTGTCACATGTCATTCTATGGTCCTCTCTCTCTTATGATGCTTATACTAAACTTCTAGCCTAGTTAATTCGTCTGCGGGCTCACTACTCGGATCATCCCATTAAATCTATCAGGCTTGATAATGCTGGAGAGTTTACATCAAAGGCTTTCGATGACTATTGCATGGGATCGATGTTGAGCATCCACTCCCATATGTGCGTACCTAGAATGGTCTCGCAGATGGGAACGAAGACGTTGGTAATGCGCACCAACCTTCCTCTCTTTGTTTGGGCGCACGTAGTATTGCATGCAACTATGATTATTTGTCTGAGGCCCATTGCCACCCAATCTTTTTCTGCGCAATAGCTAGTGACTGGATACGAGCCAATCATCTTGTACTTACACGTATTTGAGTGTGCTATCTATATGTCTATTACGCCGCCACAACGTACTAAGATGGGTTCTCAACAACGTACGATTGATATGGGCTTGTTCTATCCCTACATAGAGTCGAAACTAGGTGAGGAACCTATGTTTACTGTGGTTGAACGACCCGGGCGTCCGGACAAGGACTTACTGTCTAGACGGAACGACAAAGGGCACATTATCACACGCACCAGGCGTCCGGATGAGGATTTGCCGTCCGGACGGGTTACCGGCTTGGAACATTGCCGCACGAGTCAAGCGTCTAGACGAGTACTGGACGAGGACCTGCCGTCCGGACGGACTGCCGGCTGTGCTGCATGTAGCCCTTATTCCCAAACTCCTTGTGATGTTTTGGTGAGATTTGCTGATGCTGGGTATCTCTCTGACCCACATGAATGTTGTTTCCAATCGGGTTATGTCTTTACTATAGGAAACACCGCTATATCTTGGAAGTCTACAAAACAGACTCTTGTTGCTACTTCTTCGAACCATACTGAGATTATTGCTCTCCATGAAGCGGTTCGTGAGTGTATATGGTTAAGGTCCATAATTACACATCTAAGAAGTACATGTGATTTGAGGTCAACCACTAATGAATCTACGTGCATTTATGAGGATAATGCTACTTGCAAATGAAGCAAGGTTTCATCAAAGACGGCAATACCAAGCATATAGCGTCGAAATTCTTCTATGATCAGCAACAATAAGAATTCCTCAAGGTTCAAGTGAATCAAGTCCATTCTGAGGATAATGTGGCAGACTTGTTTACTAAGTCGCTGCCTAAATCCACATTTGAGAAGCATGTCAAGAGCATTGGTTTGCTTAAGTTATCTGACCCCCCATGATTGTGGAAATCAGAGGGAAACACAAACTTGAGGGAGAGTATGACATCTTGCTATGCCAAATGTGAAGGGTGTGTTGTACTCTTTTTCCCTTCGACCAAGGTTATTTTTGTCCCACTGGGTTTTTGTTACTTGACAAGGTTTTTAATGAGACAATGCGAGAATCACCACCTAGATTTGACGACACAAGGAGGAGTGTTAAAGGAAACCCTACTTTGTGTGTGCATAGTCAATCTAGGAGAATATATAGTTAGTATGGAATAAAGATTATGTATTGAATAAGTTTCCAATTACTATATGAATTGTACCATGTATTCCTTTATATAAAGAGATACATGCATATTCATCAATAAAGATTGATTTTATTCCTGTGCTATTATCTCTTGTCTCTCTACTTTTATTATACTTAAACATTCTAGTGATTGTTGTAGTCTTTTTGCACATAAAAAGATAAACAAATAAGTCACCCGTGTTGTAAATTATATATTGTACGTAAATACTGTATATGTATAGTATTGTATATGTCTGTCCACCTATATATATTGAAGTATCATTAATGAAGACTATTTCATTCTGAACTACCCAAAAAAAAAGGAATGGAAAAGAAGAGAAAAAAGTCAAAAAGGAGAGAAAAAGAAAAGGGAAAGAAAGACAAGAAGGGGAAGAAAACGGGAGGGAGAGAGAAGAAAATAAATAAAAAGGGGAAAGGTGGCTTGACAAAAGTGTCATCCGGATCCCACAGAAAAGAAAAAGGAAAAGAAGAAAGAGGGTTTAACAAAATGATCATCTCAGTGACATAAATTTGATTGGGGCTTCCGAAGAGATCAAGGAAATAGGTAAGCATCTGAAGTGACGAAGTGGTATTAGATCAGTGGTTAGAGCACCCACTACCTAAGATTCAGGTAATGGGTTCGAGTCACCATGGAGTAGGAGTGAAATCATTTGATCCTCTTAAAAAAAAGAGAAAAATGTAAGCACCTGAAGTCAAAATTTGAGATGAATGATCTTAGGAAACTGAATTTATATCTCGGCCTGGAGCTCGAGCACCATGGGGTAGGAGTGAAATCATTTGATCCTCTTAAAAAAGAGAGAAAAATGTAAGCACCTGAAGTCAAAATTTGAGATGAATGATCTTAGGAAACTGAATTTATATCTCGGCCTTGAGCTCGAGCACGATGCAGATGAAATTCTTGTCCATTAATCGAATTACATCTAGAAGATGTTAAGGCGCTTTAATGAGGATAAAACGAAGCCTTCAAGCACGCTCATGATCGTCCATAGTTTAGATCCTAAGAAGGACCAGTTTCGTCTCGCAAATGATATTGAAGAGATATGGGAACCTGAAGTTTCCTATTTGAGTACAATAAATGCATTATTGTACTTGAGTCAATATACAAGACTGAACATCTCATTCACTATAAATTAAACTTGTTAGCTAGATATAGCTCTGAACACGCCGCCACTAAAATTTCATAAATTAAAGACATTTTTTGCTACCCTAGAAGCATGTCTCCTAGGATATATGCGTGTTGCACTATTTTTCTTTCGATCGGGGTTATTTTTTATTCCACAGGGTTTCCGTTATCTGACAAGATTTTAACAAGACAACAATGAAGCACGTCCAACACCTTATTATTTATAGGTGGACATCCAAGGGGGAATATTGTAAATTGTATATTGTATATTTGTATGTAGATATTGTATATGTACACCTGTACAGTACCGTATATGTTTGTCCACCTATATATATTAATATATATATAGGTATCATTAATGAAGAATCTATTCCATTCTGAACTCCCAATTTCAAGAGTTCCCAACATCGAGATGCTTCTATTTAACAAATTTTTTTTTTAAGAAACAGATAAAGTCATATATTATCAAAGCCATAAAGACATATACATCAAAATCCTAGGCCTGCAACCAATCTTACTGACAGACAACTAAGGACTCTAACAAATGCCACTCATTGAAAAACAATTAAGCTCGTTTATTCAACGAGCCTACAGAGGCAAAAACCTCGAAGAAGCAATTAAACGCTATTCTATAGATCTTTAACTACCAAAGCTACACAATTGTAGAGTAGGCAAAAATCCTAGTTTAACTGACTATACGAAGAATTCGCAATTGTAGACCCCAAGGACCTAAGCATTAGACAAGTTTAGACCCAGAATAAGGCACAAGTGCCTCACCCAAAACCCAAACAAAGCCAAACACAAACAGCCCAAACTTTGTTGAAGAGGACGCCACCCAAGCAAGAAGGTTCGACCGCCTGAGCCGCCAAAGAACCCACCCAGCCAGAGGCCGACTCTCCTCCATCATCCCCCAGACAGCGCAGCTGCCGCCACCTGCTGAGATCAACACCGAAGAAAGCAGAGGAGCAGTACCTCCATTCCGATTAGCTTCGGACTTTGTAGCACTAGACATGGAGGATCTGAATAAACCAGATTGCAACCCACCAGTCAAGTGGAGATGATGCCGCCAGAGCGACCTAGAGAAGCGCGAACGCTGGAGGAGGCGTGCACCAGCCAAAGCGATGACGAAGCCTGTAGTTGTTGTCGGCAACAAGCGCCGACGCTGGAGACCAAAACCATGATGGCTAGGTTTAGGAGAGAGCAAAGCTCTCATGACGGCTAGGTTTTTTTCCCAGAAAATGAGGATTTTTGAATGGCCGCTTCTATTTAACAATTGCTTCTACAAGTCAATATATAAATGTGTCATCTATTATTTCACAAAACTCTCTCTATTGGATTTCATCTTCATTAGGATGATATGCTTCTAAAATAACATTCTTCCTTTGTTCTTTTATCATCAGAGAGGGGAATTGGAATTTAAATTATCTAGGAAAATAAAATTACCACTAGCAAGAGCTAGTCGGAATCCTCGGGCAATTGCATCTACCTATCAACCAAACCAATAAATATATACTTGGCAATTCACACGCCACTACAAAAAAAAATAGTATTAGTGACTAAATTCACAGTGACCAAATTGTAATGGTCACAAATAGCATAGGTGTGGTGACCAAAAAGAACCATTGGTTACAGTTAATACGTTGTCGTTTGGTTATTAGTGGCCAAAATGGTACATCCAAGGATTAAAATATTATTATTTACCGATATATCGGTAGGTTAAAAAAAGGATATATCGACAGATATTTTAATATTTGATGTAATAAATTATCGTTTTACAGATATATCGGTAGCTTAAAAAAAAATATATCGGTAGATATATCGGTAGATATATCGACATATATTTTAATCCTTGGGTACATCATCATGAGACTCTAGAAGCCCCTTGTGGAATTAGTGACTAACGAAAATAGTTTAAAAAAAAAACATTTCTATTGCGCGGGCTTTGTTTGCAGTTCTGAGCAATCTGGCGATCTCTGAAAAATTGGAACAGCTAAACCTTGTTTGCCGCTCTGAAAAATCTGGCGGCCTCTGAAATATTAGAAGAGGTAAAAACTTGTTATTTTTCTATTTTGGTCGCATACTCCCTCCCCAAAACTTTTTCTCAAGAATCCTGGCTCCATCCTTCCTCTCCTTCATCTGGCTATTTGAGGTTCCATACCCAGACGGTAAGTTCTCTACCCCATATATTGGCTTAACTAATTTGTGTCTAGGGCTGAAGTATTTGTGTAAATGGGTTTTCGTCAATCAATTTGATTTTGGTGTTAGGATCGATTCAATTTTTATTTAACCCTATTTCTAGTCTTGGTGTTATATTGGTATTTTTGGTAAACTGCAGTAGATTATAATTAGTTAATAGACGAGACGACATTGGTTTAACTACCCATTATGATCAATTTGGGTATCGTAGTACAGTATTTGGGTGTTTGGGTAACATGGATTATCATTTTGGTTTTTTCTATTTCTACTATTAGTTTCAGGAATATACGACATATTATTGATGATGATTGTGCAACTATTAGTTATGGATATAGGATATCAAATTTTCCTGATCTTCTTTCTTTTTTATTCATTTGAATTTGTTGCTATTCACAAGAAAGTCAGTTCAGCTTGGAATTAGTTGCTCTCACACACAATTTAATTGAAGCATAACACTGGGATCATGCTTAAACCATACACTAAGGGGTCGTTTGGTAGAGGGGATTGGACAGGACTACACGGGATTATTTCAATATAAGCTCATTTAACTGTTGTGGCCCATGTTTGTTGTTTATTGGGACTGGACTACGGGTGCAATATAGCGAGGAAAGGCATGTCAACACCTTCTTCCACAAACCTCTCAAATTTGGTGGTATTAGCGAGCGCGCAAGGGACTACGCCATTTAGCGTGGAAAAAAAAAGTCTTCGTCATTCTTCTTCTTCTTCTTCTTCTTCTGCTGGCCTTCTTCTTCTCCTCATTTCGACAACTTGTTTTCATCATTCTATCAACCACATCTCGCCATAGACAACTAAAATTTCCCAACCAAATCTTGCATATTAAGGATTATCATTTCTTCTGGTTATTTTTTGCTCAAGTTCTTCAGCTACGGTCAATTTGGGTTGGGTTTCTTCTATTTGGTGTTGAATATCACTAATTTGGGGTTGGGTATCATTGATTTGGTGTCGGGTATTTACTGATTTTCCTCAGTAAACTTCAATTTGTTGAATGAATTTTTCAGATGTCTCATCCTCTCTACTGCAGAATTACTTTTGGTTTGAATGTGTTGGAGATTTCTGGTTTGGAATTATTGATTGGAGTGTTGTGGGTGTCTTTTCTGGGTTTTGTTTGGAGTGAATGATTGAGCAATTTGTAGAACAATCTCAAACCTGCTTCTTAGAGCTGCTGCACCAAACATGGGCCAATGTTAGTGTTATGTAAGGGGAGCTATCCTAAGCCAGGACAAGTATTGGCTGTAAGCCCCTCTTCCACAGTACGGGGTAACAAACGGCCCCTAATATACTTAATTGGTGCACTTTTGTGTCATCTAGAATTGCCCTTTAATTTGAGGATTAAGACATTGTAGAGATATGCCACTTTAAAGATACATGTATTTGATGTATTGCCTTGATAATCTGGAATTCACTTTTGTCTTTTACATGTCTTGTATCTGTTGTGCATTGTGGATTAGTTTGTTCAATTACATTGTAGCTATCAAATATTATTACAAGCATAAAAAATGGTCGGTTCTGCACCCATTTTACTATGGTTCACACTACTACTCTCTTGGACTCATATTCTAGCTACTAGAAAATAACAAGCGATGATCTTCCTAGTCCTCCATTGTTGATACCTCCATTGTTGCAGTGCTAAGAAGTGATGGTATTCTTGGCCCTCCTTAACAAGTTCTTTTCCAGGCTACTTTGGCTACTTTAACGTCTGCAAGTGTGTTTCTTTAGTTTCTGCATTGTTGTCTCCTTAGTTTGCTGTATTGTTTTTTCTTTCTCTTGAGCTGCTGGGCTCCCCCTTGTTCTTCTCCCTTCGGCGTTTCGATGAAGTTCAGTTTATCGACCAAAAATGACACTTGTGATTCGTCATTAGTTGGCTTTAACCATGGAATTTAAGATCTGAAAATGACAGTTATATTGCAATTTATAGCAATACTGCAGCTATACTGCGAAAATGATATAAAAATCAATTAAAAGAACACAGTTGAAAAAAAGAATAAATATACCTATGTCTCGTTGTTGAGAATTAACTTGGAATATTTGATAACAAACCAAATGCAACTCCTTTAGAATTTTATGCTTTCTCTTATCTTTTTGTTTTCTTTTACTTCTATTAATTCTTAGTATTCCTCATCTCCATTTTTGCTCTCCCTGCATAATTTCAGACAAAACAGTTCTGTACTTGGGGATTTCCACAGGAACTTATTGATCAATTGAAGGTAACTTGGAATTGGTAAGTTTTCTCTTGAGATCAACAAAATCTTAACTCCCAATTTCTCTTTGAGTCCCAAATTAGGTGCATACCTTCATTTAGTTTATTATATCATATAGGAAGATAAGATTTTTTAATAAATTACTCACCTAGCTAGCTAGTTCTGTCTCAAGTCATTGCTGGACTGTATTGAGTGCTTATTTCTAATTTCTCATTCCTATTACTGATAATTTCTTTTTGTTTCTTTGTTTTTACTAGACAATAAGGCTCACAGTTCAATCGTTGTGTGCAGTGATATTTATACTACTATATCTACTACTTTCCGGTATACCTCTCTCTCTCTCTCCTCCATTGTGTTATATTCTATTTTAGTGATTACAAGAATTTTGCTTATAACTAAATAATTTAACAATGAGTATATATCAGCTTAATCTGAATTATTTGGTTCACCCACCCCCCCCCCCGTCTCCACAAACAACACCCCATTTGCCCCTCCCCCCCATAGAGCGCACACTACGATCAACTTCTAAACAGCACAGATCAACTCCAATGACACATGAAGAGCTATCCTGAGTCTTCCCAAGTTGCCCATTCTTCTACTTTAGAAGAGGAGAACACTGGTGGTACGTAGTACTTAGAAAAACTATATATAATTTGACTTTAGTATTACAATCACAAATAAATGTGGCGATACAATCAAATTTTATATACATCATTCACATTTTGAATCAATAGTTACTAGCAGCAGTCTCAACATGATTCATTATTGTTTCTGCCCAACATTAATCTGGGAAATAACTCAAGATAGGTCCGAATCAAATCTATCTTTGTTTGCTTCAACTCGAAAATCTTGTTTATGCTTAGAGATGCCTTACAGTGCTTGTATAAGACATTTGTATTAGTACTGAAAATTTTAGGCTGGATATATACTTTTTGGCTATGGTTTGTTAAGTGTTTACCTTTAGCATGAATGCAAGCATAACTTTTTATTTATATGACATTTATATGGGTGTACTTTCAACTTGTATGCCTTTTACTGTATTTGAAAGGAATAGTCTAGGTTGTGCTATTGTGAAAATGTGTTTGTAGCTAATAATTTCCTAAGATTGAGTGTCTTAAGTATCTGATGTTGTATATATGTGCTTTCAAATTAATAAGTATTTCAGATAGGCCAAGGAGTTTTATATTTAAGTGTCTGGTGATATGAAAATGTAAGCCTTCTTTTATGTTTTTATCTTCTTTTATATGTGGAAATTGTGTTATTCTTGCAATGGCTTATGTGTTTTGACTATTCCTTAGGATGAGATGACAAAACTAAAAAATCCATCTACATGAAAAAGGGCAGATGAGGCAGAGAGACGATCTACCCAGTTTGCAGAGGAGTTGGAGGCAATGAAGGCTAGTGCAGCTCAACAAAATGAAGAATTAGAGGCAGTGAATGCTAGTGCAGCTCAACACAGTGAAGAATTAGGGGCAGTATAAGCAAAAAAGAATGAGACAGATGTACTTTTGAAAAAATTGCTGGCACAATTATCCTCTAGAAAGTAAAGCTATGCAGATATCACTGTTTATTAGTGTAATACGTTAGAGTTTATGAAAAATACAATATGGTTATCAAGTAGTGCATAATAATCCTCTAGTGTTATAGTGCCCTTGTATGGAATTTCTTCTAACTTGCTACATATTTGGTTTTGTTATTGCAGATTTGTGAAGAGTGGTCCAAGGTCTAAGCTTTACGAAATACATCTGTCGACCTATTTAAGACTTCGTTAGCATTTGGGAAGACTTATATCCAAGCTTTTGTTGGTAATTTCATAAATTGATGCTGACATTAATACAATTTGTTGACTTAAAGTTTAGTAGTTTATGAGGGAGATGAGTTGTATCTTTTATTGGATAGATTATTGTTAATGTTAATCACTACTCTTGGAATATAATTTTTTATTTTATTTATTATGTTGATCACCATAGAAATTCCAGTTGAGCAATTTTTGTATGAAAGCAATAATGCAGCAAATTTTTATTCCTAATAGTGACAAGATTGAGATTCAGTGACCAGCAACAATGCTTTCTTGTCATTATTGTGTTCCCTTAGAATCTATATAACAACTAAAACTAACCTCAAATTTAGTGACTAAGGTGTTAGTGACTACTAACTTACTAAGTATGGTCACAGCATCACAAGTGAGTCACTTTTAGTGACATGGTTAGATTTCTTAGTGACCATAGTTAGGGGTTTCAGTGATGAACTTTCTGGTCACTAAAACAGTTATCATTAGTGACCATATTGATCTAGTCACTAAAGTGATAAACTTTTAGTGACCAACTTCGTCAACCAGTCACTAAATAGAATTAGTGACGACCTTATAGTGATCACTAAAATTTGGTCATTGAACATGTTTAGTGACCAAATTTGTTATCTTCAGTGACCACTGTCATGGTCATTAATACCAGTTTTTCTTGTAGTGCGCAGAAATAATGCATCGATCATCTTATATTCTTATATGATGTTGACGTTGATCGTAGCTAGCAGGAAATTGCTTCTACAAGTTTTTATGGACAACGTTGATCATCATCTTATATGATCGATGTTGACGTTGATCATCATCTTATATGATCGATGTTGACGTTGATCATCTCAAATTTTTATGGACAACGTTGTCCATAAAAAAATAATAATAATTACTTCTACAAGTCTATATACGAAACTGGTACGTAATTAACCCCCTTGACTTCACATTGTGGACGTTGATCGAAGCTAGCAGGAAACTCACGCCCTTGAATTCAAATTGACGTTGAGATCCAAGCTAGCAGGAAATTAACTGTGATCGATCAGTGCATGCACTTATAAACTGTGATCAATTCCCAACTCTTTCATTTCATCGATTAGCCAGATTCAATGGCCATCCAATTGAGAGCCTCTTCTGCTACCCGTTCATGGACACACGATGTGTTTCTGAGTTTTAGAGGCAAGGATACACGCTACAGCTTCACAGACCATTTGCACAGCAATTTGGTTCAGAAAGGGATCAACACCTTCATAGATGATGAGCTTACAAGAGGAGAGGAAATATCACAAGCACTTGTCCAAGCAATTCAAGGATCAAAAACCTCTCTCATTGTCTTCTCCGAAAACTATGCATCCTCAAAGTGGTGTTTGGACGAACTAGTTCATATCCTTGAATGTAAAAGATCCAACCAACAAAAGGTTTGGCCAGTCTTTTACAAAGTGGATCCCTCAGACGTAAGAAACCAAAGAGGTAGGTTTGGTGATGCACTTGCTAACCATGAAAGTAATTTCAAAGGTAACAAGGAGAGAGTCATGGTCTGGAGGGCAGCTCTTTCAGAAGCAGCAAATTTATCTGGGTGGCATTTCTCGGATGGGTATGTTTCTCTCTCACCACTTTATACTCGTTAATTGTCCAAAAACCTTTCTTGGCTCTAAGCTAGATAATTGTTCAAAAAAAAAGCTAGCTGGGGTGATATTTAATAATTTCAACTTCCTAAAATATTTGTCATAGAATATGCATTGTTTTTTTTTTGACATAAGAAAAAATGAGATTAGGTTGGTTTTATTATTATCTGTGTTCATATATACACGGATAAATAACTATTGGAGAAAAGGCCTACTCGCATAGGGGGAACGATGCTCTTACCTGGTAAAAAGGTCTGAGGTTCAATCCCTGGCTTGGATAAAAATACTCATGGGGAAGGAGGCGAACTTATCCCTGATCTCTCGGAGTGGTAGTCCACTGTTGACCTCCATTTTGTGCACTAAAAAATAACTATTGGAGAAAAGATTAACTCAAAAGTCATATTAAAACTAACTGTCAAGATGGCATAAGGTGGCATAAGTTCAATTTCGTAAATGGAAGATCATGTAGTTGGCTAATTTGATTCTTTTTACATTTCTCGGATGGGTATATTTCTTTTTCACCCCTTTATACTAGTTAATTGCCCTACAACCTTGGCTCTAATTAAGTTGGGGCTGATGATGATATTTTAATAAGGCATAATTGCCAAAACACCCCCTGAACTTGGCTGAAGTTGAACTTGTAATTGATGAAATTGACCTCCTAAACTTGGCAAAAATTGTCAATTTACACCCTATCCGTCAATTCTAACTTTTTCTATCCAAATGTTGGTTATGTGAGGGGTAATATGGTTATTTTGATCACTTTTAAAAAAAAATAAAACTAAATATATCTTTTATGTCAAAAAATACAAATATATATATATTCAAAAAATATATTTATTTTCTTTCAAAACTTTTATTTTTTTCTCTAGAGATATTAAATCTAAAATTATATTCTTAACTTATCATAGATTTTTTTTAAACTTGTCATAAATTATTATATTATTTAATTTTTTTTGTATGAATTATTCTTTTCATATGAGAAATTATTTTTATTAATTTTTTGTGCAAGAATTTTTTTATTAATAATATATATTTATTTTTAGACCTAAAATGACTATATTTGTAAGAAAATAAATAAATATTTTTAATATATATTTGTATTTTTTGACATAAAATATATATTTAGTTTTTTATAAAAGTGATGAAAATGACCATATTGCCCCTCAAATGACCAACATTTAGATGGAAAAAGTTAGAATTGACGGAGATAAACTGATAATTTTTGCCAAGTTTAGGGGGTCAATTTCATCAATTGCAAGTTCGGAGTGCAAATTGACAATTTCAGCCAAGTTCATGGGGTGTTTTGGCAATTAAGCCTTTTAATAATTATGTAATGTTAAATTCCTAAAATATTAAATATTTTTCTCATAGAATATGCATTCTTTGTTTTTTTATGCTAGGTGGTTAATAGGTTGGTTTTAATAAGTTTTCAGTTATTTTATTTGTGTGTATAGTACATAATATATATACTTTGCTCAATTTTGAAAAACAAAGGTAGCAAGGTTTTATTTTATTAAATATTTCATTTGATTTTAACATGACAGGTATGAATCTAAATTTATTCTTGCAATTGTTGAAGAGATTTCTGCCCAAGTAAAAGAACCTATATATTTGAATGTGGCAAAGTGCCCAGTTGGGCTAGACTCTCGGGTACAAGATATGCTTGAAATTTTAGATGTTGGTGGAAGTGATATACGCGTGGTAGGAATATGGGGAACTGGCGGAATAGGAAAGACAACAATTGCTAAAGCTGTTTACAATTCAATTGCCCATAAGTTTGATGGTATATGCTTTTTGGCAAATGTTAGAGAAGAGTCGGAGGTACATGGAGGTCTACTCAATCTACAAAACACTCTTCTTTCTAAGATTGTTGGGGGGAAAGAATTGATGGTAAGCAATGTGTATGAAGGAATCACTTTGTTGAATGAAAGGTTGAGACATAAAAGAATTCTCTTAGTTCTTGATGATGTGAATAAACTGGACCAATTAGACAAATTAGCTGGAGCATCTGATTGGTTCGGTCGCGGCAGCAGAATTATCCTAACAACAAGAGATAAGCATTTGTTGATTGCTCATCAAGTCAATCCAATATATTAGGCTAGGAAACTATATCCTCATGAAGCTCGTGAGCTCTTCAGTTCAAATGCCTTCAAGAATAATAAAAATTTGGATGACAATGAGGAACTCTTAGTTAGTACTGTTGTTGAATATGCTCAAGGCCTTCCACTAGCACTGGAAGTTTTAGGTTCATGTCTATGTGGTACATCTATACATCAATGGCAAGCTGTATTAGATGGTTATAGAAGATATCCAAATCAAGACATTCAAAAAATTCTCAAAATCAGTTATGATGAACTAGAACAAAAAGTGAAAGAAATTTTCCTTGACATTGCGTGTTTCTTCAAAGGTCAAAAGAAGAATGATGTGATTCAAATATTAGAAGGTTGTGACCGCATCAACCCTATGGCTAGTATTCAAGTTCTTGAAGAAAAGGCCCTCATAAATTTTCATAAAGATGATTATATTTGGATGCATGATTTGCTAGAAGAGATGGGAAAAAATATAGTTCATCAAGAGTCACCAAGAGAACCTGGTAAGCGCAGCAGATTATGGTTTCACGGGGACGTTGTTGACGTTCTAACAGAAAATACGGTAAGTAGTATACATATGCTCATATTTATATACATACATGGAGTCAGGTCAGGTGATTCTCTATGTGTATAGTTTATCAAATTCGACACCCAATATTTTAACAAGATGTACAATATAATTTTATTTTTACTAATATTATTGCCCTTTTAATGCTAGGGAACAAGTAAAATTGAAGGCATAATGGTAAAGTTGCCTACGGCAGATGAGATACGCTTGAGTACTAAATGCTTCAAAAAGATGAAAAATCTCAATATTTTTATAAACGTCAATGCACGGTTTTGTGGAAAGGTTGATTACCTCCCGGAGCAATTGAGGTTCCTTGATTGGCCTGAATATCCGTTTCAATCTTTGCCATCCAATTTTAATATGAAGAAACTTGTCCAACTCAACATGCCACACAGCCGGATCTCACGTCTTGGGGAAAGATTCAAGGTGCGTATATATTATATATTTCTTTTGTTTAGACTTTTGTCATTTGATTCTTTCTTTTTCTTGTTTTCTTTATTTGGTATATACAGCGTTTGCAAAATTTGAAATCCATGAACTTCACTTGTTGCGAATTCCTAACAAAAATCCCCGACATGTCTGGAACCCCAAACTTAGAGTGTATGGATCTATGGGAGTGTACAAGTTTAGTTGAGGTTCACTCTTCGGTTGGATTTCTTGAAAAGCTTGTTAGCTTGGATTTTTCCTTCTGCTCTAACCTTGTGATGCTTCCAAGAAAAGTGAACTGGAAATCTCTGCGACACCTTGATCTTCGATTTTGTAGCAGTCTGGAGAGTTTCCCTGAAATTGTGGGAGAGATGAAATTCTTAACAGACTTGTCTCTCTACTTGGGTGCTCCGCCATCAAAGAATTGCCTTCATCCATTGGATATCTCATTAACCTGGAAGACCTACATTTATCAGGTTGTGGAAACCTTACAAATCTACCTTGCAGCATTTATCAGTTGCAAAAACTAAAGAAGGTTGAATTGCATGAGTGCCCAAAACTCAAAACCTTTCCAAATAAGGTGAACTCTGTAGTGCTCATGCCAACAGCTGGCTCAAAGGTTTCACATGACAACAGTGATGATGAAGGATGTCAGCATCAACTGCCAGAAGACAGAGAATTCAATTTAGCGCTTCCTTTGCTACGTGAATTTGATGTGAGAGGATGCAGCGGTTTATCGGACAGTGATTTCCTGGCATCTCTCGATTGTGCATCCACCTTAGAAGGACTTGATTTATCAGGAAGCAATATTGTTAGTCTTTCCAAATGCTTGTGTAAATTTATCTGCTTGCGACAACTGTACTTGGGTGGTTGCAGGAATCTCGTAGAAATTCCACAACTTCCACCCCATCTCAAACATCTGGATGTGCACGATTGTGTATCATTGGAAAGAATTTCAAACTTGTCGAAAATTTTGGAACGTGAAGAATCACAAATGATTGAGACGATGGACTTGAGTAATTGCTGGAAACTGATTAAGGAACTGGTTAAGGAGGCAAATGTTTTGGTGAATGATGATGATTATCAGACAGTGGAAGCTCTCTTCTCTCCCTTTCTCTCTTCCCAGCAATCTAAAATCACAATTACATTTCCAGGAAGCGAGGTTCCCGAGTGGTTCAGCTGTCGAATGGATTTCAAGGGGCTTCACCGTTTTGAATTTTTTATTGAAATACTTCCAAATTTCAAATGGGAGAACACTGGATTGGCTCTCTGTGTTGCTGTTGATCAAAAGCTGCAAAGTAATTTTTCTAAGTTTTGGGATTTTCAAGTCTGTATTCACATCAATGAAGTACCGGTTTTACGTTGCACCAAAACGTTAGTTGATTCAACAGGATCAGCTCATTTGTGGCTGCACTACATTCCATCCCTTGAAATGTGGCGATTAGGCTATATGCGTCCGTTGCCACCTTTCAGGTGTCGAGTTAATATTTATCAATCTTTTAACTCTAGGGCACGCTTCAAAAGCTGTGGAGTTTACCTTGTAATGCCACCAAATGAAGACGTTTGTATGAAGCTATCTCGTGCAGAGAACCTCACCAGTGAACGTCCTAGAGACATTTTTGAGGTATTTTACGTACTATTTTATAACCTCAAGATGACTGAATAATTTTGTGATCGATGTACATCTTTCTTTTTTCTTTGTACCTAGCTAGCTATATATTATGGTTTCATGGACTTCAATTGAGTGATAGCATCGTGCAGTTTCGTATGATGAGAATATATTTGCAAGGAAAAAAAAATACAAATCATATATTAATTAATAGGGAAATTAATATTGTGTCTCAATTCTCAAAGTGTTTAACATTGAAAGTAAATACTTGCAAACCATCTTAATTATCACATCTGTCACAAATCATTGAAGTGCCATGCATGCATGCCTTAGGACTCTCCTCCATTTGCCTAAATAAATATGATTTTGTGTTTCAATTTGTGAAATTTTCCTCCTTTTAATTCTTCTTGTTTTCTGAGGTTGCAGACATATTAACTGACATTATTAGCGAAACAGAGAATTGACATTTGCACAAACATGCTATTGCAGGATGATGATGATGGATGGGAGAATTATAGGCCGAAATAGAGGACTGATTGCAAAATAATGTATACTGAAATACTGATGGACAACTAGAGAAGCAATAGGTGTGATATTGCCAATGGCCTTGTCTAACTAAGGACCAGAGTGATAAAGTGGTAAACAAATGAATACAGATTACATTTTCAACTTCTCTACCATTTTATGTATTATATATCTTTCTAGTTTCAAAATTAATGCTTATGCTTCATCTTGGGTAAAAAAAAAAAAAGGCATATATAACCTCCATTGTCCTTTTGGTTTTCTTAGTTTGTGTGGCTACAGTTGATCTAGGTCACTAATCCTTGTAACGAACAATTAAAAGTTGCATATGGGTAAGCAATATATATATTAACTTTTTGCGTTACAATTAAGTTTGATCTAGCTCCCTAAACTCATCGATCAACAAACTTATACAAGTTATGTATTCCAAGAGTCAATTTAAAGGTCTTTCTATTTTCTGAGATTATGGCATTGTTATCGGCTGACTGCTTATGTCGATCGATTACCAAACATATATGTTTGTTTTCGGTTTCGATCTGATGAGAATGATATCTAATCAAATTGATTGGCATGCAGTGTCCAATTAATGTTCAGTAATTCCTTGCAATGATCTTTAGTTGTATCTTTCACTTTTTATTCTATTTATTATTTTATTAGGGGCACCCACAGAGGTGCTTCCTTCAAAAAATAGGCGTATACCACTTGAAGTGTCGTGCACAACGTATTATTTTAGTAAAAGGTGAAAGAATAGTTCGCTTTGTGCTCAACACATGACTCCTTAGTTGTATATTTCACTTAATTAATCAGCTTCTTGTTGAGTTACCAATACATTGTTTATGGAAATACTTGTCCACATTTTTTTGTTATTGTATCAATTATGCCTTAATTTGGTTCCCTGTTCCAATATGCTATAACTTATCCGGCATCAGTTGAAACTTTGCATTTGCATTTTCATTGGCATTCAAAAATCAAAATGAAAGATTTAAAAGACAACAAGGCCGGTGGGAAATCTGAAGGGACTTCCACAAGACAAAGCGGCACTTTGTCCGGAAATGCTTACCTTCTTAAAGGCCGGTCAGTCATTCTATCCTTCACCATTCCAGTCCTTAAAATACCTGGTTTTACATGAAAATAAAAAATAAAAAAACTTTACATAACTAAAAAGAGAGTGCACACAAATTATATATATACATCTAGAAGGATATATTATTGCACAAACCTCACTCAAGTGGCATCATCATCACTGCAGGTATAACTCATATGGATCATAGTGCAAGTAAAACAAAAGAAAGTAACATGCACGAAATCCAATTCAGCATCTTGTTTCCAAATTCCAATGGATATGTATATGTGGGTTTCTTGCTGGGGTTTCTTGCTGGTTCCTATGGAAGCTTGGATTACCCTACAGTAGGACTTACGTACCTCCATTTACCTAGGTAATTGAGTTTGTTTTGTGGTCTTTAATTGTAAAACATTTAATTTGTCCAAATAAGTTCCTCTTTGTCCTCTTTAGGAACGCGCCTCACGCGCACGGAAAAAAACCCCAAGCAGCTTGTGCCATCCCTTCCAGGCCATGAGCCTCCGACTTTCGCGTCGATGTGCTCCGGTCTTGGTGGGTATGGCGACTACGGCAAAGACGTGCAGATGGTGTAGAGGCAGGGAGCGGATGTGGCCTTTATCCGGGGAGTCGAGTGTGGTGGTGCTGGAGGGAGGCTCACGGTTCGGATCTATTTTGGCTTCGCCGGCGTCCCGAGGTCTTGACGGTGCTTTGCCGGGTTTGGGGTGGCGGTCGTTCAATGGGGTAACGTTCGTATGGATCGACGTGGTGTTGACTGGTGCTTCGTGCTCGTGGCTCGGCGATGGTGGTAAGGGTGAGGCTACTCGATCGGCGTCGGACCGATGGGGGCTCGACGGCCTCCCTTTTGGTTTCTGCTCTCCTATTTGGTCCTTGCCGGCGCCGGTGCGGCTTCGTGTGGCCAGATCCGGTAGCTTGGAGCTTCTGGACACCCATTTTTCGGTGGCTTTCCTCTCACTTTCCCTGTTGTTGCGTTTTGTTTGGGCGTATATTTACTTTTATTGTGCTCAGAAAATTAGTCTGGCATGGTTTGATTGTTTCTGCCAGGCCATTGGTACAGATCAGTTGGAGTGGGTCTGTGCCTACTGATAGGTGCATAATTGTACAACTTTTTATATCAATTTCTCTACATTTTTGTTGTTAGTTTCTCATAAATTTGTGTTATTTATTTAGTTTTTGTCTTTGTAGGTTTCCTATTGCAAATAAAGAGAAAAGAAGATAAGTTGAGGAGAGTAAGCAAAGTGTTGGAAATTTACGAAGTCTAATGGGCTTTTTCGAGGCCCATTAAGAGGTGCGCTGCCGTGAGGCCCAAGATGAAGGCCCAAGCCCAAGATGAAAGCCCAAGCCCAAGATGAAGGCCCAAATCCATGAAGGAAGGCCCAAGTCCACAAAGCATGAAGGAAAGGTCCAAGCCCATTTTCGGACAATCTGCCTGTGCAGATCGGTCAACTTTGGAAGCCCATATCTCTCAATTGCACCGTCAGATCTAGCTGTAATTTTGATACACGCTGCACATGGATGTCAGTTATTCCCAAATAAAATTTCAGAAGCATCCAACCGTTGAAACGTGCAGGATTCCATTCTAAGTGCGCACTGCTCAGTGCTGTCCGTTTTTATTTCTTTCCTCTTCTTTTATTTTCAATGCTCCACTCACCCCTATATTCTTTCCTCTTCTTTCTGCCCACACCATTAGTGTTTAATTTCTTTTTGGTAAATAAATGGTTAATTTCCATATGATTCCATTTCCACCACCACTTACCATTTCTTTATCTCCCATTCACATTCCACTTCTTTTCCCTTTCTTTGTTTATTTCTTCCATTGTCTTCTTCTTCCTCTCCATTTTCCTATAAATAGGAGCCTATTTCTCTTCACCAATACACACCCCAATGGGGAGGGACAAACCCTCCTCTTTCTCTTCTCCATCTCACATCATATTTTCCATTCTCTAGTATTTAGGGTTTTCAAGACTTCAAGGAGGAGAGGAGCTGTTTACACCATCACCACCCGCCACATCCAAAGTTCGATTCTAAATAGCTGAGTTTGCCACCTTCGCCTGCCAGACAGTGTCCATTTTCATGGACACAACAGTAACATTTTTCCCAAACTCGTTTATTTATTATATTTTATTTTTGTTTAATTAACTATTCGTGAATAATTTTGGGAAATGTTATTGTGTAAATATTTGTTTATTTTCTATTATTGCATAATAATTGTGATTTGATTTTTCTAAGTTGCTTTTGTGATTGTTTATTTGATTCAAGTTTACGGAAATCTTTTATATGTTTTTGTTATAGGGTTCGAAACTTATAATATTTGCATGTAATTGGAGCTAGAGTTAGGAATCCGATTCACCTAATAGTTTTGGAAACCTAATTCACAAGTAGTAAAGGCTTTGGACAAAGGTCGGAATCAATTAAAAAGGATTACAAATAGATGGACTTTTCCATACTAGGTTGTGCACTTGAATTAACGATTTCTTTCTAATATTTCACAATGTTAGTTTCGATCATATGACTTAGAGAAATCAATATTTGTGTGTGTGTTTCTTGTTTTCAAAAAGAATAAAAATCCAAAAATATTTCTTTTATTGTTTTCAAAATTATCAAAACCCCCAAAAATACTTTTGTATATAATGTATATTTTTGTAAATATAAAATACTGTATAGTTTATTTAATTTTGTATATATATATATATTCTTTATTCTTTATACTTGTTAATAATAATTCTTTATTTTATTTAATTCTTTGTATCAATTTTTGATACGCCCCAAAAGGAGCATCAATTTAGAAAAACCCTATCGGTAGTATAGTGGTGTAAGTAGGGTATCGTTCACAACGGAGATCAAAGGGTGTACCTAACAAAAATTGTCACAAGAATTAAATAAAATAAAGAATTATTAACAAGTATAAAGTATAAATATATACATATGTACAAAGTAAAAAGGGGGTTAAAGAAATAAATTGAATGAAATAAATTAATTAAATTACAAATAACAAATTAAATAAGATGAGATGAAACATAAAGAATATAAAGTTCAGCCACAAGTATACAAGTTTACCAATTATTGGACCGAAAATTAACCAAGTTCCCTAGCCATGAAACCGAAATTAACATATGTGGAAAGTTAGAAGCTAACCATTCCCCAAATAAAACCTCTCTACGAAAATTAACCTAAGTGAAAGCACCTAGATTAACCAATTAAACATGCCATCTTAGTCTAGAAAGCTAGCTAATCAAACCATATTTAACGCATAGAAAAGAGTTGTTAATTAAAGTGCACGACCCATTATAGAAAAGTCCATATGTCCGCAATCCTTTTTATTTGACACCGACCTTTGTCCAAAGCCTTTACTACTCGTGAATTAGGTTTCCAAAACTATTAGGTGAATTGTAATCCCTAACTCTAGCTCCAATTATATGCAAATATTATAAGTATCGATCCCTATAACATAAACACATAAAAGTTTTCTATAAAACATAATCAAGTAAACGGAGTCACATAAGCTACTAGAAGAACTAATTAATTAGGATCCAATAACTAAATAAACTCATATAAATAGGCTGGAAATTATATAAATCATGTCATGTTAACTAATACAAAGAATAATCAAGCAACAAAGAGGAATTCATAAGAATAATTAAAGATTAAGTTGAAGTACACCATATGGAAAGTAGGAAGAACTCGAAGACCACGGATCTTTGAATCCTTGAAAGCAAGCAACTCAAAGCCGAGATTCCCAAGGTGATGATGATGGTGGTGGTGATGGTTGATGGCTGGTGGTGATGGTGTAAACAGCTCCTCTCCTCCTTGAAGTCTTGAAAACCCTAAATACTAGAGAATGGAAAATATGATGTGAGATGGAGAAGAGAAAGAGGAGGGTTTGTCCCTCCCCATTGGGGTGTGTATTGGTGAAGAGAAATAGGCTCCTATTTATAGGAAAATGGAGAGGAAGAAGAAGACAATGGAAGAAATAAACAAAGAAAGGGAAAAGAAGTGGAATGTGAATGAGAGATAAAGAAATGGTAAGTGGTGGTGGAAATGGAATCATATGGAAATTAACCATTTATTTACCAAAAAGAAATTAAACACTAATGGTGTGGGCAGAAAGAAGAGGAAAGAATATAGGGGTGAGTGGAGCATTGAAAATAAAAGAAGAGGAAAGAAATAAAAACGGACAGCACTGAGCAGTGCGCACTTAGAACGGAGTACTGCACGTTTCAACGGTTGGATGCTTCTGAAATTTTATTTGGGAATAACTGACATCCATGTGCAGCGTGTATCAAAATTACAGCTAGATCTGACGGTGCAATTGAGAGATATGGGCTTCCAAAGTTGACCGATCTGCACAGGCAGATTGTCCGAAAATGGGCTTGGACCTTTCCTTCATGCTTTGTGGACTTGGGCCTTCCTTCATGGATTTGGGCCTTCATCTTGGGCTTGGGCTTTCATCTTGGGCTTGGGCCTTCATCTTGGGCCTCACGCCAGCGCACCTCTTAATGGGCCTCGAAAAAGCCCATTAGACTTCGTAAATTTCCAACACTTTGCTTACTCTCCTCAACTTATCTTCTTTTCTCTTTATTTGCAATAGGAAACCTACAAAGACAAAAACTAAATAAATAACACAAATTTATGAGAAACTAACAACAAAAATGTAGAGAAATTGATATAAAAAGTTGTACAATTATGCACCTATCACCTACGGTGGAGGTTCGGCGGTGGTAATACTGCCGGGTCAAGGTTGGTTTGTTAATTATAGTCCAGCCATGGCTACAGATCAGTTGGTGTGGGTCTGTGCCGACGGTGGCATTCCGGTGGTGGTAATACTGCTGGCTCAAGGCCGGATTGTTTGTTACAGTCAAGCCATGGCTACAGACCAGTTGGGGTGGGTCTGTGCCAAGGGAGGCGATCCGATGGTGGTAATACTGCCGGTGAGCTGGTGTTGGGTTGTGTGTCGGCGTGGCACTGTGATGCACGGCTTGTCTGCCGTTTGGTTCCTTTTTTATTTTAACTTTGTTTCATTTAGATATGCCTACTCTCGTGGGCTTATGCTTCTTGGGTTTTGTCATGGTTATGGCACCATCTGTGCATTGTCTGCTATCGGGAAGTGGCATACCACTATTAAATGGTTACTGCCCCTGAGTGTAAAAATGAAAAGTAAGGCCATCAAACCTTACTTCAATGTTTGTCTTCTGCTGGGTGATAGTTCCCATGGTAGTTTCTTTATTTTAATAAGTTTTGTTGGGCTTAGTGGATCTTTACTGATACCTAGGTTTGATATAGCACTTAGATTGTATTTTATTTTAATAAGTGTAGATAGCTTTAGGCAGGCTACTTGTTACCTGTATAAGCTTAAGGGGGCCTCGTGCCTTTTTCTGTACCAGTTTTCTTTATGTGTGACTAGACTGAGTGGGTTGTGTCCCGACTGGTACTCTTTGAGTATCTCGACTGCCCCCGGGAGGAGATGGAACTTTTGGTTATCCAAATGGAAGCTTCCTCCTAGTGGCAAAATGAAATGTGTCGACGGAATTTCCGTTCGGCAACATAGGCGGAATGTGATCTTATCTGACTTATTATCCCACTCCGGTGGTTTTAGCCTTCTTGTATGTCGCCATTATATTCAGGCTATTGAGGATACCATTAGTGCACTTCTAGCGATTTGGTGCTTGTTAGAGTACTTTGTTGTAATTGAGACTATTGATTTTATATCGAATGGTTCTCATTGTAATATGGGGTTTAGGCTTTATGTCCCCCCCTTGTACTTTGCAGTTTCATTATTGGATGGCTTTTGAGGGCGGCCGGTGCCCCTCCTACTAAAAAAAAAAGTTGCCTAATCGTAACTTTCCCCTGGTTGGAAGATTTGGGTTTCCCAGAACAGCTTTGAGTAGTTTCTTGCTGCTGTGGTGGTTTTATGGATAAGAGGCATTGGAGGACATGGCAGGTGAGGCAGAATGATTTTAAATCAATGTGTCAAAATCTGAAGGCAAGATGTACATGCATTTTGCATCAGCTCAATACTTTATAGTTCGAACAATAACGAGTGTTCCATAAAGACTAATTCTTTTAAGGACTAAATTCTTGTTAATACCTTGAACTTTAGGGGTTTAATCAGTTCAGTCCCTGTATTTCTAATTTCATCAAAACAGTCCCTGAACTTTCAATTCTCAACCAATAGGTCATTCCGTCCGAGTTCCGTCCAATTGGGACGTTAACTGCTGACGTGGTAGGTCAAATGAATTGTGAAATATCCATTATACCCCTAAGTTCATTTGACCTGAAAAAAAAAACCTTTTTTTTTCTTTCTCTCCTCTCCTCTCCTCACCCGACCTCTCTCTCGCTCTCCCTCTCCCCGATTGCCCCGACCTCTGTCCTCTCCTCTCCTCTCCTCCCCCGATCTCTCTCAATTGACAGCAAAAAAGAAAATTTCGGTCTCCCGACCTCTCTCTGCTCTCCATCTCTTCCTCTTCTTCCCCCCTCTTTTCCGACACACTCTACTCTCTACATCACCATCATTCATCATCACAGCGCCGAAATTTCTCCAGCTCATTTCTCAAGTCTCAACCACCGAGAACTTCCAGTCCACAACAACCACCAGTTCCAACAGACGCCACAACCAACTCCAACTTCACCATCATCACAGATCAGGACCTGCAACTTCACTTGCAAAATCACCAATCCATATACGCCGGCAAATCACAGTCATGATCGACTTCTTTGGGCATCTAATTCCCGGTCAAGATCAATTCTCTACACGCAAGATCACCACCACGCCTCTCCGAGTTTCTCAAATTCTTCTCTCTCTCTCTCTCTGCTCGAGTCCGAGCGGGTCTAAGCTCAGAGAACGACGGCGGGGGTCTGCACTTAACGACCTTGCTTGATCGATTGGTACGGTGTAGGTGTGGTTTTGTGCGGCGACGGGAATTGGGTGCAGCGGTGCTTGGGTACATCGACAGAATTGGTGATGTGGTGGTGTAATTGAGTAGCCGGTCGAAGGCATGGCCTGAATATGGGCTCGAGGAGATGCGCCGAGGAAGAAGATCGATTGGGTGGCTTGCCGTGATGGCTGCTGGATTTGGCGGTGGGTGTCTTGAGAAATCCCAATAACGAAGAGAGAGAGAGAGAGAGAGAGAGAGAGAGAGAGAGAGAGAGAGAGAGAGAGAGAGAGAGAGAGAGAGAGAGAGAGAGAGAGAGAGAGAGAAAGTTCCGAGAAGAAGAGAGGGAGATCGAGATAGAGGGCTCGGGGAGGAGATATTTTCATATTTGGTTGTCAATTGAGAGAGAGGTCGGGGAGGGAGAGGAGAGAGAGAGAGAGAGAAAAAAAAATTATTAGGGGTATAATGGATATTTCACAATTCATTTGACCTGCCATGTCAGCAGTTAACATCCCAATTGGACGGAATTCGGACGGAAGGACCTATTAGGTGAGAATTGAAAGTTCAGGGACTGTTTTGATGAAATTAGAAATACAGGGACTGAACTGATTAAACCCCTAAAGTTCAAGGTATTAACAAGAATTTAGTCATTCTTTTAAATATTAAAATGCTACGGTGCCCGTTACAATGGATTGGAGAACCAAAGGGGATTTAAGTCCTATCCAGGACTTAGTTCCAAAATGATGGACTTAGTACCAACATCATGGGCTACTCCCGTCAAGGACTTAGTACCAAAATGATGGACATAGTATACCGCAGCTAATTATCCATACACATACAGGTGTTGATGGTACATGCAATGCAAAGAAGGAAGCGAGCCATGCAACCTCGATAACGGGCAACGTAGACATGCCTGCAAACAGTGAACAAGCTGTTGTTAAGGCTGTGGCTAGTCAACCTGTTTCTGTTGCCATTGATGCTAGTGGCTCTGATTTCCAACTCTATCTATTCAAGTTGTGTCTTTACAAGATCTTGTGGAACAACCCTCGACCATGGCCAGTGTTACGGCTGTGGGTTATGGAGTTAGTGATGATGCATGGGACTAAGTTTTGGTTGGTCAAGAACTCGATCATGGGGCACACAGTGGGGTGAACAAGGGTACACAAGGATGCAAAGAGACGTTGAAGCAAGTCAAGGTCTCAGTGGCATTGCTATGCAAGCTTCTTACCCCATGCCATTGCTTAACGTACTTAACTATTAAATTAAACCTATTATTTGGTTTCTTGTCCCCCCACATTATTTGTACTCTTTTTCTTTTCTTTTTTATCAAGTAAATTTCATTAATATCAGCAATTGCAATAGCAACTACAGTCCCAACTAGGGGAATACATCCACAATACTACTACCAATAAACTAGAACTAAATATCCTTACTCGAAAGTAAAGGAATAGACTAGTCAAAGGATTCAAGCGGGATCGGAAATGAAGAGATGACTAGGCCAAATTGGCCAATAAAGAGCATAACTGGTCAGGCCTACCTTTCGGATATCCGTTCCTAGCATTTTCCATTAATTGACATCAACGTCAATGTATTCATCACAGGCTGGTAGGCAATCACACGGCTAGAAGCCGGTAAAAGACTGGGTCCTAAAAATAAAGGACCGATCACCCATAACCATATCACCGTCGGAAACCTTGACAACAACCTTATCTCGAAAGAGCAAGGATTTATTTGAGATCTGAAAATAGATCCAAAACGTAAAACCAAAAGAACAAAACAAAACAACAAGGCAATGAACCAAAACACCACCACTATCGAAGAATTAGCTATGATCCGCAGCCAAAAAAACGTCAAAGTCGACAGCCCACCCTTGCAAAACCAGAGCCCCAGCAGCACTACATAAACCAAACTGCAGCCACCGCTCTTGGCGTCGATCCACACTTGCAATCTTATATTGACCAACAGCCACCGCAAAACAGTAGCTCTGTCACATCTCTAGATCGCCGGCAAAACCACCATGGATCCGATCCGCCAAACCTCCACCACCCAAAGAGTCTTGCCGCCACACCAAAGGACAATCACATCAGCAAGGATGACGGGTTCAATGAAACGACTCATCAAACCACCGTAATCCCTTACCTTCATCCTCAAAACCCAGCGAACACAGACCCAAAGGATACCACCGCGAGCCGCCGACCGCTTTTCCCGCCCATAGCCTCTCTTCTCCGTCCAAACCAGCAACCACCCTCAAACCCAAAGCAAAACGCAGGAACTACCCCCCTCCCGGACCGGAACGCAGCCCCATAGAGATCGGCAGCGTCCGGTCGGGAGGAGATCTCGATCTCTCTTGCTCTTTTTTGACAATAAATTCTTTTTAGCAACAAAAAAAACACAATTAAATTAAACCAATATTTTTTTTTTTGAAAATCAGATAATAATATCATTCATCATGGCCAAAAGCGGCACCTTACATCAATTCCTAGACCCGAACCCAAACTCTGAAGGCTAGGCAACTAAAAATCAAAAACACCGCTCATTAAGACTTGTTCGCTCGTTTATTAAAACGAGCCTACAAGGATGGAATACATCAAGCAAAACTACCCTAACTAGAGAGAAACCAACCGCCGAACACGCATTTGTGGTACGATTAGAAACTCGTAGACCAGCCAAATTACTAAGTAATAGACAAGGGTGGCAAAACACCCTCCATTAGAATCCAAGCCATCGGAACGTCCCACACCATATCGACTCCCGATCAAGCCCAAAAGCCTCATCCAAAGCCCAACAAGAGCAAGCCCAAACTAAAGGCCCATACATGAACGGTCGGAGCATCACCCGTGCGGATCGGAAGAGTAAATCCGGCGGCCTCCTTCTCCAACAATCCATGGTAGCTACACCAACTCCCACAACCCAACCGACAACAAGAACAAACCAGAAGAGCACAAGAGTCAGCCCACAAATAGCATACTGCAAGAAGAAGTTTCCAATCAGCAACAAGGCCGTTGACCCACCACCGGCACCCCCTTGCTTCGATTTGGCACCGCCGACCCCCTTCAACGAACAAAGCAGAAGAGCAACAAAGCCTCCAACCCCGTCGTTATTGAGCCGCGCACCACCAATCCTAAATGAAAAAATGGAACCAGATCTTCCCAGCCCCAAGCCACAAGAGATCCGAGCCGTAGGCATGTGAAAAGTCTCCTCCTTTGGCAAAAGCACCGCCATTAAGGAAACCCACCACAGGTTGGGGTCGATGGGGCAACCATACACCAAGACCCGTAGGTGATGTCGCCGACGAACGACGACGTAGAAGGCCTAGCCCAAGACGGCTAGGTGTGGGAGAGGAAATTAAACCAATATATGCCTGCAATTAGTATTACTCTCTAGGCATATCTATCTATCATGATATAATCTTGCTCGTTTTGCTTTATCTTCTAGTTTGAATGTAACATGAGTTGGGGAGTCTCCTCCTTCAATTCGGAGTTTCATCTCATAGCTAAATGTACACATTGAGTTTCTCCTTCTCAATAAAGTTTGACATTTTCCCCTAAAACAAAAAAACTTCCCATTGAGTTAGTTTAGAGAAATATGTGCACCACAGCTTTCATAAAGCATTTTCTATTTTTTTTGTTACAAGGAGGCATTTGGCCTGGAGAGAGAGAGAGAGAGAGAGAGGAATTAAGAAAAATTTACTTGTTTTATTTTTTGAAAACATTTGCTTGCTTATATTTACAGCAGCAAAATAAGAAACGAAAATAGAAAAGCATGTATTCCCTTGATTTTGACGCTTTAAATTGAGAATCACTTAGGTGATCAAGGATGATAATCGATCAATGACTTCTCAACAAGGCATCTGAGCCTCATTGAGGACGGTTCAAGTGTATTAATGACGGTTTCTGACCAGTAAATGAAAGTACGTAAGTACCTACAACTACTAAGCTGTGGTTAACGATTCAACTATTAATTTAAGATGTACATATATGGACTTGTTATCGATGAAATTGTATCGTAATTCTTCCCCATATAGTTTTCAATGAAAATGCTGCATGTTGACAAAAAACAAAAGACTAAATTCATGCAAGAAACAAAAATTAAATACAAAGAAATTCATATCCATTACAAAAAGAGATTATATGATAGAAAAAGCAGGCATTCACACACCGAGAAAGATAAGGCATCCCAATTCCCAGAATTCTATTTTCGAATAAGTACTTAGTCTACTACGGTACTACCGCACTGTTGGACTTAGCATGGCGATAGAAATTTCAGGCATCATCTCAATGGAATTTGTTGGTTCAGCTTCATGTCTTTGCTTTGTTTGAGCCAGTTCAGTTGCCAAACATGTTGTGATATCCCTCCTTTGGTGGAGGACACAAGTCAAAAAGAGTTGGCCTATTTAACAATTAACATGTGTTAATTGTTGAATGCATGAATGCATGTTTCATGAAGAAGAAAGGTAATGCATTAGGTAGGAGGTGTTTTTTGACTTGTGAAGAAAGCATGAAGTAAGTATTGATTTGTGAGAAAAACATGTGGTAGGTTAATTTTAACCTTAAGGAAAACATGTGGAAGACTTGCATGGCTTTGTTGAAAGTTTGCATGGGAATTGATCAAAATGGGTGTGCTGCACAAGAAGAATGTGGGCTGCCATATATATATATATTGTGTGTGTGTGGGCATGCAAAACGTGGAAGCATATATGCTAGCTATATATATGTTTGCTGCATGCATGCAAAGAACACACAGAGGAAGAGACGTGTGAGGAAGAGAGAGCAGCAAAATAAGGCTTCTTTGTGTATAAGAGAAGTGAGTTTGCTGCTACAACTCTAAGGGTTTTTGTGTATAGAAGACAAGTGAGTTGTGTACAAGAGTGTGTATAGCTCTTGGGGTAGAGTATTTTTCTAGGTTGAGAAAGGGTGTACAAGGGGTATCCTTTTCGGATACGAGGGCTCGGGTTGGGTATAAACTTGAGCGATATATTCTTGTACTTGTGTATTATCTCAAGTGAGTTGTGTATAAGTGAAAGTGAATCTCTCCGAGGACGTAGGCAAGAATATTGGCCGAACCTCGTTAAATATCGTTGTCTCTTTTTGGCTTGTTTATTTTTTCTTTCCATCTATTACTATTACTTGCGTGGCAAGAGGGTTCATTCCCTAACAGTGGTATCAGAGCTACGGTCATCGATCGTGGGTGGTTCGTCATGGCAAGTTCTAGCGCCTCACAATATCGGGTGGAGCAGTTCGATGGGAAAAATAATTTCACTCTTTGGCAAAGAAGGGTGAAGGACATCCTAGTTTAACAAGGTCTTGCAAAACCGTTGAAGGGAGAGGATGCGAAGCCGGAAAAGATGAAACCAGAAGACTGGGAGGAGTTGGAGTCCAGGTGTGTTAGCGTTATTAGGCTTTTTATTGCTGACAATATTATCAACAACGTTAATGATGTAGATTCAGCGCCGAAGCTTTGGGAAAGAATGGAAAAGCTTTATCTTGGGAAAGGCTTGCAGACTAAGCTAAATTTGAAGCGGGATCTCTACAAGCTCAAGATGGGAGAAGGTGCGAGTCTAGTGGAGCACTTGAACGTGTTCAAAGGGTTGTTGGCTCAACTAACAAGAGTTGAGGTAAAGGTTGAGGAAGAAGATCAAGCCCTTTTACTTCTTACCTCGCTTCCCGATTTATATGAGAATATCATCACTACAATCTTGTATGGTAAGGATACATTGAAGGTGGACGATGTGGAATCAACTCTCTTATCACACGAGAAGCGGAAGAAAGCCGATGATTCCCAAGGTTCCCTCTTTGTTGCTCATGATCAGAATCATAGGGGAAGGTCAACTGCCGAGAGGATCTAGTGGATACAGCAGGTCTAAATCAAGGGGCAGAGGAAAGGGCAAGCAATGCTACAAGTGCAAGGAGTGGGGACACATAAAGCCGGATTGTCCGTTAATGAAGGAGAAGGATGATAAGGGCTCAAATAACTCCATGACGGGTGTAGTGGAACTTTCAAATGATTTTGGAGAATTTCTCACAGTCTCCAAAGGTAATTACACTTGTTCTCAAAATGAATGGATATTAGATACTGGTTCTTCTCATCACCTTTGTTCCAGGAAAGAATATTTTGATACATTCCAAGAAGTTCGAGGATTCGTGACTTGGGGCGATGGCACAAGGCGTAGTGTCGTGGGCGTTGGAACGGTGAAGATCAAAATGTTTGATGGAGCGGTTCGTACTTTGGGTGATGTGGTGTATGTCCCAAGGTTCGAAGAAATCTAATATCATTGAGCCGGTTAGACTCCAAGGGCTGCGGGGTATCGTCGGCGGGGAGTAGTGAAAATTTCACGTGGCTGCATGATCCTAATGAAGGGAGAAAAGTGTGGAGATTTGTTCCGTTTGATAGGAAAAATTCAGACTTCGAAAGGTGTAGGGAAACGGAGTGCACAAGAAAACAGGTACCTGAGGCGAGTCTCGTTTGCGGGCACAGCAGAGACGCCGGTCACATGTTTCCAGGTTTCAGACGATGGTGAGAAGGAAATTCCTGCTGGGGAAGGGGTCAAGTCGAGGTCCCTCTTCGGAGGCAACTGGTGATTGTTGTCTCAATGCAGTTACACATCGTATTGGCCGTTGTGAATCAGGGGGAGTTAGGACATAAACTGATTCGGGTTATGTGTAGCTGGTACAAGTAAGGCCAATATAATACTTGTGGGAATAACAAGTGGTGTCTCAGATCGAGATGGACTTCAGGGATTGAAGTGGCAATGCGGAGCTCTTCATCAAAGTCGGGAGGGGGAGATTGTTGTGATATCCCTCCTTTGGTGGAGGACACAAGTCAAAAAGAGTTGGCCTATTTAACAATTAACATGTGTTAATTGTTGAATGCATGTTTCATGAAGAAGAAAGGTAATGCATTAGGTAGGAGGTGTTTTTTGACTTGTGAAGAAAGCATGAAGTAAGTATTGATTTGTGAGAAAAACATGTGGTAGGTTAATTTTAACCTTAAGGAAAACATGTGGAAGACTTGCATGGCTTTGTTGAAAGTTTGCATGGGAAATCAAAATGGGTGTGCTGCACAAGAAGAATGTGGGCTGCCATATATATATATATATTGTGTGTGTGTGGGTATGCAAACGTGGAAGCATATATGCTAGCTATATATATGTTTGCTGCATGCATGCAAAGAACACACAGAGGAAGAGACGTGTGAGGAAGAGAGAGCAGCAAAATAAGGCTTCTTTGTGTATAAGAGAAGTGAGTTTGCTGCTACAACTCTAAGGGTTTTTGTGTATAGAAGACAAGTGAGTTGTGTACAAGAGTGTGTATAGCTCTTGGGGTAGAGTATTTTTCTAGGTTGAGAAAGGGTGTATAAGGGGTATCCTTTTCGGATACAAGGGCTCGGGTTGGGTATAAACTTGAGCGATATATTCTTGTACTTGTGTATTATCTCATAAGTGAAAGTGAATCTCTCCGAGGACGTAGGCAAGAATATTGGCCGAACCTCGTTAAATATCGTTGTCTCTTTTTGGCTTGTTTATTTTTTCTTTCCATCTATTACTATTACTTGCGTGGCAAGAGGGTTCATTCCCTAACAAAACACTCGTTCAGTTCTGCTACTACCTGACTCATTGTAGGCCTTTTAATAGCATTTGGAGATACACATGCCATTGCTATCTCCACAACTTTCCAGACTGAGTTGACATTGAATTTCTTCCCTAACCGTGGATCGACGATACTGTAAATGTCTCCTTTTACAAGCATGGAACTCACCCATTGACTGATGTGAACTATCTCCTGCGTTTTTGATAATATAGGTCAACTCGTGACAATCTCTAACAATACGATCCCGAAGCTATAAACATCGCTTTTCTCATTCAACCTGCCTGATAGGTGGTACCTACGACAAAGCCAAACATGCAACTCAAGTTATTCATTTCTTGATACAGTAGGTAGTTCCTCATTGCCCTATTTATAACTTTGAATGCTTTGCTGTCAAATAAATAATTTGATACTAAAGATCTATATATGTTCCTAACTTAGCTTGATATTATTTCATAACAGTACGTTAAGTAAGCTTTTGAGATTTAGGGTTATCTAACATATGTAGTATCATAGCCTTAGTTTGCATTACGTCTAAGGTTCCTTGTTTGTTGGTTTTCCAGGTCCACGACAAGGATGCACGTTTCGATCTCTCTAATAATTTTTATCTCCACTCTTGTGAGAGAAAGTAATCTTTTAGGATCTAGTACTTGTCTAACAGTGTAAACTAAAATTCAAAAATACTTACTCGGGGTCAAGGTGTCCAGGAGTGCCAGCAACAACCGTCGATACATGGGTGCCAACATTAGAAGGGAAAATTCTAGATAGACCAAAATCAGAGAGCTTGGCTCGGAGATTTTCATCCAGCAAGACGTTTGTTGATTTCACATCCCTGTGGATTATAGGTGGCTTACAGCCATGGTGAAGATACTCCAATCCTACATTTAAAAAGTAAGAGGCATCACTTCTAACAAAAGAATTAAAGAATTAAAAAAAGAAGAAAAGGAAATGCTAAAAAGGGACTATATTATCACTCAATTGCAAACCTTGTGCACTGTCTACAGCTATTTGAAGTCTATCTTCCCATTTTAAAATATTTGAACTAGTATCTGCATACATGAAACAAATAATGACCTAATTAATTTATGAGCAAGAAAGTTTCAGAACATAGAAACCAAGTAGTTCAAAAAAACAAAAATCTTTCATGATAAAAAAAAACCTCGATCAGCCTTAATTGGATAACCAACTTATTGACTGTCCCAAAATATCTAGAATCCTCAATTGTGAAATTTATAAATGGTAAATGTTGTTAACAGATAATTTCATGTATTTTAGCCAAACCTGAAAGATTTTCTTGCAAGTTTCCATCAGCCATATACTCATAGACCAGGCCTACATTTTTGCCCTCATTGCAATATCCAACAAGGCTTGTCAACTTTTTGTGATGGACTCTCATAAGTAGATCAACCTGTAATTTACGACACACACCAGATGTTAATTAGTTAATATACAATATTGGATATGCATGATTAAGCTGAAAAACGTTAAACCAATTTGTTTTGAGCAACGTGCCTCTGCTTGGAATTGTTGAAATCCTTGAATTGACGATGACGAAAGCATCTTAATAGCTACTTGAGATTTTTCTATGTAGCCGAGATAAACTGTTCCAAATCCACCTTTTCCTAGAACTGTCTCAAAGTTGTTTGTAAACTTGAGTAGGTCAGAGTATGTAAATGTTCGTTTTGTTGACTCCAAGGACCCAAATTGAATGGCGACTTTTGAATCTGTGACATATTTTAAGATCATTTCAAGTTCAATGAGCATCTATATATACTTTGCATCTTATTCAATCAAAACCTCAAGCCCTATATAGCTAAGACATTGCAAAGTATTCGGAAGTCTTACCATGTTGATTTTTTCTTTTAAAGATCCACCAGATACCTGTTACAATTAATAAGAGGATAGAGACTCCAGCAATTGACACAACTGCTGGAATAAGGAAATTGTGCTTCTTCTTCTTCTCCTTCTCCTTGCAAGAAACAATTCCATTCAGATCTGGATTTTCGCACAAACTGACATGAAAAATTTCATGGAGACTAGAATTAGATTTTCAGAACTATATATAAGCTTGATACCATGTAGAAAATGATTCTTATTAATTAATTCTGTATGTGTACAAGTGTTCGTGTAAAAAGAATACAAGAGAGCTTGGGAAACAAGCCAAGCATTGATTATACAAGATTTACAATTGTCAATCAGATCAATCAAGGAGATTCTGACTTGATGTGGGATGAGGAGAGAATCTCGCTAACATAGATTATCATATAGAGTAAGACAATGATATGAACATTTCTCATACATAATAAGAAAAGAAAGTGTTTGTTAAGGTAAATAAAGTCCTCATTAGAGGAAAATAAGTTCTTATAATTGTTTGAGTAATTAAGTCCTAAAAGTTATATTTGTAATATTTTACAACTTGACGACACATGTTATCATTTTGACAACTCATGTAGTAACTACGAAAAAGTCATCATTAAAGTAAATAAGATCCTTATTAGAGTAAATAGGCTATCGTTTGAATTTTCCTAACATATATAGTTGACTCAATTTCCTAACAGCTAGCTTAATTAAGCTTTTTGGGTTTTGTGGCTAATGTTAATATGCTTTTTGGACAACACCAGCTTCAAGGGAATATTAACGTCTGATCATAATTTTATCATTTCATGATTCATGAAGCAATAGAAATTTTAAATACAAATAAAAATCTGTTATAGGTTGATCAGTAGTTTTTTCTGTATCGATGGTGTTTTTGTTTGAGAGTTTTGGTTTATGTCCTCCTCTCTCTCTTTTCTTTTTTTCTTTTCTATTGAATCTATCCAAAAAAAAAAACACAAATTAGAGAGCTACATAGTTTTCTCCAATAATCATATATACCTTAATGATAGTGAATCATTATTCATTTTGTCAATCAATCCAAGCGGAACTGACCCTGTGAGATTGTTGTTCTCCAAGTTTCTGCAAAGTAAAAAAAATTGAGCACTATATCCATCGATCACCATGTTTTTGTTACATAGGATTAACTTGAGCACCATAAAAAAGCATATAACTTACATGACGCTTAAATTCACCAACAGAGACAAAAAGTCTGGAATTGGTCCCTTTAAATTGTTGTTTGATAAATCCCTGAAAAATGAAGTTAAACTCCTTTAGATAGCTTGATTGTGCCAAAGAAAATCCTGACTAGGGAAAAAAAAAATTCTCGATATGATAGTTGTCCACCTTGTCATTACTTTTTTAATTAACTAAACAATTAATAGCGACACATTAAGACATGCAAGTATATACACTTACAAAGTTTTTATCATTTTGAGATTTGATATTGAAGGAGGTATATCCCCTGTTAATCCACTCGAGGACAGGTTCCTGATTGTATGTTTCATAACTTCCGTCAAGTGGAATAATTGAAAATGAAAATATGATTATTAGATTTGTGTAGAGAGTACTACTTACAAGGATATGATTCTTGGGGAATCATTTTCAGGATAGCTACAGTTTAGACCTTCCCAGATATAAATTTGAGGGGCACATGGATCTCCTTGCCAGTTTTTCTCAATATTATAATTTGACTTGATGTTTGTGATTGCAGCAACTGTTATTTCCAGAAAGGAAATCTATGATCAAAATAAATCATATACATGTATATAAGGTTATTACTATCCTCACCAAATTAAATTGTTTATTTTTTCACATATGGTAAAACTTTTGGAGCTCATTGATTTGTTTCTAACATCATTTCGTAAACAAATTGGTGATCAGATATGATAAAGAATAGTTTGCATATATATACATACATATATATATATATATATATCTGGCTCTCTGCATGTGTGTGTGGTACTATGTAATTAACTCGGTAGTGATGCAAGCTTGTATATATGTATAAATAAGGAAGATTACTTACTATCTTCTTGGTTCGTTTCTGATTCTGACATATTTTTCACAGCATAAAGCTCATAGGCATTGAGGATGGGTGGAAGGGTTGAGTTCCCAACCATAAACATTGAGATGTAATATATTTGTGATTCTAATATTGTAAATAGTAGTAGTGTCCAAGTAATCAGGAATAAATGGACCGTAAAAGTGCTTTCCGTTCATAGTAATGTTGAATTGTCTAGACTGGTTGCGTTGGAGCTTTTCAACGTCTGCGAAGTGCATGTAAATATAATATTCTGTGGTGTTATCATCGGCAAACCAGGAAATATCCAAGGGATCGCTTGCATTTTCCGGTGTGGCAGTAGTGCTCATAACAAGAGATGGCAGGTGGAAATAATTTTGATCGGAGTCATTGAAGAAATTGGATGAAGTATTTATTTGTGTCCAATCAGCACGGGGATATGTTTCCCAGATGCGATCATGAATATCAGTTGGAAACCTAAACTAACACAGATACAAAATTCATCAGTTGCAAAGAAAAAAAATCTACTAGTGACATATCGATCAAATCATGACAAGATTATCTCCGGCCAACATTATGTAATTGAGGACATGTACAAGAAAAAGGCTGACCTGCTAATGTCTGATGTATAATCAGATGGACCAATGTCATACCGTGTGACAAGTCCCAGCAAAGACTCCATTTCTGTCGGATAAGATTGAGTAGGTAAAGGCCTTAGTTCTATACTTGATATAAATGGAACCCCTTTGCTTGTGTTCACCAAACAAACACGTATATAATTTTTCATAGGGGTATATATGAGCTCCTTTCTTGTTTCTGAAAACGAAAATGTGAAATTCACCACATCCCACAAATTAGGTCCAAGATGTAGTTCGAATTCTGGTGCTTTATTTTTGCCATCGTAATTCCCATAATAGAAACCTGCCCTGATCAAATACTTGGTGCCAAATGTAACGTTTATTTTGTAGCAGTTTCTGATTCCTTCGGGAAAGCTCCTAAGATACCAGTACGGCTTCTCTGTGAATACCTGATCCGAAGGCTGTATGAGCTTAGTTTCACCACTATCTATGAAAGTTGCATCTGAAATGAAGTTAATGCCTGTCTGCTCTTCGGTGTAGTTAGAAGTTTCCGGTAGACCACAATCTATGCTAATGAAGCCTGAGACAAATACAATATGTCAATATCATATATATATGAGGCAGAGATGTTGCTAGCTAGCTACATACCTAGCTATACAATTGTACTAGTTATTGTCACTGATGCAAAGAGAGAGTCTTTGTATTGTCCTCAACTACGTACATTAGCTCTTGAAAAAGCCTTATATATAACTAGTATTATTTTCTTACTGGAGAATTGTGATCGATATATATTCGTACGTACGTACATACCTGATTGACTCTGGCCATGAACTAGGAGTAGTAGAAGAGCAAAAGGAAATGCAAAGAGGAAGTGCTTGACTATCCGCGACATCGTTATACTTGGGAAGCAAAGAATACACAACTTGTTTCAACAGAATATCATCATATATATACAATCATCTATGATGCTTCCAGGTACTGGATGACGATCGAGGAGTTTGACTTTAAGTTTAGCAGACGTGGGTGCAAAACACGGCCTTCTGGTGCTCTTCTAATTTTAATAATAGGAAACTAGGAAATAGTCCCTGGCATTTTTATATTTTTAATAAAAATTTAGGTATTTTATTATGGGCAATGTTATATGGCCACACTTTATTATGAGGCCTCACATTTGTGGTCTTAATTCTAGGTGGCATGCCATATAATTAAATTATTTTAAATTTTAAATCTACATAATATATCAAGCCACATCATAATCTTGCAATACCAACTTTAACCTTTTATATATAACTAGCTAGCCTTCCTACACACTCTTTGAGCGTGTGAAAGACGGCGCTCGTGCGCGCGATAAATGTTCTCAATTATTTAGTTTTTTTGCATTACTTATTCTTCGTTTTATTATAATACTTTTCAAATCAAATAATAAATAAAATGAAAGAAAAAATAAAAAAAATAAAAATTAATAGACAAGTGGATAAGTTACTGTGGGGTCCTCATAACAATTAATTAATTTATTACTATACTATTTTAATTTTAGTATATTTAAGCTTATTTATTAGCTAATATATGTTAAGAATGACTAATTTTGAGTTTTCAAATATTTAACCACAACCCATGTTTTGGCATTATTAATATAGATAAACCAAAAAAATAAATGAAAACCAACACTCTAATCTTGGCATAGATACATGTACATAAATTGATATGTAATTGTTGACGAAAACCTAATTTGTGTGTGCCTAGTTAATCTAGGAACAATCAATTCTATAATAGAATAAGGAAAATAAATTCTTCTAGAATATAGGTTGTATTTAAAATATGATTTCTTATTCATTAAAGACTGTATCTTGTATTCCTTTATAAACCTTAGAACCCCATCTCCTAGGCTTTGTTGTGCACACCACCCGAGGCTGACACCTCCACTGTCGTGCTCCACCTCCGTTCATATATCACTATCTTAGTTCGCTATATCATACAAGGATTGAAGTGCTTTTTGCAATCATGCAACAAGGATCGAAAACCCTACTACAATCCCAGAACAGAAAAGAATCCCAAGTAAATTTTTATAAAAGTTGCTGCTTTTAGAATTCCAATTCAATCTTTCTTTTTCTCCAGGGACTTGCAACCTCTGTGCTTCTTCCTCTCACCTTTATGTAACGTGGGATTCTTGAAACTTGAGCCGAACTGTGGGAGTTCGAGCTAAAACTACGACGAGGACTGCAGAAGTTTCACCTAAATTCAAATACTTGGAAAAAAAATTTGGGAGCAAAGATTGCTAAAAAAAACTCTATTGTTTCGTGGGTGTATTGACACCGAAACTTACACTATTCTTGTTTTTCATATTTTTGGATGTCGAACATGAACGAGCTCGATATCCTAATGCACCTATCCGCGCAAGAGCTTCTAACTCGAATCATGAGCATTGTGTTGAAGGAACCGCTCTTGACCCTCAAACTGAGATTGACAATGCCAGGTTACTTATCCTGATGAAATGCCATATGGATATGGCACTCCAGTTTGAGTTCATGGAAGAGGTTAGCGCTAGAAAACTTTGAAGCGCTTCATGAATTTATGGTAATATTTGTGACTCAATCATTTCAAATTTAGAAGCATAATGGACTAATCTCCACTTCTCTAACTTTGACAAGGTCATGGGATATATAATTCGGAAATTCTCGTCGTATTAGAGACTTGATGCATCTCTGTGGAAAATCATCACAGAAGAACAATTGATTGAGAAAACTCTCACTACCTTCCCCATCTCTGCCTTGACGAAAGACATGACGATGATACTTGTGAAGAATTATAATGCGATTTCTGTGGGAACTAGACCTGTTTCAGAGACCCATTATAATGGCACCCCTAAGGGAGGACTCCACAAGAAAAACCCTAAATCTAGGGACAAATCCGAATGTTTTGGTCCATAAGATCAATTTTCTTAAGAAGGTAATCGCCATGAGAATAGGCGACCACACGAGCATATGGCCCGTGAAAGAGAGAGAGAAGATCGTTGTCCCTATGGGAGGGACGTTGTCGGTCACCATTGTACCATCGCTAATTATGGTGGCGCCGCCACCGACCAAGGAAAAGCTGCCATGCATAGGCCGGTCTCAGGGATTGTGTGCCTCAATCAAGGGAGAATCCTCTTCATGATGTATATTGCTGATATGGAGCGTCTGATCAATGGGCTAGAGTTTGCAATACATATGAGGATGTAATTGCAAAGATCAAAATGTCGAGTTCAAGGGTTGAAGACTTTGAAAGCTGATTTCCCTTAAGCATTTTGTTTTCCATTGTATTATTTTTGGATTTAGATTTGATTTGGGATCAAGATGGGACTTTGAATATAAAACATTGGCTACGTAGATAGTGGAACTCAATTTTGATGATGAGCTTTTAGGAATACATTCTAGAGAACTTGAATGTCTCGCAGATAGTGGAACTACGCATACCATATTACGGCATAGGCAATTATTTTTAGACATGGTGCCTACACATTCCTCTGTGACTACGATGGCATGACCATCGAATCTTGTGGAAAGAAGAGGATATGCCCAATTCCTCTTGCCCAATGACACTTTAATTGATGTCACAAATGCTCTCTAAGCTTCGAGAGGTTTAACAAAAAATGAGGACTTGGCTAGTTTTCATGGAGTTGAAGTTTACAAAAAAGAAAGCCACGGCTATAACTTTGAAGTCGATGTATACCAAACTACGGCTTATGCCTTGAAGTCGAGGTTTAACAAAAAATGAGGATTCGGCTAGTTTTCATGTAGCCGAAGAAAACATTCTGAAGCCGAGGTATGCAATAACAAAAGCACGGCTATATTTTGAAGATAGCGGAGAAACACAGCATTGCCATTAGAAGCCGGGTACAATTGTTGTTCATATTTCTTCTGTAGCATAATGTCAAATAAACTTCTCAAATACCACCTTACTCGGCAGGTGCCGAAGTGGCGAGTTGGAAACGTGGCTAACATGGTGGGTTAAGAAATATCAACAACACTAAAGAATTAGCAATTAGAAGGTTTCTTTCCAAATGGAGTTCATTAATTTTCCTTTAATCCCTTAACCACTCGGCATCAATGCTGAAGTTCAAGGGATTGGGGGGGCTATGTTTGAACCTAAATTTGGCAAGGCCAACGTGGCAGACGGATGGGCCAGGCCCACAAGAACATCACTAACGTGGAGAAGAATAAAGAGTGTTAGGCCAAGCCCAAGTTCGTTGAGCTGCAAGAGAACTACCTCGGCTCGGTGAAATGACTCATCAGGGTCAGCTAACCTTGATTCAAGCTGACTATTAAAGAGACATAAAGAGCCATCAAGAGATAGCTAATACAGAGTTATGCACTCGAGGTCAACGTTAACAGATTTAGAGAGCTCAGCTTTAATGGACATCAAGAGTCATAATTTCTGAATCATCAATTCCTGAGTCAAGGAATTTGAATTTTAAACATTTTTTTCTTGTAATCAATAAGAAATTTAAAGCCAAGATTGATTTTCTTTATGTTTTCATTGTTGTTTTTACTATTAAAGGGACCATAGGTATCCTTCTTAGAGGTCCACGACCAAACACAAAAACACAACTCAATACAACAATACAATTCAACACAATCAACTGCATCTATCAAACCCTAGTATTTTTCTTCATCGTTAGTATTGTTTCTATCTTTGTTGCAATTAAATTTATTGTTCTTTACATTCTTGCACTTTAAATTTGTGTTCTTTACTTTCTTGAAATTTAGATTCATGTTCTTTACTTTCCTGCACTTTATCTTTTGCTGCTATTCGTTTTCTTACATTTTATATATCTGCACTCCATTCTATCGAGTTTTCTAGGGTCCATGCATTTCTTTGTCCGAACTCACATTGAAACAAGGCATAGGGGCAACTCCCTGTACTTTGATTTCGTCATCACCGTGACTTGCGAATATCTACGTCTCATAGATCTTTCATCGGTCACCTGCACCTTCACATTCACGCACCGAGTTGCACATCACGAGGACGCCGGCGAATAAACGCCGCTTCGTGTAAAGTCCTTACACCCAAGGCAGAGAGAACCTATAGTTGAGATCGTTCCTTCCTCAGTTAACAATCGTAAGATCAGAAAGATCAAACACGCAAACTCCAACAATCAAGAATTAAACCTTGCTTGGCATCCTGGCCGCGAGTTGGCACACCCGCGCACACGTCACCAAACCAAAAGGACACGTGTAAGCCAAAGAAGACCTCGGCCGTTTGACACGTGGCCGAGATGATTTTTGAGCAAACAGATTCTAACACATTGGCTTTGGCACAATAGATTAGGACATTATGGTCGTGACATAATGATCCGTATATTGAAAACCTCACACGGACAACCATTCTATCGAGTTAATCGAAGCAAGATCAAAAGGTGATTTAAGCAGAGGAGACCGGCGCCGCTGTTGTGCCAAGGGGCACCGTTGCTGTTGTCCACCACTGTATCCGGTGCCACCACCGTTAGCCTCCGCAGTAGGGCTACCACTGGCGACTTTTCTTCCTTCCTATGATGTGAGAAAATCCGCACGGTCCAACCCTGATTCAAGTTTTAATCAGGATACCCCCTATGCTTCTGAAGCCTCAATGGCCAAACACTTGTTCTGCAAAGCCTGTTCCTTAGGAAAATTAGGATCGAGACCGTTCTATGCAAAGGTGTAAGGGCAAAATATTTGCTATTGGCTATTTCCTATTTGACAAAACTTCTTCCCTTGTATTATCATTTTATTGTATTCAATGCTAGGTTGTTTAAGGGATTATGATTAGTGGCTTAGGTTGTTCTTGCTCGAGATGGTTCGTGAAGACGCCTTTCTTATCCGGTCTTTTCTCCGGACTTCGATCATTGTTCATCGAAGGTTTCGTTCAAGCAACTCAAGGTATGATTCATGCATATGCATTTCATACTCTTTGTTTATGCTTAAAGAAGTAGCACAAATATCTAAGGTTTGCTAGAAATTAATTGAATTTCATTTTGGTTAAGCAAACATTTAATTTAAAGATATTTTTCAGTTTTTGCTACAGTACCACTATTCATGAATAGTGCGATCGATCGTCAATAGTACCGTTGGAGAATCTGACTGTTGCGATTCGAAAATGTTTCCGTTGCTACAGTACCACTATTCATTAACAGTACCGCTGTTCATGAATAGTTCGCTCGATCGCCCGTGAATAGTGCGATCGATCGCCTAGCGTCTGTTTTGTTTTCTATAAATAGAATCCTTCGGTTTCTTTTATTTAGAACTCTTTCTACTCTTTGATATTGTCCAAAACGTCTTGAGAGAGTTTTCTAGTATAGTTGAGTGACCCTAGTTCCATGATATAGGATCCTCACATCTTTGATGTTGTTGATTTAGTTATTGTTCCTTGTGAAGAACTAAATCAACCCTTGAATCATATTCAAGGTTTGTCAATTCGGTTTGTTTGATTCTAGCAAGTGTTCCTTGTTTACTTGCTTGTGTCAAACGAATTGAATTCATTTCATTCACTCATACACACACACATTTGCATTGTTGGTGATGCTTGCGGTTGGAGGATTCACGTGGTGAAGTTCTTCTAATTGGAGCGGCTTGAGGTGGGAGCACTTGAAGAAGCATTTGGAGGCTACATAAGGTTAGAGCTGCCACTAGTCATAGGGTTGATAGTGTGGAGTTTGGGACGGAGTTCCCCCTTGTATGTGTTTGCCAATTGGCGTTTTTCATAGTGTTACACAAGAGCGTGGGGTACGGCTCCCCTCCGGTTTTCCCTCTAGAGGTAGAGGTTTCCGGGTGACCATATTGTGTGTTGTTTGTGTGTTTGCTTATTCATAGGAGCACAAAGTGTGACGTTTTTAATGTGTTTTCCCTACTATTTGGCTATGATTTAATTGTAACTTTGCTATTTTAGCTTAGTTTCCATATTTGAGTCCAAAATGATGTATTAATGTGAACATGTGCAGAAACGAAGTCTAATGGGCTTTTGCGAGGCCCATTAAGAGGTGGTCTGCCATCAGGCCCAACATGGAGGCCCAAATCCATGAAGGAAGGCCCAAGTTCACAAAGCATGAGGAAAGGCCCAAGTCCATGAAGGAAGGCCCAAGTTCACAAAGCATGAGAAAAGGCCCAAGCCCAGATTTTCGGACAATCTGCCTGTGCAGATAGGTCGACTTGCGAGGCCCATATCTCTCAATTGCACCGTCAGATCTAGCTTTAATTTTGATACATGCTGCACATGGATGTCCGTTATTCCCAAATAAAATTTCAGATGCATCCAACCGTTGAAACGTGCAGGATTCCGTTCTAAGTGCGCACTGCTCAGTGCTGTCCGTTTTTATTTCTTTCCTCTTCTTTTATTTTCAATGCTCCACTCACCCCTATATTCTTTCCTCTTCTTTCTGCCCACACCATTAGTGTTTAATTTCTTTTTGGTAAATAAATGGTTAATTGCCATATAATTCCATTTCCACCACCACTTACCATTTCTTTATCTCCCATTCACATTCCACTTCTTTTCCCTTTCTTTGTTTATTTCTTCCATTGTCTTCTTCTTCCTCTCCATTTTCCTATAAATAGGAGCCTATTTCTCTTCACCAATACACACCCCAATGGGGAGGGACAAACCCTCCTCTTTCTCTTCTCCATCTCACATCATATTTTCCATTCTCTAGTATTTAGGGTTTTCAAGACTTCAAGAAGGAGATGTCACCATCACCACCAGCCATCAACCACACGTGTTCATCACCATCATCACCTTGGGAATCTCGGCTTTGGATTGCTTGCTTTCAAGGATTCAAAGATCCGTGGTCTTCGAGTTCTTCATGTTCTCCATATGGTGTAATTCTACTTTATTCTTTAAATTCTCTATTGAGTTCCTCTTTTTTGCTTGATTATTCTTTGTATTAGTTAACATGACATGATTTATATAATTTTCAGCCTATATTTATGAGTTTATTTAGTTATTGGATTCTAATTAATTAGTTCTTCTAGTAGCTTATGTGACTCCGTTTACTTGATTCTGTTTTATAGAAAACTTTTATGTGTTTATGTGATAGGGTTCGAAACTTATAATATTTGCATATAATTGGAGCTAGAGTTAGGGATTACAATTCACCTAATAGTTTTGGAAACCTAATTCACGAGTAGTAAAGGCTTTGGACAAAGGTCGGTGTCAAATAAAAAGGATTGCGGACATATGGACTTTTCTATAATGGGTCGTGCACTTTGATTAACAACTCTTCTTCTATGCGTTAAACATGGTTTGACTAGCTAGCTTTCTAGACTAAGATGGCATGTTTAATTGGTTAATCTAGGTGCTTTCACTTAGGTTAATTTTTGTAGAGAGGTTTTATTTGGGGAATGGTTAGCTTCTAACTTTCCACATATGTTAATTTCGGTTTCATGGCTAGGGAACTTGGTTAATTTTCGGTCCAATGATTAATAAACTTGTGTATATGTGGCTGAACTTTATATTCTTTATGTTCCATCCCATCTTATTTAATTTATTCTTTGTAATTTAATTAATTTATTTCATTCAATTGATCTCTTAAACCCCCTTTTACTTTGTACATATGTATATATTCTTTATACTTGTTAATAATAATTCTTTATTTTATTTAATTCTTTGTGACAATTTTTGTTAGGTACACCCTTTGATCTCCGTTGTGAACGATACCCTACTATGCACTATACTACTACCGATAGGGTTTTTTTAAATTGATCCCTCCTTTTGGCCGATCACTTATCTATTGTATTATGCTTAATTAATTAGCATATTGTATGATTGCTTATTTATATGCTATTGTGCTTAATTGATTAGCATATTGTGTGCTTGTTCATACATTGATAGATATAGTCCGTGGTGAGCTATTGATGATGCTCACTTTGGGATTCTAGGTTGTACAATTGATTGTGCTTGTTGCATATATATTTGTTGTCAATTGTGAATTTCTTGTGCAATTGTTTGAACCTAGGTTAATTGTTAGGTTGCGGAGAGATTAAACTTTTAATTTGTTCAAAGTTGTGTATGCTCTCCGATTAGCGTTTAGGACGACTACTGTTTATTGGGACTATTCCGTGCAACCGGAATTTCAAAAGGTTTCTAAAGTATTTCTTCCATTCTTACAGAGAATCCAAGGGGATATCTGTAGACCTATTCAACCATCAAGCGGGTCATTTAAGAATTTTATGGTGTTGGTTGATGCATCGACAAGTTGGTCACATGTCGCATTGTTGTCTACTCGTTATACTGCTTATGCTAAACTCGTAGCACAAATAATTCGCCTGCGGGCTCACTACCCGAATCATCCCATTAAATCTATAAGGCTTGATAATCCTGGAGAGTTTACATCGAAGATTTTCGATGACTACTTCATGTCTATTGGGATAGGGTTGAGTTTTTGGGCTTGCCTTTGCTTTCTCTTGCTTGTGTTAATCGGTTATAGGCCGTGATTGTGGGTCTTAGGGTAGGTGTTTTTTGGGCCTGTTTAGGGTTTTATTTTTGTATCAACTGTGATTCCTCTTCTACGTAGGGTGTGGCCACTGATTAATAAGTTAGGTCTCAAGTTATCAGTTTATTTTGCCTTCAAGTCCTAGTGGTGTCAGGTTACTTTGTTATTTGAGTTATAGCGCTATCAAATGCGATTATACTTAAGCGGTGACTCTTTCTGACGTTGCCATTTTTGGGTGGGTCATTGTGTATTTTTGCTTCTCATTATTAATGGATTGACACCCCTTGATTAAAAAAAAAATTTAATACTGTATTAGACTTAAATCTAGTAAGCAAAAAGTAAATAGACTAAATATCCCTTTTAATAAGGTTTGAGTTGGGACCATTGAAATTTTACAACATATTATTTTTTTGTAAAATGTTATCTAGACCAGGCGACATTCGATCATTTTCTTTTGTTTCAAATTCTTCTTCTTCTTTTTTTTTTGTTTTTTATAGAATTCTTAACACAATTGTGTACAATTGCAAATATTTGTCACAGCCCCAATGTGAGTCTTCTCTCTAGAAAAACCCTAGCCCCTCATGAGATTTCTCATTAACGCCTATATGCTCATCAAATCCAACAACACATTCATGTGCTATCCTCTTAGCCTCTGGCTTCTTTCTATACTATTTATCGCTCAAATTCTAGTGCCGTTAGCAATTGCTAGTGAAGCTTCCTACGGTGAGGATGGTTTTTGCCTCTCTCATTGCCAAGGACGGCTCTGTCCGTCATGCTATTTTCAAGCCTTTAGTGGTTATACTCCTGCAGGATGTCTCTTGGGCTCTTAAAGATGGTTGGCATCCCGATTAGATTTGGTTTTCTGCTTGTCGTTGCTAGTTCTTTTGGGTGTCAATCAAATCCAAGGATTCAAGGTCTGGGATCCGGGTGAGTTTTGGATGCCTGGTATTGGAGGCTCAACAGCCTTGGTGTTTCCAGTCGGCGACCTTATTACTGGTGGGGCGCTGCTTAAGTTTAACCTAAATCAGATTTGGTTATTTGATTTGAGTTCTTTTAATTTCTTATTTAAGAATAAGCATAATCTGTTGTGCAAGTTTAGATTATGGTTTTACTTTCTTTTTTCATGGGTTCTCCTTGACCTAGATTGGATTTATTGGTCTCAATGACAATACTTGCTGGAATTTTTCTGTTGGTTGTTGACAGCAGTGATGCACAGTGTATGTATTGTTCTAGGTTTCGAATCATCCATTAGAGTTCTAGGTTTAGACTCATCGATTAGGCCACTTGTGTGTGATTTGCACTTATTTATAGCGCAAATTGTATTCCTAATCACGAGAGTTAAGCTTATCCGAAGGCATTTTGTTACTACTAATATGCGTTTTCATGATTTCAGGTTACTTAGGTGACTTGAGGTAATTCGGCACAAGAAGGTGCATTTTGACCACTTTTGGGCACACTTCCGAGAAGAGGACAAGAAGTCAACCGTGGCTTCTAGACATTGAAGATTGCATGAATTTACCTTCGGAAGACGTTGCCATTGAAGGCCTTGAAGAATCGAAGAAAGGAAGGAAAATGAAGAAATTGCATTTCCGGCGACTTTTCCGGCCAACCACCACCACAAGAGGCGGCAGCACCGCCGGACCACCACCGGAGCACCACCACAGCAGGAGAGAGTCTCCTACACCAGCTGCACACATGTGCATGGCTGATGACATGTCCACTAGTTCCCCCACTCACCCACAAATTCCTCCACTTCACCTTTCTTTTCCATTTCTTTTCCCACCACTCACCTTTGTTTACTCTCTCCACTAGGAAACCCTAGGGAACCCTTGGAGGCTGTAGAGACCAACCAGACATTCCTCTCTATCAGTGACTCACGTTCAGAAAAACCCTAGATAGAAACACCCCATTTTCTCTCGGCAAAGCTTGCTGAAACACACGCAGACGTACCAAGCGCCCGGACGCCGATACCATCCGCCCGGACGCCGATACCATCCGCCCGGACGCCCAGTACGTCTGCCGTTTTTGTTCTTCCATTTTCACCACCTTCCACCACCCATCTCACTTCGATCCCTTCACGAAATATCTTCCACACATCCCAAACACTCCAACCATACACTTTCCACCACCATTCCATCGATCTACCTTCACCACAAGTTGCTATCCATTGAGACATCAAGAGTTGGGAAGCTTGGAGATAAGTTGGAGCTTGTAGAGGAAGAGGGAAGTTCAAGGAGGCTTGCTACATACTTGGAGTCACCAAGGAGCTGCTGGCCATCGACATCTTGAGCACTTTCTCAACTTCTTCACTCTTACTTTGAACTTATGCTTTCTTATTTGAGATTATTGATGTATATGACAATGAATTGTGAGTAGTTCATTAGATTGGGGGCTAGGGTTGTGTGCTCTAGCCCATGATGATGTTTTGATGATTTCTCTTGAGTATGCATGATGAATTCGTTTCTGGATATGTTCATTGGTTAAATACGGTTTTGTTTGATGCATGTTTATGAATCTAATTAGTTCTCAAGCATGTGTTCAACTTAACTTAATGTTAGGATTCTATGTAATTACATTTTATCCTATGTGTTTGCAATGAGCATGATGAGTTTATGTCAATGGACTGAGTTTGTTTGAATCTTGATTCTTGAATCTCTATGCCTAGGAAGTTTGTTTGAGACCCTAACAAGGTTTGGATGAATAGACTAGGAGTATTTGTGACCCTAATAAGGCACAAAATAGGCCTAGAAGAATCAATCCTAGAACCATAACATGGCTAGGATAGGGGTTTGATCCTTAGTGAATTCATTGTTGCATGTTCTTGAGACTTGTCATACATTTGATTGGGGTAGAGTGAACCCGAAACCCCAATCGTTTCCATCCATTTGATCACACAGCAATCACACTTTTGTTGGGCTTGTCACCTCAACAACACACAAAGCTATCAACACATTCACTTGTGTTCTTGTTACCACAACCTCACTTAGATTAGATTGGTTACTTAGCTACTGTCCTTGTCACCTCAAGTCACTGTTCTTGTCATTGTCACTCAAGAGTGACACCCCTTTGATCACTACACTTGCATGTTGCACATACTCCACATCTAAGTACATAATCCATCTCTAATCACACCACTTCTAGTGCATTGTATACCTTGTTTGCATTTTTTCACCAAGTAGGGATCTTGGGCCTTCCAATCCCTTGGGTACGACAACCCCTGGTCACAATTTACCATCCACTACACTTTGATGGCGATACTCACATTCACCCCGTATTTATCGTTGAGTCAGTGTGGTCTGTACTGCTCCTTTTTAGGGTGCTCGTATTAAGGATTGTAATCCTTTATTGATTAATAAAGTTTGAGAGATTCTATAGTGAGGACCACTATAATGAGGACTTGGTGAAGACTTTTCGATTAGACCTACTTTTTTATTACATCTCGATAAATCAACCGTTCAATATTTAGATATTTATGAGTAGATCACTTTTACAAATTTTCAATGAAATCTAAAATCGTTAGGTCATCTATAATTGTAATTTACCATTTATGAATATGAATGGTTCAAAATTGACAGATTTGGTTCGTCCATTTATTTGGCCTAGTTTGGTACCTTAATGATTTCAAATTTTGTTAAAAATTTGTAGAAATGATCTACTCATGAATATCTTAACATTGAACGGTTGATTTCTTGAAATGTAATCGAAAAATAGATATAACAATAATTAATCAAAAAGTCTTCACCAAGTCCTCATTATAGTGGTCCTCACTAGAGAAGCTCCCAATAAAGTTTATGCTATTTTGAAAAAAAAAAAAACACAATTGTGTATATGAATTAGGCCTTCTATATAGTTGACTTTTATTAATTGATCAAGTCGCCAAACACACGTGGTTCCAATAATCAAATTTGTTGATCTGTCTATAGCTAGACTTTTGGAGATGTAGAGATTCCATATGTTCTACCGAAATATTAAAAACTTACGAGATGAAAACGGTCTTTTGGTGAGCTTGAAGGAAAAATTGTTTGAGTGACCCTAAAGAGTAATGTCTTCTAATAATTCAACAAATCATTTATCATTTTTTATTATTTGGGATTTGTGATTTTAAAAAATGTCTTCCTGTTTTGCTTTTTTTTCTTTTTTAAGAGGATCAAAGGATTTCACTCCTACCCCCATGGTGACTCGAACCCATGACCTCGATCTTAGGCAGTGGGTGCTCTAACTACTGAGCTAACACCACTTCGTCAAACCTTCCTGTTTTGCTCCAACCTCCAATATTATTATAACTGACCTTGGTTGTAAATTCAGAATTAAATAGATAAAAACCCCATAAAGTGTCAAAACTATTCTAACGTATATTTTGTTTTGTTTGAGTGAAATGCCTTAACCACCAGATCAAATGTTAGTTGACAACCACGAGATGTAATTCAATAGGCGGATGACAATCCTGGTGATAATACCAGAGATATTGGGTTCGAAATTCGATGGTACCAATATTCTCGTGGTTACTGGCACGCGTAAGTGTGATGTTGTTCATATTGGACGCCGGGGTTCACATGATATACCAATAAAAAAAGGCTTAATTACCAAAATACCCTTTAAACTTGGCTATAATTGTCAATTTACACTCATAAACTTGGTAAAAATTGTCAATTACGCCACCTAAAAAAATATTGGTGGACCCAAATCTTCTTGAATTAGTGAGTTAGTGGCCAACAAGAACTCGTAGTCTAAAGCATATACAAATACTAAAATACAACGAAGTCAACCACAACAATGGTTTTCTAGGCTTTACAATTATTATTTTTTCTATATTATCCATCCTATAAAGAGATCAACATTTCTTTGCCGGTCCTCTCTGCACCTCTTTCTCCTCTTTTATCGTCATTGGTCCTTCGTTCGTGTCCTACAAGGATTTCTAAGGAGATATTATCCTACAAGCTAGGATTTGTACATCTTGTATTATGAAGCATATAAAAATAGAGTTTTTCTATTTGGACCTCCAAATTTACTCATTTGACCTATTTACACCTTTTATCTACTTTTTAAATTATAGCATTAGTATTTTTAGCAATGCTTAGACGCCTCCGAAAGTTCAATAAAAAAACTCATAAACATATATTTTAAAAAAGAAAAGAAAAGATGCCAGATTAGCACGCAACCTAACGCTTTGATGTGAAGCATTTACTTCTCATCAAAAAGCCAATCGCTAAACATAGACATGCACCAACGTTGTGTTTTGGTCAGAAAGGCCTTGAAGCCCGCTTTCTCAATGTTTGATTTAGAGAGAGAGAGAGAGATCCAAGCCTTTAATTGGTCTTAATAGATTAACCATAGCATATTCTTCGTGATTTTTTTTTTTTTTTTTTTTTTGTAACATATCAGCCATGAGTTGCTATCTAAACATATACGATGTAATCCAGTTGTCCGGACAATCAGATTAAACTACATAAAATTACAATAATCTTTAGAAATCAATTTAGAAGTCATGACAACTTACGATCGTTGGCATCTTAATTGATATTTAAATCTTTTGTAATCAAGTATTTGTTACTTATCAAATTTTCATAGTCATCTTCAAGTACAACTCTAATGACACATTTAATTACTTACTTAAAATGGATAGGATAAATTATTTCAATAGATAACTTAATTTCCTGCGTTCGAATACAAAATGGTATGAGAATGGAAGTATACTCACATCAAAATCATTATTCATTCATAAATAACTTGATGTTTAATTACTTAAGAAAAAAGGGTGGGGGATACATTAGTTTCAAATCCAATTCGTAAAATACCAATGAAAATCACTTTACATTAATTTCTATTCCAATTACATATATATGATTAATAAACAGCTTATGCTAATACATTTTCTCTTTGATTGAATTTATTTTCAATTCATAAATTATTCCATTCCAAGAAAATTAAATGTGCCATTAAAATATATAAAACTAGATTCCTATACATCATGCCTCTTTTTTTTTTAAGGTTGTCAAGTTGTCAACTACAAACCTTAAAAACACGTACGTAGCCACTAGCCACCCTATTGTTAAAAATGACAAAAAATTTGTTAACTCGGGAAAGTCAACAAATTAAGCAAATTTTTTGTTTTGAGAGGAAATGTCAAAACATTATTGAATGAATTGAAGATTACAAAACATAAATGCATCAAGGTATCAAATAATAAAAACAAAAACATAACAAGATGCACAAGTACATTTGATAAAAAAGATAACTAGAACAGATCGAACTAAAAATGAGATTTTTTTCGAAACAATACTGCATCAATCCATCTCGATTGCAATGACTATAGTAAAAGGTAATGGGCTGTCACACAATTCCAAAGCAAACTTTGACGATCAAAATTAAAACTTGGCTGAAACTAGGAAGTCCTCCTGATGTGAACGTAAAATACGTGCACAAAGTACCTTAATCGCTTGGATTATGTCATTCCAAAAGCCTTTTATTGTGTATTTAATATTGTTTTAGTGTGTTTCAGGGAAAATACGAAGAAAACGCTTTATTTGTACAAAAAGGTACATTTTAGAGGTTTTAGCGCAAATTCGGAAATTGAATCGAAAAGTCAACCGTGACTTTTCAATATTGAAATGACACCGGTCATTCCTCGGATGTGGAAATCAGAACGTGTGCGAAGATTTCCAAAGACGTTTCGAATCCCGGCAAATTTACCGGCGAACCACCACACTTGGCGGCGCAACCACCACCCGCGGTGGCAAAATACATTTTCTAAACCTCTATTTATTTCCCTTTTATAAATTGTTGTTTATTTCTAATATTCTTTACTTAGTTTAAGTATTTATTATTTTTATTTTTATTTTTATTTTTATTATTTTTATTTATTTTATTAGTATTTTAATTTATTTGTATTATTCTTTGTTTGTTTGTTTTTCTTTGTTGTTTGAGTTTTACAGATTTAATTTGACTACATCTCCTCCTTGCCGGCCACCTCTTTACCTCTTTGTGCAATTCGTTGGTTTCCAGCTGCCTAGCAGCAGCAATTCAAAAATTCAAACCAGCTTCCTACCATCACCACCCATCCTTAAAGCCAGCAGCCAAGAAACCAAAAGAACGGGCCGGGGCTTCTCCCCGCGCCTCCATCCTCTCACCTCTCCACCCTTTCTCAAGCGTCCGTGTACGGCTCACACAGCCGTGCCTTTTGTCCTAGTCCCTCACCCTTCTTTCAAGAGTTATCTCAGCCCTTCTTCTTCCCCCTCGGTCACTCTCTGGAAACACAACTTCCTCTCCTCTCTCCTCTCTTCTGTCCAGTCCAAAGCTAACTCAGCCCTTCACCTCCCAGTTCTCTGTTCTTCCTCTTTATTTCCCTGCAAACACTTCACAGTCTAATTAACATAACTTTTCACTCACTGCTCCAATCCATCTGCAATTACACATAAACATCCCAACCATAATCACCCAAACACCCATCCATTTAAATCACAGAAAATCCAATTCATCAATCCCTGCAATTAACAAAAGCAAGCACGAAACCAATCAATCATGGCTTCCCCAGATCGACGTAAGTCTCTCGGATCGCCAAAGCTTCAATCTGCAATCAATTCACAAGTTCACAACAATCCACAATCAAGAAACAGCTCCGCCGGTTTCCCAGCCCACTCGTACAAGCTGCTTCAACCAAGCCCACAAGCCTAGCTGCTGCTCCGGTTCATCACACATCGCCGGCATCACCATAGCAGCGCCGGTCCTCTCTCACCGTCGGCATCTCTCTGCTGCTCTGCCACGACGCCGCTGCCACCTGCAACCGCCGGCGTCACTCTCGATCCATTTCCGGTCTCGCAATCATCACAAAGCCACTGCTCTGCCGCACCCGCAAGCCGAAGTCACCGCTGCTGCTATTGCTTGCCGCGACGATGGCGACGCCTCCTCCCTCTCTCTGCTGCTCCGCCGATCGATCTCACTACAAGCCTCCGCCACCTCTCTCCGGTCTCTCCGTCCCGGGCAAATGAAGAAATAAAGAATTGAAACTGATGAGAACAGAAAAGAAAGGAAAAGAATGAATAAAAGAAAAAGAAAACGCAGAGGAAAGAAAAAGAATAGAAGAAAAGTCAACAAGGGTGCAATGCAAAGAGAGAAAAACCGGGTGAGAAAAGAAAGAATAAAAAGAAAAAGAAAAGAAATTGGTTTGGGCTTTGACCAAACCCAATTTCTTTTGGGCTTTTGAACAGTTTGGGCCCAGGACCTGTTGGGCCCAATATCCGACAACTCAAGGCCCAAGCCCAATTTGCTGTGCACACCCGAATCTCCGAGCCTTCACCGAATTCACGGCGAGTCCGATCAGATCCCTCGCCGAATCAAATGAGAAATTTCTAAACTCTCTCTTTTTAATTTCAAGTTTTATTTAATTAATTGTTGTGTGATTTTATTATTATTTTGGTGTGAAAATTACATTTGTTAATTTGTAATTTGAATCAATTATTATTTGCTTGAATTATTTATGAAAAACCCAAAAACATTTTCTCTTTTGTAAATTAATTTATGTGAGTATTTTTCTTAATTTGAGTACTTGTAAATATTTGTTTATTTATATATATGTTTTGTTTATATTTATAAGTTTTATTTTTAATTTATATTTGATTTATTTGGGAATTAATTTCTAATTTGTTTAGTTTAGTTGTAAATTAAATAAATTTGTTTAGAATAATTGTAGTATAGTTTAATTAATTTTATGACATAGAAAAGTAAATAAACAATCTCCTGTGGGAAAAATCCTTACTTCCCATTATGCTTTTCAACGACAAATTGTTAGGAAGTTTAGGTAAATAAATTGATATCGGTTTTTATCTCAAATCACTTCCCACCTAGAGTGTAGCAAAATAGCAAACATACTCTACTTAACCAGTACCAAGAACCCGAATCCTAAATCCAACTCCAAAGAACTAGTTTCCCAATTCCAGACAAACTCCATTTACTCATCCACAAGTATAAACAACCCCCTGGATCCCAAATAGAAAAACCTTCCGGCCCAATCACAGCCAACCCAATCAGCCCAAAAACTAAGCAAATGGCAACAAACCCGATTTGAGCCCAAGCAAACCTTCTCTCACATCCAAACCACCGCTGCCATTGATTTGCACTTATTTATAGCGCAAATTGTACTCCTAATCACAAGAGTTAAGCTTGTCCGAAGACGTTTTGATGGTTCTAATATGCATTTTCATGATTTCAGGTTACTTGCATGACTTGAGATAATTCGGCACAAAAGGTGCGTTTTGGCTACCTTTGGGCACATTTCCGAGAAGAGGACAAGAAGTCAACCGTGACTTCTCCACATCAAAGAGAGCCGAAATCAGCCTTTGGAAGATGATGCCAATGAATTTCTTGAAGAATCGGAAAGAGGAAGAAAAATAAAGAAAATACATTTCCGGCCAACCACCACCGCAAGCGGCAGCAATATCGCCGAACCACCACCGGAGCATCACCACACATGGGGGGATATTCTTGACCAGCTGCATGCATAGGTAGCTGCACCCAACAAAAGCAGTTTGGTTTCACCTATGCATGCATTTTTCCTTGAAACCCTCCACCTTGCCTCCCTTGTGCACTTTCCCATGGCTCCACTCACACATCCTTTGAGGAAAGGAATTTTGGGGAGGGCTGCAGGAAACCAGAGACCATCAGAAGGGAGAAACGGAGAGAAGGCAAGCAGAGAGACACAGGGGGAAAAGCCAAAAAGCTCTCAAAAACCTAGCTGAATCGAGCTCAGACGTTCGGACGCCACAATTCCATCCGGACGGATTTGACAAACTCAACCACTGTTTTGGTTGTTTTCTCCATTTTCCACCACCCAAATCGTTGCCCTTCCTTCACGAAAGTTGTTCCTAAGAGATCCATCTATCTTAGAAATTGATTTTCATCACTATATCACCACCCTTTCACCACGTTACAAACTCCACAGTTGGGGATTCGTCAAGCAGACAAGAAATTCGGGAGCTTGGAAGAGAAGAAGCTTGAGAGAGAAGAGGAGTTCAAGAGGGGGCGGGCTTTCATCTACACTTGGAGTCACCAAGGAGCTGTTGGCCATCATCCCTTGAGGATTTCTTAACTCTACTTTAGTTATTTCTTATGTTCATGTTTCTATTCTTGACATTTTTGATGTATTCCACAAACATGTGTGAGTAGTCCTTTAGATTGGGGACTAGGGTTGTGTGCCCTAGTCCATAATGATGTTTTGATGAATACTCTTAGAGGTGCATGATGATTTTGTTCTTGGATATACTCTTTGCCTAAATACGGTTATGCTAATTGGTTGTTTAGGAATCTTGCTAGTTCTTGAACATGTGGTGAACTTGATTAATTAAGAGTGTTTGCTAGCAACTTATTCTCTTAAGTATTTGGTAGAGAGCATGATGAGACTAAATGTGATGTTTACCTTGTTTGAACCTTGACTCTTGGCACCCTATGCCTATGTATTTTACTCAAGACCCTAATAAGGCTTTGGTAAATGGATTAGGAAGTCTTTGTGATAACCGGAATATGGCACAAAAGTAGTCTTAGAAGAATCGATCCTAGAATTATAACATGGCTAGGATAAGAGGTTTGATCCTTGGCGTAATCATTGTTGCATGCCTTTGAGTTTTGTCATACATCGGATTGGATTAGAGTTAACCTGAAAACCCCGATCGCCTTCTATATTTGATAACAAACACATTTGTTGGGCTTGTCACCTCAACACATTTGCACTATTTCAAGCACAATCACTTATGCTCTTGATTGCTCACTTAATCTAGCATTGGTACTCAATTAGGTCACTGTTTTGGTCACTAGTCACTTAAGGGTGACACAACTTTAAACACTACACTTGCATGTTGCACATAATCCACTTCTAAGTAAATAGATCACTTCTTGCCACACCACTTTTAGTGCTTTCACACCTTGGTCGCATTGCCAATTGGGATTTTGGGCCTTCCAATCCCTGTGGAAACGACAACCCCCGATCCTAATCTATATATCCATAAACTATTGTTGACATTGTATACCACATATACGACACGTCTAATGGCGCCGTTGCCGGGGATTGAGGTTAATCTTTGATCATTTGGTGATCGTAGCCGGGTTGTCTTAGCACTATTCTTTAGTTTAAATTGTTTGTTTGATAATTGTGTCATAGTCTTTGTGTTTACCATTTGTAGTTTGCATTGTGTTAGCTTGTTATTTGTGCTATAAGTGTGTTTTATTGCCATCTTGTGTGTTTGCTTCATCATTGTAATTTTCAATTCAAGTTAGATTAAGATTGTTTCATAGGTGTAGAAGTCAAAAATTTGAAAATTCAAAACAGAGTCAGCAGGTTCCGTCCGGACGGATGTTCCGTCCGGCAGACCCGAAGATGTCAGTAGCTTCTGTGAGCTGATACCGTCCGGACGCACATATTTGTCTTGACGCCTGGGAGATATTATGTAAACTGTGTTTCTTTTGGTCTTCCAATAGTTCCATAACTCCCTTACTTGTTATTTCTTGCTTAATTGGTTGAATCTAATCATCCTTGTTGGTTTTTAAAGGTATATGAACGAGAGTTCCAACATACCAATCGAATTAAGAAGTGGAAGAGTTGTAAGGCGAATTTCAAGAGAAAGGCCACCAAGGAGAGTTCGGAGAACCGGGAATGCACCTCCAATTACTCACATACACACACACAAGTCTCCGAGAAGCTTACCACTGCGAAGGACACCAATGGGGGATGTGAATGATGATCAAGTACCACCCATAAAGGAAGAAGAGCTTCCTTTGAGTCACTACTCAAACCCAAGCATTGTGAACACAACCTCTTGCATTGTGCACCCACATCCGAATGTGACCTATGAGATCAAGCACTCAATTTTGTCCATCTTGCCCACTTTCCATGGAGCGGCGAAGGAGAGACCCTATGATCACATCATCGATTTTGACGCCATGTGCGTTACTCTAAGCCGTGGTCCTCTAACTTATGACGAATTGAAACTTCATCTTTTCCAGTTCTCTCTCAAGGAAAAGGCAAGGGTGTGGTTCCACAAGCTTAAGCCTAGGAGTATCCTCTCTTGGGATGACATGCAAAAAGTATTTCTTAACGCCTACTACCCTCATTATCGGACTACAGCCATGAGAAATCAGCTCACCACTTTCATGCAAGGAGAGCGGGAGACAATTTATGATGCTTGGGAGCGCTTTAAAGATTTGGAGCTTGGCTGCCCACACCACGGGATAAGCAAGTGGCAACTAGTTTCTTCCTTCTACAACGGTTTGTTTGATGACGACCGTAGAAGACTTGATAATGCTTGTGGTGGTAGTTTTCAAAGGAAAGGACCGAATGCCGCTTGGGACATCATAGAAGAGATCGCTGTCCAATTCGGGCAATGGGACCATCATGACCGAAGAAGAGACACAAGGCCAAGAGAAAGAGAAGAAAGAGATGAAAAGCCCCACAGTGGAAGAGTACATGGTGATGTTGAGCACCGCACTAGAGCAGTGCATGGAGCCTCTCAAATTCAACAAGTAGATGAGCTCATGAATGCCAAATTTGAGCAGCTAGAGGCTGCTATGAACACCAAGCTTGACCTACTACTCAAGACACAAGGAGGATCAGCCATACCCCTTCCAAGTAAACAAGTACAAGCAATTTCCACTACTTGTTTTTATTGTGGTTCTCCTTGGGTCAAGAAGTGTCAAATGAGCAACTCTATCATGTTGATGAGTATAATCCCAAGTACCACCCTTCAAAGCTCAACAATCATCCTTCATATTCTTATGGCAAGAAGCATGTTGAGAATTATTCCCTAGTGAATACCCAAGGCAACCAAGGAGGAGGATATCAAGGGGCAGGAAACACTTATCAAGGAAGACAACATGAGTATCAAGGCCCTAATACCTTCCAAAAAGGAACTCCAAATCCCATATACTCACAAGAAGCAAGCACTTCACAAGCACCTAAAAGGCAAAGCTATTACCAAGCACCTCCCGGTTTTGAGGACAAAGGAGGAAACCGTCAAGCTCAAGACTCAAGAGAGCCAAGCATGAAGGAGATGCTCAATGCCCTCACCGCAAGCCAATTGAGGTCTGACCAAAAACATGACACACTAAGCCAACAAGTCACTGTCATGTCTCAAGGGTTGAGCAAACTGGAAGTTCAAGTGGGGCAACTAGCAAAGCAACTCCAAGCAAGGCCACACGGTGCATTACCTTCACAAACGGAGCAAAATCCAAGACATGAGAGTGTGAAGGCGATCACCACCCTTCGATCCGGTAAGCGTTATGAGAACAATATCTATTATGACCCCCATGTTCACAATAATGTTCCCCCTTCTCCTATCACTTTCATGGAATCTTGTTTAAATTTTTAAGCTTTATATGAGGAGGATGTGGCCGGAAGGGAAGAAAATGTACCTTCCGGCAATTTGGAGCGTGATGATTATGGTACTTTGTTGAGGAGTAATAAGAGAGTGGATAAGGCAGCTGGTAGGGAAGAAAATGTACCAACCGGAGAAGCATCAAAAGGAACATCGAAATCTGCAATTCCAGAAAATATTCCGTCCGGACGCCATGTTTCATCCGGACGCCAGTCAACAGAAGCACAAATCCCGTGCAATCCATCCGAACGGAACAATCCGTCCGGACTCCTGAGAGTAGGGGTGGGCATGGGTCGGGCCGGATCGGTTTCCGGCCAAAACCGCAGTCGACCCGCTCTTGTCGGTTTGTCGAAGATTGAAACCGCAACTGAATTTTTCTTGACTGGGCTGAAATATTCGGTTGGACCGAATTTCGGGTTAGGTCCAGTTCGGTTTCGGTTTCAAAGAAAGGGAAAGAGAAGAAAAAAATGAAGAAGATGAGGAGTTGCAGGTTGCAGACCTGCGAGAAGAAAGGGAAGAAGAAGAAGAGCCGATGAAGAAGATGAGAAGAAAAAAAAACATTGGAAAGAGAATGGGGGCGAGAAAGGAGAGAGACAACGTCGAAAAAAGAACATAAAAAAATAGAGAGGCGTGCACGTGAAAAGGAGGGAGAAAGAAAAGAATAAAAAAAAAGGGATAGAAAGGTGAGAGAGAGTGTCCGACGTGAAGAGTGTGAGAAAGAGTAAAGATAGTAATAAAAAATAGAAAAGTGGGAGAGAGAGGGTCAGAAAAAAAATAAAAAAAGAGATAGAAAAGTGGGAGTCCGACGTGAAGAGTGGGAGAGAGAGTGAGAGATAGTGTCAAAATAAAATAAAAAAGGATAGAAAAGTAGGAGAGAGAGGGTCGGAAAACAATTTTTAAAAAATAGAAAAATAATAAATCGGTCGATTCGGTTAAAAACGGTCGGTTTAAGAAACAAAACCGGTGCCGAACCGGATAAATCCGGTTTAGGTTAAATTTCAACTTTTTTTCAACACTTTTCTTCCAGTTCGGTTTTCGACCCGAAAAACCGGACCGGTTCGGTCGGTTTTCACACTTGGAATCGGTTTTCGCCCACCCCTATCTGAGAGCAGATCAGAATGCAAAGTCCACTCCGAGCACAAATGTTCAAGTGTCCAAACCTTCGTCCATAAGTGTCTTCAATGGCGAAGGAGGCATTCCATTGGGAAGTCAGTTTTGGCAGCTCTCTCTTGATCAAGACTTTGAGAAGCAAGATTACAATAAGAGGAAGAACACCAAAGTTAGATTTGAGGGGAGGGAGGACATTGAAGAGAGTTCACAAGCACCGGAGACCGCTACTCCTAGAAGAAGTCACATTAGCACACCTCCGATGAATGTGACAACTCATCAAGTGGCTCTACCATTCCCACAAGCTCAAAGGAAGGAGGAGTTGCAAAAGAAGAACAACAAGTATCGAAAGGAGTTCATAGAATTGTTCAAGAAAGTCAACATCAACATACCTCTCTTAGATGCCATCAAACAGTTTCCCCCTTATGCCAAGTTCTTGAAGGAGCTATGCACCAACAAAAGGAAATTCAAGAAGGATGAGCAGATCATTTTGAGCGAAGATGTTTCAGCGGTGTTGCAAGGGAAACTTCCTCCAAAGCTTAAGGACCCCGGTTCCTTCACGGTTCCATATATCATTGGCAACAAGGGGTTCGACAAGGCTATGTTGGACTTAGGTGCCTCCATCAATTTGATGCCCTACGATGTGTACAAGACACTTGCCTTAGATGACATCAAGCCGGTCAAGATCTCACTCAAGTTGGCGGACCGAAGCCAAGTTGTACCGAAGGGGATAGTTGAAGATGTTCTAGTAAAGATTGGGGAGCTTCTCATACCAGCTGATTTTGTAATCCTTGACATGAAGGATATTGCTAGTGGAGGAGAGGAAGAGATGCCTATTCTCTTTGGGAGACCTTTCATGGCCACAGCCGGAACAAAAATTGATGTCAAGGAGGGACTTCTCACTATGATGGTTTTCGACACCACCATTGGTTTTCGAATCTTTGATGCCATAAGGAGCCCGCTGCCTTTGGGGGATTGCTTTAGAATTGATGTGTTGGATGAAGCAGTAACAACCTCTTTCATTGAGTCTAATTCTAGAGATCCAATGGAAACTTCAATTGCACATCCCGATATGGATTTTCTTGATGAAGACATAGTGGCTGCAACCCTTGCATTGACCACTACACCATCTACCTCCATTCCATACTATGTTAGACCACCTAATGTGTTGGACCTTTCACCTTCATGGGTACCAAGGCTGCAGCCATCCATTTTGTCACCTCCTAAAGTGGAATTGAAGCCACTTCCATCTTCTTTGAAGTATGCCTTCCTAGGTGATGATGAGACGCTCCCCGTTGTGTTGTCATCCAAGCTTTCACCATGCGAAGAGAAGAAGTTACTTGAAGTGTTGAGGGAACACAAGGCAGCCCTTGGGTGGACCATTGCCGATATCAAAGGGATAAGTGCAAGTGTTTGCATGCATAACATCTACATGGAGGAGGGCAGCAAGCCTACAAGGGATGCCCAAAGGAGATTAAATCCACCTATGATGGAGGTGGTGAAGAATGAGGTCACTAAGCTCCTTGATCACGGAATCATCTACCCCATCTCCGATTCCAAGTGGGTTTCTCCGGTTCAAGTGGTGCCTAAAAAAGGAGGATTGACTATTGTGAAGAATGAAAAAGGAGAGGATGTCCCACAAAGGGTACAAAGTGGTTGGAGGGTGTGTATCGATTATCGGAAGCTTAACACCTCCACAAGGAAGGATCACTTTCCCCTTCTTTTCATTGATCAAATGCTTGAGCGGTTGGCGAGGCATTCCCATTTTTGTTTTCTTGATGGGTACAGTGGGTATAACCAAATTGTTATAGCTCCCGAAGACCAAGAGAAGACCACTTTCACATGTCCTTTTGGTACCTTTGCCTATCGATGCATGCCATTTGGGCTATGTAATGCTCCGGCCACATTTCAAAGGTGTATGATGACTCTATTTCATGACATGACGGAGAACTTCATGGAGATATTTATGGATGACTTTTCGGTCCATGGGAACTCATTTGAGGAGTGTCTAGCATGTTTGACTCTTGTGCTAGAAAGATGTGTGAAGACCAACCTTGTGTTGAATTGGGAGAAGTTCCACTTCATGGTGGAAGAGGGCATAATACTTGGGCATGTGATTTCCAAGAGGGGAATTGAAATTGATAAAGCCAAGGTTGAGCTTATGAAGAAATTACCTACTCCGGTGAATGTTAAAGGAGTGAGAAGTTTCATGGGACATGCCGGTTTCTACCGGAGATTTATCAAGAACTTCTCCAAGATCTCAAAGCCATTGTGTGATCTACTTGCCAAGGATGCCCCTTGGAACTTTGAAGACAAGTGTATGACGGCTTTTGAGGAGATCAAGGAGTTGTTGGTTAGTGCACCTATCATGTGTACACCGGATTGGGCGCTCCCCTTTGAGCTAATGTGTGATGCATCCGACTATGCTATGGGAGTAGTTTTGGGGCAGCGGAGAGACAAGAGAATGCATGCCATATACTATGCTTCCCGTACCTTGAATGATGCCCAAGTGAACTACACCACCACGGAGAAGGAACTCTTAGCTATTATCTTTGCCTTGGAGAAATTTCGGAGCTATCTTATTGGTTCCAAGGTAATTGTACATACTGATCATGCAGCTTTGAGGTACTTGATGACGAAAAAGGATGCCAAGCCTCGCCTTATTCGTTGGATGTTGTTGCTGCAAGAGTTTGACTTGGAGATTCAAGACAAACCGGGTAAAGAAAATGTGGTAGCAGATCACCTTTCGAGACTTGTTGATGGGGGTGATGATTCAACCATTCCTTTGGTTGAGGGCTTTCCAGATGAGTACATTCTCGCTATTCATACCACCACTAGTGAGCTGCCATGGTACGCCACCTTAGTTAACTACTTGGCTAGTGGAGGCACATATAGACCAGAGGGAGCTACCTTTCAAGACATGAGGAAACTAAACCGGGATGCCCAAGTTTACATTTGGGATGATCCCTACTTATGGAGAGAAGGAAAAGATCAAATTTGGAGGAGATGCATACCGGAGAAGGAAGTTCCACACATTTTGGAGCATTGTCATACTCACACATGGGGTGGACATTTTGGAGGCAAGAAGACAGCTTTCAAGGTCTTACAATCCGGATTTTATTGGCCCTCACTCTTCAAGGACTGCCATGAGTTTGCTTTACTGTGTGATCGCTGCCAAAGGGTTGGCACCATTTCAAGGAGAGATCAAATGCCCCTCACCAACATTTTCGAGCTAGAAATTTTTGATACTTGGGGAATTGACTTCATGTGACCCTTTCCGAGTTCATATGGGTTCAAATACATATTGGTGGCAGTCGATTATGTATCTAAGTGGGTAGAAGCCCAAGCTACAAAGACTAATGATGCCGCGGTGGTGACCAAGTTCCTCAAAGAACACATTCTCACTCGATTTGGTACACCTCGGTTTATCATTAGTGACGGAGGTTCTCATTTCATCAACAAGTCCTTCACTTCCCTCATGACTAAGTATGGAGTCAAGCACAAGGTGGCCACTCCATATCATCCTCAAACAAGTGGACAAGTCAAGGTTTCTAACCGACAAATCAAGTCTATATTGGAGAAAGCCGTCAACACCACAAGGAAGGATTGGAGCACCAAGCTTCTTGATGTGTTGTGGGCTTACCGAACCGCTTACAAGACCCTTTTGGGTATGTCTCCTTATAGACTTGTGTACGGGAAGGCTTGCCATATGCCGGTAGAGCTTGAGCACCGTGCCTTTTGGGCTGTCAAAACCATGAATTGGGACCTAAGGGTAGCCGGTGACAAGAGGAGGTTGGATTTGAATGAGCTAGCTGAAATTCGAAATGAAGCTTATGAAAGTGTCGCCTTGTTCAAAGATAAGACAAAAGCTTGGCATGACAAAAAACTCAAGTTGAAGGAGTTTGCCCCCGGTCAAAAGGTGTTGCTATACAATTCACGATTGAAGTTGTTTCCGGGCAAACTATGCTCTAGATGGAGTGGTCCCTATGAAGTTGTCAAAGCTTTTCCTCATGGAGCTGTGGAAGTGAAGAATCTCCATGATGAAACCACATTCAAGGCTAATGGACACCGGTTGAAGATGTACTATGATGGTGAGTTCGACGCTCAAGAGGAGGTCGATCGCTTCACCGATGTCTCTAATGTTGGTTGAATGGGAAGCAAGACCGGCTTGAGGTCTCTAAAAACAAGCGCTCATGGGGAGGCAGCCCCATATCCCCACTTGCTTGAAGTCCTTCATATTGATCATCACCAAAGGTCATGAGCATTGGATTGCAAGGCCTTGAAGCCTTGTTGTTGGTGATTGTTCGTGTCTAGCTCGGAAAGCATGCACTTCAAGGGGGAGCATTTCTAGCTTTATGTTATTATTCTTGTTAATTGTTTGTGTGTGCTTATTTGTGTTCTCCCTCCCCGTTTTTAAAGGCTTATTTCTCCATTGGGGACAATGTTGAGTCCAAGTGTGGGAGAGAATATGTCAAGAAATCGTGAAATCTTGAAGAAAAAAAAAAGTCTCCGTCCGGATGAATGTTCGGTTCGGTGGATCAAAAGATGTCAGTAGCTTTCGTGAAGGTATCCGTCCGGACGTCGGTATTTCATCCGGACGGGATGCGCATGTTTTGAAAAAAAAATAGGGCGGCTGGACTTAAAAAACCCGAGCCTCCCTCTTTTTCCCCAATTCCCTCAAACCTTTTTCTCTCCCAAAAACCCTAGAAACTCAGAAAACCTCCCCCCCTTCACCGATTTCAACCAAATTGAACTATCATTCGTCCCATTTTCGAGTCAAATCGTGAAGTAGAGGAAAGATTCTCATCGATTCCCTAGAGTTTCTTCGTGGGTTTTGTGCTTTTCTTCAAGAGGTGCGACTTTGCCCTTTTCTCTCAAATTTCTTGATTTGTTGTGGTTTGTGCTTATTTGATTGATTGTTGTTATTTTCGTGTTGATTTCAAGCTGGGCTATGTGATTGTTGCTTCAATTTCGTGAAATTGCATCATTGAACATGAATTTCCAGATTTCCTCTACCGTGAATAGTAATTTCGAATTCTAATGGTGCTATGGAGGAATTGTGATGATGTTCTATCCGTCTTGTGAATTGTTGTTGCATTGTTGTTGTGAATTGAAAATGCACCATGATTATTGATATTGAGCTTGAAATTGTGAATTTTGGTGGACTAACCAATTGGGGTTAATGCATAATAGTGGGATTTTGATTCATTGTGTTCTTGGGGTTGATAAATGAAGTTGTTGTGAATCAATGAGCCTTGTGGTTACTGTGTTGATATGGAGACATTGAATATTGCATCATGATTGGAGAAATGTGGTCTTTGATTATGAAATTTCATGATGAACTAACCTAAAGGGTTTGTGTTTAGTTTTTTGCTCATTGATTTGCCTATTATGTTGGATATGGCTTTGTGTGCAACTCATTATTGCGATGGTCAATTCAATGTGGTATAAGTTTTGATGCACTTGAGGATTTTGTGGAGATTGTGACTTATTGAAAATTCGATCCATAGAATCCCTTGTAGTTGTGAGAATGTTGTACATTCGTGTGTTCATGACAGCCAACGTTAACCTCGCCTTTTGTGTTGTTGTGAGTGTAGGTACTTTTGCCACTCATCATGCCTCCACGTCCTAAGCGCACCGGAAAGGGTTCCTCCTCTCCCGCTCCTCCAACGAAGAAGGCAAAGGAGAAGGTCGATGCATCCTCTAGAGGTATCCATGCCGAGAGGAACCTTGCAATGGTCAACCCCGAGAACAATGCCTCCGCTGCCCTTGTCACACTTAGGCAGTTTGTTGTGTCCAACTACCTTGTAGAGCTTGCCACATCGAATGAGCGTTACAATGAAGCGGTGGTGAGAGATTTTTATGAGAGTTTTCCCGGCGGTATCACCCTCATCACCAAGGAAGTAAGCCTTAAAGTTAGGGGGAAGAGAGTTGTGCTGAACCGAGAGGTCATAGAAACCATCCTTAACCTCCCCCATGTGTCGGATGCGGAGGAAGAGGCATACTTTGAAGCCATTAGTTCAATACCTCCCTCATCCCTCAATGGAATCACTTACTCCGACCCAAGCATTTATACGTCTCAGAATACCACAAGCCTCATGTGTAGTAACATGACGGAGGAGTATAGGGCTTTTTGGCTGCTTGCTAGGAATAACCTCTTTCCCACCACCCAAAAGTCCGAAGTGCCTATGGAGAGCTGTAAGCTCTTGATCCAAATGCGAAGGGGGGAGAGGGCCATTCCTTATTCTAGGCTCATCCTTAGCTCTATCCTAGGGAGTGCGTTGAGGGGCACACTCTTCTTTCCTTGTTTGATCACCAGGATTTGTGAGAATGCTAGAGTTCCCGTTAAGAAGGGCGATCTGATACTTAGTGCCTTTGGGGTTTTGGATGAGAGGTCGTTTGCTAAGAGTGCCACCCAAGTAGGGAGGTCGCGAGGAGCCTCACAGCCCTCCGTTACACATGGAGCGGCTGCCCCTACTTCATCCCCATCCGTACCTTTTGACCATAGGATGGTAGATCTTAACACCCATGCTATGATCCAGCACTACCACGGTCTCACCATGGGCCGACTTGATTCTATGGAGGCATTGGTTCGGCAGATTGCAGAGATGATGCCATGAGGAGGCAATGATGAGAGTGGTCACAGCGTGGATTAGTTGAGCTTTGTTGTGAAATTGACCTGAAGAAGTTTAAACTGATTATTGTTTTTCTAACTTTGCGGTGTAGGAAATTTTTCCCATGTTCTTTTGGGACCCATGTTGTTATGAACCTCATGTTTTGTTAGCCAATGGATGTTGAATTGTGATGATGTACTCTTCTAGTATGATTTTGGCTATGCACTTGTTGAAAATGTTTATGCTCTTCTGAGCATTATGCTATGCATGTAGGTTCCACCATAATTTTTGTTGTGGTTTTGTGATTGTGAATTGAGCACACGTTAGTTAGCATTGATTGTAACTAACTCATTAATGATCCATTTGTCTTGTGTCTCCTTCATTTACTCCGGAGTTCATTGGAATACTTGGCTGGAATTCAAGGCCCTTGAGCCTTGAAATTGAAATTTCGTTACTTGAGCAATTCCAGCCACATGGTGGAAGCCGTCATACAAAGGGAGTTTTCGATAACTGCTCTCAATCGTGTTGTGTTTGTTGTGTCTTTGTTGTTGTTTGTCGTGTCTCTCACCCAAGTAAATTGTTAAATTCACTTATCACATTGGGGACAATGTTACGTTTAAGTGTGGGGGTGAGGTTTGGGTTCAAACCCTTCAAAAAGTTTCAATTTTTTCCAAAAAATTGTTCTTCGACTGATCCGTCCGGACGGATGTTCCGTTCGGTGGATCGGGAGAGGACAGTAGCTTCTGTAAGTTGATCCCGTCCGGACGGAAAAATTACGTCCGGACGGTTGGGCATATTTGTGAAACTTTGTGTTTCTGTTTTCTGTTTTGTGTTGTTTGCATGTTGTGTCAATGTTTTCCAACCCCAATGATGAATTGAGCTTACTTTGTTGTGTTCTAGAGACTGTGATCATTACTAAGGCTTTATGTGATTTGCTTTGAGTTTAATTTGCATGATTCATGATTGCTTGATTACCATGTACACTTCACATTTGTGGATTCGTTGATTGCAATCCGAGAAGCACACTTGACATGGATTGCCATGCATACCCAGAAATTGTGAGATTTTGAGCCCATTGTATATGCACATATATGCATCTTTCATGTTTCTCTTTGTTCTTCATGTGTGAACATTGCATAAGTTTTGAACCTAGAACTTGCTCAAAAACCTCTTGAAGCTTTTGTTTGATCCACATTGAGTTAGAGATGACTAAGGCATTAGTTGAACACCATGGCCAAATTAACCATCATCCATGTGAATTTGAACTTTAGGAATACCCCACTTGAGCCATATACAACATTAGTTTTCCTTTGTTCACCCGTTTCACATTCATCCATTCCACCACTTCAAAAATCATTTCACCTTTGTTCCATTGTGTTTACAAGACTTGATAGTGACTTCTTATCCTCGATGCTTGGGATTATATGTTTGTACCAAAAGGAAAGTGTGGAGGAGTTATTCATTCAATTAAAATTGTTCAAAGAAATAAAGAAAGAAAATCAAAAACAGAAAGAAGGAAGAAAGTTCCTCAAGAAAAAAAAAAGTAGTTTTGAATAAGGTTGGAGGAGAATAAAAAAACATTTTGGTTGAAGCATTTGGTTTGAGTTTCAAAGTCGTTGATTTGTCTTCTGAACACTTAGCACCACTCATATTACCATTTCATTCACCCATCACCCCTTAGCCCTGTTTTACCATTGTAAGTCCTTGTGATCTAACGATTTGTGGTTCGATTTGTAGACAGTTGGTTGATGAGCAAGTATATGGGAACATTCTTTGTGCATTTGTTATGAGAGTAAACACTTTGACCCTAAACACTCGAGCGGAAATATTTAGTGATCTTTGTGAGTGTTGTGGTTAATGTGTTTAGTGTGCCTATTTGATTGCATGAGATGGATTGTACTTTGGTTTACACACACTTCACCCGAGCATGATTGAAATGCGCTTGTTAAACACTTAGCAAATTTGTGAAGCCTTGGTATGTGATCTTATGTCTCTTGTTTACAACATTGCGAGCTCGTTGAGGACTATGGTTGGAGAAAACTTTTGAATTCTGTTTTTCCCTTCCTTGTGATTGTATTGTGTTTCCCTTATTGTATGTATTGTGTTTGCTTGAGGACAAGCAAGATTCAAGTATGGGGGTGTGATTTGCACTTATTTATAGCACAAATTGTACTCCTAATCACAAGAGTTAAGCTTGTCCGAAGACGTTTTGATGGTTCTAATATGCATTTTCATGATTTCAGGTTACTTGCATTACTTGAGATAATTCGGCACAAAAGGTGCGTTTTGGCTACCTTTGGGCATATTTCCGAGAAGAGGACAAGAAGTTAACCGTGACTTCTCCACATCAAAGAGAGCCGAAATCAGCCTTTGGAAGATGATGCCAATGAATTTCTTGAAGAATCAGAAAGAGGAAGAAAAATAAAGAAAATACATTTCCGGCGACTTTTCCAGCCAACCACCACCGCAAGCGGCAGCAGTACCGCCGAACCACCACCGGAGCATCACCACACATGGGGGGATATTCTTGACCAGCTGCATGCATAGGTAGCTGCACCCAACAAAAGCAGTTTGGTTTCACCTATGCATGCATTTTTCCTTGAAACCCTCCACCTTGCCTCCCTTGTGCACTTTCCCATGGCTCCACTCACACATCCTTTGAGGAAATGAATTTTGGGGAGGGCTGCAGGAAACCAGAGACCATCAGAAGGGAGAAACGGAGAGAAGGCAAGCAGAGAGACACAGGGGGAAAAGCCAAAAAGCTCTCAAAAACCTAGCTGAATCGAGCTCAGACGTTCGGACGCCACAATTCCATCCGGACGGATTTGACAAACTCAACCACTGTTTTGGTTGTTTTCTCCATTTTCCACCACCCAAATCGCTGCCCTTCCTTCACGAAAGTTGTTCCTAAGAGATCCATCTATCTTAGAAATTGATTTTCATCACTATATCACCACCCTTTCACCACGTTACAAACTCCACAGTTGGGGATTCGTCAAGCAGACAAGAAATTCGGGAGCTTGGAAGAGAAGAAGCTTGAGAGAGAAGAGGAGTTCAAGAGGGGGCGGTCTTTCATCTACACTTGGAGTCACCAAGGAGCTGTTGGCCATCATCCCTTGAGGATTTCTTAACTCTACTTTAGTTATTTCTTATGTTCATGTTTCTATTCTTGACATTTTTGATGTATTCCACAAACATGTGTGAGTAGTCCTTTAGATTGGGGACTAGGGTTGTGTGCCCTAGTCCATAATGATGTTTTGATGAATACTCTTAGAGGTGCATGATGATTTTGTTCTTGGATATACTCTTTGCCTAAATACGGTTATGCTAATTGCTTGTTTAGGAATCTTGCTAGTTCTTGAACATGTGGTGAACTTGATTAATTAAGAGTGTTTGCTAGCAACTTATTCTCTTAAGTATTTGGTAGAGAGCATGATGAGACTAAATGTGATGTTTACCTTGTTTGAACCTTGACTCTTGGCACCCTATGCCTATGTATTTTACTCAAGACCCTAATAAGGCTTTGGTAAATGGATTAGGAAGTCTTTGTGATAACCGGAATATGGCACAAAAGTAGTCTTAGAAGAGTCGATCCTAAAACTATAACTTGGCTAGGATAAGAGGTTTGATCCTTGGCGTAATCATTGTTGCATGCCTTTGAGTTTTGTCATACATCGGATTGGATTAGAGTTAACCCGAAAACCCTGATCGCCTTCTATATTTGATAACAAACACATTTGTTGGGCTTGTCACCTCAACACATTTGCACTATTTCAAGCACAATCACTTGTGCTCTTGATTGCTCACTTAATCTAGCATTGGTACTCAATTAGGTCACTGTTTTGGTCACTAGTCACTTAAGGGTGACACAACTTTAAACACTACACTTGCATGTTGCACATAATCCACTTCTAAGTAAATAGATCACTTCTTGCCACACCACTTTTAGTGCTTTCACACCTTGGTTGCATTGCCAATTGAGATTTTGGGCATTCCAATCCCTGTGGAAACGACAACCCCCGGTCCTAATCTATATATCCATAAACTATTGTTGACATTATATACCACATATACGACACGTCAGCCATCACCACTGCCACCCAAGGGGGCTGCCCGATTTGCCACCAGCAACCACCAACCACGTATAGGGACGTGAAAAGAGTCCACACCCAAGGATGATTGATGTGAACGTAAAATACGTGCACAAAGTATCTTAATCGCTTGGATTATGTTATTCCAAAAACCTATTATTGTATATTTAATATTGTTTTAGTGTGTTTCAAGGAAAATACGAACAAAACGCTTTATTTGTACAAAAGGTACATTTTAGAGGTTTTAGCGCGAATCTGAAGATTGAATCGAAAAGTCAACCGTGACTTTTCGATATTGAAATGACACCGGTCATTTCTCGGATGTGGATTTCAAAGCATGTACGAAGATTTCGAAATACGTTTCGAATCCCGACAATTTTGCCGACGAACCACCACATAAGGCGACGCAACCACCACCCGCGGTGGCAAAATACATTTTCTAAACCTCTATTTATTTTCCTTTATAATTGTTGTTTATCTCTATTTTATTTATTTAGTTTAAAAATTTATTTTTACTATTTTTATTACTATTTTATTTTGTTTTATTTACTTTTTAATTTATTTTTTTGTCTTTTTTTTGTTGTTTGACTTTTGCAGCATGGTTTGACTTCTTCAATTCCTCCAAACCACCTTGCCGGCCACCCCTTTTCCCTTGCCGGCCACCTCTTTCCAGCTGCCAGGTGATTTATACATATTTTATGTATAAAGAGCATTCCTAATTACTTGTTTTATGCTCCCTTAGCGCCTAATAATGTCACTTACCCTCGTTTATCTCTTCTTATAGGTTCATACCGGGAGAATTGGAACTTGAAGAAAAGGATGCACTTTGGAAGCTTTTAAAGGCGTTTCGTGGAGCAACCAAAAAGTCAACCGCGACTTTGGAGCTCAAGATTCCAAGATTGAAGCCTTAGAAGTGAAGGATAACGATATCCCGGAGTTGAGACCAAGAAACCGAAAAGTCAACTTTCGGCCCGGAAAGTCAACCGAAGTCAACAGGCCCACATGGTCAACCCCGAGGTCAACCCCGAAGACATCCCACAAAGACTCATGCAAGGCTCTCCCACATCTACTAGGAGAGCTCATTTGATTGGTTGAGGCATATTGGTGGTGAGTATGAATTCAAATTCGAAAAGGGGACAAAGCATTTAATGCTTATGCCATACTTTGTCCCCTAGCCTTTTCTCTTCACCTTTTGTCTCCCAATGGTCCCAAATCTGATTTGCCTATGCTATACACACATTCCCACTTTGCCCTTAATGTCCATACACTTCCCTAACTACCCCATGGCATTTAGGTTTTTTTAGGTGAGTTAGATCTATGTTTTTAACCTTATGATCATTCCCCTTTGATCCTAACCCTTTATCCCCACATATATATTCTTATCCTTCCCATTTTCATGATTAACCAACCCTAGACACCACAAGTCCCCAAAAATTCTCTCAAGCCTCTATTTCCCTTTCCTCCATCTTGCCCCAAAAAGTCCTCAAATCAGCCCGCGTGCGACCGGTCGCCGGTACTGTTCACAGGGTGGTTTTTGGCTTCCTCATCCATTTTTCATCACTTCCACACCTTATCTCACAAAACTTCCTTCATCAAACATCCTCCATACACCCTCTACTACATCCCCAACCACTTTTCCCTTCCATTCTCTCACATCTACTCACCATCTCATGGGTTTCATCAACAACTTCAAGTTCTAGAAGGCTTGGAGTAAGAGGAGGCAAGGAGGAGACTAAGGAGCACAAGGAGAGGGCTTGCAACCACTTGGTGACAGCAAGGACCAGCTGGCCTACCTTCTTGAGCATCTCTTCACCTTATTTTACTCTCTTTTTGTCTTTGAGTTAGATATATTTGAGAACATGATGTTATTTGTGATGTATTGTGAGTAGTCCTTGAAGATTGGGGGCTAGGGTTGTGTGCCCTAGCCCAATGACAATGGATTGATTGATTTATATATCTATGCTTGAGATTTTGATATGGATATGTTCATTGCCTACCTTAAAAGTGTTGAATGCATGTTTAGGAAACTTACTACTTCAAAAGCATGTGTTTGATATGAATGCATAAGCTTAGTAACCTTGTGTGTCATAGGCATTTGACAATGAATGTGATGAGCTTGTCTTGTTTGAATCCCTAGGTCTTAGTGCCCATAGCCTTAGTTTAGCAATTTGAGAACCATGGCATGGCTCAAGTTGTTAGACTAAGAGACTTTGTGAACCATAGCATGGCATGAAGATGCATAAGAAAAGACCATGGCCCTAGAACCCTAGTACGGCTAGGGTACGGGATTTGATCCATTAATAAATCTCACTTGCATGTTTATTTGATGAAATCAACCATTGGATTTGGGCTTAGGTTACCCAAAACCCCCTTTCACTTAATCAACAAAGTTTCAATCAATTTGCTTTCACTTTTATTTCTTACTTGCACTTTAATTTAAATTGTGTTTCTTGATCACTTATCGCTTACAAAACCAATCAATGTCTTCATCTACATGTCCACTATGCACATACCCCACATAGCTCATGCATAGCAATCCATTTCTTGCCCCCTCATTAGTGCTTGTCGACCTAACTACCCTAGTTGCCTAGGGATTGGCACCGCCAATTCCCGAACGACATTTCCCCCGGTCTTTACTTCCATATCCTATTTTGACGATACGTAGCTTGCGTGAAAGCGCTCCAAAAGCGTTAAAGTCAATGGCGCCGTTGCCGGGGATTGAGGTGGATCTTTGATCCCTTGGTAGCCGGTAGTGTTACTTGCACTTTCTTGTGTAGTTTGTTATTGTTTTGTTGATATTTGTGTGTTTTCTCACTCATGGAACCATCTTGAATTGTTCATTGTTCATACCATTAGTTGTTATGGAGCGATATTGGTGCTATTGTGTTGATTTTGAACTAGGTTTGTTCCCTATTCCATCTTGGAAAAGTGGGGATTTTGTGAAAAAAAACAAAAGTTAGAAACGGACGACCGGTCGCCCCTGTTTGTCGACCGGTCGCCGAGGGCACAGAAAAAAAGAAAAAAGTTTCGGTAGCTTCTTGACCGGTCGCTCCTGTTTGCCGACCGGTTGCCGGTGCCCTGTTTTGACTCTTTCTTGTGTTTTGAGATCTAATTGCTTTCTATTGTCATATACCTTTGATTTCTTGCCTTAATTGTGATATCTAATCAATCTTGTGGTATTTTAAAGGTGCATGAACCCTCCCCAATCGAATTACATTCGATTTGCATTAAGAAGCGGACGAGTTTTAGAAGAGATACCAAGAGGTAGACCGAGAAGGAGGAGAAGAAGAGTAATTCAAGTGACCGAAAGTGCTCCTCCGGTTATTCACACTTCACCTCCCCCAAGGATCTCTACTTCACCACCAAGAGAAGAGGTCACAATGGGTGACCAAGCGCCACCACCACCACCGCCACCGGTGAGGAGAATGAGGGAGTACACCCGACCATCACTTCGAAATCAAGTCCTTCACTCTCAACATCTTGCCAAGCTTCAATGGGACCAATCAAAGTCCGTACGACCACTTGATGGAGTTTGAGCAAGCTTGCACCACCGTCAAACTAAATGATCTCCCGGAAGAAAGTCTCAAGCTTCGGCTCTTCCCATTCACATTGAGAGATAATGCTAGGAGGTGGCTCACCAAACTTCCCCCAAGCTCCATCACCTCTTGGGTCCAAATGCAAGAGACGTTTTTGGCTAAGTACTTTCCCCCAAGTAAAGCGGCGAAGGTTCGTGATGAATTAGTGAGCTTCAAACAACACTCTACGAACACCTTCCATGAGACTTGGGAGCGATTCAAGGATTTGGACTTGTCATGTCCTCATCATGGTTTGGAGAAGTGGCTATTGGTAGACCTATTCTATAGAGGGCTTGGACCGGACCAACGCCAAAGAGTTGACACTTTTAGTGGTGGCACCATAGCGGATAAGTCTCCCGATGAGGCTTGGAATACTTATGAAGAGTTAGCGGAAAATTCACTTCATTGGGATGATATGGGAACAAGGAAGGTGACCAACCTCTCTATGCCATCAAGGGAGTTCTTCAAAGAAGAAAATGTGGTTGTCTCCGGGTCTATTAATGTGGCACAAGGATTCAAGAGATTGGAGAGCAAGCTTGAGAGTCTCATTGAGAGCAAACTTGGGCATTTGGTACATCAAGGAGCTCCCTCATCTTCACCAAGCTCCCATGAGAAAAGAGAAGCTACTATTTGCCTAATTTGTGATGCACATACACATGACACTCAAGATTGCCACCTTGCTTCTACATATCCGGAATTTGTACAAGAGTATGTGAACCAAGTGGGAGAGCCCAAGCAAGCACATGTGAATCCTAGAAATGATCCATACTCCTTCACCTACAATTCGGGATGGCGGAATCACCCTAATTTCACTTATGGGGGCAACCAAAGGGAGAACAACTTGCAAGGTAGAGGTGGTCATCACTCTTATGGTCAAGGAAGGAATCAAAGCTTTCATAATCGATCACAAGGATTCAATTCCTACCAAGGAGGAGCCACTCAAGCTCCCATTGCTCCTTCAAGCTCATCACAAGCACCCCCCGGATTCAATTCTCAAGGCGGTCCATCTTCTTATGGAGGACCAAAGCCCAATTTTGGAGTCTCATCAAGCCAACCACAAGTTCAAGAGCCAAAGAAACCAAGCTCGGAGGACCTTCTCTCGGCTTTTGTTCAAAAGACCGATATTAGCATTACAACCTTGAGTCAAGGACAACAAGCTCTTCAACAAAGTGTGGGTGCATTGACATAAGGACAACAAAATCTTCAACAAGGGCTACACAAGATGGAGTTGCAATTTGGTCAATTGGCCAAGGAAATGAGTGAGAGACCAAGAGGTTCACTTCCCTCCCAAGTGGAGCCTAATCCGAGGGCAAAGACTCATGAGCAAGTCAATGCTATCTCCACTCTTCGTTCCGGTAAACTCTATGACAATAAAGTTCAATTTGATCCCCTTACATATTATAATGATCCCCCTTCTTCTACCCCTTCTCATTTGAATTTTGATAGTGATATTATTTATGAGGAGAATGGGACCAGAGGGGAAGAAAATGTACCCTCCGGTAATTTGGAGTTGGGAGATGTTGTGACCTTGTCTAAACAAAGGAGAGAAAAGAGGGTGGATAAGGTAGCCGGTGGGGAAGAAAATGTACCCACCGGAGGAGCTTCTAGCCATATCAAGCATCCATCCAAGTTTCAAGCTCCTACATCAACCTCCCAAGTTCAAGCTTCTAATCCTTCATCATCTACTTCAAAGGGTCATGAGCAAGGAATTCCATTGTTGGGCAACCAATTTGGGCAACTAGCTCTCGACTATGATTTTGAGAAGGAAGACTATGCTCGGCGGAAGCACAACAAGGTTTCTATTGGTGACAATCAAGTAGGTGGAGATTCTAGTGAGCCTAGGGATGGGTCACGTTCGGGTGGAGAACCATTGGGAGAGGCCATGAAGGCTAGGGACCCCAATGCCCCCGAGAAGGACTCTAGGGACACTAGAGCTCCATTTTCATCTAGTGAGCCAAGAAGAGGTCTAAGGTGTGTTCCACCTCTTGACATGAGTGATTATGAAGTCCCTTTGCCTTTTCCTCAAGTGAAGCGCAAGGAAGAAGTGAAGAAGCGTCAAGACAAGCATAAGAAGAAGTTTTATGAGATGTTCAAGAAAGTCAATTTGAATGTTCCTCTCTTGGATGCCATTAAGCAATTCCCGGCCTATGGAAAGTTTCTAAAGGAGTTGTGCACCAACAAGAGAAAGTTCAAGAAGGGTGAGCAAGTTATTCTAAGTGAAGAAGTATCGGCAATCCTTCAAGGGAAGCTCCCACCAAAACTTAAAGATCCCGGCTCATTCACCGTTCCATGCACCATTGGAAAGAAGTCTTTTGATAATGCTATGTTGGATCTTGGAGCTTCCATCAACTTGATGCCCTGCCATGTTTACAAGACTCTTGGGTTGGATGACATCAACCAAGACATCAAGATATCCTTGAGGATGGCGGACCGAAGCTTGGTATTCCCTAGAGGAGTAGTTGAGAATGTGCTAGTAAAGATTGAAGAGCTTTATGTCCCGGCCGATTTTGTAATTCTTGATATGGAGGAGTCCCCTCATGAGGAGGATGAGCAACCCATTATCTTGGGTAGAGCCTTTATGGCCACGGCGGGCACAAAGATTGATGTTCAAAAGGGCATCCTCACTATGACGGTTTTTTAGACCACTATTGGTTTTCGTATTTTTGATGCTATGAAGAGCCCCTTGAAGTTGGGAGAATGATTTAGAATTGAAGTGGTTGAAGACCTAGTGGAGTCCACATTCATTGAGTCAAGCTTCAAGGACCCATATGAAGCCTCTATTGCACAACATGGTAGAGAGTTTATGAATGAAGAGGTCTTGGAGGCGGCATTAACACTTGGGAAACTTCCCACTACCTCATCTTCTTTCAAGGTGAGACCACCTAGTGTGCTTGACACTACACTTGCCTTGGAGCCTAAATTGCAACCATCTATTGTGTGCCCACCCAAACTTGAGATGAAGCCGCTTCCTACTACATTGAAGTATGCTTACTTGGGCGAAAAAGAGTCACTCCCGGTGATTATCTCTTCAAAGCTTTCTAGTGGAGAAGAGGAGAGACTTTTGGAGGTGCTAAGGAGACATAAGGGAGCCTTGGGTTGGACAATAGCCGATATAAAGGGCATTTGTGCTAGCAATACACATCTACATGGAAGAGGATGCCAAGCCGTCAAGGGAAACTCAAAGACGCCTCAACCCACCTATGATGGAGGTTGTCAAGAAGGAAGTTACTAAGCTACTTGATCATGGGATCATCTTTCCCATTTCGGATTCTAAGTGGGTCTCTCCCGTGCAAGTGGTGCCCAAGAAAGGAGGCATGACCGTGGTGAAGAATGATAAAGGAGAAGACATACCTCAACGTGTGCAAAATGGTTGGAGGGTATGCATTGATTATAGGAGGCTAAATTCCTCTACAAGAAAGGACCATTTTCCACTTCCTTTCATTGACCATATGTTGGAAAGATTGGCGGGTCATTCACACTTTTGCTTCCTAGATGGCTATAGCGGATATAACCAAATAGTTATTGCTCCCGAAGACCAAGAAAAGACTAATTTTACATGCCCGTTTAGTACTTTTGCTTATAGGCGAATGCCCTTTGGTCTTTGTAATGCTCCCGCTACTTTCCAAAGATGTATGATGGCCTTGTTCCATGATATGATGGAGAAATTTATGGAGATCTTCATGGACGACTTCTCGGTGCATGGAAATTCTTTTGATGAATGCTTGACACATTTGACTCTAGTTCCCAAGAGATGTGAGGAGTCTAATCTCATTTTGAATTGGGAGAAGTGCCACTTCATGGTGGAAGAAGGGATTGTCCTCGGTCATGTGGTTTCCATAAGAGGTATTGAAGTGGATAAAGCAAAGGTGGATTTGATAGAGAGATTTCCACCTCCGGTTAATGTCAAAGGTGTGAGAAGTTTCATGGGTCATGCCGGATTCTATCGCCAGTTCATCAAGGACTTCTCCAAAATTTCCAAGCCCCTTTGTGATCTTCTTGCCAAGGATACTCCTTGGAACTTTGATGATGCTTGCTTGGAGGCTTTTACAATGATTAAGACACTTTTGACCACCGCACCGATCATGAATGCGCCGGATTGGACACTCCCATTTGAGTTGATGTGCGATGCATCGGACTATGCAATGGGCGCCGTTTTGGGCCAAAAGAAGGAAAACCTTATGCATGCCATCTACTACGCCTCGAGGACTCTAAATGATGCTCAAATGAATTATACTACCACAGAGAAAGAGCTTCTAGCCATTGTCTTTGCTCTTGAGAAATTTCGGAGTTACCTCATTGGTTCTAAGGTCATTGTTCACACCGACCATTCGGCCTTGAAGTACCTACTTTCAAAGAAAGACTCCAAGCCTAGACTCATTCGGTGGATCTTGCTTCTCCAAGAATTTGATATTGAAATACATGACAAGCCGGGCAAAGAGAATGTGGTGGCCGACCACCTATCAAGGCTTGAAAGTGGAGGTGATGACTCCTCTATTCCCATTATGGAGAGGTTTCCCGATGAGCAACTTTTTGCCATTACATCTCATGGTCTCCCATGGTACTCTAATCTTGTCAATTACTTGGCAAGTGGTGGATCCTTCATACCCGACGAGTTGGACCACTATGACACCAAGAAGCTCCAAAGGGATGCCAAGTCTTATGTTTGGGATGACCCTTACTTGTGGAAGATGGGTAAAGACCAAGTGCTTAGAAGATGCATCCCGGATTGGGAGGTTCCTCAAATTTTGGAGCATTGCCACTCTCACACGGAAGGAGGACATGGTGGAGGGAAGAAAACCGCATTTAAGGTGTTGCAGGCCGGATTCTTTTGGCCTACACTATTCAAAGACTCCCATGATTTTGCTCTCAAGTGTGATAGATGTCAACGAACGGGAAATATTTCAAGTAGAGATCAAATGCCATTCACCAACATTCATGAGCTTGAGATTTTTGATACTTGGGGAATTGATTTCATGGGTCCCTTCCCGGTTTCTCATAAGAAGTTGTACATCTTAGTGGCCGTTGATTATGTATCCAAGTGGATTGAAGCTAAAGCAACCGAGAAGAATGATAGTGCAACGGTTGTGAAATTCCTCAAGAAGCACATTCTACCAAGGTTTGGTACTCCTCGCTTCATTATAAGCGATGGTGGTACTCATTTCATCAACCGGGCCTTTGCATCTCTTTTGCTCAAGTATGGTGTGAAGCACAAGGTGTCTACACCCTACCACCCACAAACTAGTGGGCAAGTGGAAGTTTCTAATAGAGAGATCAATGCCATATTGGAGAAGACGGTTAATGCTTCGAGGAAGGATTGGAGTTTGAAGCTTCATGATGTTTTGTGGGCATACCGGACGGCATTCAAGACACCTTTGGGTACTTCTCCATTCCGGCTTGTCTACGGAAAGGCTTGTCACTTGCCGGTTGAATTGGAGCACAAAGCTTTTTGGGCCATCAAGACATTCAATCATGATTTGAAGGAAGCCGGTGACAAGAGGAAGCTTGATCTAAATGAGCTTGAAGAGATTCGAGAAGATGCTTATGAGAGCGCCAAGAACTTCAAGGTGAAAACGAAGTATTGGCGGACAAGAGACTCGAGGAGAAGACATTTGTGCAAGGCCAAAAGGTGCTCCTCTACAACTCTCGCTTGAGGCTATTTCCGGGCAAGCTTCGCTCAAGGTGGAGTGGCCCCTATGAAGTTGTTCATACATTTGATCATGGAGCCATAGAGTTGAAGGACCCTCACAATGGAGGCACTTTCAAGGTCAATGGGCACCGCTTGAAGCCATACTATGATGCGGCCTTTGACACACATATGGAGGTGGAGCGCCTTCGCGATGCTCCTTGAAGTCACAAGTGGAGGCAAGACCGGCTTTAGGTCTCTAAAAAGAAGCGCTTGTGGGGAGGCAACCCCATTTGTCGAAGATATTTAGTAATGCATAAAGGAAACTTGGGAGGTTGGGAGGTGTTTTGACAAGACTCGGTGGAGTTGGCAAATGACACACATTCAAGTAGACAATCTTCACCAAAGGTCGTGAGCTAAGGATCGCAAAGCCTCGAAGCTTTGTTTGTTGGTGATTATTGGTGTTGTGAAAATCGGAAAGCATGCACTTCAAGGGGGAGCATTTCTAACCCTTAATCTTTCTTCATATTTATGTGGCATGCATTGTGTGTTGTTTGATGAAAATGTCCTCTTTTAGACTATGATTTGAATGTGAATGAGTGTGTAGTCTAAGTGTGGGGGAGCCCATAGCAAGAAAATTGGAGAAATTGGACAATTTTGATTTTCGGCGACCGGTCGCAGAGAGGCAGGGAAAATTTGAGACACATCGCAGGTTTGGCGACCGGTCGCCAACATCCCGCGACCGGTCGCCGAGTCGGGAAATTTTTTAAAAAATCTGAGTTTTCTCTCTCTCTCCTCAATTTTCCAGAAAATCCCTCTCTCTCTCCCGAAACCCTAACTCCCCCAAATCCTACCCAAGCTCGATTTTGGCCAAATTACTCCCAAAATCTTCAAATTTCTGGTAGATTCTACAAGCTTGCTTCATTATTTCAGTGATTTGAAGGGAATTTTCGGGTTTTTCGTGGTTTTTGCTTGGATTTCTCAAGAGGTAGATTTCGAAATTTTCCTCTTTTTCTGGCTATTTGGTGCGATTTGATGCATGATATGCCGATATATTGTTGAATTCTTGTTAGATTAGGCTTGGGTGTTGTGATTTGCATGCTAAAAAACAAGATTCAACACAAAAAAAAATGCATGAAATTTTCGGGATGAACAGTACCCGAGCTATTCTTGGGCGAAAAATTGGGGATTTTTATCCCTTTGTGTGTTCTAGGCCTAATTGAGTTGATTAATTGATCTTTTGGACTCTATTTCGTAGAAACATTGATGTTTTGCTTCCTAATTTCGTCAATTACATGATTTGTGCACTTGGATTGAGAATTTTTTGATGAATTTGGGAAATGTGGATAATTGAAATGTTGCCATGCCAAATTTTCGATTGTTTTGTACCTTGAACTTTGAATTGGCTTAGATTTGGTGCATTGTGAGCAATTGGTGAATTATTGGACTATATTTGCCTTGACATTGAAATTTTGATTTTCGAATTCATCGCTTGTTTGACTATTGAGCTAATTGTTGTGATGGATTTGGGAATAATGATTTTCAAAGTGTTATAATGTCAACATTTGTATGGAATTGCCTATTGCCTTTGTGCCTTGCATTGTGTGCAATCCTAATGTGTCTCTAAGCATTTGAATCGATTAGATAGGATTTGCATGCTTTGGCCCTAAGGGATGAATTTTGAATGAGTTCTAGCATTATGTGTTTGATAACCACATGGAGCTACATTGTGAGATTTTGGCAACATGATTTGCTTAAGCTTGGAATTGTGACTTGTGAAATTGAGTGCCATTGTGAATGCAATTTTGGTTCCTAATTGTGAATTGGTGAATTCTTGTTGCTAGGTCGATTTAGTCATCACCATGGTTCGTACCGGACGTAACACGGACACCACCTCCACTCCTCCATCCAAGCGGTCAAGGGCTAGTGCATCATCATCTACCTCGGCTCTCAAAACCATTATTGCCGAGCGTGACGTGGACATGAACGACACGTCCCATCCTGTCCTCGTCGACCTATGTGAGTTTATTCGTGCCCAATACCTCACCGATCTAGCCACTAAGCTCTGTCGATATCATGAGCCCACAGTGAGAGCTTTCTATGACAACTTTCCCGAGGTAGAGTCCGTCACCCGTCCCCCTCTGGAGGTATCCATTAAGGTTCATGGCAAGGTGGTTCACCTTAGCCAAGCAATCATTGAGTCTCATCTTAACCTCCCTCAGGTATCCGAATACTACACTACCTCGTACTTTAGCTCCCTCCAGGATTATACTTGGCAATCCTTGACCGCAACCACATACCTTGAGCCACCCACCACTAAAACCAAGGCCATTTATTGTGGGAAGTTCAAGGAACCGTATGGGGTCTTTTGGCAATTCGTGAGGAACAACATCATCCCTACCGCCCAACATTCGGAAGTGCCTCAAGCGAGTTGTAAGCTCCTAGTGCGCATGGTGGCGGATGACTTGCATATACCTTTTGGGGCCCTTATCTATAGGTCCATTCTAGGGAGTGCTAGTGGGGGGGCATCTAGTAAACTCACCTTCCCTTGCCTTATTTCCAGCTTGTGCACTAGGGCCCGGGTCCCCCATATGGACAAAGGGCCTTGGAAGGCCGGTTTTGGGACCCTCAATGCCGTCAATGTCGGCAAGAGCGGCACCCAGAGAGACATTGTTGTTGGGGATCACCCTATTCCACCACCACCACCACCATCATCTTCATCCTTCCCTACTAGTGACCCCACTCCATCATCTACCTCATACCCTCCCCCTCCTACCTTTGATCTCTCGGGTTGTGACCCCCAAATGGTGGGCTTATTTCAACACTTCCATACCCAAACCACTCACCACATGGACATGGGGTTCCATCAAATCCATAACCGTTTGGATTTGATGGATACCCAATTTGGGCACATTAATGAGCGCTTTGATGCCACCACCGCTTAGTACACTCACATGTGTGACATGTTTGAGCAGCTTTCATTTTGGCAAAGAAGCGGTGGCGGCGGGTGGGAGTGGAGGAGGCACTCGGGGAGGCGGCAACGAGGAGCAAGGCGGGCCTAGTGATGGTTCTTAGTGTAGTGGCTACTTTCAGATTTTCTTAGTTTCCTGTGGTTTTCTTTTGAGTAGTCTTGTGAACTCATGGCATGTATTTTTTCCCCTTTGGGGCCATACTCTAACTCATTCATGCTTAATCTTAGCCTATTTGCCATTTGGATCTTTAGTGAGCCTTTGTGCTTGGTTTTTAATATATGGTTGTTGAGGATTTTACTTGTGTTGGTGCTTTGGATTTGCATTGTGTTATGGATGTGTGTTTTGGACTCTCGTGTTGATGATATAGGTACCATTTGTTTCCTCTCTAACCACCGGGTTAGTGGAGAGTTCTACATTGATCGATTTGAGGACGTATTTCAAGGGGAGCTCTCATGAGCCAAACTTGTTCATAATTCCCTTTCTATTTGGGAATTGCCACAAAGGGGCTCTTCTTACACTTTTCTCTCCTATTTTGGTTGTATGGCTTTGTGTTTTCATGCTTATTTCTTTGTGCCTACGCCCAACACATTGAGGACAATGTCTATTTTAAGTGTGGGGGTGAGTTTTTGTGCTTAGGGCCTCTAGATGCCCTGTTTTGTTCTAAAAAATTCAAATTCTGGTCCTCCGCGACCGGTCGCTCAGAAGGCCGCGACCGGTCGCCTCGAGGCGCCGCCTTCTCGGTTTGAGCCTGGTCCTCCGCGACCGGTCGCCCCCGTTCTGCGACCGGTCGCCAAACAGAATAAAAAAAAATTCAAAAAAAAAAAAAATTGAAAATCACAAAAATATGTCTTTATTTTCTTTGCTTGCTTTTGGTTTTGTCCAACCCCGATGATGAAATTGAGCTATCTAAGTCTAGATTAGGAGTTTTTGGAGCATGTTTATGGGCTTTGTGAGAATTGCTTTGTAGTTAACATGCACAATTGATGATTGCTTGAACTCCATTTGCACTTAGCCTATTCTAATTTGTCGATTGCAATCCAAGAAGCATTTTTAGACTATGTGTTGACATGCATACCTATATGAAGTGAGATTTGAGCCAAATGATATGTGTGCATCATTCATACATTAACTTTCTTCATGTGTGCACATTCCATGGGTTTAATGATACCTAGAACTTGCTCAAGGACCACTTGAGACTTTTTGTTAATTTGCGGTGATTTAAAAATGATAAAGGCATTACAAAGCACCATGGCCAAACTATCATTCATCCATTAAACACTCACTTTAGGACCACCCCATTTGAGCCTCACTCATCATTAGCCCTTCATTTCATCACCCACATCTCCATATCCATGTTCTAAGCCTAAACACTAGCCTACCCTTGTTCCGAAGTGTTAATGAGACAATGATTGTGACTTCTTGTTTTCTATTGTGCTTGGGAAATCTTTGGTTGTACAAAAAGATAAGTGTGGGGGTAGCTAGCAAGAAAAAGAGTTCGAAGAGAAAATCAAAGAAAAGATTGTGATTGTTTGTGAAATAAAGTTAGCAAGAAAGTTCAAAGAAAAGGAAATACAAAAGTGGAAAGTGTTGAGAAAATCAAAAAGAAAAGGAGAAAGAAAGAAGAAAATCCAAAAAAGAAGTGTAGAAGAATAAAAGGTTGGAGGCAAGGTTCGAAAAATCGGCGATTAGGACCGATTAATCGGCGACTAAGCGTTGAAAGGCACCTAGCCGCTTCGATTTTTGCCCTATCGGCTGGGATAATCGGCAACCCGAAAATTGGCAGATTAATCGTATAAAATCGGAGAAAATCGGTCTCATCGGGGATTTTAAAAAATCGTTTTGTAAATTGGGTGTTGTGGGTGCTGGATGTGGTGCCGGAGAGAGAGAAGAATCCGGGAGGGACGGGGTGAGAGAGAGAGAGGCCTTGGTTGGACGGATGCCTAGGACAAAAATGCAGAGGAGAGGAGCTCTGGAGGCAGAGAAGGAAGAAGGAATCGGCGGCGGGGTTGCTTTAGTGAGCTGGTATAGAGATCCATTTGAGGAAGAAGATCGAGAGAAGAGGGAGAGATAGAGGTAGCTGGAATTGGCGAGAGAGGAAGAAAGAAGAAGAAGAGTGACTCGATTCCCGACAAAAGAAAAGGAAAGAAGAAGGGAGAGGGAGAGGGAGAGGTAGAGGGAGAGAGAGCGTGGACTAGTGGCTGAGGAAAGAAAAAAAGTTTGACAACGGGCGGTGAGCATGCTTTATGGCCCTTATGCTTAAATCTTAATTATACCAATATTTAATTAGCTAATTGTATAAGGTGCAGTGCGTGTAATGTGTGAGATATTATTTTTGCCCTTATTCATTAGTTTATATGTGATAAAATAAATAAAAATTAAAAAAATACAAACCGATTAATCCCCCGATTAATCTCCGATTAATCCTCTAGGCGCTAATCCCTTACCCGCCGCTCGATTACCGATTAGCGATTTTTCGAACCTTGGTTGGAGGAGAATAAATGTTAGGTTGTTTGATCACTTGAGCACACACCATTGAAAACAAGTTTCAAAGTCCTTGAAGTTGTCTTGTGAAGCATTAGGAGCATTTGCATACTTCCATTCCCTTCATTTCATTTAGCCCCATACCATTGGCCCCATTACAACCGTGAAAAGTCCTTTTGATTTAAAAATCCGTAAATTGATTTGTGGAGAGTTGGTTTTTGAGCAAGCCTATGGGGACATTACTTGTGGAAATGTTTTGAGTGTAAACACTTTAACCTCTAAATACTTGAGCGGAAATATTTAGTGAATCTTTGTGAGTTTAGCGGTTAACCTAGTTTGATTTTGCCTATTGGATTGCTTGAGATCGATTGTGCATAGCATTCACACACTACACTCAAGCACTAATTAAATGTTCATGTTAAGTACTTAGCAATTTTTCAAAGCTCATGCTTATGCTCTAATTGATTCTTGATTGTGACTCATGAAGCTCCCTGAGGGTTATGGTTGGACAAACCACTTGCTTGATTGTCTACCTTTTGGTCTTTCTATTTTGGGTGTGATTATGCTTGAGGACAAGCATGACTTAAGTGTGGGGGTGTGATTTATACATATTTTATGTATAAAGAGCATTCCTAATTACTTGTTTTATGCTCCCTTAGCGCCTAATAATGTCACTTACCCTCGTTTATCTCTTCTTATAGGTTCATACCGGGAGAATTGGAACTTGAAGAAAAGGATGCACTTTGGAAGCTTTTAAAGGCGTTTCGTGGAGCAACCAAAAAGTCAACCGCGACTTTGGAGCTCAAGATTCCAAGATTGAAGCCTTAGAAATGAAGGACAACGATATCCCGGAGTTGAGACCAAGAAACCGAAAAGTCAACTTTCGGCCCGGAAAGTCAACCGAAGTCAACGGGCCCACATGGTCAACCCCGAGGTCAACCCCGAAGACATCCCACAAAGACTCATGCAAGGCTCTCCCACATCTACTAGGAGAGCTCATTTGATTGGTTGAGGCATATTGGTGGTGAGTATGAATTCAAATTCAAAAATGGGACAAAGCATTTAATGCTTATGCCATACTTTGTCCCCTAGCCTTTTCTCTTCACCTTTTGTCTCCCAATGGTCCCAAATCTGATTTGCCTATGCTATACACACATTCCCACTTTGCCCTTAATGTCCATACACTTCCCTAACTACCCCATGGCATTTAGGTCTTTTTAGGTGAGTTAGATCTATGTTTTTAACCTTAGGATCATTCCCCTTTGATCCTAACCCTTTATCCCCACATATATATTCTTAACCTTCCCATTTTCATGATTAACCAACCCTAGACACCACAAGTCCCCAAAAATTCTCTCAAGCCTCCATTTCCCTTTCCTCCATCTTGCCCCAAAAAGTCCTCAAATCAGCCCGCGTGCGACCAGTCGCCGGTACTGTTCACAGGGTGGTTTTTGGCTTCCTCATCCATTTTTCATCACTTCCACACCTTATCTCACAAAACTTCCTTCATCAAACATCCTCCATACACCCTCTACTACATCCCCAACCACTTTTCCCTTCCATTCTCTCACATCTACTCACCATCTCATGGGTTTCATCAACAACTTCAAGTTCTAGAAGGCTTGGAGCAAGAGGAGGCAAGGAGGAGACTAAGGAGCACAAGGAGAGGGCTTGCAACCACTTGGTGACAGCAAGGACCAGCTGGCCTACCTTCTTGAGCATCTCTTCACCTTATTTTACTCTCTTTTTGTCTTTGAGTTAGATATATTTGAGAACATGATGTTATTTGTGATGTATTGTGAGTAGTCCTTGAAGATTGGGGGCTAGGGTTGTGTGCCCTAGCCCAATGACAATGGATTGATTGATTTATATATCTATGCTTGAGATTTTGATATGAATATGTTCATTGCCTACCTTAAAAGTGTTGAATGCATGTTTAGGAAACTTACTACTTCAAAAGCATGTGTTTGATATGAATGCATAAGCTTAGTAACCTTGTGTGTCATAGGCATTTGACAATGAATGTGATGAGCTTGTCTTGTTTGAATCCCTAGGTTTTAGTGCCCATAGCCTTAGTTTAGCAATTTGAGAACCATAGCATGGCTCAAGTTGTTAGACTAAGAGACTTTGTGAACCATAGCATGGCATGAAGATGCATAAGAAAAGACCATGGCCCTAGAACCCTAGTACGGCTAGGGTACGGGATTTGATCCATTAATAAATCTCAATTGCATGTTTATTTGATGAAATCAACCATTGGATTTGGGCTTAGGTTACCCAAAACCCCTTTCACTTAATCAACAAAGTTTCAATCAATTTGCTTTCACTTTTATTTCTTGCTTGCACTTTAATTTAAATTGTGTTTCTTGATCACTTATCACTTACAAAACCAATCAATGTCTTCATCTACATGTCCACTATGCACATACCCCACATAGCTCATGCATAGCAATCCATTTTTGCCCCCCTCATTAGTGCTTGTCGACCTAACTACCCTAGTTGCCTAGGGATTGGCACCGCCAATTCCCGAACGACATTTCCCCCGGTCTTTACTTCCATATCCTATTTTGACGATACGTAGCTTGCGTGAAAGCGCTCCAAAAGCGTTAAAGTCACCGGGCATCAATTTGAAATTCAAATCCTGCAATTCAAACCAGCGGCACCAGCAGCAAGGAATTCCTTAAATACACTGTCAATCATCCATTACAATTTGGCCAGGGGCCTTCTACCTCCTCCCCGTGCCACTTTCTCCTGCCTCCGTGTATGGCTCACACAGCCATGCCTTCTGTTCTCACCCTCTATTTCTCTATTACTTCCTCAGCTCACAAACACTTCTCTGGTTCCTTCCTATAATCAACAATCATCAAGCTCCCGTGCACAGCCACGTGCCTTCTCTTCTTCCCCCTCTGTTTCTTCTCTTCTCTTCTGTTCCTGCAAACAAATTAATCCTCTCAAGTTACTCTCTGAAATCAACCTTCTTCTTCTCTTCTTCTCTCAAAAATTACCTAAGCTCCGTCTTCTCCCCCACCTTCTCTGTTTTTCCTTACTTTTATTACCTGCAAACAAAAACCATAATCATTAATTATCAAATTCATCACCAATCCCCCCACAAATTAATTCTTCAATTCACCACATCATGGCGTCCCCAGATCGATCCTCGGATCTCTCGGATTGCCATCACCTGCAATCAAGCAAGTCACCTCAAGCACCGCCGCTGCTTAACCCAATAGCAGCCGCGCCTCTTCCTGCAATTAATCAAATCGATCACAGTCCACGATTCCAGAATCACCTGCACACCGCCGTCTCCGTCGCACCTTCTTTGCTATGCCGGTCCTCATGACCCGCGCCGCCACCGTGAAGCACCTGCGCTGATCGATCTCAGGAACCCAAGCCCAGCGACGCCTGCTTTTGTCTGCTCTCTAATCCGGCGATCCCATCTCGATCTCATCGCCGGTACTGCCGCGCCGCACGACCCAATCTGCCGCTGAACCCAATCACGACGCCACGGCATCATCGAAGCTCCAGCACGCCTCCCTTTCATCACCGCCATCGGATTTCAGTCCAGCCACCACCGTGCACCCAGCCTCACCTTCGCCGGCACCGCTCCATCTCTCTTGCCTCTGTGTTCAAAGAATGAAAAGAAAGAAATGAAAAACTGAAGGAAAGAGAGGGAAGACACGGGCCAATGAAACCAGAAGATGAGAAATTGCAGCTGCGTTGAAAAGTCAAAGAAGGGAAAGAAGCCAAGCAATGGGCTGGACCAGAAATAGAAGAAAAGAATTTGGGTCTAAGCCCAAAACCTCCAAACCCATTGCTTCAAGCCCAGGACCTGTTGGGCCCAATTGCTATGGACACCCGGTGTTTTTCAACCCCGAGCTTCCCGAGCCTCTTTACCTCCAATCAATGAGCTTTTCTCTCTCTTTTAAACTCATTTTAATTTTATTTGTTTAAATATTTGTTGTATGAATTTATTTTATTGATTTGTATTTTGAATATTTGGTTATTTTTATTTGTGTGATTTGAATTGTGTGTTTAATTATTCTAAGAAAAAACCCAAAAACATGTTATTCATTTATTTGTGTGTTAGTATAATTACTTTATTTTTGGTGTGTTTTATTTGTGTGTTAGTTTTTATTGTATTTTGGGTGTTTTAAATATTGTTTTGTGTGACTATTTAGTAATATAGTTTAATTAATTTTGTGACATAGAAAAGTAAATAAACAATCTCCTGTGGGAAAAATCTTTACTTCCCATTATACTTTTCAACGACAAATTGTTAGGAAGTTTAGGTAAATAAATTGATATCGGTTTTTACCCCTAATTAACGATACACTTGTCCCCCACTGACCTACAATGCTCTTGTTCTTTCCATGAAACTCGGCATAGCATCGGACCGATCCTACATGTCGGCAACTTGTCATCTTTCAGACATACCTGTTTAGGCCGCAAACCAACAACAGAAGGGATCCCCATATCGGATGCGAATCATCAACGGGAACACCATAATCCACCCATCTCCAAATCTGAAAGGAGCATATGAGGGCCCTCACGCCAAGGGAAGATTGGGCTTGTTGTGTACATTGCTCGGTCATAGCCAAATGGGGATGAGAAAGAGTCAAAGACGACACAAAGATTCTACATCATGAAGAGACGTTAATTTGGCAATATCAAGGACGATATGCATGGTACTCAGCCAATGGCAAGCCAAGAAATGGCCACTGCACCAAGGCGGCTAGGGTTGAGAATTTTCATCTCGCTTGCTCGAGCGATACAACAGGTTAATACATGGTTTGGGGTGAATTTGGAGCATTTAACACAAGAATTTATTCTTTCTGTCTGTAAATTATATTCATTTCTATCATTAATTATATGAAATTATTTTATAAATTTAAAAAATAATTTCATATTTAATTGTGGATAATAAATTATAGAGAATATGATAGAGAAGCTGATCGAACTATGAAAAATTGTAGTGTATGTTAACATATTTCATACATACAATTACTACTTTTATAAATTAATTAATGAAACGAGAACTTATTTATTCTAATGATGACCTTATTTACCTTAACGATGGCGTTTTAGTTATTACCACATGAGCTATCAAAGTGGTAATATGTGTCCTCAAGTTGTAAAATATTACAGTTACTTCTTTTATGACTTAATTACCATAAACTTTAAACCCTAAACGAGAACCTAATTTACTCTAATGAGGACCTTATTTACCTTAACAAAGGCTTTTTCTCCTCATTATGTGTGAGAAATGTTAACATACCACAACTTTACTCTAGAACTACATAATAAAAATAAAAACAATGATCAAGCTAATTAAACTAATTGCCATTTTTATTTCCCTCTTGGTTTAGAAAATAAAAATAGTCATCCCACACGCACTATGCGCGTGCAGAAGGGCCGCACTCGCGCTTGCGAGAAACGTTGTTGCCTATTTTAGTTTTTCTGCATAATTTGTCTCTCCGTTTTATCATACTATTTTCAAATGAAATAATAAATAATATTAAAAAAACTATAAATAATAATAAAAAATTGGCAAATGGGCAAGTTGGTATGGGGCCTTATACTATTTTAGTTATTGTTTTGACTATCTTATTTACTGCTTTGTCCTTAATATATTTAAGTTTATATATTATCTAATATAGTATTGGAGGGGTAAATCTTAGGGGTGGGCACGGGACGGGACGGACCGAGAAGAACACCATCCCTATCCCATCCCGCGAAAAAAAAATTGGGACGGGACGGGACGACCAATTTTGAATAGTGATCCCATCACATCCCATCTCGCGCGGAATCGGGATGGGACGAGATGATCCCGCTATATTAAATTTATAATTTTTATTAATTTAACATAATTCATTATCATTATTGTAAGTAATCCATACAATTTCATACTTAACCATATCAGTTTCTCCATTTCATACTTGCTTATAATCAGTCTCCTCAAGTAATCACAATAAATCAAACACATTCAATAACAATTTATGACCAAATGAAATCTGATCATACAAAGTACAAACAATATTACACCAATTAATCAAACACTAACAGTTTATGGGTTTGATAAACAAAAAAATAGAAAGTTGTGGCTCAGAGAGTGATTAGGATATTAGGTCAAATAAGGATAGAGAAATTATTTGGAGTGGTCAAGTTCATAATAGATTTATATACTTGCTCAAACACCAATAACATTTAGATATATATTAAAATTTAATTTAAATTAGGTTAATTATTATTGCGGGACGGGACGAGATGAGAGCGGGATTCAATGTTCCGTCCCACATCAATCCCAATCATTTCGGGACGGGACAGGATCATCCCAATTAGTCATAAATAAGAATCCATCCCACGCGAAACGGGACGGGATCGGATCGGGTGCGGGATTGTGAGATTTAATGCCCATCCCTAGTAAATCTTGAGTTTTTGAATGTTTACCAAAAATTTAAGTTTTGACATTGTATATAGGGTTTTTATCACCCACAGTGCCTGGACTTTCGCTCACCAGACTGATAGATGCCCAGACTTCTAAAACGATCACATAGGTGCCCAGACTTCTAAAACAAGGACTTTGAGATGCCTCCGTCTAAATTATGTTAAACCTCCGTTAATTAAGAGGCTAAATCGGTAATTTCACATTATTTTTTTGTGAAATGACTTTTAAGACCTTGAGGTAAGATAAAACTTGAATTAAAAATTTGGTTTGAGATAGGGTTCAAACCTTAGACCTCAAACTTACAATTTTTCAACTCAACCACCAAGACACATGTTCGTCTTGTTTAATCATATGCAAACGCAATATTTAATTATGACTTACTCGATTCTAGCACATACACTTCCTCATTTAAATATTTAATTTATCTCTATCCCTTTTTTTTTAATATTTAATTCCTCTCTCTATTTTTTCATTTTTTTCTTTCATTCTCCCCTTTAATATTTCTGTTAAATATTTGATCCATCTCTTTTTAAAATATTTTAGTTAATATTTAATTCCTCTCTCTATGTTGGAAACTAATTAAAGAAGGTACATTTGGATGTAAGTTTTGGCATTTTCTGCTCTTTGTCCAATTCCCAGGATGTAGCTAGCTTCAGTCTTGCACTTCTCGAAGGAATTAATGGCCAGTTTTGTTGCTTGCATCATCACCATTGTTAAGATCAATATATGGAACACATAGATGGCATCAAAACTATATAACTAACCTGGAATATTTCCTATCTACATATTTAGATTTGATTTGAAAGGTCAAAGAAGCTCAACTAAGCCAGTAAATATTTAACAAAAATATAAAAGAGACATATATTAAATATTTAACCGAAATATTTAAAAAAGAGAGGGACCAAATATTTAACAGAAATATTAATGGGGAGAATGAAAGAAAAGAAAATGAAAAAAAATAGAGATAGGAATTAAATATAAACAAAAAAAGGATAGAGATAAATTAAATATTTAAATAAAAAAGTGTATGTGCTAGAATCGAGTAAGACATAATTAAATACTATGTTTGCATATGATTAAACAAGAAGAACATATGCATGTCTTGGTGGTTGAGTTGAAAAGTTGTAAGTTTGAGGTCTAAGGTTCGAACCCTATATCAAACAAATTTTTTAATTTAGGCTTTATCTTATCTCAATGTCTTAAAAGTCATTTCACAAAAAAATAATGCGAAATTACCGATTTAGCCTCTTAATTAACGGAGGTTTAACAGAATTTAGACGGAGGCATCTCAAAGTCCTTGTTTTAGAAGTCTAGGCACCTCTGTGATCGATTTAGAAGTTTGGGCATCTATCAGTCCGGTGGGCGAAAGTCCAGGCACTGTGGATGATTATATATAGTTTGAGGTCTTAATCCAGATCAAGCATGTCAACAATAATCTGGATCTGGATCATTGGATATGTAAATCTCCATCTAGCACCTTATAAGTGAGGTCTTAAAAAAATATAGAGCACTAGTGCCGAAAGCGTTCAAGACATTCCCTCAATTTGGAGCATTCCACAAGAATATATTCTCTCTATGCACATTAATTATATTCATTTCTATCATTAATTATATGAAATTATTTTTTAAATTAATTGTATTGGTTCTGTACTTCTGTTGGTTATGTTACAGCTGGCTTAGGACTAAATATATATATACTCTCAGACCTCTCTTTGTATTAGTTTTGATTAATTCAATACACACAATTCTTGTTTCTCTCTCAATTCTCTCTGCTTCTTAGTACGCTAACATAATTAATTACAAAAGACCTCTCGAACTTTAGGATCATTTTCAATTTCATATCCAAGTATCAAATTTTATCATTTTCATATCTCACGTTTGATTTTGTCAATGAATTCATACCTGGGAGGTATTAATTTGTTAGTTCTACCGCCAACGAATTCATACCTCCAATGTATGAATTTGTTAGAAAAATCAAACGTTAAGTATGAAAATGACAAAATTTAATACTTGGGTATGAAATTGAAAATAACTCAATATATGCCTACAATGTTACTCTGTAGCTAGCTATGCATATCTATGATGATATATATGTAAATGAACTAGTATGTGTAATAGTGTAAACTTGAGAGGATCGAAACTGTATCTGCAAGAAAACTAGCAAAACTTATAAGGTAGAACCCTTTCCAAATTAATACTCGATAGAATTAATATCTATCCTTTAAATGATAAATTGTCCGTACCAAAACAATTGGAACGTCGTTGCTAAATTAATAATCTCGGACTACAATTATAAGATAATAGATTTTAAATCCATTTTCTTTATAGATTATAGGTCCCAAATATTTTATAAATTAATAATTAGCTAAATAGTATATAATAAATTGATTATGAAGTTTTCTTAAAATACGAATAAATAGTAGTTTTTTTTTTAAACTTCAAATCTAATTGAATCTCATCTTTAATTATGCGCAATGCAAACTAATGAGTCAAAACCGTTTCTATTTCTAGTTCATCATTTCAATGAACTCATTAATTGATAAATATAAAAATTCAAAACTTTGGAACTTATAGTATTTTGAATTTTAGCTTATCATTTGATGTGATAAACCAAATTCATTTAACTTGTTAAGTGAATAAACCTAATATGTTTACTGTTAAGCTAAAAACTAAAAATATTTTCGTAAACTAATAATTATTAATTTATCGATAAATGGATGACTCGCTAAACTAATCTCCAATTCGGCTGATTTTTTGCAAGGATAATTCTTGAAAATAAATCTAAACGATGAACGGTTCCTATGATTGAGTTATGTCTGTCAACTTAATCGAAAAGTTTGAGTGAACCACTTCTTTCTAGATTAATTACGTTAAACATATATATATATATTTATATATTAAACTACATTATATGAATTTTTTATTTATTTAAATTTTTTAACGGAAGATTGACGAAATGTAACGGGTACCATTTAGGATGAAAATGAAAAGTTCGGGTACTGGTTGTGATCGAAAGTGAAGGTGAAGTAATCATATAATGGATGTAAAGTTTAGATACCATTTATGATAATTTTATATGTATATATATTAGTACCATGGACCATTACTAAATCTAAATCTAAATTTCTCATGTGTGGTTTTGCATGTCTACAAAAGATAAGGACAGCAATGAGAATATATATGCTTAAGATATTAATTTCTAATGTGTGGATTTGAGAAAATGTCAGTATGCTTGCCGGCCGTTCTTTATGTTTCTTTCCCTCGTTGTGTTCATCTTGCTGTCGGGCTGGTACATAGTGGTCTTTTTTTTCTTTTTTCTGTAGAATGAGCCTTTTCTCCTCATCCATTAAACTTGAATCCATTTTTTTTTCCCTCTAGAAAGACAATGGAGTGTTAATTAAAGCCTATTTTTGTAGTAGTTAATCATATGGCTAGGGGATGGCAAATGCTTTGACTAATCTAAAACTAGCTGGATCCAAGTTGACCTGCAAACTTGGACAAAAGGAAGCTAGCCAAAGAGTGACGGAGGAATTTGTGAAAACACAGAAGAAACAATAACAATTTTCATAAGAAGTACTTTGTTCTTGTAAGTGTGATTATTTAGTATTTTTTGTTACAGCTTGGTTCATCTCAGAACTTTGATTTTTTTGGTGGCGCACACACGGAGATAGCAAGGCCATTAACAGTATAAAACCAGCTTCTCCTTAATTCATTTACTCTATCAAACCCTACCTAGCTAGCAAGCATGGAGTTCAGAAACCAGATATACTACAAATGTACTTGTCTGTGCTTGATCCTCATGTTGGGGGCTTGGTCATCAGAAGCCACTTCTCGGAATCTTCAAGACGCATCCATGTATGAGAGATACGAGCAATGGATGACTCGTTATGGACGTCAATACAGCAACCTGAATGAGAAGGAGACTCGCTTCAATGTGTTTAAGAAAAATGCGGCATTTATTGACGCTTCCAATAGCAATGCAAACAAACCCTACAAATTGAGCGTCAATCAATTTGCAGACCTTACAAAAGAAGAATTCAAAGCCTCAAGGACTGGTTTCAAGGGTCTTGGGTATACCCCAGTGCCGACTACTTTCAAGTACGAAAATGTTACCACAGTGCCATCTACACTAGATTGGAGAACGGAAGGAGCCGTAATGCCCGTCAAGGACCAAGGCCAATGTGGTAATTAAGCTTCTGACTTTTTTTAGAGATCATGCATGCACTATTATACTTTTGGCAACTCTTCAATTGTTTGTTCTATATGTTCCCACTGCTGTATATGTAATGAAGTGTATAATTATATATGTAGGAAGCTGTTGGGCTTTTGCGACAGTGGGAGCCTTGGAAGGAGCTATTCAACTTGCTACTGGTAATTTAATCTCTATGTCTGAGCAAGAGTTGGTTGATTGTAACATCGGAGGTGAGAACGAAGGCTGTGAAGGTGGCTACCCGGACGTTGCCTTTCAGTACATCATAGAAAAGCACGGGCTTACAAACGAGGATAATTATCCCTACACCGCCGTTGATGGTGTGTGCAACACTACAGAGGCAGGCAGCCCTTCAGGTAGCATATCCGGCTACGAAGATGTGCCTGCAAACAGTGAACTGGACCTTCTCAAGGCTCTTGCCAATCAGCCTGTTTCCGTTTGTATTGAGGCTGACGAAGATGGTTTCCAATTCTATTCAAGTGGTGTGTTTACAGGACCTTGTGGAACAGACCTCGACCATTGTGTTACTGCTATTGGTTACGGAACCAGTGATGAGGGGATCGATTATTGGTTGGTGAAGAACTCATGGGGCACAGAATGGGGCGACCAAGGCTACATGATGATGCAGAGAAATATTGAGGCAAAGGAAGGTATGTGTGGCATTGCTATGTCAGCCTCTTACCCTATTGCATAGATGATTTATCACTGAAATAAATGCCTACCACTGTTGGACCTCATAGGCATATCTTGTTTGTAATAATACTTCCGAGTTATGACAAGTAGCTATTGCTTACTAAAACAATTATCGCAGTACTTCGGTTCGAGCTTCTAGTCGCTGCATTAGCTATCGATTTATACAATACGAAATAACTTTGAATGCATAACATATATATAAGGGGCCTGAGCAGTGGATGGTTTGTATGGATATACATATATAAGGTCAACAATTAGAAGTACAAATGCGGTACAGCTAGATAAACTCTTTGACACTACTAGCTAGTGCAACTCCTTCAATCACGAAATAAGCGTTTTACTTATATGCATCTCTCTTTATTATGAGAGTAGTATGATCCTGGAAGTTCTATAAATACCTAGCAAACTGAAGAATGGTGAAGTTCAATGCCATGCAAGATGCTTTAATAGCAAAACATGAAAAAATTTTTATTTTTTTTTTTTTTTTTTAAAAAAAAAAAATATTTTTTTAATATTTTTTTTTATAAAAATATTTTTTTAATGAAAAAAAAAATTAATTAATTAATAATTATTTCTTTTATTTGGTTTGTTGGTTTTCCCCCCCCCCCCCCCCCCCCCCCCCCCCCCCCCCCCCCCCCCCCCCCCTCACAAAAGGGGCCACAGCAAAAGCAAAAACACACCACACCCCCCACCCCCCCCCACAAAAGGGGGGGGGGGGGCCCAACAACCCCCCCCCATTGTGTGGGCCCCCTCCCCCCTCTTTTCTTTTCTATAATAAAGGAACGGAGGGAGCCCCCTCCCCCTTCCCCCACCCAACCAAAAAAAAAAAAAAAAATTAAAAAAAAACTCATCCATGTTAATTGATAGATCTCAAAAACTCATACAAAGATCGAATATATGTTAATTGATAGCTCTCAAAAACTATCCAAGGCCCCCACGGTTCTCTTCAAAAAAACATAACGGTTTTCATGAACAAAACTAAAAAGACAATTAATGTCCTTTTGGGCCTTGACACTAAGGTAATGGAAACAGCTCCTAAGACAAGCCTCTCTGGCAAGGACAAAATTCTAACATTTTTCCTCATTTAGTTTTTTTTTTCATTGGTTCATTAAATCCATCATCGACCACCAAATTGGCATAGAACCACCAAGTCCAGTTGCACCAAAACAAAGAACTCGCCGCCGCCCTAAGTTCACCAAAATCTAACGCCGCAATGATGCATGAACACCGGCCCTTCGTGCGCTACCCACCAAGAAACCAGCACCACCACCAAGCTAGATTAGACCAGAGCATAGCCTCACTCTCAGTCAGACAACCACCGCAACAACAACACCGTTCGCAGAGAGAGAAAATGGTACGAGGAACAACACTGCCTTCCTTGTGCTCATATCCCAAGTCAAGAGACTTCCTGCTCATCGGGGGCGAACATGACGAACGCCTAAGCCTCTACTAGCGAAACCCTAGGGGTCACTTTGTGAAAGACTCTAATCAATTACCTGAGCTTTTAATTAATTAAATTATCTTTAATAGATTCATCTCTAAAAAAAATTGAATTGGAGAATGTTCAACCATCCAAATTTATGAAACAAATGAAACAGTTCTTATAACAATTTCATATGAATAAGTGACAAAAAAGTCTCCAAATTTTTACAGAGGTGATCTCTATATTATGTTATAATACATGATTGATTGAATCGTTAAAATTTAAATTTAAATTCCGTTAATTACAAGGGGATGAATTTACAGGTTCGGTGAACCCAAAAATTATCCATTTTTGTTGCTACAAAAAAATTAGCTCCTAATTTAACCTTTAGTTATTTTTTTTCAATAAATTTGGAACAATATTTTTTCCTTTCGGGTGGGCCCCAATGTTTTCCCCCCCTCTCATTTTTGTTACATTTGATGATTTATTTTCATGATCCCAAGAATTTTTAAATCCATATTTTATAGCTACAAAAAATCATGAAGATCATCACTCATTCATTTTATTTAATATCACAAATGAGGTTTTGAAAGTTTTTTTTTTCATAAATTTGGATGATTTTCAAAATGTTGATTTAAAAGAGCTTGTATATCATATAAAATTTAGGGAGAATTTTTAAATTTTGATGACAAAATAGGTTTGAGCTTGTCATATAAAATTTAGGGAGAAGCTTTAAAAAAAAAATCACTCCAATCATGCTCCATACTACACTTCTAAAATAAGAAAATCGCTAGAAACTCCTAAATGACTAAATCTCAAAAGAGAAAGTGGCTCCTTACTATAGTGTGGATTCATTAAACTAATTATCTCTATTTAAAATTCCTTAAAATTACAATGTCGGCGGCGGCGTCCAAGTCTCTAAACCCTCTCAGAGTCGCAGCCACTCGCGGTGGTAACAATGTCGGCGGCGGCGGCGGCGAATTCTCGGCTCTCGGAGCTCGTATGGTGTCACTTGATTTCGAGACCTCTGTTTTCAAGAAGGAGAAGATCAACCTCGCTGGTCACGATGAGGTCACGCTCTATCTAATCCAATCCATATGTTGTAATTATATGCACAGTGATTGACATATGTCTCCCATGGAGCTTTATTATTGAATCATTATTTATTTGGTTTTCATGTTGACTGCAGTATATTGTAAGAGGAGGAAGGGATTTGTTCCATTTGCTGCCTGATTCCTTCAAGGGTATTAAGCAGATTGGTGTTATTGGTTGGGGTTCTCAGGTGAATCTATTGCTCTCTTTGCTTTTTGTCTAATTGTTGGTGTTATTTAGTTGCTGGAATAGTATTTGTTGTCTGTTTGCATGACTTGTATTTGGGGTCTGCATTGGTCATTAGACTATCTGTCAATTGCTGTACCGATCATTTGAGTTTGAAAGTGAAAACAACAACACCTACTTTGGATAATTGGAAATCAAAGAGCTGCATTACTCTTGTATGTGGATGTATTTTTCCCCGGTTTAATTTTGTCTTGTACCACTAGAATTATTTTATACTTGATTAGTACCAAAATGCACCCCGTGTATGGTATATGAGCTTGATGTTGCCTCTTCTCAATATTTCGCCTATAGGTCAAGGATGGGATTGTTACAGATATTCCATAATTAGGTTGGGTTTGGAATGATTTGTGGTGTGCATGTGGGTTTGTGAGGATGGTCGCGCTATCTGTGCTGTATTTTGATTGTAATCGTTTCCTAGTATTTTCACTGTTCTTACGTGTAAATTAAAATGTTTCTTGTCTCACTCAACATATATAACATTGATTTTAGTTTAACTCTGATCTTAGTATAACTGTCTTGTTTTCAGGGACCTGCTCAAGCTCAGAATTTAAGAGATTCTCTAGCTGAAGCAAAGTCTGATATTGTGGTCAAGGTAATTTATTGCCTCTTGCAGTTGTAAAAAGATTCAGTCCTATAATTTTTCTTTTGGTGTTGTGGTATTACTTTTTAAGATACTTTTGCTTAACTAAATCACTTTTATTTATAAACATGCTATATTCCATGCCATGATTTTTAACAGATTGGGCTCAGGAAGGGATCCCATTCATTTTCTGAAGCTCGCGCAGCTGGTTTCACTGAGGAGGATGGGACTTTGGGTGATATATGGGAAACAGTCTCAAGCAGTGATCTTGTGTTGCTACTAATTTCTGATTCTGCACAGGTCTGTTGGTTCTGCTTTGAAAAATGGTATATCTAATAATAATGGCTGTAACTTTTACCAGTGCAGTACTTTGTTTTTGTTATTCTTAAAAATTTTGGGCTATCCATTTACATGCTTTTAAGTTTTCAACTCTCTCTACTTCTCCATTGATGACTTTCGTCCGGTTGTAATACTAAGTCACTTGGGAAAAAATGATTAGTATTGAAGTATGGATATCTTTTATCTTTGTTGGTCTTGTGTGATGTAACATTACACTGACTGTTTCAGCTCAAAGGTTTTGAGTGATTGTGTAATACTTTAGTTTCCTTTGGTAATTCAGTTGTGGTGTCGAAACAAACTGGCATTTGTATGTAGTGGTTATTTCATGAATACCTGCATATTTGTGCATAATTTTGTTTGGTGGTTAGACTATATGCAATGTAAACGTAAGTTAAGTTTACCGTACGATGTTTACTTGTTGAGAATCAGGCCAGATTAAAGAAGTTAATGTTTAAATGTAAATGATATTCTGAGTGTGTGGGTGAGTTTTTTTTTCCCTAGGTATACTTCCTTAAAAGCATCTTATTTATTTATTTATTATCTTTCTGAAAGGATTTAAATTGTCTCATGTTGCAGGCAGATAATTATGAGAAAATATTTTCACACATGAAGCCAAATAGCATACTTGGTCTTTCTCATGGCTTTCTTCTAGGGCATTTGCAGTCGGTGGGACTTGACTTTCCCAAGAACTTCAGTGTAATTGCTGTATGCCCAAAGGGAATGGGTCCATCGGTAAGGAGACTTTATGTCCAAGGCAAGGAAATAAATGGTGCAGGAATTAATTCAAGTTTTGCAGTCCACCAGGTCAGCTTTGTCTCTTTCTCTCTGACCAAATTTTTCATTACCTTCATTAACATGTTTGCCTGATACTTTAACATCTTTTGTTTGTACAGGATGTTGATGGGAGAGCCACAGATGTGGCCCTGGGCTGGTCTGTTGCCCTTGGTTCTCCTTTCACATTTGCCACTACGCTAGAGCAGGAATACAAAAGTGACATCTTTGGCGAACGAGGTAAATTTGGTTTTCATCTCTCCATCTCTCTCTCTCTCTCTATATATATATATATATCATTGTTCTTTCTGTTTTGAGTCTAGTACTTGATTTCTGATCCCGGATTCTCTGGTTTATAGGCATATTACTTGGTGCTGTTCATGGAATTGTGGAATCCCTGTTCCGAAGATACACGGACAGTGGAATGAATGAAGATTCTGCTTATAAAAACACTGTTGAATGCGTAACTGGAATTGTGTCAAGGACCATATCAACTAAGGTTGGCTTTTAATCCATTTACTTCACATTCTATGTGTGCTTTTTTATTAATTTGATAACAAGTCAGGTCATTGTTTACACTGTTCATTTTACAGGGTATGTTGGAAATCTATAACTCTTTGACTGAAGATGGCAAGAGGGAATTTGAAACTGCATATAGTGCCTCATATTATCCCTGCATGGACATTTTGTATGAGTGCTACGAGGATGTAGCAAGTGGCAGCGAGATCCGCAGTGTCGTCTTGGCTGGGCGCCGCTTTTATGTATGCTCTCCTATCTGTTGTCACTATATAATAGTTGTTAATACTGGATTTTTTGTTTTAGTTTTTTTGAAGGTTAATGATCAGCCGATCACATAGCTGTTTCAATACTTAAGTTAAATTGTAGTAATATTAATATTATTATGCTATTCATAGTGAAACTACTTTTGTTTTCAGGAGAAGGATGGTCTTCCTGCATTCCCGATGGGGAAGATTGACCAGACCCGAATGTGGAAAGTGGGTGAGCGTGTCCGGTCGACACGTCCAGCTGGTGACTTAGGCCCGTTACACCCTTTCACAGCTGGTGTGTTTGTCGCCTTGATGATGGCGCAGGTATGAGCCTATTCCCAATCCTTTAGATTATGTGGTTTTAGGTTTACAAAACGAGATATGTCACCTGTTCCCTTACATGTTAGGAGAATTTTATCTTGTCTGATCTGAAATTACAGAAAACCCTCTTAAGGATGCATATTCTCAATCGTGATAGATTATAATGTTTGATAAATCTTCTGGAAACCAACTTCTATCCAAGGCTTATACATTGTTTTTATTTTTATACGGATTGCTGAAACGAGATAAATGCTCATGTATAATGAATAAAATATTTCTATCAATGAATCTATATGGGGTATCACTAGAATGGATGAAAAGATATTATTAATAAACGGGAATCAGTTGTGAATAGTTCTAGTGATAGTGCACTTAAATGCTATTGTGGTTGACTCACATATCCTTGATGTATCAGTGCTTGGTTGGTTGGTAGGTATCTTTTTATGTCTATTAAAACTCGTGCCTTGGATTATAAATCTCCAATATATATTCCTTTAAGGGAACTTTGATTGGTTGGTAAGTGTTCAATATGCTCATTTTTTGTTTTGGCTTTATAATATCCAGATCGAAGTGTTAAGGAAGAAGGGGCACTCCTATTCTGAAATTATCAACGAAAGTGTAATTGAGTCCGTGGATTCTTTGAATCCTTTTATGCATGCCAGGGGAGTTTCTTTCATGGTTGATAATTGCTCAACAACAGCACGGTTGGGATCAAGGAAATGGGCTCCAAGATTTGATTATATCCTAACTCAGCAAGCATTGGTTGCCGTGGACAATGGTACACCAATCAATCAGGACCTCATTAGCAACTTCCTATCAGATCCAGTGCATGGAGCCATTGAAGTATGTGCTCAACTGAGACCCACAGTTGATATTTCAGTGCCTGCTGATGCAGACTTTGTGCGACCAGAGTTGCGCCAGTCTAGTAATTAGAGCTTGAAGAACCTACTACCTTACGAGTGCCTACAAAATCCTTTTCTGGGAAGTATTGTTTGAGGACTACTGTAGCTTTTACCTAGTTTGTCTTTTGTTCATCTATCCTATGTACTTTTATCTCATGTTGGATGTTATGAACAATGAAGTATGATGCTGGATGTTGTATTAATAATTTCTGTTGTAGTAATAACTAGTTTACCTTGTTAAATAAAGTTGGTCTTTTTGTGTGCATGTGAAGGGTCTTCTCTTCATATAGCATTCCTGGCATCTCAAGGTAAGCAAACAGCCACCGTGCACCAATTTGGTTCTAAAAGTTTCGTTTATCAAACATTCATGAGTCTGGAAAAAATCTTTTGATGTGTCTTAGAACTCTATGTATCTTGTTTCTGATTGTTATCCTCAAACACGCCCTCCCATACTCATGCTTCTTATTGATTGATCCATTGTCACTTCTCAAAGTGATTTTTTTTGGTGATTGTTTCCAGTATTTGTGCATTATGTTTTGTTTGGATAATGTAAATGATTGGATGATTTGAGGAAGAACTGGTACACTGAAATGGTAGTTTGCTCAGCTTTTTTAGGGAAGAGAATGGTCTTGCTGTATTATATCCGTGCCCCAAAAGTTGATCTGCAATATTCGTGCCCCATAAAATGGTTTGATATAGAATTTGAATATTTGGTGTCACGATAAATAACTTGCTAAACAAGTTTCCTTTATCAAATATTTATGCCTCAAGAAACCATTTCTTGAGGCTTAGAAGTCTGAACTTTTCATTTTTGATATATATCAGAACCATATAAACATATATGCTACTAAGGTCTGTTTCCACTTTGCAGCAATGTTGAAAATCTTTGTGTGCCACATTTTCCTTCAATTGTTATTCTTGTGCATTAATGGTCTTCAAAGTTATTTGATAGGTTCTAGCTATATATGTTTTCATCCATTATGGTTTCAATTCAGTGGAGGTTTTCATGTGGATACAATGTCTACTGAGTATTGCAGTTACAGGTCCATCCATACAAGCACCTCTTCATAGCTAGTTATCTTGGCTGCGCGGCTGGCTTGCTCGTGGCCCTTGCATGCATGTACCATTAACACCTGTGTAGGGGTAATTAGCCTTGCTACTCAGCCCATTACTTTGAATGATGAAATCAAAGGCTTCATGAATGTAGCCGTACATGCAACCTTCGTTTTCACTGTCACAGTCAACCAGCTCTTGTGCAGATAAAGAGGTTAGGTTACCAGTTTTAAGTTGAGTAATTCCTTCCATGGCTGCTACTGTTGAAAATGCATGCCCAACAGGTTCCTGCAATCCTGCATGTATAGACATTTTTTCGTTGCAACTTGCAAGTAAGTATTTAGTAGCTAGCTAGAAACTTAGAAGTTAGAATAGAATAATTGGACACATTGAGTAAAACTAAAAAGGAGTAACTTAATTTAAGTCTTCTGATCTGTACATGAAATTAAATGCTTAGTTACCACACTGGCGTTGGTCTTTGATGGGCGTTACGGCTCCTTTATTTCTCCAATATACTGTAATTGGCACTGTAGTAACATTTTCATGTAAAATACTCTATGCAGCTCTGCTGCATTTAGAACTAAGTTATATTTTACATCAGTAAACAAGCTTTTGAATTTTATATAAGTATTATAGTTACCTTCTAATATATATTGATTTGATCGGATAAGAATATGAGTTGGTTAGTATCTTTTTGAATTTCAAATTCAAAAGTAAAGTCATTAAGATAGAATGGATTAGGACAGGAGGTTACTTGACAGTTCGATCTTTGATGGAAGGAACTGTTTTATAACTGTGTTTGACAACTAACATAACTGCAATCCTATTTAAGCCAATCTCGATCCCTTCTAGAGCACCGTTATATTCTCATTCATCTTTGTCCCATCAAGCAAACACAGAGAATATTTAAAAGTGAATCTAGGAGAAGATCGACATAATGGATTTGAACGACAAAGTCACAAGTTAGTACATTTGATCTAATATCTGTCATAGATTAATTAGTTTATATGTTTAACTTAAATTTAGATCTAACACTTCATATCTGAAAGAATACGTAGTCCTCATTGCGGAGTTATGGAGACTTATGAATCCAGTTCTTGAGACTTTGAATTCTTCATCTGTTAGGTCTTCAAATTGATTGACACTTGGTTTGTAAGGTTTGTTTGCATCTTTATTGGAAGATTCAATTCTATAAGTTCCACATTTTCCATGAATATCCTGAAACGCTTCTCCTTCTCATTAATATCATTGTGAACACGTCCACAACGAGCCATCCTGATGCAGCGGAATTATCACGTTGGAATCCACCAACGGCAGTCTTGAATCCACAAGACTAGGGTTTCTCGAATCCACGAGAAGTTCTGGAATCCACCAGGAAAATTGAGTAAACTCAAAGTTTTATTAATATGAAAGATGACTTAGCAACCGAGTAAAGTTGCTTAAATATGAAAACAAACCCTAGGGCGCTAACAAAAGGCCTAATCAAGCCCGCGGGTTTAATTAAAATAAAATAGCAAAAACTAAAGATTTTCCAAAAACGTCGAAAATACTAAAATGCTGTTTTGAGGTCCGAAACGATCTCGGATGCCCAAAAAACGTCATACGTCATGGCAAAGCAATGAGTTTGCTCCGTCTCGCCGTTCCCTTCTCGGAAAGGTAAAATAATCATGATTCTGAGCTAGAACGCCAAATATGAATAGTACCGATTTTGCCTTTGCTTCGGTCCATTTGCTCTTCGACTTCAGCTGCCAAACGTTCTACATCACATCCACTGCTCATATCTCCCATACATTAATGCGTCTTGGAGCCTTCGAGAAGTGGCTTCAGAAGACCAAGCCCCAAGCATGAGGATCAAGGCAGAACAGATGAACTCCATGGTATGCATGGCTAGTACTCGAAGCAGCTAGAATTTGATATAGAGTAAGTTAATGAGTGAAAAAGAAGCTGATACACCTGAATTTGTGGACTGCTTGATCTGCACTTCAGCAGTTTATATTTTGAATGATCTTTGTTATCTCCGTCCCCGTGAAAGAACCATTTGCAGTCATGTTTGTCCCCCAGAAAATGTTGTGAAATAAGCCCTGCTGTAAGATAAATGGTTAATAATGTTCCGTAATATGTAATCTTCATTGTTTTTTCAAATTCTACCGCCTCTATCAGATTGGCAATTTCTTTTTGTCTCCAAAAAGAAAATTCCACAATATCACATATATATAGCACTACTCGACTCTTTAATTACCTTGTTTTATTAATTGGCTACTTCTCTTTGTTAACTACTTTGAAGATACATGCAGTATTAAAGAACTGTTAGATAAATAGACCGAAAAGCTTAGCACATATTAAATCTAATCATGGTCTTTTTCACTGTTAATTTAAGTCCATTGACTTTTTGATGAAGATAAAACACAAGAAGCAAAAGAAATACAAAACGTGCCATGCAGGCCAGCTCCAACCTCACACCAGATAGGCAGATACAACTAAGAAATCAATTCACAAACTATCTGTTGGTACAAATTCTCTTTTCACACAGAATAACACCTAATTCTATATTGATTTTATTATTCCTTTCTCTCCATTAAGCATATACATATATCTCTTTTCGTTGTACAGTCGACAATGTGCCAATGCAGTTGACAATGTTAAGCAATATATTTGTTTTTAGGAAAGTGAACCGTCATATTTACATTTGTTGACAATGACTTACCAGCATTGTGCTTGGTGCAGGCATGTATCTAAAATACTATTTACTTCCTAAATCTTTGGCACTTTTTGTGTCCATCGGAAGACTTCCCTAATTAAGAGTATTACAGCCGCTGTGCCTCGTCTATCTGCAGATTTTAGTGGTCCGATCCTTATTTTTCTTTTCTTCCTTGTTTGGTCTTGCTTAATATGTTGTTTGATCTTTGGGTTGGTGTATGGACGTCAATACAGCAACGTGAAAGAGAAGGAGGCTCGCTTCAATGTGTTTAAGAAAAATGCAGCATTTATTGACTCTTCCAATAGCAATGCAAACAAACCATACAAATTGAGCGTCAATCAATTTGCAGACCTTACAAAAGATTACTTTCAAGTACAAAAATGTTACCACAGTGCCATCTACACTAGATTGGAGAACGAAAGGAGCTGTAATGCCCGTCAAGGACCAAGGCCATAATGTGGTGATTAAGCGCGCTTCTGACTTTTATTTAGAGATCATGCATGCACTATTATACTTTTGGAAACTCTTCAATTGTTTCTATATGTTCCCACTGCTATATGATTGGAATGAAGTATATATGTAGGAAGCTGTTGGGCTTTTACGACAGTGGGAGCCTTGGAAGGAGCTATTCAACTTGCTTCTGGTAATTTAATCTCTATGTCCGAGCAAGAGTTGGTTGGTTGTAACATCGGAGGTGAGAACGAAGGCTGTGAATGTGGCTACCCGGACATTGCCTTTCAGTAAATCAGTACATCATAGAAAAGCACGGGCTTACAAACGAGGCTAATTATCCCTACACCGCCGTTAATGGTGTGTGCAACACTACAGAGGTAGCCAGCCGTTCAGGTAGCATATCCGGCTACGAAGATGTGCCTGCAAACAATGAACTGGACCTTCTAGCTCAAGGCTCTTGACAATCAACCTCTTTCCGTTTGTATTGAGGCTGACGAAGATGGTTTCCAATTCTATTCAAGTGGTGTGTTTACAGGACCTTGTGGAACAGACCTCGACCATTGTGTTACTGCTATTGGTTACGGAACCAGTGATGAGGGGATCGATTATATGAGAAGTGCGAAGCTGCATTTGAGAAATACAAAATAAACAATTATTCCACTGAACTAGAAGTTGCCATGGCACCAAAGAAGGAGACCGAAGAAAATCAAGAAAAAGAGAAGAATCAACTTCAAGCCAAATATGTTTCCAATCTTTAACCCAAACAAGCTCAATTGCTTTGATAACCGTCATCACCTCTGCCGCCAGCAAGCTAGGAATATGTAAATTAGAAGCAAAAGCACCAAGAACATGACCTTTGTAATCACGAAAAACAGCACCATGCATAACCACCACCACTACCATAACAGCACAAAAAATATACTATTATAACTTAACACTAAAATTAGTTTTCACCTAATTTTTTTTTCCTGGCTATCCGCGCCTGCCTGGCGGTTGTAGAGTACTGGAACTTTATCCTTGGACACAAGAGCAATATATTTGCGCGCTAAAAGAGGAGGGGGATTTGAAACCCTAAGCATTTTGCTTGAGATACACGTTCAATGTTTGACATCGTAGGAACCATGCATTATTTACTATTAATCTTACAGCAGGGTTCATGCATGTACATTGTAAATTTTCTACATATGTGGAACGAAATAAGATTGCAGATCATCATTTTTGGGGGTTGACTAGGATGGTGCTGGAGCAGTCTAGTTTATTAACTCTATAAACTAATAATCACGAAACGGTCTAGCTACCATTTTGGGGTAGCTGGTTTCACGTACTACTAGCTCCAGCTATATATCATGGAGTTCATATAGTTCATTAAGTACTGCAAGTGTACTTCTTAGGGAAATTTGATTCTGATTTTGGCCGGCGGTCTGGTCTTCTGAAGCCACATCTCGGCGAACTACAATAATAATAATTTGGAACATCATTTTACACATTCTCAATAACAAAATGCAACTCGAACTTAATTAGACGAGGTCTTTATATATAGGGAGTTAGGGACTACCAGCCAACCTCCAATGATCAGTACCCAGCTGGTTCACATAATATTTCTTCCATATTGCATCTCTTAATTTACAATGACTGCATCAAGAAAATTGGAAGTGGAAAAAGAAAAAAAAAGGCCGCCCAGTACTTGTGTAAAACTATTTTGTATTCCCTCAAGACCTATGAATTGTTTTCTTTTATCTTTCACTTGAAGCATTACTACAAGTTGCAATTAGATTGAAGTTGTTTAACCATGAATACGCGCTGTTATATCACTATTGTAAGGTTTAGTATCTTACATTATAATAATGGCGCAACTTAAATTAAAATTAAAAGAAAAACATTCTACGTCTTATTTTAAGTCAACTTGAGTCTTAATTGATCCAACGTTGGCCATGATGGGTATATATAGATGGTCATCTCTTGGGTTGTTGCATGTAGAGAGCTTTTTGTCTCTGCAAATTAAGATTGAAGTAGTCGATCCTACTATCTAGAGTACGTGCTGGCTAGGGTTGTTGCATCTTAATTTCATCATGTCGTCGAAGAATAGTAATTCATGTGAGAAGGTGGAGGAGTTTATTTCGAATGTTTTGGAGGAAGCTGCTGGTGCTGCTGCACGGTTTGAAAGGAGGAGGAGTACTCAAAAGAGTACCACCAATCCATTCATATACACTGTTGCTCACAAAATTTACTTTATTTTAGCGTGGCCGTTCCTGTTGAATTATGAATATATCATGATGAGGTTGACGGATGGAGTTGCTCAGATTCTGATGAGTATCGGAGTCATCGCCGCCTTGAGAGACTGCTAATATCAAAGAAAACACCCCATCAAGTTACCTGCGCGGAATAACTCAACCCTACCAACTGTTGTACATGTGTTATACCTATGAAATGATTTTTAGTATACTAGAATCTCTCACCAATATGATAAATCCTATCCTCCAACTGAGCCAACCTGCATAACACATTTCTTCACATTGCTGTGAGCTTCCCATGACGCCCTAGCGAAGAGGATGGTGGAGATACAATGCCCTTCTGTTAAAAGAAACTTCGAAGGTGAACTCACTCCATGTTGCGCCAAAGCTCAAACGATATGGTCAAATCCTTGTCGATTTACGAAAAAGCAACAACGCAATCTGCTAATCTAATCGCGGTTAAGCAGTGATGGAGATATTAAAACCGATCTCTAATCTCATCGGGGATGAAGCGTGAGGAGATAATAAAACCGATCTCTAATCTGAATGCGGGGATAACGTGAAAAGGGAGATATTGAAAAGCTATACATTATTGTTATTGAGGATGATAAATAATGAGGGGAATACTTTCACGAGGCCCTGATTAATGGTCACCCATCAGTCAGATTATTTGATTGAGCAAGATCCTCAGTTTCGTATTCTAATAACAAGAAAAATCACCCTTGTATTTCCACTGAAGAGCTTGTTAAACTTAAGCTTATCCATTTCACAATAATATAATTAATGTCAACAAAGTCAGTAAGAAAGGCTGAAGTCTTAGAATACTGTATTTCACTAAGGACACCGATGATCATACATCCCATCCTATCAACTTTGACGTACAACACAATTCCGTTGCATCTGCATTCTACAATAAAGTATTTCAATGCTTCATTAATTCGCCTTATTAATTTTAATATTAATTCCTTAATTGTTCCATCTTATTTCTATATATATAAATGATTCTTCTCAAATTAAGTTCATTTTATTTCCTCGATCCGTTTAAATGATATAATATCCCAACGAGATATATATATATACATAGATTCGATAAATCTCTTTTAAATAAGTTGATCCACCTCATCCGTTTTAAATTATCCTACCACTGAAACAAAACCCACATCTAAAATAAGGACCTTTGTAGAAATATATATATATATTAGAAACCAAACATACCTTACATTGAGTTACATTGTTTTCTAAAAGTATGTAGTTTTTTTTATTTTTTTATTTTTTTATTAATTGTTTCCTTATTAATAATTAACACTAAAATTTTCTAGCCATGTTGGAAACCATTTGGTCATCCAAAATGGTGAAATATTACAAACATATATAGGTCGTTGGATAGAAACTGAAAAAGGTAAAAGTTGTAATCCAACAGGTAAATGGTTTCTGATTTGACTATAATTTAAGATGAATCATATTTTAAGATTGACTTATAAGATTAGTAGTTTGGATTGTCAAGCCTCATTTTTTAGGTGAGGCTGTGAATCCGTGAGGGTGTCTGCACTTTTTTCCTTAAATATATAGGCCTTCTCCAATAAAAGCGTCTGCTCTTTTAAAAAATGTACATATATCCCTCACTTAAAAAATAAGTTTTGAAGACCCAAACCACCCATATCTTATAGGTCCCTCTAAAAATATAATTTTGAAAAATATTTTGTCAAATCATAAAGCAGTAGTCATTAGATTTATGATTTTTCTCGTTTTAATTTTATATGACGACAGTCTGTATTTGTCTCTAATTTTTTCACCAATTTGGCTGTCCAAATGGTTTTCCAATATGAACGAAATTAACACACCATCGTGGGACCCACATTGTGAGAGATCTGCCGCACAAAGCAGACGTACCTAAAAATTTCACCTATATGGCGTACCTAAAAATTTCATCTATATGTGATTACCAAATATGTTTCAAATTAACACAATTAATGCCAGCAAATATTATGTCCTTTACATTAACTAATTAATGAAGTCTAATAAATTTTTAACTACAAAGATTTTTATAGTAATTAAATTATCTACATTTAATTATTGAATATCTTCTTTATTGTGTTTCAAATTTTTAATATTATCTACTGATTTCTCATTGATTCCATTTTACGTACTATACTAGAAGTCCTAGAGACAATATCAATCATGGGATTTAACATCAATATAAGGGATGAGAAAGGGAGGACTCCACTTCATTATGCAGCAGCAATAGGTTTTCTCGAAGGAGTTCACTTCCTTTTACGATATTGTCCCTCCGATGCTCAGCAACCGGATAATAGTGGCACCTATCCGATCCATTCTGCAGCAAGCAAAGATCACGTCGACATTGTTAGAGAGCTGCTTCAACATTGTCCAGCTTCAAGTGAATTACTACAGAACTTGGAGGGCCAAAATATGCTCCATGTTGCAGCAAAGTGGGGCAAACATCATGTTGTCAACTATATTCTTAGAAAAGGTGATGATTTTCATATGTTGATAAACCACAAAGATAGAAATGGAAATACTCCTTTACATTTGGCAACAATTCACCGACATCCAAGAAGTGTGAAATATTTGACATGGGATGGAAGGGCCAACTTAAACCTTTTGAACAATAATGGCATGACAGCTCTTGATATTGCGGAGAGCACTATGTTAGGGACTGCTTCGTTTCATGGGGTAAGTTTGCTATATTTATTCTCATCAAATAAATGACTAATTTTGGTAGTTCAACACTTTTTTCTGTAATGGGAAATTGTTTTTTCTTTGTGCATTATTACACAGAGGTTAACATGGGTCGCACTGAAATCTGCTGGTGCCGAGCGAGCACATCGTGTACATGTTCTTCGCCGAAAGAAAGAGAATGATTCTCTGCAAAATGTTGTAGAAGGTAAAGATAGACAAGTTACAACTGATTGTGAAGATGTAGATGAAATCATTAATTCTTGTAAAGCAGATTGCATGGAGTTGCAATTACCTAACAAGAAAAGCTACAAGGACAGGGTCAACACCCTTTTGGTGGTGACAACACTTGTTGCTACAGTGACATTCGCAGCTGGTTTCACAATGCCAGGTGGTTACAACAACTCTGGGCCCCGTGATGGTAAAGCAATCTTGTTAACCCAATTGATGTTCCAAGTGTTTGTGATCTGTAACACCATGGCTATGTATAGCTCTGTGCTTGTTGCAGTTACTCTCATCTGGGCACAATTGGGGGATATCATTTTGGTGTTCACAGCTCTTCGCTTGGTGATGCCACTGTTGGGGATTGCGCTTACCATGTTCTCGTTAGCGTTTATGGCTGGGGTTTATGTGGTAGTAAGCAATCTTTGTTGGCTTGCTACTTTTGTGTTGGTCATCGGAGTACTGTTTCTTTACACTGTCTTAATACTTTTCATTCCACTATTCTTGCCAAGTAGAAGACGACCTACTTTCCGCTACATCACCTATTATCCCTTTTATTTGTTAGCATTACTGGCTGCCGGAAGTCACAACCATGACCAAGAAGAAGAGTAACTCACCCTTTGGAAAAAACCAAGTCATTTGCAATAATACTTGTGCGACAAGCATTCCTAATTTCTAGTGTCTTGGAATGTTTCTCAAGTGATATTCTATGTACTTTTAGCAGTTCATAATTATGTTTCTTGTATTATTTATATTGTATTTCGATCCTCACATATTTTTCGCAAAGGAAACCAAGTTGCAGATGTCGTTGCTGATTATGGTTCATCTTCTACCGATTTTATTTGGTGGGAATCGGCTCTCCCTTTTGCTTCATCTCTTTGTAATGGGGATATTTTAGGTCTCCCTTATTTTCGGTTTCTTTGATGTTTTCCCCTTATGATTTTCATGTGTGGTAAGTCTTGGCACTTACATAAAGCTTGTACTCGACTTTTTACTTAATAAATTTTCCTCCTTTTGTAGAGGTTTCATAAAAAATAAAAAATAAAAGCTCTTTGATTATTATTCTATATATAAATTAACTAGCATGGAAAAAGAGGTTGAGGAAGCAAACTGTTGTCTTTGCAGGAGTGAGTGGTCGAAATGATCGAGCCTAGACCATGGTGTCACTGCTGATCGTGGTTATGTACGGGATCGGTACTTATGATCAGAATTAAGTATCCGTTAATGAAGAATTAATTCTACAGGAAAAATGGTCATTTGAGTATTTAATTAACCTCTTCCATATGCATGCATGGTTACTATGTCTAACAACATTATTCAACAACACCATCCTTAATTAGGCATTATATGATCTCTTTAAACCTCAAACCTTCCTCTTCCAAGAGAGTTCCTATTGACAGTTGTTTATTTTTTCTTGATTGTATCTGTTTCGAGGTTGACCGGCCGGGGTAGCCTGCTTGGTGCCTTGTATTTATTTAGCTTGCTGGCCTTTGTGTTTCTTGTATTTGCTTGCTGTATTCTGTTCGCTGTTCCTCGCTGGTGGTTGTGTTGACTTTATTTGGCTCTGATATGTTTGTTTAATATTTAGATCGACTTACATGTAGTGGTAGAGTGGAACTTCTTCTTGGACATTCACAAAAGGAACATGCCAAAAAGCGATGGAGGAAATTTCTGGAAACATGAAACATACCCTATAGTATTTTAACTATTTTTGTTTGAGATACGTGTACTGTGTTCTAGCTGTAGTAAAATAGTAGGAACCATTATTTACTATTAATCATCCAGCAGGATTCAAATATATCAGAATTTTTCTATGTATCAGCAAATTAATAAGATTGTTTTGGGGTTGACGGAGATAGCAAGATCATTAACCCTATAAATTCATTGTCAAGCAGTCTACCATATTGGTGCACCAGTTCCTCTTTATTTCATTTACTCTTATCAAATCCGAGCTGGTTTCACTACTGGCTTGTTAGCTAGTTCCCATGGAGTTCATAATGTTCATCAAGTACAAATGTATTTGTTTTGGTTTGATCCTGGTGTTGGCGCCTTGGTCTTCTGAAGCTGCATCTCGCAGTCTTCAAGAACGCATCCATGCATGAGCGACATGAGAAATGGATGGCTCTTTATGGGATTGTATATAACGACATTAACGAAAAGGAGAAGCATTTCAAGATATTCCAAAAAAATGTGGCATATATAGAATCTTCCAATAAAGATGCAAACAAACCATACAAATTAAGCGTCAATCGATTTGCAGACCTTACAAATGAAGAATTCAAAGCCTCAAGAACTGGTTTCAAGGGGAACGTGGATTCCAGAATGACTTCTTCTTTCAAATATGAAAATGTTACCATTGTGCCAGCAACACTAGATTGGAGAATCAAAGGAGCTGTAACTCCCATGAAGGACCAAGGAGATTGCGGTAATTCACGTCTAATATATCTTTATTTAGAGACCATACATATACATTGTTCTCCTTTTGGAATATATAGTTTTAATTGTTTCTGTTATAATTAATAACTACTAATTAATTGGAATAAATTATCTATGTAGGAAGCTGTTGGGCTTTTTCAGCAGTGGCAGCCACAGAAGGAGTTATTCAGCTTGCAACTGGTGAACTAATTTCTTTGTCAGAGCAAGAGCTGGTTGATTGTGACATCCGCGGACAAAGCGAAGGCTGTGAAGGCGGCTTAACTGACGATGCCTTTGAATTCATCACGCAAAATGGACTTACTACCGAGGCTAATTACCCCTACACCGGTTTAGATGACACATGCAACATTACCAGCGAGGGAGCCAGCCCTGTAGCCAACATAACTGGCTACGAAGATGTGCCTGCAGACAATGAACTAGCCCTTCTTAAGGCTGTTGCTAATCAGCCTGTTTCTGTTTGCATCGAAGCCGACGGAGATGATTTCCAACACTATTCAAGTGGAGTCTTTACAGCAGCCTGTGGAACTGATCTCGACCATTGTGTTACAGCTATTGGTTACGGCACCAGTGATGATGGGATTGATTATTGGTTGCTGAAAAACTCATGGGGCACAGAATGGGGCGACCAAGGCTACATGATGTTGCAAAGAAATATTGAGGCAAAGGAAGGTCTTTGTGGCATTGCTATGTCAGCCTCTTACCCTACTGCATAATTCATTCATTTACCTTCTCTTTTTTTTTCAAATAAATGCCTACCTCGATCTGTATCCGTAGGTAATATGATGTATAAGCTCAAATAACTTTTTGAAGATTCGATGTATCAGTGTCCATAAGGACAACAGTAGAAGCAATAAACCTTTTCACTTATATGTTCAAGGAATGTGGGGTTGCTGCAGGCAATATTTACAAGCTAGGTGTTTGTCAATTTGCAACTTCATGAATGAAAAGACACGAGAAATGGTTTCCGGGAGCATGAATGCTTGATAAAGCAGGCTTCTTTTCAATATAAAATTATATATATTACTGTTGTTTTCATCTGGAAACTGGTACGTAAAGGCTAATTAACGTTAGACAAACACAATTACCTAGATGATTGATGTTTTCTAGATCAATGTTCAATATTTATCAGTAGTGCCATTCATGGCAATTACTATGATGATGAGTGGTAAAAGGAGGAGCTAAATGACGTGGAATCTAGCGGCGAGGACCAAGGCTGTGAATAATCATAGCTTGCTTGCTAACAAGGCTAATTCTCCCTGGAAGAGTGTTGATACTTGCAAGACTAGCTAGCAGAGTAGCCAACCACATGAAGTTGATAAAATATAACAGAGATTAATTAGTATGGGTTACACACTTACTCATTACCATGACGAGAACAAAAGAAAAAAGTAAAAGAGTAACCACACTTGGTTACACACTTACACCAACCCAAAGATCAAACAACATATTAAGCAAGACCAAACAAGGAAGAAAAGAAAAAATAAGGACCACTAAAATCTGCAGATAGAAGAGGCACAGCGGCTGTAATACTCTTAGGAAAGTCTTCCGATGGACACAAAAAGCGCCAAAGCTTTAGTGCAGGTAAGTCATTGTCAAGTTGTCAACAAATGTAAATATGACGGTTCACTTTCCTAAACACAAATATATTGTTTAACATTGTCAACTGCATTGGCACATTGTCGACTGTACGACGAAAAGAGATATATGTATATGCTTATGGAGCGAAAGGAATAATAAAATCAATATAGAATTAGGTGTTATTCTGTGTGAAAGGAGAATTTGTACCAACAGATAGTTTTTGAATTGATTTCTTGGTTGTATCTGGTGTGAGGTTGGAGCTGGCCTGCATGGCACGTTTTGTATTTCTTTTGCTTCTTGTGTTTTATCTTCATTGATCAAAAAGTCAATGGACTTAAATTAACAGTGAAAAAGACCATGATTAGATTTAATATGTGCTATGCTTTTCGGTCTATTTATCTAACAGTTCTTTAACACTGCATGTATCTTCAAAGTAGTTAACAAAGAGAAGTAGCCAATTAATAAAACAAGGTAAAGAGTCGAGTAGTGCTATATGTGATATTGTGGAATTTTCTTTTTGGAGACAAAAGGAAATTGCCAAATTTTCTTTTTCGAGGCAGAAGAATTTGAAAAAACAATGAAGATTACATATTACGGAACATTATTTACCATTTATCTTACAGCAGGGCTCATATCACAACATTTTCTGGGGGACAAATATGACTGCAAATCGTTCTTTCGCGGGGACGGAGATAACAAAGATCATTCACTATATAAACTGAAGAAGTACAGAGCAGTCCACAAATTCAGGTGTTTCAGGCTATCAGCTCCTTTTTCATTCATTAACTTATATCTATATCAAATTCTAGCTGCTTTGAGTACTAGCCATGCATACCATGGACTTCATCTGTTTTGCCTTGATCCTCGTGCTTGGGGCTTGGTCTTCTGAAGCCATTTCTCGAAGGCTCCAAGATGCATTAATGTATGGAAGATATGAGCAGTGGATTGCTCGTTTTGGACGTGTTCACAATGATATTAATGAGAAGGAGAAGCGTTTCAGGATATTCATGGAAAATGTGGCACTTACAGAATTGAATCTTCCAATAAAGATGCAAACAAACCTTACAAACTAAGTGTCAATCAATTTGCAGACCTAACAGATGAAGAATTCAAAGCCTCAAGAACTAGATTCATAGGGCTCCAGTACTCCGCAATGATGAGACTACGTCTTCTTTCAGATATGAAAATGTTACTACATTGCCAACTACAGTAGATTGGAGAAATAAAGGAGCCGTAACGCACTAACGCCCATCAAAGACCAAGGCCAGTGTGGTAACTAAGCAATTAATTTCATTTACAGATCAGAAAACTTAATTTTTTTTTTCTTTTTTTTTTTTTTTTTTTTTTTATTTTTTTTTTTTAATTTTTTTTAAAAATATTTAAAAAAAAAAAATGTATATACATGCAGGAAGCTGTTGGGCATTTTCAACGGTAGCAGCCATGGAAGGAATTACTCAGCTTAAAATTGGTAACCTTTACCTCTTTATCAGCACAAGAGCTGGTTGACTGTGACAGTAAAAATGAAGGTTGCATGTACGGCTACATTCATGAAGCCTTTGATTTTATCATTCAAAGTAATGGGCCGAGTAGCGAAGCTAATTACCCCTACACAGGTGTTAATGGTACATGCATGCAAGGGCCACGAGCAAGCCAGCCGCGCAGCCAAGATAACTAGCTATGAAGATGTACGTGCCTATAAACAGTGAACATGACCTTCTCACGGCTGTTGCTCATCGGTCTGTTGTTGTTTGCCTTAATTCGGGAGGGTCCTTCCGCTACTATTCAACCAGTGTCTTCAGTGGACCCTGTGGAACCAGCTTCGACCATTGTGTTACTGCTGTTGGTTACGGGGTCACTGAAAATTGGACTAAGCAAGTATTGGTTGATGAAGATCGAACTCATGGGGGATGGATTGGGGTGAACAAGGCTACATAAGGAAGGTCTTACCCCAATCCATTAAGAGATGTAGATGCCAAGGAAGGTCGTTGTGGCCTAGCTAGAGGAGCCTCGATCTTACCCCAATGCATAATTTTGAGAAATATTCAAATTCAGTAAGCAATCTTTAAACAAGTAAACCATCTTCAACAGATTGAGGAAAGCTCGATTTTCCATCAGATATTGTATGGATGGACCTGCAACTGCAATACTCAATAGACATTGTATCCACATGCATTGAAAGCATAATGGATGAAGACATATATAGAACCTATCAAATAACTTTGAAGACCATTAATGCACAAGAACAACAATTGAAGGAAAATGTGGCACACACAGATTTTCAACATTGCTGCAAAGTGGAAACAGACCTTAGTAGCATATATGATTATATGGTTTTGATATCAAAAATGAAAACTTCAGACTTCTAAGCCTCAAGAAATGGTTTCTTTGGGGCATAAATATTTGATAAAGGAAACTTGTTTAGCAAGTTATTTATCGTGACACCAAATATTCAAATTCTATATCAAACCATTTTATGGGGCACGGATATAATACAGCAAGACCATTCTCTTCCCTAAATAAGCTGAGCAAACTACCATTTCAGTGTACCAGTTCTTCCTCAAATCATCCAGTCATTTACATTATCAAATCTCCTAGCTGTTTCCTCTAGCCAGGCACCATGGAGTTTGTTAACCAGCAATGTACTTGTTTGAGTTTGATTCTTATGTTAAGAGCTTGGTCTCCTGAAGTCACTTCTCGAGATCTCTAAGACGCATCAATGTATGGCAGATACGAGCAACGGCTAGCTTGCTCGTTATGGACGTCTATACATGACATTAACCATCAAATTAGGTGGCAATCAATTCGCAGACCTTACAAATTAGATATCAATCCATAAGCTTAGAAAACTACCATTTCAGTGTACCAGTTCTTCCTCAAATCATCCAATCATTTACATTATCCAAACAAAACATAATGCACAAATACTGGAAACAATCACCAATAAAATCACTTTGAGAAGTGACACTGGATCAATCAATAAGAAGCATGAGTAAGGGAGGGCGTGTTTGGAGGATTACAGTCAGAAGCAAGATACATAGAATCTGAGAACCTTACTTGACAAACAAGGAGTTCTAAGACACATCAAAAGATTTTCTCGAGACTCATGAATGTTTGACAAACAAAACTTTTAGAACCAAATTGGTGCATACAATGGCTGTTTGCTTACCTTGAGATGCCAGGAATGCTATATGAAGAGAAGACCCTTCACATGCGCACAAAAAGACCAACTTTATTTAACAAAGTAAACTAGTTATTACTACAACAGAAATTATTAATACAACATTCAGGATTTCAGCATCATACTTCATTGTTCATAACAAACATAACGTGCAATGCGATAAAAGTACATAGGATAGATGAACAAAAGACAAACTAGGTAAAAGCTACAGCAGTCCTCAAACATTACTTCCCAGAAAAGGATTTTGTAGGTACTCTTAAGGATTTTGTAGGTACTCTTAAGGTCGTAGATTCTTCAAGCTCTAATTGCTAGACTGGCGCAACTCTGGTCGCACAAAGTCTGCATCAGCAGGCACTGAAATATCAACTGTGGGTCTCAGTTGAGCACATACTTCAATGGCTCCATGCACTGGATCTGATAGGAAGTTGCTAATGAGGTCCTGATTGATGGGCGTACCATTGTCCACGGCAACCAATGCTTGCTGAGTTAGGATATAATCAAATCTTGGAGCCCATTTCCTTGATCCCAACCGTGCTGTTGTTGAGCAATTATCAACCATGAAAGAAACTCCCCTAGCATGCATAAAAGGATTCAAAGAATCCACGGACTCGATTACACTTTCGTTGATAATTTCAGAATAGGAGTGCCCCTTCTTCCTTAACACTTCAATCTGAAAATTATAGAGCCAAAACAAAAAATGAGCATCTTGAACACTTACCAACCAATCAAAGTTCCCTTAAAGGAATATATATTGGAGATTTATAATCCAAGGCACAAGTTTTAATAGACAAAAAAAGATACCAACCAAGCATTGATACATCAAGGATATGTGTGTCATCCACAATAGCATTTAAGTGCACTTTCACTAGAATTATTCACAACTGATTCCCCTTTATTAATAAATACCTTTTCATCCATTCTCGTGATACCCCTATATAGAGTCATTGATAGAAACATTTTATTCATTATACATGAGCATTTATCTCATTCCAGCAATCCGTATAAAAATAAAACCAATGTATAAGCCTTGAATAGAAGTTGGTTTCCAGAAGATTTATCAAATATTATAATCTATCACAATTGAGAATATGCATCCTTAAGAGGGTTTTCTGTAATTTCAGATCAGACTAGATGAAATTCTCCTAAGATGTAAGGGAACAGGTGACATATCTCCTTTTGTAAACCTAAAACCACCTAATCTAAAGGATTGGGAATACGCTCATACCTGCGCCATCATCAAGGCGACAAACACACCAGCTGTGAAAGGGTGTAACGGGCCTAAGTCACCAGCTGGACGTGTCGACCGGACACGCTCACCCACTTTCCACATTCGGGTCTGGTCAATCTTCCCCATCGGGAATGCAGGAAGACCATCCTTCTCCTGAAAACAAAAGTAGTTTCACTATGAAATAGCATAATAATATTAGTATTACTACAATTTAAGTATTTAAACAGCTATGCGATCATTAACCTTCAAAAAAACTAAAACAAAAAATCCAGTATTAACAACTATTATATAGTGGCAACAGATAGGAGAGCATACATAAAAGCGGCGCCCAGCCAAGACGACACTGCGGATCTCGCTGCCACTTGCTACATCCTCGTAGCACTCGTACAAAATGTCCATGCAGGGATAATATGAGGCACTATATGCAGTTTCAAATTCCTTCTTGCCATCTTCAGCCAAAGAGTTATAGATTTCCAACATACCCTGTAAAATGAATAGTGTAAACAATGACCTGACTTGTTATCAAATTCATATAAAAGCACACATAGAATGTGAAGTAAATGGATTAAAAGCCAACCTTAGTTGATATGGTCCTTGACACAATTCCAGTTACGCATTCAACAGTGTTTTTATAAGCAGAATCTTCATTCATTCCACTGTCGGTGTATCTTCTGAACAGGGATTCCACAATTCCATGAACAGCACCAAGTAATATGCCTATAAACCAGATAATCCGGGATCAGAAATCAAGTACTAGACTCAAAACAGAAAGAACAAAAAGATATATACAGTATGTATATATATATAGAGAGAGAGAGAGATGGAGAGATGTTAACCAAATTTACCTCGTTCGCCAAAGATGTCACTTTTGTATTCCTGCTCTAGCGTAGTGGCAAATGTGAAAGGAGAACCAAGGGCAACAGACCAGCCCAGGGCCACATCTGTGGCTCTCCCATCAACATCCTGTACAAACAGAAGATGTTAAGTATCAGGCAAACATGTTAATGAAGGTAATGAAAAAATTTGGTCAGAGAGAAAGAGACAAAACTGACCTGGTGGACTGCAAAACTTGAATTAATTCCCGCACCATTTATTTCCTTGCCTTGGACATAAAGTCTCCTTACCGATGGACCCATTCCCTTTGGGCATACAGCAATTACACTGATGTTCTTGGGAAAGTCAAGTCCCACCGACTGCAAATGCCCTAGAAGAAAACCGTGCGAAAGACCAAGTACGCTATTTGGCTTCATGTGTGAAAATATTTTCTCATAATTATCTGCCTGCAACATGAGACAATTTAAATCCTTTCAGAAAGAGAATAAATAATAATAAGATACTTTTAAGGAAGGATACCTAGGGAAAAAAAAACACCCACACACTCAGAATATCATTTACATTTAAACATTAACTTCTTTAATCTGGCCTGCTTCCAAAAGTAAACATCCTACAGTAAACTTAACTTACGTTTACATTGCATATAGTCTAACCACCAAAACAAAATTATGCACAAATATGCAGGTATTCATGAAATAACCACTACATACAAATGCCAGTTTGTTTCGACACCACAACTGAATTACCAAAGGAAACTAAAGTATTACATAATCACTCAAAACGTTTGAGCTGAAACAGTCAGTGTAATGTTGCATCACACAAGACCAACAAAGATAAAAGATATCCATACTTCAATAGTGATCATTTTTTCCCAAGTGACTTGGTATTACAACCGGACAGAAGTCATAGATGGAGAAGTAGAGAGAGTTGAAAACTTAAAAAAAGCAGGTCAATGGATAGCCCACAATTTTTAAGAATAACAGAAACAAAGTACTGCACTGGTAAAAGTTACGGCCATTATTATTAGATATACCATTTTTCAAAGCACAACCAACAGACCTGTGCAGAATCAGAAATTAGTAGCAACACAAGATCACTGCTTGAGACTGTTTCCCATATATCACCCAAAGTCCCATCCTCCTCAGTGAAACCAGCTGCACGAGCTTCAGAAAATGAACGGGATCCCTTCCTGAGCCCAATCTGTTAAAAATCATGGCATAGAATATACCATGTTGATAAATAAAAGTGATTTAGTTAAGCAAAAGTATCTTAAAAAGTAATACCATAACACCAAAAGAAAAATTATAGGACTGAATCTTTTTACAACTGAATGAGGCAATAAATTACCTTGACCACAATATCAGACTTTGCTTCAGCTAGAGAATCTCTTAAATTCTGAGCTTGAGCAGGTCCCTGAAAACAAGACAGTTATACTAAGATCAAAGGTAAACTAAAAACAATGTTATATATGTTGAGTGAGACAAGAAACATTTTAATTTACACGTAAGAACAGTGAAAATACTAGGAAACGATTACAATCAAAATACAGCACATATCGCGCGCCCATCCTTCTTACAGCCCAGCTTATGAAAAGAGGTAACCACAAGCTCAAATACTTCTACAGTTCACATTGCTCCTCACAAACCCACATGCACACCACAAATCATTCCAAACCCAACCTAATTATGGAATATCTGTAACAATCCCATCCTTGACCTATAGGCCAAATATTGAGAAGAGGCAACATCAAGCTCATATACCATACACGGGGTGCATTTTGGTACTAATCAAGTATAAAATAATTCTAGTGGTACAAGACAAAATTAAACCGGGGAAAAATACATCCACATACAAGAGTCATGCAGCTCTTTGATTTCCAATTATCCAAAGTAGGTGTTGTTGTTTTCACTTTCAAACTCAAATGATCAGTGCAGCAATTGACAGATAGTCTAATGACCAATGCAGACCCCAAATACAAGTCAAGCAAATAGACAACAAATACTATTCCAGCAAATAAATAACACCAACAATTAGACAAAAAGGAAAAGAAAGCAATTGATTCACCTGAGAACCCCAACCAATAACACCAATCTGCTTAATACCCTTGAAGGAATCAGGCAGCAAATGGAACAAATCCCTTCCTCCTCTTACAATATACTGCAGTCAACATGAAAACCAAATAAATAATGATTCAATAATAAAGCTCCATGGGAGACATATGTCAATCACTATCCATATAATTACAACAAATGGATTGGATTAGATAGAGCGAGACCTCATTGTGACCAGCGAGGTTGATCTTCTCCTTCTTGAAAACAGAGGTCTCGAAATCAAGTGACGGAGGGGCCTTAATAGTCGGCATTGACACCATACGAGCTCCGAGAGCCGAGCCGCCGCCACCGACATTGTTACCACCGCGAGTGGCTCTGACTCTGAGAGAGTTTAGAGACTTGGACACCGCAGATGAGAAACCTAGAGTCGAGGGAGCCACATGGGTTTTGGATGCCGCCGACGACGAAGGTGGAGCTGCTGAGAGGGCTGGAGAGAAGGAGGAAGTTGCAGCCGCCATTATTATTGACCTGAACAACTGAGCAGGAGAGGCAGCGAGCAACTGAGGGTAGGAAGCAGGATTTTATAGTGGGAGTTTGGGGTATGACGTGTCCGTCCAAGAATTGTAAAGGAACATGGACCGTCCGATCAATCCAGTAACTGTGGCGAGTTACCGGTCTATCTAACAATTATTTTGATTATTTGTTAATAATTGCGTCGATAAATTTTTAGATGTGACTGTTATATTGCCGCATGGCGTGACCTGCTATTGTGATTGGACTACATCGTTTCTTTTTTCCTCCAGTGGTATCAACTAATAGTCATTTGTTATCTAAGCAACCAATCACAATAACAAGTCTCGTCATATGACAATGTGACGGTCACACTGAAAAATCTCAGTGACGCCGGTTAACTCATGTGACTGCGGGTCTTCTTTGTACCGCCATGTGATGCCGTTGTTCTATCCCTCTTGTTCCGATTAGGTAAATTCTGAGAGTTTTGATCACAAAGTTCTATTTTGGAGTTGTTTTTGAATTTGATATTCGTTTGATATTTTTTTTCTCTTTGTAGAAAACCCCTCGTCCTAGGTTTCTTCTTCCAGAAGTTGAGAGTCGGTGGCGACTGCCTCCACCCCTTAGGGGCATTTTTGCCTAGGTTTATACCCAAATCTGAGGCATATGGCCTCTCTTTTCCCGTTTTGTTATTTTTCCTTTTGGTTGGTCTTTTTGTTTCTTCCTATTTTTATTTCCTAAATTGACAAAACCTCTTCCTTTAATTATCCTATTTATAATTGATAGGGCATTATGGCTCTTTTTCTTTATTCTTTCTCCTTAATTTGTTATTCTTTCATACTCTTTGGTTTTACAACCTTAGTTGTTAATTGTTTTGAAGAGCATGCTTGTCTTTGATTTGCTTCCTATCGATCGTCACCTTTGAGTCTCCATCTTCCATATCTACTCTTTTCCCTTTTCTCATATCCATACTCTTTTCCTTGAGCATATAATTAATTTCCGATCGTTTTCCACCCACAAAAAAAAAAAAAAAAAAAACTAAACCCACCCAAAAAAATCCTGAAAAAAAGGGGGGGAGACTTACTTATAAAAGGGCCCCCCCCAGGCGCTCCTTGTACGTACAAGTATCCTCTCGGTACTAAGTGTCTTATCGGTACCTCGAGTCCATCTCGGTACCAAGGACCCTCTCGGGACTAAGTACCTTACCGGTACCCCCGACAACACTTGTAATGATTATTCACCATAGGAAACCCCCAAAGGGAGTAGCCCGGACTCGCATCGAGCCGGGAACCCTATAAATCTTGTCTCATGCTTTGGTGGATGTGGCTACCGAAGGCCTAACCCGTTACTCCCGACCATCGAAAATGGTAAAACAAATCCTAAACTTTGAAAACGATTCAAACCTTGAATGGTGACCTGTTCACTATTTCCTCCTTTGAGCCCACATAAAACCACGCTAAACCTTGATTGCGATACAGTTTGTTACCCGTTAAGGTTTGTTCAACTCTGGGGCACTTGAAGGAGAGGGCTACACAGGTTGGCCCGACGTGTGGAGATTTCGCTCCTTTTTCTTTTTTTTGTGTTGTTGGGATTGCTTGCTAATTGCTTAGACCTTGCAACGAGAAGGGGGCAGAGGCCACTTGGGACGGTTTCATGCTGAGGCAACTGGGTTCAGACACTGGGATTAGGTCTCCCTGTTTAGTGTTTAAAAACACTAACGATGATTATTCCGTGCTACGAATTACTTTTTCCTTCCAACCACCTTTGAGCACCGTGGTTTTGCTCCTTTATATTCCTTCTTTAGGGGTTTACTGCGCCGGGTACCGTTTGTTTTTGTCCTTTTTCTTTGGTTTTCTTTGGTTTTCTTGGTTCGTTTGGTGGCTGATGTTTTTCTCCGGTGTTATGTGATCTGGTATTTGTTGCTCTTCACAAGTTTGGGGTTTAAGGTTGTTTGGACGTCTTTTGGTCGGGATCGTGGATGGCGTCTCACAATCTCTCTAGCTTTGGTCAAGTAGTGTTTGTGCGATATGGTGCAACCCGGTGCAACCCGGTGCGACTTTGTTTGTAGTGGCGCTGCTGCTGTGGCAGCGTTTCTCTCTTGGCTAGATTGTGGATTGGGTGGACTTTGTTTGAGTTTGCCTAATTTGGGCCCTTGGTGTCTTTTTTTATTTTTTTGCTTGTAATAGTTGGCATAGTTGGGTCTTGTATAATATTTGTTTCTTTTTAATGAAAATTCCAGTTATTGTGCTAAGAAAAAAAAAACTATGTGAATATTGGTTTGGTAGAAAAGCCTTGGAGCTTTGGAGTGCAGCGAACCGAGACTCTTTATTTTGGGTAATTGGAGGACTTTGATTAAATTGGTTAAGGTAAGCATGTGGTTCTCTCTGGTGTTGTTTAGAATGTGTTGGTGTTATGATACTTATAGAAACTGAAATGTGTGATGATGTCAATATGATTATGGTGACTAAAAGTGGTAATGAAATGCATGAGTGGGTTTGGTTAAGATGTATGTAAATGGACATATAACGGAATTTAATCAATTGTGTAGAAATGTACTAAACAAAGATATGTGGTTTAGGCCTCTGGGGTATCGTATTATTAATTATAAGGACATGTTTGGTAAAATGGAGTTCTTGACTACTAAGGACAAATAACCCAATATATTTTCCAACCACTCAGGCCCAAAAACAGTTTGTCGATCCGGACCATTTAATTGTCAGGCCGATAGGAAATTATCAAACTATCTTCACGAAGTTAACAAAATAACTTCTCCCTCTCTCTCTCTCTCTCTCTCTCTCTCTCTCTCTCTCTCTCTCTCTCTCTCTCTCTCTCTCTCTCTCTCGTAAAGAACCACTGGAAATCCACACTGAAGAGGAAGTATTCTTCCATGGCGGAAGACGGTGGCGCGACGAATGACGAGCAACACCTTCGGCCGGAGAAGAAATCGGCGTCGGGGCGTGGATACGGTCTAACGAGTCCATCCGGATCGGATGTCAATGACTCGGACGTCGTCCCACCTGCAATCTCATCATCGCAATTGTTCGGGCCGATGGAATGGAGAACCGAGCACATGATGAGAGGCGTAGCGATGTGGGAGAGGGAGAGGAGGGAGAGAGAGAGAGAGAGAGAGAGAGAGAGAGAGAGAGAGAGAGAGAGAGAGAGAGAGAGAGAGAGAGAGAGAGAGAGAGAGAGAGAGAGAGAGAGAGAGAGACGGGCCGCTAGGATTGAATGGGTGTCTGGCGCTGCTGTGATTGAATGGGTGCAATTGCTCTGGGTGTTGAGGTGCTGTGGTACTCACGGCTGGACAGAGGAGGAAGAGAAAGAGGGAGATAAAAGAGAGGAAGTGATCAATGTCAAATCTGGATTGATAATTCATTAGAGCAAAGACGAAGAAGTTTCTTTAATTTATTGACGCCTTTTCACAATTATGGAGGCAATCAAGTCAACGAAGTATCCAGACACAGAAGATATACATATGCATATCATGAAGGTTGCAATAGTAACCCATTGTCCAGTCAATGGTACTCCAATTTCCAAGTGCCAACTAACGTATCATCATTTAATTCATCTTATTAACATACTGCAGTCTAAATATTGAGGAGTCACCAAATATTGAAAAGCACGGGCTATTTGATCACGAGTTCAAACAAACACCAAACATGTTTGAGGAGCTTTATTAACTTTCTTTATTATTATGGCCATCATTTTCTTGACAAATTAAGATGATAATTAGTATGATTTGTTTTTGGGGTCAATAGATATTTATTGTGGGGTCAATAAAAATGCAACAAGCAGAACCAAATGAGTAGGCGACTCAACTGTCGCAAAGCATGCAACGTTAGTAAATTACCAACATTTTTTCATAGTTACAATTTCAGTTTCATTTTATTGACCACTCAATAAATTTTTTTATTAAAGCTTGTGGGTATATTTTAGTTAATAGTTTCTGCTGTTACAATTTCAGTCTTAGTTTATAAAATTTAAAGTACTGTAAACTGTGTGGTGTTGCCTGATGTTATTAAAAATTTCAGTTTCAGTCTGAAGGAAATGTTTCAAATGATAGTTTATGTTGTTACAATTTCAGTTTCATTTTCAATTGACCACTCAATAGTGTTAATAATTTTTTTATAGACTTATTTTTTTATTGAGAGGTCAATAAAAGTTATAGATGTTTTATCGAGGATCATTGACACATTTAATTTATCCAGATGAATTAAATTTTTATTGAATGGTCAATAAATTTGTATTGAGCGGTTAATAAAATTGTATTGAGTGGTCAATAAAATTTTATAAATTTTATTGAAATATCACAACAACAATAGCAACTTATAATCACGTAGTCCTCATGTTCAAAGAAAAAAATATACACGTACTCCTCTATTATGGTGTGCGATCTCTTAGGTTCTAATTAACTAGGCGCGCAGTGAAGTTTGTAGAACAATTCTATTTTGTTTACCAATCAAAACTCCATTTTGATTCTCCCTTTGAATTAGGATTATAAATGTTTATCAATCCTCGGGGACTTCAAAAATTATGAGTGACGTCTTGCAACATATCATTACTACCAAGTTAATATAGAATAATAAAGAACATATTCAATTGGAATTACAATACAATACGGTCATTCTCTAATACAATGTTCTGAATATCATCGAAGCATGAAATTGATATGATAATCGCCTAATATGATTTTCATTATTATGTGATTCTTAGAATGGGATTAGAAACTCTTTTCTAATCTCATTCATTAATTGTTTTGCCCAAAGACTTATTGAATCACATCTTTGAACATACTTCTCATTTACTAAAGGATAGAGATTCCTTATTGTACACTCACATATCTATATTAGCAATTTGATTACGCCAATGAATGCATGGATCATATCCATTAAGAGACATAATATTATTGCATAATCATAAGACAACCATGATATTTCATATCAAAGGACTGATTTGTATTATTACAATTTAATTAGAGTTCAAGTTTTTCATGTAAGTAAAACTTCATACAAAAACTCTAGTGATCATATTCAATGTACTCTTAAAGACAAGAGCACCAACATACTTGTATTAGTGTCTTTATATGAATGGTTGGAGACTTGTCATCCTCCCTATTGATCATATATATAATAGAATAAGTATTAATATATGGAGTGTCTCTAGTGAGGACCTTATAATAAGGACTTGGTGATGACTTTTAAATCAACGGTTGGATGAGTATTTTAAAGTTTAATTTGAAAATCATCACCAAGTCCTTATTATAAGGTCATCACTAGAGACTTTCCCTTAATATACATATATATATATATATGTGTGTGTGTGTGTGTGTGTGTGGTTACAAGATTAACATGTAATTAGTAGTGATACCGTGTCATTAAACAAAGATTAAATCAAGAAGGGAATAGAAATCTCCACATAGGAATGTCATTGTCACTATGAAATCATGCTTTAGGTAAAATAGATTCCTTCATTCTAATATAAAATGGCAAGGGCACCCACTTGCACTCATTTTCTCATAAGAGAACTTGTAGATAGCATAGAGAGAAAGAATAGAAAAGAAAAGATCGAAGAAGGAAACTTTCGAGCAAGCAATGTATAGAAAAAGAGAGCAGAATGAGGAAAGGAAGATATTGCTTAATATTATATATATGTTGTGTTAACATATCATTTTCAATACATTCTATTTGCATACGTACACTTGCATATAAATAAAAAAAAATTGGAAATAACGATGGTGGTGGAAAATAGGATCCCATGAAATATTTGGTATATGTGATTGGTGAAGAAAGTGGTACGGCTGCGGGCCCATTGGATCAAATTGAATTGAATACGGGTTACGAGGCCCATTGAAATGAATTTTTTACGGAAACTGTTGAAATTGGAATGAAGAAGGTTGGGCGTCGATTCGTGCAATGAGTCATTCGGGACTAGGTGGAATATGCATAGTATGGGACGTGCGAGGTTTGCATGATCTGGAGTATGAATTGACAAAGGGTAGTGAAGGAAACTTTAAATTTATGCAATTCAAGCACACTCATGCATTTATATTCTTTGTGATTGCCTTATTTATATATTTACTGAAATTAACGGTGGTAATTGACCATGAGAGATTTAATAACATACTCGGCCCCAAGCTCACACCCTTATAGATTGTACAGGAAACGACAACATCGATCAATTTGGAAGGGGTCCATGAAAATGACCAATAGAAATTGGATGCTTATGTGATGCTGCTAGTATGATTGTTTGTATTGTTAAAGAATAATTTCTTATGTAATAAATTGTAAACTCTGGATAATTATGTAATATTTTAATTAATTAATAAATTATTTGATGTACCAAATTATCGTCACTTGTAATTGTGGCAAAATTAAATTACTACTATTATGAGTGATTCACAACTCAAATTCGGATTTAGGGCATGACAACATGTTTAAATCTCACTTGCATCATGAGATGGATGGGGTGAGATAGAGTTGATAGGGATGGGAATTATAAAAAAAAACAAAAGACAAAAACTAGAACTAAATCTCACTACCTTACCACAACGAATAACTTGACTAAAATTTTAAAATTGCGAAGAATAATTGTTGTTGCCTGGCTTCTTTTATTTTGAGTCATTGAGATGTTGAACGTGATTATAATATCAACATGAGGGATAAGCTAATAAATTTTCTATTTTTTATACCATTAATATTTATGGTTGGTGTAGCCGTAGATTTTCTTATTAACCATTGTTGGTTAATTATTGCTCCTGATATTGTTCATGAACTTTACATTTATATATTTATCTTTATCTTTAAAAAAAAATCTGGTCCAAGAGATATAAATATTAGAGAGGCAACAACTTACTATAAAGTTTAAAGATAAGACAATGATACATATTAAATGACTACAAAGGCTCACCAATTTAGTGATATGGGCAAAGAGTTTCTCTAATACCATGATAGGAAAAAAAAAATTAATCCAACAAAGAACGAGAAAAACAACCATCTTATTCACCCATAGTATTACATACAAACAAAATTCTCATTAATTAAAAATAGAACAAAAGATACATAACGAAGTACACAACCTAAAAATGAGACAACCAATAGTACTCTTATAGAAAAAAAAAAAAAACCGGGGCTTTTTTTTTTTTTTTGGTTTTCAAAAGGGATTTTTTTTTAAAAAAACCTAAAAATGAGACAACCAATAGTACTCTTATAGCATCAATCTTGAGTTTAACACATAAAAGTCAAAGGATTTAGGCCAGTGGAGGTACGTGGAAAAAGATTTCTTAGGCCAAAATAGTTTTACTAGTTGACTAAGTGTAATTAAAGTGCACACATTAATTTACATATTTTCTTATGAGTATGTCATTAAAATAAATAGAGATTGTGTTGAGAAAGACTCATCTAATACAACTGCTTATTCTCTTCAAGTTCACAACATGAAAGTTTTTCAAGCCAAAATACCAAAAATAAAATAAGATATCTAAGGTTGATGCAATTATTGGACAAGGTTTTTCATGAAAAGTGTGAAAAGGGGTTATGCAACTTGGGTGAGGAAAGAGACAAGAAACCCAATTATGAAATTTGGGTAGAGATTTAGATCAATATGGTAGGATTCAATATGTGATGTCTTCTCTGTTGGATTATGCCCCGAAAGACAATCAATGTCTTCTCTGCAGGAATATACGAATGAAAGTATCCATTTATCTATTTGTGAATCATATTACATTTCTAAGTTATGGATGCAACTAGTTCTTAAACTTGAGACATCATTGATTATCTTGCATTCATAGGCGGAATCTTTGACCATACCTCGAAACTCACGCATGTGACATGTAGTGATACAGTTATTTTCGCACACAAAAAAGATGCACAAAAATAACCATATCGAGATAAACCCTACTGTGATATGAATATCGAATGTAGTATAGGAAAGTAGGGATCGTTACCCACAAGAGATTGTTTATTTGCTTTTCTATGTCACGAAAATTAATTAATATATACAACAAAGAATTTTATTTACAAATATATACAATATATACAAAATGTGTTTTTCGGTTTTTGAAATAATTGAAAACAAGAAATAAATAAAAGAAAATATTTTTGGATTTTTTGTTTTTGGAAATTAAACTAAACAAATATAAAACAACAAACATTACATACTCTTGATACGTTAACCTATAATTTATTTTCAATTAAATGCAGTTACTCAGACTAAGCTAATGGCATGTTGCACTTAATCTATTGTTCTCTCTTACTTGGTATGTTAGGTGCATGACATGTACTCCTAACTTAGCTTCTAAAATGCAACCTAGAATGTCATATTCATAGATTCAACATTAAGAAGTCATTAAGCATAAAGAGAACGAGTAACTCTAGGCAACTTTGACACTAATGTAGTTCTAATTGCCTAGAAAATGATTCATATAACGATAGTTTACACCGTTATTTGCTACTTCTAGAATATATGATGATATGACGATCCACATATAATCCTAGCAATAAAACCCTAGCATGCTTACTATGTTCGTAACCACAATAAACAGACTAGCAATTTATCGATGACAAAGCAATGAATCAAACAAACATTTAATATCAGAAAAATTATAAATCAACATCAATACCAAGAGTAAAAAGGTTTAGGGGCTAAACCCTAAATTATTACACAAAATAATAAAACAAGGTTTAAAATAAATATTTACACAATAACAATTACCCAAAATTATTCACATAAAATTCAAATGCAGAAATTAAAATTAAACTTAAACAAATATAATAATTAAACGAGTTGGGTAAGTGTTACTGTTGTGTCTATGAAAATAGACACTGTCGTCGGGTGTGGGTGGAAGACTCAACCATGTGCGCGTGAGGACGGCACTGCCCTTCTGGCGTAGGTGGAGGGCTCATCTATTCGTGCTCAGAAACTGAACACCGCCTGGCAGGTACAGGTGGCAAGCTCAACTATGTAACGGTATCGGACTTTGGATGTGGAGGGGGGCCATTTCAGTTGGGCTTTGGATATTTCGGGGCCCAAATCGGATTGGGCTTGGGCCTACTGGGTGCACAAAGTAATCTGGAACAATTGAGCTTGGGCCTTAATAGTCAAAGCCCAATTGACTTGTCTGTTTTTCTTTTCTTTGGGCCTAGCCCAATTCTTCTTTCTCCCTTTTCTTTCTCTTTTCAGCCCGTGTCTTCTGGTTCTTATTCTTCTTCTTGAACCGTGACCAGCAGCTTCTTTCTTTTCATTTCCTTCTATCCAGCCTGTGGCTTCTTCATCCTCGTGCTTTCTTCATTTCTTTCTCTCTCCCCGATTTCTTCATTTTCTTCTTTTCTTCTCATCAGAGAGAGAGAGAGAGAGAGAGAGAGAGAGAGAGTGAGTGAGTGACGCCAGCGAAGCGGTGATGACCGAAGGCTTGGGTTTAGCGACGGCATGGAAGGTGAGGCCGGGCTGTGATGATGGCGTTTGGGAAATTGAAAGACGGCGGCTCTGTGAGCTGCTGCAATTGAAGTGAGGCACGGGCCTTGAGGTGGAGATTGATCACGGCGATTGGCTGATGCTTCAAGGCGTCGCGGTGGCACAAGGGCGTCTGATCTGAACTGCAGCGGTCAAAGGGAGCGACGATGATAGGTGCATAATTGTACAACTTTTTATATCAATTTCTCTACATTTTTGTTGTTAGTTTCTCATAAATTTGTGTTATTTATTTAGTTTTTGTGTTTGTATGTTTCCTATTGCAAATAAAGAGAAAAGAAGATAAGTTGAGGAAAGTAAGCAAGGTGTTGGAAGTTTTCGAAGTCTGATGGGCTTTCTCGAGGCCCATTAAGGGGTGTGCTGCTGTTAGCCCAAGATGAAGGCCCAAATCCATGAAGGAAAGCCCAAGTCCACAAAGCATGAAGGAAAGGTCCAAGCCCATTTTCAGACATTCTGCCTGTGCAGATCAGTCCACTTTGGAGGACCATATCTCCTAATTCAACCGTTGGATCCAGCTGTATTTTTGATACATGCTGCACGTGTGTGTTAGATATTTTGGATTCAAATTTCAGAATCATCCAACCGTTCAAACGTCCATTATTACGCTCTAAGTGGGCATAACTCAGTGCTGCCTACTTTCTAATTCTTTCTTTTTCTTTATTCTCAATGCTCCACTCACCCACATTTTTCCATCCATCTCACCAACCCATATTTGTTGCTTTCTTTCAACACTATTAGTGCTTAATTTCTTTTACCTAAATAAATGGTTAATTGCAACCCACTACATTTCAACCATGTCACTTACCATTTCTTTATCTCCCACTTAAATTCCACTTCTTTTCCTTTTCTTTCTTTATTTCTTGCATTGTCTTCTTCTTCCTCTCCATTCTCCTATAAATAGCAGCCTCATTTTTCTCCTCAAAACACACCCCAATGGGGAGGGACAAACCCTCCTCTTTCTCTTCTCCATCTCACATCATATTTTCCATTCTCTAGTATTAAGGGTTTTCAAGACTTCAAGGAGGAGAGGAGCTGTTTACACCATCACCACCAGCCATCAACCATCATCACCACCATCATCATCACCTTGGGAATCTCGGCTTTGAGTTGCTTGCTTTCAAGGATTCAAGAGTTCGTGGTCTTCAAGTTCTTCCTACTTTCCATATGGTGTACTTCAACTTAATCTTTAATTACTCTTTTTGAGTTCCTCTTTGTTGCTTGTTTATCTTTTGTATTAGTTAACATTACATGATTTATATAATTTCCAGCCTATATTTATGAGTTTATTTAGTTATTGGATCCTAATTAATTACTTCTTCTAGTAGCTTATGTGACTCCGTTTACTTGATTCTGTTTTATAGAAAACTTTTATGTGTTTATGTTATAGGGGTCGACACTTATAATATTTGCATATAATTGGAGCTAGAGTTAGGGATTACAATTCACCTAATAGTTTTGGAAACCTAATTCACGAGTAGTAAAGGCTTTGGACAAAGGTCGGTGTCAAATAAAAAGGATTGCGGACATATGAACTTTGTCATAATGGGACGTGCACTTTGATTGACAACTCTTTTCTATGCGTTAAATATGGTTTGATTAGCTAGCTTTCTAGACTAAGATGGCATGTTTAATTGGTTAATCTAGGTGCTTTCACTTAGGTTAATTTTCATAGAGAGGTTTTATTTGGGGAATGGTTAGCTTCTAACTTTCCACATATGTTAATTTCGGTTTCATGGCTAGGGAACTTGATTAATTTTCGGTCTAATGATTAATAAACTTGTGTATATGTGACTGAACTTTATATTCTTTATGTTTCATCCCATCTTATTTAATTTATTCTTTGTAATTTAATTAATTTATTTCATTCAATTTATCTCTTAAACCCCCTTTTACTTTGTACATATGTATATATTTATACTTTATACTTGTTAATAATAATTCTTTATTTTATTTTATTCTTTGTGACATTTTTTGTTAGGTACACCCTTTGATCTCCGTTGTGAACGATACCCTACTATGCACTATACTACTACCGATATGGTTTTTTTAAATTGATGTGCCTTTTTGGCCATATCAGACGACTCTGGGATTTGCAGCAGCAACGGCAGAGAGAGGGCTCCGGTTTGTGATGGAGGTGGTGGTGGTTTTTGAATGGAAGCGAACGGGTACGGCTGTGATCTGAACTTGCAGGTGAGTTGCCATTCTGGGAAAGTAAACTTGTGATTTGGATTGATTTGCGAATTAGAAATTCCAGAGAAGCTTCCATGGTTGAACAGGTACAGAGATCAATTGAGGGTATGGATTGATGTGGTGAAGCTGCTGGAATGGCAGAAGAAGCCATGGCTGGTGGCTTGTGGTTGCACGGGATTGAGAGATTGGGCAGTGGTGAAAGTGGTGATTTGCAGGTTAATTGATGATTATGGGCACGCTGGCTTCGATTATGAAGAGAAGGAAAGTAGAGCAGGTGGGTTGTAGCTGGAAACCAGTGGAGATGGTGGAGGTTGTCCGAGGCCGGTGGTGGCGGTTCCTGCAAAGTCAAAAGGGAAGAAAAAATTAGAAAAAGCCAAAAAGCTTTTCGGTGAAAGAAAATAAAAATAAAAATAATAAAAAAATAAAAAAAAGAAAATAAATTATAAAGATATAAATAAATAAATATATGGGAAAATAAAGTGGAGGTTTTGAAATGTATTTCGCCACCGCCTGCGATGGTTGCGCCTCTTATTGTGGTGGTTCGCCGGTGTCTTCCGGGATTCGAAACTGTTTTCGAAATCTTCGTACAATGTCTAATCTCCACTTTTGAATGACGACCGGTGTCATCATTGATATTGAAAACTCACGGTTGACTTTTCGGAATTGCGCTGAAAACCTCCAAAATACACCTTTTTTGTGCAAATTATCCATTTCATCATATTTTCCCTAATGACACAAAAACACATGTTAAACATACAAAACAGCTCTCGGAATTGCCTAATCCAAGTGATTAAAGGTGATTAAAGACGCTCTAAGTGCGTATTTACGCACTTATCATGTAGCCCTATAGGGATCACATGTATGCATGCAAATATATGTGAATGCACAATAAGGGATCCACCATCTTCTAGGTAATCATGAAGGGGAATATTCATAGCTAGAGACCCTCATCAATTTAATTTCAAAAGTCTATGGCCAAAGCATTATGATTGAGGAACTCTTAAATATATATATAAATATATATATATATATATATACATATATATATATAAATTAATGATCAAAACCGTCTATATTTTAGGTCATCCTTCAAGGATCATTTTGATAAAAAAAAAATCAAATTGGAAATTATTTAGCCATTTGATTACCACATTCATCGTTTTAACCTTATCTGACGGACTGCATTTGTCTGTAAACTATACAACGAACAGATGACCAAACAAAATTCAATTCGGCTGATTTTTTGCAAGAGTAATTCTTGAAAATAAATCTAAACGATGAACGGTTCTGATGATTGAGTTATGTTGTCAATTAGTCGGTATGAGGATGTTCACATTTTACTTGACAAAAGTTTAATGCCCTAAATCATATGATTGGAATATTGGTTGAAGGACGAATCGAATTGCATTTGGATTATGGCTATAAGCTAGGGAACATATATTTTAAATCTAGTAATAAAGTGATGATATATTGATATAGTGACGATATATACAATTCAGTAGTCGGTAGTCGGAAAGGCAAGGAGGGGACTAGTGTTGATTTGTAAGTATTTTACACGCAAATCGTACTCCTAACTACGAGAGTTAAGCTACTCCAAAAGCCGTTTGTGGCATTTAACTTGTGTTTTCATGTTTTTAGTTCATTCACGAGAGTTTAGGTTATTTGGCTTAAAACGGTGCATTTTGGGACCAATTAGAGCATTTTTGAGAAAAGCATGAAAGTCAACCGTGCCATACATGGTCAACTCCGAGGTCAAACCCAAAGGCATCACAATTCAAGACATCCATGAGTTCCCAAGCACACAAGGAGAGCACCTTTGATGGGTTCAGATATTTTGGTGGTAAACTCAAATTCAAATTGGAGACAAAAAATTTATTGCTCAAAACATCATTTGTCTCTTAGTGTATGGTCCCAAAATCTGATCCCCATAGTCCCAAAAATCTGTCGACACACCATTTTGTCCTTTAATTAAGCAAGGACGGAACCACATACAAGGCTGCATAGACTGCAGCCCAACCCAATTTTATGTAAATATGTTAATTAGTATAAGGCTATTACAGTAATAGCCCAACCAGAAAAAATTATCCAACACATGCATGCTCACAGTCATCGATTTCCTTGACTAATTTTCACCACTCACCACATACGTGTCTTCTATTTCGATAGTAAATCAAAGTCGTAAAGATAGAATGTCTTTGCTTCACTACCCAGATTTTTGGTAAAAAATTAATAAGTCTAAGGTTGCTAAATATTTTTTTTCTCTCTCTATCTAGGCTGCATGCCTGCATCTTATATATATATATTATTTTTCTTTCTTTGTCTCCCACGTTTTTCTCTCTTCTCAACATACACCCAGCTGACAACCCTAGCCTCTTTCTCTCCATCATTTTTTCTTCTTCTCTATTTTTTTCTTCTCTTTCTTCTTCTGCAACTCCATGCCTCCAAAAAAATTAGTTCCTATAGGGTTACCTGCAGCCCTCCCGACTCCACTCTTCCACTTTTTTCTCAAATCTCAATTCCCACTTCTTCAGATCTACTCCTTCATTCCTTGAATTTTTAACATATCAACTTAGCCCAACCCATTTTTCAATCTTGGTTCTGTCCCTGGACCCTAGCTAGGATAACTTTCCCTTGAATCCAAACCCTTCAATTAGCATCATATATATACTTAACACTTTTCATTCAGAAAGGGAGAACCTCAGCCACCACCATTCATTCATTCACCCAAAGGAAAACCCTAAACACTCACCAAGAACACTCTAAAAAACTGTCCAGTTTTGTTCTTCCATTTTCACCACCTTCCATCGCTCAAATCACTTTCCTTCCTTCACGAAAGTTGTTCATATGGTATCCATTTATCTTAAGAACTAACTTTCACCACCATTCTACCAGGTTTCAAGCTCCACAGCTGGGAATTCGTCAAGAACACAAGGAATTCAGAGACTTGGAGAAGAAGAAGCTTGGGAATGAAGAGAAGTTCAAGAGGGGGCTGTCATCTATACTTGGAGTCACCAAGGAGCTGCTGGCCATCATCCCTTGAGAATTTATTAACCCTACTCTAGTTATTCTTTGTATTCATGTTTCCATTCTTGACAATATTAATATATTTGACAATGAGTTGTGAGTAGTCCTTTAGATTGGGGGCTAGGGTTGTGTGCCCTAGCCCATGATGATGTATTAATGAACCTTAATGTTTATGTTTGTTTAATGAAATATGAGCATGTTCTTTGTCAATTTATTCATGTTTGATGCTTGTTATTGAATACGATTAATTTTTGAGCATGTCTTGAACTTGTATTGTATGAGATTGTTTGGTTTAGTGATGCGGATAATGAAAAGATAAAAGGAAGAGAATATCTTTGATATTCAAACACAACTAGACATGATAGAGAATAGAGAGAGCTGTACTCTGCTCTTCAAATACAACAAAATGTTTTTAACCAATTCCCCTGCCACTCTTGGCCTCTTCCTCTTTTAAAGACTACACTACTACATTCTTAATTATTAATACATCACACTAGGCAAACATGTCTGCCACTCTTGCTTACTTAGATGCCTTGGAAGTTAAAAACAACAACTAGCAGACACAATTAAAGAGAACTGTGGAAAACATGACCAGCCTCTAAGAACCAGCAAACTCAATGCACGCACTAGAGGTCTAGAGTACTGCATGACCAGCTTTTGAGAATATTGCACTGCATCATACTCTCTGGGTGAGAAAGAACTCGTCCACGAGTTTGCAAAATTTATATTGAATTCATCTAAAAGTTCATAATGTCGCCATCCAATCTTCTTGCTTTTCTTTGTCTCCTTTGTTAAGTTGACAAGTAACATCTCGGCATATTAATCCTTTCAAGAAACTTTTGTGACGTGTACAAATTCTCATAGAATGCAGTAACCTTCAACACTCTCAGTAAATCGTTCTTCGCATTCAAATTCTTGTTGGTGGATGCTAGCATAAAATCATCCCAAAATAGATCATGAAACTGAAATTTAAGGTGACCACGTTCTTGAACCTTAGGCGATTCAAACCTGATGAAGCATTGTGACATACATGAAAAGCCTACTTTTTTTCCTGAACCCACAGTACTATCTTCACAAACCAAGAAGGCACAATCGTCCTTATCTTGTTCATTGGAATACAATTTCACTTCCAAACCACGACTACATGTAAATAGATTCTCCGAGTATGCAAGAATTTTGTTTGGAAAATTGGACTTGCTTCCTCCATTTCGGAATGAATTTAAATTGTTATGATGAAGAGATTTACCAAATTTCTCTTTTGTTTGGTAAAAAATTTCACCATCAAGATATTCATCGTAGAGAGGTGCTGTAGTCCAATCAATTTCAACATTATTCTCATACTCAACTTCTAATTCGAAATGAAACAAATGGTTTACCTTCACATTTGAGATTTCCTTGAATTCAATAGGTTCCTTGACCTCCAATCCGTATTCTTCAACATCCTTGAGCTTGTTTTGAGTCGCACAAGCACCTCTTGCAACCTCAAGCAACTTTTGAAACCGTGTTGTTCCAATCATCCATAAATGGTTCTTGGACCTTTGTGACGAATGAAGTCGATGCTTATAAGACAACCCCAAATCGGTCTCATGATAATAATACCCGCTTCTTGATCCACCATGCTTCCTACGAGCATCTTGGCGTTCAAGTAGCAAGGAAAGTTTCTCAACTTGTCTTCGAAGTGCATGGAGTTCCTCATCTCTTGATTCCCCGTCTCCCATATGGTTCTCACACTTTCCTCTACCTCCTCTTGCAGCCATGCGATTGGTGGCAGCAACCCAGAGGGCGTAGCAAAGCTCTGATACCAAATGATGCGGATAATGAAAAGATAAAAGGAAGAGAATATCTTTGATATTCAAACACAACTAGACATGATAGAGAATAGAGAGAGCTGTACTTTGCTCTTCAAATACAACTAAATGTTTTTAACCAAATTCCCCTGCCACTCTTAGCATCTTCCTCTTTTAAAGACTACACTACTACATTCTTAATTATTAATACATCATACTAAGCAAACATGTCTGCCACTCTTGCTTACTTAGATGCCTTGGAAGTTAAAAACAACAACTAGCCGACACAATTAAAGAGAACTGTGGAAAACATGACCAGCCTCCAAGAACCAGCACACTCAATGCACGCACTAGAGGTCTAGAGCACCGCATGACCAGCTTTTGAGAATATTGTTCTGCATCATACTCTCCGGGTGAGAAAGAACTCGTCCACGAGTTTGCAAAATTTATATTGAAGTCATCCAAAAGTTCATAATGTCGCCATCCAATCTTCTTGCTTTTCTTTGTCTCCTTTGTTAAGTTGACAAGTAACATCTCGGCATATTTAATCCTTTCAAGAAACTTTTGTGACGTGTACAAATTCTCATAGAATGCAGTAACCTTCAACACTCTCAGTAAATCGTTCTTCGCATTCAAATTCTTGTTGGTGGATGCTAGCATAAAATCATCCCAAAATAGATCATGAAACTGAAATTTAAGGTGACCACTGTCTTGAACCTTAGGCGATTCAAACCTGATGAAGCATTGTGAAATACATGAAAAGCCTACTTTTTTTCCTAAACCCACATTACTGTCTTCACAAACCAAGAAGGCACAATCGTCCTTATCTTGTTCATTGGAATACAATTTCACTTCCAAACCACGACTACATGTAAATAGATTCTCCGAGTATGCAAGAATTTTGTTTGGAAAATTGGACTTGCTTCCTCCATTTCGGAATGAACTTAAATTGTTATGATGAAGAGATTTACCAAATTTCTCTTTTGTTTGGTCAAAAATTTCACCATCAAGATATTCATCGTAGAGAGGTGGTGTAGTCCAATCAATTTCAACATTATTCTCATACTCAACTTCTAATTTGAAATGAAACAAATGGTTTACCTTCACATTTGAGATTTCCTTGAATTCAATAGTAATAGGAGCATTTATAAGCGACTTGTACATTATGAATCTCTATATTTTCTTAGCTAATTTCTCATTTATTTGTGTTATTTATTTAAGTTTTCATGTTTTGTAGGATTTTGGAGCAATATAATAAAATTGAGTCAAAACAAGAAAAAGAAGCGAAAATGGCAAAGGAGGATCGAAAGGTGACTGCAATCCTGAAGCAGATCGAGCGGAATAGCCAACATTGAGGAATAAACTGCACTGATCCAGAATGAGCTAAAGAATGTGCCTTATATGGATGGAAACCTATGGATGTCTACTTTCCAAATAATTTTATGGTTCATGAAGATCTATTTTCTGGAGAGAAATATTTAGATTTGAATAGACAAAGGTCAATCTGCCAGAAATCAGCAAATGTTCCCGCAATAAGCCCACTTTGGAAGGCTGCCGTTTTTTATCCAGTGGGAACTATGTGGGTTTCGAACTCTCCAATTCAAGCCCTATGAGTCTAGTTTCCAATGCTTCCAGTATCATCTGAAAATCTATTGCAATGAGAGAGATAGCCCAATGTGAATAGTCGGAGGTCAAATCACAAAGAAATCAGCTTCTTTAGGATTCTTGTCTTTTCTCTTGAATCCTTCTTTCATTCAAATTTCAAATTTCAAATTTCCTACTCATTTAGGATTCCAGCTACTCTCCATCTGATTTTGAATTATCTTTCTTTTCATTTTTATTGTTTTTCTTTTTCTTATTTTAATATTTTTCTCCTCACCTTTGTCCCCTCTTCCTCCCTATAAATACCACACTCCCTTCTTCATTTTCTTCACACCAAAGAGGTGAGACAAACTCCCTCTTTCTCACTTCTCCCTCTTCCTACTTCTTCTTATGTTTATATTTATGTTTAAGTTTATGTTTATGTAATTGATAACCACCTTTATGGAGTGTTTTACATTCTTGTAATGAATAACCACCTTTATGGAGGGTTCTATGTTCTTGTTTATAAATATGTGTAACTAATTTTCTTAGTTAGGGGCTGCTTTGAAGCTCCGTTCATGATTGCAAACATGTTGTGACATTCCAATTAATCTCTTTTATCTATGGATGAGAACCTTGTTACTAAATATGTCATTGATGAATTCCTTATATATTTACTTTGGATGCATACTTAGTAAGCATGTTAGGAGTTTTATAGCTATGAATATGTGATGCCTGGTTCTTGTTAAATAAGATTCCTCACATGTTTTAGAGTGGCACTTGTTAATTACGGTTAACATGTAACTTGGTTCCTAAGATAAGCAAGACAACACCAGTACTTGTGATGCTTTGTGATGACTCAAACCCTTTTAAAACTTAATGATTTCTACTTGTTAAATCTAGTAAGGCGTCCTTCTAGGTTACTCGTTAGGAAATACGTTAAGGGTAGAGCGTCTCTCTCTTAACATGCAAAGTAAGAAAGTGGTAATAGTTTATGTTCAAGCATACCGAGCTAATCTGGGCATCTTCATCCAGAAATAAAAGAGTTAAATTAGAACACAATGTGTGAGCATGATTGTTGGTGGTGGATAGCAGTTTCCCTAACTATTTTCTCTCATTGATATTTTTTCTCAATTTATCTTTTATTAGCTTTTGTTCTCTGTATTTCTGGATTTTATTAAAATAACATATCAACTTCAAAAATTCTGAGATTCTGTATGCGTCTTCATTAGTATGTCTAGAGTCTAGGTATTTAATTTCATAATTTTCTGTGTTATTTTAGTCTGTCTAACATTCATATCTTTCTGTTTAGGTCAGTATTAAGTCGTTATAGTATAGAGCCTTGTTTAGTCTGCAGTTAAGTCCCATTCCCTTGCGGGAACGATCCCTACTTTCCATACTACATTCGACAATTATATCCATAGTAGGGTTTATCTTGAGATTATTTTTGTGCATCTTTTTGGTGTGCGAAAATAACCATATCAAATAGGTTCCTTGACCTCCAATCCATATTCTTCAACATCCTTGAGCTCGTTTTGAGTCGCACAAGCACCTCTAGCAACCTCAAGCCACTTTTGAAACCGTGTTGTTCCAATATTCCATAAACGGTTCTTGGACCTTTGTGACGAATGAAGTCGATGCTTATAAGACAACCCCAAATCGGTCTCATGATAATAATACCCGCTTCTTGATCCACCATGCTTCCTACGAGCATCTTGGCGTTCAAGTAGCAAGGAAAGTTTCTCAACTTGTCTTCGAAGTGCATGGAGTTCCTCATCTCTTGATTCTCCGTCTCCCATATGGTTCTCACACTTTCCTCTACCTCCTCTTGCAGCCATGCGATTGGTGGCAGCAACCCAAAGAGCGTATCAAAGCTCTGATACCAAATGATGCGGATAATGAAAAGATAAAAGGAAGAGAATATCTTTGATATTCAAACACAACTAGACAAGATAGAGAATAGAGAGAGCTATACTCTGCTCTTCAAATACAACTAAATGTTTTTAACCAAATTCCCCTGCCACTCTTGGCCTTTTCCTCTTTTAAAGACTACACTACTACATTCTTAATTATTAATACATCACACTAAGCAAACATGTCTGCCACTCTTGCTTACTTAGATGCCTTGGAAGTTAAAAACAACAACTAGCCGACACAATTAAAGAGAACTGTGGAAAACATGACCAGCCTCCAAGAACCAGAACACTCAATGCACGCACTAGAGGTTTAGAGCACTGCATGACCAGCTTTTGAGAATATTGCTCTGCATCATACTCTCCGGGTGAGAAAGAACTCGTCCACGAGTTTGCAAAATTTATATTGAATTCATCCAAAAGTTCATAATGTCGCCATCCAATCTTCTTGTTTTTCTTTGTCTCCTTTGTTAAGTTGACAAGTAACATCTCGACATATTTAATCCTTTCAAGAAACTTTTGTGACGTGTACAAATTCTCATAGAATGCAGTAACCTTCAAAACTCTCAGTAAGTCGTACTTCGCATTCAAATTCTTGTTGGTGGATGCTAGCATAAAATCATCCAAAAATAGATCATGAAACTGAAATTTAAGGTGACCACTGTCTTGAACCTTAGGCGATTTAAACCTGATGAAGCATTGTGAAATACATGAAAAGCCTACTTTTTTTCCTAAACCCACATTACTATCTTCACAAACCAAGAAGGCACAATCGTCCTTATCTTGTTCATTGGAATACAATTTCACTTCCAAACCACGACTATATGTAAATAGATTCTCCGAGCATGCAAGAATTTTGTTTGAAAAATTGGACTTGCTTCCTCCATTTCGGAATGAACTTAAATTGTTATGATGAAGAGATTTACCAAATTTCTCTTTTGTTTGGTCAAAAATTTCACCATCAAGATATTCATCGTAGAGAGATGGTGTAGTCCAATCAATTTCAACATTATTCTCATACCCAACTTCTAATTCGAAATGAAACAAATGGTTTACCTTCACATTTGAGATTTCCTTGAATTCAATAGGTTCCTTGACCTCCAATCCATATTCTTCAACATCCTTGAGCTCCTTTTGAGTCGCACAAGCACCTCTAGCAACCTCAAGCCACTTTTGAAACCGTGTTGTTCCAATCTTCCATAAACGGTTCTTGGACCTTTGTGACGAATGAAATCAATGTTTATAAGACAACCCCAAATCGGTCTCATGATAATAATACCCGCTTCTTGATCCACCATGCTTCCTACGAGCATCTTGGCGTTCAAGTAGCAAGGAAAGTTTCTCAACTTGTCTTCGAAGTGCATGGAGTTCCTCATCTCTTGATTCTCCGTCTCCTATATGGTTCTCACACTTTCCTCTACCTCCTCTTGCAGCCATGCGATTGGTGGCAGTAACCCAAAGAGCGTAGCAAAGCTCTGATACCAAATGATGCGGATAATGAAAAGATAAAAGGAAGAGAATATCTTTGATATTCAAACACAACTAGACATGATAGAGAATAAAGAGAGCTGTACTCTGCTCTTCAAATACAACTAAATGTTTTTAACCAAATTCCTCTGCCACTCTTGGCCTCTTCCTCTTTTAAAGACTACACTACTACATTCTTAATTATTAATACATCACACTAAGCAAACATGTCTGCCACTCTTGCTTACTTAGATGCCTTGGAAGCTAAAAACAACAACTAGCCGATACAATTAAAGAGAACTGTGGAAAACATGACCAGCCTCCAAGAACCAGCAAACTCAATGCACGCACTAGAGGTCTAAAGCACTGCATGACCAGCTTTTGAGAATATTGCACTGCATCATTTAGTCACCTTAACACTCTTGGACGGTTGATATTTGAGCATGATGAGTGTGAGCATGAAACTTTTCTTATTTGAATTTCTAGTCTTAAAGTCCTTTGCCTTACTTGATTAACTTGGGGACCTTAACTCCACTTAATAAGTTAATTGAGTAGGAATTCAAGTTGTTGTTAATAGCACAATTTGGCACGAGAGGATAATTGAGGCTCGGTCTTGGAACCCTAACATGGCTAAGATACGAAATTTGGTTCATTAACTATTCAACATTGCATATTCATTAGGTTTGAGATACATTGGATTGGGTTAGAGTTAACCCAAAATCCCAATCGTCTTCACCATTTGATAACAATCAGACATTTGTTGGGCTTGTCACCTCAACACATTTGCACTTTACTAATTACAATCACTTGTGCTTTACTTATTTGCATAGTTTAGAATTTTCACGTACTTAGAGCAATGTCGGATATTTGTCACTCAAGAGTGACACACATTTGAACACTACACCATATAACACTACACCATATTGCACATACTTCACTTCTAGGTACATAGATCACTTCTTGCCTCACCACCTTTAGTGCTTTTACATCTTGGTTGCATTGCATCACCAATAGGGATCTTGGGCCCTCCCATCCCTTGGGTGCGACAATCTCACGGTCTTAATCTATACTTCCATAATCTTTGACATTGTATGCCACACTATACGACACGTCAAGTGTCTATGCAGTTTATTTTATTTTAGAGAAAATTTGGTTGTAGTCTAGAAATCGTGCTCTATTTTGGATGCAATCCGGACAAATATATTTTTATTTTTTTCTTCTAATTGCGGTCCAGTGACTCACATATCATATAAGATTTCTTTCCTTTTCAATATTATCTAACTAAGTTTGTTATTTTACATTCCTATTATACTCTTTTGTAATAAATGGTGATAGATTGTCATCTTAATTAAAAGAATCATTATAGTCAAACAAAATTTCATAAAATAAATAAATTTATTATATTTTCCAAACAAGGTTTCCTAAATTTATTCTTTTTTAATCAAAGTTAATTATTAGTGCATTAATTTATATAAATTCCTTATATATTGTTTTGAACACCGTAACATCTCAACATTTCCTTATTCATATTGAATAATCTCTTTCTTCATCTCGTTCCTCTTCAATGACCATCTTTTTTCCAACAATATCTCTTCCTTTATTTTTTCTTCCATGTCCATCTTTTCTCTCATACCTATGTTGTTGATGTGGCTTCTCCTCTATTACTTCCTTAAATATAGAATTAATCGTGATGTTAGTCAACCTTTATCATACCTATGTTGTTGATGTGGCTTCTCCTCTATTACTTCCTTAAATATAGAATTAATCGTGGTGTTAGTCAACCTTTATCATAGAATTAATTGAAATTTTTGTTTCACATTCATATGTCATATTTGTAAGTAAGATTTTAGAAGAAGATTGATGATATGATCTATGTTTTTTTTTTCTGCTTCATATGTCTAGGTAAATAAAATATTATTTATTACCTACTATAATGATATTCAATGGAAGCAAATTGTTTGAAATTTGTTTAATCCTTTCTACCTGGCCTATATAATGTAGGTATATTTATATGTATAATCATGAATCATACAATCTTGCAAAGAAGTATATTCAAGTTTATATGTATATATATATATATATCTAGTGAGGTTACATTTTTCTCTTATATTTTTACCTTTTAATTTATATAAATTTATAATCTAAACAAAAGTTAAACAAAAATTTATAGTAGGTAATCATACTAAATTTACCGAGACATATGAAGCAGAAAAAAAAAACAAAAATTATGAATCATATTGCTTAATTTATTTTGTACTTTTGTTTAGATTTGTGACATATATAATTCTTGTTTTTTTTTCTGCTTCATATGTCTCGGTAAATTTAGTAATTTATTACCTACTATACATTTTTAATATATATGTATAAGAATCAGCTTGCTCATATGATACAGACGTAGAAAAAACAATTTTGGTATTTAAGTTATTAGGATCAATTCTACTGCAAGACAAGCCAATTAATTACACAACTAAAAGAAAGCTGAAAACATGACTTAAAGAAACTCGATAGAATTTTTGAGAACTTACCTAAACAGAACACTCAAGGGAACAAGTGATCGAAACTTCAAGAGATTGAAAAGAAAATATGAAAGCTTGAAGAAATAGATTGGAGCATAAGACGTTATGTAAGAAGAAAGCTAAACCAATTAAAAGGATATTTTGGGAGGACAGAGTATCGGCTTGCTGGCATGGCCAAGTAAAACGAAAAGATTAGTATCAAAGGTGAACATGGAAGAGTCGGTTGAGCAAAGCAGGAGCCGTCTAACTTCCCAGGAAAAGAAATAAAAAGATGCATGACTCTAGAAAGGGTTGCTAATTACATGAGAATAAGTATTGGTCCATCTGTAGCCTTAGGGAAGTACAAGATGAGATATGAACAAATAACCAACTACATCCCAATTACAAGCTTATCTCGATTGGTAAGGTCCAAGGTTGTAAAAGGCGAAAGGCGCACCGAGGCTTTTTTAGCTCCGTGAGGTTTATTTGAAAAGGCGTAAGCCTTTTGTAAAAAAATTATTACATTACAAAAGAGTATTTCATTAATAATAATTAAGCTAATTCACCAAATCTTCCAAATTTTAAATAAAATTCAAGTTCAAACAATCAAACTTCAAACAAATACAATAATGAACAAGCATAAAAATCAAAAATTATTTCATTCTTCCATTTCTTCCTCATCATCAAGTAACAAATCACCATCCAAACTATCACCATCATCACTAGCATTGTCTTGAACTTCAAACAATGAATTGGTATGATCATATGAATTTTTGAAATGAACTACATCGTCCTCATCAACAAGTTTTTTCTATTAAAACCAAAAAACCCAAAAAAATAAAAAAAAAAATACAAAAACCACAAATAAAATACAAAAATATAATCAACATTTAATTTAATATAATACAAACTCTTTTCTTTCTTTTACATATATTTTTTATTTACACATACTTCATCATTACTATCATATCATATCCTAGAGTCGACATTGATTTCATTTATACATAATATATACATCAGTAAGAATACAACACAAACCTTCCTCACCAACATCTCTTTCATCCTTATTCCTTCCCCCCCCCCCCCCCCCCCCCCATTTCTCCCCCACCCAAACCTACCCCCCCCCTCCCCCCCCCCCAAACCCACAACCCGTAACGCCATGGCTAGGCTGGTCCCCAAGTTCCAGTGAAAACACCACTTGAATAAACTGGAAATCAGATCCTAATAATAACAGAGATATATCTATTTTTAGGACAAGTACTTGAAGAATTTAATTAAACTTCTTTCCTATACAAAATTTCATGGATATGGAGTTAAGCAATTCTTACTCATCCCCAAACACTAAGCAGGTGAGAGCTAGAGAGAGAGAGAGCCCAGAGAGAGAGAGAGAGAGAGAGAGAGAGAGAGAGAGAGAGAGAGAGAGAGAGAGAGAGAGAGAGAGAGAGAGAGAGAGAGAGAGAGAGAGAGAGATAGAGAGAGAGAGAGAAACCCCCCACAAGAGCAACACACCACAAACAGCAATAACAGAGGAAAGGGGAGACACCTCCTCTCTTCTCTAAAAAAAAGGACAGAGGCCAGGCCCAACCACAGGCAACCAGCCCCAGAGAAAAGGCACAGCGGAAGGACCAGCCACTGCAATGACTCTTTTTTTTTTTAAAAAAAAAGGGGGTTTTTGAAGGGGGCCCCCACCCCCTGTTTTCTCATCAATACCCCCCCCCAAAAAAACCCCCCAATCTCCATGTCTATAAGCTGAAGAGAGAGCGGCGATGGTAGTGACTAGAGAGTATAGAGTGATAAAGTGAGATAAATCAAGACAGAGAAGGGTTAATTGAAGACAAAAGGTCCAAAATGACTTCGGTTTGGACGTTTGGTTGTGGAAAAAAAATAATCCTAGAAGGCGCAAATGAGGCTTAAGCCTTTTTCAGCCTTCCAGCGCCATTTGGGCGAAAAAGGCTCGAGGCGTCGCTGCATTTCAAGGTAGCCTCCGCAGAAAGCTAGCCTTGAGGCTAGCCTGAGGCTAGCTTTTTTGAACCTTCTGAACATATTAAACAGATAGGACTACTAGTTAGGCTACATGTAAAAGACAAGAAGGTTTGGCTTTAATTTTAAAGACAAGAAGGTTTGGCTTTAATTTTGAACTGAATGATAATAAACATTGTGTTCTAAACTTCCAATAAAAAAATTAAGAATATAAAATAATATGAAAGAAAATAATTTTTGAAAAAATGGAAATAAAAATATAAGTGATTATAATAAATATTTTTAAATTTCGGGTCCTCACAAACAAAGATGAAGAAATAAGAATCTCATGCCTTTTACCCCCGCCCCAATTAACCTAATGCGGGCAAAGGTGCTTCGCTTTTCCGTATTCTATAGAGGAACTGTTTCTTCATTGTATACGGAAAAGGGAAAGCTTCTGCGAAGAATCAAAAGACCAACCGGACAGGCTATATATATGCGAGGGTAGAAGGATTGAGAGACCAACTAGAATTAAAGAAACGCGAGCTTTTTGGCAGAGATATATTAGCTGTTAGGGTTTTGGAACTTGGAGAAAGAAAGAAAGAGAGAAAAAGTAAAGTAGAAAAGGGTTTTGTACGTTGATCTAGAGAGATGGGAGGGTGCTTTCCAGATGTCAGAGGAGGGAAGCAGGCAGTAGGGGGAACGCAACAGAGTCTAATAAACAACGGTGGGGATTGCAACGAAGCCGTCGACTTCTTCTTTAAAAAGTCTCAGGGAGCTGTCCCACTATTCACTCCACTCGAGCTATCCTTCTCCACCTCCAACTTACTTGATCGTGATTTCACTTCGAAGAGTGATCCCATGGTTGTTGTGTACTCAAAGAAAGGAGATGGTATGCTAGAGGAATTAGGGAGAACTGAAGTCATACTGAATAATTTAAATCCGGCATGGATAGAGAAAGTTCTAGTTTCAATGTTTCATATCAGTTCGAGGCTGTGCAGCAATTGGTATTCCATGTGTATGATGTTGATACAAAATATCACAATATAAATGTGATGACACTCAAGTTGAAGGATCAAGAGTTTCTGGGGGAAGGCACTTGCGTTCTTTCGGAGATAGTGACTAAACATGGTCGAAGTCTAACCTTAAACCTCCATGACATCCATGGACGTCTTGGAGGCCATAGAAACTTCGGAACACTCACAGTCCATGCGGAGGAAACTATTGTTTCTAAGAGTGTCATTGAGATGAAATTTCGTTGTTCCCGCTTGGAAAACAAAGACCTGTTTTCTAAAAGGGATCCTTTCTTAAGAATATCAAGGATTGTTGAGAGCGGAGTTTGTGTTCCAATTTGCAAGACAGAAGTGGTGGACAACAATTTAAATCCAACTTGGAAACAAGTATGCCTGAGTATGCAGCAGTGTGGAAGCAAGGATAGACCCTTAGTAATTGAATGCTTTGATTTCAACAGCAATGGAAAACATGTTCTTATTGGCAAACTCCAAAGGTCGGTGGCAGACCTCGAAAAACTCTACCAAGAAAAAAGTGGCATCAACTTTGTGATTCCGCCATCTTCTCATCGTGGTCTTGAAATGCTTTCCAAGGGTAAACTGTTTGTGGATCATTTTTGTGAGAAGGAACAGTCGAGCTTTCTTGATTACATATCTAGTGGTTTTGAGCTTAACTTCATGGTTGCTGTCGATTTTACGGCTTCAAATAAAGATCCTCGAAGAAGCGAGTCTTTGCACTACATTGGTGACCGATTAAATTCTTACCAGAATGCTATAATGCAAGTGGGGGAAGTCATTCAATTTTACGATGCTGATAAACTCTTTCCTGCTTGGGGATTTGGAGGAATGATAGGTGGTGCTGTATCGCACTGTTTTAACATGGATAGAAGTCATAGAACTGCTACTGGCTCCGAGGTTGAAGGACTATCTGGCTCCGAGGTTGACGGACTTGGAGGCATCATGTGTGCTTATTCCATTGCTCTACACAAGGTACAACTATGCGGACCCACTATGTTAAGCCCAGTGGTTAACAAGGCTGCAGAAATTGCAAACCATTCTCGCTTGCAACACAACAACAAGTACTTTGTGTTGCTTATCATAACGGATGGTATCCTTATAGACCTTCAAGAAACAATAGATGCTTTGGTTAGGGCATCTGATCTTCCCCTCTCCGTTCTGATAGTCGGAGTTGGAAATGCAGACTTCCAACAAATGGAGATCCTAGATGCTGACAATGGACAACCATTGCGAGGTTCGACAGGTCGTCCAGCTACAAGAGACATTGTTCAGTTTGTTCCCATGAGGGAAGTCGATAGTGGGAGGATTTCTGTTGTTCAATCGCTTCTAGAAGAGCTACCTGGACAGTTTCTGACTTACATGCGCAGCAAGGGCATCAAGCCACTCTCACCTTCCAATTCCAAGCCTCACGCCAAGCTTCTAATTTAGATTTCAATTCCATTTGTACGTTTTATAATCATACAAGTTTTTTTATTTAATTTGTATGATTTTTGTTTAATAATCAAATTGCTACCCCTATTGCTTACGATCAATTATATCCATATATATATATATATATATATGATATAATCCCCCCCCCACCAACCCAAAAAAAAAAAAAAACAAAAAAACCAGAATCCCGAATGGTTGAAATTTATTATAAAAAAAAATAATAAAAAAAAAAAAAAAAAAGGGGGGAGGGTGGGGTTTTTGTGTGTTTGATTAGTTAAAAAAAAAAAAACAACGAAGAAAAAGGGAGAAAAAAGGGAGGGAAAAACAAAAGGGTAAAAAAATTTCTAATTTAATTTTTTTTATTAAAAAAAACAAAAAAAGAAAAAACAAAAATATAAAGGGGTGTGTTTTTTATTTTGCACCCACAAAGAGGAGGTTCGGATTTTATTTTTGAAGGGGAGGTGCGCACGTGAAGGGGACCGATTATATATATATATATATAATTAAAGAAACTCAATAGACTACGATCGAAAACTTTACATCAAATATATAAAGTAACACATTTGAATTTGAATCAATTCGAACTTGAAGCAATCCTTTGTGTTGAAATTTAAAGGTTAATGTATAATGGATGCCTAATTGAAAAACAAAAAACACTATAAAAGATCGATAATGATGCATGCCCTTCCCAAGGTTGAGAAAAAGCCCTACCCTCTAAATTTCTGATATGCACTCTAGAGGAAAGTAGGAAGGTACGTGGATGGATGGCAAATCCCATTACTTAATTGCCTGCACAGCAAGGTTGCTTCCTTTTGCTGTGCCACATACTAATTTGTCAAAACGGCAAATTGCGACTTTTGCTTCTTCTCCAAGCAATGTATGCACACTTCTCTGATCAAGAATTTGAGTAAAAGGTTAATATTTGTTACTTTTTTTTTTGGCCAAATTAATATTTGTTACTTTGAGAATGACATTACAATGGCATTATGAAACACATAATTGAAATGAGTTTAGTTTAACTCTAAAAACCTTACAAATTTCAAGACCAAATACCACTACACCAACCACGTACCTTGGATACTGATTGAGCTTAAGTATAAGTTAAGTTTGATACACAAATACAACTTGATACCAATATGGGGATATGATCCCTTACTTTAAATGCGTTTTGCATTTAATTAGTTTGTGTGCTTTCATATAAACAGAATGGGAAGAAGTTGGCGGTGGATGAGGTTAAATTGTTGGTCATCATTCTTTGGCTTAATTGGAAGGAACGGAATGAAGTGTATCATGCATGGTGCAAATGTGACTGATCCTGTGATATTTTTTTGTTTTTGGAAAGAGCTTCTACTATGTGGTCTGCTCTGATTGAGTCTCAGAAAGCATTGGAAAGGAAGGATCGATGGTGAAAGTATGACTGGAGCGCGCAGCGAGCTAGTAGAGGGAAAAAATGCATGGAGTCCTCCTCCCTCAAATGCTCTCAAGATCAATTGTGATGGGGCTGTTATTGGAGAGGGTAATTTGGGGGGTGTGGAGGCTAGCTATTATCCGTGACGAGAGGGGTGAGCTGGTCAGCGTGTTCTGATGAGGGCGTCACCTTTGGCCGCTGAACTTCTTGCTGTTAAGTTTGGATTGGAGCTTGCTGTGGAAAGAAGATTAATTGGGGATTGTGGTGATTGAAACGGATTGCCTTGAGGCAATGCGTATGGTGAATACTAGGAGATCGACTGTTTTGCAGTAGAAGGAATAATAGTGGAGCAGATCAGAGGATTAATGAGTCTTCTTTAAATTGCTGGGTTTAGTAATATACATATATGTTCCGAGAGAGGCCAATATGGCTGCTCACTCTATTGCAATCTATGTAGGCCGTGATGATGGGCATTCTCAATGGTTCAAGGTTGGGCCTCCTTCGCTTATGATGATTGTTTTTAACGATCTACTTGTGACCTATGATGTTTCTAGGGATGTGTGAAGAGGTTATTACTCGAGTTGTGAGTGAAGAGGTAATTGCAGCTTACGGCTCCCATGTTTGTAATCGTTCAATTTAAATAAAGGAATTCTTATTCTCAATATATATATATATATATATATATATATATAACAGAATTGACTGATTTCCAACACAGTATAACAAGCAGAGCAATATATTGCTGTTGTCCAAAAAAAAAAAAACCATAGCTAGGCTCAATAAAATGTAGCTACATGTTTCTGTGAAATTTGAGGAAAAGTAGGTGACATGTGGTTCTAATAATGTAAAGCATATGAAAATCCAAAAACCAAATATAATTATCCCCTAAGTGCATTGATGCTGTTAGCATCTTATTGAGATATATATGAATTCATCACAATGATATATTGCCACTTAATAAGCAACTTACATGAATAGAATCTGTAGTCGTTTTATCACTAAAATCAAAATCTACTCCCATTTGCGTAACCATTTCCTTAATCTAAAAACAGCGTTTCTTTCTTAATTAATCTCTTCCTCTTTTCTTTCCCCACGTTGGTTGCTCTATGTTTTGCCCTTGATTGCAGCTTCTTCCTCTGCGCCCATTTTCTCCAGAATCGATTAAAGATTGATCCCCAATTCTCAGCTCCTGAAGCTCTGCCTTTGCAAGTGGGTTTTCAAGAAGCGTAATCTCAGAGTTGTTCTCCTCCCCAATAATTGTTTCTAATTTCATGGCTGCTTTTTCTTTCTTGGACATTTTCTTAAGAAGGTCTTTCTGAATCTTGACTAAAAATGCGTTCGCCATAATACTCTTCTTCCCACTTGGACTTGGTGTTTCTTCCATATATGGCTGCTTCTAGCTTCTTCTTCTAGCTTCAAACTTGAAGAAAGACTCACAGATTGAAGCAAACAATGTAAGAGATTGCGTCTGCGTCTAAAGCGAAATATATATGCATGATGCAGATCGAGTAGTACGTCTACTCGATCGAAGGTAATGGAATTTGGAAGAGAGGCTTCTCCATCGAACAGGCCTAGCTAGTGCACACTGATCTGTTGAAGGATTTGGGATTTCTTGTAACTGCTTTGTTGCGCTAGCTAAGCTCGGGATCGATCAATTGGATAGGAAAAATATATATGCACTCGTCGGTCTTGGCTTTTATGAGAGGTTGGACTGAAATTGGAGGGAAAATATTGATCACATATTTGATCTTTTTTTCTCCTACTTTTGTCCAATTTGATGAATTGGGTGGGTTCTATTTGATGAAACTTATGGATAAAAGGTTAAACCAACTCTACAACACAAAAACAATTTTGAGAGAACTCTAAATGGGTTTTTGATTTATTGACTGATTGAATGAAATATACAAATAAAGCGTAACAGATGCTTATATAGGCAACCAAGTCCTAAAAGAAATCTATTAAGTAAATCTAAAACGTTGCGAATCAAGAAAACAATCTAAATCAAAAAGGAAAAGTAAAATCCTAAAATAAAAAGAAATCCAAATGCTACCCAAAAACTTTAAAGGCAGTTTTGACTGCATAAACGACTTTTTGCTTGCCAAATTTTTTTTTCCTATATCAAGGACAAAACCGATAAGTCTTATTTGTCTCGTAGTTCTCTTTTTGGAAAGGTATTATGAGCTCCTAAGAGGATAAAGGTACAGATATAAGATATTATTCAGCTTTTAGCCTTCACGTGCCCTTGCGCTGATTCAATTTTTATTTTCTTTTCCTTTACACCTCTTAGCAATATCGGTCGCCTCAGATGATTTCTTTGTTTGTTAACTATGTCTGTGGCATCCCAACCAATTTGATGTGCAATTGTCGTACCACATTCCGTGCTTAGGCGACCTTTGTTCGTTTGGGTGATGTGTTAATAGAGTTCTAAGGTTTTGTATTTTTAGTTCGGTTTTTCCTTTGTAATCACTTTGCATAAAGTAGGGCTGTACATTCAATACCGCAATCCCGACCATGTCAGCATGTCTTGTCCCGAAAGCATTGGGATTGAAACGGGATAAACAATTTAATTCCGCGCTCATCTCGTCCCGCAATAATAATTAACATAATTAAAATTAAAATTTTAATAGGTGTCTAAATTTGATAGGGTGTTTAGGCGCGCAAGTCTATACTAGAAGTATAAACTTGACCACGGCCAACAATATATTTCTCTAGTTATAACCTCGTTGTAAGTTTTAAACTTGTGGTTAAGCCATAAGGCTTAGACGGTAAGTTTCTGTAATCTGTATGGTTGTCGTGCTTTATTTATTGGTAATTTAAACCCATAAACTTTTAGTGTTTTAGTAATTGGTGTAATGGTGTTTGAATGATCAGATCCCATCTCGCTCGAGTTCGGACCTACGTAGTAATTGGTGTAATCTCCTGAAATTGAGAAGACTGATTTGGGTAGGTATGAAATTGATAAATTTAATATTCTAATGAGAAACGAGATCATCTCGTCCCGTCTTGAACTCGAGCAAGATGGGATGGGACGAGAACATTTTTCAAAATTAGTCATCTCGTCCCATCCCGCAAAATAAAGTGTACAACCCAAGCTTAGACATTTTTTTTGTTTCCGCTCGGGACACCCAGGTATCCAAGGGGAGTCAAACCCTGGATCTCTCTTGGAACAATTTTGATGTCAAACCGCTATACCAACTACCTCGGTCGTATGATTTACTATCAATGAATTATTTATTACCATAAAAAATTATCAATTTACCCTCTCTCCGTAAAAAAAAATTCACTCTCCCTTACAATCTTTTTTTTTTTTCCTTTTTCTTCTTCTAAAATATTTTGAAAGCTATTTGATTTTTCTTAATCTTAATTGTTCAATTTTGTCATGTGGTTGGTAGCCACGTCAACAAATAAATGGATTGTATAATATGGAACTCAAGTTCAAAAAGGTTGTCAGTTGCAACAGAAATTGTGGTTTGTTCGAACATGATATCTATCCAGGGTTGTCATCGCATTCCAACGCTCTCATTGCTCACTGCTTCTCCAACAGCCAGAACAACGACACTAATGCAGGTTTCAAGGTTTCCGGTGCCAACCGGAGCATCCTTGTCCCAACTGGGGTTGATGAGTGGATCCTCCTCAGGACAGTCACACTAATCCACTAAAGTTGACACCTATTTTGGCTCTTCCACCACTAAACTTGCCACCTATTTTGTTTTCAAAACTGAGGAGGTTAAAGGCAAAAGGTCTAAGATTGAAACAATTAAAGGAAAGAAGCCTAAGACCATCTTCCACCATAAGCTAAAAATAGCTTTAATTTTGACTTACAAAATGAGCATATTCCAAAAATATGCTAATCCAATTTCATTCTTCTCCCACCATAAGCTACTTTGTATGCTAATCTCACTTCATTCTCTCCCACTCAAAACTCTCATTTATAATAAAAAAATAAATCTCTAGTAAACTACACTAATTCTCACTTTTATCACTTCAAATTTCAATTTCACTTAATTATGTTTTAAAATTATTTCAACCAAATATATTCAATATTATGCTCAAATGAAAGATCTCGTTGAGATATTCATCATGATATAATTTTTATTATTAACAAACTTGTAAATATAAACTTTGAGGAGAAAAAGGAAACAAAAATGAAATATATTAAAATAAAAAATTTAGCTTATGGAAGTTGTAAGCTAAATATAGCTTACCAAATTCTTGTATGCTAAATTTTTGTTGTGGGTTCCATACAAATGGCTTATGGTGGGAGTATTTCATACCCTAAATTTGGGTATTTAGCTTATGGTGGAAGATGGTCTAAGGATGAAGTTGTTTGTGTTTGTTTAAAGGAGAGGGGAGCTTATAAGGTCATCGAGCCCCTCAAGTTGGTTTAAGGTTATGTCAAGAAGGATGATGGGTCCATGACTTCCCTCTACGTAGGAAGATTTCAAGTCTTTTATTTTTACTTCGGAGACCGAATTGTCACACCCCAGAATCCTATTAAATTATTTTAAGGTGTGAATCACTTATATTTGTAGTAATTATGATTATATTATACCACAACTATAGGTGTGACGAAGTCAAAATATAGTGGTAAAATTGAATTAAGATCCGGATTGTCGAACCACGGGGATTAAAAGGCCCTAAACCTAATTGGTAAAATTATAACCTATAAATCTAACACTAAAAATAATTTTTAATATTTTTCTTAATTCTCAAAACACAAAACTAAAATAAAAATAAAACAACCTAAAGATTCAAAATAGAAAATAAATAAGTAATTTCACACAACTAAATAGAAAATTGTAAACAATTATTTATAGAATATAAAAATACAAATTAAGAATGAATAGTTAATTAAAAGGGTGAATAGTTAATTGATAGAGAGAGAGAGTTGCAGAATTGCTTAGTTCGTGAGAGGGGAGAGGCGACGCCGGCAGAGAGAAGAGCTGGGCTTCACGGCTGGGCGAGGATTTATGGGCAGAAGAGCGCAGCTAGCAGCGGTGGCGGGCGTCGTCGACGCAGCTGGGATCAAGGCAGAGCAGCGACGGCTGGTATAGTGGATCGAAGACGCGGCGGGTGATTGCAGCTACGGCAGTGGAGAAGGTAGAGCTGAATTGCAGCGCCGGTGAGAGAGATTTGGTCGCCGGAGATGGGTAATTGAATTGTTGTCACCGATTTGGAATTGAAGGGTGACGGTGATGGAATTTTGATTGTGAACCTTGTAATTGCAGATGCTGTTGTGGCAGTGAGTTGTACAGCTGAATTGGGCTTGATTGGTGAGCTGCAACGATGATGAAGAGGGAGGCCGGCGGTGATGTGGTGGAGCGGAGTGCAGCTGTGTTGTCGGTGGCTGGAGTTGCTGCTGGCGTGCAGCAGGTGCACGGTGGTGAGGTCGTGGGTGTACAGAGGAGAAGGGAGGGTGCAGAGAGGAAAAAGAAAGAAAAAGAAAAGAAGAAAGAAGAAGAAGAAGAAGAAGGAGAAGAAGAAGAAGAAGAAGAGGAAGAAGAGGAAGAGGAGAAAGGGAAGGTAGAGTTAATTATTTTTAAGAAGGGAGAGGAAGAAGGACCCGCCCCACCCGTGACCCCAGGGAGGGGGGGAGGAGGGGGGGGGGAGAGGAGAGAGATCGGAGGAGAGAAGGAAGAAGAAGAAGTTCCTAATTCAAATTCCCGATCGGTCAAAGTTTCCTTTTTATTTAATTATTAAATAAAAATAAATGAATAAATAAATAAATGAATTTAAATTTAATTCTAAAAACTGTTTTTGAAATTAAAATAAAAAGGAAATAAATAAAAATAATTGATGAAAGAAAATAAATGTGGAATTGAAATGCACCAATTTAGTGCAAAATGTCGATTTCCACTTATTTAACCTGAAAACATAAAAAACGCACATTAAATATACAAATAGGCTATCGAAATAGCATAATCCCAGTGATTTAGAAGCACTTTAAGTGCGTATTTACGCACTTATCAAGGTGATACAAATATGGTACATAGAACAATTTATTTCAAGCTAAAAGAGTACTTCAAGTAGTTTAGAGTTTAGTAGAACCTAACTCTAACTTTATTTTACATGAGAAATTTTATTGCTAATTATACAACTTTTATTCAAGGATAATACTAGCAGCATCAACACACAACGTACAACAGGTTTCTACTGATTAGTTCCTTATTTCCACTTCCTGATTATCGACATTATTACCTGCACAATCTAAAAGGGTGTGAGCTTTATCGCTCAGTAGGGTATTGAATCCCTTGTGGTCATTTATTATATTTAATTTAAGTTGTGTCAACCAAAACAAATAAATAAATTGCATAAAATAAGGCAAACATGAATAAGATTAAAATGGATGATTATGCAGGTATAAATTTTAAATTTCCTTCACTACCCATCGTCAATTGATACTCGAATCAAACAAACCTCACACGTCCCATACCATGCATATTTCGCTTGATCCTGAATGATTCGTGGTAAAACCAATGCTCATCCTTCTGTCATTCCAATTTCAATATATTCCGTACAAAGTCTGATCTAAGACCAACTGCCACCGTAAGGCAAAAACTATATTTGGGATATGTGTTGCTCCCATCGTATGCCATAGTTTGTTGAGCCTACCTTAATATTTGCCGTTCCATGTGTTTGTAAGCCATATTTGGCTTTCAAATGTGATAAGCCAAATCCAAATATTTGTTTATTATATCCTATTTCATTTCCTTTTTTGCCCTTCTAACTTCACCAAAATAATTTCAAATACCATTTGTATCCTTAATTGTTTTTACCTACTTATATTTTTTCTCATCAAAGTTTATACTTATAAATTTTTTAATAATAAAAATTATATGGTTACAAAGATCTCAACGAGATATTTCATTTGAGCCTAATATTGAATATATTTGGTCGAATTTTTTTTAATACATAATTGTAACTTATCTTTTCATGAAAAATAATAATCTATTAAATTATGAAAAGTACAATAATAAATAATGGTCTCGTTAAAACCTTCTCGGAGAAAATACATTGAAACATAACTCCGAGCTCGGAAAAAGTACCATACACATTAATGCATAAAATAGAATAACAAACCGAATACATAAATATAAAAATAAAAGTACTAATGGTCACAATTAGTATTCCAGTAGACTATCATCATTTCTACCATCTCCAACATTGCTTCCATGTCCACCACTTGTACCAGATCCACCACTTGTTCCATAATGAGGAACTCCTCCGTATCCACCACTTTCTCCAAATCTACTCGGAAATTGTAATGGACTACCAAAAAAGTTACTAGAATTGAAATTAGCTTGTGAACCACCTAGTTGGTTTAAGTTATTGAAATTACCGTAGCCAAAAATACCAGGTGATTGTTGTAGTTGAGATTCACGAGTTCTTATCTCCATGATTTCAGCTTTTCTCATTTGAAGGTACTCACGGTCGGTTTCGTCTGAAATTGTATCTAAATTAGTAAGCATGATTTTTCTCTCCTCTTGTTGACGTTGGATAGCTAATTTTTGAGTCGCATATTGCTCGTGTTTGGCAGAAAAAATACTTCTCTCTGACAAACTTTTTTCAAATAACTCCTTCAGGCGTTGGTTGTCTTCTTTGATCTGCTCAGCAATTTTGGACTTCTCATTGAACTCTTTCCTTTTGAGTTTTGCTTTTTTTACACCCATAGGTCGATGAGATGTAGGATATTCATCATTGAACAACTCTTGTTCATCTTCATCTGCATTCAAGTCGACATCAATTGATGGTGCACTTGATGATTGTGATGTGCGGGAGCCTGATTCATATCCTCCACTTGAGTCATTGCGCCTTCGTGGTTTAGTTAAACACATGCCATTATCAGTCCATTTTTCAGCATCCTTAAGAATATGCCATACGTGATCAAATTGAAACTTTTTTTTTTATAGGTTGGATCATTTTGTAGATATTCCTTTGCCTCAGCTAACTACAAATGCTAACAAACAAAAATCAATGGTTAATAATAATACGCTTTCATCATGTGATAAGTGCGCAAATACACACTTAGAGCGTCTTTAATTACTTGAGTTAGGCTTTTCCGAAAGCTGTTTTGTGTATTTAATGTGCGTTTTCTTGTGATTAGGGAAATTATGAGCAAAAATGTTAATTTGCACAAAAATGTGCATTTTGGAGGTTTTCAGCGCAATTCCGAAAGTCAACCGCGACTTTCCATATATCGAAATGACACCGGTCATTTCTCGAATGTGGAGAACTGAGCGTTTACGAAGATTTCGAAAACCGTTTCGAATCCCGACTATTTTACCGGCGAACCACCACAATTAAAGGCGTAACCACCACACGCGGTGGTGAAATACAATTCAAAACCTCCACTTTATTTTCCTTAATATTTATTTTTACATTTTTGTGTTTATTTATTTATAATTTATTTTATTTTATTTATTTAATTATTGTTTTGTTTTATTTTCTTCACCGAAAAGCCATTTTGGCTTATTTTGATTTTTTTACTTTCTTTCTTGTTTGACTTTGCAGGTGAAGCCAAACCGCCCGGCCATAGTCCACCTCCACCACTCTACTGACTTTCCCTCTCCCTTGCCAGCCATCAACCTCCTTTCCAGCTGCCACTCACCGTTCTCATCTCTTCTCTGTCTTCATAAAGACTTGAAGAACCACTGCAATCATCAATCCATCACAAACCAATCTTCATCACAAGCTTACCCATCAGAGTCTACTTAATCACCTGCAATTCCAGAACCCAAGCTCTCAATCTTCCTCAATCTGTCACGAGCCCGACGTCGTCGCCTTCAATCCCAAACCACCAATGGTCTTCCTTCGCTTCTGCCGTGAAGTCCAGTTCATCACCTCCATCTTCAGCTCAATTGGAATCAATCCAATTCCACCTGCAAATCCACAAACCACATATGGAAGCATCACAACCCAATCCGATTTGGGCATTTCCATCACCACCGTAGCAGCTTCAAATCCATCACTGATCAGACCGGTGCTTCCTCTCACCGTCGACGTTGCTCTCTGTCCCCGATCAACATCACCAATCAACGCCGCTGCTCAATTGCAGTGATGCCAACGCCGACGACCCATTTCCGTTCAACCCATCCATGGCGCCCAAGCTCTTTCTCTGCCCCCGCCACATCCAAAGTCCGAGACCGTTAGATAGCTGAGCCCTCCACCTACGCCGAAGGGGCAATGCCGTCTTCACGCGCATATGGTTGAGTCGTCCACCCAGACCTGACGACAGTGTCCGTTTTCATGGACACAACAGTAACACTTACCCAAACTCGTTTAATTATTATATTTGTTTAGTTTAATTTTAATTTCCGCATTTGAATATTGTGTGAATAATTTTGGGTAAATGTTATTGTGTAAATATTTGTTTTAAACCTTGTTTTATTATTTTGTGTAATAATTTAGGGTTTAGCCCCTAGCCCTATTACTCTTGGTATTGGTGTTGATTTATAATTTTTCTGATATTAAATGTTTGTTTGATTCATTGCTTTGACATCGATAAATTTCTAGTTTGTTTATTGTGGTTGCGAACATAGTAAGCATGCTAGGGTTTTATTGCTAGGATTATATGTGGACCGCCATATCATCATATATTCTAGAAGTAGCAAATAACGGTGTAAGCTATCGTTATATGAATCATCTTCTAGGCAATTAGAACTACATCAGTGTCGAAGTTGCCTAGAGTTACTCGTTCTCTTTATGCATAATGACTTCTTAATGCTGAATCTATGAACATGCCATTCTAGGTTGCATTTTAGAAGCTAAGTTAGGAGTACATGCCATGCACCTAACATACCAAGTAAGAGAGAACCATAGATTAAGTACAACATGTCATTGGCTTAGTCTGAGTAACGACATTTAATTGAAAGGAAGTTATAGGATAACATATCAAGAGTGCGTATTGTTTGTTGTTTTATATTTGTTTAGTTTAATTTCCAAAAACAAAAATCCAAAAATATTTTCTTTTATTTATTTCTTGTTTTCGACCATTACAAAAATCAAAAACACATTTTGTATATATTGTATATATTTGGAAATAAATTCTTTGTTGTATATATTATTTAATTTTCGTGACATAGAAAAGCAAATAAACAATCTCCTGTGGGTAACGATCCCTACTTTCCTATACTACATTCGATATTCATATCACAGTAGGGTTTATCTCGATATGGTTATTTTTGTGCATCTTTTTGGTGTGCGAAAATAATTGTATCATCATGTAATTTTATAATCTAATAATATTAACAAATACTTACAATATCTTTTTCCGAAGCATCACTTGGATTTCTATTTTCAACCTGTCGAATTGCACCACGATATTTGCTTACACAATAGCTAAGATCAGCAAATTGACTCTGAAGAGATTTAGCGGTTCGGATATGAGATTCAGGCTTACCTTGATTCCACAAATCAGCGATCCTCTCCCACACCTTATCCTTTCTTTGGTTAGTACCTTCGATAGGATCTTGAGAAATTTCTAGATATAAGTGAGACAATTGTATATCTTCTTGAACTGAAAATTTTCTTTTTCGATGAACAACTTGTTTACCTATACTATCCATTGCAATTTGAAAGCTTGTTGAGAGAACAATGGGGTATGTAATTTGAGGTATTCAATGTCGTATATAAGGTACTTAAGTTGAAGGTGTGTAATGAGGTGTATAGTTGGTACAATAATTTTATTTTAAAGTAATGAGGTGCATAGTTGGTTGATGTGCGTAATAAAGTGCATAGTTGGTACAATAATTTTATTCCAAAGTTAAAGAGTACAATAATTTTATTCCAAAGTTAAATGGTTCATAATTTTATTCCAAAGTTAAGTAATACAATAATGCATAATAACATACCATATGATGGATTTAGGTTAAGAAAAAAATTACATAATATCAATCAAACAATAAGCAAGAATTATGAGACTAAGCTTTCTCTCACCCTTGTATACCATGTCGGTCCCATAAATGATCAATCAACGCATTTCGAAGTGCGCGCGATATGAGCTGCCTTGTCTTTCATTTTCCTATGTCGAGCAAGAAACTGATCGAATCGTGTATCTTTATTGCTTACTAACTCAATATTTAATGCAGGGGCCTGATTAAACTCTTTAATCGGAGCACTTAAATCACGTTCATCTTCTATTATCATGCTATGCATTATGATGCATGCAGTCATTATGTCATGCAATACATATTTATTCCAAAAACGTGGTGGTCCCTTCACGATTGCCCAACATGATTGAAGAACTCCAAAGGCACGTTCAACATCTTTCCTACATGACTCTTGCTTTTTGGCAAACAATATTTTTTTGGGACCTTGAGGATCATGAATAGTTTGTACAAGTGTAGACCACGTAGGATATATACCATCAGCTAAATAATAACCGACATTATATTCTTGACCTCGAATCATATAATTAGCAGGAGGAGATTTACCTTCAGCAAGATTCGCAAATAGGTCAGATGCTTCTAGCATATTGATGTCATTGTTGGAGCCTGGTAGGCCAAAATGTGCATACCAGATCCAAAGGTCATAATCAGCTACTGCTTCAAGGATAATAGTTGGTGATCCACTACGCCCTGGGTACATTCCAGCCCAGGCTGTCAGACAATTTTTCCAACGCCAATGCATGCAATCTAAGCTCCCCCAACATTCCTAGGAACCCACGCTCTTCACCAATAAAGAGAAGTCTTGCAACATCCTCGACGTTAGGTGTTCTTAGATATTGCTCTCCAAAGATCTCTACAATAGCTCGACAAAATTTTCGCATACATCTAATTGCAGTAGACTCACCAATTTTTAAATATTCATCAAGAGAATCAGCTGGGACACCATATGCAAGCATTCGAAAAGTAGCAGTTAATTTTTGCAAAGATGACAATCCAAGCTTACCAACACCATCACGTTGTTGCATAAAGAAATTGTCGTGATCTTTGACGGCATCCACAATTCGATGAAATAAACTTTTGCTCATCCGAAAACGTCTGCGAAATTTGGGTTCTGGGAATCGAGGGACCTCAGCAAAGTAGTCCATCCATAGATTATATGCAGCTTCTTGTCGAGAACGATTGATAACTATATGGCCAGGAATAGCCCCTCTACTGCTTGATTGACCATCGTCCTCTTCATCGTCGAGGTATTCCGTCAAGCGGTGATTATTATTCGTATACATGCGAAGTAATAAATTTTGCTCCTCATTAGTTGAAAATAGATGAAAAGTGTGATACAACAATGATGAATAAAAATTGAAGTGATGAAAATAATGAATTTGTGTAATTTTTATAGTGATTTTTTTTATAGCCGTTGGACTATAAAAATGGCTAGTTGTTGGACTTGTCAAATAGCCGTTGGCTAGCTATTGGACTTGTCAAATATAGTCGTTGGCTAACTATTACGAATCTTGAATTCAAATATGGCTTACAATTATGCCATACGGTGGGAGTAGCAAATATGGCTGATGGAATATTCCATGGAATATTCCATGGAATATTCCATTTTGGTAAGCTAAATATGGAGTCATATATGCCATACGGTGACAGATGCTCTAATAGGCCTGCAGCCTGTACGAATTCTTTAATCAACCATATAACTCAATAACAATAATCCATAGAATCCTAACTCCACCGCCTTCACAACTTTATTCTTTTTTACAAACACATGCAGGTGATGAGCATGATATGTAACAAATATAATATGAATCAAAGTTTCAATCATCAGAGTCTCCATTCAATCTTACATCAACGATAAAACCACATTGGCAAAGTATCTGAAGTAATAGTATTATACTGTAGAGAACATAGTCTAGAAGCTATAATGAAAACACTCTCATAGAACTAATGTTCTTAAACCAAACACGAAAATTAAATATGATATAGTTCAATCACGGAGAGATCATAGACCCTACCTTGTTTTTGACTTAATCGTACTTAGAGTTTGTTTCCATCGTCTCTAAATCCAACTCCGACTCTATAACACATCGAGACAAATACACAAAAGAATAAATAACTTAACCAAATATAAATTATATACAACATAAAATTTGACTTATGCTTTAAAGATAGTGTGTATCTTCATTTAAAGAGTGAATTTTATTTTCACTTTTCTCTCACTCAAACAGATACTGGAATTAAAGAGACTGTTGACCAAAAAAAAAAAAAAGAATTAAAGAGGCTCATCTCTCACTCAAACAGATACTCGAATTAAGAAGCTCATTTATTTGTTAGCTGATTTCTTTCTCCTCCTTCTCCTTGTCGATTTCTTTTTCTTATCTGATGATTCTGATTGATCACATGCACCACCCGACGGATCTATCCTCAACGCAGTCAAATGCTCTTCCACAGCCGACATCACAGTAACAACTTTGTCCTCAGCATCAGGAGAAGTTTCCTGTTCTCGCTGCTCCTCACCAGGTTCAAAATCCTCGCACGCTCTTGAGGGTAGAGACATATATAAAAGTTCATTAGAATGATTTGTTATACATTGATATCATATATAGGGAAGAAAAAAGATGTGGAGGAATTGAGGTTACCCCGAGAAGCAAAACTTAATTTCGAATCTCTTGAAACAATTAGGATCATCAGAACGATCCCGAAACTGAAAACGCGGACACAACTTGGAAAGTCCCATCGTCTTGATACGCGGACCAGTCGTCCCATCCTCTTCAACTTGGAAAGTGGTGATCCACAATCTCTGTGGAATCCAAGGCCCTGTTTCCTCGTCGAAAGAAGTCTGGACAACACAGAAATCCAAGTTTCCCAGATGAACCAGATACTCTGATGCAATACCCATCACACTACTCTCACAATCAGAAATATTGTCTGACAATGAGATTGGCGAGTGTAGAGTACAGAGAATTCGCCGATCCACATTAAACGAGAATGATATAACCTTCCCAAATTGTCCTCGAGAGCTAGACAAGGCGTAGATAGTATGGTCTACAATCACAGCCCTTCCTTTGAAAGCATAATCGCTAATGTTGCCATCGACATGAACTTCACGCCAGGTTTGACTAGCTATATGAAAAGACAAGAATCCATAGTGTCCAAAACCAGATAATGAAATCAAAATACAGCCGCAGAAAACAGCGTAACCTTTTATGCTCTTGTTATAAGTTGCCATATCCTGGGATGGAAGAGGAGGAAGAGAATCCCAAGAACCAGTTTTGGGATCATATCGCTCAGTGTATGAGACAACTCTCTGGTGGTATGGTGCTAGACCACAAAGATAGTAAAGCTTGCCATAAGCAGACATAACAAATCCATATAGCTTAAATTCTTCAGGCGATTCCAATCTAGGAAACCGAGACGTTGAAGTGTCAAAAGAACATGGGTGGAAAAAGTCGCTAGTGTTTTCAGGGAAGAGTACATTTGGCAATAGGTAACATGTGGACTTGATCCTCGCACCCGCCAAGATTGCAGACCTGGGTTGTGTGAGATTCTTAAACCCACGATTGAAAATATTCACATCTCTTCCTTGAACAATTCCTGCACTTGAAATTTCTACTTCATACATTGCTCCCCTAAATGACCCAGAAAAACAACACACCACATATATACCTGACCTCATAGGACCAAAATCAGATGGTTCCATCAACCTTGCCAAGAACCTGTTTCACCACTACAAGAATAAGATCCAACAAACTGATTGCATCTGTGGCTGAAGATGTGGCGTTTTAGGGTTTCGGATTTTGGGGTGTAAAGTCGGTATTCCAATGGACAATCCCAATTTCAGTGACACTATATATAGCTGCCTGAACATCCAAGCAAGCTCTACCAAATACTATCCTTGACTCCATATAGACCGTCTATCGAATAGACCTTTCTACTAATCACAACCGTCCTTTTTTGCTTTAATAGCAGCAAACAAATATAGAGCCTCGATAAGGAAAAGTCATCTAATCCAATGGTGAGTACTTACTGACTACAATACCAATAAAGAGCTCTGCGTCTCTTTTACAGCGAGAGAGAGACTAGAAACCTCCTCCTGAGTCCTCCCTATCAAATTATTCAAATCTTAAATCCGAAAATAAACCCCATTGATAATTGATTTACTAAATTGACCCGAAAGTCCCAACCCCTCAAAAAAACCAGTATCAGATTCACATTACCTTACTGCTCCTGAATTCCTGATCCCAATCTAGGTCTCTCTCCATCTTCATCTTGTTGCTGAAACATGGAGAAGAAGGAACAGGAAGTATTGAACGATCAAGACGACGCCGAAGTTGAAGCACTGGAGCTTGTTCTTTTTCAAGTCCCTGAATGTTACGTCTACTTGGTATATAGCTCAATTTCAACTGTGCATACATACAGTTTTGTGTTCTTCAATTTTGGTTGTGGATATATATGAGAATATCTTGGAATGCAAAATTCAGTTAGGTTTCTGGTTGATTTTAATGCATGTAATAGTTGAATGAGTTTAGTTTAATGGTGGAGTAGATTGACATTTTTAGTTTTTTTTTTCCCTGTTAATTTGAGAGCTGATATTGTAATTGAGTGAATATTGTTAGCGCATGAACTTTAGGTTGATAGTGGAATAGATTGACATTTTTGTTAATTTGAGTATTCTAGTAAGAGCATTTCTCGTTGATAAGGTGGTGCTTAGGATCTGTATATCAAAGTATACAAGTCAGTAATGCTTTTCGTGACATACGGATTTTTCAATTCAATTAGTTTTTTTTTTCTTTTGGGCAATTTCAATTCAATTAGATTAGTTCACCCGAAATCAGTGTATCGTTATATGTGATGTTCTTCTAAACGGCAAGTTGTTTGTGATGCCAAGCTAAACTTGTCTTTTTGTTTATGCAGATACCCCCGAGAAAAAGTGCAGCTTCATACAGGTTTTACTCAACTCATGAAAATAGAAAATTTGATATGCATTAGACAGTTTATTTTTTATTTTTTAGTTCTTATGTACAATGTCATTTACTGTTATCAGTTGATATGATTTATTTGTAATGTTGAATGCTTCTGCTCCACACATTGCTCACCTCAAACTGATTAGGCATTGTGTTAGTTTTTAAAAATTGATCTGTGGATAAGCTTTCCTGAGATTGAGTTGGATTGACAATCAGTAAGTGAACAAACAAACAAACGGAGATGAGTCTTATAATCCTGAGTTTGGGAGATTTTATTCACAGGTTGCTCATTCATAGAACGTAAAGACAAAAAAAAGATACTTCTTTCTATTGGCAGTGCCTGTGATTACTTTTGCAAATCTATATTTGTATGTGTAGAGGTGATTTTTAAGTCTAAAGGGTTATTTCAGGGCTGATGAATGGGATGTAAACAAATGGGTATGGGATGGAATACTAAAAGTCATTAGCAAAGGAGAAGATTGCATTATCAGACTTGAAGAGAAGAACACCGGTGAGAATATGTTTAGTTACTATAAGATGAAACTATGTTGCATGTTTTCCTTTTGTAGTACCAACATTTTGTTTGTTTGACCATAATCGGATATACCCTTAATAGGTGAACTATATGCTCGGGCATTTTTAAGAAATGGAGAGCCTCATCCAGTGGAACCTGTAATTGATAGCAGCAGGTTTGTCCTATTTTCTGATAAACTTGTCCGATCTTTATGTGTCTTGTGATGTTTATACATCAGTCTACTGCAATACTCACAATGAAAATATTTTTAGATTGAGTTTATTTGAGCCTAAGAATCTTATGTGAATTTTAGTTTAAAATTCTGATTGGTATCCAGAAGAAGGTGTCTAACAAGTTGATTTTTGTTTTGTTCTGTAGATATTTTGTTCTTCGCGTAGAGGAGAACATTGGTGAGCTGCTCTACCTGCCTCTTGTTTTAAGATATCTTTTATAATGAATCCTATTAGCTGCCTATTTGAACAATTTAAAGATACCTTTGGTTGTATTTCTTTTCCATTTCTAACTTGCAAGTTAGATCATTTCCTTTGTCCATCTTAGCATTGATTTATAACATATATAGAAGATACTAGGACAAGAAATGTCATAATTTAAGAAAAACAAGCCAGTGGTTGTTAAAAACTTAAACAGTATAGCAAAACTTATATGCAGTAATATATGTATGTTGCCACGTTCTGAAGTGATTCTCATGTGAGTGAGGCTCAGCCGATGGGGTGAAGTTGAACTAAACACCCCCGCCCCAAAATGATAAATTGATAAGGGGTGGTTAGCAAGTCAATAATATTTGTATATCCATTCTGGAGACGAGAAACCATGGGTACTTGGCTTCGGAACTTTTAAATAGATGCCTGTTAATGAGACAGGGATAAAATGAAAGCCTGTAATTTGTGCCTGTTGGTTGGGAAAAGCCTAGAGTTTAACATCATAGACGGGGAAAAGTCTGCTCAGAACATGGATGGATTTTGTTACGCACTTGCACTGCATTCGTAGATATTGTTATTGATAACTTTGTCATCTTATCAAAAAAAAAAAGGATAAGAAAAATATAAAAAAGAAAAGATAACATTGTCGTATGCAATTTCCCCAATTGTACAGATGGTTTCTCAAGAATAGAAACTAGGTGTAGTTGGTGCTTAGTTACATATCTGATGGACATTTTCTATAGTAAAGAACATACAGGAATTCATTTAATTCTCTTAGGTATTGGAACATGTATGTAAATTGTGTTTATTAGTGCTACATGTGATGATATAAACCAAAGATCTATAAGCCCGACTCTTTTTGTAGATTACATTTCTTTTTCAGTTACTTTATTTAACCTGTTGTACAGTGTTTAGTGTTGATGATTTAAAATTAAAATTGTGCCACACTTTTGAACAATTTAAGCCATTTCACTTGGACTGTTTTCTTTGTTTTTGCTTCTTTTTTTTCCTGTGATCTGTTCTTCTCTGGTCATCATTAGTCGTAAATTCATGCAGATGGTCGACTTCGGCATGCTTTCATTGGCATAGGATTTCGAGAAAGAACTGAAGCTTATGATTTCCAAGCAGCCCTGCATGATCACATGAAGTATGTCCTATACAGACAATTCTAACAATTTTGGCCTGCTCATCTTTTTCTACAACATTGTTTTATTTTTTGGTATGGAACAAAACGATTATATTAAAGAAATCTAGGGAAGTATAAAGACAGTGAACCAGTAGTCCACTCAGATACATCCTCAAAGTGCAAGAACCAGAAACTGACGAACATGTCTTTTGTAGAAGACAACTAACTGAATGCGAACACCAACAACAAACAGAAGAAAAATAAGCAACAAGAAAGTCACACACCCTCCCTGCCCCTCAATCAAGAAGGAAAAAAAAAATGTACATCTCCTAAGTGCTTAGGAAAGACTGCCCTAGGTGAAGCGGATAACTTAATTCTCCCCAAAGGAAAGTCCACTTCCTTCTCCATGCTCTCAAAACTCTATTGTTCCACTCCTTAAGGTCATAATCTTCATATTCCTGGCAGACCTGCAGTCAATAAGAGAGCAGTTCTGAGGAAAACCACCCCACCCCACACCAAACACCCCAAAAACAAAAAACGAGTCCATAACTGTCTTGTGTAGGAACAATGTAATAAACATGTGATTCACACTAGCACAATCAGACACATAAAACTCTAATGTGGCGATAGTGAAGCTTTAGCCCTTCGTCTTTTGAGTATGCCACCAGCCAAATGAATATTGCACTTAATAGGAACACTAACCTTCCAAATTATCTTACAAAGGCTCAAACGTAGATCCCATGGATTGAATGGAATGGGATGATGGAAAATGATTTGCAAGTGAACAGATTCACAGACTTTGATCAAAGAAACACACCTGGGAAATAATGCTTGAAGAGACTGCTCATCGAAACAAACATCTTCCTGCTATCCGACTCTATTCCCATTCCCAGCCTCGAATTTCCACAACTCAGAAAAGTAAGATAGACACTGAAAGAGATATTCCAAGGGCTTCAAAAGAACGTCTCTTGAGTGTTTTCCTTTTTCTACAACATTTCAGAAGTTTCTTATTTGATTTTGTAATGCTTAATATGCTTAGAAGATTAATTTCCATCACTTGAGCTCATGTGTTTTTAAAATTGTTTTGAAGATATCTAAACAAAAAGAAAACTGCAGAAGAGATGGAACAGAAATTTCAGCAAACTTCCTCAGTTGATTACAGCTTAAAAGAGGGGGAGACTCTTGTGCTACAGTTAAAAAGTGTTAGTGCATCGCATTTTCTTGTCAACTCTGTCCTTTGATGAGTTGGTGCCTTACTTGAATTTTCTGTGTGTTTTTTCGGTGTCAACAGACAAGTGCTCAAGGTGTGAAGTCTAAGCTTTCCGAGCTGGGAGTGAACAACTCCCCAGCTGAGAAAAAGACTAACCAAAAGGAGTCCTTGATCTGTATCAAACCACCTCCACCTCCTCCAGGACCACTCTCACCTTCTACGACTGTCCTGAAGTCTTCCTCAAACTTGCCACCAAATCTGAATCTTGAGGGAACTTCTAAACGTGAGACCCCAGAATCAACAGAAGATGTGTCCAAACAAACAAATGCTTCTGCAAATCAAAGCACGCAAGATATACCAGATGACGACTTTGGGGATTTTCAGGCAGCTGTTTAATATAAGGTTATAAACTCTGAGATGAGATATGCTTATACTCAAGTGCCCGAATGTCGTTTGCCTACATTGATTGGGGTTTCTGATCATTTAGGTTTTATTTACAAACAAAAATGTTAGGATCTGGTGTATATCTTGTTACAAACTAACTAATGTGAATTTACTTTTAGTCAAAATTGTGCCAATCACGATGATCTTTACTTGAATTATGTGTTAAACTTCATGTAACTATATGGACATAAAGAAAAAGAGAATAGGCTTTTGTAAGATGGATGCTGCAATTCAAATGGAGGTTTCATAGTTGGAAAATGGGATGAAGTCACATTGTTGGTTCATCTGTTTTATGCAATGCTTCATTTGATTAGCCAAAGGGGAAAGTCTTGTGCATGCTTCCCAAAAGCAATGTTACATATACCAAAAGTTTTGAATCCCAACTGATACCGTGGTGTTTGTTCATAGTACACTGGAGTCATGATTCTCAAACGAGCTCATTTACCCCACCAAAGAATGCTGATTCTGCGCAGCAAGATTTTTTGTTTTGTTTTTATTTAATAAACAAAATTTGAGTGAAAATTTTGTACGAGGTTAGGATTAGAAAATTATATGCCAATATTTTTTATTTTTTATGAAGGAAAGAAAATTACAAACATAAACCTCTAATACATATGGATTCTAATTGATCAAATTGAAAAGCAGTACTAGCAGATAAAGGCAACGGATAGTTCCAAGAAGACGAGGTATGCAAAGAGTGGCCAAGGGAAACCAAAGCATCAGCCACAAAATTTGCCTCCGTAAAGACATGCTTGAAGGAAATCTATGAAAATTGAGCAGCTAGGCTTCAAATATCTCGAATCAGGAGCTTGATACGCCAAGAATGCTATAATTTCCTTTAGTACTGTCTATTAGCAACTTGGAATCTCCTTCCGCTAACACTTAGAGGAAAATTTTGAGATTTCAATGCCAAAAGCCCATCTTCGAGAGAAGAGGGTTCAACCACCAAGATTTTTAGTAGCGGCGTAGGTTGGGGCTCCATTGACATCTCGAACAACAAACTCTGAAGCGACAACTAATTTGGTTGAACAAAACCATCAAAATTCAGCTTAATGAGAGTGATCAGGTGGTTTAATTTTTTTGTTTTGTTTTGGACAATGATCAGGTGGTTTAATTATAGAAAATTATTATTAACACACTTTTTTGTATTTTTAATTTATTTTTATTATATACATAATTCATATATCCCTAATTTTGTTTAGAAAAATTATTTTTAAAAATATGTGTTAATAATTGCATAATTTTTTTGTATTTTTAATTTATTTTTATTATATAAATAATTTATATATCCCTTATTTTGTTTAGAAAAATTATCTTTAAAAATATAAAAGTATGTTAATAATAATGTGGAATGTGTTAATAATAATTTTTATTGAGTTCTTGTCATGAGATAGGCCTAGTAATAAATATCAGGCTCTTTCGTCCAAAAAAGAAAAAAAAATCAGGCTCTTTTTTTTTCTTCAGAATTTTAGTTTCGTGATATAAGCAAGACCCATTTAATATGTTTTTCGTTTTTTTTTAATTTGAAATAACACGTGGCATAATATTAAGCAATGGAAGGCCAAGTGAAATGTGTCTTTAGTCTTTTACGTTTCTTGTGCCTCCCTTCTTTCTTCTTTCATGTTTCTTTTCTGTTCCGTCTCTTTTGTTTAGTCCACTATTGTTTCTGTAGAACCTTTACAAGCAAAGCAAAACTGAATTGGGTTTTATTCCAACCTACACCATCTCAAGCTTTTGGCTTCTGGGTATGCACCATCTTCCTCAGCAAGTAAGTTCTCAAGCTTCAATTTCCATAGTAGATTATCAAAGCTTCAATTATCATCTTCTCAAATTGTCAAAAGGGTTTATCTTTTTGTTCTCTGATCATGCAAACCCCTTTCACAATTATAATTTGGATGGAATTTCATATTACATATATAATCAACTTGTTGCAACTTAGGTTTTGTATGAAGCTTTTGTATCACTGTATGATGCTGGGGCTGATATGAAGTTGTTTTGCTATAGCTGAAACAACTATATAGTTTTTTTTTTATGAAAATAGCAGAAAAAATGATATAAATCAGGCATGTTTAAAGTTTTGGTTATATGTACTTGTCTCATTTTTTGGGCGAATTTCTGCATTCTGAGAGGGAAATAGTAATCAATTGAGGTATTTACAGTTTACTCTATGCATTCTTTTGGTTTTGTGAATTGGAGTTCTGGTAAAAGTTTGCGTGTTTTCGAATTTTATTGATTCCTAAACAAGTTAAGGACTGTTTATCCTATTGCCTCCTAAAATAGGTTTCGTTCATTTCATGTGATTTGTTTATTTCTATGGTAGCTCGTATGGCCTCTGCTTTTGTTTGAAAAATAGTTATGGGATGCTGAGACCTATAGTCATGTTAAGATCATATTTTGCCACTGTGACACAAATTAATTCTCTATTTCTATTGATGCACTGCTAGTCTTCCATGATAAATTTTTCTTGTCGGGTTTTGAGATTTTAACCAGTAAATAATAGTTAAACTTCTAATCATCCTCAAGAAAAGGAAATAAAAAATTCTAGTTCTCATTCTGTAAAAATAAAAAAATAAACTATTCTTGTCATTGAGACAACCATCTGGAATACCCAACAGACCATTTGAGATAATGCCTGATTACAGTCATTGTTTGATATAGGGCTTTTTTTTCCTATTCGGCCTTGAGGAGTCAATCACAATATTTTCTAAACATGATAATAGTGATGTAAGTTCTCAAACCTCCAGATCATTTAGATTTTCTTCAGAACCCAAAATTCCTACTGAAGGGATATGAAGAAGTATTCACCCACAATGTAGCTATGGAGGAGTTATGGTAGTGTCATTAGTGATAATGTCTTCCCAAAACCTCACCCTTTCCCCTTTCCCTACCTCTAAGTGGCAGAGAAAATGAAGAAACAAGACCTCTTTCCAAGGGCAACAACTTGAGCCTCTTTGCACATTATTGGAGTCGCACCATTTCTCTTGTGCACACCATAGTTACTCCTAATAACAACATATGCCATAGAGAGTCCCACACTATCTGAAATCTCCATAGCCACTCTCCAAGAATAGCTCCAAGGAAGCCTCTATAACCCAACCTGATGATCAATATTTGAACTAAATTCTGTTCCACCCGATAATTTATTTTTGCTTACCGAAAATCCTACGAAGCTGCTGTGTGGACCCAGGATCGAAACTAGGGCCTCCTGCCCTATCCTGCAATCTATATGAGACAGGAAGATCTAGCAAATAGCTAGGTACTGTGAGGGGGTTCGAACCATAGACCACATGGGAGCAAATTATTGGCCTAACCATTCCTACTAACCTCGTTGGTCACTTGATAATTACATATGTAATGTTCAGACCATGTTTTCACTTGTGCCTCTTCTAACTGCCTCCTTTGGCAAAGTAATAGCATTTTGTTCATTGAATAATGGATTTTACTCCTTGAGCGTTCGGGTATCATCTGTTAAAGAACGCTCTACTTTTGTTAAAGACGTTGCAAAAGATTTATTGCCTTTTAATTATTGCAGTATATAAAGTAAACTTATGAAAAAATGGCACAATGTGTAGCTAAAACTGCTCAGTAGAAAGTATAAACACAATGTCATTTGAATCATGCACCATTTGCTGTGATATTTCTTTTTGAATATAGCCGGAAATCTTACGAGTTACTGTATTTGATCAGAAAAAAAGAAGGAATCTTATAAGTTAATGAACAATCGTGTAATTTTTATATATTTTTAAGAGTTCCTTCTGAATTTCGTGTAATTTCTTGCAGATGAGTACCAATTAACGCCGAACTGATTATTGAAACTACAAAGTAGCAGAAGACATACAACTGTTCTTTGAAGAAAATTTATGATCACTATGGACGTCAAAGGTATAACCTGGGTTGGGTGTGTTTACGAGAAATTCGAATCTATGTGCTTGGAGGTGGAGGAAAATATGTACCAGGTAAGACCATTTTGGGTGATTAATCTTCACAATAGAATGGTTGCAATAGACTGCTGGCATTCTAGTGTTTATCGAATTTCTGCAACATTTATTTCTTTACCTTCTTACTATCTTCAGTGCTTGGTGACATGTTTCTTCTTGCTGGAGTTGTTATTGATGCTGGTCTTTTCATTACACCTATAAATATGATCATCTATACGAGTGCCCACTGTCTAATTTGAATGTCTTTTATGTGATACTGTTGTCCTCGGAGATGGTGCCATTGCTAATTTCATTGCTCATTTTATCTAATAGTTTTTTCTTAACTTGTATTATGTCTCAATATATTATTTTCGGACAGGACACAGTTAAGTTTGTTGAAGATCAGGTACAGACTGTTGGGGAGAGTGTTAAAAAGTTTTATGCAGATGTAATGCAAGATTTGCTGTGCGACTCTTCTTTGGCTCCAGAGAATATATCAGCCTGTGGTTTTCCTGTTGAACATTATTCTGAATTTGATAATTATAAGAAATCAAAGATCAGAAAAAAGAAAGAACATGTAAGGGTCAGTGTTGAAGAAGTAAATGGGGATTCAGAGTTGATTTCTGTCGTGGATAGGGATGTGGACGATACACGATTGTTCCATAGACAGCACGTGTATGATTCTTGCAAACGATCCTCAGGGGGTTGTGTCAAAGTAGCATGCTCTGACTTGTACTCAAGAGAAGACCATGAAATGAGAAGCTTTAATAATAAAAATTTGGTTGTCAAAGAAACCCTAATCAAGGACAAACTGCCAGGGGCAAACACTGCTATTGGGAAAGATTTCAGCAGAGTATCACTATCATGCAGTGAAAGTTCAAATGAAAACTGTGACGCTTCGTGTGACCAACCAGATAAAGTTATAACCCCATCCACAGCCGGAGGTCTGACATGTGATTCCATGAGGGACAGTTGTGTGACTGCAAATGCTAGCCAATGTACAGATGATGTTTCAATTGACTGTCGATCGTCTCATATGATTGTTTTGGATAAATCAGATGGAAAAAGATGGAAGGAAGTATTAGAGTCATCGATTGGTGGGTTATCATCAGAATTAAATGGTGATTTTTGGACACTATAAAACTGTATTGTTTTGCAGTACCCTGTTTGTTTGTTCTCTATTGTTTTCTGGTTTGGCTGCTGCATACATTTATTTAGGGGTGTTCTTTTTCAACAGGATTCTCTCCGAGTGGACAATTACCACATGAGAAGTATGCCAACAAGGAGGTCTCTGCGTCTAATCCTGGTACGGTACCACAAGATCTCATTCAGATGCATCACATGTACCTTTTTTTTTGTTGTTACTCAGTTGAGGCAAGATTTTGTTGATGTTGGTTTTAACTTTTAACATTGAAATGGAATGAATGAGAAGGGGTTATGCAATATTAATGGGGTTCCAGATTTTGTACTTGCTCATAATAAGTTGTCTTACTTCTTTGTCTTCTTTTTTGTTTTGTTTTTTTTTTTTTTTTTTTTTTTTTTGTGTTTTACAGATACGCATATGTTACTTTTTCAGATGGTATAATGGATTAATGGTTTGTCATTATTTGCATGTCTTCTGTATGTGTAGTCACTGATTGACTGTTTGCAGGGGGATCGGATAACTCCAGTGTGGATGTAATTGAGAGTAATATTGATGTACATGGAACAGAAACCATTCAACAATCTGACAAGTCAAAGCTTGAGGAAACTTGTGTGATGGTGAGTGGTGAAGAACTTGATTTTGTTCATCACATGGTAGCCAAATGTAAGCCTTACAAGGTAAAGTCTCTCTCCATTTTTTCCGTATTTTTTCGCTACTTCTCTTAGCTTAATTTAATTGATAACTCTTTTTTAGAAAAAAAATCCAAAAACCTTCACTTCAAGAATGAGTTCAGCGAGGAAGCAAGAATATGAGCAGCTTGCATTATGGCATGGGCATCATACAAAATCATTTTCAGAAAGTGGAGAGGAGTCAAAGAAATCCCCAACTCATGATTTTTGCGAATCTGAATGGGAGATTCTCTAGGCACCCGTGAAAACTGTAAATAAGCACCCAACTTACTCCAGCGGCCCATAGCTGATCATATGGTGCTGTCTAAAGTTTCTAGCTTCTGAAGAATTTGTAAAAGTTGGGTAATGATTATGTAATCTCTTGGTGCTACTGTGCTCACGTCGAGTATTAAAAATTATGTAGTCTCCACAAGATTAAAGTACTTGAAAATGTTATTTATAGAGTACAGTATTGGCCAACCCATATGAGACCTACCTAGTTCCCAGCATCATAAATAAATTGGCTTGTATCCATGCGTGGTAATAGTTTGTTTCAACTCCTATCCTACTTTTTTTATCTCCTGAAATTTGTTTTCAATGTTAGATTTTGAAATGGAAACCTGGAGCCTTCCTAACTGCCTAACTGGTTTTACTACTGCACAGAAGGGAACAACTGCAGGTAAAGAAAACGATAATCACTGACCTGTTTCCCGGTTTTTTCTACACATGCATTTTCAGGTTAGATTTTAGAGGTGAATTCTACAGAACTGTTGTTACTCTGCGGTACATATAAGAAATGTGCATGCAGCCATGCACACAGTGTACTCGTTTGTTTGTTCTCTTTTTGGGGTATAATGATAGTTGAACTTCTTTGTTAGTTTGTAGAATTTTTGAGAAAGACATGATAGGTAGAGCATGGAGGGCTTTTGCATCTGTGCAAATACAGAACAGAACTTTATTTGAGATTCTAGAAGTGATGAACCTTTCTTTTATGACTTGATGATAGAACAACCAAATCTGGTGTTTGCAATCAGTACTTTTTTATAGCACAACTACCGATTGCTTCCCGGGGCTTATCGTAGCTTTCCAATACTGAGACGACAAGGCAGACATTTTCCGATACAGATTCATTCTCCTGAAATCTGAGTTTGACTACACTCACTCACTCAGCACGGTGCTGTTACAACTTACAAGTTCCATTGATGTTGATTGCTTCATTATGTTGTTGAAACAACTCAAAATCTGATTGCATCATAAGCTAATCGCGTCCTCATTTGCTGAAGTTGCTTGGAAACCACTACTCACGTCACCCACCTTTACAGCGGAGGTCTACCACATTGATTGATCAACAGTTTATATATCAACATTTTGCACTTTAATTTGTGTTAAATATGTGATCCATTATACAGATCGGAAAAAAACATTACCTTTTTTTTTCTTTTTTTTTTGCAATGGTGTAACCGTTGCATACAGTAATATTGGTAGATGATAATTGGGTTTTAGTGGCAATAAGTGTGACTTGTTCAGAAGTTATATTCCTAACATAACCAGATCCACCTTAATAACAGAATTGATCAAATTACAAATGGCTAAGATATATAATATATATATATAGGCTTTAATTAGTGAATCACCGGCCATGTCTTGATTCTTAGGCTTTACTCCATATTTTGTTCTGGTAAAACTACGATTTTCAGGTATACATTTTACACTCATTTTTATGTGGAGATTTTGGCAATCTTTAACGGGTTACAACTTGCAATTGAGCGGAATTTTCTTCAACTCGATTTATTTAATGCATTGTTGGACGGGGAAGAAAGCTTTGCGGCTGATGGGCACCTTTTGGATGGGATCAAAGAGTTCATTTAAAGATCTGATTTATTTAAGTGCTCCTATGCACCAAGAGAATGCAATATGGTGGCGCATGAGGTTGCAAATTTTGCAGCTAAACAACGCATGACAAGTACTTGGCTTGATGATTTTCCTTCTTGGTTATTGACTTGTAAACAGATCTGATTGCCTTCCTTTGTACTGCGTTAATCCTATTCAATAAATTGTCATCTTCTTTTTTTTTTAAAAGTATACATTTTCCACCGTTGCATTAGCCCCATTCTTTCCTAAGCTTCTCACTCTGTGTATATTCATAGAGAAATTAACAAACTACAAGATCAAAGTCAAGAGGGAGTATGAAAACTCCCAACATAAAAACTATAGATAACAGCTAGCCATGCCATCTCCCTTTCTTTCTTGCTTTTCGTCTGCCAACGGTGTCTCTTTGCGTCATCGGACGGACCATCCTTCGGAGTTTATTGACTTTATTCTTCTTTCCTCTAATTTCTCTTTTCCTTTACTTTCTTGTGTTCTCGCTCTAATGTCAATCCCGTTCTGTTGATGGACCCCTTTCAAAGTAGCTAGTCTTTGTTCAATGTCTGGATTTAATTTGAATAACCATATATGTTTATTACAAAATGATAATTATTAGAGCTACATCAAACCGAATATTGGTTACGTAATGCTGCTGGAACTGAGCTAGGAATACTAGTATTGTTCTTAATGTGGAGTAGTACTACTGCTGATACGGTAAAATTACCCTACGACCGACCAAGCTGATTTCAATAAAAAAATTGACATAGAAAATAAATCTTAATGGGCTTAGAGTCCTTAAGAGACCCGAATTCAAGTATTACTCGGTGTCTCGGTGAGTAAGTTTAATTTGGCCACACACCAAGAAACCTAATTCTAGAAGGATGTAGAAGCATACTTCTACAAGAAGACAGAGATCTTACACCTCTATATAAAACCCTCCTCTAACCGAAGAGGGGGAGATTTTATTCAAGCTATCAATTATTGGAGTGCTCTGGGTGTAATGGGGATTTGGGTTGTGAGTGATCAAACACTTTGTAATCTCTCTGTATTTTTTTTATTCACTAGTGAAATCCTAAACATCAAAATGAACGTAGTCTTAATTGGGTGAACCACTATAAATCTCGTGTTCTCTTGTGTTCTTTTGTGTTTTATGTTGAATGATAATCCTAAGCACTAGACCTAAATTAGGGTTTTGGTGCACCACCAGCTTAGTCATGCTGAGCTGACATGGAAAATTGCCGACCTCAATTTCGACGAGGTCACATAATTGTCGATGCCAATTTTAGGCATCAACAACTACTGAAACAAATTAAAGAGCCCAAATGACAACCCAAAACCAACCATGCATGTATTAAACATCCATTAAAAATAGGTTAAGTTTTAGCTAGCGTGTGAAATAATTGATCAAGCATTATCCACGATCAACATTGGCTGCTCAAGTCACACCATCCACACAGCTTTCGAAAAGCACAAGTTAGGTAAATGTAGCCATATGAAATAACTAATAATTATAAATCAATGACAAGAGGGTGTTGCTATAATTGAGTCTTCGAAATGGGACATTAGTCTCATTACGTAATTTAGAATCATGCATTGTTTAGAAAGCCCCACGTAATTTAGAATCCATTTAGTTATGTAAAGTTAGGTCAAATTATAGATGCTTTTGTACGTTGGATATGAAATCAACAAACACAAAGCACTTAGTAACTAACTAATTTGGCTTATTGATTAGCCTTGTGAAGTACTTAAAGTGGCTATGATGGCTTTGGCTCAAAGATGATGGTGACATATATCTGTATATATGAGTATATGACTTTGATTATATCGGTCGTAAAATGAGTGCTAGTCTTGTAGTTTTGTTATTGAGCAGGACCTTTTCATGCACACGGGAGTTCCTCTTAAACTTTTATTGGGGTTAAGGGGAGCTCAAACCTCCAATGTAAATAGTTTACATATAGTTTGATTTGTAGATGAGTGGACGATTATATACGAGATTAGTTCCTCAGTGTAGTAGTTAATGATGACGCTTAAAAGCTTCTACAATTCCGAATAATGAAGCTAGGGACTAACACTCTTGGTAAGGCCTCGTCGGCGCATTAATTTCATATTGTTTTAATATTATTATTGACATGAGAGAGTAGGAAATTCAAACTTGAAAACCTTAGTTTTAGTTTTAGTCATGTTTATACGGAAAATATATATTTAAGTTACGACTTAGTGTTGCTCTAAGTCATGTACAGTCGTTTTGTGTGATTCAATAATCTTATTTGACTATACGATTTATAGTGACTTTTGAGTCAGTTTTATATGGTTGTTATTATAAATAGGTTAATCGTTGTGTCTTTTAGTCTATAAAATACAACGAAAAAAAAAACCACCGTCTCGAAAGCCAACATAACCAACCAACTACACTTGCAAGCCAAACCGAAGCTCGATCATTACCTTCAACCTTCAAAGTGAGGAGGTTAGAAACTAGATCTAAACCCAAAAGGATTATAATTAAGCAGGCCAACCAACGTTGAACGATGAGACCACCATGAAACTCCAAAACCGGAAAGAGATTGATCGTGAGCCCCGGCCATGACCCCAGTGCTAGAGCTCAACCGAAGGCAAAATAGACCGAGCAGCTTCTCGGAACGCGGCTGCAACCACAAATTAAAAGGGTGCACCACCATACTTCCTTAAAAACTCTAAAAGAGCTCCTTAAAGACTTTTTCTTCTTAAAGTTGAATATTTTAAACCATAAAAATAACAAGTCTTTGTCGTTACAAATAAATTTATTTGTCAAAAAGAATATCTCATAAGCCAAGCTACTAAGACCATCTTCCATGGTAAGGCAAATTTGCCTTTCAATATAGCTTACCAATTTGGCATATTCCAAAAATATGCCTTTCAATCCCTAAACCACTCCCACCATAAGCTATATCATTAAGCTAAATTTTAATAAAAGTCAAATTATGTATTAAAATTATTTTGATCATATGTAAACAATATTAGGCTCAAATGAAAGATGTCGTTGAGATCTTTGCAATGGTGTGATTTTTATTATTAACAAAATTAAAATGTATAAATTTTGACAAGAAAAGGTATTAGTAGTTAAAAACATTATGAGCACAAATGAAATTGTAAGATTGTTTAATAGAATTAGAATGAAAAAAGTGGAAAGAAATGGAATATAATATAAAAAAGTTGGATTTGGCTTATGGTTTGTGTAAGCCATATATAGCTTACCAATTCTATGAAAGCTATATTTAGCTTATGGATAGTGGGACTTAGCTTACCATGGGAGCATGTCAATCCCCATATTTAGGTATTTGCCTTACCATGGAAGATGGTCTAAGGATGATTGATTGTTGTTATAGGCAGGCTACTAAACAACGCACAATATGACAAAGTTAAAAGTTTCACATCGGCCTATTATAGACAGGTATTACTATCATACAGTACTTTGCATTTCATGAAACTTAATTCATTTTCATTTCATATAGAGTAAAAACATGAGAAAAGAGGCTCCACCATCAAAATGATGTGGGTAGCTAGCAAAGTTTACTTTGAACTTAGTAGATTGATCACAGCCCCAAAGATGGGTAAAAATTACTGTCATGAGTCGGCTGGGGGGGAATATATACAAAAGAATAGGGGATATTTAGATAAACATCATTTCCATTTTTATTTTCTAAGATATAATCTGTTGACTTTTCGGTTATTAGATTTAGTCCAATATTAAATTTGAGATGCCACATAAGATATTTTACTGCCATAATTTTTCAATTATTTACAAACTATACCATAATCAGAAATATTTAAATACAAAATAAATATTTAATTTAAATCCCCATAATTAAGCTTAGAATTCAAATTGTAGTTATTACTAATCTATAATAAATGAGAATAAATTCGTATAATAAATTGTATCATTCAAATTTTCATTACCTTAATTAGTTATTGATAGAATAATAAAAAAAGTAAAAGTAAATTACTAAGTTTAAAAATTGTTAATGTATCAAATATATAACTTTTTTTAACGAAATATATAAAGAGGTAAATTATTGTGTTAATGTATAAAATATGTAACTAAAAAAATTTATAAAAATATATTACTAATTAAGTTTTTCATAAAGAGGTACATTATTCATAAAAAATAGGTAAATATTTGATTCAAAAAGTAGGTAAATTGTTCATTCTAAAAAAAAGTAGGTAAATTATTCATAAAATAGTAGGTTAAAAAAAGTAATATGTAAATTAGTCATAAAAAAAGACTAGGTAAATTGTTCATCCAAAAAAAAAAGTAGGTAAATTGTTCATAAAATAGTAGGTACGTACATTTAAAAAAGCTAATATGTAAATTAGTCGTAAAAAAGACTAGGTAAATTATTCATGAAAGAGTAGGTAAATTATTATAAAAAAAAGTAGATAAATTTTTCATAAAAAAGTAGAAAAATTAACAATAATACTGTAAAATATAGGCCGATATACATGAATGATTAGTAGAGAACCATAGTAAAGAAAATATGTCGTTTATGATCGGCAACAAAATATCAACCAAACAACAATAGCAACAAAAAATAAATGGAAGATATAATACCTCATGACAATTGGAACCAAAAGATTGAGGAAGACATACAAAATCTTGAGACTCTAAACTCTACGGTCACCGCACTGCATCTTCCTAATCCTCATTTCTTAAAACGAATTCTCATCTCCATTTTCTTAAGAAACAATGGTGAGAAAAATTGTTATGGTTGTTTGTGAAAAGAAATTTAAATAAAATAGTAATATAGTGACAAAATATCAGGAAATCATTATTTGCCTTAAAGCATTCATGCAATATTGATTAGGTTAAAAGGAGAATCAAGATGCAAAATAGAGGGAGGAAAAAAAGTTCTTACCATTTTGAGTAGTCAATGATGGTTTAAAGTTGAAGATTAGGTTAAAGGGTATTGTTGGCATCTTGAAATATAAAAGGTTGACTCATTGTTCTCAAAATGGAAAAAAGATCCAGGGGGCGAGGGGGGGCAGTTGCCCCCCCTGAACTTTTCATGAAAAACCGTCAAGTATAGAGCTTTACAAATATCTCATCGGAAAAAATGGTGGAGAAGGACTGCTCAGGTGAAACCTAGGAAGAGAATCCCGTTTCTGGGCTTTTTTTTTAATTTTTTCATGGCCATCAAAACGACGCCGTTTTGAGCAATTAATGATTTGGCTAAAACGACGTTGCTTTGTCAATAAGAAGGGGAAAAATCGATCAAAATTGTGATTTGTGCATCAGCTGAGAAGAAAAAAAACCCAGAAGAGCCGTGGTGGTTTATTTGGGCGAAATTGAGTCCCTCACTCCCTCTTCCAAGTCTTCTTTCTTGGGTCGTCTTTGTCCTCCAGACCAAACTGCAAAACAATACCTTTGATGGCTCTTTTGGCAATACTATATATATGTTTATTATCCTTGTTCAACATACAGAGTTCAAGAGAGTGAGAAACATATAGCTTTAAGCCAAAAAACACAAAATTTGCCTTTCGGGCAAAATTATCACACTCTATTTTTCAATCCTAGTTCAACCCTTGATTGCCCCCCCCCCCCTGATGTTTCGTTATGGATCCGCCACTGCATATAGTCAAGGAATTAAATCCATTAATGAAAATTTACTTGGTTTTTAATTAAAATTTGAAAAGTGGCAAGAATTTTTATCTAATTTCTCCAAAGAATAGTGAAAATCGATTAAGCAAAAATCTCATGAGCTAAACCTAAATTCGTAGCTAAATAGAGATTAACAAATCCAGACAATATTGGTAAACTTATAAACACAAGCTGGTGATATAGTCCTAAACCCTAAAATGCCTTCATGTTAGAGAAACTAATATATTCATCTATACAGTTCGAAACAAATTAAATAATTATTCGATGAATACATAGCGCAGACTACGACCCCGTTAAAGTTACCCTTAGAAAAGACAACATTCTTTTTTTGGTTACGTACTGCACAGGTTTCACAATATATCCAATTATTTCATCTTTAATTTTCAGTGACAATAATTAAAAAATAATTCTGGATTAATAATGTCTTTCATATGACTGACAGGAATTAAATTATTAAAAAAGAAAAATCAAATCTGAATCAATCAAATAATTAAATATAATTTCGCAGGAAGATTCAATCAATCATATATGTTCATGTGCAACAAGAGGAGAAGAAGAAGAAGGTGGGGACTGGGGAGCCCCATAGAAAAGAAAGACCTAGACCTACCTTCCACTGCTTCTGCTTATTCTTCTTCTGCGCGCACTTACTGGTGGAGGTGCTTGTAGGACAGTCGTCGATCTTGATCGATCCAAAAACAACAAGACAAATTTGAAACAAAGTCAATTAATATCTTATGGCATTTTCTTTAAGGGCAGGCCCTCAGTTTATTAACCCTAGCTACCGAATATCAGATGAAGACTAAAAGTACACATCCATGATTTTCCACCAGTACTTTTTGCCATGCATTACAGATATTATCCTCATTTTTTGGAGAAATATGATTGCAAGTATTCGAAATAGCCATTGACCGCTTCACATATATATAAGTATATATATACAGTCTCATTTATATGCGAACGTCCGCACGTAAAATAAAATGCGAACATTTTCATTATGAGTGCAAACTAATGATCAAAACCGTCTATATTTTAGGTCATCCTTCAAGGATCATTTTGATATAAAATAAATTCAAATTGGAAATTATTTAGCCATTTGATTACCACATTCATCGTTTCAACCTTATCTGACGGACTGTATTTGTCTGTAAACTATACAACGAACAGATGACCAAACAATCTTCAATTCGGCTGATTTTTTGCAAGGATAATTCTTGAAAATAAATCTAAATGATGAACGGTTCCGATGATTGAGTTATGTTGTTAATTGATCGGGATGCATATGTTCGCATTTTACTTTACGTGCGGACGTCCGCATGTGAAGGGGACTATATATACAGTCTCCTTCATATGAGAACGTCCGCACGTAAAATAAAATGCGAACATCTTTATTGCGAGTGCAAACTAATGATCAAACCGTCTATATTTTAGGTCATCCTTCAAGGATCATTTTGATATAAAAAAAATCAAATCGGAAATTATTTAGCCATTTGATTACCATATTCATCGTTTCAACCTTATCTGACGGAGTGTATTTGTCTGTAAACTATACAACGAACAGATGACCAAACAATCTCAAATTCGACTGATTTTTTGCAAGGATAATTCTTGAAAATAAATCTAAATGATGAACGGTTCCGATGATTGAGTTATATTGTTAATTTATCGGGATGCATATGTTCGCATTTTACTTTACGAACATATGCATATGTCATGGGTTAGAAAATGAGTATATATATCAATGGCACACTCACGGTTCTGTTCACTTTAGCTGGGGGATGCATATATTGATATATATATATATATATACACACACATATATTCTTTTACAAGTCGAGTGTGGACAAGATTTTGAAGAAAAATATCTTACGTACTCAACCTACCCTACCTTCATCAAACTAGCTAATGAGCATCGGATGAGAATGTGAAAAAATGGATCAGATATTAGAACATTATCGATCTTGTATTTCCCCTAGTGCGCGTAGCTTCATTAATTGTATCTATATCGTATTTTATGGAGTGTATGTGTGGTATTTTTTCTTCCGGACCGAATTTTTGAATTTCTTGGCTTCAATGAAGCCGCATATTATGAGTTCCTCCCTTTGGAGACTTTATTTATTTTAATGAGAACGTTCTTAATTACCAAAAATACAACATGTATGAAAAATATACATGTGTCATAACCTTACTCACACAGTCACACCATTATTTATAAAGATGATAAGTATATTAATTCCACGACTTTACCGTATTATATTTTCCATATGCAACTTCATCATTTTTTTAATCAAATAGAAGGGAACCATTCAATTAAGAGAAAAACTGTTACAAAAATTGAAGTCACTTTATAATAGATTTCATGAGTCAATTTAGACCCGCTTCAATACATGAAAAATTAAGACTTTCTTCTAAAACAAACTTGGCAATGTTATGAGCAACTCTATTACATTCTCGAAGTTGGTAGAGAACTTGATTGGTACAAATGCAAGTTCGTGATGAAAGAGTGGACGTACGTGGTTCCTAAAGTAGTGGAGGAGGTCTAAGAATAAGGTGATTGAGGTTGAAATTAAGGCACATGCATATGGAAATGTTGACATCACCAACACTGCAACATATATTGTCTGTACGTTGCCATCTCTCTTCTTCTTCTTTTATGCAGCATCTCTCTCTCTCTCTCTCTCTCTCTCTCTCATGTCTAATCAAGTAATCACAAAGCTAGCTAATCACTTGAACTCACTAAGCCATACCAACTAATTAGCAGACAACTCCAACTAATTAACAGAATATATTTCGTACATTCATTCTAGTTCGTTCTCTAACCCATGTTTCGTTGTCTCCAACTGACTAAGAAAGTCATCCATTTGTTAAATTTAAAATCAATTAACCATTGAGAATAAATGAATGATTGTGTTTTAGTGTCAAACCTTGATATTATATCAAATCATACATGACCATAAAATAAGCTAAGAAGATAGTTTTTTTTGTTCAATGATTTCTCGTGATAATTAAGTACTACATGCAACATAGATTGCTAGAAATATTACATTAATTCTTGATTCTTCCATCTCAACTGAGAGACAACAAAGTGACATATCTCGACACAAAAGCTTGACCCGTGCGCCTTGCCCTAATAGTATAGAAGAAGAACGGATATGAAAAACTCCTATATGGCTCTATGAAACAAAAACAAAAAAAGAAATCTGCATATGATAAATGGACTAATATAAATTGAGTATATATGCAAATGATTTTAAAAAAAAATTATGTGACACTGGATCTAAATGAAGTCCTTTTAAACAATTGGTGATGGAGCAATTATGCATCACCATTTTAGATTGAACATGCATGTGTGCCTGTGTGGACCATTACATTAGCAAACGAAAATGTCAAATTAAGAATTGACGTAGAAACTTTATTAATTGAGAACCTATGCATCATGCACTGTAAACCATTTATGGACTGTGTCCATTATCGATCTGTTAATATTATAAATTTCGACAACAACAAAAACCATTTATTATAAATTTGTTAATTATATTGGTCCATCATCAATCTGGTGCTTCATTATTACATGAAAACACACCCCAATTAATCAATTTAAATATTTAATTATAAAACAAACGTCGCCAATGGCCGAAATATATATATATATATACTCCAAACCTAAACCTATATCTAATCTATATGCTTCAATTCAACCCAACCTATATCTTATCTATTTAAATGGTTGGTCCATTACAAAGACTAAAACATGTCACATTCCTAGCTATTATAATTGAGAAGAAAAAAAATATGTTTAATAACTTTCGACCCCAAAAAATATAATAATAATTGTTGATTAATTTAGTGAGTACGTAGCTTAGTGTCTGAGTCTGACAACTCACGTATTAATTGACCTGTAGTAGAACACCAAGTCTATTCAATTTTTATTTTTTGGCAAGAAGAAGAAAAACAGAAACCAAGCCTATGCAAATTTGGTGGCCATAATTAAAGATTAGTTTTTCTTTAAGACAAAAAAGAAAGGATTAGTTTTGGTTACGCAACAATCGGTGGTTCGCTAGCTATAATTTCTATGGTCCCTCACCTCGATCAATTTGCTCATTACAAAGTGAATATCAGTTCTCACCTACTTGTTAATCAATTAGTTTAATAATTAAATTTTACTCTAAAATTAATTCTCTTTCTTTTTTGAATACATTAGCAAATCGATATATTAAACGAGGACTATATCTTTAATTCTTTATACTGGTAGACCAGCTTCGTACAAAATTAGACGAGTTTATAGTGACCTACTATTACATGACAGCGTGATGTTAGTTTATGGTAAACTTAAAAAAACAAAATTTGAATGCATGCTAAGTACACCTGTTTATCAATTTTGATATTAATTAGATGACTGGATTGATATATCCACCGTCTTAAAAGAGAAAAAGAAAAAAATGAATACAAGTTTGACATTCCTTCTAAAGCAAGCCACTATTCTTGACTTCAAACTGAGGAACACCATTTTATTGACCTTAAAAAAAAAGAAACTTTTAGACAATCAACGAGAACGCCAAGGACAAAATTGTGTATGATTTGTTGTATGAAACTGTTGAGCAACAGTAACAGTATATGTAGAAATTAGTAAGTTGGAGTTGATCATTTGTTGTATGAACACGAATATATGATACGACTCTATATATAGAAATTAATAATCAAAACTTGTGTTTTGTCAGAAACAAGTGTAACATTAATATGACAAGATGACCACAATAGGATTTACATAGAAAAGAGACATGAAAGAATTCTCTTTCAATGCTGCGAACCCTAATTCTAAGGGTTTCGGGCGTCCAGATTTCGGGTTAATGAAGTGTGCGCGTCCTGCTCGGTTCTTTTCTCATTATGCTGCTTTTTCAAGATTTTCCCTTGGAAGTAACTTTACATGGTTTCTCTATCGAGCTCTTCTGGCCGAATCCAATCACATTTGCGTCATGCATCTCTTCCTTTTTGTTAAGCTGTTGTTGCACCTGGTGTGGGGCTTGTTCCTCTGTTAAGGCTAAAACGAATTGAGTTATGGCTTACCCCTTGGTTCTATATATGGTCGGGGAGAACGTGAGGTTAGGCTCACCATCTTTCTTCCTCGGTGTGGGTGACTCGGTTTGGATCTCGTCCATCATCTTTCTGGTGGGTCGCAGAAGTTCCCCAATTATTAACGTCATCTTGTACCTTTTGGGATGGTACGTTCGAATGTGGGTGGATTATGCTAATGGTGGCATTTAAGGAGTTGTCGCGCGCAGTTTGGTTAGTCTTGTGGCAGCTCTTTTGCTTGCAATTTTAGTTTTGTATGACAGCTGGAGTCCTCTTGGGCTGGCTTCATCATGACGTCATCAGATTTTGCGTGGTTGCATACTTGCATCTAGGGATGGCAATGGGGCGGGTCGGGGACGGGGATAGCAATCTCGTCCCCATCCCCATAATCATTTTTCGTCCCCATCCCCGCCCCAATCCCCAATAAAAATTATCGGGGATTCCCCGTCCCCATCCCCCGTTGGGGATAAGGTCCCCATCCCCGCCCCAATCCCCAATAAAAATTATCGGGGATTCCCCGTCCCCATCCCCGTTGGGGATAAGGTCCCCATCCCCGCCCCAAATCCCCGATAAAAATAAATTCATAATTCATAAAATACAAAAACATAAATGATATGGTTAATTATCTCAATCTTAATTACATAATAAAAAAAAATACTTAAAAACAACACACAAGAAGAAACAAAATATCCACAACTTATAAAAAACCACAAGAGACTATTTTGGTACCTTCATATTTTTATTACATATATATTTATTTAAATTTAAATTAATTATTTACTATCGGGGCGGGTCTAAATGGGGATGGGGATCACAATCCCATCCCCGCCCCATCCCCGATCTTATTAAGCGGGTATCGGGTCGCCCCGTCCCCGTTCCCCATTTGTCCCCGAAATATTCCCCCCGTTAGGGTCGGGGCTCCATGGGGATCCGCCCCGTTGGGGATTTCTGCCAACCCTACTTGCATCCTGTGACGAATCTATAAATTTTTTTGAATTTTCACAAGCAGAACAAGACTATTGAAAGGGGTTTTTTTTTTCTAGAAGAAAAAATTCTCAATTTTAATTGAAGTAATTTGGAAATTCCTTCTATATCAACAATCAAAGAATAAGTACCTGAAAATTGGAACATAAAATAAAACTAATTAATCCAAGAGTAATTATGTATACTTTTGATTGAGAACTCTTAAAAAAAATTAAATACATAGGACTATGCAATTTTAAAATACATAATTCTAATGTCAACCGTCAGATTAGATCATTTAAATAAATCTAACAGTTGACATTAAAACTATGTATTTTAAAACTGCATAGTCCTAGTATTTTTTATTTATAGAAAGCGATAGATCATATATTAAATAAAACTGAGGAGTACATTAGCAAGATGCAGAACACATCGATAAGTAAAATAAGATACACAGACGCATCTGAACATAAAAGTAACCAATTGCCCAAAGGCATGACCGATATATTGTGATGGTCAGTTAAGCAGTGAAAATTGTAGTTGAAAACGTAACCGGAACATATGAGAACCACCTAACAGTTCCAGTGCAATGTACGAACACTAGAAAGAGGTGATCCAAACATCGAGAAATCAAAGCTAACCAAGGGTGTCAGAAACTTTGTCGAATAGCAAACGACATCTCAAGAACATGAACCAAAGATTTGAAACCCATATCCAATAATATAGTTGCCCCGGATCCCAAGACCGCAAACCACATGGATCCCAGATCTAAATCCGAAACTGAACCCGAACACAGCGACTCGGAAACGAACCCAAAACCCAATCCAAAGTCCAATCTGGAACAACCAAGATAGAACCCAAACAAGGACTAGGTAACCAACGTCGCCGCCGCCGGATCCGATGCACAAGGCGACGCCGCCGGATCCGAAGCCGATCTGAAGTCGTCCTCTTTACACCCACGACCACCGACTCAATAACAAGAGGAGAGGAGAGGGCTACAACACACTGCCCCACACAAGTGGAGAGAACGCCGCCACCTCACGGATCCAAGCCAACACGAGATCCAACCCGGATCCCAAATTCGGATTTGGTCCTCGAGAGCACCACCCGACCACCGCCAACCAACCCCATAGAGAGCAGCATGAGCTCGGCCATAACCACTCCAAGCCGAGCACCACGATCGCATCCAGCAGAGACCAAATGACTTCCAAAAGGTTGAACCGTTTGGAACCACGAGCGCAGAGGACTCGTCAAGGCGACACTAGCGACGCCATTGCCGTGGGCCAAAGTGCTCGACTGGTGAAACCCTAGGGTTCGCCGCTGCAGTGCAAAAGAGAGAAGAAAAGTTCTCACTTTAATTTTTTTTAAATCCATAGTTCTAGTATTAAGAGAACAGACGTTGTTGATCAAAATTTTTTTTTTTACTTTAATACCTTTTAAATATTAAATAACTATATATAACATCTTCAACACCATACATAAAATAGTCTAAACACAAATAAATAAATCAAATTTTTTTTTTAAAATTGCTTTTATCATATAGTTTAAAAAAAATTATCATAGATATGCAGAGCATAGTTCTAATGTCAACCGTTAGATCAAATCATTTAAACAGATCTGATTGCTGCCATTAGAACTATGTATTTTAAAAGTGCATAGTCATGTGTAGTTGAGAAAAATTATATATATATAGATATATATAAACAATATCAAATGAGTGAGATCGAGGAGAGAACTAGAGTTTGTACTTTATTAAAATCATGATGCTTAATACACAAAAAATGAAAACAAGATATAAAAGAGAAAAAGATTAACCCTAGCCTCCATGAGAGTCTTCTCTCTAGCAAAACTCTAGCTCCCATGAGATTTCTCAGTAGCGCATCTGTGCGCATCAAATCCAGTAGCACCTTCATGTGATATCTTCCTAGCATTTGGCTTCTTTTTGTACTTTTCATCGTACAAATCCTAGTGTTGTCAGCGCTCGCTGGTGCAGCTTTCTATGGTGAGGACGGTCTTGGCCTCTCTCACTCACAAGGACGGCTCTGTCCGTCATACTCTTTTTAGGCCTTTGGTGGTCATGCTCTTGCAGGGAGTCTCGTGGGCTCTCAGAGATGGTTGACACCTAGCTTAGATCTGTTTTTTTGCTCGTCGTTGTCGGTTCTGTTGGATGTCAATCAGATCCAAGGATTCAAGATATGGGATCCAGGTGTTGGCCTCTCTCACTCACAAGGACGGCTCTGTCCGTCATACTCTTTTCAGGCCTTTGGTGGTCATGCTCTTGCAGGGAGTCTCGTGGGCTCTCAGAGATGGTTGACACCTAGCTTAGATCTGGTTTATTGCTCGTCGTTGTCGGTTCTGTTGGATGTCAATCAGATCAAAGGATTCAAGATATGAGATCCAGGTGTGTTTTGGATGCTCGATTTTAGCGGCTCATCAGCCTTAGTGTTCCAAGTCGGCGACCTTGTTACTGGTGGGGCGCTGCTAAAGTTTAACTTAGGTCAAATTTGGTTATTTGATTTGGGTTTTTTTAATTTACTGTCTAAGAATAAGCATGAGCAGTTATGCAAGTTTAGATTGTGGTTTTACTTTCTTTTTTCATGGGTTCTCCTTGAGCTAGATTAGATTTATTGATCTCAAAAACAATACTTGCCGGAATTTTTCTGTTGGTTGTTGACAACAATGATGTACGGTGTATATATTGTTTTAGGTTTAGAATCATCGATTAGAGTTCTAGGTTTAGACTCATCGATTAGGCCACTTGTGTGGTCTATACTGCTCCTTTTTAAGATGCTCATATTAAGGATTGTAATCCTATATTGATTAATAAAAATTTTGCTTGTTTAAAAAAAAAGATATAAAAGAGAAAAAAAATTGTTAGAGTTTGTACTCTATTAAATATAAACCTTACCTTCTTGGTCTTCGTGTTTAATTATCCTTAGGCATTTTAAAAGATTAAAACAAAGAATTTACAAACACAAAACGGTGTCGGTTGTATAAATCAGTCAAATATGAAAAATAAAAAAGACGTGCATCAGTGTGCATTGTCTCCAACCTCACTCTTGCCTCACGAGAAATTTTTAGATGTGACTGTCACGCCATGTCATATATGTGACTTCTCAATAAAAACCTGTCAAGTGGAACTTTTTTAACACCTCATCATTACACACAGATTCTTAGGGTTTTAGGGTAGGGTTTAGGGTATGGTTTATGGTTTAGGGTTTAGGATTTAAGGTATGCCCAATGCTAAGGTGTTAAAAAATTCCAAGTGGCAAGTTTTTATTGGAAAGTCACATATTTGACATGGCGTAACGGTCACATGAAAAAATCTCTCCTTGCCCCACTCCCTTCTCCTCCTTAATCTTCCCCTGGTTACATCAGGTGGCTCGCGCTTGTGATGGCTGTGATTTGTTGGGTGCTATTATTATCAGTTACATGAACAAATTAAGTGAAAAATACTATTATTTGACAAATAATAAAAAATTTAAGATATAAATAAGAATATTTGCTCCTATTCGATTCTACCCCAATGTATCCCATGGAAATAAACATGCATGCAAATTAACAAGCATCTTATTCCACGTTTAATAAGTTATTGGTAAACCATATGTAAGATTCAATTATTTGTGTTTTCCAATTGCTTTGCTTGGAGTTGAAGTTGTCTCTAAATGAATCAATCACGTACAAAACACACCATTTTGCTTGAAAATTTTACTAATCATTTTCTAAATATAATTGCACAACCAAAAACATAAGTAGATAAATTGCATTTGATTTTTTTTAAAAAAAATTTATTAATTAAAAATCTTAATACATCGAATATTAGTACATCAAATTACATGAGGCGAACTTAATTGAACTACTCCTAAAATTTGGATCCCAACCATGTGGTATATATAATATATATATATACACACACACGCATATGTGTCATTATTCGCAATGCCCCATATGATTTATAGAATATGAATTAAAGGTTGACAGGTTGAGAGTTCAATATGTACACCTATCAGCATAAATTCTTTAATAAATCATAAATAAATTAAAGATTCAAACTTGTTCACGCTAAATGTTCTACTTCTTTAATAAAATTTCAGATGTTTTTGTCTCTTTTTTTTCTTCAAAATATTTGAAAGAGAAATATTATTGCATATATGTTGTTCTTTATCTAAAGTGGTTGGTGTAGTGATTTGGGCACCAACATTACTTTGAGGGATATTCTGAATTCGACTCTTGTGATACAGGGTGAGAGAAGACGAGAGTGTGTGTTAAAAAAGCAAAAAAATTATTGCATATATAAATATGTATTATTTTTGTTGACCAAAAGAATAGGAAAGGAAAAAACAAAAAGGTTGATAGTGTGAGATCATCAAATATCAATGGAGTGTCTTAATTGGAACAGAACTTGAGGCAACAGGTGAAATTTTATAGTGTCAGCCTGCAAATTCAACTCCAAGGACAAAGAAGATGAACAGGGACAAACCTTGAGGGCAGAAATGATATTTTACCCACCCCCAAGTATTTGACTATTTTCCATTGTTTCTTTCTTTATCTTGGCAGGGAAAACTGTTCCCCATTGTTTCAGAAATCCAAATAATCATGATTCCCAAAGCTTTTCAATGGCCAAAGGATTAGATTCAACCCCACATGCCGCCGCAGTTAAAATTAAAACGACCCACCAAACAATTAAAATTAAAATTAAACTAAGAAGAAAATATTGCAGGCTGCTCTACCTCACATTCCATGTGAAAAATCCCAAGCTCTCTAGCTCTCTCTCTCTCTCTCATAGTCTCATGTATTATATAAGCAGCTACTGAGACAACTTTTTCTTCACTCCTGGTCCTTTTTATTTCTTTTGAAAACAAACAGAAAACCCACCAATTTGGAATTGAAAATATTTTGGGATCGAAACCCAAGAAATAGGAGTAATGGGCTACCTATTCAAAGCTGCTGCTCTGTTTTTAACTCTGTTTCTGGTTTCCCACCCAACAAAAGCAGAGGATTTCAATTCCTTGTTCAGGAACAACACAAACTCAGAAGTAGTAGCTAGAAAACTTTCAGGAGGTAAATGCAACTGGTTCAGAGGTTCATGGGTCTACGATGCTTCTTCTTATCCCCCTTACGATTCCAACTGTCCCTTCATAGATCCGGAGTTCAACTGCCAAAAGTACGGCCGCCCCGATAAATCTTATCTCAAATATCGCTGGCAGCCCTCTTCCTGTTCTCTACCCAGGTACCATTTTGATATTTCTGAATTACTACTGCTACTCTGTGACCAATTGGGTATTGAGCTGATTTCTTGAATTGGGTTTTATGCAGGTTTAATGGGTTGAGTTTGTTGCAGAAATGGAGGGGGAAGAAGATTATGTTTGTGGGTGATTCACTCAGTTTGAACCAGTGGCAATCCCTAACATGTATGCTTCATTCTTGGGTACCAAACTCCAAGTACATTTTCAGCCCATTCAAGGGAAATGGAATAGCTTCCGTTACATTCCAGGTGAGTTCTTGATTTCTTCTTTTCAACATTTTTGTTTTTTGTTTTTTTTGTTTTGTTTTAGAACACTCGAGTTATACAATGACTTCTCTTTTGATTCTCCTTTTTTGTGTTTGTGTGTGCGATTACTATAATCATTGGATGTAACAGTGCATGCATGTATTGTCCCTTTTTTCACTCTAGCTTTTCTGAAAAAAAAAAAAAACAAGGTGAATCCTTTTCATTTTGAATTTCATTGTGCAAAGTTGCAAACAAGATAGAGAATTTGGTCTGTTTGAAATTGAGTCCGAAAATATTTATTTTATCTTGATCAAATGTTTTTGAAATTCACTCAAAAGTTTTTTCTTTTTCAATTTTTTTTTTATATTTATAATTAATTTAAAAATATTTTTGAGTCACCGAAAAACAATCTCAAATTTTTAGCACTAAATTTGAACCATTCGGTGAGGTCGAGTTGAGGAATCTGTTAAATCTGAATCAGGCTGTCGGACTATTGGATTGGTTCGACCGGAAGTGACCAACCAATAAAGTAATACTATAGGGGGGTATGAAACTTTTTGTTGTAATTAATTGACTACGTGGCAGCATCTTATTGGCCAAACTTAAGACTTTCCTAGAGCGTGTGATTTTGTGAGAGCATTAAAAGGAGAGCGTGATTGGTGGTCAGGCTTTTTACTGTGCTGGGGGACATGTCAGTCTGGCTGTCATTCTTTCTTTTTTATTTTGTTTTCAAAATTTGGCCCTAATTTTTTGTTGAAAAGTGGAAATATTAAATAGGATGGTAAAGACAAGACCGACTTTTACAGTTTTACTTCTGGCTTGGGAAAATTTTAAGGGAAGAGAATAACTGTGGGGGTGTTGTTGGTTCAAATCTGACAAAGTGACAATAACATTAATTTTTACTATTTTTTTTGTAGACTTATAGAGTTGAAGCACTTGATGTCTTAAATGATCTCTGGTCTTTTCCTGCCTTTTCATTTTCTCTGTTTTGGAAAGTTTGGTATTACTTTTTGTAGATTTGAACCCTAGATTTCATGAAACTATTAAAGTTGTTTGGGTTGTATCCATTTCTTGCAAAATTACAGCTTTGTTTTTTGTTTTTTTGTCTTTTCATTTACAGAAGATAATTGAATTTGGTCCTTATTTAGTAGTAGATGAAAAATTATCGTTAGACCAATAATTACTTGGGTTATGAATTTCATCTTGGGTTGAAGTTTTGTTCCATCAAAATATAACTTGTTCTATTGTCGATTTTCATTATCAATGTTTACTGTTTGCACCGATAAAATTTAAACACGTTGTATTTGTTATTAGAACTTTGAATTGAACTATATTGTAATGTCATCCGTTATAATATGAGTTATGAGCATCAAGCCATCAACCCTTATCCTAAGGTTTGGAATTTTGATCTTTTTGAGCAAAAAAATTTCAATCTGTTTTCACTACTATTACCAATTATTAACAAAAGAAAAAAAAAATTAAAAAACAAGCAAACTAGCTAGTAAATTGATTGTTCTGTTATTTTTTTACCAAACAATAAAGTGACCCTAAACGGATTAAAGAGACACTTGGAAGTTGGTAAACTCATAACAATCGAGTACACAATCCACTATTCTCAGTGTACTGGACCACTTTCCCAATTTAAAGAGTGACCAATCTCTTTTTTTTGGTAATTAAAGAGTGTGGTCTCTTCCCCATAGTTCCACAGAATTCAATAACGTGAAAAAGAAAAGCTATTATCCATAGCTCTTAATTTTTCATTTTTTTAAAGTTATTTAATTTGTGATTGCCAAAAAAAAAAGTTATTTAATTTTTTTTATCTGGCAGGACTATGGTGTTCAGATACTATTATATCACACAACGTACCTCGTCGATCTTGATCGCGAGAATGTGGGACGAGTCCTGAAGCTCGACTCCATCAAGGGCGGCGATGCGTGGAGAGGCATGGACGTGCTGATCTTTGACACGTGGCATTGGTGGACTCACACCGGAAGAACCCAACCGTATGTTATACACTTACACATGCACTCATTAATAGTATTTGTCCTGTTGTAAAAAATTGGGTCCAAGTTTATTAACTAGGTTTTGATTTTTTTTAAACAGATGGGACTATATGCAAGAGGGGGGTAAATTGTACAAAGATATGAACCGTCTGGTGGCATTTTACAAAGGACTATCGACTTGGGCTAGATGGGTTGACCGGAGCGTTGATCCTTCCAAAACCAAGGTCTTCTTCCAAGGGATCTCTCCAATTCATTACGAGTGAGTAAACTCTATTTTTTAATTCTTCTTAAGCGAGTTTAAACGTGGAACGATTTTTATCAAATATTTGACATGTTACGTTATGTCATATAAATAAAAGACTCACATCTAGATTTGACTCTTAATGTTGATGTGAAAATTTTTAGGGGCAGGGATTGGAATCAGCCATCAAGGTCATGCAAAGGTGAAACAGTACCATACCCAGGGACAAGTTACCCGTCAGGGATACCCCAGTCTTGGGTAGTTGTTAACAAAGTGTTGAGTAGGATTAGGAAACCAGTTTATCTTCTTGACATTACATTCCTCTCACAACTGCGCAAAGAAGCACACCCTTCTGTTTACAGCGGCGATCACAGCGGCACAGACTGCAGCCATTGGTGTCTTCCTGGACTTCCAGACACTTGGAATGACCTGCTATATGCGGCTCTATTTGGTTGAAACTAAACCAGAGATGAGCTATCTTGTATTTATGTTAATTAGTCATATTCTTGAAACAACGGATACTCATTGTTTCAGATGGTAGGAAATTAGTCATTAATTAATGTTCTTTGCATTTTCTTGTGCATTTGATAGCAATAAGAGAGTTGGTGGTCGATTCAATTGTATATTTACATTCTTATATATTGGTAGAGAGTTCAATTGACTTGTGGAAACCAGCCTTCAAATTAGGAAGACGCTTGTGGTGCATATATTGGGTTAAACATGAGCTCCAACCACATGTAACTTGCTGATCAAATTGAATGTCACCTGCTTGTGTTGTGTTGCTGACTTAAAATAGTGATATGATTTGTTTTTTTGAAAGGAAACGAATTTCATTCAACAATCATCTAGATTATAGTTAGAGTACATATTACATACACAAAGGTTTGTACTATCGATCCGTGGTACAAATACCTTGCCTATCTTAAAAACGGGGAGTAATCTCTTGCAAATAACACATTAAAAGGGCTCATTTACTCTTAAAAGAAAACAAAATAAAAAACAACTAAAGACGATAATTTCTAACCACAAAACAACATTACAACTCCAGCTTTCCATGGTCCTTAATTCCTTGCCAAGGCATTCAATTGTGGTACGAGAATCCATACAAACCTGAAACCAACTGCTTACTGAATGAGCCAACGTACATTGCTTTATGAACAAGAAATCTGCAGAATAGCAAGACCTAGGCACTAGTGATATTGTGATAGGGCGTTTTCCCAAAGATTTGAGTAAGCCCGTGACAGCTCAAGAAGTAGGCAAAGACTCAAAACCTCTAGAGGAGGAAGCCTCTATCTTATTGACCTTATTGTGGCTATCCGGCCTATCCCCGAGTCGCTCTCACCCACGATTGGTCTCAATCTCTGAGGTGACTTGTACTACCTCAGTCCCTCCAATCCACTACAAGAGTCATCCGCAAACCCTAACTACATACTCCGAAGTAAGAGAAATGGGAGGACCAAGAGTTAGGGCAAGGCGAGCACATTTTGGCTCACTATGAGCCTCTTCCTGCCTAGGACGCCATTGACAAGTGAGCGGAGGAAAGGGAAGCCTCAACAAAGAGACCGGCCGATTAGGAAGAGACTGGATAACCACAACCTGATGATCTTTCGGTGTGAAGGAAGAAAATAAGGAAGTAGACTGTGCACAAGATATGTTGGGTCGAAAAAATCAGCGAAAGGGGCGCCACAACAATCGTAGACCCACTCAACAACATAGATGAACTTAAGAATATATGGAAGCGCCAAATATAGTGAAGGTAAAGAGAGGATAGGGCCCCTATATTGTTCAGCACCCCACCTAATATTCGCAGAAAAACGATAGAGGGAGCACCATCGTTAATGTAAGACGAAAACGTTGGTTTACTTGGAATGACTTGTTCAGATCCATCTCAACACGGAGACGTGCAACCATATTAGGATATCCATGGCGATTTTAATTTGCCAACCAAGTGAGTAGGCAACATAGTTAGAAAGCCAATGGGGATCACTAGTCTCGGGATCAAATCCAAGGATACACTCTCAAGCAAGAATTTATTAAAAAATTACTCTTTAATGAGTTTTCTTGTAGGTTTAAGAGTTTAAATCCTAATAGGCAATTGCAAGAGACTGTTGGAGCATATAAAAAGGTCTTTCGGATTTCAACAGAAATCTCTCTCTCTCTCTCTCTCTCTCTCGAAACAACCTATTCACAAGAATATTATTATCATTTTTCTACTCAAGATTACATAATGATATGACGGTCCACATATAAATCATAGCAATGAAATCCTACACATGCATCAAAGCGTGCACTCAAAGAAACACATAGAGTATAAAGTTTAAAATTTTGAGAATTTTGAAACTTTGATGTTTGTTTGGTGAGTTTTGATTGTCCTTTTCAACCCCAATGATGAATTTGAGCCCATTAGGTTGTGAATTAAATGGATAAAGAGCATGTGCTTAAACTTTATTGGATTGCCTTGTGATTAATTTATGTAATTGATGCTTGCTTGATACTATATGCACATTTGCCATGTTGATTGATCACTTGCAATTAGAGAAGCATATCTAGACGATGTATTGACATGCATATACCCTTTATGGTGAGATTTGTTCCTTATTAATATGTATGCATTATTCATACATCATTGTTCTTCATGTGTGTGCATTCCACTAGTTTACGAGACCTAGAACTTGCTCGAAGACCACTTAAAGCTAGGTATTAATTTGTGATGAATTGGAAATGATTAAGGCACTAGATAAGCACCATGGCCAAACTAACCTTCATCCCTTAAACACTAATTCATTAGGACTAATCCATTTGAGCCACATTCATCATTAGCTTTTTCCTTCATCACCCACATCATCCTAACCCATATTTGAACTTAAACACTAGCTAGCCTACCCTTATTTCGAAATGTTAATGAGGCAGTGATTGTGACTTGTTTCTTATGTTCTTGAGAAGTCTATGAGATTGTACAAAATGGCAAGTGTGGGGGTAACTAGATAGAAAGAGTTAGAGTTGTAAAGAAGAAAAGAAGTTGAGAAAGTCAAAAGAAGTTGTGTACAAAAATAAAGTTAAAAAAGGAAGTTCAAGAAAAAAGAAAGAAATACAAAAGTAGAAAGCATTGTTGAGAAAATCAAATAGAAAATAAAGAAAGAAAATAAAAAAAAGAAGTTGTAGAAAAATAAAAGGTTAGAGGAGAAAAAGTTAGGTTGTTTGATTACTGAAGCACAAACCATTGAAACAAGTTTCAAAGTCAAAGTCCTTGAAATTGTCTTGTGAAGCATTAGGAACACTTGATTTATCCATCCCTTCATTTCATGCTAACCCCTAACCTTTGGCCTCATTACATCCATATGAAACCCCTTTTGATCTAATAAGTTGTGAATTAATTAGTGGAGAGTTGGTCAATGAGAAAGCTTATGGGGACGTTGTTTTTGGTAATGTCTTGAGAGTAAACACTTAAACCTAAACACAAGAGCGGAAATATTTAGTGAATCATGTGAGTTTAGCAGTTAATTTTGTCAATATGTGCCAATTTGATTGCACTTGATTGATGACTTCATGGCTAGCACACACTACACCAAGCATCTATTGGATACATACCTTAATCACTTGGCAAATCATGAGGTTTTTGTTGTGTGCTTGATTGAATCTTGATGCGTAGCTTAGTGGGTTTGTTGAGGATATGGTTGGAAATGGCAATTAGATTTGTGTTGATTGGATTCTTGATTCTATGTTTGCTTAAGGATAAGCAAAGCTTAAGTGTGGGGGTGTGATTTGTATGTTATTTACATACAAATTAGACATCTAATCACTCTTGTAATGCTAATCCAAGGGCCGTTTAGTGTCTCTAATCCTTGAATTGCACCATTGTAGGGTTCATGAGCATCGGATTGAAATCGGGAGCGAAATGATGCGTTTTGGAGCTTTTTGTGCATTTTCGGCAAAAAAAGAAGAAGAAAAGTCAACCCGATGACCGAAAGTCAACTCATGGTCAACCCCGACTTTAGAGCGTCAACGAGTCACATGAAGTCTCGGAACAAAAAGTTTTGCCTATTGTGAGAGAAAGTACCACGTGGATTTATGTGGCCTGATTAGTATGGCTCAACTTTTGTCTTGATTTAGGAAAATCATATAATTTAACTGGTTGTGCTTCTCTTGTACTGTTTTTATTTTTATTTTTTTAATAGTAATCATTTTCCTTATAGAAGACAATTATGGGTCTTTAACAATAATGGATGTTTAGCTAGGATGTCCAGGCCTGTGGTTTGCTCCCAGATGGTCTGTGCTTTAATCCCCCTCACGGTACCTACCCTGCTATTTGCTAGAGTTTCCTATCTCCTAAAGAATGTAGGGTTCGTTAGGAGTCCCCATTTTCAAGCCCGGGTCCACAAAGTGGGTTTGGGGAATTCCTATGTTCAAAAAAGAAAAGAAAAACTATCTACAGATGATACATGTCCTCTCTATACGAACCTTCAATGACATGAGTATTTATCGGTTAAACGTAATGATTTACCTTAGATTGTCATTTCTGTACTAGGTGTCTCTCTTTATGTTGGTGCATGCGATGCCAAAAGAGCCAATAGTTTGACATGTCATGCTTAAAAATGTTAAATAGCAATGAATATAATAATTTTTTGTTGAAATACCTGCTGAAAATGGATAAATAGTTTGTGATGGGCCTGATAGTACCGCATCTCTCAGTACAAGGGATGGAGGGTGAACTATTTCAAGTGATGCACACGAGAATTCTGAAGACTGACCAAGAAACCGAGAAGTCAAGCAAAGTTAACCATGATCAACTCCGAAGGTTAAGGTCCGAGTCAAAGTCAACAATGTGACTCACCAAGAACCATCCAAAAATCAGCAAGGAGTATGCTAGATATGGTGAGGTCACCCCTAGATTATGCATTCCTTTTGTTCCCATGAGAATTTACCCCTTTGCCCATCATCTATTCAATCCAACCCTTAGATCTTACCCTACCTAATCCTAGCCCTTCATTCTATCCCTCTCTTGCCTATAAATAGCCACTCTTTACCTGATTTAGGTCATTCCCAATTAGCCCCAAAATACACACTTTTCCCTTTCCCTTTCCTCCTGTCCACCTCGCCCTTAGATCTAGGTTCTGCACGTCTGTCGACCGGTCGACAGACAACCAATGACCGGTCGACGCGCGGCTGACCAGCCCATTTCCACCACTTCCTCACCTCCATTCCGCCTCCACCCTTCATCAACCTTGCTCACCACGACGTCTACTACCTTTTCCACCACTTTGGGCAGCTGAGATCCTCACCAAGTCACCAATTTCATCATCAAGGCTAAGGAGAAGCAAGAGAGCACCTATTGAGCATTCCTTATCTCTACTCTCTCTTTTCCTTATGTTTAGAGTTCATAATTGTAATTTGATGATGTTATTTGAGATGATTAGTGAGTAGTTACTGACGATTGCCAAAAAGTGGTGTGTATATATATTTAAGATCTGGGGTTGTCGTTCCAACGAGGATCGATGGCCCTTCAACCCCTAACCAAAGAAGATGAACAAACGTGATGAGGCAAGAGATGGAAAGATGTGTGAGTGTAGTGGATTTACAAGTGAGTGTAGTGCAACATTATTTGAGAGTTGAAATAAGTGAAATGCAAACACGCAACATAAAGTAAACTAACTAATTAATGCACAAAACATAAAGAGGAGGAACATGAAGGGAATATGAATGATAAAATGATTGAGTATTCAAGGTTTACCAAAGCCCACAATGATGAATGATGTCCCGGTTATGCATTTATGCTTAAGTGATGAATGAATCAAGTCTCGTATCCTAGCCATATTATGGGTCTAGGACCGTGCTTTCCTAAGGTATTCAAATGCTTTATTAGGGCCATTCAAACTCTCTAAGTGTTATAGGAGATCCCTCTATGTGACCTAATACCAAATCTCCTAAAGTGCTTAAGAGGCGTAAATAGTCAAAGCTTAGGAACTCAAACAAGCAACACATGTGTAACCCACCGATATTATCGATATGAAGTGGATTCCTTCTAAGTTATTCCTAAGCCTTATTAGGGTCTTAAGGACTCTCCGCGGGAGGGTAGAAAGAAAAGAGGCGTAAAAGCACATGAATTATGGATTACACAAGTGAAACATGCTCATCACGCATATTGCCAATTGCCTAGAGTATAGTAAAGTGGTCAAACCTTACACATTCATACAAGATGGATAAAATGCATACCAAAGAGTGACTAATTCCTCAAATATATATCCAATACATATTAGAATAGACAATACACATATTTATTCATCTTCACGCATCCATACATAATTAAAATCATCATCACATATATCACAAATGGACTAGGGCACACAACCCTAGTCCCCAATCCTAAACAACTAATCACACATGCTTAGATTACACATCAATAATCCCACAATAAACAAACTATAAACTAGGAAAAGATAAAGAGAAAGTTGAGGGATTCTCATTAAGATGGCAGCAGCTCCTTGTGTCACTCAAGTAGTAGCAAGCTCCTCTTCCCTTTGCTCTTGGCCTCCCAATCTTGGTGTTCTTGATTGATCCAAACATATGTGATGTAGAAATGCTAGAATGATGGAGGAAGATAGTCAAGGATATAGAGGAGGAAGTGAGGAAGGAAGTTGGTGAAGGAAGGAAAAGGATTTGAGTGGTGGAAGGAAGAGAAAACAAGGGAAACAACCTAGGCTGCCGGTCGTCGACCGGTCGACGTCCCTTGTCGACCGGTCGACCCTGGACGGGTCACCAAGGGAGGAAATGGTTTTGGGGAGGAAGAAGGGAGAGAATTGAGTGATTTCAAAATGGGGGCTGCTATGAAGATTGAGAATGACCTAAATGAGAAAAGTTAGGCTAGGAGATAGGGGAAAGGAATAGAGGGCTAGAAAATGGGCTAGAATGGGCTAGGGTAAGATCTAAGGGTTAGATAGAATAAATGAAGGGCAATGGGGTAAATTCTCATGGGAACAAAATGAATGAGTAATCTATGAGTGACCTCATGATATCTAGCATACTCCTTGCTGATTTTTGGATGCTCATGTGGATGAGTCACAAGGTTGACTTTGACTTTGACATTCAGAGTTGACTGATCTTGACTTTGCTTGAATTTGTGGTTTCTTTGGTCATCCTCTGGAATTCTCTTGCAACTCACACCCGAGACTTGATGTTGACTCGTTGATGCTCTAAAGTCGGGGTTGACCACGAGTTGACCGACGGTCTTCGGGTTCACTTTTCGTCCAGTTGCCGAAAATTCACTAAAATCTCCAAAATGCAATTTTTTGCTCCCGATATCAATCCAATGCATGTGAACCCTACAATGGTACAAATCAAGGATTAGAGATACTAAACAGCCCTTCGATTAGCATTGCTAAAGTGATTAGATGCATAATTTGTATGTAAATAATATACAAATCGCACTCCCACTCTTAAGCTTTGCTTGTCCACAAGCAAATAAAGAATCAACAATCCATATCACATTTATTTTGCCTTAACAACCATATCATCAAAGTGAGCCCACTAAGCCACACATCAATATTAAATCAAGCATGCAACATAAACGTCATGATTTGTTAAGTGATTAAGGTATGTATCCAATGCATGCTTGGTGTAGTGTGTGCTAGCCATGGAGTAATCAATGAAGAGCAATCAAATTAGCATATATTGACAAGCTTAACCGCTAAACTCACATAATTCACTAAATATTACCGCTTTTGTGTTTAGGGTTAAGTGCTTACCCTCAAGGACATATCTAAAAGTAACGTCCCCATAAGCTTGCTCATTGACCAACTGTCCACTAATTAATTAATAACTTATTAGATAAAAAAGGCTTTCATATGGATGTTATGAGTCCAAAGGTTATGGGTTAGCATGAAATGAAGGGATGAATAAATCAAGTGTTCCTAATGCTTCACAAGACAATTTCAAGGACTTTGAAACTTGTTTCAATGGTTTGTGCTTTAGTAATCAAACAACCTAACTTTATTCTCCTCCACCCTTTTATTTTTCTACAACTTCTTTTTGGATTTTCTTTCTTTCTTTTCTATTTGATTTTCTCAACAATGCTTTCTACTTTTGTATTTCTTTCCCTTTTCTTGAACTTCCTTTTTGAACTTTATTTTTGTACACAACTTCTTTTGATTTTCTCAACTTATTTTCTTCTTTACAACGCCAACTCTTTCTATCTAGTTACCCCCACATTTTCCATTTTGTACAATCTCATAGACTTCTCAAGCACATAAGAAACAAGAAGTCACAATCACTGTCTCATTAACATTTCGGAACAAGGGTAAGCTAGTGTTTAGAGGGATGAAAGTCAGTTTGGCCATGGTGATTAACTAGTGCCTTAATTATTTTCAAATCATTGCAAATTAACACATAGCCTCAAGTGGTCTTTCAGCAAGTTCTACATCTCGCAAACCATTGGAATGCACACACATGAAGAACAATGATGTATGAATGATGCATACATATCTATGAGGCACAAATCTCACCATAAAGGGTATATGCAAGCCAATACATCGTCTACATATGGTTATCTAATTGCAAGTGATCAATCAACATGGTAAATGTGCATATAGTGTCAAGCAAGCATCAATTACATAAATTAATTACAAGGCACTCCAATAAAGTTTAAGTACATGCTCTTTATCCACTTAATTGACAACCTAATGGCTCAAAATCATCATCGGGGTTGAAAAGGATAATCACAACACACCAAACAAACTTCAAAGTTTCAAAATCATCAAAACTTTAGACTTTATGCTCGTTCTACCGGTCGATGAGAATGTGTCGACCGGTCAAACACCTCCCTGGATGACGTTCGACCGGACACCCTAAAGGGTTGACCATTCGATGAAAACTTTGAAAAATTGAAAATTTTTGGTGGTTCGAAAATGTGAGAACAATTTTAGTTTGGCCCAACCTCACTTCCACACTTAAAACCAACATCGTCCTCAATGTTGTGAGAAGTTTAAAAGTAATGAAAATCAAATTAGTGTAAGTGATGAGAGTGGAGTCGGGCGAATGCACACAAAACAAACAATATAGCAACAAATAATAGAGATAAGAAAAACCCCCTTTGTAGACTCCCTTAACTAGCTGAGAAATCACAAATAGACACCAACCTCAGGGCACAAGGCTCTGACTTCCAAACGTCTACTTCTCGGGTGCCAAAGTGAATTAGCGCTCATCAAAGTGTGATTTTATCGGGATAATTCAAAACAGGGGACAACAACAACACAACATTGACCTTCTCCCAAAGATTTGGGCATAGCACCAAGAATATGCATCCACGTTGCGTGATTCCAGTGGCATTGGAAAGCAGACTCAAAGAGATTTAGTTTGGCCACTAGAAACTCAGAAATAACCCGTTGGAAGTGCAATGAAGAACCGGTCATTGGTCAATGTGACCCTTCAGAAAGTCAAACTGCAGTGAGCACTCGACCTATAGAACAATATTGAAGCAGATCCAACGGTCCATTTGGAGAGAAATTTAAACTGAGCATAGAAGACTCATAGAAGAAGCTTCTACAACTAGTTGCAGTATATTCCAATGGTTTGTTGAAGAGAAAACTCCCTCCAAATTCACTACTCTGCCTAGGGCTCTCTAGACACATGCAAATCAACATGTCTTGGGTTTCTTCCTTCAAGAATGTGATCCAAATAAGATCGATAAAAGGCATAAAACTCTACTTAGCCTGGTGGCTAAGGAGTTCACCTCTAGTTAACAATAAAGCACAAAAGGTCTCATGGTGACGGAAAGCTCATCAACGGTTGTTTGCTCGATCTCCCCCAAAGTAATGGTGCACAGTGAACTAGCTTTGACCTCTTCCCGTTGCAAGGGACATAACTCCATGAGCTATGATGCACTGACACGAGTACGGGGTGCGGGATACGATACGATACGATACGATACGATACGTGGATACGGCAAATTTAAAAAAAAAACAAGATACGATACATCCAGGATACGGCAATTAAAATAATATTTAATATATAAATACATATTGTTTTAATAAATAACATGAAAGATACCATTAAAAAAAACACAATACCAAGTTGCATTACTCAAGGTTCAATTAAAAAAAATTAAATACTTCAAAAACTTTCCAGTACTTCAATCCATTTCCACATCATCATCATCATTGTCATTGAATATTATGGCCTCCAACTCCGGTTCATCAAGAATTTAATTGGCACTCTTGAAAAACTGAGAGATATTGCTACGTATTTGAAATCCGAATTTGAGATGAAAGATCTTGGGAAACTTGGTTTCTAGGCCTTGAGCTAGAGCACCGAGATTATGTCCACAAGATGTTAAGGAGATTTAACATTGTATTCCTTTATATATAGAGGCTCTTATTCATTAATGAAATATATCATATTCTCTGCGGAAAGGTTAGCAACCTCAAGCATTCCCGCATTTACCATATCCATTGAATCAAAATCATCTCCTCCAATATCCCACATCTCTCCACTTTTGTATTGTGGACTTCTCCTTGATAAAAGACGAAGATTATTATGGACATACACCAAATCTTCGGCTCTTTGTGATGCAATCTTATTCCTCCTCAAAGAGTATATAAACTTATAAGTGCTCCAATTTCTTTCACAACATGAGGAGGAACAAGGTTGTCCAAGTAGCTTTAAAGCTAATTTTTGGAGATTTGGTGTACTAGACCCTTGAATAACCCACCATTTCATTGGTTTCATCTTGCCTCTATCATTGATAGAATCGCTACTTGAAAATTCATCCAAGCATGCTGAAAAAGAGGTAAACTCCTCATTGACACTCCTTCTCTCCACTTCATTAGTGTAGTATTTCTTGAGACATTCCTTCATTTCCTTTGAGATTTCACTATCTTGGTGTGGAGGAACACGATTAAAAGCTCCATGAAGGTATTCCATACTATAATACCTACAATATATTTCATATATTAAATATATTAATAGTTTATATGTACAAGTAAAACTAACAACTCAAATAAATATTTTGAAGTTACCTTGGGTTCAATGAATATGCCATGCAATGGAGAGGTGAGGTACTCTTGGTCCATCGACTTGCCAAAATATCGTGCACGACATCATAAAAATGAGAGGGCTCATCATGATCTTTGCCCTCTTGTCTATAGATAGCTACCTTTACTTTCTCAATCATAGTGTCCCACCACTCATAAATCATGTGAAGACATGATTCATCCGTATCACTACTCCTAAGCATATCATATATAGGAGATGTGAAAGCAAGTATGTAATCAATCTTGGACCAAGTATCATCATCTAATATCATGTCTTTCACTCTCCTTGCTTTAGTCACATCATCACCTCTATAAGCATCCCATTGATCACTTATCACCATTCTCTCTAAGCCTTGCTTTATCTTCCTAAATCTTTTAAGCATCACAACAACCGAAGCAAATCGTGTATCAGCAATAGATAACATATTCAAGTTGGAATGCTCATTAAACATAATTAACCTCATACCATGGTTCATGATGATATTTTTAATAAACCACACATCATTAGCAACCTGTGCAATCCAATTACATGCTTCAAAAGCAACCTCATGTGCAGCGATTGTACTTGGTCTACAAATGTTCTTCAAGGCAAGATTGAGGGTATGGACAACACATGGTGTCTAAAAAATGTGTGGGAATCTTGCATTAATAAGAGCTCCAGCAGCTTTGCAAGCACTAACATTATCAGTGATGACTTGAACAACATTTTGTGGACCAATCTCCTTAATACAATCAATGAGCAACTCAGAAATAAAATGCTTATCTTTCAACTCAGCTTCACAATTCACAGCTTTCATAAACATAGGTCCACTTTCAGAAACCGTCATAACATTGATAAGTGGTCTTCTTTGTGAATCTGATCACCCATCACTACACACACTAACACCCTTTTGTTGCCATGAAAGCTTAATTGGTTCTAACATCCGCTCAATGTCCAACCTTTCTTTTTGTAAAAGTGTGGTTCTCAAAGCATTATAACCAGGTGGACGATAACCCGGAATTGGATAAGCACATGCACGATTAAAGGAACGGATATAGTGTGGGTTCTTTGCAAGATTGAATGACAAACCACCGGTATAAAACATTCTTGCTATTTCACCATCCAATTGTTCCCTAGCACTATTGTTGAATGCCTTTTCAAGTGGTCCACTAACTCCCTTCCTCTTCTTTGGCTCAATAACCACTTGAAGATGTGGGCAAAAGAACTTGTCTAGGTGCATTACTTTTTTTGGACAGTTCATAAGCCTCTACGAAGCCTTTGATTTCCTTGTACTTCTCATTAGAAATACTTGAGCAGACCTTGATCCCTTTGCCACTAATTTTCAATAAATGGCACCTCACTCTGAAAAGTGATCCACCATAACTGTTATTACAGAAACTACACTTGAAGGTACAATTTCCTTCAGAACTTTTCTTAGCAGCCACAAGAACTGTAACAAAGTTTCACAAAGGAGAACTCTTATTCACCTCTGGAATTTCAGTTCGCTCATCACTAGAATCATTAGCTGCATCACTCATTTCCCTGAACAAACAATAAAAAACAACTACAATAAACATATACTCACTAACCAATTACAGAGAACCATTCTAAAAAAAAACCAATTACAGAGAACGATAGACATATTCATTAATTGACTAATCAAGTAATCATGGTAGGAACATGAATTCATGGTAGGAACATGAATTCATGGTCAGCAAAGTAGACAATACAATAACAAACAGTCAAACACCAACTTGATTAATCAATAATCAATAATCCATGTGAATGATAGCTGGAAGAAGTGAGGAACACTGAACACGATTAATAAATAATAATTTATCATTTAGTTAATTACTTAATTCTGCACGGCTGCATCTACACAATTTATGCACAAACCACTTCACCAGTTTCCGATTTCTACACCTCTACATCTACTAATTTTGAAATAAGTAAGAAACTTAGAAATTGAGCAGAGAGAACAGAGAAGAACATACCCAAATTTGAAGAACAACAAAGAGAAGAGCGTGGCTGCTTGCGGTGGAGAGAGAATAACTTGCAGGATGTAGAGAAGAACGGACTTGCAGCGACTCCAGCGAGCAACGAACGAAGAAGAGCAGAGGGATGACTACGCGAAGAAGAAGGCGATGAAGCGAAAGTGTTCGAACTGATGAAGATCGAAGATTTAGGTTTTGGCCTTTTGGGGGCAGCAATGTCTAATTTGCCCTCATGTATCTTAATTAATTGCAAAAAAATGTATCCAATAAGGATACTTGACGTATCTACGCCGTATCCAATCCCTTAAGTCCCAGATACGCGTATCCTTGCGTATCGTACACGTATCGTATGCGTATCCCGTATCCGTATGTGATACTCCCTCAAAATCGGTGCTTCATAGTCCATGAGTAGGAACTGGAATGGAGTAAATTCAAGAAGCATTGTAAAGTAGACTCAAAATGCTTTAAGGTGGCCACTTAAGACTCCCTCAAATCCCTTTGGAAGACTGAACACAAACCAGTCAAAGTGAAAGCTGGAATAGCCAATTCCAGCTCTGAGTACCACTCATTTAGAACTGAGAACAGTAGACACATAGAGGAATAGTAGACACATAGAGAAAACTGTCATAAACATTGCAGCTCGATCCAACGGTTGAAAAGAGATAAAACGGCTTCCAAAGTAGACTATTCCTCCCAGGCAGATACTGGAATTCAAACAAAACAACACAAAAATGAATTCTCTTCACCGAAACATCCATCATACTTCTCCCAATCACCCATAAGCTCTTTATTCATTAACAAAACAAACTAAGAAAAGATGTATGTTACACATAAAACAAAAAGAATAGTGCAAAAAACTCGGTTACTGATTACCAAGGGATCAAGGTTGAACCTCAATCCCCGGCAGCGGCACCATATAAATACCACTCACCACTACTTTTGCGTTCGTCAAAATGGCGCCATTGAAAGTAGTGGGTAAGTATAGTTTAAGAAAGGGGTTATCGTTCCGACGAGGATCCTAATTTGTATAGTTCAAAATGACGCCCTTGGATTATCATTGCTAGAGTGATTAGATGCCTAATTTGTATGTAAATAACATACAAATCAGTTACCTTTATTGGGGACTAGAGTTGTGTGCCCTAGTCCAGTGTGACTTTGTGATGCTTGATTGATGAATAAATGTCTATGTGTTTTATGAGTATGTGTATTGTCTATTTGAATATGTGTTGAATGTGTATGTGAAAGATTGATCACTCTATTGTATGCATTAAACTCATCTTGTATGAGAATGGTTGAGCTTGATTACTTTACCCCTCTCTAGACAAAGGCAATACGTACATTTGTGACCCTTGTTTCAATACTTTATGCCTCTTAAACACTTTGGGGGATTCGGTATTAGGTAACATAGAGGAATCTCCCATGACACTTAGAGAGTTTGAATGACCCATAACATGACATTCGAATACCTTTTGAAGCACGATCCTAGATCCATAATATTGCTAGGACACGGGACTCGATTTGTGATCTCGTAGGCATGATTTGGGATTAGAGCATCACTAGTTGCATTGAACTTGGAGTTTGCCCGAAAACCCCAACATTCCCATATATTGCACACATTTTGCACACATTTTATCTTTACTTACTTAAATTATTTGTTGTTTGTCTTTGCATTTCACCATCTTTCCAAAACTAACACACTTCTACATACCGCACATTGTCACATATACACCTTCACTCACACTTTCCACTTCTTGTCACATCCATTATTGCTAGAGCACTCGACCACACATTACCTTGAGATTAGAGACCGTCAATCCCTGTTGGAACGATAACCCCGCATCTCAATACCACTCACCACTACTTTTGCATTCATCACCGGGGCACAAGAGTTCAAGTACGGTTGAAGAATTTAACTCATATATATATATATATATATATATATATATTAGTTGAACACAAACTCACACTTTACAACCAAAGTCTTATGATTTATATTTTATATTTTTTCATAATCGGATGAGGAGATAAAAAAATTTCAATTATGTTCCACGACCAACATATTTTGAACGTTGATGTGGGATATTGAAGAATGACATAAGATACACGTACACACATATGGTTCGACAATAAGTGCATTTAAATTATTTAATTATAACCATACTCTCCTTTTTAATTTGAGATGAAACATTAGTTGAGATGAAAAGATATGTACCTTACATGTTTAGTCCTTCAATCAAGCAGCAACGTGAACATGAAAATATGTTAAGATGAAATTTTAGCTATCATCTACTTCATGTTGATGTCGCATGTGATTATTTTGGTTATGATAATTTTTGGTTTACATATGCATACTATTTTGAAGAATAATTGATAACTATCTTTTATCTTTTAATTTTATTATATTTTCTCCAAAAATAATAGAATGAGATAGCTAGTCCCATTATATATTTTGTGGAGATATTGTTTGTGAAAATTAAAATGGGAAGTGTAGCTTTTGTGAAAATTGATATTTTGTGAAGACGTATGTTATTCTTCAAGTGTGAAAGTAAAATTTTCGTTTGTTGGGCATGTTAATAGTTATGCCAATTTGAGTAAAACTTGTTTTATAACTAAACTTATGGATGAATATACGTTGATATTTTCCAACAATGAATCTTTTTATAATATGGGTCGGATACAAATTAAATTTGATTTATGATTCACAAGCAGCGCCAGACCTGAGATTTTTGGACCTGAGTCGAAAATCTAAGTTGGGCCCTCAATTTCTAGTGTGTAATAAAAAAAATTTGTCTCTTCGTAAAGATTTTCTAGAACTAAATATATAAACTCAAATTTCAACAACAAATATAATAAAAAAATATCCAAAATATGTATATTATAATCAAATAATGTCACAAATATTTCAAATAATCACTTAAATGCTACTCGCCATGTAGTTTTAAAAGTAAAAGTAGTAATTAAGTTTGCATAATCAATCATTTTTAGTGTTCAACCAATTTTTTTTTCAATTGGATAACATATCGTAACAAAATATTAACAAAAATATTGCCTTCATAAATTTGATCATTGATCTAGCCCTGGAGTGGATCCAGGATGGAAGGATTGGGTGGCCTTCAAAAGAATTAAGTTCAAAGCAATTTATTTTTTGGACAATAGAGCAATTTTTTTTGTCAAAGATAGAACAAATTTCTTTTAAACAAACCTTTAATTAAGCCATTTAACACACATTTTTTAGTTTTTGCACACCCACGTGTTGCATAACTAGCATTCTCTCAACAAATCATTGTTTAATTAATCCATGGTAATTAATTCATGACCCACGTGCAACACAACTTTCATTTCCTCTTTTTTTTTTCTCACTCACGTGCACTATTTTCTCTCTCCAGCTAAAAACTAAGTAAAAATTACAACAAAAACAACACAACAAGAACAATAAATCAGCAAAAGAGGGACACATTATACCTCTTAGAGAAAACCCACAAAAGTCACCAATCAACGTAAATCTTCTAGAAAGGCAGGAAAACAAGACAAAACCAAAGATTTTTTTTTTAAAATTGAGTAACAGATGAAGGAGAATGAGTTTTAGGTCTTGGGAGAGAGAAAAAAAAAGAAGAAAACAAGTAGGGGAGGGAGAATTCAAAAAGAAAAAGAACGTAAAAAACGGAGTTTGGAGGTTTTAAAGTGTCGCTGAATCGGATTGTGGATTACGACTAGGCCGGGCACGAGTAGTTGTATTACAAGCAGATTGTGGGGAGTTGTATGAACCTCACTGCCCCTCGACCATATATGATGTTTGTTGTGAGTATTATTAGCAGCTACGTGGAAAAACCTACAGAGCTATATCTACAAGCTGCCAAAAGAGCACTGAGGTATTTGAAATGTACTGTCAGCTATGAGATTTTATGCAAGAAGGGAGGGGAAGAAGAACTGTTAGCATTCACAGACAGTGACTATGCTTGTTGTTAGTCTACATCTCGATTACCGTTTTCTGTTACGTTTGTTGTTAGGCTATTTAAGCTAGAACACAGTTTCAATAATATTAAGTCATTCATTCAGTTGGTTTTGAGTTCTTGATCTTGTGCTTCCATATTAGATCATAGTATTCCTAATAGTTTATGTATACATTTAGGAAATACAATTGTCTCCGGACATCTCAAATGGTCTGGAGGCCACAAGGGTTCCTGTTTAGGGTCCAGGCGGTCAGCCACTGCCTGAATTTACATATACAACGGAGATTATTTCTGAGCGAGGGCTGAAAGCTTTATATGATGCTCGCTGTAACTGTAGCAGGAGCTATGGTAAAAGATGTGCTTGTCTGCAGTTGAATAGTTCTCTGCCGTATGTTAAGAGACGTGCTAATTTCAGGTGAGATAAGTAGTTATCACATAAAAATGTTTGTGGGTTTATGATTTTATGTGGTGTTGATATTTGTTTACTTTAATATGATGATTTTGCATACTAATTATTTCTAGACACATAATATTTGAATGCAATGACTGTTGTTGCGATGCCAACTGCAAGCTCCGCATTTCTCGGAGACATATGGACAACTGGAGGAACAGCTATCTATGAGTAGTTGAGTACATCGGGATGCTGAGAAGCAAAGCAAATGAAGTAGATGATGAGGGGGACAACTACTATTCTTACGACATCATGTTCTTGCAGCTGGTTCGGGAGGTATGAATACTTCTTGTCCTCAATTGCATTGCAATACTCTCTAAGTATATGGAAGCTAGGTCTTAGGAAACACCATGCACTTACTTATTTGAAAATGTAACTTTGAGATATATTAGATGTTGGATCCTTAAAACTGAATGTAGTGGTAGTCGCATATAGACACTACGATGCAATGTAACTCAATCAGTCACTTTGATTATAGCTGTTCTTTTATTTTCTATTAATTTTGCTAATTTAGTTTGGCTAGTAGTGTAGACTTGTTGACCATGCTTCATATGAGGGCTGAGATTAGTTTCTTTAAGGATATTTAAGCTCTTTTAACCTGGAGAATGGGGACGAACGGATTTTAATAGAAAAACCTATAGAACTTTAAGTTCTCACTTGATTTCCTTGTTCTTCATTTCGATTTTGCGCCTGGGATTGCATCACACTACATCTCTAGGTTTTCTTTTTCCATCTCTTTAACACTCAAAAGATTGAATAAACATTTAGTAAATGCTTTACAATGTGTATTAATAGAGTTTTAGTGCAGCTGAAGCAAATTCAAAACTAAAGAATTTTTTCGGTCAACGATATGATGCTTAGGGTTTATGCTAAATAACTCCAGTAATCTTGGTAAAACATATGACATGCTCCCTTTGGGCAGACCAAATGGAGTGCAGAAAATAAATGCATAGTTATGAATTGATGCTAATCTTCTTGGTAAATCATATGTTTGATGTTCCCATTCGTCTAGACCAAATGAACTACAGAAAATAAATGCATAATTATGAACTGTTGCTGTCTGAAATTCTGTTAATCTTCTTGGTATTATGGTATAGGATATGTTTCATGTTGTCGTTTAGTTATGTGTTTTTTTATTTTTACAGGGTGTTGATAGAAGTCCTGGTATCTATCAAGTGTTGTATAAAACAGAAGCAGATACTTCTCCTGACATGGAATTCACAGTGGATGCAACCACATATGGGAATATGGCTAGGTTTGTGAATCACAGCTGTGATTCACACCTAGTCCCCCAATATATAGTTCATCCCTCAAACAATATGCATATGCATGTATGCAAAGCAAGCCCATATCGTCTTCTTTGCTTTCAAGGATATAGATGTTAACGAGGTTTATATATCTCTCTCTCTCTCTCTCTCACTCACTCACTCTCTCTCTCCCCCTCTCTCCATAGTGTTTATTTACTTGTTTTATTGAATCTAGCTTTTTCTATAATAATTGTGGATTGACTGATGTTCTTATTTTACATAGGAGCTGATGATATACTACAATTCTGATGGCTCTGGACAGAGGCAGTGTCATTGTGGTTCTCAAAGCTGCAAGGAAGTTTTTTAGCTATTAGTTTGCTTTAAGGTGATCTAAATAGGGGATTTTGACAACTTGGGAAAATTTTGAGAGATTTAGATTTTCATGTGGATTGCATGTAGACAAATTAATGTGTTGTGATCGGGATGTTTTTTCCCTTTACTTTCCATGTAAATCAGTCAAGTTTGAATCTTTAAGTTGACTTGATAACATGATGGATCATATTCGAATTAGCAGCAATGCTCCAAGCCTACACTATATGAAATTGAAAATAGTTTATTGTATAATCTGTCTACTTTGTAAGATAATCTTCTTTGAAGGGTTTGCCTTTTTTCTTCTTATTTTGTGCTATTGCTCATTAGGAGCTTCTTGTTGTTCCCCCACCCCCCTATAAAACAATTGAATTTTGCAAATTTAAAAAAGACAATCTGATTCCCAAATTCAGATGTGAAGATCAATTCTAATAGTTCATGCACACTGTAAAATCTCCTAAACCATCGGTCGACAGTCGTAGAATCTCTATATGCTTTGTCCAACTAGTAAGTATTAAGTAATGTATATTGAGTGAAATTTTCCCATATTTGTTGGCTTTGATTTCCTCTGAGACCTTCATGTAATTTACTAATTTTATGTGATGGAGAGCTGTTGTCGTGTATCTGATTTTGCCTTTCTTGTTTTTGTGTTTTGAATTGTAGTGTAATTTAGAAATCACCTTGCCCCTTTTGTCATATTTGTTTCTCCTTTATTGAATTTGAGTTTCTTATTCAACATATTGAGTCACAAAAAGTACCTAAAATATAGCAAATCAGGCACTTTCAGTTCAACGTTCAAATTCTATTAATGTGGTACCTAAACTTTATCTTGGCACTTAACTTTGGCTTCTACATCCATGTATTACGGGTCCCACATGCCAAGTGAAAAATAATGAAACAAAACAGAATTCTCATCGATGTGTGAAGAAAATGTTTAGGTACTGCATCGATCATTTTTTACTGTTAGACTGTAAAGTGTCTCATTGGCTATGTTCGAGATGCCATTTATGAGTCTAACAAAATAAATTCTCATTTTGTGCCTCAGCATTTGTAGTGACATCCATATCTCTCTTTTGAATATTATGTCGACATAATACTAAACACCAGTTGTAATTCTTTGTACATCTGGATGTTTTATGTTATGAGATTTTCTATTGTTTTGTGCAGCAACAAAGTTGGAATAAGCTTCCCTAATGGCAGAGTTGTCTTTAGAAGAGTGTGGCATTTCATGCTTTCTGCATCTGGTATGTCATTGTAAATGTTGTGTATGAAAACTCTTATGATGGCATGGGTTTGTAAATATGAATTATTTGTTGTATAATAATTATAGTGCATTGCCCATGATTATAGTGGTAGCTTATAGCAAGGTTCGAAAAATCGCTAGGCGCTAGGCGGGCGGCGGGTTGGGGCCTAGCGCCTAGAGGCCTAAGCGGGAGCCTAGGCGGGGACTAGGCGGTTTTTTTTCTATAGTTTTTTTTATATTATACCACATATAAATAAATACATAAGTGCAATATATAACATTATAAACCCATATAATTGATTAAAATGAAAACAAAAATGCACAAAACTATAAAAATTTAAGCATAATACTATAAATCTACAATAGCATACAATAAGCAAGCTTATCTTTTGAGTTTTGACCAAAAGTCTTTTATCTTTTTGTTTTGTATTTTTTTTCTTCCTATGCTTTTGACTGGGGACCCATCTCTCCCTCTCCCTTATTCCCTTCTCTCTCCCCGAGCTCTCTCAATCTTCCATTTCTCACATGTAGTTTTCTGCCCCGACGTCGTATGCCACGGTAGATCGATCACCACAATTCCCAGCCCACACCAATTTCAGGCCAACAACCACCATCACCTCCGCTCCCGCCCAAAGCAATTACTTTGGGTACCCATCACCAAAGCCGTCGTTGCTCCTCTCGTGCAACACCTTCATTCCGAGAATCCCGGACCACTCTCTCTCTGCTCTCTGCGACTTGGATTCTATTTTTTTTTTCTGTTTCTGACTCCACAGCCCTCGATCCTCATTGATCTTCAAAGCGCAAAAAGTTTTTTTTTTCTAAATCGCCGCCTAGCACCGCCCAGGCCGCCTATCACTGCCTAATCGGCTGATTTTGTCCACCTGGCTGCCTGGTCTGCCGATTTGCCCATTAATCTGGGCGCCAACCCCACGCCTAGCGCCTAGGCGCCGCCTAGTCGGCCGCCTAGGCCGATTTTTAGAACCTTGGCTTATAGTAAATATTAATCTTGTTTGTATTAGAAGTGGATTGTCCATACTGAAAGTGGGTGACTTGGTTTCCACCCCATGCCTGAATTTGATAGCCTATAAATAGAGGCATCTAGTGAAGGCTTAGACACAACAAGCCTAGAGATAGAGAACAGAAGATAGAGAGATACCAGAGTGAGCAAGATAGAGAGATACCAAAGTGAGCAAGTGTTATTCCCCCCCCTTTTGTACTTCTATCTTTTAGTGAAAGAAATCATTACTGCTTCCCTGAGGACGTAGGCGTTATAGCCAAACCTCGTTAATTATTGTGCCTCAATATTTTACCTACTAGTTCAACAATCAATTTTACAACATTATTGTATTTATTGGTTAGTGCTTTATTTCATATTATGAATGATATGTCAGGAAGATTATTGCATGACAGTTTGGACAACCAAAAGGACTTGAGATCTAGATATTATTGATAAGGCTTAGGATCTTCTTTAACATTTGTCAAGAACTAATATTCTGGCTTCTATGGTACAAATGATAGATCTTTTCTTATTGTTATCTTAATTATCAAATAACTAACGGCGCTTTTGAATTTCAAATGATTTTAACTTGTTGCTCGAGTACGACCAAGGTTTTAAAAAGCTAGCCTCAGGCTAGCCTTAAGGCTCTCTTAATGCATAGACGAGCATCAAATGCACAATAACCTTGTGTAAATTGTGCCTCATTCAAGAGGCTTAAAAAAGGCTTAAATTTCTTAAGCCTCATGAGCATTAGGCTAGTTGAGGAGCATTAGGCTAGTTGAGGCTCTTCCAGAATAAAAAAAAATTGAAGAAAGAAGGCCAAAAGGGGTATAAGGGGTAGTTCTCAACATTAGGTCTTCAATTAAGTTTGCCCTCTCTTAAGTCTGCGCCCTCCATCGCAGCTTTCTCTCACTCCCTCGGTCTCTCCTCAATCCTCATCGCTGCTCTCTCGATCTCTCCATCCTAGCAGACCCAGACCCAGCTCTGTTCTCCTCTCTCTCCATCCAAGCAGACCAGCTCTGTTCTCCCCTCTCTCCATCCCAGCAGACCAGCTCGGTTCTCCTCTCTCTCCATCCTAGCAGGCCAGCTATGTTCTCTCTCTCTCTCAATCGCGGCTTTACAGAGGTTAGTTGTGTTTAATTGATTGACTGATTCAAGGCTATTAACAATTATATATAATTTATTGCAGCAACAATGATAACACTTAGTCAGTTAATCATGTATTCATGTGTACATTGGTAAATCTAGAATATGTATCTATAGTTCTCTACATTAGTCGGTTAATCAGGTGTAGTTTAGAACTTTACATAACAATTATATATGATTTATTGCAGCCACAATGATAAAAGATTTTTCTAGAAAATAGGCCAAACCAATCCCTGGAGAAAAATTCTACTTCTTATGTTCATTTTGTGATCATAAGATTATCGGAGGTGTTGCTAGGTTGAAAGAACACTTGGCATGCATGTACAAGAAAGAATGTTTCTGAGTGTCTTAAAGTCCCACCAAATGTAGAGAAGGAGTGCATTGTAGCTTTACAGCAAAAGATGAAGAAGAACAAAGAGCGGGATGAGTTGATGCGTGAGATTGGAGGAAGACAAAGCATGGAAGTAGAATCGGCTCCTTTGGAAGTTGACAATAGTGTGAGTGGAAGTATTCAAACTCCAGTTTGTGAAGGTTCAGGTTCAGGTTCAATGGTTCAACCGGCTAGGCCTAGAGGACCGATGGACAAGCATGTAATTGTTCGGCAAGTCACATTGGATAGTGTATTCAGAAAAGAAAGAAAGAAGAGATGTGTGTCGGGTTGTTGGGAGGTGGTGGTATACTAGTGGAATTCCATTCAATGCAGCAAGTACTCCTTATTATATGGGTATGATGACGACAGTTTCTGACTTTGGCCCTCGTTTTAAACCACCAACACCTCATGAGTTGAGAACTTGGATTTTGAAAGAAGAAATTGGTGATGTGAAAGGCATGATGGAGGAGCATCAAAAGAGTTGGGAAAAATATGGCTGCACCATCATGACCGATGGTTGGACAGATGGAAAAAGTAGGGTTATTCTCAACTTTCTAGTGAATAACCTTAAAGGTACATGGTTTTTGAAGTCGGTTGATGTCTCCGATACCACAAAAAATGCAGATTTGATGGTCAAGTATTTGGCTGAAGTTGTAGATGAAATTGGGGAGAAGAATGTGGTTCAAATTGTTACCGATAATGCTTATAATTATATGAAGGCATGTACAATATTGTATCAAGGTAATTATGCCACTTGTTTGTGTTCTACGAGAAGTTGATTTGGACGTGAGACCTGCAATGGGATATATATATCAATTGATGGATTCAGCAAAAGATAAAATTGCTAGGAGTTTTGGACATGTGGAAGCCAAATATTTGTCAATTTGGAAAAGAATAGATGCTAGATGGAATCCACAACTTCACCAACCATTACATGCAGCAAGTTATTACTTGAACCCCCAATTCCGTTATGAAGACAATTTTTCATGTGATGAGGAAGTGAAGGCGGGTTTGGAAGCGTGCATGGATAGGATGATTGATGATCAACAAGAATGTATCAATGCAGAATTGCAATTAGACTTGTATGATCATAAACTTTCCAAGTTTGGAAGTGTAATGGCCTTGCAGACTAGGAAAGTTCAATCTCTAGGTTGGTATTTATATTTTATTACGTTTTACACTTTAGTAAAATTAGTTGAATCATATGTGAATTATGGAATGAAATTGTTTTTGTTTTTATTATTCTTATTTTCTAGTTTGGTGGTGGGAAAAATATGGTACAGCCACGCCGGAGTTGATGAATTTTGCTATTTGGGTCCTTTCCCTTACATGTAGTGCATCCGGTTGTGAGAGGAATTGGAGCACATTCTCATCGGTAAATATAAATATGAAATTTTTATTTTGAATTTGAATTATTAGTTCAATCTTAAATTCTTAATAATTGTTTGTTGATTTTTTATTATAGATTCATACCAAAAATAGGAATAGGCTTGAACACCAAAGGAGAGACATGATTGATCCCTCTTAGTCTATGTGAAGTATAATCTCACTCTTAGGGATCCAAATATTAGAAGGAGAGACATGATTGATCCCTTAGTAGTGGGATAATTGGACTCCGATGATGAATGGATAACCGAAACAGAAAATCCAACACTTCCAACCGATACTAGTTGGCTTGATGATGAAGTACTCGATGTTGATGCGGTAAGGGATCTGCCATATGAAAATTCCCGACATATTAGAGAGTCAAGTCTTCCTCCTTGATCCCATTCCTCCTCGTGATTCTTCTCCTCCTCCTATTACATACAAAAGGAAAAACGATGAATCTTCAACTTCAAGTAAATATGATTGGAAGGCCTACAATTTTTGTTTGATTTTGATTGTGATAGTAAAATTTCTTAACTTCATGTTTATAAACATTTTATATAGGAGCAAGAAAATACAAGTCCCTAAGAACACTTGTTCATGATGAGGAAGATGAATCCCCTTCCAATCCATATGATCATACCAATCCCTTGTTTGACGTTGAAAATGTTGCTAGTGATGATGATGATAGTTTGGATGGCGATTTGCTACTTGGTGATGATGAAGATGTGGAAGAATGAAGTTCTTTTTCATTTTTATGTTTGTTCATCATTGTAATTGTTTAAATTTGATTGTTTAAATTTATAATTCCTTTCAAACTTAGATGAATTAGCTTAATGATTATTAACGAAATATAATTTTGTACTATAAAAAATTTATTACAAAAGGCTTACGCCTTTTACAATGGCTTACGCCTTTTCAAAATTAGCCTCGCAGAGGCAAAAACGCCTCGGTTACGCCTTAAGTCTTTTAAAACCTTGAGTACGACATAGTATTTATTGTGTTCTTTCATTGCAATAGTTTCCTCTTTTAAGACAACTGTTTGTAAATATTGTTTGCTCAGGCCGAATAGTAATAACATATACGTTTAGTTTTATGTTAGATTAGTTTACATTTTTTGTGAAAATCTCAGGCTAATTTTGTCCACCTTTAATTAAGATTAATATATGTTCATACTACATATACTACATGCCACCAAGCACAATCAACACACTAGCTCCTAGCAGGCTCATATGACGTGTGGGACTTGGGCCATGACATCCAGCACCTAGCCGGACACCCGAAATACCTCACCACGGTAGAAGTTATCCAAGACCTCGCCGGGAGGCATTCCTCCCATGCTCGCCAAAATGCTTCATGACTAGCACTTTGTTACACTAGCATCCCATATGAGAAATGTATAAGAGTGAGGAGGCTCCCTTACCTATATAAGGGACCCCTCACCTAGAAAATAGAGGATCTCTGATATGATCCATGAGCCTATTGTCCCATCACATGAGCTTGTACTTCTCTAATTAGGCATAGTGTGTTAGAGTTAACATGAAAGTGGACTTGTCATTAGTTACATTAAGTACGACAACTACTATATATGTGTTTTGCAAGACAAGTAACTGAGATCAAATACAAGTCTAACCTTGTGTTATTTATCTAATTGTTTCTGATAAGATAAATAAAAGGAACTCATGTTTACTTAATAAATAAGTTAATAAACGGATATGTATTATAGCATAAGAAGTGGATTCAAACTCAGTCTTCCTTATGGGATGAAGATTGAGTGATCCTTGCTATCATAAATAAGGGGTCTCTGCACACACTTTATTATCGTATTCCAAATCAGTCCCATAGTGATTACATAAGGAAAAGTGCTATGGAGAAAACTCGCTTATTCTCTGAGATCCATGGCCGTTCAAGGTTAGCATTCTTAAACTCTTAAGTTATTTGTATAACTGTAGTGTATGCTTAACATGCTTGTATCTATACTTGTTGTGATTAATTGATTTACAGACCAACATGTGGTATCAGAGCCACCCATCACAATTATATAGATAATTTTTTGTTAAGCATGTTTGTGAAATTTGTTTTTCTTTTCCGAAAGTAAAATGTTTTCACAAAACCATAGCTAAAGAATAAAGAACAGCAGGCCAAGATAGTTATTAAGGCCTGCAGACCATTACTGACCCGGACTCAATATCCCAGGCCCAAACCCATGACCAAATTTTATATTTTATTTTGGGAAAATGGTCACTTTGGTCACTGAACTTTGCTAGATTTGACACTTCAGTCACTGAACTTTCGAAAATATCACTTTAGTCACTGAACTATTACACCGTCTATCACTTTAGTACCTCCGTTAGTTTTTTCCGTTAAAACAACATTTCTCCGTTAAATTCAGGGGTATTTTAGGGATGTAAGACCAAAAAATTATTTTTCTGACTCACTTTCTATCATTTTTCCGGTATCCAACTTGGGAACCTTTTAAAATATATTTTTACTCATTGTATCATATATACTTCTTCATAAAAATTGTTCTATATTCTGTCTATTATTCTGTATTCAAATTTCATGACCATCCAACTGTTTAAACATTCCAAATCTAAGAATTTATCTAGTATACTCACAAGAAAACCTCTATGTTGTTCACAACTTCAAGTGATCATATCTCACTCATTTCTTAACTAAATTTTGGAATCTTTATATCAAAACGAAGCTTAGAACCTGAAATTTTAATCCCGAGAATTTCATAATTGTTGGTTAGATTTATATTATGTAACAATTTAAGTAAAACTTTGCCTATTAGTGTTAGCCCAGAAATAATGGCCCAAGTTTTCCTTAAATTGTTACATAATTTAAATCTAACCAATAATTATGATATTCTCCAGATTAAAAGTTTAGGTTCTAAGCTTCATTTTTATATAAAGATTACAAAATTTAGTTAAGAAATGAGTGAGATATGATCACTTGAAATTGTGAACAACATAGAACCGGAAATAAATGCTTAGATTTGGAATGTTTAAACCGTTGGATGATCATGAAATTTTAATACCGAATAATAGACATAATATAGAACAACTTTTATGAAGAAGTATATATGATAAAATGAGCATAAGTATATTTTAAAAGGTTCCAAAGTTGGCTACCGGAAAAATGATGGAAAGTGAGTCAGAAAAATAATTTTTTGGTCTTACATCCCTAAAATACCCCTGAATTTAATGGAGAGAGGTTGTTTTAACGGAAAAAACTAACGGAGGTACTAAAGTGATAGACGGTGTAATAGTTCAGTGACTAAACTGATATTTTCGAAAGTTCAGTGACTAAAGTGTCAAATCTGGCAAAGTTCAGTGACCAAAGTGATCATTCTCCCTTTTATTTTTGGAACTAAAATTCTCCCAGCTAGCTTGTTTTTGATTTCGCGCGATGAACACAGACACGGGAAAGCTATCCTCTTTCCCAAACAGATTGATTGCGATGGAAATCAAAACCCTCTCCATCTATTGAAATCGTTTTACCCACCCATCAAAGGCTTCGAAATTATCTGTTTTTGCTTTCGATTTCAAAAATTGTCATCTGTGTTGCATAAACTCGTGTTCTTCATTTTCTGGGAAAATCAATCTTCAAATGGGGACCGAATCCAAAAATGAAAATCTTTTGATTTCGTTCTCTTTTGAATTTGATTTCGAAATTGTCTTGTGCTGCTGTATGGTTTTTTGCTTCCGCTAACTCTTGTTGCAGCGCTTGAAGAATCCGGGTAAGTTTTTTCGAAATCTCTCATAATTTCGATTATGATTATGCATAAGAACCCTAGAGCGCACCTGGGGCGCATTTAAGAAACTAGGTTGGTGCCCAGATGAAACTTACATTTCAATTGTTGCCCAGATGAATTATTTCACATGTTTTTCTCTTCGATCATTGATTGATGAATTTGTGAATAATTTCTGACAATTATTTGACTGGGCATGCTTAGTTGCTAATCATGATGATATATATACGCTTGAGAAAAGGTTTTTGGCAAATTGATATATTTTTCTCCCAGAAATATTAAGTGCTGAAAGTTTTTTCTAATTAACAAGCTTGATTGAGTTTTCTAGCAAATCTTCTCAGTTTTGTGGTGTGAAAACGTACAGGTATCAATCACAGTTTTCATAAGTTAATTTTGTTTTCAAAATACATGTTGCACACAGCAAACTATTTTGGAAATATAGTTAACTGTCAAGCATGAAACTGGAACTTGCAATATTCATTTTTAGGTTGTGTTTATATCTTCTACAGAAGGTTTCAATTTTCATAACTCTAAATTTGGACATTGGCACTTTACATATTTGTTTAGATCATATAAGGAGTAATTGAATCAGTTCTTCTTGCTATACATGTGTTGCCTGATTTGATTACATAATGATCTTAAATTAATATGGTTCTGTGAAAAAGAAAATAAGGAAATGGCTTGTGCTTTTGCCACACAGGTAGACTGGCCATTTGAATTCTGTATGCTACTGTTTTGGGACATTTTGTATAACTTTGCTTATATGTTTCACTTACTGCTGTTATTTGTAGTCTGTGATGATTGATTTTGCTTTGTTTTTTTGGATGTTTCTGGTTTGTTTTGTTTTATCTTTACATAAGACTTAACCACAAACATAAAACTTAGCAAATTTTCTTTTTATTTTCAGCTGTGAGCAACCCCATTAACCTTGCTACCATTGTGGTACTCACTGGTAGCAACTACTAGAAGTGGAGAACAGAGATTGAACTACATTTAGCCTCGCTAAATGTAGATCATGCATTGACTGAGGATGCACCTCCACCTCGTACTGATCAGAGCACAAACCTAGAGATACACAACTATAAGGAATGGGCTAGAGCTAACCGAGTGTGCAAACTTATTGCTATGAGAACCATGTCTGACATAGTGAAAGGGAGTATTCCAGATTCAGATTTAGCTAAGGACTACTTTGCATCTATTGCAGAGAGGTTTGCTGTGAGTGACAAGGCTCAAGCAACTATGCTGCTTGACACTTTAACCAGCATGAGGTATGACCAGTCCCAGAATATTAGAGAGTACATCATGAAAATGATTAATATTTCTGCCCAGCTAGCTGCCCTAGAGATGCCTCTTGATGATCAAGTTTTAGTCCACATGGCCCTCAAATCACTGCCACCTCAATTTGACCAGTTGAACATCACCTACAACACCCAAAAGGACAAATGGTCCTTGAATGAGCTGATAGCAGTTTGTGTCCAGGAGGATGAGAGGATCAGGAAGAACAAGTGTTTGATTTAGAGTATATATTTGGTTTTGTTCATTCGATGAGAAGGAATTAAGATTCAATTTAAGTTTTGGTTAAGAACAATTGTAGTTTTTTCATCGTTTTTAATGAAATAAAAATATCTCTTGGTTGTTATTACCTTGGTTCTACATCTTTTATCAGTAATTACTAGATGTTGTCTTGTTCTTACCCTAAAGAAGAGTAATTGCTTGAAAATATAGAAATGAGATTACTTATAGTGAAAAATCAGCTTACTTTTGACAACTAGCTAGGTCACTTTTCAAAAGAAAAAGTACAACTGCTAGTCAAATAAGATTTTTTATCAGATCACGACTTCTCTGACTTAACAGATTGAATTGAATGTGTTAAGGGAAAAATTTGCAAAACAGGAAAAGAAAATCTCCACTAACAGCACTGGTCTACTGCAATTTTTTCTCACAGACCTTTTGTGGATATTTTGCAACGCAATCTATATGTGGTAATAGATATTTTATCGACATTTTTTTTTTCAGATTCTGCTATGTGTATCTCATATCAGACAAGTCACAAGCACTAGAAAAGTTCTGTTTTTGTTTTTTTTTTAAGTAGAGGTTGAACTAGAACTAAACACAGAGATAAAGATAGTGAGATCACATAGGGGGGGGGGGGGGGGGGGGAAGTATTAAGGTAGCATATAGTGAGTCTCGACAGCACAATGGTTTGTTTTCACCGTTTCATTACACAACCCCTAAAACACCGGAAAATAATGGTGTTATAGAGAGGAAAAACAAAACACTCTTGAATGTGGTGAGAAGTGTGATATGTACTTCTGGTCTTCCTAGTTTTTTATGGGAAGAAAAAGCACTCAAAAGAGCCATTTTTTGACAAATATAAGTCCTAGAAATTCAGTAACCAAGACTCCTTTTGAACTCTGGAAAAAACAGAAAAACAAGTGTTTTTGACACACATTTATGGGGTTATAAGGCTGAGGCCAGACCTTATAATCCACAGGAAAGCAAATTTGATTCAAAAACTGTTTCGGATTATTTTATTGGCTATCCTGATCACAGTAGAGGTTACAAATTCTACTGTCCCACTCACAAGACCAGAGTAATAGAGACAAATAAAGCTGCGGTTATTGATGAGAATAATTATTCTCATCAGTTTGAAGATTTAGAACGTGAGCTGGAAGAAATTCCAGAATATGAACCTACTGCAGTTGAGGTTCCCATCACACTTGAACCTATAGAGACTCAAACAGAACCAGTTTTTTGGCTGAGGCCAGACCTTATAATCCACAGGAAAGCAAATTTGATTCAAAAACTGTTTCGGATTATTTTATTGGCTATCCTGATCACAGTAGAAGGCTGAGGCCAGACCTTATAATCCACAGGAAAGCAAATTTGATTCAAAAACTGTTTCGGATTATTTTATTGGCTATCCTGATCACAGTAGAGGTTACAAATTCTACTGTCCCACTCACAAGACCAGAGTAATAGAGACAAATAAAGCTGCGGTTATTGATGAGAATAATTATTCTCATCAGTTTGAAGATTTAGAACGTGAGCTGGAAGAAATTCCAGAATATGAACCTACTGCAGTTGAGGTTCCCATCACACTTGAACCTATAGAGACTCAAACAGAACCAGTTTTTTGACACTGAAATTGCACAAATGGCTGCTGATAATGTTGATCAGCAAGATGTCATTGTTCCAGAACCTAAAATTGAAGCACCAGTGCACATAGAAGCTGATGTACTAGCTACTAGAAGATCACTTGACAGTTGACACTCTTGCAAGTGAATACGTTGTATACTTACAAGAATCTGATTTTGACATTGGTGAAATATCAGACCTCGTTACTTTCAAACAAGCTATTGAAAGTAAACATTCACATCAGTGGGAGGATACTATGATTGCTGAATTGATGTCCATGCAAATCAATGATGTCTGGACTTTAGTTGAGCTGAAAACACACCAACTTATAGGCTATAAATGGGTTTTCAAAATCAAATCCAATGCAAACGGCAGCATTGAAAGAACACTTAGTCTGTAGAGTCAACAAATCAATCTATGGCTTGAAGCAAGTTTCAAGACAAAGGTATTTGAAAATTGACGTTGTAATCAGTGAATTTGGTTTTGTGGAAAATCAAGTGGATGAATGTGTCTACATGAAATCAGAGGGTAATCACTTTATTTTCTGGTTTTATATGTAGATGATATTGTACTTGCTGGCACATTTTTGAATTTACTGAATAGCACCAAAGTTTTTGTCAAAGTTTTTTTTTTACATGAAAAACTTAAGAGAATCATCTTGTACTTGGCATAAGCAGTGGGCATTTTGTCAAGGTTTCAATTGAATCCAGGCCATGAGCACTGGGTAGGAGGGAAGAAAGTACTCAGATATCTTCAGAAAACTATGAATCATTTGCTGGTCTATAGGAGAGTCAAGGAGCTTGAAGTTGTCGGTTATTGTGATGCTGATTTTGCATCACATTATCCGGACTCAGGCAAATCAACTTCAGGTTATGTTTTTACATTGGCTGGAGGAGCTATAGCATGGAGGAGTGTGAAACAAACACTGCAGCAACCTCCACAATGCAAGCTGAATTCATTGCTATTTATGAAGGAGCTTGTGAAGGATTATGGCTGAGGAATTTTCTGATTCAAACACATGCAGTTGACACAATTGTTTCAAGACCATTGAAGCTTTATTGTGATAATTCTGCAGCTGTCTGTTTTACCAAGAACAATAAGAGGTCAACCAACTCCAAACACATAGATCTCAAGTATTACACTGTTAGAGAGAGAGTCAAACATAAGGAACTTGAAGTTTTGAAGATTAATAACTCTGCTCAGTTGGCTGATCCTTTCACTAAGGCTTTAACAGTTGCTGTTTTTAAGCAACACGTCTCAAACATTGGTATTCTACCTAGTTTGGATGCATAGGATCAGTGGGAGTTTGTCTCTACAAGGTTATGGTGCTCATTGTTTACTTTTAGCCTTCTGGAATTTCTCTTGTAATGGTTTTTACATTAGTTTGAGACTTAAAGTTTATGAATTTATTTTCATTATTTTCTGCAGCATTAAGTTTTTAATTTTTTAAGTTCTATTTTGTGAACTTTGATTTTTGAATAGCTATTCTGTTTGTTTTGTTGCTTCTGGATTTTGAGGCAATGGTTCAGTATATATATTAATTACTGAATGAACACATTAAGTAAGTTTCAATTTGAAAACTTGTGTTGAGGTTCCTTGCATACAGAACCATAAAGAGGACCATATTGCAGTTAAATTTAAAGTCAGATTCATCAAGTTATTTACTGCAATTTACAGTTCATATCCTTTGTTCATGTATTGTACAGCTGGAATGTTGGTAGCTCTGGAAATGCTGTGTTTTTATAAGTACAGTTTTTTTTCCTTAACTCTGCATTACTAGTTGTATTTTGACAGAACATGCTAGTGAGTTACTGAATTGTCTTTGATCTCATTGCGCACTAAAGAATGGTTACTAAACTTGAGCTAAGCATAGTTTCTTGTTGTTTTAACTAATGTCAGTCCAAGTGGGAGAATGTTAAGAGTTAACATGAAAGTGGACTTGTCATTAGTTACATTAAGTACGACAACTACTATGTGTTTTGCAAGACAAGTAACTGAGATCAAATACAAGTCTAACCTTGTGTTATTTATCTAATTGTTTCTGATAAGATAAATAAAAGGAACTCATGTTTACTTAATAAATAAGTTAATAAACGGATATGTATTATAGCATAAGAAGTGGATTTGAACTCAGTCTTCCTTATGGGGATGAAGACTGAGTGATCCTTGCTATCATATATAAGGGGTCCCTGCACACACTTTATTATCGTATTCCAAATCAGTCCCATAGTGATTACATAAGGAAAAGTGTTGTGGAGAAGACTCGCTTATTCTCTGAGATCCATGGCCGTTCAAGGTTAGCATTCTTAAACTCTTAAGTTATTTGTATAACTGTAGTGTATGCTTAACATGCTTGTATCTATACTACTTGTGATTAATTGATTTACAGACCAACATAGTGGACATTTCCAAATGGATGTAACATTGCAACCTTTCCTCATCGGGAGAGGTGAAGCACTATACATCTTGTGTCATCTATGCAAGCACAACACTTTTTCTCTACACTAAACACTCGTAGTTATGCCTAGGCCAACATCTTTGGCATCAACAATGGTGCCGTATGCGGGACTTTGACTACATAAACGATTTTTTTTTGCCAATGGATAATCCCAAGTTCAGTGAAACTAATATGAGTTGACTCCATATAGACCGTCTATCGAATAGACCTTTCCACTGAATTCAACCGTCCTTTTTTGCTTCAATAGCAGCAAACAAATATAGAGCCTCCATAAGGGAAAGTCATCTAATCTAATGGTGGGTACTGCGTCTCTTTTACAGTGAGAGAGACTAGAAAGTAGAAACCTCCTCCTCCTGAGTCCTCCCTATCAAATCTTAAATCCGAAAATAAACGCCATTGATAATTGATTTACTAAATTCCCGAAAGTCCCAACCCCTCAAAAACCAGTATCAGATTCACATTACCTTACTGGTCCTCATCCCAATCTAGGTCTCTCTCCAACTTCATCTTGTTGCTGAAACATGGAGAAGGAACAGAAAGTATCAAACGATCAAGACGACGCTGAATTTGAAGCACTGGAGCTTGTTCTTTTTCAAGTCCCTGAATGCTACGTCTACGTGGTATATAGCTCAATTTCAACTATGCATACATTCAATTTTGTGTTCTTCAATTTTGGTTGTGGATATATATATATATATATATATATATCCATGAGAATATCTTGGAATGCAAAATTCAGTTAGGTTTCTGGCTGATTTTAATGCCCGTAATAGTTGAATGAGTTTAGTTTAATGGTGGAGTAGGTTGACATTTTTTTCCCTGTTAATTGTAGAACTGATATTATAATTGAATGAATATTGTTAGCGTATGAACTTTAGGTTAATAGTGGAATAGATTGACATTTTTGTTAATTTGAGTATTCTAGTAAAGAGCCTTTCTCGTTGATACGGTGGTGCTGAGGATCTGTATATCAAAGTATACAAGTCAGTAATGCTCAATTAGTTTTTTTTTTCTTTTGGGCAATTTCAATTCAATTAAATTAGTTCTTCTAAACGGCAAGTTGTTTGTGATGCCAAGCTAAACTTGTCTTTTTGTTTATGCAGATACCCCCGAGAAAAAGCGCAGCTTCATACAGGTTTTGCTCATCTCATCAAAATAGAAAATTTGATATGCATTACAGTTTATTTTTTTAATTTTTAATTTTTAATTCTTATGTACAATGTCGTTTACTGTTATCAGTTGATATGATTTTTTTGTAATGTTGAATGCTTCTGCTCCACACATTGCTCACCTCAAACTGATTAGGCAGTGTGTGAGTTTTTAAAAATTGATCTGTGGATAAGCTAAGATTGAGTTGGATTGACAATCAGTAAGTGAACAAACAAACAAATGGAGATGATTCTTATAATCCTGAGTCTGGGAGATTTTATTCACAGGTTGCTCATTCATAGAATGTACAGACAAAAAGAAGATACTCTTTTCTATTGGCAGTGCCTGTGATTACTTTTGGAAATCTATATTTGTATGTGTAGAGGTGATTTTTAAGTCTAAAGGGTTATTTCAGGGCTGATGAATGGGATGTAAACAAATGGGTATGGGACGGAATACTAAAAGTCATTAGCAAAGGAGAAGATTGCATTATCAGACTTGAAGCGAAGAACACTGGTGAGAATACATGTAATTACTATAAGATGAAACTATGTTGTATGTTTTCCTTTTGTAGTACCAACATTTTGTTCATTTGAGCATAATCTGATATATCCTTAATAGGTGAACTATATGCTCGAGCCCTTTTAAGAAATGGAGAACCTCATCCAGTGGAACCTGTAATTGATAGCAGCAGGTTTGTCCTATTTTTCGATAAACTCGTCCGATCTTTATGTGTCTTGTGATGTTTATACATCAGTCTACTGGAATACTCAAAATGAAAGTATCTTTAGATTGAGTTTATTGAGCTTAAGAATCTTATGTGAATTTTAGTTTAAAATTCTCATTGGTATCCAGAGGAGGGTGTCTAAAAAGTTGATTTGTGTTTTGTTCTGCAGATATTTTGTTCTTCGTGTAGAGGAGAACATTGGTGAGCTGCTGCACCTGCCTCGTGTTCTAAGATATCTTTTGTAATGAATCCTATTAGCCGCCTATATGAACAATTTAAAGATACCTTTGGTTATATTTCTTATCCATTTCTAAAAGGTAGATCATCTTTGTCCATCTTAGCATTGATTTATAATATATATAGAAGATACTAGAAGAAGAAATGTCATAATTTTAAGAAAAACAAGCCGGTGGTTGTTAAAAACTTAAAACAGTATAGCAAAACTTATGTGCAATAATATATGTGTATTGCCACGTTCTGAAGTGATTCGCATGTGAGTGAGGCTCAGCCGATAGATACCTGTTAATGAGACGGATAAAATCAAAGCCTTTAATTTGTGCATGTTGGTTGGGAAAAGCCTACAGTTTAATATCATAGACGGGGAACAGTCTGCTCAGAACATGGATGGATTTGTTACACACTTGCACTGCATTCGTAGATATTGTTATTGATAACTTTGTCATCTTGTCAAAATATAAAAAAGAAAAGATAGCATTGTTGTATGCAATTTCCCCAATTCTACAGATGGTTTCTCAAGGATAGAAACTAGGTGTAGTTGACGCTTAGATACATATCTGATGGACATTTTCTATAGTAGAGAACATACAGGAATTCATTTAATTCTCTTAGGTATTGGAACATATTTGTAAATTGTGTTTATTAGTGCTACATTTGATGATATAAACCAAAGATCTATTGCCCGACTCTTTTTGTACATTACATTTCTTTTTCATTTACTTTATTTAACCTCTTGTACAGTAAAGTGTTGATGATTTAAAATTAAAAATTGTGCCAGACTTTTGAACAATTTAAGCCATTTCACTTGGATTTTTTATTTGTTTTGGCTTCTGTTTTTTTTTTCACTGTGATCTGTTCTTCTCGGGTCGTCATTAGTTGTAAATTCATGCAGATGGTCGACTTTGGCATGCTTTCATTGGCATAGGATTTTGAGAAAGAACAGAAGCTTATGATTTCCAAGCAGCCTTGCATGATCACATGAAGTATGTCCTATACAGACAATTCTAACAATCTTGGCCTGCTTATCTTTTTCTACAACATTGTTTTTTTGGTAGGGAACAGAACGATTATATTAATGAAAACTAGGGAAGTATAAAGAAAGTGGACTACTGGTTTAGGGTTTAGGGAAGTATAAAGAAAGTGGAGCAGTAGTCCACTCAGATACACCGTCAAAGTACAAGAACCAGAAACTGACGATCGAACACGTCTTTTGTAAAAGACAACTAACTGAATACGAACACCCAACAAGCAAGTCACACACCCTCTCCCTGCTCCTCAATCAAGAAGAAAAGAAAAACAACTAAAATATACATCTCTTAAGTGCTTAGAAAAGAATTCCCTAGGTGAAGCGGAGAACTTAATTCTACCCAAAGGAAAGTCCACTTCTTCTCCATGCTGTCAAAACTCTATTGTTCCACTCCAAATGGTCATAATCTTCATATTCCTGGCAGACCCTCAGTCAATAAGAGATGGCAGTTCTGAGGAAAAACCCACCCCACCCCACACCCAAACACCCCAAAAAAAATGAGTCCATAACTGTCTTGTGTAGGAACAATGTAATAAACATGTGATTCACACTAGCACAATCAGATTTACACATAAAACTCTAATGTGGTGATAGTCAAGCTTTAGCCCTTCGTCTTTTGAGTATATATGCCACCAGCCAAATGAATATTGCACTTAATAGGAACACTAACCTTCCAAATTATCTTACAAAGGCTCAAACGTAGATCCCATGGATTGAATGGGATGATGGAAAACGATTTGCAAGTGAACAGATTCACAAACTCTGATCAAAGAAACACACCTGGGAAATAATGCTTGAAGAGACTGCTCATCGAAACAAACATCTTCCTGCCATCCAACTCTATTCCCATTCCCAGCCTCCAATTTCCACAATTCAGAAAAGTAAGATAGACACTAAAATAGATATTCCAAGGGCTTCAAAAGAACGTCTCTTGAGTGTTTCTTTTTTCTACAACATTTCAGAAGTTTCTTATTTGATTTTGTAATGCTTAATATGCTTAGAAGATTAATTTCCATCACTTGAGCTCATGTTTTTTTTTAAATTGTTTTGAAGATACCTAAACAAAAAGAAAACTGCAGAAGAGATCGATGGAACAGAAATTTCAGCAAACTTCCTCAGTTGATTACAGCTTAAAAGAGGGGAAGACTCTTGTGTACAGTTAAAAAGTGTTGGTGCATCACATTTTCTTGTCAACTCTGTCCTTTGATGAGTTGGTTCTTTAATTGAATTTTCTGTGTGTTTTTTCGGTGTCAACAGACAAGTGCTCAAGGTGTGAAGTCCAAGCTTTCCGAGCAGGGAGTGAACAACTCCTCACCTGAGAAAAAGACTAACCAAAAAGAGTCCTTGATCTTTATCAAACCACCTCCACCGACTCCAGGACCACTCTCACCTTCTACGACTGTCCTGAAGGCTTCCTCAAACTTGCCGCCAAATCTGAATCTTGGGGGAACTTCTAAACATCTGACCCCAGAATCAGCAGAAGATGGTTCCAAACAAACAAATGCTTCTGCAAATCAAAGCACGCAAGATATACCAGATGGCAAGATGTACCAGATGGCGACTTTGGGGATTTTCAGGCTGCTGTTTAATATAAGGTTATAAACTCTGAGATGAGATATGCTTATACTCAAGTGCTCGAATGTCTTTTGCCTAGATTGATTGGGTTTTTGGATCATTTAGTTTTTATTTACAAACAAAAATATTAAGGATCTGGTGTATATCTTGTTACAAGCTAACTGATGTGACTTTACATTTAGCCAAAATTGTGCCAATCACGATGATCTTTACTTGAAGTATGTGTTAAACTTCATGTAACTGTATGGACATAAAGAAAACGAGAAAAGGCTTTCGTAATACAGATGCTGCAATTCAAATGAAGGTTTCATAGTTGGATAATTGGATGAAGTCACATTGTTGGTTCATCTGTTTTATGCAATGCTTCATTTGATTAGCCAAAACGGAAAGTCTTGTGCATGCTTCCCAAAAGCAATGTTGCATATACCAAAAGTTTTGAATCCCAACTGATACCGTGGTATTTGTTCATAGTACACTGGAGTCATGATTCTCAAACGAGCTCATTTACCCCACCAAAGAATGCTGATTCTGCGCAGCAAGTTTTTTTGTTTTGTTTTTATTTAATAAACAAAATTTGAGTGAGAATTTTGTACGAGGTTCGGATTAGGGGTGGGCATTAAATCCCGCACCTGACCCGATCCCGTCCCGTCCCGAAATGATTGGGATTGATGTGGGACGGAACATTGAATCTCGCTCTCATCCCGTCCCTTCATGTCCTGCAATAATAATTAACCTAATTTAAATTAATTTTTTTATTATATATATCTAAATGTTATTGGTGTTTGAGCAAGTATATACATCTATTATGGACTTGACCACTCTAAATAATTTATCTACCCTTGTTTGACCTAATATTTTAATCACTCTCTCAACCGCAACTTTCTATTTTTTTGTTTATCAAACCCATAAACTGTTAGTGTTTGATTAATTGGTGTAAAATTGTTTGTACTTTGTATGATCAGATTTCATTTGGTCATAAATTGTTATTGAATGTGTATGATTTATTGTGATTACTTGAGAAGACTAATTATGAGCTAGTATGAAATGGAGAAACTGATTTGGTTAAGTATGAAATTGTATGGATTACTTACAATAATGATAATGAATTATGTTAAATTAATAAATATTATAAATATAATATAGCGAGATCATCTCGTCCCGTCGCGATCTAGTACGGGATGGGATGAGACGGGATCACTTTCCAAAATTGGCCGTCCCGTCCCGTCTCGAATTTTTTTTCGCGGAATGGGATAGGGATGGTGTTCTTCTCGGTCTGTCCCGTCTTGTGCCCACCCCTATTAATTAGTATGGAATAAGGATTATGCATTGAAAAGGATTCCAATTACCATATGAATTGTACCATATAATATTCTTTTATAAATAGATACCCTATTCATAAGGATAATTCTATTCCTGTGCTATTCTCTCTTTTCTATTACTTTCAATATTCTTAAACACGTTATCAGCACAAATCTCTAGTATTAAGATAAACAGAAAAACCTAGAACCCTAAACCCTAGGTTCATCGTGCATCCGTCAAAGATCGATCACTGATGTGCACTATCACTGCCGTGTAGTGCCGCTAGCTCCGCCGCTCCAACGCCACCAAACATAAAAAATCTGCCCGAGCAGAACATGACAATTTGAATTCGTTTTTCTCTCTTTTTAACCGTTGGATTGAATTGAAAATTCGACTAATTCTTCTGTCTACAGTTAAAATTTCATGCAATTCGGACCGTTGGATCTCCAGATACACAGTTTCAAAGAAGTGGTACTCAAGATAATCTAAGAAAAGAATCCAAGTAAGCTTTTATAAAGGTTCCTACTTTCTAACATTTAAATTCCTTTTTTTTCTCCGGGGACTTGCAACCTCCCTTCTTCTACCTCTCACCTTTCTTATAATGTGTGATATTATACGAGACTCACCAAACTATGAGAAGTATTAGGGGAGCGATCGAGCTTCATATCGCTTGCGGTATGTGTAAGTCATGAGCACCTCTAATGTCATCATTCTATTGGTGAATTTCTCAAGAGCCAAACTGTGAGGGTTTCAGCTAATACTCCGGATGAGGAATACGTTGAGAGAAAAGACTATGAATGAGGAGTTCATTGACCAATAAACCTCCGGATGAAAAATCCGGAGAGAAGTGAGTTAAAATGACCAATGTGGTTCATAACTTACTCACGACTAGACTCACCTATTTGGGTATGATGTCTAGGTAAGTGGTTTGTAGATTACTTTCAATATTCTTAAACAACTTCGTTTGTTTGTTTTTTTTTAAGAATATTAGTTTCGTGATACAACAGACCCATTTAATATATTTTTCATTTTTTTTTAAATTTGAAATGACACGTGGCATAATATTAAACAATGGAAGACAAAGTGAAACGTGTCTTTACGTTTCTTGTGCCTCCCTTCTCTCTTCTTTCATGTTTCTTTTTAGTTCTGTCTCTTTTGTTTAGTCAAATATTTTTGGTGGGACACAAAGAGTAATGAGAAAAAGATCCATTGGATGGCTCGGGAGAAGCTTGATATGTGCTCCTAAAGCTTAGGGAGGGTTAGGATTTCGCAACCTCAATACGTTTAATCTGTCCTTACTTGCCAAACAAAGTCGGAGGCTGCTCATGTACCCAGACTCTGTTGTTGCTCTCATCCTCAAGGCAAAATATTTCCTCAACTCTGGCTTTATAGGTAGTCCTATTATATATTTTGTGGAGATATTATTTGTGAAGATTAAAATGGGAAGTATAGCTTTTGTGAAAATTTATATTTTGTGAAGATGTATGTTATTCTTCAATGGTGAAAGTAAAATTTTCTTTTGCTGGGCATGTTAATAGTTATGCCGCATGAGTAAAACTTGTTTTGTCGGCCTGAGTAAAATTGTTTTATAACCAAACTTATGGATGAATATATGCTGATGTTTTCCAACAATAAATCTTTTTATAATATGGGTGGGATACAAAATTTGATTCATGATTCACAAGAGTATGCAGTCATCGTTAGAAAATCACTTGTCATATTAGACTTTGGTAAAACGTGAAAAATCAACCGTCTTCTTTAACTTGCATTCATTTATTTTATTGCCTTTTTTGTATTACATTTCTTCCCAAACTAAAAATTTAATAGGAAATAAGGCAAGAAAATGTGAATAAAATAATATTTAATTTATGTAAATAATTAAGAAATAAAACATTAAACATTAAAGATTCATAGCAAATTTTTAATAAAAAAAAGTTTCATTACATATAAAACATTATTGAACAATTTTCCAAACAAAATGTTCATTATATATAGGTCTACATGTTTGGTCCTTGCATAAAGAGACAAAGAAGAAGAGAGATTTGGGGACTGCTACCGAGCTCGACCTGAGGGACTCCTCAAGGATGAGGTAATCCTGTTTTGTCGGGATATTCTTCTGAGATATTTGCATGAATAGGCTGGAAAGAGGTATCATGCATGCCTTTTTCGACCTCAATGCCATTACACATAATGGAGTTTCCTACTTCTTGAATGCTGGAAGCGATCCCATCATTCCTACTAAAGGAGTAGAAAAAAAGGAGGCTTCCATCTATTGCTAAAAGAAGTGTTAGGTTTTTAGGGAAGTGATCCACAATTTTTAGGGCCTGAACCTGAATTGGCAATTTTATTTTTTAATAGACTGGAGGATGTTAGATCAGCATGAAAGCTTAGAATGTTATTAGGTGATCTTTATTTGATGGGAAAGGAATTGAGAGTTAAATCTATATGTTGTTTGGAGCAAAGTTTTAGAAACTTTACACTGACACATGATGTTTATTGGAATTTCAACGGTTATGCTACATTATGGAGAGACAGTATAGGATGTGATAGTAGTGAGTGTCTCAAAGAGTTTACGTTCTAGAACAACTTAGAAAAATAACTCATCAAAGGATTAGGGTAGTCTTGAAGAATGTTTATAATTCAGACAAAGAGAGATATGTTAGACATGATGTGTCCTCATGCATATTCGATTAGCGTAGTCTTGAAGAATGTTTATAATTCAGACCAAGAGAGATACATTAGACAAGATGTGTCATCATGCATCATATGCATGAGGCATGCTTTCAAACACTGCAATCAAAGGAAACATGGAATCTATAAATTTCTAGTTTCAGCTGATTCTAAATGAAGTTGTTTATGGACTTAATGAGGCGTTACACAAAATATATCCAGATGAAATGTTTTCTGAATGCTAATGAGGGTATTTTGCCGATTAATCCCAATTTATTTTTTGAGTTTTGAAATTTGTAATGTAATAAGTTAATAACTCTACGCTTTAATGATATTCTGAGAGTTTGGGATTTGTAATATAATGGGTTGGTCTTCTGTTTGGCCTTCTTGAAATCAAACGATCAGTCTGTTTCTGTTGTCTTAAAAAAAAAACAAGAGGTTTGGGGTTTGGTCTTTGTGCGAAGAGATGAAGAAGATATAAGAGTCTTATGGTCGATAGATAGGTTTTTAAGTTTGTTCAAATTTTTTGGAGTCATAAAGTCCATTTTGCCCCAACATATCTCAATAGATTACAAAAAAACATTTCTAATATTGGAAACATATTTTTTCAAGCTTGAAAACGCAACGTTTTCATAACGTTTTTATCAAGGTGTCCAATGATGCAAAAAAAAATGATAATTGAACTCTCGAACAAATTAGACTATCTTTTCACTGCATGCTTAAAAAGATGATCTCGGGGGCTTCTAGATAACTTACATGTTTAGTCCTTCAATCGAGCAGCACTCTGAACCTAGAAATAATATGTTAAGATCAAGTTTCAACTATCATCTACTTCATGTGATTATTTTGGTTATAATATATATTTTTTTGTTTACATATGAATAATTTTATTTTGAAGTATAATTGATAGCTATCTTTTAATTTTATTCTATTTTCTCCGAAAGAATAGAATGACATAGCTAGTCCAATTATATGTTTTGTGGAGATATTGTTTGTGAAGACAAAAATGAGAAGTGTAGCTGATGTGATAGATACCTTGTTGTATATTTATGTAGCTTCGTATTCATACACATAAACCTAAATAATATATTATAGAGCCTTAACAGATATTAAGAGCTTTGAGGTCATGTAATTCATTTTTATAAGCATGAGATATTTAATAATACCTCATGTTGAAGAGCTTCCACGGGCCAATTCTGCCCCTCGCATTTGCAATAGTTTCAAACTCTGCAATAATTACCGGAAAAGGTGATAGCTAGATACTTTGTTGTATATTCATGTAACTCCTTATTTATACACATAAATCTAAGAAATAGACTGCAAAGCCTTTGGAGATATTGAGAGCTTCGAGGTATAAATAGGCAAAGTTCGTATAAGCCACTATGTCGGAAGGTAGTAAGATTAAAGCTGGTTTGGATCCTTTGAGCAGTCATTCTTCTTGTGTATGTTTATATACTCGCCCTCTATTGTGTTGATTTGCCAGACTTCAAGTCCTGAACCTGATAGAACTACACACCTCCATTTTTTGCCATATCGATCCACAGTCTAGGCACAAGCTTTTAATTTCTCCACCTAGAGCCTGAATTCAGTGCACACGTCTGAGATAAAAAAAAAGAGGAGACTTTCAATGGAGTTGAAAGATTAAGAAAGGAGCATTTGGTGCTCATAGGTACCTTCATGCTGCTTATATCTTGGTCTTCTTGTTTTCTTGTTTTCTTTTTCAAGGCTGTGGTCTTGATTTACCATTGCTGGTTGTGATAATAATAGGTCTTGAATAATATTATACTTCGTAAATAGTATTTTCGAAACAAGAAATATTGATGGCTTTTTCGAATAGAATATTATTTTTATAGGTTCGATCTCAATTAGTATTCTATTACAGAGTCTTATCATTTAATACGTACTTGTGCCTCCAAACATGAAGGGATGTTCGATATATTTGAATAAAGGAAAAAAAAATTACATATAATGACCCACCACCCATAGGAGCACTGGGTACGTTAATTAAAAATAGACCTTAGCAACCTCACATTTTCATTCTAGTGATAGAACATTTCTAAAAATAGACTGTAGAGACCTAAAAGCTACAACAACAAAAAATTGAATTTACGATATTAACTTTGGAAAACTTCATAAGCAGCTAATATAGAGGCCGAACTTTCCATTGACACCTTCATCTTTCAGACTCTCTCGAGCGAGCACATACTTTGTTGCAAGAGGGACCATGGATTGCCTTCGTATATGGATGAATCATTGAGTGTAGTAAGTTTAGTGCTTGAGTGTAGTAATGATGGGACTCATGGGAGCATATTTGTGTGCTCTAATGTGCTTAATTATATATTAATTCTCTCACATTCCATCTTTATTCGAGTTAGTTACGTTATTTTATGTTTTATAGGACGTTTGGAGTGTTGAGGAATGAAAAGAAGCAAAAAGTGGAGATTAAAAACTAAACTAGTGAATCTGCCTGTGCGAATCAGTCCACTTCGATTGAGAACTGGGAGCAGCTCATGATAAACTAGAAGATGTACCATATATGGATGGAAAGCTCCATATGTCTATTTTCCGTAGATTCTGACGGTTTATGATTTGGAGTTTTATAGAAAACTTTATGACTAAATAAGTGAGCGAAGGTCAATCTACCGCGAATCTGGAATCCTAATTCATTTTTGTTTGCCAGGAAATCAGACCTGGAATGAGAAATAGTTTCCCATTCCATCGAATTGTATCGTTTGGTTAAGTCACAAGCTGGGAAAGGAAAAGGAAATAAATGAGTTGACTGGAGTCAAATTCCATCAAATAGACGGAATAGAAATACCACCTAGAGCGTGGTATTTCAATTCCTTCACCCAACGGAATTGAAAAATTACTTATATTACCCCTCCTAATATTTTATCAATTAATAATTATTAGTTCTTATTATCATTGGTGTTTCTTCTTCAAAGTCACTGATGGTCTCTCTCTCTCTCTTTCTACAAAAAAAGGATGATTCATTGATTCTACCCTTCAAAAAAAAAACTCTTCTGCCATGGCAGATTTTCTAGTGCCATATATCCAGTCTCCCAACACCATCAACTCGCTTCATCTTTGAAAGGAGAAGAAATCGAATAAAAGAAAACACTATTCTTCTTCATGTTTTCTGGTCTGGTAGAAAAGAAAATAGAAAAAAAAAAAAGGGGTTCTGGGTTAAGGGGTATACTGACAGAGAAGGTGAGCAAATGTTAAGAAGATGGGAGAAGGAGAGCTGCGACAAAAGCAATGGAGAACAGATAGACATGGAAGGAGCTAGGAACCCAATAGTTAAGAAGAATCTACAATCTTGGAATCTTTATGAGGTGACTAACTGGGTGCGCAGATCCCTACAATAATCATCAATCTAGGTTTTTCTTGATGTAATTCAACCCATAACCCTATCATATACATGCCCAGACTCCTATGAAATGATGAAGAAGCTTGGTTGAACATATAGATCCTTTAATTAGCAACTAAAATATTACACATGTAACTTTTCAATACTTCTATATGATAATTGAAGAATTATATGTTATTTACCAGAAACCAAAGCTGAATGCTTTTGTCGCATCCAAAAAAAAAATGGTTGGTTTTGTTTTTGTTATGTATTGGAAATTTTGAAGTTTCATTTGGGTATTATAGGAAATTTATTAACAAATCAATTCTTTCGATCATTTTCTAATCTCAATTCCTGGATTGTTCCAAACACCACCATTGGAAATTCTTAATTAATTCCATTCCATCCTAGAAAGGAAAAGGAGTTCAATTCATTTTCCCCTTCTAACATTCCGGTTAACCAAACGGGGCCTTAGGATTTGTGACTTTTCCTCATGGGCGTCGACTCCTATTGGGCTTGGACGAATTAAACCCTAACTTGGGGTATTTAAGCATCTCTTAAGCAGTTGGGAAAGGGAACATATATCTTCATACCTAGAGAGCAAGAGCTAGAGAGCCGGGAAGATCGCCGTGACTCTATCAATCTTTCGGTTTTCTTAGTATTTTTATTATAAACTTTGTGATTACCACCATGATTATGTGTGGCTAGTTTTCTTAGTAACTAGGGGCTATTTCTAGCCCTAGATATGTGGATTTCATGATTTTGGTTGAATCAAATTCTTCTTAGACAATTGTGTGTTTGTAGATTCATTGGTTTTTCATTGATAAATTCTATGCTTGTTTACTTTGGATGCATACTTAGTAAGCATGCTAGGGTTTTATTGCTATGAATATGTGCATGACCGTCTATATCGTAACATATTCTAGAGTAGCACATGAATAATTGGCCTATTCATATGAATTAGTATCTAGGTAATTAGGATAACACCAGTACTGAAGTTGCCTAGCGTTACTCATAATCTCTTTGTGCTTAATGACTTTTAATTTGTTAAACCATTCGAAAATATCATCCTAGGTTGCTTATTAGAGGCTAAGTTAGATTGTAAACATCATGCATCTAACTTACCAAGTATGAGAGGTTAATAGGTTGAGTTCGACATATCATCGGCTTAACTTGAGTAATAACATCCGATTGCTAAGAAGGATAGATTGACTTATCATGAATGAAACATTGTCTTGTGGTGAATAGCATGTCCCTGGTTACATTATTCTCACTGATTTCTCTCATCACAAACTTTCACATCTTGAATTTATTTCCATCATTTAATTTACTTGTTTGTTAGTTTAGTTAAAACCCTCATCTTTATATTATTATTTAGTCATTGTAGTTTAGTATTTAAATCATTCCTCTGCGGGAGACCCTTGCTTATCCACACTACTTCGTGACAAAATCTTTATTTGCAAAGATTTAATTGAGTGCTAGTTTTAGCCCTACCAAGTAACCATGGTTCCTTTGGCTATTAGGAATTTTGCAATTGATATTGAAGTCAACAAAAAAAAATAAAAAGAAGAGATTCCTGGAATAGAAAAAGCTTTAATTCTATCCCAAATACTGTGAACTAGTCAAAACATTCAAGATATGGGATCCAGGTGTGTTTTGGATGCTCGATTTTAGAGGCTCATTAGCTTTGGTGTTCCAAGTCGGTGACCTTATTACTGGTGAGGCGTTGCTAAAGTTTAACCTAGGTCAAATTTGGTTATTTGATTTGGGTCTTTTTAATTTACTGTCTAAGAATAAGCATGAGCAGTTGTGCAAGTTTAGATTGTGATTTTACTTTCTTTTTTCATGGGTTCTCCTTGAGCTAGATTGAATTTATTGGTATCAAAACCAATGTACTTGCCGAAATTCTTCTGTTGGTTGTTGACAACAGTGATGCACGGTGTATGTATGGTTTTAGGTTTTGAATCATCGATTAGAGTTCTAGGTTTAGACTCATCGATTAGGTCACTTGTGTAGTTTGTACTGCTCATTTTTAGGATGCCCATATACTAAAGGAGGGTTTCTCGGGAGACTCCCTATGAACAATGTTCTGATGCTTTTGCCCCTGCCCATTTTCATTAACTACAGTTCTGCCATTAACCCTGGAAATTACTGTTTTGTCTTTATTTATTCATGAATTACAGTTTTGCAATTAATTATTATAGTTCTAAATTAATATAATAGAAAAATTATTATTTCGAATAAAAAAATGAATTATTTTGATACAAAATAAAATAGAAAAAATTATTTTCAAAAAATAATAATAGCAAACTATAAATTACGTACTAATATTCTAAATCAGGCAATTTTTTGCTATGAAACAAGTAGCACTCAATTCGATCATGTGATCAATTCCGTTTAATCCTTATTATTATTCCTATCCTAGTATAAATTATAGTAGAAACAAGGACGGCTCTGTCCGTCATACTCTCTTCAAGCCTTTGGTGGTTATGCTTCTACAGGGAGTCTAGTGGGCTCTCAGAGATGGTTGACATCTCGCTTAGATCTGGTTTTTTGCTCATCGTTGTCGGTTATGTTGGATGTCAATAAGATCCAAGGATTCAAGATATGGGATCCAGGTGTATTTTGGATGCTCGATTTTAGCGGCTCATCAGCCTTGGTGTTCCAAGTCGGCGACCTTATCATTGGTGGAGCGCTATTAAAGTTTAACCTAGGTCAAATTTGGTTATTTGATTTGGGTCTTTTTAATTTACTGTCTAAGAATAAGCATGCATGAGCAATTGTGCAAGTTTAGATTGTGGTTTTACTTTCTTTTTTATTGGGTTCTCCTTGAGCTAGATTTGATTTATTGGTCTCAAAGACAATACTTGCCGGAATTTTTCTGTTGGTTGTTGACAATAGTGATGCACGGTATATGTATTGTTTTAGGTTTTGAATCATCGATTAGAGTTCTAGATTTAGACTCATCGATTAGGCCACTTGTGTGGTCTGTACTGATCCTTTTTAGGATGCCCATATTAAGGATTGTAATCCTATATTGATTAATAAAATTTCTGCTTGTTTCAAAAAAAAAAGTAGAAACAATAATTAATATAATAGAAAATTTAATGTTTTGGAGGAAAAAAAATGATTTTTTTTGACAAAAAATAAAATATTAAAAATTATTTTCCGAAAAATTATTCGCCATGGGTATATTTTTTTGCTCTCCATATGACAATATTTTATAATCAAGTCAAACTAACTATTTTTTGATAATTGACAAAAATACCCTTGATTTATAATAGTAGAAATCGATTTTAATTCTATAATGCATTCACCACACAATTCTTCTTTTTAACCCCACATTTATCTACTATTTATACATATGTGCTTCCATCAACGAATTCTAACTTTGATTAAAAAATAATAATAATAATTTACGATGTATTAGAAAAACAAAACTTATGTGTGAATTATATTAATCAGGGATTAAATGATAAGCACAATGTACAATGATGTTTTCTAAATGACCAATAAACTCATGTGTTTTAAGTTGGATTATGATGATTTGTTAAAATGATTTTAGTCAGTAATTATGCAAAAAAATACTACTCGACCAATATATATTTTACACATTACCACATAATATATAACTACCAGCTGCAAGTAAAATTTAATATTTGATTATGGATCTGTCTAATATACAGTGCTGCATACCATGTAGCCTGTTTTTTTTAAATGCAATTGCATTTTTGAAATGCAATTGCCATTTGAAAAGGTAAAATTGATAATTTTGAAATGACAATTGCATTTTCGAAATGACAATTGCATTATTTGAAATGACAATTGTATTTTTGAAATGTCTAGTTTACTCATTTTGAACGGCAATTACATTTCAAAAATGCAATTGCATTTTCAAAAAAAAGCTGCATAGTATGCAGCACTGCATATTAGAATTTTCCTTTAATTATATATATGTACACATGGATTAGACAAGCTAATGTTAATTTTTTTTTGGGTCAATAACAAGCTAATGTTGATAAATTAAGAAATATGAATGTACATGCATATAGTAGTTTGATTATAACTTTTCTTTATCAAACATAAATTTGCCCTGCAACATCGCGTGATAAATGTTTCTAGTGACAAGGTACCAAAACCTTGGAGAGGAATTTTAAGTTTCCAAAGCTTAGAAATTGAGAATCTCGATCATCTGAGGACCTTGGAATAGAATTAAAAGGAATTTGCATTAATTTAAGTTCCAGATGTAATTGTTGGGCTATTGGAAGAAGAACCCATACAAACTATCTTCATCATCTTCAAAATTTGTAACCACAAAAAGAAAAATTATTAACTGCACGCAGTAATATATAGATTTCACTGATCATGCATAATTAAGGGTTTTAGTTTAAGAACGTCGTAACTAGCTCCCAGCATCTACAACTACCAGTAGTATAATATTCTAACACATATTTATATATACTAAAGTGCCTACACTGTTCATAAGCCGAACAGTGTCGGCTTGGCTCGAGCTGATGTCAAACTACCATTTTGTCCCTTCTCTCTTTACCGAAAATACTTTTTTCTCCTACTATTCCTTTGGTTTATCTATTCCTCAGTGTCCTACTATTCCTTTTGTTTATCTCTTCCTTCCTTCGACTTCCTACAACACAGAGACCCATCATAGCTCAATTCAGAATCGCTGATAGAATTGATCACACCTCCCCAATCCATAGTCGATCACACTTTCCTCCACAGTCTTCTCTCTCTCTTGGAATCTGCTTTGTAGCTTAGGATTTGGAATCTGCTTTGCCGTGTTTCCGGCGAACTCCTTCACCGACATCTCTCTCGGACTCTCTGATTGAAGGTCCAATTTTCAATTTCGTGTTTTATATCTTTGTTTTCTCTTCAATTACCGGAGGTTGGATTTGACCGTCTTGATTCTGGTTTGTGTGCCTATTAATTGCCTAGGGTTTCTCTCTGCGATTTATTTTTAAGGATGCTGTTTGAAATTGTGAAATCCAAATTCTATGATTTTGCCTCGATTTCGGAAAATTAGTTTATCGGTTAGATTCTAAAAATCGGGACTTGGTTGAACTTTTTTTGAATTTTTAGTTTAGAAATGACATGTTTCCGTTGAGGTTTGAATGTGCTTACAAAAACTTTGGAGAAAATGATTTAAATGGGTTTAATGAAGATAAGTAGATCTTTTTTATCACAAATTGTGAATTGCAGTAGCTTTGTTCTTTGAGCTTCAAGAAATTTCTTGGAAGCATCAATTCTAGATGTTGATAGCACAGGATCATATCGTAATTGGGGTATTTGTTGGTATTATTTTTTTTTAGTTCTGATTTTTTTGAAGTTATTTATCTTTTCAGTGAATGCTTAGTATATTTGTTCACTTTAGTAGAGCCATTGAGGTATTTGTTGGTATATTTGAGCACTTCAGCTATTATTTTATATTTGTGCATTTTACCTTTTAATACCTTCATGTGGACATCAAGATCACGATCTGGCATAACATTTGCACCCTTCTCTCTCCTTAATAATTCTACTAACATTTCTGGAAATTTCACAAATGCAAATTCCAAATTTTAATTTCTTTTGTATTTTTGTTTTCGGATTTCATTTATAATCTATTAGTTAGATCTATTTATAATCTATTTATGATCTCATAAAAGATGCATTCCAACCACATACAACTACACAATTCTGTTTTGAGCCAAAGGTTTTCACATTTGATTCCAATAAGAAGCATGTGAATTAGGAGTGTATCTCCTTCTGCTTATTTTAGGTCTTTATCAAGTTTACATGTAATTTAGTAATAAGGAAAAAACTAACAAAGGGAATGTAACTATAACTTCATGAATACCAAAATAATGAGTTCAAATCAATTTGCCTTGCATTTAAGCACAGCAAGAAAGATAATTGCCTTTGTTGACTTAAACATGCAGTGTTGCTCTACAAGGTTCTTGCAATACAAGTCGAAGAGTTCATTTAAGATTTCTTCTCCAAATTTCTGCTTGAACAGTCCTTCCGTAGCAGCTTTAACGTGCAATGCGATGAATGAGGTAGTTTCAGTGACAATGTCAAGTCTCCAGACATGAGGTAAGATTTCCATACCCTCTATGCTAAAACGTTCATTTAGTTCTATAGCAACTTCCAGTTCTTGGGGAGACATGTAGTACATTGGTATGTTAAACTTTCAATAATATTGTTGACTCAATATTATAGATCTTTTGACAAGTTGATGAATTCATTACATAATTTACATTGGCTATTGGTCTATCATTATTTTTTTAATGAAAACTTTCAATACATCTAGAACAAGCATGAAATAAATAAATATATATATATGGATCAGAAAAGGCTTCTTTTAGGTATATATCAAAACTATCTGCTATCCTGGTTAGATCATCCAGAAATAATTCTAGCTACTTGATGGTTATGTTTTTACTATCATCAGCAAAATAATAATTTTTTTTCTCTCTTTCTCTGTGCGTTTTCTCTCTTTGTCTTCATCTTCCATCTTATTTGCTAAGCTAAGGAAATAGGATTAAGGCCTGATCGTGATTATCTTCTCTCCTGTTTTTCACCATCCTCTTATTAAAGTGCAAGGCTTTTCTCAAAACCAACCATTGTGTTAAGTTAGTCATTGATCGACATGTTTAATTTGCTGTTGCTAGATGAGATGCTCTGTCCAGAAGACTTGAGAATTGTTAGATAGATTGGTGGCAATGAGATAGCTTAGGGGGAATTAACCTCAGAAAACTCAGCTCACAATAAACGTCAAAACCCATACGAAGATTTTAAACCAACAACTGCATAACCAGTCATGTCAACTACACCCTACCAAGCAACAACAGAATCCAACTCGGACCCTCTTTTCTAGGCTTTTCATTTACTTCTTTTTCTTCAATTCAAGTACATATTCATATACTGAATCTTTTGTGTTTTATTTCCTGCTTCTGAATGTTCAGATCTTCATTATCTGATTTAATTCAAAATATGACATTCTGATTACAAGATTTACTTAAGTATAACAAGTATTCATTTTCCTACTCTTTCGTTTCTCTAACCATTTAATACAATTCCTGATTTTGATAAAAAGTTTATCTTTCAAATTTTTCTCATCAGTTTCTTTATATTTCTATTTTTTGGCTATCTATTAAATGCTTGGATTACAGTGCTTGGTTCTATGTTAGATTTTCTTGATGACTTAAAATTTTACAGGTACTTTGAAGGTTTGAATTGGCAGTCATTATTTGAAGCAGTCATTTTTTGTAATAGCTTCAATGACAATGTCATATATGTAAACTACAATCAGTTGACTAATGTATGTAATATTTTTTATCCAATTGTTCCAGTTTGTTCACAAATAGAAATACCGCAGCAAAGCAGAGACTTACACTAAACTCTTCCAAACATCCAATTTTTAGCAGGGTGATTTGTTTTCACATTATTGCTTTATCTCTTAACTTGAGATGATCATTTGCTAAATATCATGTATGTGGCAGCATTCACATTAAAATAACATGTAAAAATATCAATCTTTTTCATTATCTAATTCTTCGAGCTCATTGACAAAGCTAAACAACGCGGCAAAGCGCGGGTTCCCTTTCTAGTTCAGAAGTAAGAGACTTGCCTTTCCAAGTAAAGAATTACTGTACGTTTAATCTACCCCCTTAATTAGCTAGATTGTGTTGGAAATATTAACAAATAATTAGTTGGTACGTACAAGTACATGAAATCTAAATAAGTAAATATTTAGTTGAGTAATGGCTGATACATTGCTTAAATCAGTTCCTTTGGAAATTTGAGGGGCAAACATAGCATACGTATTGATTTGCATTATATATTCAATAGCTTCAATCGGCTCTCCTTAATTTTAATCTGAAACTGAAACTGAAACTCAGGTAGCTCCAAGTCCAGAAGACGTACGTACGTGACCAGCTAGTGTAGAAGAACATGCAGTACCTCACACCCGTGGCAGTCAATGAGTATCCCCACTTGTCATCAAAGAAACAAAGGGTTTGCAATGCTAATCTGTAATACGTACAGGACGTGTAAACTCCTGGGTACGTAACATTTTTATCCAACTCAATTTGATAACTTTGCACAGAAAGTGACCACGTTGCATTGATCATCCACCCAACACATGTCATCTTCCATGCACGTACAGGCATCCATGCTCATCTTCTCATCACCGCCATGGCTCCCTTATTTTTAACCACAATCTCCATCAGACCAAAACCCAGAAAGCTAAGCTAGCTGAAACCAAAACCATCAAGAACAACTTCATTTTCAAACATTTTGGTACTTTCGAGGGAAGGAATTTGAGAAATGTCTTCTGAGCAACTTAAAAGGGAGGAGAATGTGACGCCCGAGAGGGAAGTTCATATTGAGAAAGACAAGGTGCCCAAGATCACCAGCCACTTCGAGTCTCTCACGGTCCATGCGCAAGAAGCCACGCCTCTTGACAGCACCAAAGACTCGCACGATGACGATAAAGAGAGGGAGGCGAATGCGGATAGGGCCAGGACGGCGAATATGGTGGCGGATAAAGAGGCCGAGGAGAAGAGAGGGAGGGAGAGTGGCGCCCGTGGAGTAGGGAAGTTTGAGGTTCAAGAAAGTGAGGGTGATCGGAAGAAGGGAGGCAGAGGAGAGGGTAGAAAAGAAATAATCGTTGTGAGTGAAGGGAAGGGTGGTTTACAGGAGAGACAAGGTGGTGGTGAAATGGAGGGTGAAAGTATGAAAATGGGTAGAGAGAGTCGGAGTGGAGCTCAGGATGTTGGGAAGGTTGAAGTAATGAGGGTTGGGGAAGAGAAGGGTTCTAAAGGCAGAGAGGGTGAGGGTAGAGAGCAGATGAGTAGCTTTGGGGAAGAGAAAGGCTTCAAGGGAGGAGACCGTGAAGGTGTTATTAAAGAAGGTAGGAGCACACAAATGATGGGCAAAGGAGAAGGTATGACACAAGAGAGAGGAATGGATACAGAGATGATGAGAAGCCAAGAGGAGGGTCGAGGCGGCTCTGAGACTAGAAGCAGATCAGAAGAGGGCCGTGGTTTCGAGCATGGACGAGGCACAGAAATGGAGAGCAGTGCGAATAAACAACAGCAGCAGCAGCAGCAGCAGCAAAAGCAACCATCTTTGGAAGAAATTTCCGGATTTAGACAAATGGCACAGCAGAATTCCATGGAGGCAATAAGGGCCGCAGAAGAGCGATATCAGAAAGCTAAAGAAACTGCAAGCCAGGCAATCGGTACAATGACCGAGAAGGCTAAAGAAACAACTGAGAAGACTAAAGAAACTGCGAGCCACTCTCTCGATACTGCAGCCCAGAAAGCTAAAGAAACTGCAAGTACTGCTACCCAGAAGGCTAAAGAAATGTCGAGCCAGACACTGGGTACTGCAACCGAGAAAGGAGCACAAGTCAAAGACATAGCACTGGAGAAAGGCCAACAAGGGTTATATGCAACAAAAGATACTCTAGCAAGTGCAGGGAAGACGGCGATGGAGTATACGGTGCCCCTAGCAGAGAAAACCAAAGACATGGCCGTGTCTGCAGGTAAGACCGGTGTGCATTATGCTGGTGATGTTGCGGTGGATTTGAAGGACAAGGCGACTGTGGCAGGTTGGACTGCAGCGCACTACACAACTGAGGCAGCAGTGGAGGGAACCAAAGCAGCCGCAAGAGGAGTTGGGGAAGCAGCAGAGTATGCCGGTCATAAGGCCGCGGAGATTGTTTCCAAGCCTTTGAGTGTTGCCAAAGATGCTGCTGTGGTGACTGGTGAGAAAGCTGAGGAGTTCACTGCTCGGAAGAAGGAAGAGGCGCAGCGAGAATATGAGGCAAAGAAAGCAACCGAGGCAAATAGGCCCAAGGTAGATATCCAACACCTAGTTATATATTATTGCTATTGTATATACAATAAACTAGTATACAATTATATTACATGTATCTGACAATTTACATTTGGAAGTTCTTGATATATAGTCCAGGTCACTGGTGTCGAGTAATTAATTTAGTCTTTGTTTGAACAAGCTTTGATGTTTTATCTACTCATCAAAGGGTACCGAGACTACATATCAAGGAGGAGAATCCAAAAGGGGGCAAGAGGAGACATGGAGCAGACCAGTTGAGAGTGGAGAGGAGGAGACTGGAAGGCAGGAATCTCAGTACATGCAGAGAGAAGGTGCGAGACCAACTGAAAAAATCAGCCAAGAAACCTCTCAATTACAAAGGGAGGGAGAGCGAGAGGGTGGTACTGGGGTGTTGGGTACAATTGGCGAAACTTTGGGTGTGATATCTGGAGCTGTTGGTGAGACATTGGTTGAGATAGCTGAGAATACCAAAAACATAGTTGTTGGGCAGGGCCAAAGCGGAATGGGTGAGAGTGGCGAGCAAGAGTGGGGGTCAAGTGATCAGCAAAGCAGGCAAGAGGGGAGGTCATCTGAGCAGCAAGGCAAGCAGGGCGAGACTTGAAGTGCAATACCGGGAGCTCAGACTACAAAAGATAATGTCATCGGGCAGGGCCAAAGCGTAGAGGAGGAGAATGCTGAGCAGGATTGATGTGCATAAATGATCGACCGATGGCAGTAGTATAGTTTGCAATGTAATTTTAGTTTCTCTTTTTGGATGTTACTAGTGGTGAATGAAATAAAACTGAATATTCTGTATATGGCTCTACCCTTTCATCTACATATGTTGCTCTGCTGTGATATGAAAACCCAATCCCTTTTACGTTAATTTATTGGTGAAACGGCCTTAAAATGAAGTTGAGTGAAGCAATGGCCTTGTGTTTAGCCATCGTTAGTGGGAAGTTTAAGCGTATACTTGCGTGTCGGCAATTCATGAACTGTTGGCTTAAGACATTGTATTCAGAAGAAAAGGACATGTAAGAGTGAAAGTGTTCCTCTCTAAAATAGTAAAATTAAGGCTGATCCACTTTGACTTGTGTTTCAACTCTCAATTCTTTTTCTTTATATTAGAAACAAGACCAAAATAAATTTGCTTAGTCTCCCAAAGTCCTATAATATAAAATATAAAATAAAAAAATGAAGAAACAACAAAACTTAACAACAGGATATGAATCAATAATTCTATTATTAGATCAGTCCAAAAACTATTGTTTTGAAGTGCAACACCATTTTGTTCTAACGAAATGCACAAACAGAAAACCATTATACATCAAAATCAGAGATGGAAAATGACATTTGTAAAAATCACACCTCATTGTCCATTCTTATTAACTAGTACGTATCATAGTAACCATATTTAGAAATCAAGCTGAGGTTTATCGGCAATCCCATAATATCTGTTGCTCGTAAACATTTTACAGAGAGAGACAGACCAAGCTAAGAACATGGATAGCCACATAAGCTATAAAAACTAAAAAAGAAAATAAAGACTTTAAGTAATTTGCAGAAGCATGAGTATGAGATTTAACAGGGGATTTGAGAAGTGAACCACTCCATGACATGAATTGGAGCCTTGACCAACTCCAGAGCCAACTCCACTATTACCGTCACGCACAAACAGCAAGGGCAAATGCATGTCAGCAGCAATCTACACATTCAAAATCAACAGGTTTCAGACACCAAACTAAACCAATCAAGAAAATAATTGATACCCAAATAAGACAGCAAGAAATTGAAGATACCCAAATCGCATGAAATCAAATAACAATCAAGAAAGAAACAGATACCCAGATAAGATAGCAACAAGTTGTGGATACCCAGATGAGCAAAATCACATAACAATCAAGAAAATCATAGACACCCAGAAAAGACAGCAAGATATTGCAGTAACCCAGATGATCAAATTCAAGGGGCAGAAAATGAAGTTGCTTCAAATTGAAGTAGAAGAGAGTGACGGTTAGAATACCCGACGATCCAGATAACGATGCCGACGATGGAGAGGATGAGGGAGAGAAAAGCAAAGGGAAGGCCCAGTAGAAAACCCAAAGGCCTGCAATCACCTTCTGAAGAGCACATTTTTCTCTCACTTTCTTTCTTCGACTGATCGATCTATTAGGGACTATCACAAAGAAAAATGGTCTTTTCTACTGCTTTTCGTTGCGTCTCTCTCTTTCTCTCACTCTTTGTGAAATATGTTTTTTAATTTCTAAATAGAACTTGTAATTCAGGGAGAGATACACGTTTTCTAGCTTTTGCACAACGCAATAGGGAACATATCCTTCCCAGCGAAAAAAAGGGGTTTATATTTCATACCCGAAAAAAAAGGGGCAATACCAAACACACTTTTTTTTTGGCTTTAAATGAAAACTTAACTTCTTCTTTTTTTGGCTAATTTAACTTAACTTTATTTTCTAAACAGGTAACTTTTAAAATAAGGAAACACATATTTATTTTGTGTTTTTTATAAAGCGGTGAAAATTTGAACTTGAAATCTCGAAAGTGTATGACAAACCTAGCGACTGTAGAAGTAGATGAAGTCATCAAACAGTCCTAACTCCGAACCAGAACCAGAACCATAACCATTAGAGCTACAACTACAAGCCTACAATAGTTTCTCTTTTCTATCCGTCTTTTTGGGATAGATTTCTGTCTTTTTAAACAAAACTGAAAAAATTATTTCAGACTCTTATTTTTGTGGGCATTTTGTGACGATAAGGACTTGTGAAGCATTTCATAGTCATACATCTCTTATCTTAGTTGACAACAAGAAACCTCAGACATTTTGTCCAAAAGCTAAGCAGGGTCAAACTCAGAAATGATCAAAATGCAAACTGAAGTTGGGCATGCGTGTAAAGCATGAAACCTTTAACAAGGAGCTGATTTGAATTATTTGCATTCAAGGCAAAAATGGCACATGCTATGGCCTAAGGGAAATTGGGAACCATGTGCGATTATGCATTCATCCACATACAACTTCATTGCATGCCCGAAAATCCGACTCTCATTCATGACTGCTCAATTATTTTAGTCACCTGACAGCTGATACACACAAGATTTTACAGCTTGAATGCTCAAAAGGAAAAAGAGAGAGAGAGAACTTAAAGAATCCCTCATATAATTGTATACACTATACATTAATAAACTGTACTGGTTAAGACAGACTAATCAACATCTTTTCTTCTTGGATTCAACCGTTGACCAAATAGAAAAAGAAAGGAACTGAAGAAAAAGAAAAGAGATATTCACTGACAGTTTGAGCATCAGTCTAGTTCTGGCGTGATGATGCTTTCGTCTCTCCGTGGCCCAGTTTACCAAGAAAGGTACGGAGTTGTAATGCTGCCTGTGAACATATAATGAACAATAGGGATTGTATTTCAAACCGTCTAAGAGTGTAAGCTTGATATGCTTGAGAAGAAAGCATTTGTTAATGCAAAACCACTAAGGCCTGCTCAAACTTGAATTCTCACTCTCCATGGAAATTATGGAAGCAAGCCTCACATACACCTGTATAATAGGTTTGAGACGTTATAACAATATCTATTTGCTAAAAGCAAAGGATGCATAACAAGGTTCTGAAATTAGTTTCAAGGTGTAATTGCTAGGATCACATACCTCGGAAAGCTTCTCGCTGTTATCCCTTTTCTTGCTCTTGTCCTTGTTATTTGTAGATAAATCATACCTGCAGAGGAGATGAAGCAAGTTGTCCCAGGTACTTTTAAGCATGCAGACTAAAAGAGAAGTCAATCATGCCGTGTGGTTTTAAAGAAAATGAACTCGACAATAATGATGATCACGATTCCTCCAAATTCATACCAATAAAGAGAAAAATATGTGCAATTTTCTCACCAATCACGAGGAATGCCAGCTTCATCACGAGCTGAATAATTGAAGGGCCCTTTCAACTCCACGTTATACTCTTCTAACAAGTCTGCAGGGTTACAGGAAAAAGATCCTCACTCTGCATAATGATCCAGCTTGCTCTAGAATGTGGTATGCCTCGAGGTAAATCAACAGACACGGAAAAGAAACAGGAAAGCCAAACCTCTAAATGCAGAAGATGGGGCGCAACCTAATTTCTGACAGACACTGATAAACCAGTGGACGCCAACAGCTACATGTGCAACTTCTTCATCAGCAATTCTAGCTACGATTTCAGATGTCCTAAGATCTCCAAAGCCAACCAATTTTTGCACAAGTCGTGGTCCAGCATCTAGTCCTCTGGCCTCCTACAACATCCAAAAGAAACCATGCATTACAACTGATCAGATATATTCTAAATGACCAAAGCAGATAACATAGAATTTTGGTCTGTGAGTTCTTCAGGTCTGTGATAAAAGATGTGAATTCTTCATCGTTTCTTTTCCTTTTTTGTTTTTGTTGAAAACATATAGTTGTAAGTGCTAGGAAGAGTCATTGTATTTTAGTCCAAGTTCTATGGTTGTCAACCTAGAAAAATAATCACCAAGAGAGAAAAAAATATGCTTACCAGTGAATTTGGAAGCACTAACAGTGAGGAAAGAAAAGAATGGAAGAAGAACAAAAAAATATACACTGAAAACAAATTAGTTTAAGTTTGTCCAACATTGAAAACAACTTCTCTCCCAGATAGAAAATACGAGCTATAGCCAGTAACAGATATAGGTGTGACTGTGTGAGTGTCTAAAAAATCCAATATTTGCACTTCCAATTTTTACCAAGTCTGCTCTGAAATTCGCTGATCCAACCAACATAGCCTTACATATTCTGGTCTAAGTTCCATATCCAGCATTCCACTCTCAACCCAATCTTCTTTGTCCATTAAAATGGGAAATTGGGAAGAGACCTTTTGATCTTTTTTCTTCTAATTCTACCAACTGAACAAAGACAGAAATAGTTGCATCCATTACTAAGAAGTCGCAGCACCTCATTGCTGCTTAAATAGCAGCCAAAATGCTTAAATATTGAGGGAAGACTCAAGTGTTTATTAAGTTATTGCTCCTTAATTTACCTATGTCGAGATTTTTTGTTTACTTCAGTTTTCTTTTGTTTATTATTTTGAAGAAAGAAACATCATTAATAAACTCAGAAAGTACAAAACAAGAAGTCGACCCATAAAACATTTCAAAGCAAACCTTTAAAAAAAAAAAATAGCTAATCGCTGCCTTCCAATTCCATAAAATGGATGATAGACTTTAAACCCCTAAAGGCTGCAGAAACAGAAGCCTAGACACGGGACAAATAAACAACTTTTCCTATATTTCTTCCACCTCCAAAACTCTATTCTCCTTAAAAATACGATTATTCATTCCAACTACACGACCTATATAACCGCCAGAACTCTGCATGTCCACCAAGGCTTTTGCCCTTTTACCTCCCCCAAAAACCTAAAATTTCACTTAAGAAAGGAAAACAACGCTCTAGAGGATCTCAGGCCATTTCAGCTTCCCCTAAAATGATTAGACCAAAGCTAATGAACAACTTTGCACTGAACCAACACATGTTCATCACTTCTTCCAATTCTTTTAAACATAATACACCAACTTGGGGATAAGAAAGCATCTAGTGTCTCTCTGAAGCATGTAACAAGTGTTGAGCTTAGCATGGGCTGCAATCCATGCCAAAACTTTGCCTATTGGAGGGGCTTCAGCTTTCCAAATCAAAGCCACTTGCTTAAATATTGGAAGAGAATAACCCTCTCAGGAAACTGAAGAAAGACTTGCAGGAGAAGTAAATCTAACTTCCATACCCTTGAATCTGATGTAGATTCCACTAGCCCAACATTTTCAAAATTCCATAATAAGGAGAACTACTGCTCCATTTCATGATCAAACAAATTCCTTATAAACCCCAAGTTCCAGCTCATAGAATGCCAAGACCCCTCAATTATATCAGCTACCTTGTAATTATGATAGTGCGACAAGTTATACAAATACAACCTTGGAAACTGCTGGTTGAGGACTGCCTTCCCCACCCAATGATCTTCCCAAAACCACACTCTCCTTCCATTCCTCACCTTCACTTTTCAGCACTTTGAAAAACCCCATATCCTCGAGAAAAATCCTTCCAGGAACTTCAAAGTGAACCTCTCACAATCAGATTTGCATCCGACGCTTGAATCTGATCTAAACCCTATGTCTAGATGTTTGTGTAGAGATAAATGATCTTGCAACCATTCAACCATCCTCCAACCCTTACTGATATTACAGATAGCATCTAATCTGAGCATGTTATTTAGGATACCCATCATTATCAACACTGTTATAAAAGCTGCAAAATATCCCAAAGCAATGCATAAACGTGTATTCTCCTTTGACAACTATATTGGAGGAAATCAAGTGTTCAAGGATTTATCCTGGCTGCAGTGAGTCCAAGAACATACAACACAACCATTCAATATAAGACATTATCCAAAAAGTAATCTATTCTTGTGCGTATCACTAAAATTTAGAACAAACTGTCATAGTAGCCTGTTGTAAAACAAGTGGCAGAAGAGTTAAAGGAATAATAGCAGTTGTCTATTAGAACGATTTGTAAGGATTTTGTGCACTTTCTTCCTAAATCAGGAATCCTCTACACCTCAAGGGGTGGTTCTCTAATCAACAAAAGTTCCAGATTCAGAAAATTTATTATGACACTCTGTTCACTCTTTGGATCAGCCATCAGTTTAATAACTACTTGTTCAACACCTTGCATTTAGTAACAATGGCATAACTCAGTCAATATTCTATACAATTCATGCTAATGCTAGGCTTCTAAGCCGTCAGCTACTTGTTGCCAGAGTCAAGCCACATGTAGCTGCCTGTGTTGCTCTCTTTATTGAAAATAAAACATGATTTTTTCAGAGAAATTGAAGATGGCACCCAAAATATGCAAGTACATTGATGAAATGCAATGGAAATATGGAATACACGTCATCCACTGTGCATCTCAAGTGATTGCATTTCAGCCATTCATATGTGATCAAATGACGAACAGGCTATTATGTAATGACCTTATTTAAATAACTTCTTAGAGATTAGATATATAAATATTTATCCAAGTACAACATATTACCTGGACAAGTGGTATCACAGCCAAACGTGCCGCAACATTTTCAGATGATTTCTCACACTCCCTCCAAAGCAGATTATGAGCAGGCATATCTCCATAACTTGTTACAAAAGCAAAATGATAAGTCAAAGGGAGGAAACAACAACCAATTGTGTACCCAGCCAAAACAACTAGTTTCCTCACTTGAAACCTAGTTCAGCAAGCCTCTGAGAACACCAGGAAAAATGGCGACTCTCATCGTCGGCAACGTGAGCAAAGTCAGCAAAAAATCCCTCCCCTAGAGTTTCACTAAAAGGAGAAAAGCGGACAACAGTGTCCCATGCTAAATCAATCGCATTGAGCTCAACATGGGCAAGGTTATGAAGCATATAAGCATTAAGAGGCAAACCCGAGTTCTTAGGAGCTGGGATTTCTTTGGGATGAACCTGAACTCACATAATAGAGGCACAGATGAAAACACACACGGATGTTAGATACATATCTAGTCTATAGTAAACAAAAAACAAATGAAAATTAAAACCCTGGATTACATAGGAAGTAGACAACTACCATCAAAACAAGCTAGCAATACAAACAATGAACAATACCCATACCCAATTCAAGATAATAATAACATATCCTCCATCAGAGTTGAGAAATTGAAAAGCAGTAAAGCCCAGTAACCCCAAAAACCAAATGTTTAAGAAACTCACGAGTTGGGGTTTTAGAGGGCGAGCGGGTGAAGAGGGCGGTTCACATGCACCAAGTGGAAGGCTGTGTTGGCGCCACCTGGAGTAAGCCAAGTGGGAAAGGTTGCATTTGTCGAGGGGGTCACTGGTGGAGAGAACGAGAGCACCAAGCTCTGCAAGAGAGGAAGCCGATGACAGATTGATTGGAGTGTCAGCCGAAGAGGGCTGAGTTTGTGGACCCTTGGGTCCCCAGAAACGATTCTCATTGAGTGGGCTCTTCCTCCAAGTTTCAAGACCAGACCAAGGTGAGTGTTGCAGAGAAGAAGAAGAAAGAGACTTGGTTTTGAGGCACGATGATAAGAAAGACCATTGCGGTGTTGGAGAGAGCATGTGGCTGACTTTCAGACGCTGCATTTTTAATGTTTCATATGAATCACGGTGCTGCTCACTGCTTCACTGCTCCCATCTTCGGTGTTTGTCGATAAATAAAGAGGCCAGGGTCACTTCAAAGTCCAAACCAACAACCAAAATATTGGATATTTTTTAGTTTTTATCGCATATAACATCTGAATTATTTTTCGATTTATATCTAGTACATGATTTTTTTTTTAAAGGAGGGGTGAAAACCTCATCGATTAATGAAACATCGAATACGGGGGGACATAAAACCTGAACCCCATAACAATAAGCATAGAGAGAAAACCTGAAAAACAAGAATCTCCAATACATCAATGTACTCAAATAAGCACCTAATAGTATGAGTAACGACAACGATTACATCAAATGCTTGACAGTAACGGTGACCAACTGGAAAGATAACGTCCGTAAGACGCGTAAGTACAGATAAACCAACAGCAATTCCAGTATGTGGTCGACCGAGTTTAACACCGGCGACCCTATGTCTCATCCTACCACTAGGCGGCACCGTCCAATTCACTATGACGTCTTCCTGCAGGCACATCGCACAAAGAGTGCAGCCCCCAACAAAAGAGCATAAATAAAATCGTAAAATTAAACGGAAAAACAATAAACGTCAGACTTGAAAAATTAGGAGGAAGCAAATCCACAAAAAGCCCAATCTGTACTTGCCCCTCAATCCAAAAGCAAAAGGAACGAAGCTCCCTCCTCCCAGAGAACCACCATCCCCAACCCAGAGCAAAACCCAAAGGACTAACCCCAACCCACCAGCAGCAAGCAACAGATTCGACAGTGGGACAACCACCACTCCCATAGCGGCGCCGCCGATAATCCGCAAAGAAAAACGGGGAGCACTCATGATTTGCCCTTATTTGTAGTGCAAATTGCATTCCTACTCACGGGAATTAAGTGACTCCAAAGGCCCTTTGTTGCATTTAATGTGTGTTTCCATGTATTTAGGTCATTTGAGTGAGTTGAAGTAATTCGGTACAAGAAGGTGCATTTTGACTACTTTTGGGCACAATTCCGAGAAGAGGACAAAAAGTCAACCGTGGCTTCTAGGCATTGAAGATTGCACAAATTTACCTTCGGAAGACGTTGCCATTGAAGGTCTTGAAGAATCGAAGAAAGGAAGGAAAATGAAGAAATTGCATTTCCGGCGATTTTTCCGGCCAACCACCACCACAAGAGGCGGCAGTACCGCCGGACCACCACCGGAGCTCCACCACATGTAGAGAAGACCACCTTGACCAGCTGCACACATGTGCATGGCTGATCACTTGTCCACTAATCCCTCCACTCATCCATAATTTCCTCCACTTCCCATTACTTTCCATTACTTTTCCAATCCACTCACATATTCTATTGGGAATTCATTTGGAGGCTGCAATAGAGTTGTTGGCAGCCATCCCATAACCCTATTTTTTACTTACACAATTCGTCCATACCAGAATCAGCCATCCCATTCCATATTCAGCCACCAAGAACACCAAGAAACTGCCCAGCTTTGTTCTTCCATTTTCACCACCTTCCACTACTCAAATCACTTTCCTTCCTTCACGAAAGTTGTTCCTAAGGCATCCATTTATCTTAGGAACCAACTTTCATCACCATTCCACCACGTTTCAAGCTCCACAGCTGGGAATTCGTCAAGAACACAAGATTCCGGAAACTTGAAGGAGAAGAAGCTTGGAAGGGAAGAGGAGTTTAAGAGGGGGCTGTCATCTACACTTGGAGTCACCAAGGAGCTGCTGGCCATCATCCCTTGAGAATTTCTTAACCCTACTCTTGTTATTCTTTGTATCTATGTTTCCATTCTTGACAATATTGATGTATTCCTTGAACATGTGTGAGTAGTCCTTTAAGATTGGGGACTAGGGTTATGTGCCCTAGTCCATTGATGATGAAGTTATGATAATTTGATGTTTATTCATGTTGGTTGATGATGAGTATGTTCATTGCCTAATTTAACCATGTTTAATGCTTGTTTATGAATCTAGCTAATTTGTGAGCATGCATTGGATTTATCTTGGTTGAGATTGCATGATTAGCTATCTTGTGATCTTTGGACAGTTGACAATGAGTATGATAAGCATGAGTTTGAGTTCTTAACTTGTCTTGTTTGATTTCCTATGTGTCAATGCTTTACGCCTTGATTTGTTAACTCAAAGATCATAATATGACTTAGGTTAATAAATCAAGAGTTTTTATGAACCGTTGTTGGCATGAAAATAACTTAGAAAGACATGATCCTAGAATTAGGATATGGAAATTGACTCATCCATCAATTGGTTTTGTGTAAGTCCTTGCTGCATTTGTTCTTCACCTCCATTCATGTTTGAATGTGAGACTTGATTCTCATGACCTAATTGGGCATGATGACATTGGATTGCACTCGTTTTTCCATACCATAACATGGTTGGAATGTGGGATTTACTCATGAACCTTTACAACATGTATTTACATTGGATTGTCTATTCATCGGATATGGATTAGAGTAAACTTGAAACCCCAATCATCTTTATCACTTGATCACAAACACACTCTTGTTGGGCTTGTCACCTCAACAACTTTGCAAAGCTATCATTCACAATCACTTGTGAACTTTACTTGTTTGCCTAGATTAGTATGGTCACATTAAGCTACTGTTTTGGTCCTTGTCACTCAAGAGTGACACCCCTTTGAACACTACAAAAACATGTTGCACATACTCCACTTCACTAGTATATAGCTCACCTCTTATCTCACCATTCTAGTGCTATTACATCTTGGTTGCATTGTTTACCAAATAGGGATCTTGGGCCTTCCAATCCCTTGGGTACGATATTTCCCCGGTCATTAATCTTTACCATCCACTACACTTTGGCGGCGATACTCCCAAACACGAGATTATCGTTGAGTCAACTCATAGTGAGCTCCACCCCAACCCGAAGACGTCGTCACCGGAGCACCGATAATCACCGTCGCCAAAGAGGACCACGCCGACCGTGAAGCTCCATACACGAAGAGGGAGACCCTCCCCCAACTCCCAAGCCATGAATCTGGAGGATCAAGGCAAGAGAGAAGGGGGAGAGAAGGCTTAGATCTACTTTCTCTCTCTAAAATGTAGAGAGAAGTAGGAGCGTCTGGAGATGCACCTGAAAACAAATCTTTTTAATTTTTAGTACATGAATTTTTTTTGTCACAAGTAGTACCCAAAGTTTTCAATTTCATCTCTTGTAGTACATAAGACCATTTTTGTCACAACTATATGTGCGTGAAGGCGCGTGTTCAAAGAAAAAAAAAGGCTAAAATAGAAAACTTTAGGTACTATTTGTGACAAAAATTAAAACTTTAGGTACTACTTGTGACAAGAATTGAAGTTCAAGTACCACAATACATGAAATCGAAAATTTTGGGTACTACTTGTGAAAAAAATTGAAGTTCAGGTACCAAGTATATAATTGAGAAATAATTCAAGTACTATATGCGATAACCCTTTTTGAAATATAAACAACTCTAAAAACTAAGGACCAAAATATCAAATATTAATGAAAATAGTTATTATCATAAATGAGACTTGAACTTTACTTTTATCTTATTGATGATATGCGAACTTTAATTTTTGTCACAATCAGTACCTAAAATTTCGATGTCATCTAAATTGGTACCTAAGGCCACCTTTGATGAGCACTCCGGCAAAAAATGGTGCGTGAATCATTGTTTATGATGAAATGACTGCGTTACCTTAACATTACTATCCCAAAAATTTGATGTAATGGTTTTAATGTCTTCTTGATAAGGATACCTACAACTTTTGGATTTAATAAAATCATTCTCAATTCGTTTTGAAAAATAAAATAAAGTGATTAAATTGAGTGAGAATTGTCCAAAGTGCCCTGAGAAACTAAGTCACATGTAACTCAAGTACCTTTTTTTGCCCGAGTGCTCATCGAAGGTGGCCTTAGGTACCTATTTAAATGAAATCGAAAAGTTTAGGTATTGGCTGTTGTAAAAATTAAAGTTTAGGTACCATCGATAAGATAGATGTAAAGTTCAGGTACCATTTTATATTTTTTCGTAATGAAAAGGAAAAATTATATCAAAATTTTGAGTAAAAATTGCATAGTCAACTAAAAATGTACTTAAAACAAATTATTGGAAGGATTTGAGAATTAATATTGATACTAGTAAAAAATAGAAATTTTGAAACTATGAATTACGCACACAAAACAAAAAAAAACACAAAAAAAAATGTGAGAGCGAGAGCTCTCCACAAATACCCTAGCCACCATAGCTTGCATGTTCAACGATTGCCTATGAAATCACCATCATTGCCGGTTAAGTGATAAGGAGTATAATTGTATACTTATTTTTATCGAATTCCGTATATTTACTTTGTTAGTTAGTTGTTATTCTCTCTATTTATGTTGTTTTCTTCTTTATACGTGTTTTGAAATAAAAGTGAATAAAATGGATGAAAGAAGACATTCCATGCAAGACAAGGAGATGGAAAGAGAATAAATTGCACTTGAGATTTTCGGATAAAATCTCAGCCTTCTGCCTGGGCAGATCAGTTGACTTGGGAGGCTAATTTCTCCGCATCTATCCGTTGGTTTCATGTGTAATTTATAGAAACAATACTTCTGTGTGTCTAGTATTCTCAAATAACATTTCATGATGTTGAGACCGTTGGATCTCTCTGAATTTAGTCTCACTCGGTGCTGCACGGGCGTTCTGGAACTGAACTTTGATTGCTTGTAGAAAGTGTTTCAGACCGACTTGGTTATGTTTCAAATTCTCCAGATCAATCCCTTTGAGTCTAGTTTCAAATGCAATTGGAATCACTCAATTATGATATGTATCCACGGATATATGCCCTTCACAAGGGGGAAAGGTCAAGCTGGAGCAGAATTTCTAAGAACAAATGATGGGCTTGTTGGGTTTGAATTACTCATGCATCCTTCACAAGACACAAGACCAGCCCAAAGAACATCTTCATGGGCTGATGTACATGATCAATGTAACTTTGTGGAGGTGAAGTCATTTGAAGTTTACCCAAGTTAGGTAGAGGTGAAACTTGGTGCTAAGTTTGTCATGATCATGATGAAGATAGGACACCACCACTATCACTCTAAAACAAGCTATAGTAACTTCACTCATGAGTAAATGCTACACTAAGAGTAAAGAGAAGCTTAGTCATTTTCTATTTCAAGTTTTGGAGGTGAAATATGACATATGTCATGACATATTTCTCATTTCCAAGAGGCTATATAAGGAGAGCACATCCTTCTCCAAAATCACACCAAGAGAACATCAAATCTTCTCTTCTTCTTCTTCTCCCTCTTTTCTTCATTCCTTAATTATGTATTTCATTTGTAGCTAAATTTCTTTAGGGGCTTCGGTTGAAGCCCTAGTCATGAATTCTAATTACTTTGCCAAAGGAGATCGCAGATCTAGGCGATGGCGCAAGTCTGGTTTACCTCTTGGTGTCAAGTTGTTTGGTGCCCTTAGTACTTGAGGTATTTTCTCTTCTATAGATTGCATGGTTCGGTTACAGTCTTTAGTCCCTATTTTGGAGAACCTTTTCTTTTGGAGTTTTGGTATAGATTTCATGTTTGTGATCCTGGTGGAAAACATGGTGGTTTGGCAACTTTGGTGTTGCAAGACGGCAACTCTATTGTTGGTGGGGCACTACTAAAACTTAACCCCAGTTAGATTTGGATCTTTAATTTAGATCAATTTAATTTTGTCAAAATAGAATGAGCGTATTGTCGCGTTGAGAATTGAAGTTATACTATCAATCCCAGTGTGCTGTAAAAACAAAAAGTACATATAACACACGATATGTTAACGGAGTGAAAACCTCAAACTTGAGGAAAAAACACTACAGGGCACAAGCCCAGAAGGAAGATCAATCACTAAAAGAAGTTGAGAAAATCTCTTACGTACAAACAATTGTACGTAATCCTAACCACAATTATAATTACCAGCAGTGCTAGTGCATGTTTGTCTTGATTCTTCTTTTCTTGAATATCTTCACTTGATCACAAGGAACTGAGCGCGTCCTTCAATCTTCAAATTACATCTCTTCTCTATTGGCCACGAGAGAATGAGATAAAATTGAACCAATGATTCACTTCACATGTACAAGTGAATACAGAAAATAAATTATGCTTTTATGCTTTCATACAAATACAGCAACACACGACATAAACAATAATCTCTAGCCTCAAAAGTATTGATACAAAACCTTTCATGAGCAGCCTATATAGGAGCCAACGACTCCCCCTCACTTTAAAGTCCTAACCCTAATTAACTTCTTATAAGGAAACATCTTTATTTAAAAAGATTGTCAATTAGGAGAAAAAATAATAATAAATGATTTTGCTGAAAAGATCCTAAATCAATTAGGATTGAAACACAAAATAAACACAGCTGAAAAGTATTTTGATTAAATCACCATTAAATCAAGGATTTGGTTAAGAAAATCATAATCATTCAAAGACACCACAATTATAGAACAATACTTATGTCCGACCTGGGTCAGACCTAATGTGTCTGACCCCTCTCATTTTTGTTACATTCGATGATTTATTTTCATAATCTGAACCGTTCAACTTTTAAATCAATATTTCAAGATCATGCCTGCAAAAAATCATTCAAATTGAAGATCATTAAGTCATTCATTTGTTGAAAGTTAATATCAAACAAATAAACAGTTTTGGTGAAAGTTAATATTCTCATTAACAACCGTCCATTTGTTTAATACAATTGCACGAGTAAACGATTTCTGTTTTGGATGATTTTTTGCAGGCATGATCTTGAAATGTTGATTTAAAAGATGAACGGTCAGATCATGAAAATAGATCATCAAATATAACAAAAAATAGAGGGGTCGGACAAATTAGGTCCGACCCAGGTCGGACACATTAGGTTCGACCCAGGTCGGACACATTAGATTCGACCCAGGTCGGACATAAGTATTTGCTTACCTTGCATACTTACTTTTCTAAGGCCATGCAGGTTGTTGCTCACACTTTTATTCAAGCAAGGTTTGTGTAGGAATATCAACATTCAATATACTAACAAATTTCTTGTATAAGAATAAGCATGATCAGTTGTAAAAGTTTAGACATTGGTTTTACTTTCTCTTTTCATGAGTTCACCTTAAGCTAGATTGGATTTTCTAGTCTCAATGACAATACTTACAGAAATTCTTCTATTGGAGTTGGTGATTGACGACAACAGTGATGCACGGTGTATATATTGTTCTAGGTTTCGAATCATCGATTAGAATTTTAGGTTTAGACTCATCGATTAGATCACTTATGCGGTTTGTAATGTTCCTTCTTAGGATGCCCATGTTAGGGATTGTAATCCTCTAGTCTCGTTCACCTACTCAATAGATTTCTTACTCAGTTCTACTCCTGCCTTTGAATTTAAATCCAATGGTGGAAAATAATTAGACAGTTGGAATGAATTTATTTGCTTCATGGTTCTCTACCATATATTGGATTTAAATCCAATGACAGTTTAGCATGACTGAGTAAAAACTTTATTGAGTAGATGAATTTATTTGCTTCATTGTTCTCTACCATTGGATTTAAATCCAATGACAGTTAAGCATGACTAATTATTAAAGTCTATGTTTTTTCTATAAAAAACAAAAACAAAACCAAATCAAAACAAAAAATTTGAGAAAATATCAAAAATATTATTCATTTTGCTTAAAATTGAAATGCAATTATTCTTGTTGTTTTTGTCTACGAAATGAAAATTTTCTAAAACTCTAGAAAAATAAATTTATTGAAATTAGAAGGGAAAAAAATTACCCATAGACTATGAAGCACGGAAACAAAAACGGATATGGGGATACGATACTATATGATACATGAAAATGATAAATTTTAAAAATTATAAGATACGTACGATACGTAAAGGAAACGCAAATAAAATAATATATAATTATATACAAATAATTAACAAATAAAAAACATAGCTAATAATAATTTTGTGGCCAAAATTCAACTGTTTTTTTTTACTTCACTGTTGCTGGAATTAAAAGATTGCATAAGGCACATGCATGTGCTTTATTCTCACAACCATAAATTTTTTTCTTTTCTTTTTTTTGACTGATCACAACCACTAATCTCATCAACGTTTCGGGTATCGGTACGAGGATTAGGCCAGTTTTGGCGTTTTCATGCATCATAGTGGAGTATAGACATATGACAAATCCTAACTAATATATCGTTTCTAGTTTGGTAAAGTGCACCCACCAAATTTAAACTTATATATCGAAATGAAGATTTGTACAAAGAAAGATTGTTCACTAATTTAAGTATTTTGATCGATCCAGTCTGATTAGCGAAATTCGGTGCTCCTCCTTTTACTGATGTCCAATGGGACTAATAAAATTTTTTGAAACTAAGTTGGAATTTCCTTCACATGGACATTTTTATGGATGACCTACGTCTTAAAGCATCTTGTAATACAGGATAACGGTTATGCAAATGAATCTTGGCCGCATAATTAAAATCAACGGCCCTAAACCCTCTTGTCATTCAGAAGAAATAAGAGACCCTCTCCATCCACATCCCTAAACCCTGACGCACCTTTCCTCAATTGATAGAGATTTTTCACCCCTCTCCTATTTGTCTTCAACTCATGTTGCATTTTGTTCTTTGTTTCGATTCCTGACTACTCTCTCTTGGTTAGGGATCCATGGCTGAATTCATTGTTACTTTTTCTGCCAAGGAAATTCTGAAGACAGTGGCTTCACTTGCCGCTGAAGAGTTCAATCTTCTATGGGGATTCCAGGAGAATTAACAAAGCTGCGTGACTCACTTGTCATTCTTAATCAGGGGGAGGCTGTGAAGATTTGGGTGGAAAAGCTTGAAGTCATAGCTCAGAAGACCGATGATCTCTTGGATGACTATGCATATGAGATTCTTCGACGTAAGATAGAACTGCGAAACCAGATTAAAAAAAAAAGTGCAACACTTCTTTTCCCTCTCCAATCCCATTGTATTTCATCTTAAAATGGCACATAAAATTAAGAGAATCAGAGCATAGGAAAGTTACTCATTTTTTCATTCAAATATGGAGGGTGAAGTTTTCATTTGCGGAAATATACATGTATGCGCCTTAATGAATGACTCATTCTCCCGATGAGGGAAATTAGCTACCAAAAAAATATAATCGGGTGTACAAATTTCATAGTTAAACAAAACAAAGTCAACGTGCTCAAATTTTTTTTCCATCTCGACGTAATCGAGTGCACAAATTTCGAGATAACTATCTACGATTTGGCAATGATATAAAGTATCATGCTGCGTTTTAGTTACAATTTAGTATCATCTAGTTACGATTTAGTCTAATCAACAAACTCATTAACTTTTCATTCTTTACAATTAATTCTAGTCACCCAAGGTTGACGAAAGCTTGGGAACTATACTTCTTCATAGTTTTTGTGTTGATTAATATTCTTTTTAGATGTTTGGTAGTTGGGCTTCATACTTATTTAAGTTTCTTGGTTTAAATCATGTTGTTTGTAACTAATTCATAGAAGAGAATATGAGAGTACAAATTACGAAGAAAATTTATGGGTTCAAATTATGTTGCTCGTAACTAATTCTTCGAAGAGAAGATGAGACTATATATTAAGAAGGATGAAAAAGAGAAGATAAGACTATATATTAAGATGAGGCTATGAATTAGCTATGAATACTTTTTGGTAGCATTAAGGGCAGTAAAGAGTTCAAACATGTCCATTTCTACAAATAAAACCTATTTGAACTAAAAAATTGTAATGTGTCCATTTCTAATTTTTTTTCCTTCAAATTATAATGTTTAAATCAATTCCAGTTCAATCCAAATTCTCATTCACATATAAGTTGTCTTGTTGATATCGGTCATTCTATTAGTTTTGGGTGTGCAATTTTTTGGGACGCTCTTCCTGATTGTGTTTTGCAAAGTTGTAGCTTTTTGTACCCAAAAGGGCAAAAACAAAGAAGTAAATAAATTCATTCTCTAGTATTTGACACAAAGTCAGCTTTATTCGATATAACATTTCTTAATTTGATTAAGAGAACAATAAGTTGGTAAACATATAAAAGATAACATTACTATTATTAGTAAAAAAAAATACATGAAACATTAATAATGCAAGAATTTGTGCTAAACCCTTAAAGTTCTAACCTTAGACAACATTACCAAATCTTGCAAATTGTTCTGCAAGAATTTGAACATCAATTAAGGAAAGACTTTATTGACCAAAAAACAAAAAAAATTAAGGAAAGACTTTCATTTACAATTTCAAAGCACGGCTGACAATCATAACCTTCACAAATAATCGGGTTCCCTATGATATAACGAACTTTGGACAATACTGAAACCATAGCCAAAACCTATTCATTAGCAACATAATACAGTAACACAGCCCCAGATTCGCTGATTTGATCAATATCTAGTGGAAGATGAGCATACATCAAATAGTATGTGGTAATCATCCACCAGAAATCAACCCGATGATAGGTAAATGCCAAAAGAACGCCTTGAATCACTTGTCGTCAAAAACCAGAATATTGATGACAAACATGCTTCAGTACATTAGAACAATAGATGATGCATGTGAATATGATTTTTCCTCAAAGTACTTTCCATTGATTCCAAAAGCATAAACTATGCTATCGGATAAGTTGCGAAAATTATTCTAGGACGTATGTTGAGTGGTGTATGTTTTGACATTCTTGATCCTTATCTAATTCGTGTGATTGACAAAAGAGTTGTTATGCTAGATGGCTTCACAACTGACCCTACACATATGTTTTATTTACCGCAATACAAAACTTTATCTCTTTTTTGTTTGAATTCGTATGTGGCTGAAAAGTGGGAGTTAGGAAGCGGAGTATCATGATTATCTATATTGTCTTGAAATCCTTTCGACTTTGGTGAGCTCAGGTTTCTTGGTTTTCACCCATTCAATCTTACTGGGGGGAACACATTTTCTTTTTATGGTCTCACCATCGGTATGATGAAGTATGTATATTCTTCTGGCTTTGCTAGTTGGATGGTATTGATGAGACAATTCAAAAGGCATGTGTCAATCGAAGGTTTTATTGTAACATCAATTCATATTATTAGGTTATGTTGTTCCGCTGCATGCGTATTTAGCAGTTTATGATTTCGGAATCAATAGAAAGTACTTTCACAACAAATCATATTTACAAGCACTCATCTATTATTCTAATGCACTGAAGCATGTTTGTCATCAGTGTTCTAGTTTTCGGCGAGAAGTGATTCGAGACATTATTTTGGCATTTTCCTATCATCGAGTTGATTTCTGATGGATGATTACTACCTATTATTTGATGTATGCTCATCTTCCACTAGATATTGATCAAATCAGCAAATCTGGGGCATTTTCACTGTATTATGTTGTTAATGAAGAAGTTTTGGTTATGGCTTCAATATTGGCAAACGTTCGTTATATCACATGGGGAACTAAATTATTTTGTGAAGGCTATGATTGTCAACAGTGCTTTGAAATTGTAATTGAAGGTCTTTCCTTCACTGATGTTCAAATTCTTGCGGAACAATTTGCAAGATTTGGTGATGTTGTCCAAGGTTAGAACTTAAGAGTTTAGCACAAATTCTTGCTTTATTTTATGTTTCATGTTTTTTTTTCTACTAAAAGTGGTAATGTTATCTTTTGTATGTTTAGCAACATATTGTTCTCATAATAAAATTAAGAAAGGTTGCATCGAATAAGCTGACTTAATGTCAAATACTAGAGAATAAAATGATTTGTTTTTGCCCATTTGGGTACAAAAAGCTACAACTTTACTAAGATATGACAAATTTTTATGACATCTTGAAATTCCCGTCAATGGTAAGCCGTAGGACACTAACCGGAAGATAAGTAATTTAAAATTTATCTCTCACAACCGACTAACAATCAAGGGTTCAAACAATGTTCAATTGAACAACCACAAACTATGCAACACAAACAAACAATTGAAAAATTCTAGAACTCAAAGTGTACATCAAACTAGCACACTACGGTCTATAATATATTGAATGAATCATACAATGTGTTATACGTACAATTATGAACAATAGATAAGCGAAACAACAAACAATCACAACAAACAATACCAAATGTGTTCACCCGGAAACCTTTATCTCTAGAGAAAAACTGAAGGGAAGTCGTGTTAGCATAAAACTAAAACCACAAGATCACAATCACAAATACTTTAGACACAAAACACATGCTTAATAATCATATTGAATACTAAAGTTTATGAACATACCTTGTGCAGACATGGTCGATAACTTCAAAGTAAAGATCTTCTGCTTTTCTCTAACTTGAGCACTCTCTATGGGACAAGTAAACCTTATACTCGATGATTATAGAGAAAGCAGGGACCTTCACCTCATATAGGAGTTTAATGTCTAGGTCTCACCCATAAAGAGAATCCTAGCATTAAACACAATAACTTGTATAGATTCCTTAATAGATTTCCTATACACATATCATATATTTGTTTCCTTATGAAACAAGTAATAGGATCTCAATATCTATTGTTTCCAGATTCACAATAGATTACGAGAATAAATTCTAAATACAATCCCATTACTTAATTTACAAGTTAAGTATCTAATCAATGCTAAGTAATCTTGATGACAACGATGAGTTCACATTTTATTCTTACATTCTCCCACTTGAACCATCATTGTCCTTAACAGTGATCAAACACAGAACAAGTAAAATAGTAATAACCTTAGTGCGCGCATATGGACTGTAAATGTCATCAGTTCCTATTTCAAGACATGGTCAAAACATAACTCAATATGCAGAGCCAAGGAAAAATACATTCTAAAGAGAATGCATCACTCCAAAACGACAAACATAAGAATTATATTCCACATATGTCACCAACAAGATATGTAAAATATTTATGCTCATACACCTTAAAATCTGAAACTGTATGTGTAAGCAAAGTGGTCCAACCTTATGATTTTGAATATCACAAATCTTGTATTCAACATTGTTCCTGATGTGGATTTACAAACTGTAAATGCTGAACTTCTATAACCGTAGTATCATGAACAAAATTCACAACTCAATCCACAACAAACAAGAATAGATATTCAAACATGTAATTGCATAAATAAATCAAAGCAATAACACTTTAATATCAAAATCACAAACACAACTATAACACTGGTGGATTCTGTTCTGAATATGTTTGTTACTTTATTGTAGTATTGTGCAAAGCACAATTCAATCCACCCGATAACAAATAGCTATTTACATTCAAAGCTCATAATGCTTTAATAGAAGACAATATTGCTGCAGCAAAATAAACACAATACCATGGAATTTTAATCATGAAATCCTTAGCAGAAAACTTCATTAGAAATTGAAATTTTCAAACCAAATCACAACAACGAAATCATCAATCAGTGAAAGTTAACAACTCCCACTAGGCTAGACTATCAATTACCTCTAAGAGATTTCAGAACTTTATTGTTGTCTTAAAAATTCAATGATAGGATATACGTACAAACCAAAACGAAAACTATTCGGTAAAACTTTAATATGTAGAAAACCACATAGCACATTGACATACAATTCAACTTAAACTCCATGGAAAACTAAATCCATTTGAATTGAAAATGCACTTAATAGGAGAAACAATTAGCAACTTAACAAGCAATACAAAACTCAAAAGTTGCTAAGGGAATAAACTATAATTCACCAGATATTACTCCCACTAACCCAAAAAAAAATATATATATATATATATAAGAGGTTTCCATAACTTTATTTATACAAATGCATACGAAACAAAATTGACAAGTTGTTCAATTCTTAAATCAATCAAAAATGTACATCACCAATTTTAAGAAATATGCTTAGCAATTATGAATTTTTAAATAAGACTCAAGGATCTTAATCGACACAAAATAATTCAATTGCGCAAGATACATAAAAGAACTTTATTGGCTGCATATATAATTTCAGTAACTAATTTCAATAACAAGAAGACATCTAGAATTTCACTTTCTATCATACAAAAAACTGATTTTCAAAAAACATAAAAGACAAGTAAAATCTTTTACTCTGGTTTTCCTTGTCTACACAAGAAAAAAAAACAAAATCCATATGACAATGAGAAATATTGAAAACTAAAAACATCAAACTGCAGATTTTTAGAATAATCAATTAATTGACAAAAGAGACGGTCAATTTGAAGTCCAAAGAAAAACTTTAATAATAATAAAAATACATACATTTACCATACTTTCCCGCTTATTATTATTATTATTATTTATTTAAATAGTATGACCCATAAACAAAGATAAGGGTAACACATAGAGGACAATAGTCAAAAAACAATTTCCATATGCATAGAGATACATATATTAAATGTCAAAACAAAAGACTGCAATCAAGGCTTTTGAAGAACACTTTTGATAGAACCTGAAATATAAATAGTATCCATAAAACTCTTGAAGTGTGTAGTACACAAAACCATACATGTGTATGTTCCTTAGGGCAATATCTATACCCAAAAACATAGTTTTATTGACATTTAGAAACTTGAACCATAGACAGCCAAAAAACACGTGTATCACGAATCTGAAAATTAAAAGTGAAAAATCGGTGATGCAACTTAATTTCAAGAGTACTGAACCTTTTATCAAAAATCGATGATAATGAAATCAAAATAAGACATATCAGTCCATTATATTATTCTCCGCAATGCGAATTACTAGTAACTTTATGTAGTAAAACAACCAAGACTACAAGACTATCACATCATAAATTATAAGAAACAATTCAAGCGTTCATGAAGAACATATCTTAACATAAAGAAAACATTTTCCCCCCTTTTGTGATCCTTTTGGAGAAAAAAAAAACTTCCTTAACTATATGTCCTTAATCCAGGTCAGACCACGGTTATAAATTCTTTATGTGGTTGACCAAATAATCACATATTACATCCATGATTATAACGCAAAAGAAAATCAGAACCTTTTTCCTTTTTTTTTTTTTTTTTTTTTTTTAACCCAACTCGGGATATTATTGAAATGCAAAAAAATACAAAGAAAAGAAAGAGGGACCAGGCCAAACTCTTTCTCAATAAACCAACAAAAATAGCACAAGCCCCACCAATTGCATGAGCAAAGATGAGATTGAGCAAAACTCTACTTGAGAAACCAGGCAAATGAAGAAATCCTCCTCCATGTGCTTGATTAACAATGCAAGGAACAAAAGATCCATACTTATCAGCAATTAAAGAGCTGCACGTCCTTCTTCCTTCAATGATGACGAGGATGCACGAGAGACCAATTCTCTTAGAAAGAAGAACAACACCCAATAGCAAGATCTTGACCAAAAGAAACATAAAGCACCAAAGGATACCCAAGGAGAACAAACACTAAGGGCACCCATAATTAATAACACAACTCCCACAGAAGATCAGCAGCCCCTCCGCAAGAGCCAAAAACAAGAGATTTTTTTTTTGGAACAGACAGAATCAAGATCAAACAGACGAAGCATCCAAACCAAGGGAAGAGTCTAGGCACGCCTAAAAATTGGCCTGGAACAAAGGTCACAACCATAAGCAGAGGCAATGAAACTTGGAACAGACCTCCACCAAACCGATCCCTCATTGTCAGCACCATAATTAGCAAGACCGTCAGCCAAGGAATTCCCTTCCCGAAAAATATGCGAAATACGAAAGTGCATCAAACTAGAGAGATATAAACAGTTTTTCCATTGGATGTGCAGACGCCAAGGTACCAAATGGGGAGATTTAAAGTACTGCACCACCAATGCAGAATCAGTTTCCAGCCATATGTGAGTCCAACGGCGAACCCAAGCCACCTGAAGGGCCTCAAGAACTGCAAGGACCTCTGCATCAATAGCACTATGAGCTGCTACTTTAGAAGAAAAACCTCCCAAAAAAAAACCCTCATGATCCCTATAAACACCTCCAAAACCAGCCCTTGAAGAGTTTTTAAAAGAACCATCAGTATTAACTTTTATCCAGCCAACCGGAGGGGGCTCCCAAACAACTGGGATAAATCTAGGAGCACGAGCACACAAAGGAGACAAACCCAACAGTAAGAAAGCTGGAGCAGCGTGTTGGAGAGCAGAACATGGTGAGAAATAAGTGGACGCCGATTCCTTGAAAGACAAGAAGAAGAATTGCTTGAAACGCAAAGGGCAAAAGCTAGAGCCATCATACCGAATTTTATTCCTTGCTGTCCAAGTGCACCAGAGAAGATTACATGCTGCCATCCTCCAAAGGATCTTCAAGGCCACAGGAAATTGAGAAATGAATGCAGAAGAGAATAGTAGTGGAATAGATGCATTTGTCTGCCAGGTAATTCGAAAAATGTTGAAGATCCACTGCCATATACCATTAACCAAGGGACAATCCAGAAAGAGATGAGACAAAGACTCTACAGCAGTATTGCAAAGAGAGCACCGAGAACACAATGACTCTCCACGCCTCTGCAAAGCCATGTCCACCAAAATCCGATCATGAAGCACCTTCCAAGCAACCAAGGATTTTCGGGGTTGAATGCCCGAATGCCAAATAAAAGAGCCCCAAGAAGGACTAGGACCCTGCGGCAAGAGAAACATAAAGGCGTCTGATGCCGATAGCTTACCTGAAGATGAATCAGGCCAAATGATTTCATCAGGCAAGTCTTCAACAAGGATTGCCACCTTCAAAATGGAGCCTGCTACCTCAGGGAACAACGAGGAAAAAATTTCTGGCAATACCCAATTTCCCTGTGAGATGAAGTCACATACATGACCATGATGAGAAGACAAAAACCCCGAAGACAGATTACACTGTGAAGAAATTGATGAGCCTAACCAATTATCTGTCCAAAACAAAATGTTTTTCCCATTTCCCACTAGCCAACGTAACTTAGAAGAGAAGGAAGGCCATAATTTCCGCAGACCTAGCCAGATTGAAGAACGCTGATAGTAGGAAAAGGGAGCGAAACTTTGTTTTAAAAACCTTGCTCTAAGAAACACAGCAGCGGGAGATGTAGCAGACACCATTTCCCAGCATTTTTTCAGCAAAAGAGCACGGTTCAGAATTAATAAATTCTTCAAACCAAGACCACCACATTCTTTTGGAGTACAACAAATTTTCCAAGAGATTAGTGTTGAACCCTTTTTTAACGGATCACCAGTCCAGAAGAAGTTCCTAGTCCAACCTTGAACCTTTAATAATAGAGCCCGTGGCCATGCATAAACCTGAAAGCTATAAATTAATAAGCTTTGGATGACCGAAGAGATGAGTTGGAGACGTGCAGCTTGGGATAGCTGATGACCCTTCCAGGAAGTCAATTTACATCGAACTTTATCAGCAATAGCTCTGAAAAATGCCGGTTTTGGTTGACCAATGAAGATCGGTACCCCCAAGTAGGTGAAAGGCAGAGAACCTTCACGAATACCCAACACATGTTGTATTACAGTCTCACGGGGCCGCACATGCTTACCCAAGAAGACAGAAGATTTTGCTTTATTGACCACCTGGCCTGAGTTCCTTGCATAGACATCAAGGAAGCGATTTAGTGCACGAAGTCCACTTGAGTTTCCTTGCATAAAAACCATTACATCATCAGCGAACAAAACATGAGAAGGGACCAAAACCTTCCTAGGGGAGGCGATGTATTTTATTTTTCCTTTGGAAACCAGCCTAGAGATACCACGGCTGAGCACCTCCTCCGCAAGACAAAACAATAAAGGCGACAACGGGTCTCCTTGTCTAACTCCACGTGAACAAGTGAAAAACCCACAAGAACTTCCATTAACTGAAATAGAGACATAAGCAAATTTTAACACGCTATGAGTTCAAGCAATAAAGGTAGAGCCAAAGCCAAAAGAACGTAGCACACGGAGAAGAAAGTCCCAATCCAAAGTATCAAAAGCCTTGCTGATATCCAGCTTGACTGCAATGTTGCCTCCTTTACAATTTCTGTCCAAAAGATTCATGCACTCCGAGGTTAAGATGATCGGATCAGAGATGTTACGACCTTTTATAAATGCACTTTGGTTCGGGGAAATGATTCTTGCGGCTACAACTCCAAGTCTGTCTGCCAGAATTTTAGTTATAATTTTAAAAACAAAATTGGCTAAAGCAATTGGACGGAAATCAGCCAATCCATCCGTCACCTCCTTCTTTGGGATAAGAATTAGGAGATTAGAATTAAAATGAGGCATAACCAAACCCGATTGGAAAAAACTCTGAACTGCATTGATTACATCCCCAGAGATTACCTCCCAGCAGTGATGAAAGAAGCTACCACTAAACCCATCCGGACCAGGAGCACTGAAACCATCCATCAATTTGACCGATGTCGTAATCTCCGCAACAGAAGGCACAGCGGAAAGCATAAGATTCTCATCTTCAGTGACTAAGCTGGGAATAACTTTCTCCACCAAACCGGTATTAACAATGGAGGGATCTCTTGTGAAAGCTTTTTGAAAGTGTTGTACCACATGAGCAGCAATTAAATCCGTATCTTGAAGAATCGCCTGCCCCACCCTTAAGGAAACCAATGGAGTGTGAAGCCTTCGAATTTTGATCATGTTGTGAAGAAAAGATGTGTTACGGTCTCCTTCAGAAAGCCAACGAATGCGCGATTTGCTTCGTAGCAGGCTATCTTGCAGGGAGAGAGCTAGCTGGAATTCTGAATGAGCTATATCTTCCCGTTGAAACCTCTCCTCAGATGGCCCCAAATCAGAAATTTCAGCTTGAATAAGATCAAGAGCAGCTTTGGAAGTGGAGATCCGTGAATTAACATTACCAAAAGAAGTAGAGTTCCAGGTCTTAAGCATTGCTTTCAAGGCACGAAGCTTTGCAGCCAACACATACATTGGACAGCCTACAAAATGGGCATGGTGCCAAAACTCACGAACCAAACTAAGAAAATCTGGATGCTTCAGCCACATATTTTGGAAGCGGAAAGGGCCCTTGGCCTGAGTTGCAGTCTTTGAACAAGAGATGAGAAGTGGGCAGTGATCAGAAGAAGCCCTAGTCAGCGTACGACATTCAAAAGTAGTCCAAGTACCAATCCAATCCATGTTTCCCAGGGCACGGTCAAGACGAACACTAGTTCTACGATTGGTCCAAGTGAAGGAAAGACCCTTTGTTTCAAGATCAAGAAGATTGCAAGCTGTACACATCCTCTGAAAATCTAAGCAAGAAGTAGAGCTTGGAATTCTACCCCCACGTTTTTCATGCGTACCCATCACACAATTGAAATCCCCAAAGACAATCCAGGGGCCATTAACCACAGAAGCATGCAAGCTTGCCAAGTCCACCCAGAGAGCACGCCGACCCACTATTGTTGTTTTTGCATAAACAGAGGTTAGCACACAGACAGTGCCTTTGTTTCAAGATCAAGAAGATTGCAAGCTGTACACATCCTCTGAAAATCTAAGCAAGAAGTAGAGCTTGGAATTCTACCCCCACGTTTTTCATGCGTACCCATCACACAATTGAAATCCCCAAAGACAATCCAGGGGCCATTAACCACAGAAGCATGCAAGCTTGCCAAGTCCACCCAGAGAGCACGCCGACCCACTATTGTTGTTTTTGCATAAACAGAGGTTAGCACACAGACAGTGCCTTCAATAGAACAAGAAACTGTGAGCTGCTGCTCTGTTGAAGAAGCACTTGGGGCTTAAGGTCCGCATGACAAAGAAACCATAAGTTTGGGTCTTGTGAACCTCTATTATTAGTAGCAAAGGGATAAACACCCAAGGAACGCCAAAAGGCTACAGGAACAGTTGAAAGTTTCACAAAAGGTTCAGAAATACAAACAATTAAAGGATTGTTTAGGCGAATCATATTTCGAAAAGCCCGTCGCGTGTCATCGTTAGCGATGCCACGGGCATTCCAATAGAGAATCTTCATTAAAAAAGGTTGTGCTTCACTCCCTTAAGCAAGAGAGCACGCCCAGTAATAGGCTTACGACTGATCACTTTAACTTTAGGCTTGTCAACTTGTTTGGACTTTTTCTTGGATTTCTTTGAAACCACTGGCGTGAACTCCCCCTCCTCAATATCCTCAGAGGGTCTTCCCTTGATACAAGCAGAGTCAGCCTCCAAATCGACACCAACAGATTTAGAGCCTAATGGAGGCGTGGTCACTGAAGGACATAACGCCAACTCCAATTTCTGGAAGCCAGGAGGGACGCTCAATGAAGAAGAGGAAGACGGGTCCTGAACTTGATTAGTTGCAGATGGATCAGGCAGAGATGTTCCGTACTCAATCATCAGTGGAGCCACATCCTGGGTCCCTGAAGTACCACAATGAGAATTATGAACAGGAACAGCTTGCAACCTGGGTTCACCAGAGATTGAAACCCGAGATTGTCCACGTTGTGACCGCTTACGTGAGCGAGACATCTTTTTACGGTTGGTTCTGGGAACGCGTGTGGCAGTTCGGCCACGCACAGGAACACGCATGTCCCCCTGTTCCTCTGTTGGGTTCTTCTCAGACAAGTTGGCATTGCAAGTAGATGCTCTATGGCCGATGATACCACAACAATCACAGATGACCGGTTCACTTTCATATTCAACACCGATTAGCACTTTCTCACCATTAGCGCGGGTCACTCTCAGCTTCTTTAACAATGGCTGTGAGAAATCCACATCAATGAGTAACCGTGCATAAAGACCAACTGATCGTCCCTTTGTCCTTGGATCAATCTTTAGAGGGGTCCCAACACCTTTAGCTATTTCACAGAGAGTTTGATCGTCCCAAAACGCAAATCCTAGGTCCCAGAAACGGACCCAAACCTGAGCAAAGGTATTTTTGAAGGTTGAGGGAGAGAAGTCAGGAGACCATTTGATGAAACGGAGCATGCCCTGCTTCAATGTGACAGACCCCAAAGCCCAGACCCTTTGCATATCCTCTAGGGTTTGGAACTGAAGCACAAAAAACCCTTTTCCCAAGGGAGCCACGGTCCAGTGATCAAGTGCAGGCCAAAACGAACGAAGCTGCTGAGCCAATTCATGGGACTTGAGAGGGGCTGACTTTGGGGGAAGACTAACACGACCAATGAGGAGAGTCTTGCACCGATCAAGGCCCCGAAGATACGGTTCTTCTGAAACTTGGATAGAGACAATCCCGTCCTCGATAAACGGAGAAGGAAGGTCGGCAATTGCGAAATGCAATGGTGAATCGTTGGATAGAACAGAGGCAAAGGAAGGTTTAGAAGGGTTTGGAGAGGGGGAGGCCATGCCGGTGGTGACCACAGGTCAGATGGCCAGTGGGGAAGCGGCTAGGGTTTTCCTAGAACCTTTTTCCTTATTAGTTAAGCTAATAGCATGCTTCAGTCATACAACAATAATGCAAGTTTTAAAATCTGCAACCTTATCAAAATACAATAGGCATATAATTGTTGGTAAATAAAATATGCACTCAACAAAACTTGCATCTCATATCAAGTATATTCATGTATGACGCAATTACGTTGCAGCTTGACTAAAAACTAAGCAAAAGTGACACCATAAATTCAATCGAATCCAAGAACCTTATGCATACCTATACATCATATAGATTAGATATGCATCAATAATTAATTCTGAATGCCAAAACAATCATTTTACATGATATATAATCAATTTTGCATAGTGTGCACAATATCAACAACCAAAACGAAATATAGAAAACATAAACCCGAAGTTGAAGGAAAATGGATGCTAAATAATACACTTTCTTCATTTGTGGTGTCTTTAGAGAAAAAGTTCCTTCACTATATTTCGTGGTAGCTCATAAGGAAAGACAAAAGAAACTTGAAAGTAAACACCAAGAGATGAAAACATGTTCATGTTTGACTTCATATATTGCACAGCGGAAATTTAGAAATAGCATATCTCTAGAAGCAATTGTAAAAATGTCAAAACAAAATAAATAGGAAATTTATGCTCCACTATTATTTGTTATGCGAGTGTTTAAACTATCACAAGTAGAGTATGAATAGACATAGAAGCAAACATAGACACAACACTTTCCTTAATTAATTAGAAGATACTTTGGAAACAAATTGGGTAGTTTTTAACTCGTTTATGCTCTATTCAAGATTCAAGGGAGCCTAGAGGTATTTTAAGGATAATGCTCCTTGTCTAGAAGGAAAAAAAAAGACTTTCCAAGTAAATCCGTACATCAGTAAGAACACCAATTATGAGTCAAAACTAAACATTCTTATAAATACTTAAGCTAACTCGGATATATACATATATGTATATACAGACAACATCAATGTAGAATTCGATTTTTTTTTTAATGGCAGTCAACAACCAAGCAAAATACAACATCTATATATAACAACTTTGATGAAAGCAATTATTTTCTTTCTTCAAGTGAACACGTTTCGATCATTCACTCTGAGCTCTGTCTTGTAAACACAAAACCACATTATACTAAACTGTATGCAATATGGTTAAGAAATCAAATTCATCACAAAATGTAAACCAATTAACCGGCCATATCATAGTTTCACATCAATTCTTTAGCACATATCACTCCTTTGAAGAAGATACCATTTAACGAGTGTGAATTACATGCACTATTTTAAAACTGAAGTCATATTTCACCAGACATTTATTGATATTCAAAGTCTCAAACTCAGCATAAAACTTGATGTGGATTCCTTAAACTGTAATATTAATTTCTGTAACTTTAACGTCATGAATAAAATTCATGATTCAATCCACTATAAAACACAAATAGCAATCAACATGTAATTTCAATAACAAAGCAATGGCTTTATGGTACCGAAAATAATCTGAATAATGCCATGGACTTCCATAAAATTTGTTAAAACAGAACAAATAAACAAGTCTCAGTAAACAGAGAAGAACTTTCAAAACCAAGAAATCAGAAAATTTTACTTTGTTCCCACTTATCCTATCTAAGATAGGCAGAAAAACTTTATGCAAGTTTTCTCTTAGTTTTGCCAAGTGTAAAATCTTTAGTATTTTCTGTGTCTTATGAACATTGTTTTAAAGAAAAACAAAAGCAAGAGCACATAAAACTTATATATATATAAACTTAGCAGAACCAAAATAACACAATATAAATTTATATATTGCAAACATGTCCAAGAGAGTGATCTGTAAAACAATGCAAGCCTAACTTGTGAGCGTAGGACAAGCATTCCTTAGTTTCCTTACCATAGGACCAGAATTGCTAAAAAAACCATGAAAAATTCCAGCTTAACTAACACCTGTGTGGTGTAAAAGTCAATCCAGAATTTACCGAATATGGTTTTAACCCTTCTGTCCTATGCTGTTGTTGTGCATTAGAACCATGGAGAGTTTAAACCTCTTGTGAGAGATACAATCACAATTCTATTGCACAAGAACACCAGTTTTGATCATTATAATCCTTTGAATGTATAATGATGTCAAGAAAAAATTGCTGTGTGCAATATATTCCTCAAAACCATTATACATTTCAATGATAAAAAAACAGTTGGTATCTATCACTTTTCGTAAAGAAAAGTCCAACTATGTGGCTTTTGAATGCCCGTAATCATACTTGATGGGAGAAACATATGCATTCAATTTTCCCAGTAGCAACAATATGTATCCGAATTCAGCAAATTTCATTTACAGCAAGCTCATGATATTCAAAACATCAAAACAAATCCTTTTTTTTTTGTTGCGGATGAATCCTTGTAAATATACTTGATGGGAGAAAACCTTATTCAATGATTCACAGCAAGACACACACACACACATATATATATATATATATATATATATATATATATATATATATATTGCATCGATAGATCACAATATATTAATTTCTTCCAAAACTATCAATAGTTATAGTTCATATAGTAATTAATACATGCATCATCCCTTTTACTAGAATATTAATTCAATGAATCGATGCAAGTTTTAAGATTTCTAGTGTTGTCAAAAGCTAACCTTTGATTGCAATCAAGCACATGCAGCAAATTTGAACTTAGCGGAAGCAACAAGACCATGCAGTTATGCTTTCGACCTCTTCGACTCAAATCCATTCATACAATTTTTTTTTAAAAAAAAAAAAAAAACTCTTAGCATGTAACTTTAACATAAACTAGATCTAAAGTTTTGTGAAAGATGCTCTGATACCAATTGTGAAATTCCCTTAAGGGTAAGTCGTACAAACACTAATCGACACACAAGGACTCAATCAAGGTTCAATCGACACAAACAAGCATATGCGACAACAACACTCAAATGAACAATCCTAAAACCCAAAGTGTGCGTCAAACTAGCACACCATGGTCTATAATCTATTGAATGAATCACACAATGATTTATGCTTTAAAGAACAATAGATAAGCAAACCAATCAATAATCACAACACACAACACCAAGAATGTTCACCCGGAAACCTCTACCTCTAGAGGAAAAAACCGGAGGGGAGCCGTACCCCACGCTCTTGAATCACACTATGAAAAGCCAATGTGGCAAACACATACAAGGGGAAAAACGTTTCCAAACTCAATCACCAAGTACCTCTACTCTAGTGGCAGTTCTAACCTTGTTTAGCTTCCAATTGCTCCTCCAAGTATGCCTTCCTCAAGCTTCTTCGAATGGACTCCACCGGTGTGAACCTCCAATCCCAAGAACAGCTGCTATGCAATGATGTATGAATGGTTGTGTATGGATTCGTTCAACTCAGCAAAACAACAATTAATGTTTGCTAGAGATGAACACAAACTCCTTAATCCAATGAAAAACTAAACAAGCTTGTATCAAGCAATTCAAAGGTTTAGCTAAAGTGGATTGAATGGAGTAACAAGGGAGGAACCTATAGCATGGACTAGGATCACTCAATATCAAAGGAACTTTCTCAAAAATCAGTTTGCAAGAGTTATAGATATGAAAGTTACGAAATGAAGCAACAGAAATCTGTTTATATAGACCTGATGCATTAAGCGATCGATCGCCCAAAGGGTGCGATCGATCGCACGACAAAAACAAACGTTTTCAGCAAGGAAAACATGAAGGGCGATCGATCGCCCGATAGAGGTGCGATCGATCGCACGTTCCAGAAGCTCATACCCTTACAGGCGATCGATCGCATATCAAGGGCGATCGATCGTTAAAGACAAAAGGCGTAACGGATATATTCTGCACTCAAACGCACTAGTTCAAACACAACGGTCATTTTCTTGACCTTGGGCGATCGATCGCCCGATAGGTGACGATCGATCGTCCAAAGTAAAAATCGGTTTTTTAAACAAGTTTTGCAATTTTCACATAAAACCAATTTTAAGTTCTAGCAACCCTAAGGTGATTGAAAAGACTTCCTAAGAGAACCAAATATGTATGAGATGCAAATGCATGATCCATACCTTGAGGAAGTAAAGGAAATCACCACGAACCATTGAGATGAACTTCAAGGATGCCGAACGATCACCAATCCTAATGCCACGACTTATAAAACCCTATCAACTATACAATTGAATGCAATTACAGGGAATATGTTTTGTCTAATTAGGAAATAGCCAATATGCAAGAAATCTTGCCCTTACAATCTCCCCCTTTGGCATTTCCTAGACAAAACCTTTATTAACAAAAACAACTCAATTCAAGGCTATGCTATTACAAACGTATCGAAGATTTATGCCGGAATCAAACCTGCAAATTCAATACTAAACACACGATACCGTGAAGCATATATGGCATGACATAATAATATTGAGTTGAAGCAATTTCAAAGTGGCCATCAACACATACTCTCCCCCTTTTTGACTAGGAAGGCCAAAGGGGATTCAAAGCTTAGACACATGCACAAGCATATTATTCAATACACAATTTGAGGAATTGAAGCACAAAAGATCATAAGCATTAACCAAAAGAGTTTACAAAGTATAACTCCCCCTCAAAATGTGGCTAAAAGTACAATAAGAGTACAAGACCAATAATGTCAAATACTAAATAGAAAAACATAAGGAACATAGTCCAATACACAAAATGCAAATAAAATAGAGTACATCAAGATGGTCCTATGTCATCATCATCACCATCACGACGATAGAGAGCTAGCTCCTCCATGCGATCGCTCATCTCCTCAAGAGAACTCTCCACATAAGTGGTCAAACCATCAAAACGAGCATCAAAGTGAGCCATCATAGTGGTAAAGGAGTGAGAAAGGAAACCATATAGGTTAGGGTCTATCCTAGACACATCAAAAGAAGGAGGAGGAGGGAAAGAGGAAGAGGCATATAAGGTGGGAGGAGCCTCATGAGTGGGAGGAGGATGATGTACATGTACATCCCTAGGACAATGATGTAGACTATGGAGTATGAGACCCGGGTCAATAGTGGATGTAATCGGATGGGTATGATCAACATCCGCCTCCTTAACCTTATAGAATTTACAAATCCTCATAATGAGACAAGGGAAAAATAGCTTAGATGATGGCTTCCCTAATGCACATTTAATGAGGGCATCATACATAAGAGATCCATAAGGAATGGGAGAATGGCCTTCTATCATGGCCGACAAGAGCCGACATCCCTCAAGAGGGATTTCGGATTTTTGGGTGGTAGGTAATATGTTATACCTTACCCAAAGCCAAACACCCTATAGACATGTTTCAATTTCCCACTCATTATTTTGGGAGTTAGGGCATTTGGATCAATATAGGCTTGACCCATAAAGGAAGAGATGGAAATAGAAATAGAGAATTCCGCAAAAGAAGTAATGTCCTCATCCGTAGATTGAGGAAGGTCAAGGATTGACTCAATGACGGAAGGAGAAAGCACAATGCGTTTTCCTTTAAAAACAAAAACCAATTCCTTATGGTCCTTGGTTGTATATTCCGGAAGACTCAAATAAAAATCTCTAACCAATTTATCATTGAAAGGATGAAAACCAAAACCTAGATGATGAAGTCTATTAGTGGCCACAAAATGTTGGAGGGCCCTAAAATAGTCTAGGTCATGTTGAGTTTCAAAAGAAATGTTCCTTTCGGGATGAAAATCCCTAGAGGAGGCCGATGCAAACTTGGAAGGTTTGGATTTCTTAGAGAGTGGTTGGGATGAGGAAGTGGCAACTCCTTTACCCTTCGATCTCATAACTCTACTCATCTATTTACATAAAAGTAAACAAAGTCCCAACCATGCACAATGTATAAGCACACAAGCAAACAACCAATTACAAGAAAAGGATAGAAAATCATACCGAATTGATGAGCCAAACCGATTCAATCAACCAATGCACACACAAGAAACACAAGGGACAAGACAATTAGTTGCAATGATCAAAACAAAGTACCTAATTCGGATCTCTTAGAAAATTAAAAAAAAATTTGGCATAACTTACCTTGAAAATCACCAATCCACAAGAAAAAGTGATCCTCAATACAATGCACACTTCTCAATAGCCTAAACAAGTAAGTAATTACACAAATTACTCAACAATTTAAGCAAAGAATCTGAAAATTTCAAAAACCCCCAAATTTTCGAAAATAAGAACCCTAATTTTGCAAAAATCCATTTTGTGAATTAATTCAACAAAAACCAAGCAAAATTGAATTAGCATTATCATTATCAACTAGATTCAATACTAATAATAGGAAGAAACTAGCTAAGATCATCAATTGGCACAAAATCGAAAAACTTAAAAGAAAAAGAAAAATTTCGAAAATACCTCTTGTAGAATTCGAAAAACAGCAAAGAATCTCCACAAAACAACTTGAAATTACCAAAGGTTGCACGAATACTTCACGAAATTGAAGTAGGAATGATTTGGTTTTGAGGAGTTTGACAGAGGAAAAGAGGGGTTTTCGGAATGTTTGAAAGAATGAAAAGAGAAAGAGAGAAAAACCCTATATAAAACGCGATCTGGGTTTATGCGATCGATCGCCCGATAATGTGCGATCGATCGCCTAGTGAAAATCAGAAAATTGAGCTCTCTGTCTGATGCGTGCGATCGATCGCCCTATACCGTGCGATCGATCGCCTAGAGTAAATCATTTAAACATATTCTCTGCTTTTGATTACGATCGATCGTGTGTTATGTGCGATCGATCGTGGATCATAGTTAATGTATAAAATCCGATTTTCAAAGAAGAGAAAAATAGAATAGCTCAAATCATTGTTTTAAGGACAATCATCTTAATTTCAACAAGCAAAAACATGATCATGCAATATATCAAGATTCAACAATCATCATTCTTCTTGACCCAAGTCTTTTGGATAGAAGAAGATGAACAACCATTAGAGGAGGCTTGAGAGTCAATCAATTTTGAGAGTTTTACCACTTCATTCATAAGAGAACTCACTTGAGTGTGAAGTGAATTGTCATGCACAAAGTGTGGAGGTCTAGAAGAAAAAGATTTGCTAGGATCAACCTTTGCAAACAAAGATGGATTAAGGACATGTGTCCTTTTTGGTGCTAGACAATTAGGTCTTATGTGACCATTTTCACCACAATTATGGCAAATAGGGACAAACTTCATGATTGAAGGACCCTTTTTAACAAGAGGAGGACTCCTAGGTAGTCTCTTAAGAGCAAAACAATTTGGTCTAATATGTCCAAGTTTGCCACAATGATGACAAGTAGGAACAAACCTCTTGGGTTTAGGAGCTTTAGGAGACTCTAAGATAGGAGAAGGGGAATTGGAAGCTTTCACAAAAATTGTCTTTGAAGGAGAAGAGATAGATTTCTCACCTTTAAATCCAAGACCACTTTTGTCATTATGACTTTTGCCCATATTGAGCAATTTGTCAAGTTTGGCACTACCAAGTGTCATGCCAACACCCTTAGACCTCAATTCATCAATACTACATTTTAGTTTGTCATTTTCACATGACAAAGTGTCAATGAGAGTATTCTTTTCAAGAATCTCCTTTTCTAATTCAATGATTTCCTCATTAAGAATACACAAAGAATTATCCTTTTCTTTTTGAAGTTCAACTAATTTAATGTTGAGATTCATAATCATCTCTTTATCTTTAATAGTCATTTTAAAAAGTTCATCAACTTTATCATAAACTTCTTCATTAGTCATAGCCTCATCCTCACTTTCATCATCACTAGAAAGAAGATTGTCATTATTCGAAGCAAGTTTTGAAACACTTAGACTAGAGGACTCTACCTTGGCAACAAAAGCTACAATAGGTTCATCCTCATCGGATGAAGAGCTAGAATCATCGGAATCACTCCAAGAAGCATTCATGGCTTTGTGATCAAAATTTGACTCCTTTCTAAGTCTATTACCACATTCTTTAGCAATGTGCCCAAAACCATCACATTCATAACATTGAGGACCCTTTTTCAAAGGTTTCTCATCCTTAGGATTTTCAAAAGACTTGTCCCTATTCTTAAAGGCATAGGGAGGAGGAGTGGAACTACTTCCCTTATGATAGTTAGGAGAATTCTCACTTAAGAATCTCCCCCTATTCTTTTGGAACTTCTTGTATTGCTTGACAATAAGTGCCATTTGATTATCAATGTTAGAGCTTTCAAAATCAATGGTGAGCTTCTTCATTTTTCTAGGACTCACATGCTCACTTTTAACTTGTAGAGCAATGTCCTTGCCCTTTTTAGGAGTAGCACAATTTGACAACTCCATTTCAAAAGTTATGAGCTTGCTAATCAAAATGTCAAGCTTAATCTCACTAAGTAGTGAGTGTTCTTCTATGGCAGCCTTTTTGGGAATAAACCTAGAAGGAAGAACCCTAAAGATTTTCTTTACTATTTTAGCTTCGGTGATTGTTTCACCAAGATTTCTAGCCGCATTAACAAGTAAGCTCAACCTATTATAGAAATCCGAAAAACACTCGGATTCTCCCATAGTGATGTTTTCAAAATCGGAATCCACCATTTGGAGTTTTGAGTCTCTAACACGGGTATCACCCTCATGGATGTCCCTAAGTTTATCCCAAGCTTCCTTGAGATATTCACAATGCTCAATGTGTCTAAACTCATCGGTAGAAATGGCGGTAACAAGAGCATTTAGACCCTTAGCATTAGCATCACTAAGTTTGTTTTCTTCTACACTCCATTCGGTTTTAGGCTTAGGTTGTTCTACATTTTCAACCTTTTTAGTAGGTTCGGAATACCCATGTTGAATGATATACCAAATGTAATTATCTTGAGACCTAAGAAAGAATCTCATTTTATTTTTCCAAACCGAATAGTTACTTCCATTGAAGAATGGAGGGTGACTCAATGAACCTAGTGCTCTATCCGACATGACAACAACTTACGACTTAACCGGATCGACTCTATGTGCCTCTACAGAGAGGCTCTGATACCAATTGAAATTCCCTTAAGGGTAAGTCGTACAAACACTAATCGACACACAAGGACTCAATCAAGGTTCAATCGACACAAACAAGCATATGCGACAACAACACTCAAATGAACAATCCTAAAACCCAAAGTGTGCGTCAAACTAGCACACCACGGTCTATAATCTATTGAATGAATCACACAATGATTTATGCTTTAAAGAACAATAGATAAGCAAACCAATCAATAATCACAACACACAACACCAAGAATGTTCACCCGGAAACCTCTACCTCTAGAGGAAAAAACCGGAGGGGAGCCGTACCCCACGCTCTTGAATCACACTATGAAAAGCCAATGTGGCAAACACATACAAGGGGAAAAACGTTTCCAAACTCAATCACCAAGTACCTCTACTCTAGTGGCAGTTCTAACCTTGTTTAGCTTCCAATTGCTCCTCCAAGTATGCCTTCCTCAAGCTTCTTCGAATGGACTCCACCGGTGTGAACCTCCAATCCCAAGAACAGCTGCTATGCAATGATGTATGAATGGTTGTGTATGGATTCGTTCAACTCAGCAAAACAACAATTAATGTTTGCTAGAGATGAACACAAACTCCTTAATCCAATGAAAAACTAAACAAGCTTGTATCAAGCAATTCAAAGGTTTAGCTAAAGTGGATTGAATGGAGTAACAAGGGAGGAACCTATAGCATGGACTAGGATCACTCAATATCAAAGGAACTTTCTCAAAAATCAGTTTGCAAGAGTTATAGATATGAAAGTTACGAAATGAAGCAACAGAAATCTGTTTATATAGACCTGATGCATTAAGCGATCGATCGCACGACAAAAACAAACGTTTTCAGCAAGGAAAACATGAAGGGCGATCGATCGCCCGATAGAGGTGCGATCGATCGCACGTTCCAGAAGCTCATACCCTTACAGGCGATCGATCGCATATCAAGGGCGATCGATCGTTAAAGACAAAAGGTGTAACGGATATATTCCGCACTCAAACGCACTAGTTCAAACACAACGGTCATTTTCTTGACCTTGGGCGATCGATCGCCCGATAGGTGACGATCGATCGTCCAGAGTAAAAATCGGTTTTTTAAACAAGTTTTGCAATTTTCACATAAAACCAATTTTAAGTTCTAGCAACCCTAAGGTGATTGAAAAGACTTCCTAAGAGAACCAAATATGTATGAGATGCAAATGCATGATCCATACCTTGAGGAAGTAAAGGAAATCACCACGAACCATTGAGATGAACTTCAAGGATGCCGAACGATCACCAATCCTAATGCCACGACTTATAAAACCCTATCAACTATACAATTGAATGCAATTACAGGGAATAGGTTTTGTCTAATTAGGAAATAGCCAATATGCAAGAAATCTTGCCCTTACAAATTGTTAGCATAAAACTAAAACCACAAGATCACAATCACAAATACTTTAGACACAAAACACATGCTTAATAATCATATTGAATACTAAAGTTTATGAACATACCTTGTGCAGACATGGTCGATAACTTCAAAGTAAAGATCTTCTGCTTTTCTCTAACTTGAGCACTCTCTATGGGACAAGTAAACCTTATACTCGATGATTATAGAGAAAGCAGGGACCTTCACCTCATATAGGAGTTTAATGTCTAGGTCTCACCCATAAAGAGAATCCTAGCATTAAACACAATAACTTGTATAGATTCCTTAATAGATTTCCTATACACATATCATATATTTGTTTCCTTATGAAACAAGTAATAGGATCTCAATATCTATTGTTTCCAGATTCACAATAGATTACGAGAATAAATTCTAAATACAATCCCATTACTTAATTTACAAGTTAAGTATCTAATCAATGCTAAGTAATCTTGATGACAACGATGAGTTCACATTTTATTCTTACAAGTCGTACCCCACGCTCTTAAATTACACTATGAAAAGCCAAATGAAAAACACATACAAGGGGAAATTTGATTCTTAACTCAAACACTAAACAAAGTGTATGAAATGCATATGCATGATTCATACCTTAAGGAAGTAGAGAAGCGAAGTCACCAAAAGTCATTGAGACGAACTTCAAAGAGCATCAACAAAGCAAAACGAACACAATCCTAACGCCACAACTTCTAAACTCTTATAATGCCCTATCAACTATACAATAGGATGCAATTACAAGGAAGAGGTTTTGTGAAATTAGGAAATAGCCAATTGCAAGAATTCGTGCCCTTACACATCTTCATCAAGAATTTACAAAACACAATCAGGAAGAGAGTCCAAAAAAATTGCACACCCGAAACTAATAGAATGACCGATATCAATAAGACAATTCATATGTGAATGAGAATTTAGATTGGACCGGAATTTGGACTATACTATCGGGCACCACCGTTATTTGAATTTGGAGATCTACAAGTTGTATGAGTTCAAAGACTGTGCTATAAGTCTTCGAAGGACCAAATACTTAGAGCAACTCCAACACATAGGGTACTAGGGTACCAAATACTTAAAATGAGACTTTTTCAATTTTTGGGCTTCTCCAACCCAAGTAAAAAATGAAACTAGGACTATAATATATGAGACTAAGTCCATATTTAGACTCAAATCAAGGACTTTTCTTAGTCCGTTACCATATATGGGACGAGCCCATGTGCAAAGTCAAATTACAAAACCAACCCTGTCAAGCCACTCACCTGAAAGAGATGAAGATGCATAATGCCGCAAAAGAACAAAAAAATGGAAAGCTGAAGAAGAAACGCGCCAACGCACGACTGAGATTGGTAACGTGGCCGACAGGCCTGTCAGCTGCACGTGCCTGATTTGTATGTTATTTACATACAAATTAGGTCTCTAATCACTCTAGCAATGCTAATCCAAGGGCCATTTAGTGTCTCTAATTCTTGAATTGCACCATTGTAGGTAAATCGAGCATCGAAATGATATTGGGAGCAAAAGGGTGCGTTTTGGAGTTTTTTGTACATTTCCGGCAAAAGGACGAAAAGTCAACCCGAGGACCAAAAGTCAACTCGTGGTCAACCCCGACTTTAGAGCGCCAAAGAGTCAACAAGAAGTCCCGGAAATAAGTCGCAAGAGAATTCCGGAAGTTTGGTCAAAAGTCAACCTTTGTTCAACTCCGAGGGTCGTGGTCAAAGTCAAGGCGAAGTCAACCTTGTGACTTATCCACATGTGCATCCAAAAAGTCACCAAGGAGTATGCTAGATATGGTGAAGTCACCCCTAAAATATTCATTCTTTTTATTCCCTATAGGATTTTACCCTCTTGCCCTTCATTAAACTCACTAGCCCTTAGATCTAACTCTACTTCATCCTAGCCATCCATTCTCTCCCTCTCTAACCTATATATAGCCTACTTTATTTCTCATCTCTTCAATCTTTAGCTAGTCACCACCACCCATCACTCTCATTCCTCTCCACCTCCACTACACCATCATCTTGTTGCTAGAGATCCTCACCAAGGCATCAAGGCTCATCATCAAAGCCAAGGAGGAGAAGAAGAGTACTCCTCATTGAGCATCTATCATCTCTACTCTCACTTTTCCTTATGTTTAGAGCTTTATTGTGTAATTTGATGATGTATATGTTGATGATTAGTGAGTAGTAACTCTTGTTGGGGACTAGGGTTGTGTGCCCTAGTCTAATGTGATGCAATGATGAATTGACCATGTTTGAATGTTTTGTGATGTATGAGTATATCTATTATCCAATTCAATTTGTGTTGAATGCATGTTTATGGAACTTAGTCACTTCTATGAGCATGTGTGCAATCTATTTTAATTGAGATTGTTGGGGAGACTCCTAACTCTCTCTAGGCATTTGATAATAGATATGATGAGGCCTCGTTGTTTGAGCTTTCTAAGTCTTTGTGCTCTTCGCCTCCTAAGCCACATTTGGAGAGTTCTAGTAACTCATAACATGGCACTATGAATACATAAGAAAAGATGGTCTTAGACCCATAACATGGCTAAGATACGAAACTTGATTCATTCATTGCACAAACATGATTACTAACTTGGTTCGTTAAGCATCATATTTGGACTTAGACTAACCTGAAACCCCAACACTTTCCTTATTGTGCACACTTAAATCTTCCTTGCTTGTGTTTACTTACTTTTCTTATTTGTTTGTTGCCTTGGCATTCCACCATTCCTTTTAAACCAAACATTACCACACTATACTTCACATATTGTCACATACACACACACTCCACTCTTTCCACTTCTCACCTATTTCATCTAGCTAGAGCACTCACCTCACAAACTACCTAGGGATTGGGGAGCCCTTGATCCTCGTCGGAAACGACAACCCGCTCTTAACCTATACTTACCCTACACTTTGACGATGAGTCAGTGCCCCACTTGCACAGCCCGTTGCTTTGCATGCAACAGTCACGAGATGGACGGCCCAGATGACTCCATTTTGAAATCAACGGCTGAGATTAATTAAAATGTATTGATTAAAAAACTTATTATTATTAATATATTCTGATCTAACGGCTGAAAAAAAAAGTGTAGATTAATTCAACGGGTCTAATTAATCACACAACACTTTTACCAAAATATATCCACAAAAATAATTAAAAAATTCAAAAAATTATAAAAAAATAAAATGGTCGTTGGAGCAGTATCAGAGATGTATTCTATAAATATCAGTCAATTCTTCTTATTTTTCCACACCAAACCATTCTCTCAATCTTCCAAATTTCTTCATTATTCACAAATATTGTTCATCTACATAGTTCTAAATTTTCTTTTGCAGAAAATGTCGCGTAGGCAAGAAGCTTGGGCAAAATCCGAAGATGTTGCTCTATGCATTGCAGTGGTTACGACTGGTGAAGATAGTGCTAAGGGTACTAATCAAAAGAAAAAAAAATGTGGAAACGTGTTGGTGAGATGTACGAGCCCTCCAATGGCTCAAGCTCATCTTCTTCGTGCTCATCTTCTACTATCATGTTATACAAAATAATGCACGTCATCATAATGTACTGGAGATTGTCTCTACTCCAGCCACGAGCTGGCCCCCATATAATTGACCAACGAGCTTGGAGAATCCCGAATGCTCTCTCTACGTCTTTCCTGTATGCCTCCTACATCTTGATAAAATGTTGTGTTTCAGGCCGAGTGGGGTTTCTAATGGCTTTGACAAAAGATGCCCATTTGGGGTAGATTCCGTCGACTAGGTAATAACATTGGTCGTACTACGTACCACCAACGTCATACTTAACTCGAGGAGCTTCAACTTTGCAAATGTCGTCCAACAGATGAGCATCCGAGGACATTGAGATCATTGAGGGAACCCAGGAGTCCCAAAAAGGCATGCCAAATCTAACTATCGTAGGACGTGACTGCCTCTAAAATGATTGTCGGTTTTCCCTTATACCATGAGTACTGCCTGTGTCATCCGGCAGGGTAATTTTTCCATTGCCAGTGCATTCAATCAAGACTCCCCACCATTCCGGGAAATCCCCTTGATGCAGCTTTGTCGAGTAGCCACCGCAAATCTGCCTTGTTTGGTCGGTGAAGGTACTCTTTGTGGTATACGTTCCAGATTGCTCTAGTAAAGTGTTCTAGAATCTCAAGCGCTGTGGGTTTTTCTATGTCTAAATAATCATCGCAAAAATCGGCTGATATTCCTTATGCAAGCATCCATGACTAGGGCTGCCACTTTTTACCGAACTTTCTGAACCGACCGAATTTTTTTGGTTTGGTAACCGACTTTTCACAAGCCGAAAATCGAAAAAACCGAAACCGATGAAAACCGAAAAAAGATGCTACTGAAAAAAATTACCGAAAATAAACCGAACCGATTATTACCTAAATAATCGAAGTATATGCCGATATATTCTCCAAATATATACATAATTTTAAACACATAAATAAATTATGTGTATTTTTACTCTCAATCGTAATTTATTGTTATTGTGTTTGAGTGTTTGACAATAAAAACTTCTGGTAATATTTTATAGGGAAAATTATATACTTTATGGTTGAAAACTTTAAATGTTATAAGACTCATAACAACCTCATGTTTAGTCCTCAACATATATAGAATTAGAGACAATAATAATATTTAGGCGTTTTTACCTCTTTAATTTAAATTTAGGTTCAATGAAGAAAAAAATTCATTATAATGAGTTATTAAGTTTATTTTATTTACATCAATAGATAGATACGAAAAAGTTATGGTCGTTTAACTCATTTTAGCATTAATGGTATATATTTAAGTATATTAGTCATTGACACATAGAGTTGACCATGTTGACCAACGGTGAAACCATTATAAAAAAATATAAGTTTTTCAACATAGACCTTTTATTTAGTGCTTATCACATCCAACGGTTTGATCGGTTATTTTTCATTTTTAGATTTCTAGATTATACAACATTCCTATATGTCAACTAACAATGTTCATTGGTTGTAACTAAATTGTATAATTTTGAAAAACCATAAAACTAGAAATGAAAAATGGACCATCCGACCGTTTGATATAGTTAGTGTGAAGCAAAATGACTAGGTCGAAAAAATTAGACATTTTCGTAAAACTTTCACCGTTGATCAATATTATTTGGAGCTCAATGATCAAAACTCTTAACTTTAAATGTTACTTAAAATTTACATTTTGATTTGTTATTTTTTTGAAGAAATCTTTCTAGACGTGAATCGTAGAGCATGTCTTTGTGAGTTCGTAGACATATAGCACTTGAAATTTTGAGATTGTATGAAAGAGTTATAGTTAGCAAAAGTTCGGTTATTTTTAAAAAGTTTAGATAATTTAAATTAAGTAATTTTAATTAATTTTCTGAAAGTAAGAAAATAACGGTTGGATCTCATATCTATAATTCTAGACCGTCCAATCTTCGGTCACTCTCACCAGTCACCATCTCAATCTCTCCCTCTCTCTTTCGCAGTCTCTCGGTCTCTCCCTCTCTGTTTCACTGCCTCTCTCTATCTGGACGAGGACGACCCACGCAGCAAGCCTTCAAGGAAGAAGGATTGAAGCGTCGATTGTCTAGACGAGTTCCAAGGAAGAAGGTTTGAAGCTCGAACACTAACCTTTCAGCCGGATTTCGTCAACGGAAGGCCTTGATCCAGGTATAAATCTTGATCCTCTCTTAACATAGTTGGTGGTGCCGAATTTGATGGGAACAAGGGTGGTTATATACTTATATATGTGTTGGGGAGAAACAGAGGGAGGCCTGGTTTTGTGAGCAGAGAATCATGAAGGTCCGGTGATGCCATGGTGACTTAATTCTTCGATCTGCTATCTTCATCGTCCTCTTCAATCCCTACAAATATCTCTCTCCCTTTCGATTCCTCGAGCCCACCCTCCGCTGCAGTTCTCCTCTTCTCTTCCTTCTATTCAGATCACAACCACAAAAGCTCAAAAACCCACCGCTCTGCCATCCACCGTACACCCGTGCTCTTCTTTGTCCTCTTCTAGTCTTCTCCTCCTTATTTTTCTTTTCTTCAATATCTCTCTCCCCTCTATTTCTGTTGTCTTCTCTACTTCATCTCTTTTCTTCTCTCTGTTTCCAGCAAACCCAGCCCCACGGGAATTGAGGAATAGATGATGATGCCCAGCCGCACATTGAGCTGAATTGATGTTGTTGTGCGTGAGAATAGCATAGCCCAAACGGTTTGGGTGTCCTTAGCGATGCTGACCATAGTTTTCTTTTTATTTGCAGGTGTAACTGGTACGATGGTGGCGAATTGGTGATGAATATGTTTTCTTTTTATCTGCTAAGTACAATATTACTAGGTTACTAGCTGCAAATCATTTAAGACTATCATCTACTTTGCAAGCCTAGAGATTAAGTGAATGTCTAGCATGTCAGAAAATTCTATTCCTCCACCAGCTGCCCCTGTGTCTACTTCACCTACAACTGGGTCTACTGCGTCTACTGCAACTACAACTGCATCTAGGCCAAAGACGGGAAAAAAATCAGGTTTTCCAGGAAATCATGGTCCTTCAAAAGTTTGGGCAGTTCATATCAATGTTTTCAAAAGCGATTTTGGGGCGCGCCCGGAGCGTGCTCCGATGTGAGGCGACCGGAAATTGCCTCAGGGCCTAAAATTGAGGCGTGCTACCGGAAAGGCGAACACCAGGGCGTCGAGGCGACCGCCTTAAGCTTGGGCGGCGTACTGATGCGCAAAGACGCTGCGTCCGAGGTTGAAGACAGCAGGTTTTTTTTTTTTTCCTTTATACAAAACGACGTCGTTTTATTTAATTGATGATGTATAGAGAATGAATTGTCGGGGTTCCATCATTTTCTCCCAAAAGAAGACCTAGCCGTCTGCTATATTGACGAAAGACTACTGAAAGAGGGGTTTTGTTCCTCAAGGTCAGTGTGCCTAATCTATTGTATTTGCTGAGTATGCTTTGTTTTTCTTTGTGTGAATGATCATGTACGTGCTCTGTTCTTTTGTTCATTTGCCTTTAAATTGATTTTTAATAAATTTTCAAATCCTACTTGCTGCTTGATGTTTATGCTGGTTGTGTTGGATAATACACAATGATTAGAATTATGCAATCTTGTATGAACGGTTAGTCAATCTCGACGGCTGAGCAATCAACTTGTCACCAATAATGAAATATAAGATACTCAGTACCCTGTGGTTGAGGGAACAGCTAACTCAAGTTGCGGTCTCTGTTTCCTTGTATAAACTCTCCGGTTACATGATTTTCACTGTAAATTTCTCATAATTGTAGTGATTGCTTTGTTTATGCTATTATGCTTCATGTGGTTGTTGCTTGATGATCTTTGGTCAATAAACAATTGATGTGGGTGGATATGAGGATGATGATATGTAGTTCTTCTTTTAGAATGAATGTAGTATATTGAATTTTATGTATTGAGAGTGATTATTTGAAGTTTTTTTTGTTTATTAAAGAATAATTTTTTACCTTAAATGACAATTAGTTATATTTTTAATTTTTTCCATTTATTTTTATATGTATTGATTAAAATAATATTTGCGGGAAAAGCGATCGCCTCAACGCCTCGAAGCAGACGCCTCATGAGGCACTCACAAAACGCCTCGCCTCGCGTTTTTGCCTTTGAAAACATTGGTTCATATTACTAAACATATCATTCCTGAAACAAAAAAGTATGCTGGATCGGGTACATGTAATTACTGTTGGGAGCATATAGTTGCATCTTCAAGTGGTGGAACTACAAAATTGTGGAATCATCTTGGTAAGTGCAGATCATATAAAGCATCTAATGTAGATCACAGTCAAGGAATCTTAACTATAAATGCATGTCAACCTTCTAATTGGAAGTTTGATCAAGATAAGTGTCATAAAGCTCTTGTTAGGTTGATAATTCTCTATGAGCTTCCTTTTAGTTTGGTTGAGAATGTAGCATTTAGGTTGTTTTGTGATCAGTTGCAACCTAAATTTACTCTACTTCATAGAACTGTTATGACTGAAGATTGTTTAAGGTTGTTTGGGTTTGAAAAAACTAAGTTGAAAGCTATCTTTAAGACCTTGTGTACCCGTGTATGCCTCACAACTGACATGTGGACATCTATTCAAAATCTTCCATATATGGCAGTCACTGCTCACATTGTTGACAAGGATTGGAAGGTTCAAAAGAGAATAATTAGTTTTTCTGTGTTTCCACATCCTCACAGTGATGTTAATATTGCAAAGGCCTTAGAGTGTAGTCTGTTAGAGTGGGGTTTGGATAAAGTGTTCACCATCACTCTTGATAATGCGAAGAATAATGATATATGTGTCCAAGATTTTGTAACAAGATTGAATAGAAGAAATCCTTTCTTATTGCAAGGTGAATTTTTTCATATTAGATGCTTTGCACATGTGTTGAATTTGGTTGTGAGGGCTGGAATTGAGAAGACTAAGGTGACTATGAAGCGCCTTCGTCGTAGTGTTAAGTATGTTAGGAGCAACCCTTCACGTTTTCAAGCATTTAAAAAATGTGTTGAAGATGAAGGCATTCCAACAAAGAAGTATTTGTGCTTAGATGTTAAAACAAGATGGAATTCAAGTTATCTAATGATGAATGCAGCTCTTGGATTTAGAAAAGCATTTGAAAGATTGGAGGATACTGATTCATTCTATAAGGAGAAGGTTGATCGTGTGTTGGACAGTGATTGGAACAAATTGAACTCTTTGCACATTTTTTTGAAAGATTTCTATGATATAACTATGCATGTTTCAGGTTCTCGTTATGTCACTTACACTACATACATGGACGAAATCAAGCGAACGAAAGCTATACTTGATATGCATGTTGAGAGTGCAGATTATTAACTCCGTGCAATGACATTGTTGATGAATGAAAAATTTGAGAAGTATTGCAAAATTGAAAATGTCAATCCAATTTTACTTGCTGCAATGATGTTGGATCCTCGAAATAAGATGCAGTATGCTGTTTGGATGTTCAAGAAGTCTTGGAGTGTGCATCTAGTGGACAGATTGGTTGCACAACTAAAAGATTTCATGACAAGACTGTATAATCAATACAAGTTGCAAGACAAAGCATTGGGTATTAGCACGTCGAAGAAAACATTGACTGATCTGCAAACTAGTCCAGGAAATCAACAAGTTTCAGATGGGGATAGAGCTGAGTTTAATCAATATTTGATGAAAATTGAGAGGGTAGATGCATTCAATGATTTAGATAAGTATTTGCAAAATCGTGTGGAGTTGGGTGATGGTAATTTTGATATATTGGATTGGTGGAAAGGAAAACTTGGCACTTATCGTGGACTTGCACTGATGGCACGTGATATACTAGCAATTCCAATAACATCAGTTACTTCTGAGTGTGCTTTTAGCACAGCTAAAAGAGTAATTGATCCTTTTCGAAGCTCTTTAACCCCTCTTACAACAGAAGCTTTGGTGTGTACCCAAGATTGGCTTAAATACTCTATATCAGAAGTTGATACTCTTGATGAAAAGCTTGAGGAGCTAGAGAAAATTGAGCAAGGTATCATAATTAGTTTTAATTTTTGCTCATTATTATTTTGTTATGATGTTAGTCAAATTACAAGCTATTAATGTAATTGTATTTTGTGTTATGTACAGCTATGGCAAGAGACATTGCAAGCTTATCAATTGGAGCTGGTGTTGTGTGACTAGTTAGAGTGAGAGTCAACTATGGCAAGAAGACCTGTTGATTGCAAACCTTCATTTCGATTATTGTAATGTTTTAATATGAACTTTCTTTGATATTTTTGTCATGTTTATTTCTTTGTTTAAATTTATAATGCTTATCATTTTCTTGTGAAATTTTGAATTTGTAAACCTTTCATGACTTTGTCTTTGTATGTTTAGTTTCATTGTTAAATTTGTAATATGTAATTTTAAGATTTTTTTTTATTTTTGGACATTTTACCGAAAATATTTGAAAACTACCGAAAGTTTCCGAGAATTACCAAAAATAATTGGTTTACCGAAAACCGAAATATTTTGGTTTTGGATTGGACGACAATTTTTAATCCGAAATATTTTTGGTTTTGGATTGGTAAGTCCTAAAACCGAACCGATCTGACCGAGTGGCAGCCCTACTCATAGCGCATGTGAGCTTTTGTTCGGTGGAAAATCCGACTCTCCCGAGGCCGTTGTTTTTCTGGACAAAGTAAGGGTCATGGTTTGCCACGTCACGCATCATCCGGTCAAACACCCATGGTTGCATTCTGTAGCGCATGCGAAAGATATTAGGTTCATGCCTGCATGGGGAAGTGAAGTAAAGAGATTTCAGTCGTTGATCCATCATTTCTCTAAGTATGGGGACGTACTTACGCCCTTCCGATGAACCACCCCATTCAAATTCTTCCTCTTCCATAATCTGGATGTGCGAGGAAGCTGCAGCCACCATGAGAGTTCTTCGACGGTTTGTTGTAATGGCATCGTCTTCCTCCTTTATCAAAAGTTTCCTCAATCTATTCATGACTAGAACAAAGAAAGAATATCAAAACAAAGAGAAGATGACAATTTAGGGATTCGAATATGAGAAATGGTTGTGAATGTGTGAGAGATGATGAAGTGAATGATCCATATTTATGGAAGTTGGTTTGCAAAAAAAATATTATCGGAAATTTAAACAATCATATTTACACATTGGTTGGCAAAACGAATCTTATTGAAAATTTAAATAACCATATTCACACATTGGTTGACGAAACAATATTATCGGAAATTTAAACAATCATATTCACACATTGGTAGGCAAAACGAATCTTATCGAAAATTTAAACAAGTATATATCACACTTTGGGGTGGCAAAAAAAAATCTTATTGGGATATAGATATGAAATCTAAAACTAAGAATAATTTTATTTTTAATTATTTATTATTTACAAATATTATATATCAATTATAAATTATTATTATATTCTAATTATAGTCTAAAATTACAAAAATGTAATTTGACACCCCCAAAATGGGACTTTGGGTTGGAGATGATGGAGATGATGGAGATGATAGAGGTGCCAGAGAGGGGTGCTATAATGGATTTGGCACCCCCAAAATAGCCTCATGGGTTGGAGTTGCCCTTAGAAGAACAATATGATGAACATTAAGGAGTCACATATCAAAAAGTAATAAAATATTTACAAAAAAAATGCAAATTATTAACACATAGTAGTAAAGATAATTGAGAACAATAGCGGCTTCGGAAATTAGTTACAGTGGACCATGCTAGCCTATTGCTTAACACAATCAACTTAAAGTGGATCATGATCGCCCTTTGTAGTTTCTGGTGGCTTCACTTCTACATTGTGGATCCACAAAATTAGTTGTGCGCCGTTATCTTTTGGTCTAGACGCCGATTCATGAGGCAAGGTACACTATTTGGGGGAATGATGGTCATTGTGTCTACCTTTGCTTAGGGCTGTGATTGGTTGTGATATGTATCATTCTACAGTTCTACTTGTGGTGTCGGGATCGGCGATGTGTGCCACTGATGGACGTCCTGGTATAGGTTGGATCCCTCATATTGGGGTTTCATATGTTTGGGGATCTCCGGGGATGCCAAGTCTAGTCAAACTTTCTAACACAGATTATTTCCTCAACCAAGGAGCTATGAAGAAAGTTCGGAAAGATATCCAACCAACACAAAACGCAGACCTCAAAGAAAAGATTTTGTACACTATTGAGCTGGCCTCAAAAGAAATCTAACTAGTGAAGCAAAGCTTAATGAATTATACATGATTCTTAAAGTCTACTCAACCTGCCAACACCTAACCTTAAATATTACACCAACAAAGCAACATCTTCCAGATAAAAATCAAGTCATCGAGGAAGAATCATTACATCTAACCAGCTTATGATAGCATAGAGCAGACACATAGGCACAAGTATTACATTTGTAAACCTTACAGTATTGTGATGCTGCATACAAGAAAAAAGGTTCCTTAGCACTGAAGATACATAAACTTGAGATTCAGGCAATTGCAAATGAACTAATGAAGTTAGTATGGTGGAAGTCAGGATAAGATGATACTGGTCTTGTAGGACCACTACAAATCATAGGCATGCAAACACAGAAAATTCATAGGGAGCAACTTAGACTCAATGAATTTGGATTACAGACTACCTATTGTGTAACACTAAAGCATCCTGAATCTGCTAGCACAAAATTGAAAACGAGTCATTGAAACCTAGATGAGTAGCAGCACTTGGCAATGTACACTGTGCTATGCGAAACAGACCAACAGCATAAAATAATCACCAGTCTGCCAATATTATACAAATTCTGACAAGATTAATGAGGCCATGTAGAGTTGTAGACACTCAGCAACTAACTATCATAACACTGCAGACCCCACTATATTTGCAGGATGGTTGAAGGCTTTGAGAAAATTCCACTATACAACAAAAGTCGATTCAAATCCAAGTCTGAAAGCTTCCAACCACCATGAAGAAAGTCACCATCTACTCTAATTTTCTGAGATCTGCAATTTTAGAAAATTGTGATTAGTAATCTCTATTGCTATCTGGTAAAGAATATTAAATTAATACAACACGTGATTTCTACTATCAGATTCATAGTAGCATGTCTCCAAGTGGGAGGGGGGGGCACACGGATACAACATATATTTAATGTCCTGTAGATGGCCATTCTCTTTAAAAAATAAAATTTACACATAGCCCAAATTTGTAATCACAACAGTTCAATAGTGGTACAAATAAAACTGAAAAAGAACCAAAAAAGGAAAAATAAACATATAAGCAGACAATTCAGATGCAGATAACTTGCATGTTAAAAGTGAAATTGCTTGATAAACCAGCAACACTTAACCAAATGTTAATGAAAAAGTCTGCTCGTAAAGCAGGGGAAAACTCCTTTCAGCCAATATTTAATATTTGATTTTTATAAGTGCTCTAAATCTAGAGCATATGAACCCTCAATGCCATCACACAAAAAAATGCCCGCAAAGAATCATTTTATGCATGGTCCTTATTTCACTTGTCTATGACAAAAGACCAAGTACAGTAGACAGCCTTTACAGTTAGAAGTCTGAATCTAACATGCATATATAGAAAGATTACATGTGAGACAATGATCTAAAAGCCAACACTGTAATGGTCATTAACTCTGACGTGCTCATTCAACTGACAAAATTCAAACACCCTTTCCCAAGAACAATAGTTTACTGTCTTAAGAGATAGAACAGATAAGGAGAAGCCTATTGATGACTGGCCCTCAATTGAGCAACATGTGCTACAGAAAGAAAGAACAGAAAATAAGCAACAAAGCAAAGTCAACCATGACTTGTTTACCATTAAGTCAACAGAGAAACAAATCACTACACTTTAACATTACCCAAAAACAAAATGGCAGGCAAACAGAAGGTATCAAACATGACCTGGCTGGCATGTTGTGAATGCCAGTGCCACAATCAATATATCTACCCTTAACTGGAACAGGAAAATAACAACCAAGCCAATTTCACAAAGCAAGACAACCTTACTAAAATTTCTGGTCAACCCTGAACATAAACAATTAGATTACACACATTCTCGGTGGCCAAAAAAGTCTAGCGGTCAGGCCCTTGGTTTGCTCCCAAGTGGTCTGGGGTTCGACCCTCTCCCACGGTACCCACCTAGCAATTGCTAGAGTTTCCAGTTCCCCAAATGTAGTGGTGTCAGGAGGGGGGGCCTAGGGATTAGTCGGGTCATTGATTCGGACACCCTAGTTTCAAAGAGAGAGAGAGAGAGAGAGAGAGAGAGAGAGAGAGAGAGAGAGAGAGAGAGAGAGAGAGAGAGAGAGAGAGAGAGAGAGAATTCCGGCCAAAAAACACCAAGCACCCAAAAAATAATGTGATTTATTAAGTAATATCAGGATTCTTCAGAGGAAGAAAGGAGAAAAAGAAGAAGGGAACAAAGGGTTGATAATTTTACTCAAGAGACTGATAACCTTGATACCAGCTTTGGTAGTTCCCACAAAAATTATAGTCTGTGGTTAAATCAAAAGCCAAACTTCTATCTTAAGAAGCTGCAACTATCTTGAGACATCAAGCCTGTCACACCCAAGTGGAAAATGCTAACCTGTAATACCTAGACAGTTAGACTAGGGTAATGGTAGTCGGACACCAGCTTTTCTATAACATACCACTGTTAAAGTGTTTTGTCCCCACAACCTTACCCATATTGTCATGTCAGCATGGGAAAAGCACACTGAAATTACTAGTCCATGTAACACAGTATGTAACCTAATTAACTTCCAAACGTATCTAATCAATCAACAGCTTCCTTTTGTGAGTTTCCCCTAGATGTGCTATCCACTCTATAGGACTCATTATGCTATCATCTACAGATCTTTTACAACAATTTTTCACCATTAAAAGCCCTAATGTGACAAAGCTATCAACAACATCTATACTACTAGAGCATCCCTTATTCACATCACACCCCATTCTGAATCCTCCTCCCCATAAACAATTGCAAGAAAGGGCAAATAACTTGGCTTCTCAAGGCATCACATCACCCAAGTGTGAATCATGCAGCAACCATGTACTAATGGTAATTCATTTTCCAATTAAAACGATGAAGTCTTCATCCAATCCCCCCTAAGTAACACATAAGTAAGTACCCCACATGCGTTTCTGATTCATAAAATTTTACAATATTAACCTATAGCATTTCTGTATAACATGACAGACAAAGAAGTTTTATTCAGTTTAAGTTTGTGATATAATCCCAGCACAAACAATATACAAGCACTTAATTACTAAATTCTGAAGAACAAAAAATACAAAATTCTTGAAACATACATCAAGTTGGCAGGAGTGCAGGAAATTACCTTAAAAAAGTAAAAGAAAAAAGTAGTCAAGTCCTTGGGGACCCAGCATCCGATCCAGATTCTGATGAACTATCACTGTCAGAGTCTGCAATAACAAAAGATGTAAGAAATAGGCTTCACACAAACTAAATAACACATTATTGCATCATTGTATGCCCAACAATGTGTAAGGAACTTTATAATTGCAAGCAGAGATGTATACCACTTGAGGAAGATCCAGAATCACTGCTAGAGCTGCTTGAACTACTTGACCTACTCCTATTATCACCCTGGTTATCCCTTTGAATCGGTGTTGAAGATGAAACAATCTTTGCATCTGCTCACACAAAATAAGAGTTTCAGTTTTAAGTTTCTCCAGATACCACTGCTTTGAATGTCATCAAATCCACAGTCTAAAACACTCTACCTGCTGTGGTTTCTTTGGGAGCTTCTTCCACATTGGGGGCCTGGGCCTGTAAAGAAATAAAGGAAATTTGAATGATTTACAAACTACTGCCACCAGAGATATATATATATATATATATATATATATATATATATATATTAAGAGGTTGGAAGATATGAAATAAAGCATACCTGGGGCAGAACATTCTGCTCAGTTTCTGTTCTGGCTTGTATTGCAAGTTCAGCTTTTCGCTTGTGTTTGCTCAAACTCTTCTTGTAGTTGGTTACATACCTATCAAGCTCCCAAAGGGTCTCAGCATCCACGCTATCAATGTCCACTTCAATTTCATCGTCATGCTGGAAGACAGCTGAATTCCTTTTCCTAATAATCTGTACAATGGTATCTAGCTTCTCTGAAGGTAGACCCTGGAGGCTAGTGCTAAGCTTTTGTTTTTCTTCATAAGTCATGTCCCTTTTATGAGGATCTTTCGCCTTAGGCTTCTTCGGAGCAGGGGTCCTGCTAGTAGGAGTGATAGTCAAGGGTTTTGGCTTGGGATCACCATGATGAGTTATGGACTCAGACCTATCCAAGACTCTTCGCATATCAAGAGGAGGTGGTGGTGGAGGAGCCTTTCTTGGTATCGGTTGTGTAGGGAGACCAGTCCCATATTCAAATCCAAACCTTATCTCACGATTATAATCTGACTCTATTATAGCCCACCTTTCCTCGAAAATCTTGGCTAGCTGCTCTGCCATGACATGAACATCCTGCCCAGGTGGGTTATAGGTCATGGCATTGTCAAATGTAAGTCTCACATCTTCTGCAAATTCTTTGGGAGACTTGTACCAATTCTTGATCAGCCTTGACTTGATTGTACCCAAGTCCATTGGACGCTTGATAATGATATGATAATCATGCAAACCGAGCGTTTTAGCATCCACGGGTTCATTAAACACCCAACTATGCTTGTGTTTCATCAATTTCTCAAGCAAAGAACTACAACTCTTGAAAAACTTGGTGCCCATAGAATACCTGTGCCCCAACTCTCCTCCACCTTGCTGCTTCTTCAGACTCAGTTTTGTCTTCTTGTTACTCTCAGCAGGTGGAAACTTATCCTTGGCCAGCAAAAACTCCGAACTTTGGTAGAACTGGTTTGCCTTGGGGGTTCTCTTCTCTTTCTCCACATTATCAATCCCTCCCTGACTATTCTCCAATACTGATATACTCAGCTGATGCAAAGGCCTAGTAGCCTCACGAGGAACACCAACTGAAGCAACCTCCGAATGAACCCGCCTCAGCCCCCCAACAACATTATTGTTGACCCCATCGTTTGCAGAAACATGGGAGTAACTTAACCCACCAATCTGCCCCTGCTTGGCCTCAATCTTCTTCACCAAACCTCGCACCATATCCAGTTCACTTTCGAGCTTCCTCCGAAGCTCACGCACCTCTTGCTTTGACCTTGAAACCAAATTGAACTTAATCCGGTTCTCCAACCCTGGTTTGGAAACCCCATTCTCTGCAGGTATATCCTGAGTGCTCGGTGCCACCACTGCCACTGCAGGTTCTTGCCGGTTCAGGCTCGAGGAATCATCAGAGGCTGCATCAACCCTTGAAACTGACTGTGGCTGTTGCGGCTGAGTCGAATTCCCATCCTCCGACGCCTGAGCTGGTGGCTGAGTCGAATTCCCATCCTCCGACGCCTGAGCTGGTGGCTGAGTCGAATTCCCATCCTCCGACGCCGGAGCTGGAGGCTGAGCTGAATTCCCATCCTCGGAAGCAATTACCTCAGCTGGAGGTTGAGTCGAATTCTCATTCTTCTTGTTATCCCTGTTGTCACTGTCGTCGTTCTTGTTGTTGTTGTTGGCAGTGGTGGCAGTGGCGGTGGAGGTTGGGGTGGGGGTGGCTAAGGTGGTGGTGGTAGTGTTTGTTTTGGCGTTGGTGTTGGTATTTGCGTTGTTGATGGTTTTCTTCGGGCCTTTGAAAGCTTTTCTAGTATAAACCTTGCTTTCCGAGTACCTCTGCTTCTCTCTGGCTCCATCACCTTCTCCAACTATAGGCCCCGAAGCCATACATGTACCTCACAAAACCCTAGCTCCCACTATACCCTCTCACAAAGATCCAAAATTCCTAGGGTTTTTTTCGCTACCACACAAATAACCAATACGACTAATAAAACCCTAATATTTCCCCCAAATCTCACACAGGCAGATCACAAAAATCCAATTAGGGTTCCTTTTTTTCCTACGATATATACACGAATCCTAGGGCTTTACACAAATACGCACATAAAGAGAGAGAGTAAGGGCTTACAACGACAGCAGGAGGGATTCGGGTAGCGTTTCGCTCCTCTTCGATCAGATCTCGCTCTCTCTCTCTCTAGTTTCTCTCTCTAAAATGCTTACAGTCTTTCGCAGTTTCTCTCTCTTCGCTCTCTGTATCCTTATCTTACAGGTGTACGGCGATAAAGTGTTCGTGAGGACGACGAAGCGTGTGGGTGCGCTAAAAAGAGTCGTGCCCGGGAAGTACCATAGCACGGGTGGGGGGAAGATTGACTCACGCGTAATATGAAACCGTCAAACGCACGAACCAGTGGGAAAGGGGGCGTGAGTTTCACGAGAGTCGAGGATTATTGGGTAATTGTTGAGGAGGGTTGTTGGGTTGCGAATATCTGGAGAGTTTCCGCAGGATATGAGAGGGCGCGTGTGGTGCAGTCGATATGGTGGGATGTTCGTGTAACTGAGCCTCCGGCCAAGTTTTATAAATTTTTGTTAGGTCGGTTTAATCCTACATTCAGGGTTTCAAACGGGATAGATCATGTGTCGAGACTGAGTGTCTCTTATCTTGTCTTTTTTTTGTCGACAACTTAATGAAATACGAGACCGTTTGTACGAGGTCAATTTATCCATATAATTTCCTTTGAAAAGTTATATTTATATAAATGGTAGCATTGTACAAGTCGTGTAAGGCAAAATAAGACTATGAGAGCTCTTGCTCTCCCAAACCCTAGCAGCCTCTGTGCGGCGCCTTTCTTTTGGCCTCGTTGTTGGCTGAACCCTAAGCGTGTCTCCTCTGGCACAGCCACATCAACGCCATCTTCAGGAGTAGCAAGTTGGCCTCGTCTTCGATGCCTTTCTATGGTCGCATCTAAGCGACTTGAATTGCCAAACACTTTTGATAGAGGTGTGACGGTCCTCATAGATTCATGGGGGACTTTGGTTGGTGATCGAATCACCAATGACTGGCCATTTGGGACTGTGGCAGCAGCTATCGGAGGATTGTGGCCCAAACGAGGGAGAGTGAAGGATGAGGTATCGAGTAGTTGCCTTGGCTGGTTGTTAGGGCGTGATGCGACGTCGTTGATTGGAACCTATATGCGATTCAGAGAGGCGGTGATCGTTCTGATCTTGACGATGACCAGAGGATGGGTTGAGTTGCAGATCTCGATGGTTGGTTCTTGGCATGGCGCACGATGGAGGCTAGGCTTGTCCACCCATAATCCGGGCTATCTTGCTTGCTTACTATGTTCATGGCGGGGGCGTCCAGGACTAGAGACTCGGCGTTTGATGATGGAGGATCGTGTTGCAGGTCACGGAGCTGTGGGGTTGATAGATGGGGCTGGTCAGGCTCCTCACAGTTGTGTGACCAGATCTGATCGGGTGCCTAAAACAGTTTCGGTTTCCAAAGCAATTTGGGTGTTGTTTTTCTCAGGGCCCAACTCTAGCCTCTACTTATTAGGTTTCCGAATTTGGGACCCTGGGGAGATGGTTCTTGCCGATTTATCTATTCTTGGAGTGAGTTCTGCCTGCAATTCTCTTGTTGGAGTGTTGATTGCTAGCCTTTTTAATGAGTCTCAACTTAGGTGTATTATGAGTACCTCAATTTCGTGATTCATTTTAGCGAGAGCTTGCTTTCCTATAAAACAGTCCATGACGATTTAATTCACAGGTCTCAAGATCATGACAATGGTTCCCTTTATGTTGTTGGTAATTATCTTTGGGATGCTGCGAAAACGTCTTTGGTTTATGCTAGAATTTATTTAGTTATTGTAGAGCTGTGTTCTCTTGTATTAGGACAAATTGTTGGTGTAGTACACCTCTTAGTTTGTTCTACTTTAGCTCTAATTTCAAACCATTATTGGTTTGTGCCTGCTCCCAAAACTGTTCGGGATGTCATTCTAAACGATTGTAATCGTTATTGATTTATTAAACTTCCTTTCAAAAAAAAATATAAATGGTACTTGTACGAATAAGATGCGTTAACCTACACTTAAATTTTTTAATTTTTTAAAATAAAAAAAACAACGTAAACATAAAATTGTTTAATCATGCACTTGCAGCAAACATATGGAGAGTTGGTCATGAAAATAACTTTTACCAAAACCGTCCATTTATTCGATATAATTGAATGAATTCACAATCTTCTATTTAGATGATTTTTTGCATAAATAATTTTTAAAAGTTGATTTAAAAGATAAACGGTTCAGATCATAGAATGAAGTGTTAAATCTCACAATCTCACATCAAAAGTAGATTAAATATATGCTCATGAATTGACTAAGTTCAAAATGCTCAATGAGATGGTAATTGTTTCGATCTTGGTGTCAACAAGTATTTATGCAAGCTACCTTCTTCTCCTCCTTGTTCCACCTTGCTCCAAACTCCAATAATTATGTACTCCTTCATGTCCTTGATGAATGAGTCAAGAAGTCTAGCTAGTGAACAAAAAATGTTGAGAATGATGGTGAAGATGTGAAGATGAACTTTGATGAAAGAAAGTATGTGAAAGGATGAATGGAAGGTGTAGACAATGAAGTAAAATATCATTACCGTCGGCGACCGGTCATCGCGCGATTTGTCTCTATGTAAGCGACTACCAATCGCTGTGGAGAACTTGCAAAATAAAAATGAAGGAGGAAGAGAGGTAGAGGTGAAGAGTTGGAGTGTTTGGGGATGAATGAAGATGAGTTTCAATGAGGTAAAATCAAAATATATATACACATAGGGAAAAGAGAGTGGAGGGTGAAGATGGATTGGGAGAGATCTAATGGCTAAGGAGGGAGTGATAAGCAAAATGGGATGGACAAGACTAACCCTAAGGAAGTTAGGTGGGCTAAAGTAGGTGAGGTAGAGAGGTAAAAACCATGTAGACAAACAGAATTTCATAAAATGAAAGTCAAAGAGGTGAAGACAAAATAAAAGATTTTGTGAGGACAAGTATCTTTTTCTTCCACACAAGCAATGGAAGAATTATGACATCACCAAGGACAAGTGAATATTCTCATGGCTAATTTAGGAAACTTTTAGGATGAGTCGCCATCTTAACTTTTAGTATTGACTGAGTTGACCTTAAGTTGACTTTTTCAGTTCAAAGTGTTAACTTTTCGGTTTCTTGGTTAAATTTTTAGATTCTTCTTGTGGTCTACTTAAGATATTTAACTCTCATCATTTCAACATCATAAAGTCATGATTGACTACGAGTGACTTCTCAATCTTTTCTCGAAAATGCTCTCCAAAACTATGCGATAAAGCCAACCAGTACAACTCAACTTCAAGTAACACCATCTAAATTAATTCAACAACTAGAACCTAGATTCTCCTTGATGCAAGTCACAGGCCAAAAAATAAAATAAAACATGCTTCCAAATTATCTTCGCCCTCATCTCCTCCTCAAAATCTAATGCCACCACCCATGCTCCAATTCATTTGCAAACGCATTTGCAAGACTGATAGGAGAATATAATGTGACGTTTTTAATGTGTTTTTCCTACTATTTGGCTATGATTTACTTGTAACTTTGCTATTTTAGCTTAGTTTCCATATTTGAGTCCCTAAATGATGTATGAATGTGAACATGTGCGGAAATGAGGTTTTTAGAAAATTTTCATGTTTTGACTTTCCTAATTGTATTAGGAAACTTTCCTAATTTGAATTCTTTCCTGACTCTGACAGGAATCCTAAAGGGAGTAGGAATCCTAATGCAACTAGGATTACTATTTCAGCTCGGAACGGAAAATCGGAGCTCGGAAATTTACGAAGTCTAATGGGGTTTTTCAAGGTCCATTAAGAGGTGGGCTGCCGTGAGGCCCAAGATGGAGGCCCAAATCCATGAAGGAAAGCCCAAGTCCACAAAGCATTAGGAAAGGTCCAAGCCCATTAGACTAGGAGATTTTCAGACATTCTGCCTAAGCAGATCAGTCAACTTTGAAGGCCCATATCTCCTATTTGCACCGTCAGATCTAGCTGTACTTTGGACACATTATGTATGTAGATGTTAGGCGTTCCCAGTTCAAATTTCAGAATCATCCAACCGGTGGAACGTCCATTATTCGGTTCCAAGTGCGCATAGATTAGTGTTGTCTTCTTTTTAATTCTTTCTTTTTCTTTTATTCTCAATGCTCCACTCACCCCCATTTTGCCATCCATCTCACCACACTATGTTTGTTGCTTTCTTCCCATACCATTAGTGCTTAATTTCTTTTACCTAAATAAAAGGTTAATTGCAACATGACTACATTTCCACCATGTCACTTACCATTTCTTTATCTCCCACTTAAATTTCACTTCTCTTCCCTTTCTTTCTTTATTTCTTTCATTGTCTTCTTCTTCCTCTCCATTCTCCTATAAATAGCAGCCTCATTCTTCTCTTTAAAACACATCCCAATGGAGAGGGACAAACCCTCCTCTTTCTCTTCTCCATCTCACATCATATTTTCCATTCTCTAGTACTTTAGGTGTTCAAGACTTCAAGGAGGAGAGGAGCCGTTTACACCATTACCACCAGCCATCAACCATCATCACCACCATCATCATCACCTTGGGAATCTCGGCCTTGAGTTGCTTGCTTTCAGGGATTCAAGCGTTCGTGGTCTTCAAGTTCTTCATGCTTTCAATATGGTGTAATTCGACTTTATTCTTTAAATTCTCTTATGAGTTCCTCTTTGTTGCTTGTTTATCTTTTGTATTAGTTAACATGACATGATTTATATAATTTCCAGCCTATATAATTATGAGTTTATTTAATTGTTGGATCCTAATTAATTAGTTCTTCTAGTAGCTTATGTGACTCCGTTGATTTGATTCAGTTTTATAGAAAACTCTTATGTGTTTATGTTATAGAGTTCGCAACTTATAATATTTGCATATAATTGGAGCTAGAATTAGGGATTACAATTCACCTAATAGTTTTGGAAACCTAATTCACGAGTAGTAAAGGCTTTGGACAAAGGTCGATGTCAAATAAAAAGGATTGCGGACATATGGACTTTTCCATAATGGGTCGTTCACTTTAATTAACAACTCTTTTCTATGCGTTAAACATGGTTTGACTAGCTAGCTTTCTAGACTAAGATGGCGTATTTAATTGGTTAGCTTGTCAGTGCTTTCACGGGGTTAATTCGTAGAGAGGTTTTATTTGAGGGGGTGATAACTGATAAGGAGTATAATTGTATAGTTATTTTTATCGAATTCCTTATATTTACTTTGTTAGTTAGTTGTTATTCGCTCTAGTTATGTTGTTTTCTTGTTTATATGTGTTTTGGAATAAAAATGAATAAAATGGATGAAAGAAGACATTCCAAGCAAGAATAGGAGATGAAAAAAGAATAAATTGCACAAGAGATTTTTGAACAAAAATTCAGTCTGCTGCCTGGGCAAATTAGTCTAGTTTGGAGGCCAATATCTCTGCATTTATCCGTTGGTTTGATGTGTAATTTATGGAAACAATACTTCTGTGTGTCTAGTATTCTCAGTTAAAATTCTACCATGTTCAGACCGTTGGATCTCCCTACATTCAGTCTCAAGTGAGTAATACTCGGTACTGCTTGGACGTTCTGGAACTGAACTTTGATTGCTTGTAAAAATTGTTCTAGACCGATTTGGTTGTGTTTCAAATTCTCCAGATCAAGCCATGTAAGTCTAGTTTCAAATTCAACTGGAATCACTCAATTATGATACTTATCCATGGAGATATGTGCTTCACAAGGGGGAAAGGTCAAGCTGGAGCAGAATTCCTAAGAACAAATGATGGGCTTGTTACTCATGCATCCTTCACAAGACACAAGACCAGCCCAAAGAACATCTTCATGGGCTGATGTACATGATCAATGTAACTCTGTGGAGGTGAAGTCATTTAAAGTTTACCCAAGTTAGGTAGAGATGAAACTTGGTGCCAAGCTTGTCATGATCATGATGAAGATAGGACACCACCACTATCACTCTAAGACAAGCTATAGTAACTTCACTCATGAGTAAATGCTGCACTAAGAGCAAAGGGAAGCTTAGTCATTTACCATTTCAAGTTTTGGAGGTGAAATATGACATATGCCATGACATATTTCTCACTTCCAAGAGGCTATATAAGGAGAGGAATTCTTTCATTCAAGACACACCAAGAGAACATCAAATCTTCTCTTCTTCTTCTTCTCCCTCTCTTCTTCCTTCCTTATGTATTTCATTTGTAGCTAAGTTTCTTTAGGGGCTTCGGTTGAAGCCCTAGTCATGATTTCTAATTAATCTATGCACGTTTGATCCATTGATGGTTGTTGATGATGAGACGTTAATTTCTATTTACTTTCCAATCTTGTCTAGTTTATTTTATGCTTAGCTACCATACTTTAAACTCTACAATTGATATTGTTACATAGGTTAATTTAGATGACCGAGTCTTGGGCCTATGATATGTAACAACAAGTGTCTTTGCGGGTGCTTGGAAATTAATCACCATGAATAACCGGAATAGATACCATGTTCTAGGATATATGTGTTTGTCAATTTTCATAGTGCATATGCTTGCTTAAGGAACAACATAGAGGGTATGTTGGTGACATGCAAGATACCAAGCTAGATCCCTTAAGTTTGAAAAGAATTAGAGTAGACACCCATGCCTAATTCGTTGCTTAGGAGAATCAATATCCTAATGAGGAGACACTCATCCCTTTAGGTTGGGAAACTTCATCATCAGCAATCGGATTTGTTTCTTACATGTATTGGTTAATTAGGAGGAAGACTAGAGGTGGATACTTGAGCCCTAACATTTTCTCTATTATTGTTTACAATCTTTACTTTCTAATAATCATATCTATTTTATTTCTACTCTTGTGGTAGTTCATTTAGTATATCTTTATTATTGTTGTAAATTTAGATTAGTGACAAGTCTAAATTTATTGTTTAAGACATAATTAAAGCACTTCTCCGTTTAACTTACCTGTACTTACCATCTTTTACTACATTGAAATTTGGTGTTTTGCAAGAGCATAAATCCACACCCATCAATAACCAACTTTCGGTATTCCACATATGTTAATTTCGGTTTCATGGCTAGGGAACTTCGTTAATTTTCGGTCCAATAATTGATAAACTTGTGTATATGTGGCTGTAATTTTATATATTTTATGTTCCATCCCATCTTGTTTAATTTATTCTTTGTAGATTAATCATTTAGTTTAGATAAATCAATTTCTTAAACCCCCTTTTTACTTTGTACATATGTATATATTTATACTTTATACTTGTTAATAATTCTTGTGACATTTTTTTGTTAGGTACACCCTTTGATCTCCGTTGTGAACGATCCCTACTTATTCTATACTACCGATAGAGTTTTTTAAAATTGATGCTCCTTTTGGAGCATATCAAAGACCCAACCATAATTATTGGATCGTCGACTCAAATCACTCATGTCTGCAATTGGACAGTTCTTCCCGATCGAAGTCCTCTCATGAAATACAACCCCATAGCCTCAACCTCTTCAATTTTTGCGACAACGTTCGACACTGGTTACAACTAGAAGCTTGCATTGCCATTTGGGAAACAAAGAAGAAATAGAGAGATAAAGGATTACGTAAGACAAAGTAAAAAAAAAAAAGTGAATTCTTGTTACTACCTTGAATTTTATGAGTCTGATAAATTCAGTCCCTACATTTCTAATTTCATTAAAAAAAGTCCTTGAACTTTTAATTTTCACCCAATAAGTCCTTCTGTCATTGTTTCGGAAAATTGGGACATTAACAGCTGACATGGCACACCAAATAAATTATGAAATACCTATTATACCCCTAACTTCATTCGACAAAAAAAACTTTTCTCTCTCTCTCAATTGACAGCAAAAAAACAAAAATATATCCTCCCTCCCTCTCCTCGACCTCTCTCTCTCTCTCCCCCCAACCTCTCTCTCAATTAAAAGGCGAGTGAACGGTGGCACGGTGAGCGGCGGCGGTGGTTGTCCAAATAAGATTTGAACAAGGGGGAGGGAGAGAGGGAGAGAGAGAGAGAGAGACAGAGAGTGTTGTCTACTATGGTTGCCGGTGGCATGGCCAGTGTTGTGAATTCTGAGCTAGACTTGGCTCAAACAGACGGAAGAGAGAGGTAAAAGAGCTTGATGGTTGTTGAAAGAACATCGGCGATGGCTTGTGGAAGTGTGACGGAGGCAGAGAATCAATGGCGGCGTCACGGGCAACGAGCCGGGCGAGGCGGAGACAGAGCACGACCGGGTGGGAGGAGAGAAGACAGCTATACGTGTCGCACGACAAGGGAGGAAGAGAGAGCAAGTGGTGCTCGGAGTAAATATGGGTACCGAGTTTTTTTTTATATCAATTAAGAGAGAGAGAGAGAGAGAGAGAGAGAGAGAATCATATATTGGATGTAAAACCAAACTTTAGATATTATCGACTTTGGAGAGTATAAATTAACTACTCAACCATATATATTGCATATATAATGGAACAATTCAAATACTGTTGTAGAATATCGTAAATAAAGAAGAAGAGAAAGAGAGAGCAGAGAGAGCAAAGAGAGGTCGGGGCAGCCGGAGAGAGGGAGAGCAGAGAGAGAGGTCGGGGAAGAATGAATTTTTTTTCTTCAATTAAGAGAGGTCGGGGAAGGAGAGAGGAGAGTGTTTTTTTTGTCACATGAAGTCAAGAGTATAATAGGTATTTTATAATTTATTTGGTGTGCCGCGTCAGCTCTTAATGTCCCAATTTGACGAAATAGTGACAGAATGACTTATTAGGTAAGAATTGACAGTTCAATGACTGTTTTGATGAAATTAGAAACACAGGTTGGGACTGAACTGATCAAACTCATAAAGTTCAAAGTAATAACAAGAATTTAGTCCAAAAATATATATTGAGAAACAAAATGCAAAATACCCTAATATATTTGCAAAGTACTTCACCTGTCACACAAGTGCGTGCTCCTTTTTAATATAAATGACCAAAAATAAATGGAGATATCGATCACGTCGATTTGTTTTTGAAGGTCAAGGTACATTTCTGATTAGTTTGAAAAATTGAGTATCATTTTGTCTGGCGCAACAAAGTTCAGATCACGTTAGTAAAAAAAAATTCACTTTAAAATTTGGAGAAAATGACAACTTTAGTCACTGAACTTTGCTGAGTTCAACACTTCGACCACTGAACTTTAGGAAATATCACTTTGGTCACTCAACTAAAACAGCGTAGCTCACTTTAGTCATATGCAACTATCAACCACCTCCAAATGTCAGAAATTTAATATCAAACTGAAGGACACACCCAAGGATCAATATTTGTAACAACCTCAAGGTGAAATTCAAATTGAATTGGTCAGAATTTGGCTCGAAAGCTTCGGTAGTCTAATATTTTAAAGCTTAAATCATGACGTTGTGCTAGATGTCATGTAAACTACCACAAGAAAGTTGCTGGAGAGGAGAGGAAGATAACCCAAATGGTTTCGGGTCACGACATAGCCGGAACCGGTGCCGTTGATCAGATCGATCCGCCGCAGTGACCAAAGTGTCGAACAAAATAAAGTTTAATGACTTAAAATATTATTTTCCCTTAAAATTTGGGATATCATAATTTCTCTTGCAAAACTCCATCGATCTTTGAAAATTTATTCATGGTAAGCTTCCCAATGATGATATTTTACAAAAGAGGGTTTGCAAATGTTTTCCATTATCGATGTGCTACAAAGACTCTCCATTGTCTCTTCTAGTCTTCTTTTTTTTTAGGGGAAAGAATTAAATTCATTGATTAAACATTATGACAATCGCGAGAGAGTGCCGCCTCCAAAAACAAAGGGGCTACAGAGAAGAACTCAAAAGAAAGGTGGTTAACACTAGCTTCCTTGGCAAGAAGGTGTGCCACAACATTGGCAGACCGTCTAACATGAACCAAGGATGCAGCAGACGCTGCTCTTAGCAGCTGACGGTGGTCATCAACCAAGAAACCTAACTCAGAAAAATTCATAGTATCAGATTGTAGGGCTTGAACAAGATTCAAGCAATCAGATTCTACAATTAATGGAACAAAATGACGTTTGCAGGCTTCTTTGACACCCATTAATAAAGCCGGCAACTCACCATGTTTAGCAGATGAAACAGAAGCCTGAACAGCAGTAAAATCACCCAACAAAGAACCTTGAGAATCTCTAAATACACCACCCAAACTAGCTAGACCAGAACCCATCTTGAAAGAAGCATCAACATTAAGTTTGATAAAGCCCACATGTGGAGGTTGCCACTTGGGCAAGCGGGGCTGTGGAGGTGCCGAGGATGAAGTGTGCGCTGAACAAAACTCTTCCCACCATCCCACTGTCAAATGAATAATGTCAGACGCCGGCTTCGACGACTCTTCCCAAACTTTGGAATTACGGTTGCGCCAAATAGCCCACAACAACATAAGAAGGAGGGAGAATGCCTCCTTTGGGAGATGATGAAATTGAGCAAGCAGCCATGAGTGAAAGTATGATTGGACATTGGTAGATGTGGCCAAAGCCACTAGCGCAATAGAAAGGACCTCAGAGGCAATCGTACAATCATGCAAAGCATGTATAGGTGTTTCAACCTCCTCATCAAAAAGAGGACATTGGGTATCAATATCAATACCCCTCTGACTAAGCCGGCCCCGAGTGGGTAAAATATTGGCACAAGCTTTCCAAGCACAAATCTTAACCTTACCTGGAACTTGAGCATTCCAAATACCATTCCACAAGTAAGCAGAGGGATTAGAAAAAGAAGACGTCTCATTGAGAACTTGAGCATGAGCCACATGATAAGCAGATTTTACTGAAAAAATACCACGTTTGTCAGCACCCCATATCCATCTATCAGCATGAGAATTAATGCTAGTTGGAATAGAGAGAATTTTATTGACAAGAGATGGAGGGAACAGATCCGAGAGCAGCAAATTCCAAACACCCGGAGCAAAGAATAATTCAGAGACAAGATGAAAACGTGGGTTGAAAAAAGAGGAAAGATCCTCTCCAGGAAGCCACGGTTCAGTCCATATAATTGTGGTTCTCCCATCACCAATATGACGATGTATACCAGCTGTCAACACCTCCCTTCCATGTAAAATACTATGCCAAGCATAAGAAGGAGTAGACCCAAGTTCTGTATTCCAGAAAGAAGAATGTGGGAAGTAAATGGCTTTAAACAGACGACAAACCAGAGAATGAGGGTTTTGAACAAAACGCCAGCCTTGCTTGGTAAGCATAGCTAGGTTAAAGGAAAATAAATGTCTAAAACCCATACCACCCATAGCTTTGGGTTTGCAGAGAGTATCCCAATCCCTCTGATGCATGGCACACTTATTTTATTTGAACCCCACCAAAATTGGGCACAAAGTTGATGAAGGTCTTGACATAGATTATGAGGAAGAAGGTAACGGTTCATAGCATAAAGTGGCATAGCCTAAACCCTAAACCCTAAACCTCCCTGCCGGCACTACTTAGCAATTTGGCCCTCCACCCCGTTAGTTTTTTGGTCAATCTATCCTTAAGAAAAGCAAACGCTTCACTCTTTAAATGACCCACATGAGTAAGGAGCCCTAGATATTTCTCGTGGTGGGAAACCAGTTCAACCCCGAGTAATTGAGCCAAGGACTGACGTAGATGAGGTAGGACACTACCACTAAAGACCACATTGCTTTTCTGCAAATTAATTTGTTGCCCGGAGGCACGGGCATAAATATCCAGAATATACTTCAAAACAAACACTCCTGAGTTGTAGCCTAAGAATAGAACATACTATCATCAGCAAAGAGCAAGTGACTGATTACTGGGGCACCATCACAAACTTGCGAACCCTGTAGGGAACCATTTGATATATGAAGAGAAATTAATGCAGAAAAACCTTCCGCACAAAGAATGAACAAATAAGGAGAGAGTGGATAGCCTTTCCGGAGACCACGGCTGGGAGTCACAAAACCCCGAGGTTCACCATTAATAAGAAAAGAGTAACATACTGTAGATAGACAAATCATAATAAGGTCAATCCAATCCTCATCAAAACCCAACCTCTATAAAATCCTCTGCAAAAAATGTCACTCAAGACGATCATAAGCCTTACTAATATCCAACTTCAATGCCATAAAACCTTCTTTACCACAACGAAGATTATGCATGAAATGTGCTAGCTCTGAAGCAACCGGAGTATTATCCGAAATAAGACGATCTGGAATAAAAGCACTATGTTCAGGGGCTATAATAGCAGGCAAGAAAGTTTTCAGTCGATTAGCCAGAACCTTAGAGGCAATTTTATAAATGACGTTGCATAAAGCAATAGGTCTAAGATAAGACATAACTTGAGGTTCTTTAATCTGAGGAATAAGAAACACATGAGTGAAGTTCAAAACAGGTGCACTTCCTTAATAGTAAGAAAATGAATCACTGCATTCCTAACGTCTAAACCAACCAAATCCAAATACTTATGGAAAAAGAAAGGGGACATACCATCAGGCCTAGATGCCTTAGAGGGATGCATTTGAAAGAGAGCAGCTTTAACCTCTTCCATAGTTTAAGGAACCCGTAAAGAGTTATTCATAAAAGGTGTAACACGTGGTTGGATAGCTTGTAAGACAGTGTCTTGAGCAAAAACATCAGGATTACCACCCTTGAATGTAGACTGGAAATACTCAACAACAATTTTCTCAATGCCTTCCTGAGACGATTCCCACCTACCATTATTGTCTTGTAAACCTTTGATTTTATTTCGACGTTTACGATTGGAAGCACGCTTGTGGAAAAAACTGGAATTTTTATCTCCCTGTTAAAGCCAAATGGCCCTTGAACGCTGACGCCAGTAAGTCTCGTCAATTGAAAGAAGTTCATTTAGCTTACCAGAGAGACGAACCCGTTCAACTTGATCAGCAGGATCATATGGCTTGTTCAGAATTTGTTGGAGTTGGAGTCGAGTCTCTTCCAACTCCAATTTCCTTCTCCCAAACACTGCTCTATCCCATTCCAACAATTGAGACCCTGTATCCTTTATACGACGGCAGAGCTACAACATAGGAGAGCCCATCTGGGGTTGGGACTAAACTTGGTCTAGAACCTGAGGAAAAGACACATGAGATGACCAAATTTCTTCAAAACGGAATGAACGTCGTCGACGATTTTGGGGCTGCAATTCAGTTCTGACTTCCAGCAATAGTGGAACATGGTCCGACCTACTTGGTGCTAAATGAATAACACTAGAAAACGAAAAAGTATCACGCCAATCTGAAGATGCAAGCCCTCGGACCAGGCGTTCCTTGGTATGAGAATTGCACCAGGTAAAAGGACCGCCAACTGCCCCCAAATCATCAAGATTACAATCTGAAATAGCATCAAGAAACGCATATATTTGGAGGCTATTTCTGAGAGGACCCCCAGATTTCTCATTCAAAGTTAAAATTTCATTGAAGTCTCCCATTACCACCCAGCGAGCAGAGGTAGGTTGAGCAAGAGATCGAAGAAGGTCCCATGAGATATGGCGCTGTCCTGTCTCCGGATGGCCGTAAAATCCAGTAAAGCGCCAAGGCTCCATACCAACCATAACGATATCAACGTCAATATAGAAATAATTTGTCTTCCGGACATGAACGAAAACATAGTCATCCCAAAGTAAGGCCACACCACCGGATTGATTAACCCGATCGAAATGGGCTAAGTGAGGCAGCCTCGTTGCCTTGGGAAGGGATTCGTGTTGCCGTTTAGTGCAATGAGTCTCGCAAAGGAAAACCAAATTGAGATGATGCTTAGTAATCAAACTTTTTAAAGCATGGCGTGTCTGGTGATTTGCAATACCACGGAAATTCCAAGCCAGGAGGTTCATGTTGAGCAGAATCCGAAGAAACGGAGACCTACGATCACACAAGCTAGTGTGAAAATACAAAAACCCTAGCTGGGCGATGAAACCCTAGCACATCGTTTTACTGTAGTTTATTCTTTTTGTCCTTTCTTAATCAAAGATATATATATTGTTAACACCTCTTCTTCTTTGAATTCTCTTTTGCTAGACAAATTTGGTCCAAGGCTTTGGCTTTCTTTCAAGTTTTTATTAATTTTAGAGATGTTGCTTCCCTCTTCTCTTATTCTTTCCAACAAGTTTTTGGTTCGCAGCTTCAATTGCTTTGGTGGTTTTTTTGTTTTTTTATTAAATTAAATATTGACAAAGCGAGTGAATTTATTAAGAAAAAGAAAGAAAACCAAAAATAACAAAATCAAATCAAATTCTTCAAACAAAAACAGAATGGAAAATAACCAAATAAAAAGGAAACCCAAAGCAACAAAGGGAAAAAAAAAATTTCCCATGAAGCTAAAAAGAGAAATCGAATGTTAAACTTCAGGGTATATGGTACGCGTTCTATTCCTTGTAGAGTAGATACCCTACAATCTAACTTGAAAATCGATCTCTTAGCTTGAGAAGTTTCCCTTCCACTTAATTTCTTCTTCAGTTGCTTAATTAGGAACTCACTCACTCCGGTATGGTATATATGATTGGTGCTTATTTGTATTCTATTTGGCACACCCGAAATGCTCTACTAGTTTTAGGAAATATCTCTTCTGCTTCTGTATTTCATTTCATTTGGTCGCATAGCAGCTACATAATATTGATATTTCAAGTAACGGCTCAGTAACAAATTAATTCTGTAAAGGAACTTTGTATTCTTTGATCCATTGTTGTTCTCTCTTAAATCTGCATACATAGATGTAGTTAATAGATTTAGTTAATTAAATTTGCAGGTTCTTCAAGTTATGGTCTATTTGTTGGAAAAAAAAAAGAAAAGGGCTGCTGCTATGCTCATGTATTAATTATTTAATTTGCAAAAGCTGGGTTTCAAGAGGCTCGATCAACATTTGCTGCTATATAGTCACGGATGCTTGTTTAATTGTGTGGTGGTCATGTTGAAGCTATGGATTATATTGGTTAATTTGTTTCTTATGGCTGGTTCTAATACGTGGGTGTGCTTTGAATTTGCTAAGGCCACCCATCTAGTTTATAACTTTTTTTTTTCTACACTATTGAGATGTTTGTTTAGGGAGAGGTTTTTGTTAACGTCTCCCTCTCCCGTTTTGTATTTTCTTATTCTATTATCAATAATTTTTTTTAAGGCAAAAAATATTCAATAAATAAAAAAGAAAATAACTGGGAGGGGGGGACATCAGGAAGCCAAAACCCCTTTGAAACATGAAAAACCAAAGCAAAATAAGATAGACAAATGATTCAAGGATTAAGACGCACAATAGGCATTCGAGCACGAGTAGAGATGGACTGAAGAAGCTTCTCCTCATCCAAATTTGTGTCAATCTCATCAAGCCAAAAATTATCAAAATTGGAATCAGATTCAGTAGAGTGCCCAAGGGGTTCTTCATTTTCCAAATCACCCCAACAAAATTTTGTTTGAACTTGAGGTTCTATAGAAGCAGAACCAATAAAATCATTTGCAACCAAAGTTTAGAATCATGCTCAGCTAGAACAGTGATGTACGTTGTTAGCAACCTCACCAAATTCTCTAGAGGAACCGTTATTGGCTCACGGGGCTCACTAGCAAGAATAGCAAATATGTTTTCAGTTTTGCATGATGGGAGACCAAAGGAGTCTCACAATGTGCATTCCTGGCATTGAGGCAGAAGATGGTTAGAACCACACTTACAAGATGCTAGCATAGTAGTCAAATTGCCGTTCTTTTGTTGCTTAATTTATCAATTTGTAATGGCGTTCCAATCCCGATGACAATCTCCATAAGAAGACGAGGTTGCCAATAATCTTGGCTCAATCCAAAAATTTGGATCCACATGCACCTGCGAATGAGACTGAGGAAGAGCATCCCCGGGTTTGAAGTCGGGTTTCCATTCCGACAAACGGAAAATACCATTAGCAAGGACAGAAGTCCCACCATTCCAAATTCTTTTCATATCAGCCTCACTGTCAAAATGGATATCAAAAAAACCTTTGCCTAGAAGAACCAGTCGCCATGACTTTGATGGTTTCCATAAGGCATCAAGAGAGGTCTTGATAGCATCAGTTCTCAAAGGTTTGCGAACTGATCCTTTGCGAAGTAGGCGCCTACCAATTAGGTTTGTACAAAACAACTTCAATTGTTCTTCATACAAATCCTCACTAATCTTAACAAAGATTTTGTCACCACGAACCGCAGGAATTGGTAGCGAGCAGAGGAGATCTCTTGCTTCTGCGTCTCCTACAATGGAGGCGAAGAAACGAGTAATCTGTGCCGGCGGTGCCTGACACATCGTAGGATCCAAGAAAAACCAAGGGCAACAGATCTGAGGTGTTTGGGACATACTTGTCGGAGCGATTGAAGAAGTCGACCCAAGTGAGGTTTAAAGCCCGTAAACGGGATGATCGATAGTATTGAAAGTCGATAGGCGTTTCCAGAGCATGCAGCCAACGCAATCAGACGTCGTGCAATCTGAGGAGCAGATGTAGGACGTCTACGATGAATGATGCCGATGCGACCCTTCATCGCCGCAGAAGTTGGCACGCTGTGACGCCGATGACAATGGAGAACCATCAAGGAGGCGGCCCTCGCGAATAAACATAGGTTAGTGGAAACGCACGTGAGTCGCATTCTATTATTAATAAGCTCTACTAGGGTGCAAATAGCTGCACTTTGAGCTCTAGCTACTTGGCTGCACTTTGGGTGCAATGCCATCAAATAATCATACCCACGGCACGGAGTAAATTTTCATCATCTTACTTTCTTGTTTAATTTCGTCCACAAATTAGAACCCACTTTAATGGCCAAAACTCACAATTTCGGTCACCCAGATTATATAAACCAGCGTTATTCTTCCCCGGCCCTCTTCTCTTTTGTGGTTTTCTTATATCAGACTCGCATGTCTCTTTTTCTCTTTCTCCATTTTTATCACCCATGTACCTACAGCTTTCACCAACAAAAACCTAGTAAAAGTTTCTATTATGTTGAAAGAAAATCTTTATTTGCAAATTGATTAGAATTTCAATTTAATTAGACCTTGAGTACGTATGTTAGTTTTGAACTCTTAATTTTTTATTTTCTTTATACTTGAATTCAGAGTTCCCAGCTCAAAAAATCTTTATTTCGAAATTGATTAGAAGAAGATCACTACGTACTAGGTCTACTAGGCCACTGAATCACACTGTAACATAAATCTTTGCCGGCCTCAGAAGATGTGAATCAAAAATCACGACTCGTCTGATATTATATATGCAATAATTACACATTTGCAGGCATGCATGCAGCTTGCTGATTCAAAAAGCACATTCATTAGGTTATGAGAAACTCCAATTTACATTCTTGCAGCAAAAGAAGGGAAAACAAAAAACAAAAAGCCACTCCATAATATGATCTGAAGCCTGAAGGGTACATATGCATGCATGTAAATCCATCTAAAACCGTGTTTTTTTTTTGGGCTAATATGTAAAGCCGTTTATAAACTCGATCGAAACACGCACGTACTCTGATAATATATATAATATCAGTGAGCCTCGGTCAGAAGTTTCGTAAAGGCCGGGGTCGATCAGCTGGTGGTCGGTGGTGATTGTTTGTGATGCTGGGAATCTGGTCCTCCGGGTACGAGTCTATCGGTATCTGTGAGTGACCTTCTTCTAGAATGCTCTAGTAATTCGGACACATCAATACCCAAGTACTCTTGCAGAAGTCGTTGGCTGTCGTCTCTGTTTTTCTTCTGGATGACTAGGTGCCGGTGGAGGTTACGTGCATTTGAAGACATAACCATCATGGAGAAGGAGATTAATAAGAGAACCAACACCGTCCTTGCAGTAATTGTATAGGCCATGCGGAAGAAGTTAACCTGTTTTTTTTTTGGACTGAAGGAGGAGCTAAGCCGGAAGAAGTTAACCTGTTACTCTAACGGAAACTGGTCGATCGATCGAGCTAGGCTTTTTGACTGAGAAGATGGGTATATATGCAAGTTATATATATATATATATATATATATATATATATATATATATATATATATATATATATATATATATAGAGCATATGTGTCAGCTAGTCTACATGTTCTTTCCACTAGTATGACTATAGGCCTATAGCTATATGTTTAGATGTTTAGATACAAATAAACTATCGATGTGCTGCCTATATTGTCCAGCACTGTACAGGCAGCACACGGATAGTTATTTGTATCCATGCTGTCTCAATGGAGATTTGTGTCTACATGGTTATCGTCTAACTTTTTGTGTTGTCTTCACTCGATCACCAAAACATGACCTCTCAAGAATCGTAGGGTTGCTCTTGTAGTTTGGACTGTCTGGTAATTTAAATATTTAGGAGGTTAATTAAGATGAGAATCAATTCAGAAACAAAGCCGACACATAAAACATCAGCCAATAGCGTGATAGTTTAATGCATTCCTTGATCTACATACCCGGTTGATGGCGTGCAACTGAAAAGAATATTCTTGCCCAAGCTTTTTTCTCTTGGATCCAAGATATTGATATTCATTTTCTCTTTTTGACATTTTTTAAGTGGAAGAGAATCTTGGTTGAGGTGGAGATCCAATCTTTACTTAACTTAAAAGAGCGATGCATGTCGACCTTATCCTCGTCAAAATATTTATCGGCCATGCTAAGCTAGTAAGCTTTATAGATTCATCAAAATCTATTCGATTCTTTGTCATCTTTTTTTTATTACAAATTCTTTGTTATTTTTTTTACAGATTTTCAGGTACAGAGATTCTTAAGGTTTAGAATTTTTATTTCAGCCATCATATCCATTTAAATTATTTAATCTAACGACTGAGATCAAAATTACGCACTTTAAAAAATAGTAAGGACATCTGTAGTGGAGAAGCCATGTATATATATATATATATATATATATCTTTTGATGACTCGATGGGCCAAAAACATTAGATAGAAGACAACAATATATATATTAATAAAGAGAAATTACATCGTCAAGGTACAAATGGCAATACTATCCTTAGGTAAAATCGACAAGATAATCCACCAATGAGAGAATTAATATATCCTCCCATCTAAAGAAATACTTTCTAATGTTTATGAACAAGCACCATAGACCTCCGACTTTCCTATGTCTAAGCCAGCCAATGCTAGTCTTTGGTCTAGGTTCAAAAATTGTTTCGACCTGGGTGCCGGGTCCCAAACTTCTAAACTAAATTCACCAAGGTCCCAGACCAAAGTAATAGCAGGCCCAAAAGCCAAACTCAAGCATAAACTACCCAGGCTCTCTACACTACAAGGAAAATGACCTTTGGTGACACTGAAATAGGTGACGTTTTTCACAAAAACGTCACTTAATGGTAGAAGCTTTAACGCTTTTTAAAAAGCGTTACCTAATGTATATGATTTTGTCTTGATGTTTAATTAAAACGTCAACCATTACATTAAAGGCGTCAAGTATGTGTGTTAAAATATTGCAAAAAATCTATTCTCTAGGAAAGTGTGCCGAGACATCAAATTAGATCGAAGACTTCAGTACCTTACGCTCTCGTTCTCTCTAGAATTGAGCAAAGTGAACTCAAACCCTAGTTTTGGCATGCTCAATTGCTATTGAAATCCAATACCCATATGGAGATTCAGAGAGAAATCTTTAATAAACATCTATTGATCTATCTGCTGCTCTGTCTCTTTTGATTGATCCGCTCTCATGTCGTCCAACCGTTTTAGTTTAGCTAGGGATTGAGCAAGCAATTTGTTTTGGGTTACATAGGGGTAAAAGCCCTCTCCCTTCTCTGTCTAGATTCGATAATGATGTGGTTATGAATTTGTTTATTTTCTTCATGAAATTGTGGGTGATCTTTCTTCTTATTTTCTTATTTGATTTTGGTTGTCTCTAGATATTATATCAGTCCCCCTCTTTTTGTATAATTTGTTGTTTGTTTTATGTTCAATTGGGATTTGGTTGATTTCTTGGTTTAGCTTTTAAGTTTATATTGGTTGGTTGTAGATGGCCGGATTCTTGATTGATGGTGGGTATAGTTTTTTTTGTTTTTTTATCTTTTTTTTTTTAATATTTTGGCGTGTCTGCTCCTTCATTTTGAGCTGAAATAAAAAGAAGAAAATGATCAAGATGCTTCTTGGGTTATCTAAGAATTATAAAGTGCATAAATTTGGTGAAAAACTTATTGTCTACTTGCACTTTAGCTGGATTCTTTATTTTCAACCTAGGGTTGAATTCCTCAAAGAAATCCATGTAAGGCACACTTTATAAAAGTCTAAGGAAATTGCCAAACCCTTTGGTATTTTTGATTCTTCTTGCGTCGTAATTGTTTTGGTTTCTGGTTTCATAACTCGTAGATGTTGATCTTGTTTTATCTAGTTGTTGTTTGAAAGGAAATATATCTAATGATCACATTTATTTTTAAATTGTAATGAAATGGGAATCAAATCTCTTGAAATGTAATTGTCAGTAGCTAACTGATTAGATGTAAAAAACCGCGGTCATTAATTATTACCTAAATTCCTAACAATAGTCGTTGTAAAGTATAATGGGAAATAAAGGTTTTTCCCACAGAAGATTGTTATATTTACTTTTTAATGTCACGAAAAATTAAATTAAATTAAAGAATTATTATTAACAAGTATAAAGAATAAAGAATATATATATATACAAAATTAAATAAACTATACAGTATTGTTTCTATTTACAAAAATATACATTATATACAAAAGTATTTTTGGGGGTTTTTGAGATTTTTGAAAACAATAAAAAGAAATATTTTTGGATTTTTATTATTTTTGAAAACAAGAAACACACACAAAAATATTGTTTTGAAAATTAACTAACTCCCTAGCCATGAATCCGAAACTAACACATGTAGAATGCCCACGCGGGTTATCATTCCCCAAATAAACTTCTCCCATGAAATCAACCTAGTGAACGCTCATCTAGATTAAACATTTAAACATGCAAAGGTGATTAATCTAAACATGTCTAACGCATAGAAAAAGAGTTGTTAATTTAAGTGCGCGACCTAGCGAACGCTCGTCTATCCGCGATCCTTATTATTTAGTTTCAACATTAAAGATAAAACCAAACAAACAAAATTCACATAAGCTGCTAGAAGAATCAATTAACTTCAATCCAACAATTATTACACAAAAATAGAAAATAAACAAACAATAACATTTCCCAAAATTATTCACGAATAGTTAATTAAACAAAAATAAATTATAATAAATAAACGAGTTTGGGAAAAATGTTACTGTTGTGTCCATGAAAATGGACACTGTCTGGCAGGCGAAGGTGGCAGACTCAGCTATTAATCGTAATGGTATTTGGATGTGGCGGGTGCCCATTTCAGTTGGGCTTTGGATTCTTCGGGGCCCAAATTGGATTGGGCTTAAATCATTGGGTGTCCTTAGTAGTTGAACAATTGATGTGAACGTAAAATACGTTCACAAAGTGCCTTTAATTACTGGATTTTGCTATTCCGAAAGCTTAATTGTCTGTTTAATGTTTGTTTTCGTGATTTTAGGGAAAATACCAGGAAAATGTTAATCTGCACAGAATAGGTGCATTTTGGAGGTTTTCAGCGTAAATCGGAAAGTCAACCGTGACTTTCATTTGTGAAATAAAATAATGTACGAAGATTTCGGAAACCGTTCCGAATCCCGACAATTTGTCGGCGAACCACCACATACGGAGGCGCAACCACCACACGCGGTGGTGGAACACAATTCAAACCACCATTTATTTTCTCTAATATTTATTTATTTTATTTATTTAAATTCTTTTATTTTATTATATTATCATTTCTTTATCTTTCTTTTGTTTAATTAATTTTATTTTTCTCTTCTTTGTTTTTCTTTTCTTTCTCTTTGCGGACTTCACATGTTCACGATTTTTCTCTCCATTGATTCCCTCCCTCACATGGCTGCAATCCCTCTACCATCTCCACATCACACTACACTCCATTTTTTCCCTGGTTTTCCTCCACTGCCGGCACCTCCTCCTTGGCTTCTACCTTCACCAACCATCTCCACTGCCGCAGCATCTTCACCTACTACCTCCACCAAAATCCCACCACCACTACAGAGCATCTACAGCTCACTCATCTTTGCTCCTTGGCTGCTTCTTCCCATTCCATTCTCTATTTAAGCAGCAGCCCCTGCAACACAATTCAACAAGCAATCAATCTAATTATCTTCTTCTTGTTTTTGCAGGTTTGGAAGCTCGCACGTCAAGCCCGAAGCTGCAATCATGCCGCATCTCTGCGCATCTGCCGTGCCCGGTCCACATGAACTGCCGGTGTCTTCAATTCCACCGCCGTCGAGTTCTGCCGCACTACCAACATCACTGCCGGATTCCCAGCCCGCCAACCACAAGCCCGGACGTCACGGCGTCGATTCCAGTCCTCTCGCCGTCATGAATCCCGGCTCCGTCACTCATCGCCGGCGCCCCGTGGATTTCCCTCTCTCACGGTGTTGTCTCTTGCTCCGTCCTGCTTTGCTATGAAGAAGAAGAGTTAAATGAAATAGAAAAGAAACAGATGCAAATCAGGAGAAAAGAATGACCACGGGAATGAATAGAATTTCGAGTTGACTTTTCAACTCAAAGAAGAAGGCCACGGGTCAACAAGAAGAAGAATGAATTAATGCCGACTTGGCAAGCATTGAAAAGTCAAAGAAGCCTTGGGCTTGGGCTGGGCCAACACGGAAATGAGGAAGAGAGAAAAGAAATCTGATTTGGGCTGTTTACTATGTACACCCCAAGGCCCAAGCCCAAAGTGCTAAGTGCACCCGCCACATCCAAATACCAGTCCGTTTTTATAGCTGAGTCTGCCACCTTCGCCTGCCAGACAGTGTCCATTTTCATGGACACAACAGTAACATTTTTCCCAAACTCTGTTTATTTATTATAATTTATTTTTGTTTAATTAACTATTCGTGAATAATTTTGGGAAATGTTATTGTTTGTTTATTTTCTATTTTGTGTAATAAATTGGATTGAAGTTGATTAATTCTTCTAGCAGCTTATGTGAATTTTGTTTGTTTAGTTTTATCTTTAATGTTGAAACTAAATAATAAGGATCGCGGATAGACGAGCGTTCGCTAGGTCGCGCACTTAAATTAACAACTCTTTTTCTATGCGTTAGACATGTTTAGATTAATCACCTTTGCATGTTTAATTGTTTAATCTAGATGAGCGTTCACTAGGTTGATTTCATGGGAGAAGTTTATTTGGGGAATGATAACCCGCGTGGGCATTCTACATGTGTTAGTTTCGGATTCATGGCTAGGGAGTTGGTTAATCTTCAAAACAATATTTGTGTGTGTGTTTCTTGTTTTCAAAAATAATAAAAATCCAAAAATATTTCTTTTCATTGTTTTAAAAAAATCTCAAAAACCCCCAAAAATACTTTTGTATATAATGTATATTTTCGTAAATAGAAACAATACTGTATAGTTTATTTAATTTTGTATATATATATATTCTTTATTCTTTATACTTGTTAATATTAATTCTTTATTTAATTTAATTTTTCGTGACATTAAAAAGTAAATATAACAATCTTCTGTGGGAAAAACCTTTATTTCCCATTATACTTTACAACGACAACTGTTAGGAATTTAGGTAATAAATTAATGACCTCGGTTTTTACCGCTAATCATTTTGGCGCCGGCTCGCCGGGGATTGTTTTTACTATTGACTTTTTACTTTTGACTATTGACTATTGACTATTGACTTTTTACTATTTGTAAATAATACTTGTTAATTTTATTTATACTTACTAATTATACTTGTTTATATTTTTACACTTAGTAATTATACTTAGGTATCTTGAATATGGTTGATTATTTTTTGTTGTTGTAAGTTGTAACTTGAACGGATTAGGTAAGGTCCTTTTATTAATATTGGCCTAAACCCTTCATTTTTACCGTAAGGTTATTTGAGGTTGAGGGCGGCCTTTATTAACACTTGGAGAATTGTCGAACACTTAAGTGCTTTCTCAACTGAGTAAGGGGCACATGAATGGTGTCTAGATATGATCAAGATTCTGGGTGACGGGTTTGTAAAATTGGATTCAGAGGACTTGTCCACTAAATGAATCCTGCCTCTCGCTTATCTCTTGTGATCTGGCCATTCGCCTTCTGAAAACACGGAAAGTCATTTAAGTCAAGGCATTGCACCTAGGCCGTAAGTCCACCTTGAGTTACCGCTTGGAATCAACTTTCATTTTTTTTCAACTATATTCAGGCAAAAGAAATTATTTTTGTGTAAATAAAATATACGTAGACATAGGAATATACGTAGACATAGGAATATACGTAGACATAAAATATACTTAGACATAGGAAATTTTATTCATTCATTTTGTATAGATAATTTGTGACACATTTTTAACTTTGTAAATATTTTGTTTTTATTTTTGTAAATTTATTACTAACCTTTTTATTTTGTATAGGAAATAATCCGGGTTTATCGGAAATTTTACCACATACATCGGAGCATACGTTTAGGAAGTCAAGGTTGAAAAACCTTGAGGTTGATGTCTTGTTGGTGATTTTCGGTTTCCTCGGGAGTAAAAAGGTAAGTTTTCTTTTCACTCTCGTTATTTATTTTAAAAAAATAAAATAAAAAAAAAGTAGAAATTTTTTAATTGTAAATAAAAAAAAAGAGTGTTTTCTTTTGTTTTACTGTTGGTAATTATTTCTTTTTACTGTTTATAATTACTGTTTGTTTTATTTTTTTTGGGCTTGTTTGTTTGTTGGTTTGTTAGTATTGGGTCTTATGCCCGTTTGTGTGATTGGTTAGTGTTTTAGGTTTCGTAAAAAAAAATAAAAAATAAAAAAATAAAAAAATAAAAAAATTTAGCCCATTGGGCTCGTGTCATTCACGAAGCCCAAAACCCGTAACCCAAGCCCATTAGTGTGTCGGGCCTGTTCGTTTTTAGGCCCATTAGTTAAGCCCACCAATAATGGGCCGGAGTTTTCTTTGGCCCAGGCCCACTTTAAGGCCCAGACCATTCCGATGGCCCAGGCCCGTTTAAAGTGTCGGCAAGCGCGTGTGCTACGCGTTTTCACTGTTCACTTTACGACTTTTCGTAAAGTATTAAAAAAATAAAAATAAAAAAATAAAAAATGAAAATGAAAAAATTTTGATTGGGCCGACGCACGACTTTTGCGTCGGCCGAATTGTTTAATTAATCGTGCGCGCGTTCCACTATTCCCTTTGCGACTTTCGTCGCTTGATCCGTGATTTACGGATCTCTGTCCTCGACTTTGGACACGCGTCCGTCCGTTCGTTTCCCTTCCCTTCGATTTGCGTTAGTGCCTTAGGTCATTTCACGCGTTTTCCCTTAGTCTCTCTCACTCTCTCTCTCGTTTTCTCTCTCGTGTGTTCTTCGTGTTCTTGAGTTTTTCCCAGAAAATCTCCCAAACCCAGAGAAGTTATCCTCCCTTCCCAACCCAGAAATGGCCAAAAGAGTGAATTCTTTCAGTGACTTATTTCAGGCAGGTCCTTCAGAGAACCCAATCTTTGAAGGTCTGGCTGAAATAATTCCACCGAGCATGCTCAATAGCGCCGATGCTAGCATGCCGACCGAGCCACAACCACAACCGCAACCACTACCCCAAGCACCAATCTTGGTTGCTGATCCACCTGTTGAGCCGGAAGCCGCTCCTGTCTATAGGAGACTTCCGAGGTCGAAGTACAGCAAAGCTCAGAGAGATGCACTTGCGGCTTTCTTTGCGGTGTATTCTCACCCCACCAAGCCACAACGAGAACGATTTGGTCCGAAAATCGGACTTGAGGAGGACCAAGTCTATTATTGGGGGTCGAGAAATAGGAAGAAGTTCGGTATCCAGTCTTCCGAGCAGCGTATTGCCGAGCTAGAGAAAAGAAACGATCAGCTGGTGAGCAAAAACGAGGAGCTTCAAATGCAGAATCAAAGACTCGTTGATGCTCTCCACAGCGGCATCTGTCCCAATTGCGGAGGTCCTGTTCCGCACTCAGATGTGCCACGGCGAAGGCTCGAAGTTGTTCCTCAACAACAAGAGCCTCTTCTTGAGTTGTCCGACGATTCCATCGACATGGACCACTTGAGACGGGATGTGCGGAGCCTCATGCCTACCCTAGTCGAGCGCCCATCCATACCTTTGCCATCTGATACCCTTCCCGGACCTGCTCATGATCTTGTCGGAGTCCACACCGACTTGATCTCGGATATCGTCCGTAAGGCCAAACACGAGCTCCTGCTCACGGCCACCGCCGGATTTCCTTTGTGGATTTCTTCACCGACTCCCGACACGTCTATTCATCCCGAGACTCTTCATAGGGCCGAGTACTTGCGAGTGTTTCAACGAGCTGAACCTGCTCCGTACTTCAAAGCCGAATCGTCGAGACACTCGGCAACCATCCATCTTTATCCGACCACCATCGTTCAAATTCTCATGGATGTTGGTCGATGGTTGCCGCTCTTCTGTAGCATGATCACAAACGCCAAGACGTTGGAGATCCTTTCCTCCAAAGAACGAAGAAGGCTACGAGGAGCATATGCGGTGATGTCGGCCGAGTTTCGGTGCCATCTCACCTCGTTTCAACTCGTGAAGTCCAGTTCGTTAGGTACTCTCACCTACAACCGGATGGAAGTTGGGTCGTCGTGGATGTCTCCGTGGATGAATTGCGTTCCAATCCAAAGCCTTCCGTGAGATCGATTTGCCGAAAACGCCCCTCCGGATGCCCGATACGTGATCTTCATAATGGATCTTCCTTGGTCACTTGGGTGGAGCACGTGGATGTACGCGAGAAGGAGATGTAAGGCCATTTTCGAACCATTTGTTCATTCGGGGTTCGCTTTTGGTGCAAAGCGTTGGATCTCAACCCTCCAACGACAAGCCGAGCGCTACATGTGCGCCACAGGTATCCACTCTTCACCCGGTGACTCGATTATTTCTCTTGAAGGAAGAAGAGGACTTGCGGAAATGGCAAAGCAGATGACAATCTGTTTCTTCAACGATATCAGCAACTCCACGTACCATCACTGGACTTGTTCGAACCGAACAAGAGACACTCGAATGGAGGTCAGGACCAACAAGCGAAGGGGTGATCCGAGCAAGCCCCCTGGAGTCAATCGTACTGCTGGTTGTTCCGTCGTTCATCTATCTCATCACACCAGGATCTTTGAGTTCCTCAAAGACGTTCAGACGAGACCATTGTGGGATAGTATGTCGATGGACAGCTCGGTGCGTGTGCTAGCAAATTTCAGCATCGGTCTTGACCCGCGGAACCAGATTTCGGTGCTCGCCATAGATAGTCACAACGACTTCCTCATCCTTCAGGAGTGTTGCACCGATGCAACAGGGTCGTCTGTGATTTATGCGCCGATTAACCATTCCATTTTCCAGTGTTTGCTATCTGGAGTTCAACCGGAGCCATTTCCGCTTATGTCTTCAGGCTTCTCCATTCTGCCTAACGTATCCGGAGCCATTCTTGACGGAACACTACTGACTATGGTGTTCCAGATCTCAGTGAGGGCTACATCAGCCAAGTCTGCCGTGGAGTCGGCAACTACCCTTGTCCAGGACACACTACAACGGATCAGAGCCGCAGTCAATTAAGGAGCAAACGTTGGATGCAAGGCCCTGCTAGCCTTGTTTGTGACTGTTGGTGACTTGCTTCGGGAGGAGCTTAATGATCTTCAAGGGGGAGTTTTTCTTTTACTTATTTCTTTTTCATTTGTATATATGTTGTGTGTTTAAATTCAATAACCATGCTTGAATTATTCATTTTCGTGAAATATCTGTCTAACATTGAGGACAATGTTTAATTCAAGTATGGGGGGAAGGTTTATTAAAAATAAAAATAAAAAATTTGAAAAATCTGAAAAATTCAAAAAAATAATTTACTTGTTTTTGTTTTCTACGGTAACGGTATATCGACTATATCACACTCACTCCCTTGGTAGCGTTGAACCTACCATTGCACTAAGTGAGTCCCTGTGGTCACGTATTGTTACCTACATTGAAAAAAATCAAAAAAAAATCAAAAAATCAAAAATTACAAAAATATTTATTTCTGTTTGTGTGTTTTTGTGTGTTTATTTGTGTTGTGTTTTGTTCTTTCCAATTCCGATGATGAATTGAGTTTAATTATTATGATTTTGAGAATGTTGATTATATGTTAAGGTTTTGTGTGATTTGCTTTGGATTTAATTTGCATAACTTATGATTGCTCGAAAATTCCATGTTCACATAACCTGTTTCGATTAATTGATTGCAATCCGAGAAGCACATTTAAACATACATTGTCATGCATACCCAGAAAATGTGAGGATTTGAGCCTGTTGTATATTCACATGTATGCATATTTCATACATTTACTCGTTCTTCATGTGTGCACAATTCATAAGTTTTTGAACCTAGAACTTGCTCAGAGACCACTTAAAACATTTTGTTAATCTATGATGAATTAGAAATGAGTAAGGCATTAGTTGAGCACCATGGCCAAAATATTCACCATCCATTTAAACACGAACTTTAGGAATTCCCTTTTGAACTGATCACTCATTAGCCGTTTCTTTTGTTCACCCACACCATTTCACCCTTGTTTTATTTATGTTTGCAAGACGATGATAGTGACTTCTTATGTTTTTATGCTTCGGATTTGTATGGTATATACCAGAAGGCAAGTGTGGGGGTGTATTTATTTTGTTGTATTTGTTCAAAAAAAAAAAAAAATCAGAAATAAAAAGAAGGAATAAATTCCTCAAAGAAAAAAAAATAGAAAAGAAAAAAAAAAAAAAAAAAAAAGAGAAATTCCAAAAATAGAGTTAATGTATTGTTTTTATTTTCAATAAAAGGTTGGAGGAAAATAAGAGCGTTGTTTCGGGTTTAGCATAGGTATGAGTTTCAAAGTCGTTGACTTGTCTTGCAAACATGTGAAACATTTTCCATTTCGAGTCCTTTCACTTCATTGACCATTCACCATTTACCATTCATCCTTTTGTCCCTGTTTCACCTGAAAGTCCTTATGATCTAATGAATTGTAGATTAATTGTAGAGAGTTGGTCAATGAGCAAGCTTATGGGAACGTTACTTTTGTAATTGTTTTGAGAGTAAACACTTAACCCTAAACACTGAGCGGAAATATTTAGTGAATCTTGTAAGGTTTAGTGGTTAATGTTGTTCATATGTGCCTATTGGATTGCTTGACATTAATTGTATACTCGGTTTTCACACACTTCACTCGAGCACGAATGAGATGTCCATGTTAAATACTTAGCAAATTCTTTAACCTTGGTATATAATTTTTATTCTCTTGATTATAATTCTTTCGAACTCGCTGAGGATTATGGTTGGAAAGACTGTTTGTTTTGTGTTGTTTTGTTCTGTGTTTGCTAGAGGACTAGCAATAGTTCAAGTGTAGGGGTGTGATGTGAACGTAAAATACGTTCACAAAGTGCCTTTAATTACTGGATTTTGCTATTCCGAAAGCTTAATTGTCTGTTTAATGTTTGTTTTCGTGATTTTAGGGAAAATACCAGGAAAATGTTAATCTGCACAGAATAGGTGCATTTTGGAGGTTTTCAGCGTAAATCGGAAAGTCAACCGTGACTTTCATTTGTGAAATAAAATAATGTACGAAGATTTCGGAAACCGTTCCGAATCCCGACAATTTGTCGGCGAACCACCACATACGGAGGCGCAACCACCACACGCGGTGGTGGAACACAATTCAAACCACCATTTATTTTCTCTAATATTTATTTATTTTATTTATTTAAATTCTTTTATTTTATTATATTATCATTTCTTTATCTTTCTTTTGTTTAATTAATTTTATTTTTCTCTTCTTTGTTTTTCTTTTCTTTCTCTTTGCAGACTTCACATGTTCACGATTTTTCTCTCCATTGATTCCCTCCCTCACATGGCTGCAATCCCTCTACCATCTCCACATCACACTACACTCCATTTTTTCCCTGGTTTTCCTCCACTGCCGGCACCTCCTCCTTGGCTTCTACCTTCACCAACCATCTCCACTGCCGGCAGCATCTTCACCTACTACCTCCACCAAAATCCCACCACCACTACAGAGCATCTACAGCTCACTCATCTTTGCTCCTTGGCTGCTTCTTCCCATTCCATTCTCTATTTAAGCAGCAGCCCCTGCAACACAATTCAACAAGCAATCAATCTAATTATCTTCTTCTTGTTTTTGCAGGTTTGGAAGCTCTGCACGTCAAGCCCAGAAGCTGCAATCATGCCGCATCTCTGCGCATCTGCCGTGCCCAGTCACATGAACTGCCGGTGTCTTCAATTCCACCGCCGTCGAGTTCTGCCGCACTACCAACATCACTGCCGGATTCCCAGCCCGCCAACCACAAGCCCAGACGTCACGGCGTCGATTCCAGTCCTCTCGCCGTCATGAATCCCAGCTCCGTCACTCATCGCCGGCGCCCCGTGGATTTCCCTCTCTCACGGTGTTGTCTCTTGCTCTGTCCTGCTTTGCTATGAAGAAGAAGAGTTAAATGAAATAGAAAAGAAACAGATGCAAATCAGGAGAAAAGAATGACCACGGGAATGAATAGAATTTCAGAGTTGACTTTTCAACTCAAAGAAGAAGGCCACGGGTCAACAAGAAGAAGAATGAATTAATGCTGACTTGGCAAGCATTGAAAAGTCAAAGAAGCCTTGGGCTTGGGCTGGGCCAACACGGAAATGAGGAAGAGAGAAAAGAAATCTGATTTGGGCTGTTTACTATGTACACCCCAAGGCCCAAGCCCAAAGTGCTAAGTGCACCCGCCACATCCAAATACCAGTCCGTTTTTATAGCTGAGTCTGCCACCTTCGCCTGCCAGACAGTGTCCATTTTCATGGACACAACAGTAACATTTTTCCCAAACTCTGTTTATTTATTATAATTTATTTTTGTTTAATTAACTATTCGTGAATAATTTTGGGAAATGTTATTGTTTGTTTATTTTCTATTTTGTGTAATAAATTGGATTGAAGTTGATTAATTCTTCTAGCAGCTTATGTGAATTTTGTTTGTTTAGTTTTATCTTTAATGTTGAAACTAAATAATAAGGATCGCGGATAGACGAGCGTTCGCTAGGTCGCGCACTTAAATTAACAACTCTTTTTCTATGCGTTAGACATGTTTAGATTAATCACCTTTGCATGTTTAATTGTTTAATCTAGATGAGCGTTCACTAGGTTGATTTCATGGGAGAAGTTTATTTGGGGAATGATAACCCGCGTGGGCATTCTACATGTGTTAGTTTCGGATTCATGGCTAGGGAGTTGGTTAATCTTCAAAACAATATTTGTGTGTGTGTTTCTTGTTTTCAAAAATAATAAAAATCCAAAAATATTTCTTTTCATTGTTTTAAAAAAATCTCAAAAACCCCCAAAAATACTTTTGTATATAATGTATATTTTCGTAAATAGAAACAATACTGTATAGTTTATTTAATTTTGTATATATATATATTCTTTATTCTTTATACTTGTTAATATTAATTCTTTATTTAATTTAATTTTTCGTGACATTAAAAAGTAAATATAACAATCTTCTGTGGGAAAAACCTTTATTTCCCATTATACTTTACAACGACAACTGTTAGGAATTTAGGTAATAAATTAATGACCTCGGTTTTTACCGCTAATCAACAATGGGCTTGGGCCTTGGTCAAATAGTCAACAGGCGGGTCAAAGGAAGTCAACAGCCCATATGTGAAGTCAAGTTTGACTTTTGACTTTTCTTCTTTCTTCCTTACGGGTTGACCAAGCCAAGTCAGCATTAATAGCATCATCTCTCATTTCTTCTTTCAGCCCAGAACAGAGAGATCGTAGAGATGGCATCGCCGGCGACGTGATTGAGAGAGCGGGTCTGGCCGGAGATTGATGGGTCGACGGCGACAGAAAGGGCACGGCGGCGGAGATGAACAGCGGCGGCGCACGGGATTTCTGGGCAGCGGCAATGGAGTTTGCGGCCGGAGATTGATGGGCCGCCGGCGTGAGGCGAGAGCAGCGACGGTGGTCGGAGGAGCGTGGGACTTGAGGCGAGCACGGGCTCGGGTTCTATTCAGCGAAGCGAGATTGATGATGACGCCGGCACTGGAAATCCGGGCTTGAGAGACACGGCGGCGTCGGCGACGGAAATGAGAGCCGGGGCTCTCATTAATTGCAGCAGATGCTTCCAAACCCGCAAAAGCAAAAGAAAAGAATAATTAGAGAGAAAGAAATTGGTTGCTTTGTGATTAATGATTAATGTTTGCAGGTAATTAATAGATTGAAATTGGGCGAGAGGGCTTGGATTCTGCAATCAACGAAGGTGAGCACGGGCTTGGCTGCAGATTGACGGCGAGAGGAGCTACGGGTGGGGTTGATGGAGAGCAGCAGCGATCACCGTGAAGCAAGAATATGGCGAGCCGGGCTCGAATTGAGGAAGCTCACGGCGACAGATTTGGTGAATTGAGGTGGTGGGTGTGGAGAGGAATTGGGGGGTGCCGTGATTGGAATTTGTGATTGTGAGAGCTCGGCTTGGGTAATTGCGGTATGGCTGCCATTGGAATTTCGCAGAGAAAGGCTAGGCACGGTGGCTTGGTTGTGAACCGTGATTGTATCTCCGTGAATGAGTGAATTGTTTTGCTTGCAGTAGCTCTCTTTAAATAGAGAAGGGAAGATGGGAAGCAGCCAAGGAGTGAAGTGGTGGTGGTAGTGGTAGTGAGCTGTAGATTCTGCCGTGGCTTTGATTGAGCCGGAACATGGAATAGTGGAAGCAGTAGGTGATGGTGGAGAAGGAATATGCAGCTGGAGAAGTGGCTGCTGAACAAAAATCCAAGTACAAGGATCGGTGGTAACATGGCTGGTTGGTGAAATGGAGAAGAGAAACGTGGTACCTGCAAAGAGAAAGAACAGAAAACAAAGAAAACAAATAAAAATGAAATAAAATAAAATAATAAAAGTAATTAAAAGAAATAAATAAAATAAAATAACATAAAAATAAAATAACAAAAAGAAACGAAAATAATTAAAAATAAAATATAAACAAGGGAAAATATAATGAAGATTTAAAATATATTCTGCCACCGCGTGTGGTGGTTGTGCCGCCTGATGTGGTGGTTCGCCGACAAACTTGCCGGAATTCGGAACGGTTTCCGAAATCTTCGTACATTAACTGGGCCCACATCCTCAAAATGACCGGTGTCATTTTGATATCCGAAAAGTCACGGTTGACTTTTCGGAATTACACCGAAAGTCTCCAAAATTCACCTATTCTGTGCATTAACATTTTCCTCGTATTTTCCCTAAAATCACGAAAACAAATATTAAACAGACAATTAAGCTTTCGGAATAGCAAAATCCAGTAATTAAAGGCACTTTGTGAACGTATTTTACGTTCACATCACACCCCTACACTTGAACTATTGCTAGTCCTCTAGCAAACACAAAAACAAAACAACACAAAACAGAAAGGGAAACACAAAACAGACGGTCTTTCCAACCATAATCCTCAGCGAGTTCGAAAGAATTATAATCAAGAGAATAAAAATTATATACCAAGGTTAAAGAATTTGCTAAGCATTTAACATGTACATCTCATTTCTGCTCGGGTGTGTGTGTGAAAACCAAATATACAATTAATGTCAAGCAATCCAATAGGCACATCGAAACAACATTAACCACTAAACCTTACAAGATTCACTAAATATTTCCGCTCAGTGTTTAGGGTTAAGTGTTTACTCTCAAATCAATTACACAAGTAGTGTTCCCATATGCTTGCTCATTAACCAACTCTCTACAATTAATCCACAACTCATTAGATCATAAGGACTTTTTAGGTGAAACAGGGACCAATGGGTGGATGGTAAATGGTGAATGGTAAATGAAATGAAAGGACTCGAAATGAAAAATGTTTCACATGTTTGCAAGACAAATCAACGACTTTGAAACTCATACTTATGCTAAACCCGAAACAACTTTCTTATTCTCCTCCAACCTTTTATTGAAAATAAAACAATACAACAAAATAACTCTATTTTTTGGAATTTCTCTTTCGACATTTTTTTTTTCTTTTCTATTTTTTTTTTCTTTGAGGAATTTATTCCTTCTTTTTATTTCTGATTTTTTTTTTCTTTCTTTGAATAAATACAACAAAATAAATACACCCCCACACTTGCCTTTTGGTATACTACCATACAAATCAAAACATAAAACATAAGAACACAAGAAGTCACTATCATCGTCTTGCAAACACAAATAAAACAAGGGTGAGATGGTATGGGTGAACAAAAGAAACGGCTAATGAGTGATCAGTTCAAAAGGGGATTCCTAAAGTTCGTGTTTAGATGGATGGTGAATATTTTGGCCATGGTGCTCAACTAATGCCTTACTCATTTCTAATTCATTACAGATTAACAAAAAGTTTCAAGCGGTCTCTGAGCAAGTTCTAGGTTCAAAAACTCATGAATTGTGCACACATGAAGAACGAGTAAATGTATGAAATATGCATACATGTGAATATTCAATAGGCTCAAATCCTCACAGTTTCTGGGTATGCATGACAATGTAAGTTTAAATGTGCTTCTCGGATTGCAATCAATTAATCGAAACAGGTTATGTGAACATGGAAATTCGAGCAATCACAAGTTATGCATATTAAATCCGAAGCAAATCACACAAATCCTTAACATATAATAAACATTCTCAAAATCATAACAATTAAACTCAATTCATCATCGGGATTGGAAAGAAAACAACACATATAACACAAATAAACACACAAACAGAAGTAAATATTTTTGTAATTTTTTATTTTTTTGATTTTTCAATGTAGGTAACAATACGTGACCACAGGGACTCACTTAGTGCAATGGTAGGTTCAACGCTACCAAGGGAGTGAGTGTGATATAGTCGATATATTGTTACCGTAGAAAACAAAAACAAGTAAATTATTTTTTTGAATTTTTTCAATTTTTCAAATTTTTTATTTTCTTTTTAAATAAACCTTCCCCCCACACTTGAATTAAACATTGTCCTCAATGTTAGACAGATATTTCACGAAAATGAAAAAATCAAGCATGGTTATTGAGTTTAAACACACAACAGAAATAAACACACAAACATAAATAAACACACGACAGTTAAGTAAATGAAAAGGGAAACAGAAAGACTCCCCTTTGAAGAACGTGAAGCTCCTCCCGAAGCAAGTCACCAACAGTCACAAACAAGGCTAGCAGGGCCTTGCATCCAACGTTTGCTCCTTAATTGACTGCGGCTCTGATCCGTTGAAGTGTGTCTTGGACAAGGGTTGTTGCCGACTCCACGGCAGACTTGGCTGATGTAGCCTTCACCGAGATCTGGAACACTATAGTCAGCAGTGTTCCATCAAGTACAGCTCCGGATACGTTAGGCAGAATGGAGAAGCCTGAAGACATAAGCGGAAATGGCTCCGGTTGAACTCCACATAGCAACGACTGGAGAATGGAATGGTTGATCGGCGCATAAATCACAGACGACCCCGTTGCATCGGTGCAACACTCCTGAAGAATGAGGAAGTCGTTGTGACTATCTATGGCGAGCACCGAAATCTGGTTCCGCGGGTCAAGACCGATGGTGAAATTTGCTAGCACACGTACCGAGCTGTCCATCGACATACTATCCCACAATGGTCTTGTCTGAATGTCTTTGAGGAACTCAAAGATCCTGGTGTGATGAGATAGATGAACGACGGAACAACCAGCAGTACGATTGACTCCAGGGGGCTTGCTCGGATCACCCCTTCGCTTGTTGGTCCTGACCTCCATTCGAGTGTCTCTTGTTCGGTTCGAACAAGTCCAGTGGTGGTACGTGGAGTTGCTGATGTCGTTGAAGAAACAGATTGTCATCTGTTTTGCCATTTCCGCCAAGCCTCTTCTTCCTTCAAGAGAAATAATCGAGTCACCGGGTGAAGAGTGGATACCTGTGGCGCACATGTAGCGCTCGGCTTGTCGTTGGAGAGTTGAGATCCAACGCTTTGCACCAAAAGCGAACCCTGAATGAACAAAAGGTTCGAAACTGGCCTTCATCTCTTTCTCGCGTACATCCACGTGCTCCACCCAAGTGACCAAGGAAGATCCATTATGAAGATCACGTATCAGGCATCCGGAGGGGCGTTTTCGGCAAATCGATCTCACGGAAGGCTTTGGATTTGAACGCAATTCATCCACGGAGACATCCACGACGACCCAACTTCCATCCAGTTGTTGGTGAGAATACCGAACAAACTGGACTTCACGAGTTGAAACGAGGTGAGATGGCACCGAAACTCGGCCGACATCACCGCATATGCTCCTCGTAGCCTTCTTCGTTCTTTGGAGGAAAGGATCTCCAACGTCTTGGCGTTTGTGATCATGCTACGAAGATCGGCAACCATCGACCAACATCCATGAGAATTTGAACGATGGTGGTCGGATAAAGATGGATGGTTGCCGAGTGTCTCGACGATTCGGCTTTGAAGTACGGAGCGAGGTTCAGCTCGTTGAAACACTCGCAAGTACTCGGCCCTATGAAGAGTCTCGGGATGAATAGACGTGTCGGGAGTCGGTGAAGTTATCCACAAAGGAAATCCGGCGGTGGCCGCGAGCGAGAGCTCGTGTTTGGCCTTACGGACGATATCCGAGATCAAGTCGGTGTGGACTCCGACAAGATCATGAGCAGGTCCCGGATGGGTGTCGGATGGCAAAGGTATGGATGGGCGCTCGACAAGGGTAGGCATGAGGCTCCGCACATCCCGTCTCAAGAGTGGTCCATGTCGATGGAATCGTCGGACAACTCGAGAATAGGCTCTTGTTGTTGAGGAACAACTTCGAGCCTTCGCCGTGGCACATCCGAGTGCGGAACGGGACCTCCGCAATTGGGGGACGGATGCCGCCGTGGAGAGCATCGACGAGTCGTTGATTCGAAGTTGAAGCTCCTCGTTCTTGCTCACCGGCTGATCATTTCGTCTCTCTAACTCGGCGATACGTTGCTCGGACGTCGGATACCGAATTTCTTCCTATTTCTCGACCCCCGATAATAGACTTGGTCCTCCTCAAGTCCGATTTTCGGACCAAATCGTTCTCGTTGTGGCTTGGTGGGGTGAGAATACACCGCAAAGAAAGCCGCAAGTGCATCTCTCTGAGCTTTGGTGTACTTTGTCCTCGGAAGTCTCCTATAGACAGGAGCGGCTTCCGGCTCAACAGGTGGATCAGCAACCAAGATTGGCGCTTGGGGTAGTGGTTGCGGTTGTGGTTGTGGCTCGGTCGGCATGCTAGCATCGGCGCTATCGAGCATGCTCGGTGGAATTATTTCAGCCGGACCTTCAAAGATTGGGTTCTCTCGAAGGACCCGCACCGAAACAAATCGCCGAAAGAGTTAACTCTTTTGGCCATTTCGGGTTGGGAAGGAGGAAAGCTTCTGGGATTTGGGAGATTTTCTGGGAAAACTGAAGAACACGAAGAACACGAGAGAGAGAAAACGAGAGAGAGAAAACCGAGAGAGAGAGAGAGAGACTAAGGGAAACCTAAGGAAATGCGTGAAATGAAACACACGAACAGAAGGGAAGGGAAGGGAACGGACGCACGCTCGCACACGTGCCACAGACAGAAGACCCGTAATTTCCGGATCGAGCGACGAAAGTCGTAAAGTCTACAGTAGACACGCACACGGTTTATTAAACAAATCGGCCGACGCAAAAGTCGTGCGTCGGCCCAATCACATTTTTTCTTGATTTTCGATTTTTTATTATTTATTTTTTTTATTTTTTTAATACTTTACGAAAAGTCGTAAAGTGAACAGTGAAAACGCGTAGCACACGCGCTTGCCGACACTTTAAACGGGCTTGGGCCATCGAAATGGTCTGGGCCTTAAAGTGGGCCTGGGCCAAAGAAATCTCCGGCCCATTATTGGTGGGCTTAACCTAATGGGCCTAAAAACGAACAGGCCCGACACACTAATGGGCTTGGGTTACGGGTTTTGGGCTTCGTGAATGACACGAGCCCAATGGGCTAAATTTTTTTTTATTTTTTTTATTTTTTTTTTATATTTTTTTTTTTACGAAACCTAAAACACTAACCAATCACACAAACGGGCCTAAGGCCCAATAACAAATAAACAACAAACAAGCCCACAAGTAAAACAAACAGTAAAAATAAACAATTTCAAAACAGTAAAACAAAAACAAGCACTCTTTTTTTTTTTTTTTTTTTTTTTTATTTACAATTAAAAAAATTTCTACTTTTTTTTTTTTTTTAAATAATAATAATAACAAGAGTTAAAAGAAAACTTACCTTTTTACTCCCGAGAAAACCGAAAAATCACCAACAAGACATCAACCTCAAGGTTTTTCAACCTTGACTTCCTAAACGTATGCTCCGATGTATGTGGTAGAATTTCCGATAAACCCGGATTATTTCCTATACAAAATAAAAAGGTTAGTAATAAATTTACAAAATAAAAACAAAATATTTACAAAGTTAAAAATGTGTCACAAATTATCTATACAAAATGAATGAATAAAATTTCCTATGTCTAAGTATATTTTATGTCTACGTATATTCCTATGTCTACGTATATTCCTATGTCTACGTATATTTTATTTACACAAAAATATTTTCTTTTGCCTGAATATAGTTGAAAAAAAATGAAAGTTGATTCCAAGCGGTAACTCAAGGTGGACTTACGGCCTAGGTGCAATGCCTTGACTTAAATGACTTTCCGTGTTTTCAGAAGGCGAATGGCCAGATCACAAGAGATAAGCGAGAGGCAGGATTCATTTAGTGGACAAGTCCTCTGAATCCAATTTTACAAACCCGTCACCCAGAGTCTTGATCATATCTAGACACCATTCATGTGCCCCTTACTCAGTTGAGAAAGCACTTAAGTGTTCGACAATTCTCCAAGTGTTAATAAAGGCCGCCCTCAACCTCAAATAACCTTACGGTAAAAATGAAGGGTTTAGGCCAATATTAATAAAAGGACCTTACCTATTTCCGTTCAAGTTACAACTTACAACAACAAAAAAATAATCAACTATATAAAAGACACCTAAATATAATTACTAAGTGTGAAATATCTACAAGTAAAATTAGTGAGTATAAATAAAATTAACAAGTATTATTTACAAATAGTAAAAAGTCAACAGTCAATAGTAAAAAGTCAATAGTAAAAACAATCCCCGGCGAGCCGGCGCCAAAATGATTAGATGTAAAAAACCGCGGTCATTAATTATTACCTAAATTCCTAACAATAGTCGTTGTAAAGTATAATGGGAAATAAAGGTTTTTCCCACAGAAGATTGTTATATTTACTTTTTAATGTCACGAAAAATTAAATTAAATTAAAGAATTATTATTAACAAGTATAAAGAATAAAGAATATATATATATACAAAATTAAATAAACTATACAGTATTGTTTCTATTTACAAAAATATACATTATATACAAAAGTATTTTTGGGGGTTTTTGAGATTTTTGAAAACAATAAAAAGAAATATTTTTGGATTTTTATTATTTTTGAAAACAAGAAACACACACAAAAATATTGTTTTGAAGATTAACTAACTCCCTAGCCATGAATCCGAAACTAACACATGTAGAATGCCCACGCGGGTTATCATTCCCCAAATAAACTTCTCCCATGAAATCAACCTAGTGAACGCTCATCTAGATTAAACATTTAAACATGCAAAGGTGATTAATCTAAACATGTCTAACGCATAGAAAAAGAGTTGTTAATTTAAGTGCGCGACCTAGCGAACGCTCGTCTATCCGCGATCCTTATTATTTAGTTTCAACATTAAAGATAAAACCAAACAAACAAAATTCACATAAGCTGCTAGAAGAATCAATTAACTTCAATCCAACAATTATTACACAAAAATAGAAAATAAACAAACAATAACATTTCCCAAAATTATTCACGAATAGTTAATTAAACAAAAATAAATTATAATAAATAAACGAGTTTGGGAAAAATGTTACTGTTGTGTCCATGAAAATGGACACTGTCTGGCAGGCGAAGGTGGCAGACTCAGCTATTAATCGTAATGGTATTTGGATGTGGCGGGTGCCCATTTCAGTTGGGCTTTGGATTCTTCGGGGCCCAAATTGGATTGGGCTTAAATCATTGGGTGTCCTTAGTAGTTGAACAATGGGCTTGGGCCTTGGTCAAATAGTCAACAGGCGGGTCAAAGGAAGTCAACAGCCCATATGTGAAGTCAAGTTTGACTTTTGACTTTTCTTCTTTCTTCCTTACGGGTTGACCAAGCCAAGTCAGCATTAATAGCATCATCTCTCATTTCTTCTTTCAGCCCAGAACAGAGAGATCGTAGAGATGGCATCGCCGGCGACGTGATTGAGAGAGCGGGTCTGGCCGGAGATTGATGGGTCGACGGCGACAGAAAGGGCACGGCGGCGGAGATGAACAGCAGCGGCGCACGGGATTTCTGGGCAGCGGCAATGGAGTTTGCGGCCGGAGATTGATGGGCCGCCGGCGTGAGGCAGAGAGCAGCGACGGTGGTCAGAGGAGCGTGGGACTTGAGGCGAGCACGGGCTCGGGTTCTATTCAGCAGAAGCGAGATTGATGATGACGCCGGCACTGGAAATCTGGGCTTGAGAGACACGGCGGCGTCGGCGACGGAAATGAGAGCTGGGGCTCTCATTAATTGCAGCAGCTGCTTCCAAACCTGCAAAAGCAAAAGAAAAGAATAATTAGAGAGAAAGAAATTGGTTGCTTTGTGATTAATGATTAATGTTTGCAGGTAATTAATAGATTGAAATTGGGCAGAGGGCTTGGATTCTGCAATCAACGAAGGTGAGCACGGGCTTGGCTGCAGATTGACAGCGAGAGGAGCTACGGGTGGGGTTGATGGAGAGCAGCAGCGATCACCGGTGAAGCAGCAATATGGCAGAGCTGGGCTCGAATTGAGGAAGCTCACGGCGACAGATTTGGTGAATTGAGGTGGTGGGTGTGGAGAGGAATTGGGGGGTGCCGTGATTGGAATTTGTGATTGTGAGAGCTCGGCTTGGGTAATTGCAGGTATGGCTGCCATTGGAATTTCAGAGAGAAAGGCTAGGCACGGTGGCTTGGTTGTGAACTGTGATTGTATCTCTGTGAATGAGTGAATTGTTTTGCTTGCAGTAGCTCTCTTTAAATAGAGAAGGGAAGATGGGAAGCAGCCAAGGAGTGAAGTGGTGGTGGTAGTGGTAGTGAGCTGTAGATTCTGCCGTGGCTTTGATTGAGCTGGAACATGGAATAGTGGAAGCAGTAGGTGATGGTGGAGAAGGAATATGCAGCTGGAGAAGTGGCTGCTGAACAAAAATCCAAGTACAAGGATCGGTGGTAACATGGCTGGTTGGTGAAATGGAGAAGAGAAACGTGGTACCTGCAAAGAGAAAGAACAGAAAACAAAGAAAACAAATAAAAATGAAATAAAATAAAATAATAAAAGTAATTAAAAGAAATAAATAAAATAAAATAACATAAAAATAAAATAACAAAAAGAAACGAAAATAATTAAAAATAAAATATAAACAAGGGAAAATATAATGAAGATTTAAAATATATTCTGCCACCGCGTGTGGTGGTTGTGCCGCCTGATGTGGTGGTTCGCCGACAAACTTGCCGGAATTCGGAACGGTTTCCGAAATCTTCGTACATTAACTGGGCCCACATCCTCAAAATGACCGGTGTCATTTTGATATCTGAAAAGTCACGGTTGACTTTTCGGAATTACACTGAAAGTCTCCAAAATTCACCTATTCTGTGCAGATTAACATTTTCCTGGTATTTTCCCTAAAATCACGAAAACAAACATTAAACAGACAATTAAGCTTTCAGAATAGCAAAATTCAGTAATTAAAGGCACTTTGTGAACGTATTTTACGTTCACATCACTAACCGCACCTTGCAGCTTCAACTTCATTAGTGGGCCTTCTAAGGTAATTATTGATTTAACTCCTCTAAATTGTATTCAGTTTGGAATTGAATAAGTGACTTTGTCACATAACTAAATATTCGTTTTTCCCTACCTTTGAAAATATAAATCTGCTTATTCTCTTTGTCAAATAACTAAACCAGGTGAAAATAATGTGATATGGAATTGGCATTGATAGGGGGATGATATTGAAGGGTCCAAACATATGAAAGTAAATTTCGATCAGTCATCTCCTCATTGGTAAGTTTTTTCCTGAGGCTTGGTTTCTGGTTGGCTTGAGGTTTTTTTTGTTCTTGCTTGTGTTGTGGTCTGTTCGGACCAGTAATTTTATGGAACTAGTAGGACTTGCCTGTGTTCCCATTTGTTTGAACAATTCAAACAACCAGTTTATATAATTAATTGTCTGTTTCACAAAAAATTGCTACCTTGAATGAGTTCAGTATAAATGATTGTCTCGATATTTTGGTAGGAAACAACTTCCTTTCCAAATTTGGGTTTCTTTTTCTAACAAGTACCAGAAGATTATGTTCCTAATTATTTGGATGAATATCAAGATAATGCATGATGATATAGAAGACAATAAATTGGATGGTTAATATAATAGGGACTGGTCTGTGAGCTTGTTGTTATTCTCTCATAAACAATATAGTATTAGACTTCTTGGGACAAGAAAGATTGCTTGTCCAACATGTTATACTTTAAGTAGAGTTCAGAAAAAAGCACATATCCTAGCCAAAATGGTTAGTGAAGCTTGTGTATTGAACTTGTTAGAAAATTGCTCTTGTGGTTTATCTCTCTTTATGGCTATAGTCTGAATCACATTGTTCTCAACTTCTCATAGAAATTGCTATGTTAGAGTTCTCTGTTAAGAACTATTATGAAGAGTCTATTTTCTAAGTTGTTTTATTACTTGTGGTTAAACTATCTTTATGCCTGCTCTTATTCCTTTTTCTCCTCTTCTAGTCCTTTGCAATGGTTTTGATTTCATTAAGCTGTGAATATGCAACTTAAGGTTACTGAACAATACTATTATTTTTGTTGTTTTGTTACAGATTAGTACTGTTTGAGAAAAAATTGTAGCATTTGGGTAAGTAACTTTCCTTCAATTAGCGTTTATAAATATCTGCATCAATTATGCAACTTCCATTCCCTTGCTTTGTCCGTAGCAATCATGTACTTCAATGAACTAAAGTATTTTGTTTGTCTCTTTGATTTAATTAGGAAGGACACTCGAGCCAATAAGGTTGGAAAGGGCTTCATTGGGTATTCATTCAACTTTTCTCTAGCATCTGTTAGCATTTTCTCTAGCATCTGTTAGCATTTGTTAGCATCTGTTAGCATCTTTGTTTAGTCTGGTAGTTTGTTTTTAAATTTTATAAGCTGGAAACCCCCACATGCTTTTGTTCTCTTATGCTTTATTCTCTTCATTTGAATCTAGTTTTTAAAATTCCTCAACCTGCCAAAGGTTGCAGTGAACTTTTTTGTCTTTTTTGAGTTTTTCTTTTGGCATTGTAAAGACTCCAGAGAAATTCAAATAGAGAAACGCAAGGTGATGTTCTCTCTTTTAATGGGATTTTTTTTTTCAAGAATAATATCTAGAGCGAGAGCCATCCCCAAATCTACCTCCCTTGAGTCTCATAGAGTTTATGATTTTTTTTCCTGATTACAGTAACAGTGTTGCTCCCTTTAAAAGAACTGCATGCTCTTACCATCTTTAAATTGTTCGCATAGAATTGATATCTCAAACTCTTGGATGCATCACTACTGAGATGCTAATTTGGATTTTTGTATGCAGGTAAGTTGCAAATGAGGCATTAAATATCCATATGGCACACGAATGCAAGTCAAAGAAAACTAAATAAGAAAAACATATGGTGAAAACTTATATAGGACTTTGGTTCAGTTGTAGTTACTCTATGTAAATTATTGTTCTTATATGTGAATGAAGTAGCTTGTTATTGGATGGTTCTCGTAGGAATGCTTGTAATCTTTTTAGTTATTTTCATTTTTAATTAGTTCTGTACATGTATTTGTTTCGTGCAACTGAATCAGTAGCTTGTCATTTGGTGTTTGTTAAGAATAATTACCATTTTTTTTTATAATACAAAATTCTTTATTGACGGCTAAAAAACGTCAAGTAAAGTAATCATGTGACGGCTAAGAAATGTCAAGAAAGGTGCTAAAAAACGTCAAGGAAACTCTTTCTTGACGCTTTTAAACTGTCAAGAAAAGTATAGGTGACGGCTCAAAAACGTCAAGAATTTAGGTACCCTTTCGTGACACTGGTAGTCCTGACGGTTTTTGAGCTGTTAAGAAACACAATTCTTGACGGTTTTGAGCCGTCAACTATGACGTTTTTTGGTGTAGCGCTAATACAAAGAAAACCCTAGCAACCATGTTTATCATCCAACAACCGCCGTCAACCACAAAACACTAATCGTTGCTGCCATCAAACACAACATCTCTAGCATGGAAGCCACCAACAGATTCGACGGAACCAAGACATACAAAATATATATCGATCGAAAAGATGAGTCTTGGAGAGGTCGCCACCAAACGCAACCACGAAATTTTTTGAGACAACCCTTTTAGGTGGTAAGACTAGAGGCTTCAGTCACTGCATACGATTAATCTGGAGAAGACAATGGTGTAGACGCTAAGAGCAACAAGATGCCCAAAAACATTGACTAGCAAAACCTAGGATTAGGATTCGCGGTCAATAATTGAAGAAGAACTGAGCATGACATGCTCAAAATACTGATCCCTTGTTGAAGGAGACTTCGCCACATGTCTCAAAGTGCTGCGTACAAGACACTTGTATAATATCTCGTCACCATGGTAAGTGGGTGTTGCGAACAAAACTCTAAAAGGGCTTGTCGCCTAGGGTTAAGAGAGAGAGCTCTCACCTCTAAGGTAATCAAATTATATATAATTGTGTATATATATACACACACATCACACACATATATATATATATATATTTAGCGGAAGACAATCAATTTCTTTATAAAATCGAGGTTACAAATAATGACCGACCCACTGCAAATTAAGAGGCATGACATAGAGAGCTACTAACATAGCAACTTCACATGCTCATTCCGGTGATAACTTGCTTACAAAACAGACAATAGAGTACATAAATTCGGAATAAATTAAAACAAGAAAAAGAAATTATAATCTCAAATAATGTACTCATCTACTTCTCAGACCGGAAAGATGAAGTTATGGTAGCCTATGGTTTACCTAGACTTAATCGTTCTAAATATGTTTTTAAGGGAAGAACTGCTTTTGACATTGACCTTGACACAACTATGACGACGACTAGTTGCATGGGCAGCATAAGTAGCACCAAATAGTCCTCAAGTTAGGCCAATGATGAACCAACTATGGTTAATATAAAAACCTAAGCCAATACAAACTTTAAAAACGCTAAATGACATACCTCCGTCCAATTTTTATCATTTTTAAAATTAAATTAATGTATCATAATTATCGTTTTTAAAGTTTGTATATCACATTAATTGGTGAGACAGAATTCAGACACTATTGAAGTAAAAAACCCTTAATTAGATAAGGGAATAGAGTGGGATTTGACCCCTTTCGCAAACCCCATCAAATTTTGCCGTACCATATTAATCTAGCTACCTAGTTGGTAGTGGATGTCAAATCTAGCCACCTAATATACGGTAACATTTTTAACCTTTTATTTTTCTTGAAAAAAAAAACAATAACAATAAATAAAACGAAAAGGATTTTTATACTAATTAGAACATTTCAGTCGCTTAAGTATCATTTTTAACCTTTTATTTTTCTTGAAAAAAAAATAACAATAAATAAAAGGGTAAAGACTTCAAATGGTACCTGAACTATCGTGTAAGGTATTTTTTAGTACCTACGAATGTTAAGTACTAAATATGGTACCTGAACTATTGCTCCGTTACCTAACATAGTACCTCCGTTATTTTTTCCGTTAAACTCACCTACGTGACATGTATTTAAGGGGCAAAATAGTACATACAGCCATCATCACTTGGTTTTCTTGGCAATAATAAAAATAAAAAATAATAAAAATGTTGTTGTTGTACATTATACTTATAGATTGGCAATTGGTGCAATTATAGGTGAGGGTAATTTTTTATTTTTATTATTGCCAAGAAAACCAAGTGATGATACCATACATTTTAATCAATTCATTTTCTCCCTTTTATTTAATCAAGAAACAAAAAAAATTTATGGAGGGAGACGTGGCTGGGCTATTGCAATTTGGTGGGAAAGAGAGAGCATTTTGGAGGGAATGATAAGTTGGTCAAATGATGCTGACTTTAATTACTATTAGTGACTGTGTGTACTATTTTGCCCCTTAAATACATGCCACGTTGGTGAGTTTAACAGAAAAAAAAACGGAGGTACTATGTTAGGTAACAGAGCAATAGTTCAGGTACCATATTTGGTATTTAACATTCGTAAGTACTAAAAAATACCTTACACGATAGTTCAGGTACCATTTGAGATTTTTACCCTAAATAAAACGAAAAGGAATTTTATACTAGTTAGACCATTTTAGTGGCTTAATTAATGAAATTTCTCTTTTATATATAATAATAATAATTGCAGCATATAGATTTTGTTTTTTTCTTATTATCTGAGAGTCATATATTTCATTGGCGGCCTTTTTCACCTTTTTATATTTCTTGGTACGTACAGCGGTCGGAATATATTTGATTAACTGCATGCTTGTTTGGGAAAGTCCCATGTGATACGTTATTACCTTCAAAGGCTTAATGGGGCACATTAGTTTGCCTTTAATAAAGTCCAAAGTAAGTGAAACTTTTTAGGTTATTATGAAGAAAGATTCTATCATGTTGTGGCGGCTTCAAATTTTTAAATGAGGTTGGATCCATGGATTGAAGGACACGATTGTACTTAATTTGTTGTTTTATCTTATCTTATGAAATTACAGAAAGAGGTGACTCCGTACGTGTAATTAGCTCTTCTTGTATAAAATATTTGCTCGATCTAGTGAGGTTATCCGTTAATGTGTCACGTCGACTAGTGTTACAAATTTCAAAAAGCTATACAAAAAATTAATTCTAAATAATGTGGCGTTCGACATGACATTTTTTACATCATCGCCTTCAATTGAACAATTTTTAGCATATCTAATTAATTTCGTCTTTATAGTTTATATTAGCCAAAAAAAAATTTCAATTCAAGTCCAATTTTTTATATAAAAATTAGATACAGTCCAATTTTCAATAAGAATTACCATTAACCCTTTCCTAAGTTAGCTTTGAATTAATATCTTCATCACAATAGATATTAGGATTTCCAAATCCTCTCACATTGAGTCACATGATGACATGTGTCACCTTGAATACTCTATGCTTTTCCGTACGTTACATAGGGTACAAGCCTAGCTAGCTAGGGAGAAATTATTCTATGAGACCATGATTTTATGGTGGTCCGGATAAATGTGGGCCGTTCATTAACTATTATTGAATACACAAGCACAGTACCAATGAATATTTAATAGTTAATAGACAGTCCAGATTGATCCGAACCACCATAAATTAAATCATGGTCCCGGACCATAGAATAATTTCTCTCAGCTAGGTAAAGTTTGTGTTCCTAATTTCGACCTTCACCAATCCATGCATCTTGGTCCTAGTCACATATGCATGTTTACCATATGAGTCAAATCTATGCCTTTTACTACATGTCCACCCAAATATATAATCCGAGCTAGTGCATGTAATTTAAGTATAAATCCAAGATCATGATAATCCCTTAAATACTTTTATGTAAAATTCTGGTTGGATCCTCATTCTCGTTACTGGCTAAGGATGTGGATCTCTAGGGTTTCAAACACCGGCTCTAAATAAGCTATTATAATCAAATTCAAAGTGCACGTTCGCGAAAGCTCTTGACATCACAAAGATCGCCATTAGCTAGCTAGTTTCACTCAAAATATATCCACTAAATATTTCTTGTATTGCACTGTAATATGAATTTAGAGGTTTTAGTCATTCCCTGAACTCACAAAAAGAGTTAGAGATTTTAGTCATTCACTGAACTCACAAGTCGAGATGAATTGAAGATCATTTGTCTTTCACCATACCAAGAAATTAATCATATATATTGGATATTGGATACTCCGTAATGTTGAACCAATGCATTCTGAAGATAGAGACGAATGTTCCCATGCCATGCCATGACCTCATTCATCAACCTAGACTACAAGTTGCTGTGTACGTGTTTATTCTCTTCACTCATTCTTGGAAATACATGGTTTATGATCGAGATAGAAGTTTTTCGTAAGGGCTAGCTTAACGTGTTTAACAACGGTATATGGTGCAATCGAGAGTGAGTTCGATCTTCTCCGCTAGGGCGTTTTCTTCTTTTTATTCATTGTTAGCTGCACGAGGGTTCCTTCTGCTCTCTTTTGTCAGCAACGGTGAAGGAGGCGGAGGCTAGTACGTTGTTTCTGGTGGTCCATGCAGGAGACCTCAACAATCAACCCTAGACTTTCTTGGCTTTATTGGACTGATAAAACGAGTCCCATGGTTGTTTCAAGGTCGTTCCTCCTCCATCCTAACCTAGGCTTAACCTCCTCTAGCCAGTTTTACATTTTTTATTCAAAACCAAGTGTCATATTTGATCGATCAAATATCGTAGGCCAGGGTATTTGAGTTTTAGTTGTCTTGACTCTTGACTTGTGTACATTTTTACGTGAAATAATTACAACTAATTTTTCACTTGACTTTTGTAACAGAAGAACATGATCAAGGCCTTGTTTGGAAGGTGCTTAAAGGAGGCTTCAAAATTCCCTTTTGTAACAAGTTCCCACTGTTTCGCGAGAACCGGCCATTACCACTACAAATCCCTGCAGGGACATAAAACTTAAAAGCTAGCTGGCACAGAAATAATAAAACTCACAGAGTATTTATCTTAAATAATTGAATATATATGAATTTTGTGGGTTTAAAGAAAATCGTTGATGTAGAACAATCGATGTATTTGAATTGTTCTACTATATATGTAATATATATGGTTGAGCTAGTAGTTAATTTATATACTCTCCAAAGTCGAATATCTAAAGTTTGGTTTTACATCCTATAGATGATTTTATTTGACTCTCTCTCTCTCTCTCTCTCTCTCTCTCTCTCTCTCTCTCTCTCTCTCTCTCTCTCTCTCTCTCTCTCTCTCTCTCTCTCTCTCTCTCTCAAGTAGTTCCTAAACACAAGGTGCGATGCCTAAGTGGCGAGAGGTGGTGAAAAATTGGATTAGAATTAGACCAAGTTAGAGGTTCAATACCCTCTAATGTACCAAAACAAAGATATGCAATCATCTATGAATCACCATGCAACATACCCGAACTATTCGTCTATTTTCAAGCCAGATAATAAACTAAGTAAAACTTCAATAAATGAATACTCTCAAGATTAGAGAAAATTATTATCTTAGCAGAATTATTTAGGGCCAATTACTCATAAGATCATTTACATAACCTATATATATTCTTAAAAAAAGTCACCTAATATTTTTATTCCTCATAAAGCCACCAAAAGATTACAAATTTTAATATTTATAAAAATGCCACCGTTTTTTTTTCCTCATTATTTACAAAAATGCCACTGCCTACAAAAAACTACTGCATTGATTTTTGGCAGTAACTTTCTTATTCTTTGACAGTATCTTTATTGTTTTTTGACAGTAGGTTTATTATTCTTTGGGAGTACATTTCTTGTTCCTTGCGAGTAGTTTTATTGTTCTATGGTAGTACTTTTCTTATTCTTTGACAATAGATTTATTGTTCTTTGACAGTAGTTTTATTGTTATTGGACAATAATTTTATTGTTATTTGACAGTAGCTTAATTTCTTGTCTCTAGTAGTAGTTTTTCATATCCAGTGGTAGTACTTTTCTTATTCTTCAACAATAGTTTTATTGTTTTTCTACAGTAACTTTATTTTTTTTAATAAGGAAAAAACACAACTACAAAGAAACCCCTCTTGAACAACCGCCCCCAAAGAGATCCAACTGGAAGGCAGTGCAAGAGGAAAGAGGTAACTCATTAGACCACGACAAAGAAGGGGAAGCTGAGTGACCTAAAAGGGCAAGGCTATCAGCTATAAAGTTAGCTTCCCTATAAATATAGTGGAAGATAATGCTAGCAAACCTACGACTTAAAGAGAGGAGATCAAGAACAAGGAATTTAATTTTCCAGGGGGTGGTAATTTTTCCATTAATAGCATCAATGATGATTTTTGAGTCGCCTTCCACAATTAGGTGCAGATTTAATGGGTTTGGAATAGCAAGAAGACCTTCACGGAGAGTCATAGCTTTTACCACCAGAATTTCCATCATGCCAAGCTTTTTTGCCATTGCAAGAACCGGGTGACCAGATGCATCACGAACCACAAAACCAGCAGCCGCATGATGATTTGGATGCACAGAGCCATCAAAATTGAGCTTTAATCCAGGATGTGTGGGAGGGTGCCATTTAATGTTGCATTGCTGAGGGAGCTGGACTAGAGAAGAGGGCGGATTTAATGACATTGTGCTAGCTTTATTGTTCTTTGATAGTAGTTTTATTGTTATTTGACAGTAGCTTTTTTGTCTCTAATAGTAGTTTTTCGTATCCAGTGATATTTTTGTAAATAATTAAAATTAAAAACACAGTGGCATTTTTATAAATATTGAAAATAAAAAACGCAGTGACATTTTTGTAAATATTGGTGGCCTTATGAGGAATAAAAATATTTGGTGCCTTAAAAAATAACAAGGTCACCAAAAGTGACATTATCAGTCATTTTTTAAATTATTTATTTATCGATAAATTAATATTTTATTAATTTGTAAAAAATAATTTATTTTGAAAGCAAAATATGTGCATGTATCTATGAAAAGTCATAAACATAGATTCATGTGCTAGTCAAACTTTCTAATGGACATTAAAAATAAAAAGATATAAGAGTTTTAAAGTTACATGTACATATATTTTTCTAGAACTAGAAGATACAATAGTTTAGAACTTAATGCACATGTATATACATAGAACATGATCTCTATATAAACAATATATGAGACCCAAAATTATGTCATCTTGTTCATTCATATGCATTATGAATATTTATGTACTATTTTGTATGTATTTTAATTAATTATTAATTTATATATTCGATGAGTCCTAAGAAAAGTTAGAAAAGATTATCATCTTATATATTAAGCAAAATTATTATTTTAATACAAAGGTCCGAGTCGGGATCGGAATTATCTAAGCGATGTTATTATTTTATCGAACATACATTTATCAAGGTTTTACTGTATATGTTATATATTATGATAAAAAAAAAACGAACTGATCACCAAGTAACAGAGTTTTTAATATGCAAAATAGGCACCTCTGTACATTAGATTACATTACGAGTAGGCTATAACATTAGTTATCTCTCTTAGTTTCCTTATTCTTTAGCATATAATGTACATCGGGTCGCGGCTGCATTAGAGCGCCATGCCATTAGGTCCCAAATTCAGCACTAATCCGTTGAAAGGGAGAAAATCCATTAGCGAAATCAAACTCATCAGGCCAGCGATAGAGAGCAAAACTTGTGCGCAGTGAGGCAACATGGAGGATTAGTGCTCGAGGAATATCATCGACGGAAAATGGAGACAATCGAATGCAAGAGACATCTGATCAGAAAGTTCGAAGGCAGGGAGGCCTTCAAACAAAATAAAGAGTATCATCATTAATCAAAGTTTGACAGCACACACCGGCCCTTCAAACAAAAGTTTAGACTAAATGGAAATAATTAATTCTGTTATTTTATGAATGTTGTCCATCCAAATGATCCATGAACAATGTGTTTGAACAGTCTAGTCATATCTTTTGTCTTAATGTGAAAATTTGGACGGTGATCGACAATAAACTAAATGAAAACATCCTCCACACATTTTTTTTTTGTCTAATTGTGTCTACACAAAATTACTGTGCATGGCACATGTTAATATCAATATTTCATTTTCTAATTATTTGCTTTCGTCCAATTAAACTCAATTTTTTCCCTACGAGTCGCCACGCACAAATTTGTCCTATAACTTACTCAATGAGTCACTTTGCACACAATTAATCTTTGGATTTGGAGGGATCCATCTTTAATTAGGATTAATTAGTTTAATTATATCAAAAGGAGACCCACTTTTGCTTTGGTTCTTGTTGAATCATGAAATTTGTCTCTGCCTTTCACATTGGTGGTGGAGAATCTCCTGGAATTTCTTTGCGTGGACTAGACAACGGATCATGTATATATATATGCACATGTAAGCAAAAATTTAGACCAACAAAGCGCCACTAATACTCATAACAGATATTATAAGTTTGGCGAGAAAGGAGCACTAATTGTTCCTGACCAAAATTAATCAATTAAATAAAGAGCACACATGCATGTCTTAGCAATAACGGGGTATCGATACATTAGCGGTAGACCAATGACTTGCAATGGTAGATTGGGAAGGGAAAGAGAAAGAAATTACAAAAATGATCCTAAAGTAGCTTTTCTTTTGTTTTAGGAGAGGCAAAAACGATCCTGGCAGTCATGACATGTTTACTTACTTGGAATGAAAATATAAATGAATCGGAGTTCATTCCTAATACCTACTCCCCCTTGGTAATCAAACTCCGGATATTCAGGAATGAATTACTCTTTTTTAATTACTTTTATGTGGGAAACACATTCATTCTGATTCCTGTACAAGTTAGTAAACACAAGAAAACTCAGGAATTGGAATCGATTCCTTTATTCTCATACTCATTTCAAGTAAGTAAACATGTCATCAGTGTCACTATTGTTCTCTTTATAACAGTTATATCACTGCCTGGTTGTATGCATCTAAATAAACCTAACGTTGTAATTTTACTTGGAAAATTTTTTGTCAAAGAATTTGTTGCCTACGGCTAAAAAAAGTATATCTTAGCAACACAAATTAATTATGGTTTTCTTCTTGAGTTCAAAACACTAATTTTTCTATGCTGTAGTCAAAACAGGTCAAGACATGGGTTATGTCACTTGGACGATGGCTCGTATTTCTCCGGTGCCGTGCTCACTGCCACCAGTGGTAAGGTGTTAGTGTGGCACAGCTTGGTCTTTTCGGGTGGAGAGAATTTTGATCGACTTTTGGGCGATTCGGCTTCACGGCTTGGAAGCCAAACTAATAATGCAAGCTAAAAAGTATCAATTCTATATTTGTATTACTTAATTTAGAGATCAAACAGAAGCAAGCTTATGATCGATTTGACTATAGGCTTGAAATGAACAATTAATTTAAGATTTTGAAAGTGCTAATATATGGTGGGAGAGGAAAATGAGTAGAAAGACAATGTGTAATGATGAATAAGATATATTGATTGTTCAAAAAAAAGTATACTCAAAAGAGGTGTACCTGATAATGCCAAAAAAGGAAAATTATCTTGATTTGCACATTTGAAGGCATAAAGTGGACGACATGTAGGAACATGCAATACTTCATTTGTCTATAACAGCATCTGTAGCAATACTACCTATTTTTTAACTAAATTTTAGCTAAAGTAGTTAAAAAGCTATTTTGGCTAGCAAGTTTGAAAATACGTCTGCACCAATGCTCTCTACTTTAGTTAGTATTGAATTTAAATTGAAGTATTAAAAGGAGAAAATTCATAACTCACAAACGAGCCAAGCTTTTTGAGTGAGATCAAGTGGAGCACCTTTTAAATATCTTGTGTTACTATTGGTGAAGTTTTGGAACTTGCAAAGTTGTAGAAAGAATGAAGTTTGGCAAGGTTTGGCCCGTTTTTGCCATAGCACCTCCAAACCGCCAAAACCATGCCAACCACTACTTTTGTTGAACTTTTCTTGAGTCAAAATCACCCTAATGGTAACACATGATTGCTGAACGGTGTTCCAATTGATGGAACTCGAAAAGATCGAGCCGTTTATGATTTATGATTTTCGGAAGTATTAAATGGAGAAAATTCATAACTCACAAACGAGCCAAGTTTTTTGAGTGAGATCAAGTGGAGCACCTTTTAAATATCTTGTGTTACTATTGGTGAAATTTTGGAACTTGCAAAGTTAAATAAAGAAGGATTTTAATAAATAAATAATAGCTTAAGTGGATTTAATAATTATACAAAACAACTAAAAATGAATATTTTAAATGAACAAAAATAATGGAGAGTCTCATTTTGCTCTCTATATTTAGGAGTCATATAGCTAAAATCTAAAATAGGGAGTCACTTGAGCATCTCCAACAGTAAAACCTATTTTCACTAGATAATATAGCTAAAAATGAAATATAGCTAGCTAGTTTTTCACTTTTGCTCGAGCATAGGGTAGCTATCTTAAGTTAATTTAGGATTTAATTATATTCTCTAATCTATCTAGCTAAATAGCTATAGGTTATGACAAAAGCTAAATTTGATTTTCATTTAGCTACTATGTTGGAGTGAAAAATTGTATCAAAAATAGCTAAATTTTAACTTTTTTGCAAATTGGCTAGTCTGTTGGAGATGCTCTTCACTTAGAAAGCTGGTGCAGCTCCTAAAATAGCTGAAAAGCTAAAGATGCTCTCTAAAATAGCTAAGGAGCTAAAATAGAGAGTCTGCTAAATATGCTCATCAAATTTCTCCTTTAAAAAATAACGAGTCCAGCGTTGGAGTTTGTTGGAGAGGGAGGAGTCTCAAATCCCCTTCTCTACATGTAATATCGAAATTAGAAATATCTCGTCTAATCTTCTATTTGTTTGAGAAGATAAATAATTTTGGTGTATATAGTACTATGATGGCTAGACTTACTCTTTTGGAGCAGTTCTCCTTTTGGGTTTGGAGTTGGATATATAGTAGACAATACGAGGCAATTGGATAATAGCTGGTTTTTATTGTTTAAAGCAACAGAGATTGCATTTCTCTTTCACTATATATGAGGAAAGCTTATGAGATGGAAAATAGATAATGCAAGTACTCATTTCCACGTACAATATTACCTTCAACATAGTATAGTAATTTTTTTTTCCTATTTTTTTTCTTTTTTCTGGTAACAAGGATGGTGAAAGGGATCGATAGGGGTATTCGAAGTTTCGAACCCCTGCTCTGGCATTGGCGGGCGTAAAACAGTCTCAACCACCGGCCACCTGAGCTAGAAACCCCCAAAAAATTTAATGGCCAAAGATTAGTGGTGCTGAGGATCTGGTCCTCCTGGTGACTTTCTATCAGTGGAGTCTAACTGCACCTTCTTATAACCAGCGAGTAATTGATGTAAAATCTGTTTGCTGTCTACACGTTTATGCACAATGCCTTGGTGATGACGCCCTTGAAGTAGACGTGCCTCTGGAACCCTAGAGAAAGTCAGGATGATGACCAAGATGAGTATCAACATGGGCACCATTGAAATAATACGCGTCATTTTTTGTTACAAAAAGAGAAGGGGGATTCGAACTTTGGCTTGTACTATATGCGTCGTTTTTTGGTTATAAGGGGAGACAAAATGAGAGGGAGGACTCAAATGGTTTGAGGGCTCCAACTTATTGGGAAATTAGGGAGGGGGCAATGGTTTAGGATTAGAAGGAGAGGAGAGATTTGGACTTGCACCATAAACGTCCAAATGAGAGGGAGGGATTCAAGTGGGTTGAGGGCTCCAATTTATAGGAGAAATTAGGAAGAGGTGATACGAGTAGTGGGTCGAGAATGATACAAATTATCGACAAATTGGCCATAATATTTTTGTTTGATAGTATCTGTGTGTGTTTTCTTTTTGACTTTGTTCTTTATCCTTTTGGCTTTTGTCTTGTATATCCTCATTGTCCCTTGCCCTTGTCTTCCTCTCACCCTAAAAAAGATGAACACTGTGAAGCTTAGTCATCTTCTGCTATTAATTATTGCCACGCTTGTACAATAATACATTTTAAATCCAGCAACAAAACCATATCTGACCAAAATGCATTTAACAATCTCTTTTTGATTCAATCCCTTTGGGACCACAGGTTTCCTCACACCTCGAAAGGATGAGACTATATCCCGCTCGTGCTTGGGCATCACACTGGCCACAAAGTGTTTCTAGCTGGTTTCGAACTCCTGCCCAAAGGGTAACCAGGAGCCGCCAAAGCTAAAGCTGAGTTTGCCAACTCAACCACCCTTTGTGGTTAACAATCTCTTTGTTTTGCTGGTTATCATTTGTGAAAGTTTATAGGCAGAAATGCGTATTGCCACATGGGTCGGATGTGGATGTTGAATACATCTCTAAATCTCATTCTCTTGGTTCTGACTTCTGACAAATAAATAAAAAAATCAATGATTTATTCCGATTTATGGGCACTAGTAAACAATATCAATCAGAATACTCCACATCTATATTCTAATTCCATAAGATTTATTCTCATATCAATTCCTTCTCTCTCCAATTCATAATTTTTTTTATATTTTAAATAAGTAAACTTGTTATTAATTTGTTGTCCGAATTCTCATTTTATTATTTTGAACAAACTCTTCTTGTCTTTTTAGTTCAAACAAAATTAATAATAAATAAATAAAATAAAATGTCGGTTGGTTTTGTCTGATACTCCAATCACTGTAAATGACCACTAACGAGCTCCTTTGGTTGCAAAAACAAGTAGATTCTTCAACAGAAAGAACGAAGTCCGTAAAGATGTAGGATATCACAAGCTTTTGCAGCGCAGTCATGTTTGACAGAATCATCAGAGATTTGAACGTTTTAAACTGTCCGAAATCCCTATATGCGAGAAACACCAGAATAATATGCAAGAACCATCCAGAAACAAGAAGGAAAACGATGTACTTAATTTGGTCATCTCTCTTTGTTTAGAGGCATTTTCACATCAAGAATATGACTCAAATAAGAACTCGATCATTATGTTAGAGACGGTTGCTTACAAAGAAAGTAAAAAAGAAAAAAAAGGAAAAAGGGTACCACAAGGGAAAGCTATAGTAGCAAAGGCCTAAACAAGAATGGAACTTCCATGATATGTATATCTGGTTCTTGTACCTTTGAATATTGATACCATCATACTACCTACCTGTTCTGATCGAACCTTCTAAAGTGTCTCAATGCAGCATTCAGATCCTAATATAACCTAAAAGGACTGAAATTTGAAGTTGATTCCACTGTGCGACAAGTAGTTAGAGAATCTGCATGTTCCTGGGAAAAATTAATAAATAAAAAATGAATATCATCCAGGCAAATTGATTTTAATCAGCATAGATACACATCCAAACACATTCCGATTCCCATTACAATGGCTACAAACTTTTTTAAGCCAAGTAAAATTTGCTAGAGAACCTTGGAAAGACGACAGTGCTCTCTTCCAGAACAGCAACAAATTGATTCTGATATCTTTTCTTCAGATTATAAAGGGAGCTTTATGGATGGTTTTCCAGATCTCGATAGCTCTGATGATGACGAAATCATCAATCCTTCATCGGAGGAGCAGAAAAAACTAATGTCCTCGGTAAAAATGGGATACACAGAATCGGAGGCTTCAATCACAATAGAATGATGTGGTATTGGCTCGTCACTTTCATATTGAATGATCAGTTTTCAAAGGCAGAAGATGCCTATCTTCTCCTTGCTGAGAAGTCTAGACATCCCATGGGGGACTACTTCGGGAAGTGGAAATTGTTTATAAACTTTGCATTGCTGGTGCAAAATTAACTGAGAGAATCAGGAAGGCTCTTGAGTACTATGATACAGCTGAGACCCCACCAAAAATAGTCCAATTGTATGCTCTTTATGAATGGCCGCAAGTGAAATCTTGTGCGGTAGGAAAGAATATGATTGCCCCGCTTGAACCTGATGGAGTATAAATGCTTTTGGGGAACCTTGGAAACACTTCACATGCCAATTATCATCCACTAATCTTATGGACATCAAATGTCATTCCCCTTCTTCAACGGATACTGCTCACTGAGCCTAATATGTACAAAACATAGGGTGAAAATCAGGAATAATCCTTGGGGTGGGGGTGATTCACAATCTTGCCCTCTAGTCAAAAAATTCTTAATGGGGTGACAATTTTTGCCAAACTCAGTCCAAAGTCTATAATTCCTTCTAATTTCAGTCAAATGCTTTCATAACTTTGTATTACAGTTCTATTAAAAAAATTTGCTTTCTTATTTCTAAGTTTTTTTTGTTAACTATTTTATAACAGGAAAGAGGCCCCTTGCTCATGGGTCTAATTTGATGGAAATTAGGGATTTGGACTGAGATTGGAAACAATTGTCACCCAGAAAGATGCTAGACTGGACTGGTCAACAGGTGCTAGTTTAGATGATGATTCTGGATCAGACATGACATCCATAGGCCTCTCAACTGCAAGTACAAACTAAAACACCTAATTAAGAACATACATCTAACCATAGAATTTTTTTTAAGACAATAAACTTCAATAGCTGATAGCGTGTTATGTATAGGATCCATTCAAGAATATCATGACTATAATATGATATATCCTGATCAGCAGATGCTACATTGCTACCTATATTTCTTTCTTTTTACCAGTGACTATAATATCAGTATATGAAGAACAAAGACAGTTATCCATTTCTGTCGCATAATAAAAAATTTAAAAAAAATAAAACTGGTCAAGGTATGATCTAACTTGACCAATTAACATATTGGACTAGGATGGAATTTAGCAAAGCCAGCCTAGCCAGGTTGTCATATGGCAGTGGAGGTATGCAGAGACGCTACTTTATTCCTAAATAGCAATATACTGGTTATGCCATGTTTTAATTTATTAATTTTTTTTTTTGAAAAAGACATACATTAAAGAGAAGATCCTCTATGGATCATTGATTGATTAAAGTTCAATATGCATAACATACGAACGAACATGGACCTCATAGCATGGACTAAAATTGACTAACAGAACTCACATTTATGGACATTGGCCTCAGAGTATTTCATATTTGGCAAAATGCATAATATAATGTAAAAGCAAATATTCTAACTCATTCTATTGAAGAGGGTTACCCAGTTGAGTGTAATTAAGGCAGACCTGCTCCCAAGCAAAAATCCGTCTTACACAATGTAAACAATTACCACAAGCAGCTGAATGAAGCAGTGTGGTTCCCGGGCAGCTGCAGATGGTAGGTGTAGTACCAATTTAATATCAGGTTATGACTGTTTAACTACAGTATGAGTAAGAATTGATGTAGATAATCACCACATATGAGTAAAATTAAAACCTATCACATCAATTGAACTCTGAAAAAGGAATGAAATTTGAAAATAATTCCATTGAGAGACATATAAGCAGGACGCTGCATGCTTTTTTTGGAAAAAGATCAATAACTTATGAGAAAACAAAAATGAAGAAGGCAAAAGGATGTTAATCTGCACAATATGTCCAAGTATAATCTGATTCCTACTACCACAACTACAAATTTCTTCTAATGCTTATTTTGTCAAATAAAAAATACAATTATGCTGTACTCGAGGTAGTTGGTCACTGTTGGAAAAACTATCACTCGTACCCCTACATAACTGTTGGCACTGTCACGTAGCCCCAGTGGCTGAGGTTGAACTGGTGAGGTCATTAGAGTGGAGATGCTAAACTGGACTGGAGGTGCTATAAAGATTATGACTTTTTTATTGTTCTGAAAAAGATGATGACTCTGGACTGACATAAAATCCTTGGACCTCTCAACTGTGGTATATTAATCCTGTTTAACAAAAACTAAAACCCCTCATTTCAAGTATATGAACCAATAACTAATCATTATTTTTTGGAAACTAAATCTCTTGAAAAAGAAACGGAGGATACAAATCAGTGGATAAGAGATCCACTAAAGAGAAAGTACACATGAGAGAGCACAACCAAAGCCAACAAAGAACTACTCTAAATAAAGAAAAACTAAACTCCAATTTGAGAAAATAGCAGAAAAAGACCAATCCCTAAATTTCGAAGAAACCAATCCCCATAAGGATGCCCAAAATCGAACTCTCACACAAATGATCAAGCTCATCCTCCCTCACATCTTCAAAAATCCTTTTGTTTCTTTCCATTAAAAGGTTTTAAACCAGTGAACTCCAGTAACTGGTAAAACATGTTATGCATTGAATCCATGTAAGATCTCGAGCACAGAAATAATACTGTTCAGAAGACACTACCTGTACAATCTATAAGTATGAACTATGAAGAACAAGAACATCTGGATGTTTATTGAATGTGAAAAAACAATAGTTGCAAAACCGGTCCAGGTTCAATATCAAAGTGGGTCAATCAGAATTTTGGACTGTTCCAGCAGGGCAAAGTGATCTTCTGGCAATTGATTTATAAAGAGTAGCTACTTATTCTAATTTGCAATCTACTCTTTCCTTTCAATGCATTGATGCATCAAAATTCAATATGACAAGCGAACATAAACAAATTTATTGGTTAACAAACCTCCTAACATTTATATTAGGCAAGATACAAAATTTCTATAAACAGCAAATCTTAACACCCCAGTTTTGAAGAGGATAACCCAGTTGAGCCTAACTGAGGCTGATCTCTGGTACCCAAGCAAGGAAATCTCAACACAATCTAAAGAAGTACCACAAGCCACTAAATGAAATGGGTGTGATCCAGGGAAGATGGAGATGGTTTAATTTGATTATCAAGCTCACTGTTTAGCTACAATATTAGTAAAAACGAATATAGATACTTACCCATATATACCAGTGGAAGAACAGACAGGAGCTTTGAAGGTCTGCTAACTGCAATGAAGTTCCCTGCCAATACCGTCAAATGTATGTTAAACAGCAACAATTAAAAAGAAAGAGAGTCAGAGAGAGACCAAGCACCAAAATAAAATTTAACTAAATCATGCAAAATAAGCATATAACAATTATGGATTGGAAAAACTACAAGAGCATAAAAAACTAAATATACATTTAGCTGTTTATGGCGATTTAGTTTATAAGATTAACGGAACGGTCCAAAAGCATAGACACAACCTACTTATCATCAGCCAAATCACCACAAACAAATTCCATCAATAATTTTCTTATAACATTAAAGAAATCCATTAGTAATAAAAAATAGGAAACAAACATTAAACACTAACTGATAAAGAAACTTGAACTGAAGTAAATTAAAGAGATATTAGAAATTTATTTATTTATTTTTTTTCAACAGTCAAAAATCAAAGACATCATGGTTCGTTCATCCAACATATCATGAATCTGAATCACAAATAGAATAATACATGGGCTCAATTTTGTATCTTGCCATAATGCCCTTCACCTCCAATATACAAAAATATTTTTTAAAAAGAGAATACTTTACCCTCTAGCCCATCCAGATGATGTATGTTGCTACCAGCAAAATTGTTGCACAAGCTCCCAACCACAAGATCAAATCCACCAAAGGAACTGATATAACGCTCCAAGCAGTCAACATTTAACACTTATATACGAGCAGGATGATACAGGTTCCCTCTCTAGTTTGTTTGCTCCCACCAACCCCTCACAACATGTCAGTTCACCTCTGAAATCTCCACTGACACAACATTATTCATCACAATACCAAGAAGGTGCAGGGCTATTTCTACACCACCAATCCCAGAGAAGAGACATGAGAATAGCCATGGGAAACAGCTGTTTCAAACACAAGAGGTGATGAGACACTATTAATCTGGAATGAATTCTCAAGTGACTTATATCTATCACTCCCCTTGTGTGTTCCTCGGGAACCCAAAAAGCATATCTACTTCATCAGGCTACACCCTAATTCTTTCCTACCCACATAAAGTTCACTTGCACATTCATTAAGAGCATGCCGTTGGACCGTTTTGGGTGGTGTCTCTTCTGCATCATAGTCCTTAAGAGCCTTCATGATCCTCTCAGTTAATTTTGCAGCAATGCAAAATTTATAAACAATTTCCACTTTCCCTAAGTAGTCCCCCATCTCCTTCTCATGGGAAATGCATAAAATATATTCTGTGGTGGAAGGGGAATAAGAGGAAATCTATTCTCGATCTGGAGATTGTGCACATTACCCTTTTTCTTGCTGCCGCACATCAATACTTTGAATCAACAAACTCAGGCTGCACCTGCACATCATACAAAAATTGAGATATGGTGCTTCGGTGCCCTCTAGGAGTCAATGCCACATCCTCATTGTAAAAAATAAGGTCATGTTGCTGCCTCTTGAAGACTCATGAGAATTTGGCAAAGATAAGTTCGAGTCCCAAACCCAATTATTGGATTTGGGAGCTGAATTGCATCATCATCTTCCCCTATGATCTGGTTTCCAAGTCCCAACTTCCTTTTCCTTTTCAATATCGCATTTTTACAAAGTTTCCTATTCTTCTGGTCAGGACAAATCATTGCGTAGAAGTGAAGGCTTCTCGTCAAGAAGAAGAGGGGGAATCTTCTTCCTTCGAAAATTAAGCATCCGATATGAATTCAGTCAAATCAACAAGTGACATGCCAACACCACATCATTCTATTGCAATTGAAGCCTCCGATTCTGTGTACCCCATTTTTACCAAGGATATAAGTTTTTTCTGCTCCTCATATGTAGGATTGATAATTTCTTCATCATTAGAGCTATCGAGATATGAAAAACCATCCAGAAAGCTCCCTTTATAATCTGAAGAAGGGATCAGAACCAATTTGTTGCTGTTCTGGAAGAGAACACTGTTATGGAGGAGAACACTGCTCTCGTGGAGAATGTTACGGCGGAGGAGAACTTTCAAGACCTCTCCAGAAATTAAATCTGCATCTTCCTCTGTTGCTGAACAACTTTTGCAACCATTTTTTGAGAAATCCCATGCTGACAATGATCAAAAACTTTGGTATTGGAAGGTCCTGAAGATGAGCTCGCCTCCCCAGAGCCCTCATTTGATGAAGAAGATAAAGTGAAGTTTCCATCCATTTCTTTATATATTATAATCATCCCCCACAAAGGTGCTCAAGCAAGATTAATCTGTTGCCAGAAACAATATCAACCCAGCTACAGAGCTTCCTGATAGATGTTGCTCCGCAAGCTAAAACTGAAGAGGGCCTCTCTGATCCTGAAGCTGTCTTTGTGAATATTGGAAATGCACTTCACCACCGTACAAACTTCTCTTATATGGCAAAAATGAGTATATGGAGAAGCAAGGAAAGCAGCGAATTGTGGAGAGAAAACATTTCTCTGGTCTAGATAAACACTCTGGTGTTGCAGTCAAGACTCGACCCGTGGACTTATTTGGAACGGAAAACTAGCGCCTGAGAAAGCTCAAAGAAGAAAAACCCTGTGAGTGGTGCACTTTAAGACTGACTCACAAAAATTTGTCATTCAATACAAAATTGAGAAAGAATTTGGGGTCAGGGTTCAACATACCAAAGTTTCTAACTCGGTAAATAGCCTTCAGTTCCGCAATAAACACCTGTACAACTTCCATTTCCAGCCTTCACCACAGACGTGATCTTGTGTTTGATCCCAAAGCTTATCTAAGAATACACACACACACACACACACAAAACAAAACAGAAAAAATAAAATAAAATAAAGGAAGAACAGTGTGATTAGCTACAAAAAGAAAGGAATGAAAATAAGATAACAAATAAGCAAATTAAAATGAGGTTGAATGAAGCCTTACATTGTTATGGTTTTGAAGGGGATTGAGATTTCTCATTTCTGGATGCTTAAAACATACAACCTTTTCACCAATGAAGGTGAATAAGCATACACGCCGTTAACACATAAATATAACCCATAAACAATGCTCTGCTTTAAGACATGTCATTTACTCGCTGCAATTTCTAAGTGAACACGGCCAGTATAAAAGCACCCTCAGAGGTAGAGCTTGTAAGGAGGGTTCAAAGAAATCGTCACTATACTTAGACGTCCAAAGGAATTTATTGGCTGAATCATAATTAAGCATGTGCTACAGCTTGGTCCACTGCATTTCCATGAATCTTGCAGCCTTCAAGGAAACAACGCCATATAATCATATTTGGTGGGAAGGGCATGTTGGAAATCACTTTCTCTGCTTCTGTAACATGTCCACCTTTAACCAGTAAGTCCACCACACACTGGTAATGATCCATTTGTGGTTCAACACCATAATTACTTATCATTTGCCTGAATAACTCCAATCCATCTCTAACTAACCCACCATGCCTGCAAGCTGTAAGCACAGCAGTAAAAGCTACTCCATCTGGCTTAAAGCCCAAGAAAATCATTTCTCTAAATCGTTCTAATGCCTCGTGAACGTAACCATTAACTCCAAGATTAGAAATTAGAGCTGTCCATGTGATTAAGTTTTTGTATCTCATTTCGTCAAAGATTTTCACTGAGCTTCCAATGCTACCACATTTCCCATACATGTCAAGTAAAACATTGCACCCAAATGTGTCGCAAGAACTGAAATCAGTCTTAATGATATAACCATGAAGAGAACTTCCTAAAGCAAGATTACAAAGTTTAGCGCACACACTTAGAAGGCTAACAAATGTATAATTGTCTGGCCGGACCTGAATCAAATGCATTTGTTGGAAAAGCTCAAATACCTCTTTGTAATAACCGATGCGGCCACAAGCTGCAATCACAATGTTCCAGGATACAATGTCAAGTTCTTCAAGTGGAGAAAGCAATCTTAGAGTTTCATTATATTGCCCAGTTCTATTGTAAATTCCAGCAATGACATTAGAGGGAACATCAGGAAGCAGACCATCAGAAGCTGTGACAAAGAACAGGGCCTCAGATATGAGTCCATTTTTGGCATACGACATTATAAGAGAGCTCAGAACATAATCGTTTTTCTGAAAACCCATTCTTACAATTAAGCTATGAAGTTGTTGTAGCTCTAATGCCAATGATGACTTAAGAACGGCAAAAAATGAAAACTCGTTAGGTCGGCAACCCAAATGAAGCATTTCTTGCAGTAAAAGTATAGATGTAGGCGAATAACTATTCGAGTAACCCAAAATCAAAGAATTCCAAGAAACCACATTTTTCTCATATATCTCATAAAAACAGCGATGTGCATCTTTCAAGTTATCACATTTAGCGTAAAAATCAACCAATGCACTACCTACTAATACATTAGATTCATAAGCATGCTGGATTATCTTAGCATGAACAGACTCTCCAGAGATTTGAATTGCCGAACCGGTACAACACTTTATTAGGCTAACAAATGTGATCTCGGTAGGCAACACTCCAGCCATGGACATTTGAGAGAAGAGTTTTATTGCTTTTTGGGGTCCCTCAATTTTTGCTACTGCACCAATGATAGTATTCCATGATACAACATCTTGAGAATTTACTTCTTCAAAAAATTTCTCTGCCGAGCGTATGGCAATGCATTTCACATACATACTTATCAGAGAATTCACCACCAAAACTTCGCAAGTAAACCCATTCTTTATGACAAAAGCATGCAACTGTTCCCCGAATACCAAGTCTTGTGGGCATGAAAATGCAGAAAAAACACCAATAAAAGAACCTTCAGACAAAGCAACATCCATCCTCACTAGCTCCCTAAACAAAAACAAACAATTTTCAAAAAACCCATGATTTCCAAGCAAAGATATCATTGAATTCCATGTCACCAAGCTCCTACAAGGCATATCCTGAAATGTCCAAATCGCTTCCTCTAACAGCCCATGCCTTCTATAAAAACCCAACAAGGAAGTCCCAACAAAAGCATCACCATCAAACAGCCCGTTCTTTATTACCAAAGAATGCAACTGAACCCCATGATAAACATTCAATGACCCACATGACAATAACCTGCTAACTGCATACTGAGTTGGCTCAAACCCAGAACCCCTCATCTCATAAAACATTCTCCAAGCTTCCCCTACATACCCACGTCTGTTATAAGCACTAATCATGATATTATATGACACAACATTTCTAACAGGCATTTTATCAAACAATTTACGTGCAACTAATAACTGCCCAAGTGAGGAATATTGTGACATGATATTGTTGTAAACGAAAATGGGCTGCTTTGGAGACAGACCCATTGTGATGTTGAGGGCATGGAGTGCTTTTGTTGCACCGAGGGATTGTACCCTTGAGCATGCATGCAGTAGTTGCAGAAGACGTTTTTGATGTTTGAGGAAATCTCCATGGAAGCTCATGCAGTTGGTAAGCAACACTATTTTTGGTTTGGTCTGAGTTAAGCTGGCAATGAGAACTTATGCGGCATTGGACATGGATGATTTCTTAGTCTAGCGTTGGGCTTTTTAATTGGGAGTTTGTCTGAGAAGCAAGATGGGAGCAGGATTTCAGAATATGGTGGGCTGAACCTCCAATCACAGGAAAAAGAATTCGTCCAAATGTTGATAAAGTCACCTTTGTTTCTTTTGATATTTCCCAAATCTACGAAAGCTGTTAAGATATGAATGAACCAAGAAAAATACAGTATAAGCATTTACAAGACAAACTATGAACTATAGAACCAGTAGTTTATCTGCATTAAAAAAACTATACCACATCTCCAACTATGACATTATTCAACCATCCGAAATGTATATTCAGTGCTTACTGACACAACATTTCGCACTAGTAAAATTTTAATACCCTCTAACAGTGAATGCATTCGACTAAAATTTAGTTTTATATTGGTTACTAAGACGACATTTTCTCAATGAATTTTCTGTTAAGTATCCAATGTCATGACGTTACTGCAAGGTTACAATGCAAGCCAATTATAGGACACTAATTTTTTTTCTGTTCAAGCAATTATCTCAACCAACCTGGTAGAAGAGTTTGGTTCAACTCTAAGAAAGGAACATTAAAGATTAACAAGTGGTGCTTCTCTGTGCATCAGAATATACTCAGTGCTTGCGACATTGTTATAATACAATGTCACAGCCACTTCCCTGATTTAATGTCTTATTATCGTTAAGGTTTTGAAGATTGCCCAGGTGAAATTGACTTTGGTATGTCCACAATTAAAAGGAAGAGTAGTTACATTTAAATTCCGGTTTTAAGAAATCTGAAATTCATAATATGCATTGGCTATAATCAAATATATAAGAGATGGACTACAATTTACAAATATAGCGCAGAAAACAATTTCAAGTTTCATACAACCAAATGACAGAATCAAGTGAGGCCCAAGTTAAAACCTTACATAAAAACCCCAATACTGAACTCAACTAATTCAATCATGAACTAGAAAGAAAATTCAGCAGTACAAGGAAAGAAGAGAATACCTGGTTTCAGTAGGGTTAGTGAGGACGACCCCAAGAAAGAATGTTCTCGGAGATGAAGCTTCAAGCTTCAAAGAAACTTGGGAATGAATTACAATTATTTTCAGGATGGCGGGTTTGCCAGTCTTCCATACTGGGTTTGTTTCTGGGCTGTGTTGGACACGGTGGATGGATTGTGGCTGGTTTTATGGGATTCTGGTGGTGTTCTGAGGGTAGGGAGCTGGGTTGTGGGTGGTGCAGCAATGGACCTGGCCTAGGCCTTTGGCTGAGGTCTCTAGACTGGCGGTGGTGGAAGCGTTATGGTAGGATGGGACGGTGGGGGAGTTTGAGAGGCTGGGTGGTGGTGAGTGTTTCATTGCTTATCAGACTTGGTATGGGACGGATTGCTTATGCCTGTACCATTCTGGCGACGGTGGTTATCGGAAGCCCGATGTTGGAGTCTTGGGGAAGGAAAGGGGGGATTGTGGTGGCTCTTTTTGGTTTCTTATTGGGGCTTTATTTTTAGTTGGTGTTTTTTGGTTAGGTTTCTTTAGTCCCTACTCTTTTGAGCTAGGGTTGGGTAATCTTGTGGTGCCATGTTGGTGGTGTTATTTCCAAGAACAATTTGATAAACTTTCGGTATACTCTTGTTTTTAATTTGCTGACAAGTGATCCTTGTACGTAGTCTGGTGCGATTGGGGCGCGGTGTGGAAGAGGGTGGTTGTCTTTCTGGCAGTTGTCTATGAGGTTTTATCGAGACTCTTGGGGCTATTCTTCACAAGTTTGGTTAGAGTTTAGGTCATTTCGACTTATGGTATCTGTAACCGTTTTGAGGTAAGGTTTTATGTCCTCCATGTTTTTTAGGATGTGCGTGGTTCTTTTATTACTCAAATTGTGAGTAAGGGAGATACTATAACTTATCGCTCCCGTTTTATGTAATCTCTCAGATTTAATAAAGGTTTCTTCTTCTAAAAAAAATATGCGTAAAAACCTTGGGGCTAAAGTGATGGGTTGGAAGAAACACTTGGGGCGAGGAAGAAGAAGACCGAGGTCAAATAGAATTGAATTGAAGAAGACAACTGACTCTTTCCAGGTCTAGTGTCGAAGCAGAGTCCAAAGACTCTCTCCACTAGAGCATATGCAGTGATAAAGGCTAAAAGTTAAGGCCTAAATAAAAATTTAAGCTCCAAAAACTACACTATTTACGGTTTTAGAGTTCTCAACCATTTTTTGTTTCTACAAATGAAATCTAAAATCCAAATCAATATTGATTTTTTTATTAAATCTGGGTCATTCTTTATGTATAAAAAGATGTAATCCATTGATTTAGTAAAACATGAGCTGAGTCCTGCATTTTAAGCTAGCCTAAAACTCTATTCAGTTTAGCCTTTTTCAAAAGTCAACATGTGTTTAGCCAAATGTATAATGGTACTGTTGGAACTAAATTTAAACCCATAATTTGTAAATTATGGTCTCCAATGGAGGGGCTAGGCCAAACCAAAAAACTGAATGGGGGCTAAGGCCATCTCCAGCAAAAGAGGGGTATATATATTGGGGCCAGAGCAAAATTTTAGTCCTCCAAATATTATTATTTATTCGAGCATTCATTGACCGTAGTATCTAGTAAGGCGTCGCTAAATTTTAACATTTTCAATATTTTATTATTTTACATTATTTTTTTCAAATTTATGATTTTATTTAGTTATAATATCATTCTTTTTTTGTCTAAATTTAATTTTTAGACAAAAATATTTTTTTTTAGATGTACATTTTCGATAAGATAATAAAATGTATACCACGTGACTCTTCACAAGCAAATCTTCATATTCTCAATTAGATATGATGTCTACATGGCAGTTCTAATCATTGTAGAATCTTATCTCATTTTCGGATAGGATTTCGAAAGCCACATGTCATGTTGTAATTAGCTTACTTGATTTCTAATTAGATTTCAAACATACGTGGCTCTTCTATCTTCAGCTTCAAACGTCAATAAAAAGGTGCTTTCGTTTTCATATCTCACCATCTCATTTATTTCTATCTTACTATATGTTCAATTTATAATTCAAGCCCTTCAAATTCTATAATGAATTCCAACTGGTTTTCTAAGTGGAATGAAAGGAGATTTGAAGACGATGAAGAAGATGATGAGTGAAGGTGAAGAAATACAACACAAGCAATGAAAGATGCAGCTAACGGGTTGGCTATTAACCAACTCCAACAACAACCTAATTGGAATGGTTACGTACTTTGTAGATGATCATGTGTACTCGTCCGAAATTTTCAGACGACGTTTCAGGATGAGGTATGAACTCTTCCTCCTGAAGTTTGACCATGTCCGGACAGCGGATCCCTATTTTAGGCAATCACATGATTGTGCTGGGTGTCCAGGCTACTCCCCTTACTAGAAGCTAATGTGCGCACTCCGAATGCTAGCCACTACATATTCAGCTGATTCTTTAGATGATTCTTTATGTATGCCTGAGTCAACAGCCATTAAGAACCTTGATCAATTTTTCCCTACCATTGTCATCATCTACCAAGAACGTTACCTCCGAGCTCATACAATAGAGAATCTAGAGAGGCTCCTACAAAGGGCCGAGCAACGAGGGTTTCCTGGAATGATAGGTTCGCTAGACTGCATGCATTAGCAGTGGAAGAATTGTCCAATGGGATGGTATGGCAGCTTTAGCGACAGATTAGAAAAACCAACCATTGTTCTTGAAGTTGTGGCAGGTCCCTACACCTATATTTGGCATGCTTTCTTTGGAATCCCTGGAGCCCAAAATGACATCATTGTTCTCGGACGTTCACCATTGTTTGATGCCATCACAGTAGGCCAGTCGCCACAACTTAACTACTATGTCAAGGGGACTCCTTGTGAATTTGGGCACTACCTCGTTGATGGCATATACACTAAGTGGGCGAGGTTTGTGCAATCAATCAAAAACCCTGAGAATGAAGCATATGTGTATTTTTCTACTAAACAAGAAGCGTACAACAAGGATGTTGAAAGGGCATTTTGGATTCTTCAAGCACGATTTGCAATCATTAGGCAACCTGCAAGAGGTTGGGATCGAGAACCATTATTGTCAATCATGTTAGTTTGCATAATACTTCATAACATGATTGTGGAGGATGAGCGAGACGACTACTATAATGGAGAGTCCGACGATGATGAACCAAATCCAAATAGATCAAGGAGAACTCGGGTAAGAATCTATGATGGCCCAAACTTGTCTCGTGATTCAAGAGCTAGGCAAATTACTATGGCAGAATACATGACTCATTACCGGAGAATACACTCTCGTACTGGAAATAGTAATCTACAAGAAGACCTAGCTTGTCCATCACGTTTGGTTAGGACAAGGGCGGGGAGTATGATTGTCATATTATTTTATATTATTATTTTTGTTATTATTATTGTGTGACTTGTTTAATTTGTTTTCTATTATGCGCCTCTTTTTTTGTGACTTTTTTTTATAAAAATTGCAATGAATAAAAGTCTTATTTAATTTTCTTTCATGTGTCATTACATTCTAATTCAATAATTTTTGTCATCATAAATATTAACCATTTCATTTCATAAAATTAAAAGTTACATAAACTTCATTGACATAATGTCAAATCAACATCCTAAAATTTTACATAATCTTGAACATTTTATTAGGACAACATTGACCAAACACAAATTTAAATTGATTGAAATAACCAAACTATTCGTCATCTTCGGATGTCATACGTGGACGATAGTCATTGGATGTCGAGCCGAAATTCGAAAACAACTCAAGTGCGGCACGTGCGTCAAGACTTTCAAGAGCTTCTCTCTTCTTTCCATCAAAATACGCCTTACTAATTGGAGAAAAACTAACGGTTTGCATCATTACAATAGCTTCTAACATATCCTTCTCTCGTCGATCCTCCTTCATTTTCTCTCTTATCACTTTTGCCTCTCCTGCCTTGGCGTTTTCTTCTGTTATTCGCTCCATGTTGTCCAATAGTCTATCTTGAAAGGATTTGTCCTCCTTTTCTTTTCCCTTAACTTGCTTTCTTCTTGTGGTATTTCATCACATCGGTCTAGGAAGACAATGCGGAGTCGAAGTTGGTGTGGGATTAGACCCATTTAGATCCTCATCATCATCCAAAGAAAAATGGAGATTTCTTTGAACCGGTGGTGGACCAAATTTTTCTTGTGGTGAATCTTGAAACGTCACCCAATTGATACATAAATTGAAATAATTTTGAAAGTGGAAAGTTTTTCCATTCATCTCTTCCTTGAAGAAATCATTTACTAGGTATTGCTTCAACAAAGAAAATTTATTATAGAATAACAATATACCTAATAATAATAGTTTCCTGAAAAATATTATAATTATTTTCAAAAGTAAATTCTAAAACAAATATGTTAAAGAAGTCTTACTTGATCGGAAAGATTAGCTCCACTATGAATCCTCCTCTCGGCGCGTTTGACGCATTGGTGCTATTTGTTCATTTGTGGGAAGATGTATTTTTGCCATCAAGCTTTACAACTCTCATAATTTCTCACATTCGGAGGAGTGCCATTGAAATATTTATTGAATTTTTGCTATACTTGTTTCCAAATGCCAGTTTCGTTTTGGCTTGCACCCATCTCAAAATTTTTGGAAACTTTGACATACACAATGCAAAGAGCTTCATATTCCTAGCTTTCTTGTCCAATTGACACCTTTTGGGGAGGACATTTTTTTTTCACTAAGAAGAGATGATGAAAATAGGAGGAAGTTGATGAGGTGAATTATAGTATAAAATAGAGAAGGTGGGTGTGAAATTATGAAAAAATATGTAGATATTTATATGGGAAAAATTTGACCATTGTAAATATATATAAAATAAAAACTAGTTTCCGTTACTTGAATTCAGCCATGCATAATTTATTGAACAAAATATACGTTAATTAATGGACTAGCCGTTGCTTGAATTGATTTAAAAAATTACATGATTATGAACCATTGGATTGCAACGGATAACAAATCCAAGTCATTCAATTAGATTTTAAAAGCTAACCCAATGACATGCTGGCACATGTCCTCCAAGATATTAAAACAACAATTTTCTTTTTCCTTATGTTCACCTTTTGCAAGTCTAACAATGCTCCACTTGTGTGGGCCTCACTAAATAGCTAGGGCTAAATTTAGCCCTCCTCTCAGCCCTTTAGCCATCACCTGTCACATATATTCCTCTAGCCCTCTCTTATTGGAGACCATAAAGTGAAAAAAATGGCCAAATTTTGGGGTTTAGCCATTTTGCTAGAGATGGCCTAAAAGGGCTAAGGCTTAAGCTAAAAATAGTCATTGTTATAGACCACAAATGGGGAGTGGAGCCCACTAATAAAGAAGAAAAAGTGTTAATTATATGAGAAAATAAATAGTAGTATAATTAAATAATACTATACTTTTGAAAAATATTATAAAAACTAATAAAATATTTGGGGTTTATGATAATAGCTCTTAAGGGTTGAAGATGGTCAGAATAGTGACCCTTACTATTTACATGAATAGTAATTTTTTGGGTCTAAAAATATAGCCCGAGGACTCATCCGCATTAAAGATGGCCTTACAACCTTTGAACTGTTATGCCTTTCGTCGATGCTATAGTCGCTTGTAGGCTTGAGATTGAAAGGAGGATTATTTTTCTGCTGGAAATCTGTTGGGTGCCAAAAGTAAATTGTTGCTACCATTTCATATCTGTACCGGGATAGGCCCCGTGCAGGGCCCGAAGTAGCTCACTATCACCGGGAGCAGCCTGCCATGAGCCCCGTCACATAGAATCGGTCTGCCGACTCGGTAGGGATCCCCTACCGAGCACATAACCTCTCGCAACGCCCCGCCGGCACATACCCGCCCCGCGGCATCCCATCGACTCGGTAGGGATCCCCTACCGAGCATACTGCCCGCAATGCCCCGTGCCGCAAGCAAGCCACGGCGGTACCCCGCCGGTACCGGAAGACCAGGTCGGGTGTACCGACAACAAGCTCTCCCTCCGCCGCACATGGACGTCTCCCCGACTGTGTACCGAGAGTGGCCGCCCCCACCGGTACGGCACGGCCACCGGCACACGTGCTTGTCCTCTACCTCGCAGATCGCACTAGGTCGCATGCCCATGCTGCACTAGGCGCCGCCATTCCTCGATGCGCACATCGAGGTAGTGGACCAAAGAATATTCCTCGTGTCAGAGGATGTCCCCCACGCCAGGGAAGCTTGTCTCCGACCTCACCTCATATATAAGGAGTCTTCACTCCTCATTCAGGTACGTTCTCTCCGAATCCCAAACAGTCTGCTCTTAGACCTATCGGTACTAACTTGAGCGTCGGAGGGTCTTCGGTCGGTACACGCCGACCTCCCCTGACCAATCTTGTGCTTTCAGGTACCCAAGTGCGACGCTACCGGGCAGTTGGGAAACGGCAGAAACATAAATTAACCAGATAAATAAGCTAGAATTGCATCATTTCATTTCATACCCAAAATGGCTCATAACATACGAGAGAGTCTTGCATGCACCGAAGTGCATCGTCGATCTAATGGCTGACATGCAGGGGTGGACGATCTAACAGTGTGCATGCAGGGGGTGTGTGGTTGGATGAAGAGTTGGTTTATCCAACGGCTAAGACCAGCTAAGTGCATATGCACTTCGGTGCATGCCAGAATTTTCACAAAAACCACAAGTTTCTCTTGAAGGTTGTAGCGTGGATGATAGTTCAAACAGATCTTGAAAAAGTAGTGATTAAGTGTTGAACAATAAGAGATTAGGGGTGTATTGGAAGGAACTTTGGGTGTAGATATCAGCAAATGGGTCATGGGATCTAGTTGTTCAAAAGGAAGTTAGGCCAAAAGGTCTTAACTGGTTAATGGGTTGTTGGATGCAGTAAGGCCCTTTAGCACATGTCATCGAACCTCAACAATAATGACCATAATCGTTTCCAAGAAATGTCATCCGATAAAGCCTAGGTTGTGTAACCATTGGGCACCCAAGAGTAAATCATAGCCTATGACTGCCAATAGAAGAAAAGAATCAGTGAAGTGGTAGACTTGGATATTGACTGTCACATTGTGAACCAATCTTGTTGGGGATAAGGCTTGGCCTAATGCGGTGGTGAATTGCAAAGTTGTGGCTAGAGTAATTGGAAGGTGTCAATTGATGGGCAATGTTAGGATTCAAGAAATTCATGGGCGATCCACAATCGATGAAAACGTCAATTGGTTTGTTGTTGGTAAAGCCTTTGAAGCATAACATTTATCTAGGTGATAAGTTCGTGATGGCATGTAGAGGATAAAGAAGATCTGAATTGGTGGTGCATCCTCAAAGGTAGGTGGACAATCAGGGAAGTCGGAATTGTCATCAACTGTGGTGGATGTGAGACATTCAAGTATGGCCAAGACTGGTTTCTTGTAGATATGGATGTTGTTATAGGCTTCATCACAATTGAAATAAAAGCCTCTGGCTCTGCGCTCGCGTTGCTCAAGTGGAGACAAAATGCGAGTGGGTTTGAGCTCTGGTCGCGCACGTGCTGAGCAGCTTGGGTAGTTGTTGGGTAAGGAGAGTTGATGTTTAAAGAGTACTAGCATTGTGAATGGGGTTTTGAGAATGTAATGGTGGCTGAAGTAAGGGCGTGAAAGGGGACACCAGTAGTTGGCCTTAGAGGACTGGACCACTAGGGTCATTGGGAGCGTGTTAGTCGAGAATTGAGTAGCTTGGCCTCATACCGTTGTGCAAGACATTGTGCTACTGCCAAGGAGATCAGTTCGAGGGCCATGACATCGTGGTGCATGTCATTCTTTAGGCCACCATAGAAGATCAGAAATATTAGTCATCTAACTATTCGGGAGCACGGTATAAAAGCTTGATGAAATTAGAGATGTAAGCATCCACCGTGGTAGTGTTCATTAGATGGGATAACAGAGCTTTGAAATCTGAGTTGCTCCTAGACCTAAAGTGTTCCAAAAACACTGGTAGGAATCATTCCCAATTGATGTTGGGTTGGTATTGTTCTAGTGAGTTTATCCAAACCGAAGCATCTAGGCCAAAATGAGAAGTGACTGTGGATACCCTTTCATGTGAAGGAATACACTGGAATCGAATGTGCTACTCCGCCATGGCTAGGCACCCTATAACATCATCTCCGGTAAATCTTGGTAAGTCTACTTTGGGTGGTTTGTAAGAGAATGTGTCTGATGGGAAACTATGAAAGGAATGGTAAGGAAGTGAGGTGTTTGGGTAGGAAGATAGTGGGATGAGCTTGAAATTTATGAAACAGTGGAATATGTGGTGGTGATGTGGTATGGAGAACGACAATAGTGGCGTTGAGTAGTAGTAGAGTGTGTCTGATTCGGAATAGGGGAGGTTGAGGAAGAGGTGGATTTGAGAGTCCCAAGCTTGTCCATGTTGTTGAAATTGGGTGTCTAGAAAAAAAAGCTAATTGCAAAAGGGAAGTTGAAGGTAACATTGAAATGAAGGGAAGGGTTGAAGGGGGCTGTAGGTGCAGAATAGCCTCGAGCACACTCTCTTAGAATGAGAAAAACTGGAATTGCATTTGAGTTTGGAAAGAGTCCATGGAACTGTGTAAGGCCATATTTTGTGCCTGGAGGTGTTCAATAAAGGCCTGAATTGTGGACTGTGGTGGTGCAGAGGTAATGGAGCTGGTGGAGGCGATGGTGAAATTGTTGGGTGAGTTGGGAGTGCATGGAATCATTGGAGAAGAGGATGTTGTTAATTTTTGGAGGCCTTTTTTTTAATTTTTTTATCTCTCGATCATCGTCAATTGAAGATGTCTCTGATATCGATGTTGGGTGGAAAAAGTAAATTAAGCAGATAAAGAAATTAAAATTGCATCATTTCATTTCATATCCAAAATGGTTCACAACATACATGATTAAACTACAAGTTCCTCTTCATTGTCGTGCCCCCCTAAATATAATATCTTTTTTACATTTTGGCTTAGTCTTCTAGCCACTTTAATTAAACTAAATAATAAATCCATAACGAGCGTACGCAATGTCTTTTTTAACACTTTGATTTTAATTGTTAATCTAGATGTTATTCTCTAGAATCTACTATTACTCTTAATTGGGCTAAAAACCACCAAAAATATTTATAATAATGTATATTTTAAATAGAACAAGTAAGTTTATTTAATTTGTATATATATATATATCTTTACTTTATACTTTAATAATAATTCTTTATTAATTATTTATTGACATGAAAAGAAATATAACAACTTTAAACCAATTCCATTATACTTTACAACGGATTAGGGCTGATATAGGGTTGGTCTTAACAAAATGAACGATCTCCTTATACCAATGTTCTAAAATTCCCCGCCTATTAAATATTAATTCTCGTATGGGCGCTAAATGGAGGCCAACCGCAGGATTTAAAAAATTAAAATTTTGTTTCCTATGTTTTCAATCAATTATTGTACATTTTATATACTTTCATTCTGCGTGTTTATGTTTTCTAAAAAAAAGTATAATTTTTATTTTAAGTAAATACTTATTAAATTACTTATATGTTGTTTAATAAAATTAAGATAAAATAAATAAATAAATCACATAGGTGCTCGCTAACCGTCTAGGCGTCCTACTATAGTCCATGCCTAAGCGCTAGTCCCTCCCCACTGCCTAACTAGTGCCTAGATGGCGATTTTTAGACATTGCCATATACCATCAATCCAAGAGAAACTCAGCCGAAATTAGAGCTAGAAATGCCTTATTTCTTTTCGTTTATGTTCATCGTTTCCTTCTTCTCGCGGACAAGGAAAATCACTTCTCTTTTTTTATTAGATAAGATATTTTTATTTGACTTGGTTGAAAACTTGAAATACAACCATAAACCATGGGTTAGGTTGCCTCAAAATAGAGTACACCATCCCCTTACATCAATTAAGGCAATCAACTATTACAGTGTCGATCTTCTAGGCTCTTACTAAGGAGAGGAAAATCACCTCTTTAGAAAAAAATAATAAAAAACAAATGAAAAAGTGAATTTTGAACAAAAGTTATTATCACATATAGTACCTGAACTATTTATCAATCATATACCGCACCCAGTCGTGTGCAAGTGAGGGAGAGCATCCCGACGAATACTCGTATTTGATCGACGCTTGGCTAATGTACTCTTTTTGTCCTTAGACCAAGGGTTTGTCACACTGGGTTTACCTTGGCAAGGTTTTTAACGAGACACCATCCCAGCCACCGTCTAGCTATTGTCAAATCATTTACATTGACCTTCACTAAGGATTACCAAAATCAGGGGGAGTATCCAGTCATATACTTCTAACCACATTGTACACTTTTTCTTTCGACCAGAGGTTTGTCCCACTGGGTTTACTCTGGCAAGATTTTAATGAGGCACATCTCTTGTGGTTAGTTTCCTCCGCGCACTTATATCTCATAGTGCCTCGGTCTACATCATTCGACAACACAATTTTCTCCTAAAACTCCGGTTTTTGTCCCACACTGGGTTTTCCCGGACTTAAGGTTTTATGTGTTGGCTTTAGGAAATGAATGTTCATTTTCGACTCTACCTAACTATACCTAGCACAATGCTTGAAGATGAAGGAATTCAGATGCAGCAAAGTCAGTTTTTGGACATCCAAGGGGAAGTATTGTAAAACATATTATTGGGTGGCTATCCAGTAAACTATCGTCCGTACGAACATAATACAAGATGTGGACTAGATATATTGCTTGAAGACCTTTGGTATTTCTTTCTATTTAGTCCATAAGCGTTACACCACTTATGAGAGGACATAAGTGTATAATTAGTGGGTTAGTGGAGAAACCAAAGGGTTTCTCACCATTATTGTATATAATGAATACATCTCAACCTCTCCACTATATAAAGAGGTTGAGGCATCACCATTTCATACACCAATACATCAAACATCATTCGATGAATAGAAAAAAACTTATTGCTCTCCAAAGTTCTCTTTCTCTTCTTTTTTTCTATCTCTTCCATAGCTGAGTTAATAGACGACTCACAATAGTTAGTTAAATTTCAAATCTACTAATTATTCATATTTGATTATTTTGAAATATTAAAATATATTTTACATATATTTTTATTAATTAAATGTTAAAAAAAAATCGCCTAGTCCACGCCTAGGTTGTCTGGGCTCTAGGCTGTGGGTCATCGCCCGCCTAGCGCCTAGCGCCTTTTAGAACATTGGTTGCCGCTTCCTCGCACATCCAGATTATGGAAGAGGAAGAATCTGAATGGGGTGGTTCATCGGAAGGGCATAAGTACGTCCCCAGACTTAGAGAAATGATGGATCAACGACTGAAATCTCTTTAGTTCACTTCCTCGTGTAGGTATGAACCTAATATCTTTCGCAGGCACTACAGAATGCAACCATGGGTGTTTGACCGGATGATGCGTGACGTGGCAAACCATGACTCTTACTTTGTCTAGAAAAAAGACGGCCTCGGGAGAGTGAGATTTTCCACCGAACAAAAGCTCACATGCGCTATGAGGATGCTGGGATACGGAATATTAGCCGATTTTTGTGATGATTATTTAGACATAGCAAAACCCACAACGCTTGAGATTCTAGAACACTTTACTAGAGCAATCTGGACGTGTACCACAAAGAGTACCTTCGCCGACCAAACAAGGCAGATTTGCGGCGACTACTCGACAAAGCTGCATCAAGGGGATTTCCCGGAATGGTGGGGAGTCTTGATTGTATGCACCGGCAATGGAAAAATTGCCCTGCCGGATGGCACGGGCAGTACTCAAGGTATAAGGGAAAACCGACAATCATTTTAGAGGCAATCACGTCCTACGATACTTAGATTTGGACTCCCGGGTTCCCTCAATAATCTCAACATCCTTGGATGCTCACCATTGTTCGACGACATTTGCAAAGGTAAAGCTCCTCGAGTTAAGTATGACGTTAGGGGTACGCAGTTCTGCCAATGTTATTACCTAGTCGACGGAATCTACCCCAAATGGGCATCTTTTGTCAAAGCCATTAGAAACCCCACTCGGCCGGAAACGCAACATTTTACCAAGATGCAGGAGGCATACAGAAAAGACGTAGAGAGAGCATTCGAGATTCTCCAAGCTCGTTGGTCAATTATACGGGGGCCAGCTCGTGGCTGGAGTAGAGACAATCTCCAATACATTATGATGACGTGCATTATTTTGCATAACATGATAGTAAAATATGAGCACAAAGAAGATGAGCTTGAGCCATTTGAGGACTCGTACATCTCACCAACACGTTCCCACAATTTTTTTTTCTCTTGGTTAGTACCCTTAGCACCATCTTTAGCAATCGTAACCACCGCAATGCATAAAGCAACATCTTCGGATATTGCCCAAGCTTCTTGCCTACGCGACATTTTCTGCAAAAGAAAATTTAGAACTATGTAGATGAACAATATTTGTGAATAATGAAGAAATTTGGTGAAGATTGAGAGAATGGTTTGGTGTAGAAAAATAAGAAGAATTGGCTGATATGTATAGAATGCATCTTTGATACTGTTCCAACGGTCATATTATTTTTTTATAATTTTTTGAATTTTTTAAATATTTTTGTGGATATATTTTGGTAAAAGTGTTGTGTGATTAATTAGACCCGTTGAATTAATCTACACACTTTTTCAGCCGTTAGATCAGAATATATTAATGATAATATATAAGTTTTTTAATCAGTACAGTTTAATTAATCTCAGCCGTTGATGTCAAAATGGAGTCATCTGGGTCGTTCATCTCGTGAACGTTACATGCAAAGCAACATGTTGTGCAAGTGGGGCACGTGCAGCTGACTGGCTTGTCGGCCACGTTACCAATCTCAGTCGCGTGTTGGCGCATTTCTTCTTCAGCTTCCCGTTTTTTGTCCTTTTGCGGCGTTATGCATCTCAGTCTCCTTCATGTGAGTGGCTTGACAGGGCTGGTTTAGTAATTTAACTTTGCATATGGGCTCGTCCCATATATGGTACAGGACTAAGAAAAGTCCTTGATATGAGTCTAAATATGGACATAGTCTCATATATTATAGCCCTAGTTTCATTTTTTTTTCTTGGGTTGGAGAAGCCCAAAAATTGAAAAAGTCTCATTTTAAGTATTTGGTACCCTAGTACCCTATGGGTTGGAGTTGGTCTAAGTCTTTGGTCCTTCGAAGACTTCTCAGCTGCCAGATAGCACAGTCTTTGAACTCATGCAACTTGTAGATCTCCAAATTCAAATAACGGTGGTGCCCGATAGTATAGTCCAAATTCCGGTCCAATCCAAATTCTCATTCACATATGAGTTGTGATTGTTTGTTGCTTTGCTTATCTATTGTTCATAATTGTACGTATAACACATTGTATGATTCATTCAATATATTATAGACCGTGGTGTGCTAGTTTGATATACACTTTGAGTTCTATAATTTTTCAATTGTTTGTTTGTGTTGCATAGTTTGTGGTTGTTCAATTGAACATTTTTTGAACCCTTGATTGTTAATTGGTTGTGAGAGATAAATTTTAAATTACTTAATCTTCCAGTTAGGGTCCTACGGCTTACCATTTACGGGAATTTCAAGATGTCATAAAAGTTTGTCATATCTTAGTAAAGTTGTAGCTTTTTGTACCCGAAGGGGCAAAAACAAATCATTTTATTCTCTAGTATTCGACATAAAGTCAGCTTTCTTCGATGTAACCTTTCTTAATTTTATTATGAGAACAATATGTTGCTAAACATACAAAAGATAACATTACCATTTTTAGTATAAAAAAAATGAAACATAAAATAAAGCAAAATTTTTGCTAAACTTTTAAGTTCTAACCTTGGACAACATCACCAAATCTTGCAAATTGTTCCACCAGAATTTGAACACCAGTGAAGGAAAGACCTTCAATTGCAATTGCAAAGCACTGCTGACAATCATAACCTTCACAAAATAATTTAGTTCCCCCTGTGACATAACGAACGTTTGCCAATATTGAAGCCATAACCAAAACTTCTTCATTAACAACATAATACAGTGAAAATGCCCCAGATTTGCTGATTTGATCAATATCTAGTGGAAGATGAGCATACATCAAATAATAGGTAGTAATTATCCATCAGAAATCAACCCGATGATAGGAAAATACCAAAATAATATCTTGAATCACTTCTCGCCAAAAACCAGAACATTGATGACAAACATGCTTCCGTGCATTAGAATAATAGATGAGTGCTTGTAAATATCATTTGTTCTCAAAGTACTTTCTATTGATTCCAAAATCATAAACTGCTAAATACGCATGCAGCGGAATAACATAACCTAATAATATAAATTGATCTTACAATAAAACCTTCGATTGGCACATGCCTTTTGAATTTTCTCATCAACACCATCCAACTAGCAAAGCCAGAAGAATAGACACACTTCATCATACCGATGGCGAGACCATGAAAAGAAAATGTGTTTCCCCCAGTAAGATTGAATGGGTGAAAACCAAGAAACCTGAGCTCCACCAAAGTCGAAAGAATTTCAAGACAATATAGATAATCATGATAGTCCGCTTTCTAGCTCCCAATTTTCAACCACATACGAATTCAAGCAAAAAAGAGATAAATTTTTGTATTGCGGTAAATAAAATATATATGTTTGGTCAATTGTGAAGCCATCTAGCATAACAACTCTTTTGTCAATCACATGAATCAGATAAGGATCAAGAATGTCAAACCATACACCACTCAATATACGTCATAGAATAATTTTTGCAACTTGCCCGATAACATAGTTTATGATTTTGGAATCAATGGAAAGTATTTTGAGGAAAAATTATATTCACAAGCATCATTTACTGTTCTAATGTACTGAAACATGTTTGTCATCAATATTCTGGTTTTTGGCGAGAAGTGACTCAAGACGTTCTTTTTGCATTTACCTATCATCAGGTTGATTTATTGGATGATTACCACATACTATTTGATGTATGCTCATCTTCCACTTGATATTGATCAAATCAGCGAATTTGGGGCTGTGTTACTGTATTATGTTGCTAATGAATAGGTTTTGGCTATGGCTTCAATATTGTCCATAGTTCATTATATCATAAGGAACTAGATTATTTGTGAAGGTTATGATTGTCAGCCGTGCTTTGATATTGTAAATGAAGGTCTTTCCTTAATTGATGTTCAAATTTTTGCGGAACAATTTGCAAGATTTGGTAATGTTGTCTAAGGTTAGAACTTTAAGGGTTTAGCACAAATTCTTGCATTATTTATGTTTCATGTATTTTTTTTTACTAATAATAGTAATGTTATCTTTTATATGTTTAACAACTTATTGTTCTCTTAATCGAATTAAGAAATGTTATATCGAATAAAGCTGACTTTGTGTCAAATACTAGAGAATGAATTTATTTATTTTTTGTTTTTGCCCTTTTGGGTATAAAAAACTACAACTTTACTATGATGTTACAAAATTTTGAGACATCTTCATCAAGAATTTGCAAAACAATATCAGGAAGAGCGTCCCAAAAAATTGCACACCCAAAACTAATAGAATGACCGATATCAACAAGACAACTCATATGTGAATGAGAATTTGGATTGAACTGGAATTGATTTAAACATTATAATTTGAAGAAAAAAAAATAGAAATGGGCACAATATAATTTTTTCGTTCAAATAAGTTTTATTTGCAGAAATGGAAATGTTTGAACTCTTTACTGCCCTTAATGCTACCAAAAAACATTCATAGCTAATTGATCATAGCCTCATGTTAATCTATAGTCTTATCTTCTCTTTTTCATCCTTCTTAATCTATAGTCTCATCTTCTCTTCGAAGAATTAGTTACGAACAACATAATTTGAACCCATAAACTTTCTTCGTAATTTGTACTCTCATATTCTCTTCTATGAATTAGTTACAAACAACATAATTTAAACCCATAAATTTTCTTCCTAATTTATAGTCTAATCTTCTCATCTACGAGTTAGCTACAAACAACATGATTTAAACCAAGAAACTTAAATAAGTATGAAGCCCAACTACCAAGCATCTAAAAAGAACATTAATCAACACAAAAACTATGAAGAAGTATAGTTCCCAAGCTTTCGTCAACCTTAGGTGACTAGAATTAATTGTAAAGAATGAAAAGTTAATGAGTTTGTTGATTAGACTAAATCGTAACTAGATGATACTAAATTGTAACTAAAACGCAGCATGATACTTTATATCATAGCCAAATCGTAGATAGTTATCTCGAAATTTGTGCACTCGATTACGTCGAGATGGAAAAAAATTTGAGCACGTTGACTTTGTTTTGTTTAACTATGAGATTTGTACACCCAATTATATTTTTTTCGTAGATAATTTCCCTCATCGGGAGAATGAGTCATTCATTAAGGCACATCCATGTATATTTCGGCAAATGAAAACTTCACCCTCCATATTTGAATGAAAAAATGAGGAACTTGCCTATCCTCTGATTCTCTTAATGTTACGTGCCATTTTAAGATGAAATACAATGGGATTGGAGAGGGAAAAGAAGTGTTGCACTTTTTTTTTTAATCTGGTTTCGCAGTTCTATCTTACGTCGAAGAAGCTCATATGCGTAGTCATCCAAGAGATCATCGGTCTTTTGAGCTATGACTTGAAGCTTTTCCACCCAAAGCTTCACAGCCTCCCCCTGATTTTGATCGGCATCTCGTAGCATAACTTCAAGAATGACAAATGAGTCACGCAGCTTTGTTAATTCTCCTTGGAATCCCCATAGAAGATTGAACTCTTGAGTGGCAAGTGAAGCCACTGTCTTCAGAATTTCCTTGGCAGCAAAAGTAACAATGAATTCAGCCATGGATCCCTAACCAAGAGAAAGTAGTCAGGAATTGAAACAAAGAACAAAATGCTACATGAGTTGAAGACAAATAAGAGAGGGATGAAAAATCTCTATCATTTGAGGAAAGGTGCGTCAGGGTTTAGGGCCGTTGATTTTAATTAAGCGGTCCGGATTCATTTGCATAACTGTTATCATGTATTACAAGAGGCTTTAAGACGTAGGTCCTCCATAAAAATGGCCATGTGAAGGAAATTCCAACTTAGTTTCAAAAAAATTTATCAGTCCCATTGGACATCAGTAAAAGGAGGAGCACCGAATTACGTTAATCAGATGGATCGATCAAAGTACTTGAATTAGTGAACAATCTTTCTTTGTACAAATCTTCATTTCGATAAGTTTAAAGTTGGTGGGTGCACTTTACCAAACTAGAAACGGTATATTAGTTAGGATTTGTCATATGTCCATATATACTCCACTATGATGCATGAAAACGCCAAAAATGGCCTAATCCTCGTACTGATGATACCAGAAACGTTGATGAAATTTGTGGTTGTGATCAGTCAAAAAAAAGAAAAAAAAAATTTGTGGTTGTGAGAATAAAGCACATGCATGTGCCTTATGCAATCTTTTAATTGCAGCAACAGTGAAGTAAAAAAAACAGTTGAATTATGGCCACAAAAATATTTATTAGCTATGTTTTGTTATTTGTTAATTATTTGTATATAATTATATATTATTTTATTCGCGTTTCCTTCATGTATCGTATCTTATAATTTTTAAAATTTTCCATTTTCACGTATCATATAGTATCGTATCCCTATATCCGTTTTTGTTTCCGTGCTTCATAATCTATGGGTAATTTTTTTTCCTTTCTAATTTCAATAAATTTATTTTTCTAGAGTTTTAGAAGTTTTTCATTTCATAGACAAAAATAACAAGAATATTTGTATTTTAATTTTAAGCAAAATGAATAATATTTTTGGGCTGGCCAAAAATAACCGATTTACCGAACCGTACTGATTACCGACCGAGCTGATACCGATTATTGCCAATTTTTCGGTTTACCGACTTCTCGGCACGGCACAACCAAACCGATTATTGAGACCCAGTTTGGTAGCGGTTCCCCATCACTGAGGTTCGGTATAAACCGTACCGACTGATATTTTGAAAATTCAAAATATCCCCTCAGTTTTGCATGGTGTGAGGATCGAACTCACAACCCATTGAGTGGAAGCATAAGCCTTAACCACTAGGCTATATGTACTCCTTGTTATATTATGCACAACATATTTTATTAAACTACTTTCCTATCGATGGAACTAATAAAATTAAACTTTTTCCTTCTCTCTCTCTAGCAACTCTCTCTTCTTTCTCTTTCTGCGTTTTTTTTTCCTTTCCTGGTTCTTTCTTCTTCCTTCATCTTCTCTCCCACCCCCGGCGCTTCCCGATCTCTCCCTCAACCCACACGCGATCTCCCCCCCCCCCGCATTTCCCATCAATCTGTCTCTCCTCCCCCTACGCTTCCCAGGGCCTCCTCTCTCCCCCGTCCCGTCTATCTCTCTCCTCTCCCCCGTCCCGTCTATCTCTCTCCTCCTCGATTCGGTTAGGCTGGTTATCGTTCCGACTTTTGCCGACTTTGTCGGTAAATCGAAAAGTCGGTACCGAAAAATTCGGTTTCGGTTTCGGTTAGAAATTTGAGTTTCCGATTATATTCGGTTCGACATTTGTTAAGGCCAAAAGTTGGTTGGTACCGTACCGAAGCTAGCCCTAATATTTTCTCAAAATTTTTGTTTTGTTTTGTTTTTGTTTGGTTTTTTATTTTATAGAAAAAACATAGACTTTATTAATCAGTCATGCTTAACTGTCATTGGATTTAAATCTAATGGTAGAGAACAATGAAGCAAATAATTGAAAATTCAACTTAAAAATTATAGAGTATTAGCCTACTTTTCTCTCTGAAGAAAACCCTAAGCCGCCTTAGAGTTTGGCTCCATTGTTTCTTGCATTTTAATCTCTATTATGGCTTCCATTGAAGCTGTTACTGCTAGCTTTGCGGCATCCATGGATTTGGCTGAAGGAAGGAAGCCACTGGATATCCGTCATCTGGCCTGTGGCTCTGCGAAGCAAACCTCTCAAGCTTATCTCCTTGGTAGGGTTTTCACTCACAAGGATGTGGAGATTCGGGCGCTGCGAAGTCATTTTCGCCGGATCTAAGTTTTGGAAAAGTCTTTTCGGATTCAAGAGAAACCTGAGGGTCGTCTTCTCTTCTCGTTTGATGATAAAGGGGACAAACGAAGAGTGCTTCGAGGAGGGCCTTGGAGTTTTGCAAAGGCTCATCTAGCTTTGGAGGATTATGACAGGATCAGTCCTCTGCTGAAGGTACCACTTAATTCTGTTTGTTTTTGGGTTAAGATTGGTAATATTCCACCTGCTTTTGAAGAGCCAGATACTATTGCTCTTATTGCTTCTACTGTGAGTTCCTTTCTGGAGTTGGATCCCAAACTTTTTCGTCAAGGTGAGATTCGGGTTAGGGTTCGGCATGATGTGACCAAACCCGTTCTTCTCTTTGAGGTTGTTCGCTTGGCTGCTGGGGTGGAGGCTGATGTCTCTTTTTTCTATGAAAACTTGGTTGGACGTTGCTCTACTTGTGGTTTGATTTATCACGTTGGTGTTGTCTGTGCTCTTGCCGCAACTGTTGTTTCCTTTGATCAATCTTCTTCTGGTGCTAGTACTACATCTTTTGAGTTTGGTTCTAGCAAGGTTAAGATGGGTACTACCTCTTTTACCTTCTCCTCTCAAATTGCTCGAAATCTGTCGAGCCCTTTGTTTGCTAATTTGCAACAGGTGACGGTGCCTTCTAATGATAAGTGAGTTGTGGTTATCCGTTCTTTACCGGACTCATGGCCTCCGACTATGGAGGTTTCTTCTCTGGCAGCTCCATTGCTTGGAAAGCGGAGTCGGCTAGAAGTTGTTTCATCCTCTCCCAAGAAGTTGAAATTAGTCGTGGCTTGTGCTAAGTTCAGTGAACGGTCGCTGGGTCTTGCTGAATCAGATACAAGGATTATTGTTCAAGCTGAGCCACTTAAGAAGAAACGGGGAAGGCCTTTGGGTGCAAAAAATAAACCTCCAAAGGCAAAGGTGCAAAAGGAGTTTGTTGGACCTTTGCTCTTGACCTATCCTACCAAATCTCCTCGCCCTATTTCTAAGGGAAAGGAGAAGTAAGTTCTTTGATTTTAGTATGTAGTGTTTTAAACCTACTTTCTACTTTGTGTTTTTGCACATGTTTAATGAGTAACCCTGTAAGGGCAAAATATTTGCTATTGGCTATTTCCTATTTGACAAAACCTCTTCCCTTGTATTAGCATTTTCTATGTATCAATGCTAGGTTATTTAAGGGATTAGGCGTCGTGGCTTAGGTTGTTCTTGCTCGAGATGGTTCGTGAATACGCCATTCTTATTCGGTCTTTTCTCCGGACTTCGATCTTTGGTCATCAAAGGTTTCGTTCAAGCTTCTCAAGGTATGACTCATGCATATGCACATGCACTTATTCATATTGAGTTCTCCTTGTTGTCCTAGGATTATCTAGGTTTGCTTGTTTTAGCCACACTTATGTTGTGAATCACATAAGTTTTATGTGCTTATCTTATAAGCACCCGGTCGCAACACGAATGGCTCAAATCTTGAATGCATTGTTTCATACATTTAGAATCATTTTGATTAAGCTTTCCTTTATGTTTAAGGCTGTTTTAAGCCTTGCGATCGATCACACCATGATTGGCGATCGATCGCTCCACGTAGGACAATCTGTCCGTTGTTAAATGACGTGCGATCGGTCGCACGATACCATACGATCGATCGCATGGTCAACGTGGACAATAGTTCCGTTGGATTTTCGACCGTTGCATTCGAATATGTCTGTTGCAACTTTTTGGGCGATCGATCGTCACTTCTCGGGCGATCGATCGCATATCAGGTTTTACACTTACAGAGCCTTCTGTTTGTGATTTTTGCACTACGCGATCGATCGCATCCTTCGGGCGATCGATCGCATAAATGTCCAGTTTCTTTATAAATAGATCCTTGGACGACTTGTTTCGGGTCAACTCTTTTATTTTTCAATCCTTCGTGCCAAAATTGATTAGAGAGAGTTGTTATGTTAGTTGAGTGACCCTAGTTCCATGATATAGGATCCTCACATCTTTGATGTTGTTGATTTAGTACGTTATTGTTCCTTGTGAATAACTAAATCAACCCTTGAATCATATTCAAGGTTTGTCAATTCGGTTTGTTTGATTCTAGCAAGTGTTCCTTGTTTACTTGCTTGTGTCAAACGAATTAAATTCATTCCATTCACTTACACACACACATTTGCATTGTTGGTGATGCTTGCGGTTGGAGGATTCACGTGGTGAAGTTCGTTCAATCGGATTCGATTGAGGTGGGAGCACTTGAAGAGCATTTGGAGGCTACACAAGAGTTAGAGCTGCCACTTGTCTATAGGTAGATAGTGTAGAGTTTGGGATTGTATTTCCCCCTTGTACGTGTTTGCCAATTGGCGTTTTTCATAGTGTTACACAAGAGCGTGGGGTACGGCTCCCCTCCGGTTTTCCCTTTAGAGGTAGAGGTTTCCGGGTGACCATATCATTGTGTTGTTTTGTGTGATTGCTTATCTATATGCTATTGTGCTTAATTGATTAACATGTTGCATGCTTGATCATACATTGATAGATATAGTCCGTGGTGAGCTATTGATGATGCTCACTTTCGGATTCTAGGTTGTACAATTGATTGTGCTTATTACATATATATTTGTTGTCAATTGTGAATTGCTTGTGCAATTGTTTGAACGTAGGTTGTGGAGAGATTAACTTTTAATTTGTTCAAAGTTGTGTATGCTCTCCGATTAGTGTTTAGGACGACTACCGTTTAAAGGGACTATTCCGTGCAACCGGAATTTTCAAACCCTTTGCACCACAATTAAGTGCATTGGCGAAGGGTTATTCACTATATTTAATTTTGTGTGAGAAGACTAGGTTGTAGTCTTGTACGCTTATTAAATAAGTGAGCTTATTTGTTCTAGTGAGTGGTACTTGATTAGTCCTTACTTACTTGGCCACTGATTTAGGGTGCAAGTGTCAGAATTCTTTGTATGTGTCGTTCGGGTAGGAGTTTTAATGATAACTCAGTTCATCTTGTCAAAAAAATTATCAATCATATACTTGGTACTTAATCAAACTTTTATTTTTGTCATAAGTAGTACCCAAAGTTTTGAATTTTAACCTCTTTTTTAAAAACACGCTCCCTCACTCGCATATATTTATAACAAAAATGGTCTTAGGTACTACAAGAGATGAAATCGAAAACTTTGAGTGCTACTTGTGACAAAATTGAAAACTTTGGGTACTGCTTGTGACAAAAATTGAAGTTCAGATACCAAATATATAATTGAGAAATAGTTCAAGACTATATGTGATAAAAAAAACCTTTGAACAAAAGGGAAGGTTGGGAGTCAAAACCTCATAACTCATAACAAAAGAAAAAAAAACCCTTGGCTTCAGACAAGAGCTCCTCTTCTTCTCACAAATCTCAATTGAAAATAGAAGGGAATGAATGAATCTGAGGGAGGAGAAGAAGAGAAGAGAATAGGCTGATCTTTTGCCTTTAAAAAAAATAACTTGAACTATTGATTAAATACAAACTTTGTACAATATATCATCAAAGAGTTGAAATGGCATAGTCCTCTATGGAAAAACTACTTGAATTTGTCTTCAAGAGCAATGGTTCAAATCTTGTTATCAACAGATCAAATTTGTTTTTGAATAGGTTTTCGAACCCTGGGTAAGAAATTATGATATTTATTTTTTTAGATATATAATTATGTATTGATTACTTGATTAGAATTTAGTAATTTATAGATATGCTTTTGTCAAATTGGCCTCCTCCATAATATTTGTTTCTGGGTTCACCACGAAAACTAGGGTTGCAAAAACTCTGTTTTTTTTTTTTTGCTTTTTCTTTTTCTTTCTCTTGCATGGAGCATGGAGATACAATATAACAGTACTACGTATAGTTGTTTTTGGAATATCACTAGTTACCAGCACTAGCTTAGGTGACTCAAATTTTAAACTAAACCTCCACAAATTAAGAAGATGAACTACAAAATGCATGGGTCCTCGATCACTAATTGTACATATTTTTTATATATATATGTCAAAACTTAAAACACATGCACGCACATAAGCTATGCACTGATCGATGTAGTTGCTTATATTAATTGTAACGCGTAAACCCATGAATCTGTTGCTGGTCTGAGACTAGCTTTTTTTTTTTTTTTTTTTTGAACGAACTGAGACTAGCTTGTTGAACATGCACACAGATTTCTCAGTTTCAGTGGTGACGAGGGTCAGGTCCTCCAGGACTTTGTCGCTTGTCATCTTCTCCCCGAAACCCTGCAGCTTTGCGCTCTTTCGATTTTCGAAGCAATACTTCTCGCAGTACTACGATTCCCCTAGTAACAATTAGATTCTTCCTCTCAAGATAGGGCTCATCAAGAGGCCTACTTTCTAACCTAGAAAATAATGTGAAGAAAACCAGAACCAGACATACCCAGAAGTACTTCAGCCTTGCCATTATTACTTAGCTCTCAAGCTATACACGTACGTACTAAGCTTTCATGGATGCTTCTATATATAGATAGATTGAGCTTGCTCAGCTATTTTATTTTTACCCTTTTTCATTTGAATCAATTGACTAGTGGAATCTTATTAGGCTTAATTTAATTTACTGCTGCAAAATTAATGCATGCACATTATTAAGAGAGAGCATTAACATTATTGAATTTCTGACTAGGAAACAACCGAGTCGCCGATTCCCAGAAAAGTGTGTGTGTCTAGCTAGGTGGCTTTTGACCTTGGTTTTGATAACTAATTTCCATTGGAGCTAATTGGAACCTCTGACCTTTTCCCTTTGAGGTCTTGAATGGTCGTCCATTTTCTTATGCACATTCGTCTATAAAGATTGCATGATATGTCTTTTTATAATCACCACTGATAAAAGATGTGCAAGCGTGCGTTAAGATTACGTACTCGACCAGGTACGTACGTATCTTCATATGTAAATTATAGAACTTGAGCAATCACATGCAGGATCTTAACATCACAATAATACTAGACACAAACAAACACATAAGCATGTAATTATATATAGTACTTTAGGACAAAGTCGTGTACATTCAGAGCTCATGATAGATGAAGTTCAAAATCTTCTACAAAACACTAAAGACCAGAACCTCGATCTCTATAGGGCAAGGGCAAGTAATAAATTTACACTCCCATAAGGGCTGAGGGCTCCCCTCTTCCACTAAAGGATGTCTTTTGTTTTATTTTTTGTATTTAAATTTGAGTGATTACCCGTTAAATCCACTATACAGTCTATCACTCTATCCAAACTGTTCAAATATGTTTCAGGACTCTGCTCATATATGGTATCTACAAAAATCAGTTGAACTGGGAAACCTTAATTAAAGCATTTAATTGGGAGCAAATGAATTGATAATTAAACACATTACAAATATTAACGGTTGATCATGATGAGTTAGAATATTTAAGTGATTTTTTTTTAGAAAACTCTCACAGTATCCTAAAGGCTTTCTAAACTAGGTTCAAGGACTAATTTGTAGTCGGAGATCTTGTCAGAACGCTTCCTTCCCCTGGTCAGCTACAAAATGCATTGAGATTTGACTCTAATCTGCAGTCGGCAAGATTCGAACCCGGGAGAGGGGGAAGGGGGTATACCATAGCTAGAGGCTCTTACCAACTCGACCACCAGTGGAGGACGTTATTTAAAATTTTAAATGATTTCTAATTTGATTGGCTTTTTGTATAAATAATATATGAATGAAGGCTTAAATGTGAACGTTTTGATCACACCAAAAAAAAAAATTTGAACGTTTTGAATGGTTGCAACTTGCACATAGTACACTCACAATGGAAGGGTTGTATATATAAAAGAAGAATGAGTGGTCTAAGTGTTACATTCTTATTGTTCAAAACAAAAAAGGTGTTACATTCTTGATTCTTGTATATTCTTATTAATTATCAACTATACGCAGCAAAAAGTTCAAGTCCTTTTTGATCTGATACACGACAAAATGTTATTACTTGACACATAATTAGGCACTATACATGGATATGATTGATGAGGTATACAAATTACCTACGTGCATAACTTTTCAGTTATTTAAAATTGTTGATCATAATTTTGAATATTTATTCTTAATTTGTGGAATATGCATACGCTGATTGTATTAATCTATCTATATATATAAAGTCAAAACATGAGTTTGAATGATTAAATTTTTAAAAACTCAACAAATACCCATTCATATTTATATCATCTATAATATAAAATTTTATATATTAAGGGCAAAACAGTAAAATGTAGAATTAATAAATATATTAAGGGCATATCTCACTTGCTCACTTGCCAAATTTACTTAATGATTTGTGTTTTTTTTTTCAATTTATATTAGAACATTTATTTTATAAAAATGCAAATTACCAAAAACTGCAACTATACATAAAGCATTTCCGTGCGGTGAGCATATTTCCTAAATTCCACATACCATTTTCTACTCAGTCAAAGATATCAAGCGGAAGAAAGCAAAAAGGAGCAAAACGACAGAAGTGTACGTGGCAGTTAGAGAAAACTATGAAAATAACTTGTCAGAAAGAAGTTAGGCAAGATGTAAATAATATGACCAATTATTGCGAAAATTCTGGGCTGCACCCAAGTATATATGTCCCAGCCAATCTCAGCCATTGAGCTCATCCCAACAAGGTTTTTGAACAAACGGTGTACATGGACGGAACAGGGGGAAGACATCCAAAACGTTTGGGTTGACAAAAGTAAAAAAAAAGAAAGTTGGATGGGTGCTCGAGTAATCTGGGATTGTCATGGCTGTCGAAAATAATTGGACCAAGAGACAGAGAGAGAGTAGCCACGAGGGAAAGCTCATGCTCTCTGGAGGTGCGGTTCAAGGGCGGTTCAAGGGCGGTTCAAGGACAGAGAGCGACGCTGTGTTGGGCTCGAGGATCAGCGGCGGAGCTAGCAAAGGAGAAAGGTGCAAGCGCGGCGGTGACGAGCAGAGGACCAGGATCGGCTCGCTTGCGGCGACGGCGCTATGTTTGACCAATTTGTTTCGGAAGGCCGGTGGTGACGCTCGGATTCGGGGCACCGAGAGAAGCTGGAGTTGTTGCTTGTGTGATCTCCCAATTGTGAATTGCAGGTGCGGCGGCGCAACGATGATGTGAATCGAAGGCCGTGGTGTCGAGAGAGAGAGAGCGGTGGGCTGAAGAGAGACCGAGTGAGCAGTGCAGACTGTGGGTACTAACGAGGATTGACGGACGCGTGTATCTCACGCACCCAATTGGACCTAGGTATATATATACGTGGGTGTGTGCAAGACTCTTCGCAATTATTGGTCTATTTGTGGTTTTGTTAGGCAGAAACAGTTACGTAGAGTTCTATATACTAAGCAGCTATATATCTGCATGGCATGCACGACATAACTTCAGAACAGCCTTACTGCACTGCCTTAAGCTCTTTCTTTCCCTTCCAGTTTGTAAACACTTCCCCTCTTTGTAATATAGTTTCCTTCAATCAATAAAAGTTCAGTGTGTATCCTCATCCATCTCAGCTGTTAAGTAAGTTACTTAATTAGTTTATTTTCTTATTTTCTTTAGTAGGCTTTTAGTCCAAAACAGGGAAACACTATCATAATTATATTATTATCTTGCTAAACTGACAATCACACTCTCTTTTGGGACATCTGTTATAGTTAAATGTATGCCAAAGTGACTGCCAGATACTAGTCAGGGTACCTCTGAGTCCAAGGCCCTGCGTCTTGTTGCCGTGTGTTAGGCGTTTAATTGCAGTTCCATGTACTTGTTCCATGTGCAAGTCTTAGTATCTAGTAGTTAAATTAGCCATTCGACTATCGAGCGGATGCTTTCGCGAAATTTGGTATCAAAGCTAGCTTAGCATTATAATAATATGATTATATAGTAAAGTACCTTGAGGACAAAAGCTCACCTTAACATTTTAAAGAAAACCCAATTTTTATGAACAAAGTTTAAAACTAAAAAAGAACTTATATTTGTGTTTTGATAAAACCTGCTACGTTTACTCTTTGTGTTTATATTTGTCTTATTAGTAGTTTGATTATCTAGTAAATATTTATTTGTACTCTGTGTATATATAAGAGATCTAATTCTCTTGCTTTGTTTAAATAGTTTATTAAGCATATTTTTATTATCCTTGCATATAATGCATCCAGAAGTAGCTAGTAATCTATTTTAGCGAGCATATATACAATTTATTATAGGAGAGCATAATCATATTATAGCAAATCTAGAAGAAAAAATAGAACTTTTTCATAATTATTTAGCAATTAGACTAGAACAAGGTAGATTATGAAATAATTTTATGATAGATTATCTTAATTTAAAAATTAGTGAGCATCAGGAAAAAAAAATTTAGATTCAAATACTTTAGTTTGTTATTTTCCTCAGAAAAATCACAAGCATATTTTACATAGTGAAGAAAATTCACAAGAAAATAATATAGTAGATTTACTTATCAGTCAAGCAGAAAATATAAAGTTTGAGTATAATAAGTATAATAGAATTTTACAGCAATTATTGGAATATTTTCAGAAAAATTCACTCATCACTATTAGAAAATTTTAGATTATATTTCATCACAGTTAGAAGATAATAACAAAAATATTCAGATATTTCCTAGCAGAATAGAAATAAAAGAGCTTATAGATATAATAGACAGTAAACCAAAGCAGATAGAATTACGGTCCTTAGAAATTATCGATCGAGCAGCTAAAAATAGAAGTACAAACAATTCAGTTAGTACAGAAAGAATTAAGTGAGCAAGTAGACAAATTACATAGTAAAATAAATAGATTACTTGTTTAGTGACAGATTCTAGATCTAGCAGCAAATACATTAAAGTAATAGAAGAAGTCAGAAAATTAGACAAAGAACCTGTAGGATTTTCAGACATCACCACATCTGTGCAAAGCAATAATATGCATATTAGATAAAATAATATTATTATTCAATTAATTATAGACTTAGCAGAAAGATTAGATTAAATAGAAAAACAAGTAGCAGAAATTAATAAGTTTGTTCATAATAGTCCAGCTAATTTACCTCCAGCATTAGTTAAAAAATTAGATAATTTAGCTTTAGGAAATGATAATAATAATTATATTAAAAGAGCAAGAATAAATCCTTTTGATAACAGTAAATGAAACTCTTTAAAATAAATTAAAGGAAAATAAATAGTCAAAGCTGAAAATAATTTAGATGATTTAGAAAGTGAAGCAAAAATTAATATGACATTCGATGATTTAGAAATAAATATGGTAGAACATAATTTTGATAGCATAGCATATAAACTCATAAATGCTATAGATCATTTAGATGAAGAGCAATATTTAGAAAAATATAAAACATATGATTTAGGACTATACATAGAATATTAGATGAAAGAAATGAAGCATTTAATTTCAAAATTAAATAGGATTAGAGCATATTTTAGGAGAAAAAAATATAATAATATGATAATAGAAGAATAATGTTTACCAGCAGAAGAATAATTTAGTTATACACCACATCCACATAATCAGGAATGTCACAAGAAGAAAGTAGGACAGACCAGCAAGGTCTTAAGCAAACTCAAGAAACTTATAAAGAAAAATACCCTGAGCAAGGTAGAAGTTTTCATGTCGAATTAACTAGACCAAGAAAAAATAAGGTACCTTATAATGGAATCGAGCAAGTTAGTTTAGCAGGTAATATATTAAATGTAGATAATGTAGATCCCCAAGATTGGGAAAAATTAATAGAAAGATGGGAAAAAGGATGCATACATGCAGCAATAATGCTAGATTTTAGCAGCACACAAGATATGTTAGATTATTTTGAGCATACTTTAGATGGCATGGTTTTTTATTTCTTTCAGATATGGAAAGTTCAGGAACCATAAGAGCATGAACAAGTAAAGATAACATTTAATATAGACTTTTTTACTAAATTAGTTGAAAAAGAATTTTTAGATCATAATAGATTAGATGGTAGAAATGAACAAAAGCAAATAAAAGCAATTACAAATTTAGAGCAATTACAAAATTTGTGATTTACAATATATAGAAGAATATACTTCAGATTTCTTTAGATATTTAGCAAGAACAGGTCAAATAAAAGGACCAATAGGAGAAAAAATATGGATAGAATAGCAAAAACATCTTAAGAAAGATGATAAAGCAATAGGACCTGGAATTCATCATGTATATGATATACTTAGAGCATAATGTAGCCAGATGAAAACTAAGAGACAAATTAGAAAGCAGTATTATATAAGTTGTAAAAATATAGATTTACCTAAACAATATGGTTGTCATAGAAAAGATAAGCATAACTCTAGAAAACCATATAGAAAGAGCTATAGAAAATATAAAGCATATAAAAAGAATAAGCAATTTAGTATTCAGCCTTCTAGAACATTTAGGAAAAGAAAATATATATCTAAATTGTTTAGAAAAAGAAAAGATAAACCATGGATTATAAAATATAAATTACCTAGAGATAAAAGTAGTTGAAATGTTATTTTTGTGGAGCAGCAGGACATATTAGACCTAAGTGTCCAAAAATAGGAAAACAGCCTAGAGAAAAATTACAATTAGTAGATAAGCAGAAAACTAGTTCATTAATAACTATTAATTATGAATTAGAATTTAATAAAAAGCATAAAATACAGACTATAGCAATGATAGATACAAGTAGCACTAAATCTGTAATAAGAGAATAATCAGTACCAGCACAGTTTAGAGAAAAATTAATTAGACCAGTTAAAATATCTCAATTTGATACTAAAACTGTAAGTATGACACACTGCATAAATAATATACCCATTAGAATAGAAAGACAACAATTTACTTTATCATTAGCATTTATATCACCAATAGGATCATATCCATTCATTTTAGGATTAATTTTTTTGAAAAGCATACAAGGATTTTTATATCAGCCTCCAGAAATTACATTTTTTAAGAAAGGAATAACAACCACATATCAAAGAAATATTATAGAATCATACAATAGTGTTAACATAGAAGAAATAAGTTCTAGAAATCATAGGATAGAAGAATTAATTCGAAGTAGAAAAATTAGATGAGCATAATAAAATAGAAGGCTATTATGATACAATATTTGGGCATGAATACCCAGAAATATGAGCATTAGTACCTTTAGAAATATTACAGTTAGATAGACCTAAAAGTTTAGAAGAATTGTTAGAACAAACTAGAATCATAGGAGAAGATCCACAGTTACATTGGAATAAAAATAAAATATTAGCAAAATTAGATATAATTAACCCAGACTTAACTATTAAAACAACGGAAAATTCTAGTGTATGTTAACGTATCTCATACATACAATTACTACTTTTAGGACTTAATTACTCAAACAAGAACCTATTTACTCTAATGAGGACCATATTTACCTTAACAAGGACTTTTTTATAGTTACCACATGAGTTTTACGTCAAAGTAGTAATATGTGTCCTCAAGTCGTAAAACATTATAATTACAACTTTTTGGACATAATTACTCAAACGAGAACCTAATTTACTCTAATGATGACCTTATTTACTCTAACAAGGACTTTATCTCCGCATTATATATGAGAAATGTTAACATACCATAGCCTTACTCTAAAACAACATATATGCCTTGTAATTTATTTGATAAGCATGATTTTTTTTTAGAATAGCAGAAAACTTTATTAATCAAATGAGGATTACAATCCTTGATAAGCATTAATTTGAATAGCAAATAACAGAGCTATTACATTTTAAATTAATTAGATATGCAAGATATAGACATAGATTAACACATAAATTAGCATTAAATCTTAAAGTAATTAAACCTGCAAGATATAGACATAGATCAATATTATTTAGATCAGTAGTATTCAGAAAATGTAACAAAACTTATCATTCTAATAGTGTTTATAATATACTTGTTTATGAGCATAGAAAGTACTTAGAAATAAATTTACAGGAACTTATTACGAATGATATAGTTATAGTTATTAATAAAATAGATTTAGAAAAACATAATAGTTCTAGAAAAGCTATATGAACTACAAGAAAAACCCTAACCACCTATGGAGAGTTTTTTCTCTCCCAACCTTAGCGCCGCCCATGGTGGTATTCAATCTTGGAGGCATTCGACACTTTCCAATCTATCGGTGCATGTCCATTGTGAACCAACCCAGCGACTTTAGGCCGAGAGCTCCCTCACATCTGGTTTGGATTTTTTCAATCCTCTGTGGTTCTAATCGTCCTCTGCTTTGGCACTTCTGTCTGCTGGCCTTGGCCATTTGGATTCGACCCCATAGGGGTCGTCTCAAGACAAGCGTTTGGCCTAAGTCTGTTCTATGGAAGATCAAGGTGATGGTGTTAGTTTTCGGTGGCGCGGCGGTGGTCGGGTTTGGGTTTCTATGGTGGCTGGTGGTTGCGGGATGGAGTAGTGATGGGAGGTTGTAAGGGCAAAATATTTGCTATTGGCTATTTCCTATTTGACAAAACCTCTTCCCTTGTATTAGCATTTCATTGTATTCAATGCTAGGTTGTTTAAGAGATTAGGTGTCGTGGCTTAGGTTGTTCCTCCTAGAGATGGTTCGTGAAGACGCATTTCTTATCCGGTCTTTTCTCCGAACTTCGATCATTGGTCATCAAAGGTTTCGTTTCAAGCATCTCAATGTATGACTCATGCATATGCATTTCATACACTTTGTTTATGCTTAGGAAGTTGCACAAATATCTTAAGTTTGCTAGAACATGAATGAATTTCGTTTTGGTTAAGCAAACATTTAATTTAAAGATATTTTTATGATTTGCTATAGTACCACTATTCACGCGATCGATCGCATGAATAGTACGATCGATCGCAGAATATTTCCGTTGGAAAATCTGCCTGTTGCATTTCAAAAATCTGTCTGTTGCAACTTTTCGGGCGATCGATCGCATGAATAGTGACGATCAATCGCAAATAAGGGTTTTCACTTCCGGTAGCTATTTTTATACTGTGCGATCGATCACATAGTGTCGTGTGATCGATCGCATAAGCTGCTGTTCTGTTTTCTATAAATAGAACCCTTTCGGATTCATTTTGTCCAACTCTTTCCCCATTGTCTAAATACACTTTGAGAGCGTTTTTTGGTATATTTGAGTGATCCTAGTTCCATGCTTTAGGTCCCTCATCTTAGTCTCCATTTATAATCATTTGTTAAACACTTTGATTTGCATATGTATGCTTGTTTAGCCTATGTTTAGGATTTAGGAGATTCTCTTCAATTCTAGCAATTGTTCCATGTTGAATTGCTGAATTGATTGATTGAATCATTAGTTTCAATCTTCTTTGTTGTTTGTTTGTTTAGCTAATGATCCTTGTGATTAGTTAAACAAACTCTTGAATCACTTCAAGGCTTTTCAATTTGGTTTGGTTAATTCAAGCAATTGTTCCTTGTGAATTGCTTGTGTTAATCGAATTGAATTCATTGTTCATTCACTCATACACACACTTGCATAGTCGATGATACTTACGGTTGGAGGATTCACGAGTTGAAGTTCGATCAATCGGAGCGGCTTGAGGTGGGAGCACTTGAAGAAGCGTTTGGAGGCTACACAAGGTTAGAGCTGCCACTAGTCTATAGGCAGATAGTGTAGACTTTGGGACCGAGTTTCCCCCTTGTACGTGTTTGCCAATTGACGTTTTTCATAGTGTTACACAAGAGCGTGGGGTACGGCTCCCCTCCGGTTTTCCCTCTAGAGGTAGAGGTTTCCGGGTGACCATATCGTTGTGTTGTTTTGTGTGATTGCTTATCTATATGCTATTGTGCTTAATTGATTAACATGTTGCATGCTTGATCATGCATTGATAGATATAGTCCGTGGTGAGCTATTGATGATGCTCACTTTGGGATTCTAGGTTGTACAATTGATTGTTCTTGTTGCATATATATTTGTTGTCAATTGTGAATTGCTTGTGCAATTGTTTGAACCTAGGTTGTGGAGAAATTAAGTTTTAATTTGTGTATACTCTCCGATTAGTGTTTAGAATGACTACCGTTGAAGGGACTATTCCGTGCAACCGGAATTTCAGAGGTTGACCGCTCATGTACGAATTCTGGTGCCTCATGTAGTGCGGGTGCCCTTAGTCGTTCATTTGGGTGTTGTTGCCGATTGGCCAAATTTTGGGTTTTGGCATCTGATGGTGGCACCAGTTGCTATTGATTGTGTGAACTCTATTTTCTTTGAAATCCTTTTGGAGTTTCAAGTTTGGGATCCAGGTGGGAAGCTTGGTGTTGTTGTTTGGTTATTTGCTTTTCGTAGGTACCTCTGGGTAGCCAGATTATTAATAAAGGAGACTCAACCTGTCTGGAGACTGAATGCTTTGTGGTTTGGTGCTAAGGATAGGTTCGGTATTCTATTAGAATTTTTATTTTCTTCCATTCCCTAAAAATTGGTGGAGATTTTTCTCTATTGTTTCAATGAGTTCCAGTTGGACTATTGTACTGTGAGCACCAAAATTGAGTGCATTGGTGAGCAACACTGCAGGTTTTTCTGGGATGAGGATAGTCTACATCAACATGTAGTCGTATTGTTTTTCTATTTTCAAGAAGTGTGTGAACACTATGTAATCGATCAACCAGTTAGACAATTTATGGTTGGTGTAGCCTTAGATTCTCCTATTAACCTTGTTTGGTTAATTATTGCTCATACTATAATTCAAGATGCCCCTCAAAACGATTGTCATCGTGGTTATATTTAATATATATTTACCTTTCTTTCAAAAAAAAAAGTTATAGAAAAGCTTGTATTAGCTTATTAAATTATGTTAGAAATTTTATACTAGATTTAAGAAGAAAAAATTGTCTTATTTTACTAGTGGAGATAAAAAGTAGCATGTATTTTATACTATGACATAAATATTTTGATAATAAAAATATTAAATTAGTTCAGCAAATTAAGCAAGAGATTACATTGCTTGAGCCATTAGCACTTTCATTAGATGATAGTTACAAAATTGTAGAAATAAATGCTTCTAATGTATTAATTAAGCAATTTATTTTATTTTTACATAATGAAGTTTTTATAATAAGAATTGATTGTCATAATATAGTATCTCATTACAATGAAATTACTACTAATAAACAAGCAGCCCGAAGATGAGTCAATTTTGTTGATAGTATTACAGAAAATGGTTTTAACCAAAATTTCAGCATATTAAAGGAACATATAATACTCTAGCAGATATCTTATCTAGACTCATTCATTGAACAACAGATCTCTGATACAACCTTATTGGTTGAACATGTATGGATTACTATAGACCCTCATCTTCTAGCAATAATAAGCGAGCAACAAGTGGAGCACCACCTCGTAGTGATTTTCCATCGAGCATAGCAACAATGCCACCTTTTAGGCCAACATTGAGCATAGCAACAACAACAAGGCCACCTATTAGGCTTGTAGCACCTTTTATTTTTAATTACGGAGGAATTAAAGTTCAAGAAGTAGTAAATGAGCAATATAGATTTAGCCGTCAGCAACAAAGGCTAGAAATTGGCCAACATATATTATTAGATAATTTTTGGAGCATGAGGTATCATCCTCAAAATTTAGAAATAGGGTTGATTGGTAGTGGGTCTGAAACGAAGAAGTAAAGCTGCATGCGATATTGCATAACCCCAAGCAGATAATGGGAGATTGGTGCGCATAACCAATGCCCAAGCGACCATTTAAAATCTCTTAATGGTGGCTTCTGCGAGACCATTTTGTGTATGCACATGGGGTACGAGATATTTACTTTAATCCCAATAAATATGCAATAATCATCAAACTTCTGTGATGTAAACTCTCTAGCATTGTCAAGTCATATTTGACATAATAGGATGATATGGGTGGTCTTAAGTATATAACCGGTGCTAGAAGTTTTGCAGCATTGCGTGTAGACAATTAAGCGACATGTGACCAGTATGTCGATGCATCCACTAAAATCATAAAATATCTCAAAAATCCGCAATAGGAGTGGATGGGTGTACAAAAATTTCCTTGGATACGATGTAAGAATGGAATAGTTTCTTTTGTGTCCTTAGCATAGGATGGTCTCGATCCTAATTTGCTCAAGGAACATGCTTTGCAAAATGAGCCCTTAGCCATGAAGGCTGCAGAAGCATAGGAGGTATCCTGATCAATACTGGAATCAGGATTATACCATGAAAATTTGGTCATAGGGGGAACTTGTAGCGACGAACAGTTCGTCGCTAAAGGTAGAAAAACGTTTTTGGTCGACCGGTCGCCGGAACGTTCTGGAGACGGGCGACCGGTCGCCGGAATTTTGACATCAAATGCTCGGTTCTTTGGCATGTCAGTGATGTCTTTCTCCCCTCCTTGAATCAACTTTTGATTCTTGCTTCGATTAGCTCAATAAAATGGATGTCCATGTGAGGTTTTCAATATACGGATCATCATATCACGACCTAGGTGTTCCAAACGGTCGTGCCAAAGCCTATATGTGTCGGAATCCAAAAGATCATCTCTAAAAATATTGTTGGATTCAATTATACGAATAGTGGTTAAATATAACCCACAAGATCGACACATAAGTTTTTCTAAGATGCGCTTTCTTCCGCAACCATAGAAATAATACATAAGTATTTTGTCCATTCTTACAATATGTTTCCATATGATAATCGTTTGGCACTTATGAATTGATACTATGACACATTAGTCGAAATTTTTTCAGTACTTGGAGAAAAATCAAAGATTTATTATTCATATGCCAACGATTATATCGAGGTCTTGTCCACAAGATCTAATCCAAAATAACTATGACAATTGTCAAATTAATTAAGGCATAAACGCCATTACATAATAAACTTGGAAAAACAATTGCAATTTAATTGAAGTCTGGAACTTCCGTAGTCTTCTCGTTACTTTGGTCGACTTTAAAATATGCAATTGTGAGATTGACGTCTGTGTCATCTCTGGTATCTTCGAATGCTTCTCATAAAATGGAGTATATATAACTCATTATCAACACATGCTTCATTGGCGATCCGTTGATTGGTAAAGGAAAGGTTACCAATAGCGAGGATCCGTTCGTTGGTAAAGGGCTATTGCGACGAACCGTTCGTCGGGAAAATATATTTCGGCACCATGTGCTTTTGGAGGATAAATGGGTGCTCTTGACACCTTATTGCCACGCTTTACTTTGCCGGAGTTGGCATGGCCTCCATGGCCCATGCCTCTTCCTCCTTGCCCCTTTTTACGTGGTGCAATAGTTCCCACGATTTTGTGCAACGTTGTTGCAATTTCCTTCCTTATTGGGACGATTATATGAACCAGATTGTCCATTAGAATTACGTACCCTTGACATTAGGGTTTCGTCATCTTTTGGCCATTTTTGCCATAATTTACTTTTGGAACTCTCTTTGTTCCGGCAGGCCTAATTATTATTTGTTAATCATGATCGTGTCATGTTTTCAGCTACGTTGTAGAGAATTGATAAGCTGACTGAAAATCGCTTGGCAAGATACATTAATCGATATTGTCTGTACAATATAAGTGTCGAAGCTAGGAAGGTAGAGAGAGTTTTCTCTATTAATTTTGCTTCTGTAAGAGTCACCTTACAAAATTGAAGCATAACCATAATTGAAGCATATCTGAATTATATTCAGCAATAGTGAAATTACTTTTATCACTTTTATCACTTGTGAAATTACTTTATCACAATAAGAAGATACCTTAGTTTCGCAGTCATAAAAAGACATCCACGAACACTAAATAAAATTTCCAAGTATTTTTCGGATTAGAACAAGACCAAGATGGATATGGCCATAGCTTAAACCGTTCGATAGCTCCACGCAGGTATGACCGGATAAGAAAAGGAATGTCGGTGGAGCAAAGCTCTCTCAATACCACTGATTCCAATCCCTCACCTAAATCACACCTACGTAGGTGAGTCTAGTAATGAATAAGCCATGACCAAAAAAATTGGTCGAAATCGATGCCTTTGTGAACTTAATTTATCACAAAGATTTTCTTGGATGCTCATGAAATTACTTTATCATAGCATATATTATGAATCCCCACGATTCATTAAAGCTCTTTAACTTTTACTAAAGAATGATGACATTAGGGGTGCTCATGACTTACATATATCGCAAGCGATATAAAGCTCGATCACTCCCCTAATACTTCTCATAATCTTTCGAAGTAGGTATAGCTTGTTGTATTTTGCTCATAAATTTCACCAAGAAAGTCTCACGCCATAAGAGGGGTCGGGATGTAGAAGAAGGGCAGTTTTTAAATCCCCGAGAAAAACACAACCGCATCAAAAGCAGGAACTTTTAGAAAAATACTTACTTGGTTATCTTGATTTGACGAAACACTGTTCACGGCAGGTACTGTTCACGGGTACTATTCACGAAACACAGTTTTTGGATTTTTTGTTTTGTAGCTAGGGTTAGGGCTCGTGCTTATAACGTGTTTAAGGGAAACGTAAATAACAAGAGAAATAGAAGAGAATACTCAGAATATGATCAACTTTATTAATGAATAAAGGGCCTCTATATATAGAGGAATACATGATACAATCTATACTGATGTAGGAAATATCTAATCCATATTCTAGAAGGATAACCTATACTAAGAGTCCTAGTTTGACAAGACACACAATAATGTTTTCCTTCAACAGTACCAATATTAATTCTTGCCATAGGAGAATCATTGACTTTGGGATTAACCACCATTTTGCTTGATTTAGATTTAATTGGGTACTTTACTCTCAAAGTGTAGTTGTTTTGTGTCAAAACTCTTATTACCCCAGCCACAAATAGACCGGTGGCGTTAACGATTTCTAAATACCTTAATTTGGGCTATTAGCCCATTTTTGTAATAGATGAAAAAACATAGAAAGCTCCTGGCCTTGAATTCCAGTTTTCTATTGTCTATTCAAAGGCATGTCCTTTTTGTACTGATTGCGTTAATTAGAAAGCAGCTGAAGTTATTTAGTGAATGTCTTTAATTATCATGCCCCAAAAATAGTCTAACATCATGTATAATGTTCGATATTAAATATTGTTGTTTTCCCATAAAAAAAAAAATTTGATCCAATGAGTTTTTTTTTTGGCTAAATCCAATGAGTTTTCTGAATAGCCTCTTGAGTTAAAAATTTGGCCATATTAAAGGACATTAAATCGACTCTAAGTCCTTAAATTTCCATCCGATTATGACAACTCTTACTGCCCATAATCCCATGGGATCCGGATCCTCTCCTCAGCATAGGCTTGTCCTCATTTATCCTCAACTTTGAATCCTGACCATTCACTTGAAATCCAAAGGCTAAAAATATGACACCTCATCAAATATCCACTTAAACTCATTAAATGAGGTATTTTAATGCAAACGCCGTTTTCTCTATGAATCAATGTCGTGAGTGAAGCGGTTGAGTCCGTCGTCAATGCTCAATGCGCAGAACTTGCACCTGCCAATGCCCAGAACTTGTACCTGCTTTCCCGAGTATTAGACTCGAATCCGAGCTCTTCTTCTTCTCGCTGGCTGTCGTCGTTGTCGGAAGACCGTCGTCATCCTTCATCTCTGATTAATCACAGAGATTGAGTCCAATTTAAATTTAATCGGTGGCACTAGTTTTTAGTTTTTTTTTTTTCTGCTGGGTATTTCTAATATTAGCTTCTTTTGCTTTTCTGTGTAAATCCAGTGCCTGCAGTTCATATTCTGTTGTAGAAGGTTAGAAGGTTACAACCCCCATCGAATTGAAACAAAGAACTCCATTTTCCACATAAATTCTATAACAGAAATTAATCAAAATGAATATGAATGAGAAAGAAACACAAAATCAAACCGTGACATTAAAAGGAGCAAATCAACATCATCATGAACTTGAAAAAAAATATCAGATCTTAACAGAAAAATTAAGAAACTTACTTTTCTTTAATCAAGAAACTCCTTTGAAAAATAAAATTTGAGTGAAGGATAAATGAGAAAAAGAAGTACAAACTGGAAATAAAGAAGTACAAATTTGGGTGAACTGACGAAGTTGAAGGGGAAGAGGACAACTCAACTCGATCTTTAACGTCTCATTGCATAGAGAAAACGGCGTTTGCATTAAAATACCTCATTTAATGAGTTTTAGTGGATATTTGATGAGGTGTCATATTTTTAGCCTTTGGATTTCAAGTGAATGGTCAGGATTCAAAGTTGAGGATAAATGAGGACAAGCCTATGCTGAGGAGAGGATCCGGATCAATCCCATGTAGGTCATATGGGCTTTTAAATTGTGGTACAATCTGGTAAGAAACCTGATCCAGTTGCATGCAATATCATAATAATTTTTTTTCTTTCCCATTGCACGCAAGGAGAATAAATTAACAAGAAGATTGGGATCATCAAGTACTGGAGCAACTTGTGAGTGTCAAAAGCACAGCCATTTAGATTAACTTGCAAACGTACAGATATATATACTGTATATCTTCTCCTTCCACAGTAAGATAACTAAGTTGGTGTCTAATGTCTATCTATTTGGTCTTAAGATTTTGTTGTTGTACGTTTGCATGTATGTGTAGCTAATTCGATCATATACCCTTCCATATTACATGTTTAAGTTTCTCAATACAATTTTTTTTTATTTAGCGATTTTTAAACATTGGTTGAAAAAGCATTAATTATTGGAAAAAATAAGGGTTATTGTCCAGCTAAATTTTTCCGATGACAGTTTTTTGTTTGAAATAAAAATAGACTTTTTCGAGGGCAGGTCGGAAATAGTCATTTTGTGATCGATGGATTTGTTTTTTTTTATGGAAAAGAAGTTGCTTTTCTGAGAAAATATATCCCTCAAAAATGACATTTTATGTTATAGTAAATTTCTACACATTTTTTTTATAGTAAGAAAAAAAGAGTTACAGAGAAAAACCTCTAGAACATCCGCCCCCAAAAAGATCAAACTGGAAAGCGGAGTTAGATGACGGAGGTAACTTTTTTTTTTTTTGGCAAATAACAGAGGTAACTCATTAGACCAAAGCATAGAAGGGGAAGTAGAATGACCTAGCAGGACAAGGCTATCAGCTACAAAATTAGCTTCCCTAAAGATGTGATTAAATACAATACTAGCAAACCTATGACTTAAAGAAAGGATATCTAGAACAAGAAATTTGATTTTCCAGGGACTTGCAATTTTTTCATTAACAGCATCTATGAGAATTTTAGAATCACCTTCAACAGATAAATGTAGGCTTGCCGAATTTGGAATAGCAAGGAGACCATCACGAATCACCATAGCTTCTACTACCAGAATTTTCATAGTGCCAAGCTTCTTTGCCATAGCAAGAATAGGGTGACCAGTAACATCACGAATGACAAAACCAGCAGCCACATGATGGTTCGGGGGCATTGATCCATCAAGTTAAGTTTAGGCATTCCCCAAATGCCCTTCTCTCTCTCTTTTTTCTTCTCTTTCTTCACATCTATTCTTCTTCTTATGGAAAAATTATCTTCTTCTCTTTCTTTTGATCTAACCCTCACGCCCCTTTTCCCAAAACCCAAATCTCGACCGTGGTCTAAGATTGGAGCGGCGGCAGCGCTAGGCTTGAGTAGTCCGAGGAGATAAGAAGACGGAATTGGGCATTTGAGGAAACGGGTTGGTCCACATTAACTTTTAACGTCCGATTTAGATGGAGGGTTTGATTTTGGTCACAGTTAATCAAAATTGAGAGTCTAAGGGTGTTTCTGATGAAATTGAAACCTTATGGACTAACATGATTTTTTATCCAAATCTCAAGGAGGTAAATTGAATTTAGTCCAAAATGAAAACTAAAAAAAAAAGGCAAGTTGATGTGGGGCCCCAATTTATTTTATTTATTATTTTGACTATATAGTTTACTGTTTTGCCCTTTTTTTAAATACAGAAATGACTAAAACAAACTATAAGGAGAAGCCCCTAAGGCAACCTGAACTAAAAATATTAAAATTAAAAGCATTAAGAGCCTGGAGAGGTAAAGAGCGATTCCAAATTTGACTGGAACTTAAGGTGTGACCGAGGTTTGCCAAACTATCAGCAGTGAAGTTAGCTTTTCGAGGGATGTGAGTGTAAGAGATTTCTTCAAAGGAGGATGAGAGTCATTTGATATTTTTCACAATCTTCTTGAGGCGCCAAAGAGTAGAGAAAGAGCCATTCAGACAATTAATCTAAACCGTTTTGCCCTAAATATATTTAAGTATAGGGAAATCTATATATTATTTAATATAGTTAAGAATGAGCATAAAAATTAAAGGTCTTTGTATCTGCTTAGGCACTAGACCCCTATCTACTGATCTACTGCATGATTATCACCTAGCGAATTTTAGAAGATTATATATATAATGATGTGTCTAAAATAGAGTGTTGTTATAATAAAAAAAGATGAGCGAGAGCTCCTCTCGAAACCCTAGCGCCATTAGTGGCGGCTTCCATCCATGGAGGTATTCAGTGCTTCCCTATCAGCGATCGCTCATGCGCTCGACTCTATTGGAGTCCTTTGTGACTCAATCTAGTGGTCGTAGGCCGTTTTCCCTTCTTCTTTTGATCAGACTGTTGGCAATTCGTTGTGGATTGGTCCTCTTGTTAATCGGACCCGGATTGTTCTTGCCGCTGGTTGCATGGCTGTGTGGTGGTGCAGATCTGGAAGCTTTCAGCAAGTCTAGGGTGGCCTTAGCAATTGGGTTGCCCAAATCTTTGGGTAATATGGTTGTTTGGATCCCGACCCTTAGTATAATAGATTCTTATTCTTCAAGGATTACAATTTGGGATCCTGGAGGTATTTTGTCTACTGGATCTTTGTTTTCTTGTAAAGCAGTCCAAAGCGATTTAATTCACAGGTCTCAAGATCATGACAATAGTTATCTTTCTGTTGTTGGTAATTATCATTGGGATGCTATGGAAATATTTTTGGATTTTGCTAGAAGTTATTTAGTTGTTGCAGACAAGATTCGATTGTGGTTCTACTTCCTTTTTTCATGGGTTCTCCTTGAGCTAGATTGGTTTTATTGGTCTCAATGGCAATACTTGCCGGAATTTTTTTGTTGGAGCTGGATATTGCTGCCAGCAATAATGCATGGTGTATGTATTGTTCTAGGTTTCGAATCATCGATTAGAGGTCTAGGTTTAGACTCATCGATTAGGTCACTTGTGTGGTCTGTATTGCTCCTTCTTAGGATGCTCATATTAAGGATTGTAATCTTCATTTGATTAATAAAGTTTCTGCCTTTCTAAAAAAAAAAATAGAATGTTGTTATTAACACATCTTACTAAAGAAAGAGAGATAAAGATAAAAAAAAGGGGAAGAGAGATAGAGAAAAAAGTTATGTTATTAATACTTTAGCGGTGTGTTTGGATGAAGTATTTTCTATTTTCACAGATATTCTCAAATGATGGGAATTATGATTCCATGAATTTAAATTCCGTTAATTGATAATTCTATTGTTTGGATTTCATCATTTAAATTTTTAAAATGACAAGAATTTAAACCTGCTTGAAAGGAATTCAGAAAAGACACCTATTTTGGGAGGAATTCAAGTTAGGAATTTGCCTCCCCAAATTCCACGATTATTTTCCCTTGGAATTGCTAATTTCTCTGGATAAGGAAGCCAAACACTAAAATTTGACCGGAGGAATTGTAAAATCCTTATTTTTAATTAAATTCCCTCACTTTTTCCCTCATCCAAACACAACGTAGGAGTTTAGGGTAAGATAATAACAACACCCCTAAAATATTAGCAAGGCGCACATCACAAGCAGACGCAAATACACGAAAGTCGCATATGAACGAAGGATAATTAAAGTAGTAACAATGTCATTGCATGGCTTGAATTTGACTACGGAGCCTTCACTAAAGGACCATTTAACACTAAAGTCTCCTTTATTGACTACTCAGAGCTAGCCCACATCAAGTAATATGTATTATTCGAGTCAATGGACAATATTGCTTCTTCACATGAAAACATGGGAAGTTTGTATCCCACTTTTCACGTTATTTTTGTAGGCCACCCAATCAAACTATCAAAGTCTATCTCCCTGGTTGTACGTTTGAAACTATGTACAAGCTAGGATGGGTGAGAAAACATTATTAATTCTAGATGCACCTTCTTCCGCCAAGAGTTTGAAAAAAATATATATTAATTTGAATTAATTTCTTATTTAGTTGTGTTCAACTGTTGTTGGATTTAAATTCATTGATGAAGAATAAAGAGACAAATAAAATCATTTCAACTACTTCATTATTCACCATCATTGAATTTAGATCCAATGACAATTGAGCACAACTGAGTATAGAATTAATTGAATAGATGAATGAGACTTTTGAAACTGAAAAAAAACAAAACAAGCTAACCTAGCTAAATATAATTACGAGAAGAATTTAATTTGAGACCATCGATTGTCAACAATTGTGCTTATTAATAATTATCCTCGGTTGTCGTCGGTGTTCCATTGGTCGGCCGGAAACTGTCTTTTTAGACCATTTCTGGTTTAAATTTTGGGTAGGTTACCAACATATATGTATATATCGTTATTAAAATCATCCATAGAGAGTGATATTCAGTGCTTAGAGTTGAACTTGATTTATGGTTAAGTCATACGTAAGTTCATACCTTATACGTCCCAATTCATATCTTCCCAACGTGGATCTTACTCATGTCCCAAACTCATTAAAAAGTGCCTCAGAATTCACTTCACAAATACCTAGGAAATATCTCTCATAATAGAACGAATCCTCCAGGCACATTACATTTGGTCATATATATATATATATATATATCAGTCGACAACGTACAAGTTTACAGGCACCTTCTACCAATTTGATAGGGGGATTATCTAAACATGCATTTTCCCACCCTTTTTCTGAGGAACATATGAAGGAATTGAATAGAAACATGAAAGAAGTTACATGCACACATTATAATGAGGAAATCAGGAAGGAGAAGTAACCAAGAAGAAAACAAAAAAATAAATTAAATATGGGGGAGCTAGAGTCGGTTCGGTCAACATTCAACAGTCAACCGTCTTGAAATTAAAAAGACACTTTGTTTTAGTTTTGTTTCCGTGTCTTGTTTTCTCCAAAAGAACTCAAATGCCCATTTAACAAGTTCACACTAAAACCAAAACCTTGACTAATTATAACACAAGATCCAAAGCTAGCACATAAAAACATATGTTTTAGTTTATTACTTCAATTGGCTCTCACTTCTCTCGATCATAAGCCATATCTCCCCCATCTGAGAGAGAGAGAGACTAGCTAGCTAGTCTGAGACACCAAAGCAGAAAGATCAAACCGGCCGGCCATGTCTTCTTCATCTCACACAAATCCGATCATCATGCGCCTTCTCGACGAAGACGATGATCCTTACTTCCCTCCTCAGACTAAAATCCCATATGACTTGAACAGCAAGATCATGCTCACCGCGATCATTTCATTATCCCTCGTGGTTGTGGTCGTAATAGTCCTTCACACCTACGCAAGGTGTGTCCTCAGACGCCAGTCACTTCGCAGAGCCGCCGCCCTACGTCGGCTGGGTTCCATTGTGGGCCATGTCCACTCTACCGCCGAGCCACCCAAGAGAGGCCTCGAGCCATCCGTCATCGCCGCCTTGCCCGTCTTTGTATACAAGCGCGAGGGACGTCATGAAGGCGATGCTGACGTGGAGTGCGCCGTGTGTCTGAGCATGTTGGAGGATGAAGAGATGGCCAGGTTGCTTCCCAATTGTAAGCACAACTTCCATGTAGAGTGCATAGACACGTGGCTGAATTCTCACAGCACGTGCCCTATCTGCCGGACCGAGGCCGAGCCCGGTCCCGCTCTACTACAGCCCGAGCCGCGGGAGAATCCCGCTGCCAGCACAGCACCCACGGCTCCACCAGTGGAGCGCGTGAACTCCGTGTTGTCATGCGCGGAAGGAACATCGGATGATGTTAATAAACTAGTAAACAATGGTTCGATATCGAGGTTGAGTAGTTCTTTCAGGAGAATGCTTAGTAGAGAAAGATCTTCAAGAAGGATTCAATCTTGCGGTCAAGAAGATGGTTTTGAAGACTTGGAGAGACAGTGAAACCGGGTAAAATTATAGTACGTAAAATTTTGCTATAAATACTTTATTAAATTTATTGTACATATATTTTTTCTTTTTACAATTTTTGAACAATTTTACTATTTGAGTGTATGTCACAAATGATTTACAATATTACACTAAATAAAAGAGATAACTTGTTTAAGTTTATTTGGCTGAGGTAAAAATTGGTCAATTTGGCTCAGTCAGTTGCCCACTCCTATTTCCGCTTAGATCATTTGTTGTGGATTTATTCCCCCAGTGGGTGCTGTAATTACTGTTGTAATTGCAAATTATTATTGAATAAATTTCACTTAATAAAAAAATTTAATTTAGCTGATGCCAAGCTAGATATTATGGTACCACAATATTGATGAGGGAGCTCCATATCTATAAGGACCTCCTCGATCACCACATTAATAGAAATGAATTTTTATATAAATAGTTTTACTACTCACCGGCACCTATATGTTATGACTGTTTTCAACCTAGCTACGGTAGAGGTCTACCGGGCAACGATGACGAAAGTTCACCCCTATAACAATTTGGATGCTGGTACTGTGCACGAGAAAGAGATAGATGGACGGAAATAGGGTGTGGCTTGTTTATCCTCACGTTTAATTTGCATTAACTCCTAGTCATCCTATATATAGCTTTGATAAGGGTTGCCGTTCGGTCGGATCAGATCGGTTTTGAGTCTTACCGATTTTGATATGAAAATCTTTCGGATTGGAAAATGGATGTCAATACCAATCCGAAGTATTTTGAATTTTGGATTTTTTGTTTTTTTTCCCGGTGCTTCTTCGATTTTCGGATTATTCGGTAAACCAACTATTCAAAAAAAATTGGTAATTTTCGTCAAATCACCTCACTCGCACCACCACCCTGTCCATACTCCGATCAAAATCCGCAACTTAAACCAAAAAAAAAAAAAGCGATGGTGGTAACTGATGGGCTCTAAGCGAACTAGACAGAGGAAGAAAAACAGAGGTGTCTCCGTCTCGGTTTGGCGGCACTACTTGGAACAATTGAAGGCGGCGGTGATTGGGTAGGCCACAGGTGGGTATTTGCTTTGGACGCAAGTATACGTGTCGTCAAGAGTATGGAAAGTAGTAAAGACCGGGGGATTTGTCGTTCGGAAATTGGCTGCCCAAAATCTCAAAGCAACTAAAGTAGCTAGTAAACCAACACTAAGGACAGACTAGAAATGGATGACTATGCAAAAGCTATGTGGTGTATATGCAAAGTGAACAAATAGTAGTGAACATTTTGTGGGTTTTTGAAAGTAACTTGAGGCAAATAAGTAACAACTAAATAAAAGTGAATGCAAAGTAACAAAGATTTGATTAATTAAGTGAAAGGGGGTTTCGGGTCACCTTAGTCCATATCCGATGGACAAACAATCAAATGCACATACATGTTAAACGGTTTGTGAGATAAATCCCTACATTCCACTCATGCAATGGATCAATCTAATGTATTCATATGCCAACAAAGGTTCATAGAAGTTAATCCTTCATCAATGTTATCAATGAGGTCCTCCCTCACAAATGCAAGGGAAGTGAAGCACAAATGCATTAAGGAATTCACTCACAAAGCCAAGTTGATTAATGGATTAATCCCTGTATCCTAGCCATGCAATGGTTCTAGGACCAAGTCTTCTAAGTTATTGTATTGTTGTGTCATGTAATGGTTCACAACAACTCCCGATTACGCATTAACAAAGTTAATTAACACAAGAGGCTTAAAACATCAAGACCAAAGAAATCAAACAAGACATGCTCATCATATTCATTGTCCATTGTTTAGAGATAGTAAGGTAGCTAGCTAGCAATATAATCTCTACCAAGATAGATTCAACACATGCTTATGAATTAGTTAGATTCCTAAACAAGACAAAAAATAATCGATCCAACCATAAAATATAGGATTTCCCCTTAAAATATTGTCATATATTTTTTTTATTAACAAAGACAATAACAATAAAATTATGACTAGGAGTAGGAATACACATAAAATATTTATGTATTTTTATATTGTGTATATTTTGAAAAATATACCGGCAAATATTTCGGTTATTTCGATAAAAATTGATTCAATTTATTTTCGATAATTTTTTTTGGTAATCGGTCGGTAAATCGATTCTTTCGGTTTTCATCGGTTTCGATTTTCGACTTGTGAAAATCGGTTACCAAACAAAAAAAAATCGGTCAATAATCGATCGGTTCAGAAACTTCGGTAAAAGGTGACAGCCCTAGTTTTGATTAACCAAAACACATAAACCCTAACCAATGGTCCCTCAAATCCATTTTGTTGCTACTATGGAAGAAAGGTCACCCGAGCTGCAACAAACGTCACAAGCATGAAAAGGTAATCAATATGAGTGGGTTCGAGCTTTGGGCCAAAACTGAAAATCAGACTAAACTTGAATTACGGTTTTGTTCAATCTTCTCTCAAGTATAAAAACCGAACCGAACCGAACTCTTTTTTTGGTCTGGTTCGGTTTTATTTTTTGTTAAGAAAAAATAATAAAAAATTATACCTTCAAGAAAACTGATATGTGTGTAATCGAACTCCCAAATTCTCAATCGCTTTATCTCACTATTTCTTCAATCAACTCATTTCCGAGAATACAAGAGAGTTTTGAAGTGGTTGTGATAGTTGTGGGATTGGAGAGAGAGAGAGAGAGAGAGAGAGAGAGGCTGGGGGTTAGAGACAAGCAGTACGTAGCTTGAAGAATAAGACATAGCACCGCAGAATCTACAGCTGTATTTTCGAGTCGTGCACTTTATCTCTCTCATAATTCATCTCATGTACGATGTGCACAGGTCTGCAGCAATACTCCAACTAGGAACATGAATCTGATTTCTAGCAGGGCGACCACACATTTTACTCGACCTTTCCCCATTAGTTAATATTTACTGTGCTTCTCTTTTGTGTTGACAACATTGATTGAGATTCTCCCATCAAGTTCTGGACCTCTTCAGTTCTCACAATTGCATTTAATCTGGTTACACTAACTTCAAACATTTCAAGTAACACTCCTTTATCCTAAGCTATTGTAACGAAATTTTATATTCAACTGAAACATTAGTACTGCAAGCAGAGGCATCAAAATCAAATTGAAGGAAAATGTTCTCTCTAATCCTGTTTGCAAGACTAAAGTTCTTTCTGCTTGATTTTGTGACAATCAAAATTACAAAGCTCAAACAGATAAACAAACAGAATTAGGGAAGTAATCTATTGAATGATTCTAGTACATGAAGTGAATTGTCCATTTGAGATCCTAACTCCTAAAACCTAGATATGCTAATGCTCAACTCAAGGTAGACAGATAAGCCATGGATTATAGGAGGCAATGAGCAAAAGACTGGTAATCAAGGGCAGCAAAACCAATTGCTGAGATATCTGATTGCTGCCATTCAGATCTTGACTAGGCCCCAACCCAAATGTTGATGTTGATGAACTTGAGGAGGAACTGCTTCTATTGCTCCCTGACAAGCTGTGCATCATAAGAAATGCCTTATTAAACAAACATTGCCCAAATGGTCCAAACCCAATTGCCAGAACGTACTCAAAATTAATAATTGCAATATATTTACCTGGATGGCAATTTGCATTTACCAAAACCTGAAATTGAAAAGACAAGACAAGAAAGTTCCTTCACCATTAGAGATCGATCTAACTAAGATAGATCTAAAATTGTCCAATTAAAACAGAGAAACCCAAAAAGGCAAAAAGAAGTACTGGGATTCAAAGAGGTGACTGCGGCAGTGTTATCGAAGTTGCAGCTTTCATCGGTCATGCCGTGTTTTAGGAAGTAGTCGTTGAAGGCATAGGAGGCCGTGTTCTGGATGTCGGAAGGGTCGTAGCAGGGCCCACCTTGCTGGATTGGGCTGCAGTCGGCGCCGCCGGCCCCGCAGGCCCAGTCCAGGGCAGACTGCAGGGCTGAGTCCTCGGCGTTGTTCTTGGCCACGCACCACAGCTCCGTCGTCACCACGCTGTTTTGGGCGGTGGCGAGTGAGACGAGGAGACAGAAAAAGAAGCTTCTGTACATTTTGAGAGAGAGGAACTAGAGAGAGAGAGTAGGGAAGTAATGTAGCCGTTTGATTGATTGGTTAATTTATTGAGGAAGGAAGATGGGAGGGTTATGGGGACATGGAGGAAAAGTGACCGTTACTGCTACGAGGTCATGAGGGCAGTGAGATCGACAAGCTGAGACAGTGAGACACAGTGAGACTACACGATCCCGACTGCTCAAGTCTTTCAGAGTTTCAGGCTTTCAGGCTCTGTCTTTTATTATTATTTTTTTCTCACTAAGGGCAGTCATGTATTTTCACTAGGCAAAAGTGGCATTTTCCAGTAGTTTACAAAAAAGAGGGCAAAAATCATTAATTAGATGACTTCAAAAAGTGGCATTTTTACAAATTTCCCACCAAACTTTAATATTTACTGTATTTTTTTTATTTAAATATTTCTTACTCAATTATATTCAACTAATGAGTTATATATTAAAAATGCTAATGGTCCGGACTTTAATTGAATCAACATTTTAATTTTTTTTAAAGTAAGTTTAATAAATCATCAGCAATTACAATTGTCTAGAATGACATCCCGAATAATTTTTGGTACAAACCAAAAATGGTTTGAAATACGAGCTAAGGTAGTACAACCTAAGAGGTGTACTACACCAACAATTTGTCTTAATACAAGAGAACACAGCTCCAAAAAATTCAAAATTAAACCCTTTGGGTTTGAGATTCTTATCTAAGCCATCTCTAACTCCGAATCCTCACAAAGTAAGTAAAGTGTATCTGATACATATTCTATTCATATTCCTTACTCTCGTAGGTTTCAACAATCCAAGAAAGAGGAGCATGATTAGGCAATCTTGGACACATTCCGAAAAGTCCAAGTTAACCTACCGCTCTTGGATGCGATCAAGCAAGTGCCTACATATGTAGAGTTCTATTAGCCAAAAAAAATATATATATGCAAAGTTCTTGAAGGAGTTTTTTATCAACAAAAGAAAATTTGGTAAGAATGAAACCGTGGCCCTTAGCGAGGAGGTGTCTATCGTGCTACAAAGAAAGCTTTCACCAAAGCATCAGGATCCAGGAAGTTTCAATATACCATGTATCATTGGTACAACCAGGTTTGAGCTTGCTTTATTAGACTTAAGAGTTTCTATAAACTTAATATCATATTCTATGTATGAAACTCTTAATCTAGGTCCTCTCAAAGAGACTAACATTACCATCCAACTTTTCGATCGTTCATTAAAATATCCTAAAGGCTTGTTGGAAGATGTGTTGGTAAGTGTGTATGGATTGATTCTACCAGCAGATTTCTTTGTCTTGGATAAGGAGGAAGCACCAATGCCTACTTCGTTACCCTTGATATTTGGTCGTCCATTCATGCGAATGGCAAGGACAAAGATCGATGTCTTTGATGGGACTTTGACAATTAATGACTGTGCTTGGAGAAACAGTTGGCTTCAATATCTTTGAAGCGATAAGGTATCCTACTAATAATTCTAACTGTTTTTCTATTGATATGATTGATGAGATTGTACATGATACCTTCATATTTGCTTCCAATTGTTTTAATCCTTATTCACACTTGTAGGTAAATCGAGCATCGGAATGATATTGGGAGCAAAGGATGCATTTTGGAGACTACATTAATGTTTAGGCAACAAGAAGTCGGCTAAGATTCCAAGAAACGAGAAGTCAACATCCAAGTCAATGAGAATTTTTGATCATCCACATGAGCACCCAAGTCATCAAGGAGTATACTAGATATGGTGAGGTCACTTTTTTGCTCTATAGGTTTTACCCCTTTACCCTTCATTAAACTTAGTATCCCCCCCCCCCCCCCCCCCCCCCCTCCCTATATATAGCTTATTTTACCACATTTAGATGTTAACTTATTCTGCAAGGCCCCCATCACCCCCCCCCCCCCCCTCCTTCTTCTTCTTTTTTTTTTTTTTTTTTTTTTTTTTTTTTTTTTCTTTTTTTGGGGGTGGGCCCTCTGGGCTCCTCTTCTCCACCACTTTTACCCATTTACCACCCTTTCCTCTCCCACCCTTCATGGTAACCCCCCCCCCCCACACAACAAGAGGAGCAAGAGGGCACCTCACAGTCATCCTGGACTACATCTCTCTTTTCCTTATGTTTTGCACTTCATATTATAATTTGATGATGTATATTGAGATGATTAATGAGTAGAGACCTATGTTGGGGACTAGGGTTGCCTTATGTGTTTTGTGTGTTGTTGTGATATGCCTTGTGTTTCATAAGTAGGAGCTAGTTTAATATGTATGAATGTGTGTTTGAGGATACCACCTTGGATGATTTGGCATTTTGCAGAGTTTGGATGAGTTGGAGCTTATTTGTACTCTAGGCAATTGGCAATTGTGTGATGATGTCCCTAGTTTCGGTTCTTATATGGGGATTCGGTATTAGGTAACGTAGGGAACTCCTATGACACCTGGAAACCCTAATAAGGCATTCGAATACCTTAAGTCATTTATGAAAAAGACAATGTGTTTCCTTGCAAACTTTATCTTTGCTTGCATTTATTTATTTTTGTTTATCTTATTTATCATTACTTTCCACACAATCTTTATACACCACTTTAATACACCACCAAGGGATTGGGGAGCTTCGCATAGTCCGTTGGCCCCTTTCTGTCGTGCGCTGGTGGTACCACAACATGTGTTAAATTATTCTGCAAGGATCACACCCATCTACGAGTTCCAACAATGATTTTTCCTACAAGAGACCTCTAGTGGTGATCCCCTATATCTACCTGACCCAATGAAGAAGTCATTTATGAAAAAGACAATGTGTTTCCTTGCAAAATCTTCGAGGGAATTTTATGGATATAATACCTTCGCATAGTCGTTGGTGTCGTCCAGCTGAAGGCGTTACACCAAACACTACTTGGGAGACAACCCAACGCATGGAAGAAAATGAAGTGGCGATCATGGCAATCCAACTCAGATTTGCTTTCTTATTCCTTTCCTCTATTTTTCTTTCTTCTTTTTTCTTGATTCATTGTCAACATTGCACGTTTATCTTTGTTTAACATTGAGGACAATGTTAGAATTAAGTGTGGGGGAAGGTATACAATGTGTTATTGTGTCTTTGATTTTTTAAAAATATATATATATATATATAGAAAATATAAAAAAAAAGTCACTGTTTTGTTTTGTTTGGAGTATTAAGATACCTTCCAATACAACGATGTGAATTGAACTTTGATGTCAATGGCTAAAAATGAGTTTAAGCATTACTTTATGTCTAAATTTCATTCTTTGGTGAATCGATTTATGTGATTGTTATGCTTGAACTATTTATGCACTTATTGTTTCTGCATGGTTTGTCGGGGTGCCATTATAGTGTAGGGACTAAGTGTATGTCATGCAAGGATAACACAAAGAGGTATAGTGGTTCACCTCCCCTTGTAGGGAGGCTACATCCACTTGAGTAATTCACTAAGTATAGAGAACTACATGCCCATGAGATGGGGAGATCCTTAATTAAGAGGGAGAGGGTTCCTTTTATAGATAAGGAAGCTCCTCTCACATTACAGTTATCCGATGTGGGACTTGCGTCCCATTTGCTTATCACGAAGCCTTTTGGCGAGCATGGGAGAGACGCCTCCCGACGAGGTCTTGGTCGGCTTCCACCATGGCGAGGTAGCTCGGGTGTTGGGCTAGGTCCCGCATGTCGTGGCCGGGGTCCCACACGTCATGTGAGCCCGCTAGGAGTGTGTTGATTATGCTTGGCGGCATGTGGTATACGTAGTACTAACAAGTCCCCCAAGTCGCCGAGTAAGAGGGTTTTCTTGGTTGGGGAGTTGAAATGTTGATGTCGTCAAGCATAAGTGACATACGGGCAATGTCCTACCCATACTAGTCCCCCAAGTCCTCAAGGAAGAAGAGCCGCGTCAAGCCTCGCCAAGTATGCATGTTGGTGCCAAAAAGATACATGATAAAGTTGCATAAGTTCTTGTCAAAGAGAAAAGCATATGAAGTACATATGAAGCAAGAATGGATTGCACGGGGCAATGACATTGTGACGTACAAGTCAAGTGTACAAGTAATATATCATGGATATATGAAGTTTGTTGCATTATGATTGTATGCAAATAATGTGTATATGTATGTATGTGCGGGGACCGAAAGTCGCCCAAATATATGCAAGTAATTAATGGAAGGTGAAAAGAATTCAATTGTTCGAAGAACAATGGTTGAAGAATTCAATTGTTCCATTAATACGAGTGAGCGCGGAGCTCAAATTGTCATAAAGACAAAGTGTGCTACGAAGGTGTCCGTAAGACAAAGTTTGGGGTAGGCGTAGCCTATTGTGCACAACGTGTACGAACAAGTCCCCCAGTTAAGGAGAGGTCGTTGTGTTTGTTTATGTAGTTGTGCGATGCCCTACCATAGTTTTTGTTAGGCACGCGCTTGTTGTAAACGTTTAAAATGTCGCATATGGGGCCCAACTGACCCCAAGGGAGTCCCCTAACTCCCTAAGTGATTGGCCAAATTGTTTGTATGGGGGTCATTACGTCCGAATGGTTGACGTAACGGGCACCAGGGAGCTAGCCTAGTTGGAGCCCTTGTTTCCGAGGGGGTCATGCCTGATCAACGGCAAATTGTGACCTGTCCCTGGATTGTAGCTAGTTGTAGTCCCGTAGGGAATGCTTGACTGTAGGCGGTCGGAGAACGTGATTGCTCGGAGGCAATTATGTCGTACGAGTAGCGTGTTGACTTTAAATAAATGGTTGCTCGAAGAGCGTGAGTTGCATGTTTGCAGTTTGATGTATCCGAGAGATACATGTGGTAATGGGTGTCCATATCAATTTTGTGAATATGACCCGATAAGTAATAATGTGCATGGATGATGAGCATGCGTGCATGTAAGCATTTAATTGGATATGCAATTAAATGTAGGCACGTGTTTAGCATGTAGCAGAAATGCTACTAAATGTGTGACATGTTCAAAATGTGTAATATGTCATGGTGCATGAACATATTGAAGCATGTATGAACACATGTTGTAGGCATGCTTTAAAAAGTATAAAAGCATTTTGTTCGTTCTAAGTAAAAGAACGTAAGTGTGATCACTTAGCTGGTGCCGATAGGAAGCGGCGTAAGTGCCGTAGGAATTTTGGAGGCGTCCGCGCATGTGACTATATTTTTGAAGAGTGAAGCGTCGTAGTGGTGCACCCGTAAGATGCTCAATGAGGTTTGATTGACGCTCCTCAAAAATAAAGTAAATGATTAGTAAACATGTATATAAAAATTATGAAATTACTTTAGTTTAGTAAAGTAATTATTGTGCATATATTAAATGAAAATATATGAGGTATATAGCATGAGAAAAATGTTTTATGTACATGTTGTGGAAATGTAGATATAAAGTGATCATGCTGTCATGTTGACATTTTGAATGGGATGCAATGTAATTGCATATTTTCAAAGTTTTGGGTAGCGACTAGTGCGGCTGAGAAGCCAAAGTGGATCAATGGTAGTACAAGTGTTGGTTTATGACCAAATAGACTATGCATTCAAATTGTTATAGTGTCAGCAAGACACTAGCTTAATGAATGACGAAATAAATAGCAATAAGTACTGTTGCTATCGAGTACTTCAAAGAAAAGTATATAGGCATGTCCAATTGACAATAATTGTATTTATGGGAAGCATAATTAAGCAAGTGATGTAATGACCGTGAGACTCTCGGGTGCTTATGAAATAGCATATCATAAACAAATGTGATTTAATTAGAACATATATAGCTAAGCATGTGGTGCTCAAAGTGCTCATTTAATTAGCTATTGTATGCTACGTGTTATTCTATCATTGACATGGTTGATCATGAAACATGGATGATATAAGTTCTTGCACACTACTACAAAAATCGCATCAGACGACAGTTTTGGACCGTTGTCTAATTGCTGAAAATTCTGTTGAGATAGGTCATGTCGTCTGATGTCATGTTTCAGACGACGGATATAAACTGTCGTCTAAGAGTTCCTCACACAATGTTTACAAAGCCTATACCGTTATCTGAAGTCGGCCAAATTTTCAGAAAGTGAGCAAATCTGTTGTATGATAGAACTATGATCAACATAAACAACTCTATATTGGTTGTCTGAAACAAACTTAAATAACAGTATTAAACTAAATTGCATTGCCTGTAATAGTTTCCAACATCAATATTGTTACTCTCTGTTGTTGGATTACCATAAGGAAGACGTATGTGCCCCTTAACTGTAACCTGTGTATAAAGAAGATAACACAAAGTTTAAAACTCATGTAGCCCTTCCTAACTTTATACAATAGTCATTTCCACTAAACTGTTGTTTGACACCAATTTAAACAATATAATTGACCTTAATTGTGTTGCGGAATTGCAGGTAGAACAACAAATATATTTGTGAAAAGTATTGTTGTATATTAGCTCCGACAACAGTTTCTACTTTTAATTTAATTGTGTTACATTAACTTGGACAATGGTTTTTGGTTAGTTTAGTGTGGTTTGTTAATGGCTCTTATGACCACTTTCGTAGCATTCACTACACCATAAATCCACATCCATACCATTCAAAATATTTGCACTTAGTAATTCATACATTATACGATAACATTTAATATATTTGCATTTAGTGGTGTAAAACTATATAAAAGCATTGAGATAACTAGTCTCAAAAACATTCGAATTATATATAGCAATTCAATATACAAATGCGATCTAATTGTACAAAGCAGTCATAATGTAGTATTGCAATGGAAAATTCGACATGTATTACATGTATTAAACAAAAAGCATTTTATACTTGTGTACATGCCCAAGCATTCATGACCACATTAATCCATTACTTCTCCTTCAATGTAGCATTTCAAAGCTCTCTTAGCATCTCTGAACTGAAAAATGACAAAAAAAAACAAAGCCAATAATTTTTTAAGTCCATCCACACAATCATACAACATGGATTACAATTAATACAGAGATTGCAAATGGCTTCAATACAATTATTATGGTTAGAAAAGAACTTCAAATTAATAGACCTGAAAAAAAAATGAATATCTCTATGATTACCTCATTATGCTTAGAGTTAGATCGAAGCAAGGTCTTTAATTTCCTGCATCTGATATTAAACCCTCCAAACAACAAGCATATAGAAATATGTTGCATTCAATTATTATAAATATACGCGCTGCTGCAATCACAATCTTCACAAAAGTAATATATACTTGGCTCACATAATGAAATTTGTGTACTTTGAGATTCTGCCAATATTGATGATATTCCAAGTAACCAATGAATGCTTCATCTTCAAAATAGCCATTTTGAGCCAAACCTGGATTAGATATGCAAACAATAAGCTGCAGGCAAGAAAATTCATATACCACCAAAGCAATAGAGTAAACGATCTAATTACTAGAAAGTAATCTAATTACTAGTGGAGGTTCCAAAAAATTAATTGCTCTATCATAAATCAGGACTTGTATACATGAACAAAACAATAAGCTGCCGTATAAAATGAAGGCATGAATTAAGGACTTGGAAACCACCAGAGAGGACATTAGCCTAGAACCTTCACTGCACTCATTCTTCGACCATACCTAATTAATATACTAAAACAGAAACAGAAACAGAAACATAACCTATATGTTAAAACAGAAACAGAACGTATATATTTGAATTAAACATGATGTTCATCTTCTTCCTCCCAATTATTACCCGGTTGTCGAACCTCTGGGCTTGACGGAACCTTGAGCGCTGGTCCCATTTGAAGGGGCAGTGTGGCTCGTTTTCTTTCGGAGGCTATGGATCGAAGAGGGACAGGGACGAGATCTCCGGCAAGTGAGCGTATTGCGGTCGTCCGACGACAGTTAGCGATGAGACTTCAAGGTTTTGATGAACGGCTTGCCGGCTTGGTCTGAGTTCGATGGTAGTGGCCGTGTGAGGAGGAACTCGGAGGAAGTGGGTGTTCCGACTTCGAGTGGTTATGCGAGCTTGCTTGGTTGCGTGCGGTGGCCTTGAGAGGTGCATGGCAACGATTCAACTTGGGCTAAGCTCGTCGTCTTCTACTCTTTCATTTTCCGGTGGCGGTGTCAAAACCAGTGGCCGGAAGCCGGCGTCGATAACTGTAGACATGGATAGGATAGGGGAGAGAGAGAGAGAGAGTGCGGGAGAAATGAGAGGGAGGGGAACTGAAGTGTGCTAGGGTTTTTCTCACCCTTCCCCTCATTTAAATAGCCAAAATCAAATTTAACGGTCCAGATTAATTGTTTTTAAGATCCAACGATTCTGATTAAACAAAATATTACATTATGGAGCGGTCCAGATCCGACAGTTCAAGATCCAATGATCCATATCGTGTCATGGGAAAATTCTTTTAAATTAAATAATTTATTTTTTATAAATTTTAAACTTCTGAAATTCAAATTAAATAGTTCGGGTATCCGAAAAATTCCACGAAAAAATTATTTATGTATATTTAAATTGTGTATATCTTGAAAAATAATTCGGTAAAAAAAATCAATTGATCTTTAACAATTTAATAACTAGTAATGCAACACATATTTATTGTCATTGACCACACGCTCCCACCACCGAGCTCCATATACTCATCTAAAAGGTTGCAACCTCGGATATCGTTTCACTGCAATTGCCCTTTAAGAACTCTAATTTATAAATGGGCCTTTATAAATATAGGGAATAAATGACCACCGGGCTTGACCACGTAGATGGAGGTCCAAACGAAGATAAAAACGGCTAATATTTTTACCATAGACATATCGTATCCCAATCTTCGCTTCCAATGGTCGCTTTTCCCAATTGCATCTTCCTCCACCTTGTTGATTTTGATAGGTATACATTTCTATTATATCCAACGGTCGCTTTTCCGAGAAATTGAAAATGTCTAATGGTAGATTTAATTTTGATAATGTATTTACCGCATAGTAATAGACATCTTATGAAAAAAATTGGCCTCGTTCATCGTCATTGACCAAAATATCCTTTACACTAATTTTGCTTTAACGACTCTTTTTGAAATTCGATTTTCGTGTCCTCCACAACCACGTGCTCCCACGACTGAGATCTATATACTTATGTAAAAGGTTGCAACCCCAGATCCCATTTTTCAGTGTAGTTGCCCTTTGGAAATTCTAATTAATAAATATATGGGCATAAATGACCATTGTGCTTTGATGAGGCCTATGAGAGAGTATTAATTAAAAATGAAATAACTAGACAACATCAATATATGAGATGTTGTTTTAAATATTTTTGGGACAACAACAAAAATATATATGTTGTCTGAACTTTGAGACAACATCAATATAAGAGATGTCGTCTTAAATATTTTTGGAACAACAGCACAAAAATATATGTTGTCTGAATATATCCTACCAAAAATATGGGACAACAGCAACTCTCTGAGCTGTTGTACCAATTTTCTCAATTTTCGTATAGGGTTCAAGTATGGGTTAAAAATAACTCAGACGGCGCAATTAAGTTCTTTGTCGTCTGTTATTTTCAAACGACATCAAATTTGATAACTGTTGTTAAACGTGTGTTGTCTGATTCCGATTTTGTAGTAGTGGCAAGTAAGCTTCATGTGAAGTAGGCATGTCGGCATGGTAATGATACACATGTGAGGCATACTTTGAAACATGTGTGTGAAGTTTGTGTTGTCAAGTGCTATTGGAAGCATGCTTTGGTGAAAATAATATAATAATCGATATAGGCATGCTCAGTACAGTATAAGAAACGTGTCATAGCAGTATAGCTAAGTAAAAGAATACTTATCTGGTTTGAAGTGCAACTGTTGAAAAGAGAGGCATGTCGGGTCCCCAAATTGCACGTGCATGTGCCCCTCTCAACATATCTGCTCCCTTTGTGTGTATTTTGTTCAACTCTTGGATAGCTAGAGGAGCCCAGATATGGAGCTGATAAGAGGGTAGGGAGCAGAGCTCGGGCCAGAGTTGATGAAGCCGATCAGAGAAGGGTGTAGAGAGTAATCCTTCTTCATTTTGTATTGGTTGAAATTAGCATGGTTCAAGACCAAAATACCCGTACAGGTAGTGAAGTGGTTGCTCTCTCCTTGCTTTGTTTTGTGTGCTCGGGCAGGTGTTGATAGATTGAAGATGTCGGCTGGGTTGCCAGAGTACTAGGATGGCTGATGTAGTGCCCGGCTGAGTCTACAAGTGGGCGAGCTCGGATCGAGTCGTCGTGGTCAGGCGAGTTGCTGATATAGTTGCGGGTCTGCACGACCGGGTCTGAGAAGCCATGGCCCGGACGAGATGATCAGTGAGGAAGCTCAAGCGACCAGTTTTGATGAGCGAGCGGGTCCGAGTTGTGAACGTCAATTTGGTGTCGGCAAAGCTGGGTTGGCTAACCCGTGCGTGCAAAGTGTTGTAAGTAGCTCAACTTGTCGATTTGGTCGAGAAGGGCTGCGAGTAAGAGCTTGCAGGTGAGCTCGATTGGACGTGACCCGGATGAGGTGCATGACAGAGAGGTGATTCAAGAGGGCGTTCTCGAGATGAGCATGAGGGTTGCTGGTGTTGTGCTCGAGCGAGAGCTCTGCTAGCTCCGTGGGCTGGGCTCTGACCAAGTTGATTGGTCGAGGAAGGAACTCGGTCGACTAAGAGGTCTCGAGTGCGTACTCGATGAGGAGTGAAGTGGGTGAGACCCAAATCAATGGGTTCTCGAGTGGGCTAGTATGAAAGCATCTGCACCTCAGGTTTGGTCGAGAGAGGAAGAGCTGCAAAGCTATGTTGTGTTGCTCAGAGGACGTGGTCGAGAGGTTACTCGATGGGTCTCGAGTGAGGATTACAGACGAGTGTTTGCTCGAGGGCTCAGCCGGGATTGAGCTGTCGACTCGAGGTGTAGAGCTGATGTTGGTCGAGTTCAAGAGAGCTGGAATTGCTCGAGCGTTACTCAAAGAGGGCTCGAGTGAGGGTCACAGCCGGGTGATGCTCGAGTGAGTTACTCGAGTGAAGAGTGGTGATCGAGTGAGAGTACCCGAGTAAGGAGGCTATGCGAGAACAGGGAAGTTGCCGTGCTCGATCGAGTTACGGGCTCAGTTGATCAGATGAGATCGAAGTCGATTGGTCGAGCGAGAGCTGGGATGTCTCTGTCGACCTTGATTAAACCATGAAGACTGGGCTCGAGTGACCGAGTGAGAGATGCCGCCCATCAATTGGACCTTGATTGCTTAAACAAGAGCTGGGTATGCTCGACGAGGCCGGCGAGTGTTCGGCCGGGTTGACTCGACCGGAGGTCTCGGGTTCCCGAGAAGCTCGGACGAGGTGGAGCCGATGGCTGGTGGGGTTGCCGGTTGGATAGATGAAGAAGATGACCGGTTGAACTTGATATTTTTTTTTGTTGCCGTGCTCGTGCTCGTGAGAGTTGAAAAGCTCTTGAGCTTTGTTTTTTTTTTTAGGGTGGTGCTTGAGGAGATCTCGGCAGAGTACACGGGTGTACAGAGCAGTTGGTAGAGTTTTTTGTGTTGTTTTTTTTTTTGGGTGACGAAATCAAGCTACTAGGTGGCCAAAGAAATTGCGATTGGGTACACGAATCTTTCTTTTTGGCTCGAGTGGTACCCGCGAAGGGATACTCATTGAGTAAGGGTACTGCTAAAGATTTTTTTTTTTTGCCCGAGTGAGGGTGGTGCTCGAGAAGGTGACTCGACAAGGTTTTGTTTGGGCTTGGACAATGAATTTGACCAGGAGAAGTGGGTTGACCAAGGGTGCTCGAGTTTGACCAAGAGTTGACCAACTCGAGTTAGCTTAGATGCTTGGGTGAGCAACATAACTTCTTGTATTGATTCCCACAGACGGCGCCAAATGTTTCTGCATGGTTTGTCGGGGTGCCATTATAGTGTAGGGACTAAGTGTATGTCATGCAAGGATAACACAAAGAGGTATAGTAGTTCACCTCCCCTTGTAGGGAGGCTACATCCACTTGAGTAATTCACTAAGTATAGAGAACTACATGCCCATGAGATGGGGAGATCCTTAATTAAGAGGGAGAGGGTTCCTTTTATAGATAAGGAAGCTCCTCTCACATTACAATTATCCGATGTGGGACTTGCGTCCCATTTGCTTATCACGAAGCCTTTTGGTGAGCATGGGAGGGACGCCTCCCGACGAGGTCTTGGTCGGCTTCCACCATGGTGAGGTAGCTCAGGTGTTGGGCTAGGTCCCGCATGTCGTGGCCGGGGTCCCACACGTCATGTGAGCCCGCTAGGAGTGTGTTGATTATGCTTGGCGGCATGTGGTATACGTAGTACTAACACTTATAACTATGTTAATGTGATGAATTGGATTAAGAAAAGTATGTTAGGCCGGTCTTGTATGGACTTGTATAACCCTTGTGAGATTTGAGTCATATTGCTATTCTTTTGAAAAGTTATACACTAATTCTTGATTTTTTGTTGATTAATTCATTGCATGATCTCACTATTCTTTGTATGATTGATTACTTGAATTTGACATGCATATTGTGAACTAGCTACTTGCTAGAACTCACTTTGAAACCTCTCGAAACTTTATGTTGAAATGTGCAATGACTTTAATGTGATTAACGCACCTAGGAATTACCACCATACCAAAGCCAAATTAAGCATGTGTCCCTAATCATGAACCCTTAGATAACTCTTTTGAGCCTTATGTGAGCCTTTTCTTTGTTAACCACATCATCATATCCATAAGCCTAGTATAGTTTTATCCTTCCATGTCGTAAAGAAATAGTGGAGCTAATTTTCAAAGATTCACATGTGTTCGAGGTGCTATTAAGCAAAATTGGTGGACTTGTCTCAAAGAGCAAGTGTGGGGGTGTTTTTCTTGAAAAATAAATTTGACTCAAGCAAGTGGATTGCCGATGTCAAAATTAAAAAATATATGACGCGGTATTGAGAAAAAAAGAAGAAGAAATTCTTGAGCTATATTGTGGAAGGAAGTAATTAGAATGAAGCATAGACTTAACAAGATGATATTTCACTACTACAAAAATTCCTTTTAGGGACTATGTTATAAGGGACAATTAAGAGTTTTGTCCTTCATTTTTTTATTTCAATTTTTTTCACTAACAAATGGGAGCATGATACACTTTTTTGTCCCTAGTTCATTGATATTAATTTTTGATAACTAGAAATGAGAATTAGATACATTTTTTTGTCCCTCAACTTTACAAGGGGACTATTGTGAGTCCCTTACTTTTGATTGAATGCCCTAAATAGTCTCTTCAGTTCCTAACAATGAAGAATTGTAGAAAATGATTGAGGGGGGAGACACAAATAATATGTCCCCAATGAAATTAAGTATTCATTAGGGACTATATTTTAAGGGACATTTAGTAGTATTGTCCTTCATTCTTTGATTTCAATTTTTTTCACTAACAAATATTTTTGAGACACTTTTTTGTCCCTAGTTCTTTGAAATTAATCTTTTTCATGGTGGAATGAGAGTGAGATACTTTTTTTTGTCCCTAAACTTTACAATGGGACTGTTGTGACTCCCTTTCTCTTAATTGAATGAGTTAATCATATATGTTTTATATTATATAGGCTTCAACAGGGACAATTGTTTGTTCTAGTCATGAGTTTGAAATTTTTTTTTTGGCCAAGACATGAGTGTGGATTTATTTCACTTTTTATATGATGCATTTATCAACTACTACTCAAAATTTGGACTACCTGTTTTTAATGGGACTATCTTGGACAATTACTGTAGGATGTATGAGAACTTTATTTGACTGGGAATGACAACTACTCTCCCTTGAAGGTTGGTACGGTTAGGTAATTTCGGATATATCTTGTGAGTGAATGAGTATGATTGTTATACTTAATTGATTGTAATGACAATTGAAAATTCTACACCTTTGCTTCCACTCCATCAAAAGTCCCCTGCAATTGCTCAACTAACATGTGTTCCCAGTATTGGCAGCTTGTATTGATTGCTCTTTCTGATTTTAAGCAAAATATCTCCCACAATCTATTCAATTAGGTTATTGCAACATTCAAAGGCCCTTCACTTGTGTAATCAAGCTATATATATGCACTCAACGTGTTCGTGAAGATGCTATTATTGGTCATTGAAGATGTTGTGAGCAAACACCTCATAATAACCAACTTGAAACTCTTCGGTTGTTTAAGGGTAGAACCTCAATCCCAGACATATTTTAATCTCCTAAGCTCCTGGTTTCATTAATAAATGTCAGGTAAGTGCCCCAATCTCCGGAAAAATCTCCAATGTAATACTGTCATAACATTAGAAGAAAAAAAACTTTTTGTAGAAGAATTGCCTATTTCCAACTCATATGAGTGCTTCAAACCACATCAAGAGATCTCCAAAAATGGAGGTCTCTCTAAAACTCCAATTTCTGGATTGGATATTGATTTTGAGCAAGAGGCATACATGAATGATCATTTAATTGGCAAGTTAAGTCTTGATCATAGCCTTTGGGAATATGTTGAAGCAGAGGGAACTTACCGAGGGTTTGAATCACATGTTCTCCCTTTTGGGAATATGTTATCTACAGAGCCTAAAAGGATTCCAACCCTTGTTGAAGACTCTCTTGTTCCCTCTGAAAGTGTTCCCATGGAGCCAATTCTTACTCCTATATCAAAAACGATGCACACACTCTGTTCCTATTATGATCAATTTGCAGCTGCAATAGTTGATCCCCTAATCATTGATCTTAATGATGTACCCATTCTTGACAATCTTCCTAATGCCATAGGTCCCATGATTCCACAAGTTGTGTAAAATATGTCTTTTTTAAATTGTGACATTGCAGGACACTCCGAGGAATTTGATTGTGTGGAGGTTTGTAAGGTTGTTGATGAGTGTGGATTTATGCCCTTGCAAAACACCAAATTTCAATGTAGTAAGAAGATGGTAAGTACATATAAGTTAAACGGGGAAGTGCTTTAGTGATGTCTTAAACAATAAACCTAGACTTGTCACTAATCTAGATTTACAACAATGCTAATGTCATATTAAAGGAACTACCACAAGAGTACAAATAAAATAGATATAATTACAAGAAAGTAAAAACTGTAAACAATAATAGAGAAAATGTTAGGGCTCAAGTATCCACCTCTAGTCTTCCTCCTAATTAACTATGTATGAAACAAATCCGATTGATGATGATAAAGTTTGCTAACTTAAATTGATTGATCGTCCTCTTTAAGCCATTGATTTTCCTAAGCAACGAATTATTGATTGGTCGTCCTTTAATTCTTTTCGAACTCAAGGAATCTAGTTTGGTATCTTGCATATCACCAACATACCCTCTAGATTGTTCCTTAAGCAAGCATATGCACTATGAAAATCGACAAACACACAAATCCTAGAACATGGTATCTATTCTAGTTATTCATGGTGATTAATTCCAAAAGAACTCATTATCTAAGTTCCCGTTGTTACATATCATAGTCCCAAGACTCGGTCATCTAAATTGACCTATGTAACAATATCAATTGTAGAGTTTACACTATGGTAGCTAAGCATAAAATAAACTCAACAAGATTGGAAAGTAAATAGAAATTAACTACTCATCATCAACAACCATCAATGGATCAAACATGCATAGATTAATTAGAAATCATGACTAGGGCTTCAACCGAAGCCCCTAAAGAAACTTAGCTACAAATGAAATACATAATCAAGGAAGAAGAGAGGGAGAAGAAGAAGAAGAAGAAGAGAAGATTTGATGTTCTCTTGGTGTGTCTTGAATGAAAGAAATCCTCTCCTTATATAGCCTATTGGAAATGAGAAATATGCCATGACATATGTCATATTTCACCTCCAAAACATGAAATGACAAATGACTAAGCTTCCATTTGCTCTTAGTGCAGCATTTACTCATGAGTGAAGTTACTATAGTTTGTCTTAGAGTGGTAGTGGTGGTGTCTTATCTTCATCATGATCATGACAAGCTTGGCACCAAGTTTCACCTCTACCAAACTTGGGTAAACTTCAAATGACTTCACCTCCACAAAGTTACATTGATCATGTACATCAGCCCATAAAGTTGTTCTTTGGGCTGGTCTTGTGTCTTGTGAAGGATGCATGAGTAATTCAAACCCAACAAGCCCATCATTTGTTCTTAGGAATTCTACTCTAGCTTGACCTTTCCCCCTTGTGAAGAGCATGTCTCCGTGGATATGTATCATAATTGAGTGATTCCAGTTGCATTTGAAACTAGACTCACAAGGCTTGATCTGGAGAACTTGAAACACAACCAAATCAGTCTGGAACATTTTATACAAGCAATCAAAATTCAGTTCCAGAACGTCCGTGCAGCACCGAGTATTACTCACTTGAGACAGAATGCAGGGAGATCCAACGGTCTGAACATGGTGAAATTTGATACTAGACACACAGAGGTATTGTGTCCATAAATTAAACATGAAACCAATGGATATATGCGGAGACATTGGCCTCCCAATTCGACTGATCTGCCCAGACAGAAGGTTGAGTTTTTATCCGAAAATCTCTTGTGCAATTTATTCTCTTTCCATCTCCTAGTCTTGCATGGAATGTCTTCTTTCATCCATTTTATTCACTTTTATTCCAAAACACCTATAAATAAGAAAACAACATAAATAGAGCGAATAACAACTAACTAACAAAGTAAATATAAGGAATTTGATAAAAATAAGTATACAATTATACTCCTTATCAGTTGTTGACAATACCGTGATCCATCATGGAAGTGCGAGTCTAAGCAGGATGCCTAAATACATGAATGATCCTTATTGTAAGCATGCATTCTAGTTGGTGGCCAAGATATTTATGATTTTCTAAATGGCAGGAAGGCTCAAAATTGGTTGCTGAACTAAGTTGTGTCATCTTCCACTTAGATGAAAAAATACCTTCTTTTGTAATAGTGAAATATTTTGCGATGGTGAATGGAATCTAGCAGGCTTCATTTTGGTATGGGCAATATATCGTCTGTTGTATTGTAAAATATATCTTATTTCTGTTTAGATGCAGTAAACTGTCGGGATTGCAATCCAAAATTGTGTAGGTTGTTGATGTCACTTGGTACAATGACACTTAGAGATGGTGTCTTTTGGTCTGTAATATTTCCTTATGTTGAACGCTTTACCAGAAGGTTTAATTGCTGGCACTAATGAAAAATATTTAGACCGTCTTGTTGAACTCCTTGATCCACATAAATGTCATATAGACGGTATTGAATGATGAATCCTTTAGTTTCTCATCAGATAATACTAAATTCAATAGTCTTGTTTAATATTTTGAGTACTAGTCACTTGAATCAAGGCAAAATGAGTTCGTAAATGTTGGCATGACTATGACCATGCTCACTGTATTTGATATGGCATGTGGCTAACAACTAGTTTCAGCAAAAATTAAAATTAAGTTTGTCAATACTTTCCAGTATTAGTGGAATTACTAACACAATTCCATACGATCAATTGGATCTTATGAAGATGTCACCATATGTTTCAATTAATGCTAAATTTGGTTCTAATTTTGAGATAAGAAACAAGTTTCATGCTATATTGGAACTAACTCCGTGAGTTGAACCAAGGCGTGGAACTAAGGACTGAAATTCTCACTTTTTGCCCATATCCCTGCTTCTATACAGAGGACAAGTATAGGTAGCAATTGAATGTTCTAGGTGAATACAGGTAAATAGATAAATGTATTTGGAGTTTAATGTACTCGGTGCAGCAGTGGATGTGGTGGTGATTATGATTTATCCTTGGTTGCATGCATAAACGTTAATGCCAAAATGACAATTAATGTTATGGTTTTTATACTTAGTTTTCATGTAAATTATGAACCGGTGACTCGGTGAGGGCGTTTGGCGGTGGCGGCACTTTTCGTCGCCAACACTCACACACGTAGGGGTAGTATTAGGTTGAATGTAGTGAGATGATCTTTTTCAAATAAAGTAATGAATGTATGTAAGATAATTCATAATGTTTATCTTGTGCTGGAACCAAGTGGAAACTTCCAATGATAAAGAGATAACTTTCACTTCTCCCATCATAAAAAAAGAAGAAGATAACTTTATTAGTATATTTCGCGACACGATCTAGTTGAAGGACTCAAGGGAGCTGTTCTGGATTGTAATTTGTTTGCACCAACATCTCACTCCGGTAAATTCTGCCTCCCACATGTATCTACTTCTCTGAGCGCTTAAATTTGCCCGCTCCGCCTCCTCCGGTAAATTCTCTTCCCCGTTTGTCTTTCTGCATTTGACTTTGGCTGTGCTTTTGTTGAATTCTAGCTACTTGGAGAATCAGATTTCTTAATCAAGTATTGGGAATCTTCTATGAAGCTACTTTGATTTAGTTATCACCCATTGTGTTACTCGAATAGATCCGTTTTGATTATGAATAAGCTTATCACTTATGGAAAATTCCCTTAATTTAGAAATTCACTATACCTCCTGCAACTATGTTCTATTGAGGCGGCTCTGTTTATTGGGGACAAATGTTGTTTTCGATTAGGTTTGAGATACTCCATTTCGGTTAGGAGTTTCACTTGACCATGTCCTTGAGGTTAACTCAAAATTGATAGTATGCAAGTGATTTCCATCTAAAGGACATTTCCATCTAATTTGGTCATTAAAAACTCATTTGTTTCATGAGTTTCATTGTTATACTTTGATGAGTTATTAAAGATTGTTTGGAATCTCTTGCATCTTATAAGTGCTCTGCTAGCTTCTTAGAATCTTTTTTATTTCCTATCCCTTTTTTTTTCTCAAACCTTAACCCCATGGCCCCATTCTAACCAATAATGACTTTTGACCTTGGAAGTAAATATAAGGGGTGAGCTTATGACATGTGCCCTATTCATTCAAGTAATTGATATTCCTTTCATGAGATCATATTTAAATTTTCAGAAAGAACTTTTATTCTCGTTATGCATATGTGAGCTATTTATTATATTGTATACATTATTCCTCTCACATATAACTTGAGTGAATGCATAAGAATTAGCCAGAAAATCTAAATGAAAATTGAGTGATTATCCTTATAAGGGTGGAGTTAATACTTGGCTGAAGCATGTTGATTGATATTTGGTTTATTGTGTTAACTTTTGGCTATTTCACACATTACACTTGAGCATGATCATTACGAGGACTTATTAGCCTTTGAATGAAGTTTCTAGAACCTGTTTTGATGTTGGAAGGGGTGTAGAATGAGTCTTGGTATTGTTTGTTTTTATGTCGTTTACTTGTTTTGTTTGAGGACTAGCAAAAGTTAAGTGTGTGCGTATTTGATAGGAGCATGTTTATATGCTCCATTGCACTAAATTTCCTATACTTTATTAGTTAATTTCTTATGTTATTTAAGTGTTTTATATTAGTTTTATGTTTTGTAAGTTTTCCGGAGCGATAAGGAGGAAAGGGAGCAATTGGAGATAATTTGGAGTGTTCTTGAAGATTAAAGAAAGTGGCCGAGTCCTAGGCGACTGGACGGATTGAAGCAGCAACTGGGTCGACTAGTCGAACATGCGATTCCCAGTTTTAACTGTTTTGGGATTTTGTTTTCTAATTCTCGTGGGCTTTAAATTCAAGTGGGCCAAGGACGTCTCAAACCCTAAAAAGCAATATAAAAGGGTCTCTTGGGCAGCCGTATAGAGATATCATATACCCAGAGAACAAAGAAAAGCTCAAGAGAGTCGAAGATTCACCGTGATCCATACTTCTTCCCTTTCTTTCGTAGTTTTTATTATGTTTCTGATTGTTGCTACCATGCATGACTGGGAGTAGCTAAAATCTTTAGTAACTAGGGTCTGTTTTTAGCCTTAGACATGTTGATCTTATGATTTTGGTTTAATTGATTTGTTCTTGGATAATTGAGTGTTTGTTGATTCATTGTTTATTCATTAATAAACTTCTTGTGTGTTTATTGTGGTGCACAATATAGTAAGTATGCTAGGTTTTTATTGTTATGAATGTTTGCATGATTATCCTTATCATAACATATTCTAAATTAGCGCATAAATAATTGACATATTCATATGAATCAATTTCTAGGTAATTAGAACAGCATCAGTATCGAAGTTACCTAGGGTTACTCATAATCTCTTTGTGTTTAATGACTTCTAATTTGTTAAACATTCGAAAACATAATCCTAGGTTTCTCATTAGAAGTTAAATTAGATTGTAAACATCATGCATCTAATATACCAAGTATGAGAGATTAATAGGTTAAGTTCAATACATCATTGGCTTAACTTGACTAATGACATTCAATTGCTAAGAATGATAGATTGACTTTCATAGTGAAACACTGTCTTGTGGTGAACATCAGTCCATGTTTATATTGTTCCTCATTGATTTCCTTCCATATTCACTATCCTTGCTGAAATTTTCAGCAATTTAAATTAGATTTCTTTTACCTATTTATTAACTTAGTTAAAACCAAAACCCTCTAATCTCTATATTATTGTTTGCTCGTGAGTTTATTGATGATGAAGTAATTTGGGCATCATAACCAAAAACAATTGGCAATGGTTGGAGAGGCCCAAATCATTATAAACACATTTGCAAATTCCCTTTTCTCCAATGTGGGACAACACTCCACATTCTCACACGTCCCGCACGTGTGTCGAATTTTCAAGCCAAACACGTGGACAACTTATATTGGGTGACGTGGAGCATGTGTGGCCACTTCGCTTCACACGTGGGCGAACCTGCAGCTCTGATACCATGATGAAGTAATCTGGGCGTCACAACCAAAACCAATTGACAATGGTTGGAGAGGCCCACATCCTTATAAACACATTTGCAAGATCCCTTTTCTCCAATGTGGGATAACACTCTACATTCTCACAATTGAGTCGTTGTAGTTAAAGTAATTAGAATAAGTCCTTTGTTGGAGACCCTTGCTTATCCATATTACGTGATATTATTCTATGTTTGCAAGGAATAAATTGTATGCTATTTTAGCCCTAACAATTTTTCTTGCTGAAGATACTATTAATCATATACTATTTGTGCCTATTGATGTTGAGGTGTGTCAAGCACCATTATTGTTGAGATACTGGGAGTCATTGAGTCCATATGTGTAGATCGGCTTAGAGGTTTGTTATCTCTTTGGATAGAAACAGACTTCATGCTTGTTGTTTGTTACTTCAAGGAGCCTACTTGTATTCCTTGGTGGCTTTTTACTCGATGTGCTAACTGTATTCACATACCTCACTAGATGAATGTTTGCATTACACAAATTTGTAGAGAAGGGAATTTGGTCACTGACAAGCTAGCAAATTATGATGCACTTCATGATAGCTTGCATCGGTGAGATTCTTTACCACAGTTTTTATTTCCTTCTTTTGGTCATGAAAAACTTCACGAATTTCCTATCATTTTGCATGATTTGGTTTGTTTTGTGTTTTTTTTTTAGTTCCAAGTTGTTATTGTCCCTTTCCATTGGTAGTTCTAGTTTTGTACCTTTGTTTGTTTGAGGGTAGCCGTGGCCTAGCCCCCTTCCCTCTTTTCTATGTATTGTGTTTTCTATTTTATTTTTTAAAATGTCCTTGCTTTTGAACGGATCTGACAGCTGAGATCAATACTCCGCATATTAAAAAGTAAGGACATTTTTATTGGAGAAGCCCTATATATACACTATTTATGAAATATCTAATAGACCTGATAAGCTTGATGAATTCATTATTTTATTATCAATGGGAAATAAAAAATTTACTATATATCAAAACTACTATCGAGCTTACTCATATTGCTATTCATTCGTTTGCTAAACTATTAGACCTTAATGTGGAAATTAAATTGGGCTCCTAAAGTTAAAATATTTAGTTAATTGACTGCTTATGAGAGCCTCTCTAATGAGGACTCCTTATATGCGGACCAGATGAGAACTTTCAATTGGAGCCGTTAGATCCAAGGAACGGCTCACATTTTAAGTTTTGCCCCAAACTTCCTCCTCCTCTACTCTACGCTAATCTCTCTGCTAGCCAAGCTAGTCCTTCGTCCCCACCATCTCCGATCTGAATGACAGAGATGATACCCAAGAACCCAAATATTTTGATGGCAGTGATAATGGATCAGAAAACAAAACGTTAAGGTATGAATTAATGCAACCATAATTTCCTATCTCCGAGAGTTCTCATATTCCTTGATTGAAATTTGGCTGGTTTGGAGCTATTAGGATTTTTCGAGTAACAAATGATAAAGCGTAAGCAGCTTCTTTTCCTTTTTTCTTCAAAGCTTTATCTGCCATGCTAGTATAACAATTCTCACACACACAAAAAACCCAGGTGTGCAGATAGCGATGTGCCAATTATCCAAAAGAAAAAAAAAAAACAAATCCCATTAAAAATCAATCTGTTGTGTGACAATTGAATTGGGTTCATGGAAGATTTTGAAATCAAATCATCTTCTTTTTTTATTATTATGGAGATCCAGAATCTCACCACTTTGAGCATGCACTCATTTTGATTTGCATAAAAGACATAGATCCAAGTTTTTGGGTTCTTGGGTATCATCTATGTCATTCAGATCGGAGATGGTGGGGACGAAGGACTAGCTTGGCTAGCAGAGAGATTAGCGTAGAGTAGAGGAGGAAGAAGTTTGGGGCAAAACTTAAAATATGAGCCGTTCCTTGGATCTAATGGCTCCAATTGAAAGTCCTCATCTGGTCCGCATATAAGGAGTCCGCATTAGAGAAGCTCCCGACTGCTTATATGTGAATTTATAAAGACCAAACACATATTGCATGCTTTTACTTAGAATATTTATGCTGCTTGTGCTTTTTGCAATCTACAAGAGGCAATTTTAGATCATTTATTGATGAGTTGTCAATTTACTCAGAATATTCGGTTACTGACAGGTTTACAGACTTCTCCTCTTCATTGGCAGAATGATTTTACTCGATGGCTGGATTTGCTAAGGCATCTGCCACAATGTGAGGAGTTGCTTTCTAAAATCTTCATATTATGTCATCAAATATGGAGAGCTAAAAACAAACTAATCTTTCAAAATGAGCAAAACTAACCGGTGGTTGTAGTTTATGGTATGACACAGCTTCACAAATAATATGATTAAATATCAGCAATCTAATTCCCTATACAGAATATGTACAATTGTACAAAGAAGAAGCACTGACTTGCAATATTAAATGACATCCTCCTAGTCCTCCATCACTAAAACTAAAATTTCAATGGCTCTGTTCATCCTAACCATCAAGCAGCTACGAGTTTTGTTGTTTGTAACTCTACTGGTCATCCTATTATTGACATGAAAAATAATCTTGGTTTCATAGAAATCTTAGTGGCTGAAGCAATGGCTTTATGTGAAGACCTTGAAGAAATCCTAGACCTTGCTCCGTAGAATATTATAGTGGAAGGGGACTTCAAAACCCTTATTGATGCTATTAATGGGAGGATTGATGTTCCATGGTGGATTAGATTCCTTGTGTACGATATCCACACCCTAGTCCGAAGTTTTTCCAATGTTGTTTTTCGCCACATTTTTATGGAAGTCAATTTCGTGGCTGACAACTCAGCTGACTTTGGGCATTCAGCCTCTTCATCTCTTTTGTTGCATAACCAGTTACCTCTCTATCCTGCAATTCCGCCTTCCGGTTTGATCAGTTTGGGGGTAGATGTTTTAGACGATTTGGTTTGTAGTTTGGTTTGGTTTTGTTTATTTCATTATCGAAAAAAAAAGATCATATAAGATATTTTTTTTAAAAGGTCTAAAATTCCAATGCCAAATATAAAGAGCTTTTATCATGAACAAGACCTGTTATTTGAACTCTTCATCACTTTGATACCTAACATACTAAAATTATTATATGAGTAGCTGATATTTGAAATTCGATCCAACTTTAGTATGTACTGTCCATAACAACGTCAATTTTGATAATTTATATGTTCATAAGATAATTTATATGTTCATAAAAAAATGAGATATTGAAAGAGTTATTGACGGATAGGATTTGAAAGTTGAGGTACTATCTTCAAAAATCATCAAACCAAAACGGTGTCTCGAAGTACCCAGTAAGACACTCATTAAGTCCCATTGTCAGAAAGAAGAGAAAAAAGAAATTCAAAACCACCAGCAAATCACCAGAGTTAACCCTTCCAACTGACAGTACTATGACCCAAGTCGAAGAAGTGCTGCCACAAAACCCTAATTCTGAATTCCATTCCCAATCCGAAACCCTTACCCAAGCACCTCCTCAAGATCAAGAACCCCATTCACAATCCGAAACCCTTACCCAAGCACCTCCCTCAAGATCAAGAACCCCATTCACAATCCGAAACCCTTATCCTAGCACCCCCTCAAGATCAAGAACCCCATTCACAATCCGAAACCCTTACCCTAGCAACCCCTCAAGATCAAGAACCAGAAATGAAGCAAAACCCTCCTCAATCCGAAGACAACCCAGATGTCTTTCCCGTTCGATCTCCTCGGAGCAGGACCGCCATAACTTTCTCTCGCAAAAAGCGAAAGAAGTCGGGCAGGAATCTGAAAGCTGCTCAGATGAAACTTGAAACTCTGCGAGAAACCCTAAACCCGATTCCGTTTGTGCCCGCTAAAAATCTAGACTTCGACAGCCATGAGGAGCTCTTGAAGCGGCTAGGCTTGTGGGACTTCGTTCACATTCAGTTTGATCGGAGCATTCGGGTTGATCTTCTTGCTCAATTGATTGTCAACTTCAACCCCGTCCTGCGGTCTAGCTACGTCAATGAAGTCCGGATTAGGCTCAACCGGACCGATTTGGGACGCGCGTTGAAGCTTCCGGTGCTGGTAAAAAATAAGAAGAATGCAGAGGCCGTTGAGGAGCCTCCGGCGTCGGAGGAATCAAAAGCTTTCCTGGAGGATTTTGTTTCCAATTGGGTGCTTCTGCACGAGGATATGTGGATGATGTCGAACGAGGTCTTGAATAATACTAATGCAATCAGAGACGGTCAGTTTGCGAAGGTGGATTGGGCTGGTTTGATTTGGGTCATGGTGAATGAAGAGTTAGTTAAGGCCCCAAAATTGGAGAATTGTTACTATGCGTCGCATCTGCAGTATTTGATAAAATCCCAGCGTGAGGATTTGTTCTTGGTGAAGCAAGAGTCTAAAGTGGAGATTGATTTGAAGGACGATGATGAAGAAGAGGAAGAGGATGGTAATGAGGATGTGAAAATGGGCGGCGAGGATGATCTTCAGGGAGGCAGATTGGAGGAGCAGAATATTAAATTGTCTCTTGGGCAAGAAAATGCGGAGAAAGTTAATGTTGAGCAAGAAATTGTGGAGAAAGTTGATGTTGAGCAAGAAAATGTGGAGAAAGTTGATGTTGAGCAAGAAAATGTGGACAAAGTTGATGGTGAGCATGAAAATGTTGAGAAAGCTGATGGTGAGCAAGAAAATGTTGAGAAAGCTGATGATGAAGAAATTGTGGAGAAAGTTAATCTTGAGCAAGAAAATGTTGTGAAGGTTGATCTTGGCCAAGAAAATGTTGAGAAAGTTGATCTTGGCCAAGAAAATGTTGAGAAAGTTAGTGGTGAAAAGGAGCAGGTTGAGGTTGAGGATGAGGATGTAATGGATTTTGAAGAATTTAAGGAGGCAGAGCCTGCCCAATGGCTTCTGGCTGTGAAGAACAATCTAGGGGAATCTTGTTTGCAGCCGTGTAATCTTGGTGGGGTCAAGGATTTCGGTTGTGGGGATGAGAGCAATAAAAATATGGAGTTGGGAGAAGCAGTTGGTGAAGAAGAAGATGAAGAAGAAGAAGAAGAAGAAGAAGAAGAGGTAGAGGAGGAGGATGATCAGGAGGGTGGTTTCCACCTTTTGCCCAAGGGTTTTTCTTTAGAGGGCTTTCCTTCAGGAAGTCTTACTCAGTCTATGGAAGGGGTGCAAATCCCTCTTAGTTCTGGTATGCCACTGCGTGATCATTTTTCCATGGAATTTCCTTCTTCAAGGGACATAATGCTTCCCGGAAGTTCCTCACTTTTTGGTAATGGTCACAAGAGAGAGATTAGCCATGAGAATGATAATTCTCATGATGGTCTCCATGGTAATAAGAGGTTGAGGACTGATGGCCCTTGGGATAGTAAGCTGTCGGGTGACTTTGAGACGGGTATGGATCAAATACAGCAGTGGATGGGGAAAATGGAGGGTATACAGCAGTGGATGGGGAAAGCTAGGATGATGTATGCGGCAAAAGAACAAGAGTGCGAACATGCTACAATGAATCAGCAGTTTTTATTGGAAGAGTTGCAGAAAAGGGATGAGTTGATTGATCATTTGCACAAGGCCAGGACCGAAGATCAGCAGAAGCTACAAACAGAAAAGTATAGATTTGAGCATGAGGTCCATTTAATGAAAAATCTCTTGGAAGGCTATAGGAAGGCTCTAAAGGCAACACAAAAGGCATTTGCTGAACATAGAGCACGTTATCCACAGGCTGTTGAGCCACTGTACAGGGATGTTCCGGGCTCTGGGGGCCTTGTTTTGAGCACCACGGAACTGGAAAAGCTACGCTTAAAGCAAGAAGAAGAAGAGAGGGTGAACCGTCTAGTGATTGAAACAAAGATTAAGGACTTTGAAGCTGGGTGGATCAGCAAATTTGAAGCACACCACTGTAGTATTGAATTAGTGAGTAACAGGTTGCTGGATGTGGAGAAGGAAGTAAAACTTGTCAAAGAAGGGCTTGCAAAACGGAAGCTTCCAGAAACACCAGAATCTGCTCCAAATGAATCATGAGATGCTTGGTGAGTCATCTATGTGTTTTAATCAATTTGTTAAGCAGATACGGCTTTTATTAGTATGTTAAACTTTTGCCCTAATGCTCTGATGCATCGTCAATCCCAGTTTGATATTTGCTGCATATTGAGGCTGATACCATTTTCTTCTTGTTTATTCACTAATATTACTTGATTACCTAGTAGAAATTAGACTCTGGTGTTATAATTTGAGCTAGTCGTTATTCTCTCAGAACACTTACTTGACCATAAATTATGGCTTAGTAGTGGTGGTAGCCCTGGCCCTTGACCCATAGGTTTTGTTGAATCCCTATTTGGGATCAAACTCTCGCACACAATCATCTGCAACTTGTTAACACTTTATCAAGTGTGTCATGTCGTGCTCTGAAAATTTGAGGGTTAAATGGCTTACCATTATGATTCACGAATATTACTTGATTACCAAGTAGAAACTAGACTCTAGTGTTATAATTTGGGCTAGTCGTTATTCGCACAAAACACTTATTTGTCCATAAATTATGCCTCTAGTAGTGGTGGTAGCCCTGGCCCTTGACGGTTTTGTTGAATCCCTGTTTGGGATCAAACTCTCTCACACAATCATCTGCAACTTGTTAACACTTTGTCAGGATCTATAGTGTGGCACGTTGTGCTCTGAAAATTTGAGGGTTAAATGGCTTACTATCTTGACAAGCAGCCCCCTGAGTAGAGTAGAGTAGAATAGAGGGAAAGTCTTATTCTGGGAAAAGTTTCTGGGTACAAGTATATGAGGTATTTTTCTGTTTCATAGACAACTGTATGTTGACAGGCAGCTCACTGAGTAGAGTAGAATAGAGGGAAAGTCTTATTCTGGGAAAAGTTTCTGGGTACAAGTATATGAGGTATTTATCTGTTTCATATATAACTGTATGTAGCCCCTGCTGCCGGATATGTCTATGTAGTTGTATTGGCTTGCAGGTGTGTAATCCATGTTTCAAAGTTGCTCTCTTGCAAGGTGCACAAGATTCCTGTTTAATGTCAGTTAAAATCATTCTTTTATTTGCCTGTTGGAACTTTGTAGAATTTTTTTGTGGAAACTGTTGGCATGAGATTAACACACGGAACTTTTCCGTGTGATTGTTGTCTGATGGAGGTTGGGGAATGTCGGATCTTGAAAACTATGCAACAAAGGGTAGGTCAACGTTTTGAAGTGTCTTGGTTGAATCACCTTTATATAAGTGGTAGTAGGATTTATGTTAGTGGTCATATAGTACCTTATCTGGAGCTTTTGACATATTAGAATATGGTTCTAAATTCTAATGAATCAACTAGATGTTTGCTTCTTAGTTGGACATCATTTTGCATGAGATTAGAAGCATTAAATGTATATGCTAATGAACCACGGAATATCTGTAGTTTTATGTTATGCAAACTTGTTGGCCTATGAAAATGTATTTGTAGCCAGTTAGAGACCTAGTCATTATATCTATTTGGCAAGTCGTCCTATTTGTTTTAAATTCACATGTAAAGCCGAGACAGCTTTTATTATAGATTAAGTGATACAACTTGCTCTGTTGCAGTGTTAATCCTAAAGTTGGTATATGTGTCCTAACTTGAGATGAGACTGATACCATTTTATTCTTGTTTATTCACAAATATTACATGATTACCAAGTAGAAATTATGGCTCTAGTAAACACTGTTGGGCTTTGACCCATTAATGCTGCCGAATCCCTCTGGCATTAAACTTTCTTTCACAACCTAGATCCATCATGTGACGACTTTATCAGGATCTAGAGTGTGGCATCATTGTCAAAATGGTTTCTTTTATTTTTGCTGCCAGGCTTTTGCTCTGAAAATTTTGTGCTTTTGTGGCCTACTATCTTGATTTAACCCTCGGAGTAGAAGGAAAAAAATGCATAACAATGGAACCAATGGAATAGTTTCCCGGTGAGTGTATGAGCTCTTTGGCTGCTTTATATCCCCAGTTGTATGGGCATATGAGGCGCCCTTTGTTACCAAATATACCTGCCCATTGTATGTGCTTCTAGTTGTGTAATATAAGTCACTAAGCAATATTCCTACTCCTATTGAGAGATGAAATCTTTCTATTTGCCTGCTGGAATTTTGTAAGATTTTGAGGGTAGTATTAATTCATGCAACTGGGGTTTAACTTTTAATCTCTTGATGGTGTGTGATTGTTTTTTGATGCAGGTTGGGGAGTGCACAGTTCTGCAAATTTATGAAACCAAGGCTGGCTGGACGGATAGGGAGGCAATGCATGTGGAAAGTTCAACATCATTAAGTGTCTTGTTTCGCACTAACTTTTACTTCACTGGTAGTAGGCTTCATATTAGATGTCATATAGTAGCTTAATCTGTGAAGCTCTTGTCATCTTAGGATATGCTTCTAAATTCTAATGAATGATGAACAAGATGTTTGCCTACTTTTGGGCATTATTTTGCGTGTCATTGGATGCTAATGAACCATGGAAAAACTGTAGTTTATGTTATGCAACCTTGTACTCCTGTAGCTAGTGACTCATTGGTCATTATATCTATTACATTTTCGCTGAGCCTGCTTTTAGTGACTTAAGAATGAAGCTATTGAAGGTGATCCATCTCATATGCTGTGATGGAATATATTACTGCTCATACTTGTGCAAGTGCTGGTGGCCTGTCTGAAGTGAGAATAAAATTACCAACACAACACAGCCGATTTACTTGAATAATTGCTTCATAGATTATTTACTTGGACGTTACAACTTACAAGTACGGTTCAAATTTTTTTATTTATTTATTTATTTTTTTCTTCTGTTAATTGAATCAACAAAAGCAGCTTATGACCACCCAAAAACATATTCAAGAATGTAAACCAGCAACAGAGAAAGTGGGTAAATCACTACGGCCACAAAACACATCCAAAGAGGGAAAGTGGTGCGAAAACTAGCAATGGCCCCCATCAGAATGCACACAATTATAATGACGAGCACTTCAGACGAGAAGCTCCATGTCAGATTTCGAATGTAAACAAGAGCCAAGAACACTGCCAGGGAAAGGATGTTGCTCATTGTTACTGATCCATATATCTGCACCACAAAGTACACATAGATTAGACAAGAAGATATAAGTGACGAATGAGACATGCATAGATTATCGACCTCGGAATATGCCAATGATGCTGTTCTCTGCTTCTTCCGGCTGACGAAAATTAGAGTGGACACTATCTCACTGGAGCTAACAAAAGGCAGAATAACAAATGAGACGAAGAATGAAGGGATGTTCGTAGCTGTTGAGAAGTTGTCAACAGCATCAACAAGGGGATCAGCAACCACAGCAGCAACTATAGTTCCCAGAAGCAACATCACTACTGCTTTTGAGGCATGCCAGTTAGCATTTTTAACATTCTCGACAACCTCATCAATCTGATCTCCAAACCGATATTGTTCTTCCTTTGTTTGCTGCATAGATAGTATACTAAGGTTAATATTTAGACATAACATAACATTACTGAATGAAACAATTAGGAACATACCTTATCATAATCATCTAAAAGTTTCATTGATAGTGGAATCTTTCCACGGTCCATTATTGCAGCACGCTTAGCCTTGTTAAGCCATCTTGAGATTCCTCTGAAAAATTCATCAACATCAATCTTCGAGTCACGAGTTGTATCAAAGTCTCTCATCACTAGAGAAATGGCTTCGTCGATATTTACATCTAGATCATCATCAAATTGGATTCCTATTATCAGGGATCTTAAGTCTGTGCTGTTCAGGTAACCATTCGAATTCTGATCAAGCGTCCTGAATAACCTGTCATTGGATCAACAGAGAGTGAGTTCATTCAACATCAACCTTGCTTAATAAATATTCAAACGATTCTACTTTTCAAAATTACTCAAAGCAAGAGAACAAGAGCTACATTACTAGGTCGAAGTGCGAGTAAAAGCAATAGAACATTATGTTCCTACAATCTTACTAAGAAGCTTTATTTGTGTGGCGAAGCAAACAGTGACCAAGAGTGTGAGATTTTAATGAAAACTAACTTTTCTATAACAACTTTGTTAGGATCACCATCATCTGTGAGAAATTTTCCCAGTGCATTTGTTTTCAATTGTTTTAGAATCTCTGACATCACATGCTTATGCTTTGCATATGCAAGTTTTCTCTTCTGAATCCAAGGCTGAAAAACCTGCATCAATATTACCAAGTGAGCTGTACGAATTAGGGTACCCTATGAGTCTATGACTGAAGGGAGATGCTGAGATGGTGTAGTAATCAAACAAAAATGGCATTTGGTATCTGAATGATATTCATTCTCGAAAAGGTCCATGATAGATGAGGACTTTTTTCGAATCTTAGGTTGTAGGTACCTGATAGACGCTATAAACGATCACGAAACAGATAGCAACAATGAGTGAAATTAAAATTGGTAAGCTACTATCAGAAGTTGCAGTGAAAACTTGAGGTAGTTGGACAATCACAAAAGGAATGATGGAGATAACCATGATCCCTGCAGCATAGCTTGTCCAAATATCTGTGGTCACTCCGGATCCTGATCAAGATTAAACAAAACAATGTATCTTGTTAATGAGCATATGTATATATGATTAACACCAATCGACATTCTTGTTTAAAAAGTAAGCTTGCTGCTTTTAACACAGTCCTTTCAGTAGATTTACTGTTATAGTAAGCGTACTGCACTGACATATTCGACAATCAACAGAATCAAATTCAACTGAACACGAAACAACTAAAAATGTAAACTAAACAGCATCACACTGATATAATACAAAAGGCATAACAGTTCTGATTAACTAACTAAATTTATCATCCACAAACATTGAATTACACACATTAAGCCCAGAAGTGTACAGGTGAGTACCAGCTAAGCTAAAAGGCTTTGTATCTTTTTCATCAACTGCAACTGAATTTTCAAGGTCACATTGGATCCAGCTAGCAAGCCCATTCCGACGGAGACCTGACTTTGTGCTGTTTCTGTGTCCCCAGAAAGTCCTGATGCTGTTCAAACATCATTACTAGCAGAGTTAAATTCATTGTTAAATTTATAAAAAATAACAAAAAATATTAACATAGCCACACATTGATTGATATATTAGCAGACCATGCAGTACAATATAGTGCTGCCTCCTGATTAAGCAAACTAACGTAGTAACGTAACTACATAAGTTACTTTTAGTCAAGACTCAGATTGCTGTGGAACTAATTAAAGTGGATTAGAAATAGTCCGATGTAGGAAAAAACGAATTGTCTATGCATGTGAGATTAATTATAATTCTTTAAGTAATTCTTTTAAGATAACAAAGTCATTAGTTGACATAAGCTCATACCAACTCCACAATCACATGCACATGTTACTTATGCAATTAAAAAAATCAAAGGTACTTAAAATTATAGTTTCACTCATGAATATAAAATAGTCAAACACTCTGAGGACTCCTCCTACATTTCCTACTTAATACCATGTTAAACACATGAATAAAGATCACCTTTAACCAGCTGATAAGGAGATGATGCTAACAGTGATCCCGGCTGTTCTTCCAGTTTAATAGATTTAGTTTGATCCGGTAAGCAATTCATTGCTTGATTAATATGGCCCAACTTGCACATTGAGGAATATTATATGGGGTAGGTAAGGTTAATGAAGCTAAGATAGCTTACCAAGGATAATAGTGGCATCAGGTAGAGAACTCAAAAGAGGCAAGAAGAGACCCCCCACGATACCAGGTCCTAAAATTTGCAGCAGAATCTCACTTCCACCTGACAACAACTTGGCCGAAAGGAACATCAAGTAACCATAGACAACAATGAGGAAGATATTACCAAGGACTGTGCTGGTGCATGGTAAGAACCCGTATGTATCGTCACAGCTATCCGATGCAAACAAGCTATGCTTTAACCAAATAAAATTCGGTTTTTCCCAAGCCTTTTGGTTTGCTCCATCAGAGACCAAATTGAGCGGTGAGTCATTTGTAGCAATAGAACGACTTTGGCCGAAGCTTGTTAGATTAAGTAGCAAGATGGATAGGAAATAAAGGAATAATGCAAGTTTCTTTGCCATGTTTTGGCTTGGGGCTAAAAGCTTGTACAGCTTTCACTTGTGCTTCCTCCTTCCATATATATATATATTGTTGTAGTAGTTGAAATAAGGTTCATGTTTCTTGGGCATAAAGCTAGTTAGCTTGTGCATTTGGAATTACATAATTCTATATAGTCAGCAGGATATAATTGTAGAAAAATGATACAATATTATACAATTGGAATAAATAAATAAACCTAGTCTTACTGAACAAGGATTTCTTGTACGCAGAAGTTTTGCTTAAATCATGATCAGAGACTAGTTTTCAGGATGCAGCCATGTGATGTCAGAATGTTTTCCAACAATTAATATTGCATGATGACAGGAGTATTCTGAATTTAATATTAGTTGCTTTCAGTATGATACAGTAGTACACTGATGCAACTCAATTTCATTTTGTTTCTTTTATTTTTCACCATAGTATTATACACACACATGTATATATAAGCTTGCTTATGAGTCGGAAATTGCGTACTCCTCACGGTAATATGGGTCTACTATATGTATATTAAAGACTCAATAAGGTAGAAGACAGCAGCCTATTATTAAAATTTAGGTTTTATCCAAGTGTCTATAAAATATACAAATAGGAATCCAATTACATATTCAACAAAGCTGTCCTAATGATATAGATCTTCCTAGTCTAATTGATAGGGAGAGAATTGGTTATTATACAGATCGAAAACTTTGAATTTTAGTTGGTTAAGCAACTAAGATTATAAGCATATGTTTACATACTTGACCCAACACCTTACAGGTGCCAAGTCATTATTCAGGCATTCAGCACATTTGACTTTGCATTTCTTTTTTCCTATTATTTTGTTCTTGAAAGAAATAATCAAATGTTAAAGTTAACCAAAAATTAAGAATCTTTTTAATGATTTCTCCTGGCAATGCAAGTATGAATAAATGATCTCCCTACAGGTAAAAGAAAAATTAGAAGGCATTAGAGCTGAATGAGGCTTGTATTACCCCGTTTGATGCCTGCAGATATATAACAGAAGTATCTGTAAGCAACAAGTTTAAAAAACCGAAAAAGGAAGCAACATTTCAGACAAGAGATAATACAGACATAGCATTGTGGACATGTTTTACTTTGTAGAAATTTTTCATATTGAAAGAGACATTGTCACATTGATGCAATGGCAACATTCAGAAATTTATTTAAAAAAAAAAGAAAAGGAAATTGGAAGGAGCATTTTTATGGAAATAAGTACACAATCTCAAACTGCAAAACCAGCTCAAACTTTCAACTAGCTGGAATCTGAGATTCTTCCATATTTGCATTCAAAATTTTCATGAACTGATACAAGCGTACCATAGTTGAAGAACTACTCAAGAAAGTACAGTAGCTGTAATTCACCAATAATGCCCAAAGGTAGAAAGGTGGTGCAGAACTAGCAAGAAGACCTGTCACGGTAAATAGAATTTGTACAATCAGCATTTCAGGTGAGAGGTTTCATGCCAATAGTTCCGACAATACACTATGGGCCAGAAGTAGAACTTTTACTGCTTTTGCAACAGGACATATAGAAATTTCATTGAGCACCACAGGCCAATCACATTGATATTCATTTTGCCTAGTTTCAGCATGAGTATGAATGTTATCCCACTTAAAACCTTGGATGAGAAGATGAAAGCTATTTGTAAATCCTGTTACTCCTTCCAGCTATTTTTGATGAATATAAAGCTATTTTACTAATAGAAACATTTTCTGATATCTCAAATTCTTTAAGTATATATCCAGCTGCATTATCAATTTCAAATTGAAACTCTTCGAAATGCATTTCTAAAATCAGAGATCCAATGATGTTTCCAGCATAATCATGTTTGAATTGTCATAAATAATCTGCCATTAAAAATCACTTATCTAGAGTTCAATGAGAACATGTTGATAATTGGTATTGGTGATTGGTTCACAAATCACTGACATATCCTTCTTCCAGAAATTGATAAGACATTTCTTAGGGCTCTAGGCGTCGTTCATAATAAGATCGACCAACACTCTACATAGTCATACTTCCTCTTGTTAATCAGAGGCTCAGCCACCTGGATCAATATTTCACATTGCAGATTCAGAGGCATGAGAAGATAAATGTGCTGGAGAAACAGATATATTCTGACCTAACTTGTTATATAATTATTGTAGTTTCTGAAAACACGTAGACAAAATCAATGCCAGGGTATAATAAAGCAATAGAAAGAGAGACTTGTGACATAAAGATTGTTACTCATCTCTGAGAAGTGGACTGGAAAACGTGGGGGACATAGCTGCAGTATTAGGAATGGAATTACAGATCCTTGCAGCTTTGTTAGTCAACATATCAGTTTTGACACCAGATCCAGAAAAGGGCCTTAAAGTAGTTGGCTCTCCACAGAAATGGGATCACTATATTTGATTTTAGGAATAAACGGACAGTAACAATAGAGAAGTAGCAACAAAGACAAAGCCTTCTGTTTCTGTTGAATATATAGCCACTGAATCATTGATGTCAGTTGCCAACTAAAAACACAGGAGCAACCCCCCCTTACCAATCGAGAGGTAACTGCGATGAGTAGTGCAATGTTTCCAGATGCTGTAGAAACACTAAAGCATTTTGCCATGAATCTAAGTGATGATGCAAATAGTATACCATTGAAGTCACTGACATAGAGACCTTATCAATGAAGTGCAAAACACCATGTGACATACAAGTACAAATGATTTTTTGTTTAGTGTTTTTACTTCCATATATAGTTGCAATGAAAATGATGATAGATAGGTTCATCACAGAGCACTATAGTTCTAACATGAACAAAAGAAAATGCCAACCCATATTTTCATCATTTGTTACCCCCAATCCATTGGGGTGAAGCAGAAGACCGTTATATGTTTATTTCAAATCACTAATATGATAGCAGAGCAGATCAAGCTTACAGACCCTCATACAGTCAAGGAGACCACCACCACCAATTACAGGATTAATGATTTCTAGCAATATTTCACACCCATAAATTTGCAGCCCACAAAAGAATCAGCCGGGAACAGGTTTTTACCTTATTATTCTCTGTATTAGCAGCGCCTATTTGTTTTTTGTTTTTTCCCTAAACGACGTAGCTTTAGGCAATGTCTTAAAAATAAATAGAAGGGATAATTCTAACTTTAGTTCCTGAACTATAACTCGTTCGACACTTTCGTCCCTGAAGTTTGAAATATATCACTTTCGTCTCTGAACTTCAATACCAACTATCACTTTCGTCCCTGACCGGAACAAAATGGTACAAAACCTATGCCAAAATGTTCGCAAGGATGAGAGGAGTAACTTTTATAACTGGGGCTAAACTCGATTCGGCCTAGAATTGATCGAATTTAGCCCGAAAGCTTATGTGGCCGGAACTTTAATCGTAAAATTCTCCGCCGTCCGGCGACGGTTTGAGGCGAGGTTGGTGGCGTTGAACTCGCCTCAAGGAGGGCTTCAAAGCCCAATAGGTTTTGTCCTCCGATTTGGCCGAAATCGGAGGTGTATTCGATGAAAACCCTCGGCAGGACGAAAGTGATATAAAATGTTAAAGTTCAGGGACTAAAATGATATATTTTAAACTTCAGGAATAAAAGTGTCGAATGAATCATAGTTCGGGACTAAAGATAATTATTTCCCTAAATAGAAATAAGGAAAGGCGACCTAATCTTAAAGAGTTAAACGCAGGGGAAGCTTTAGACCTCTCTGCTTTAAACGCAGGGAAAGAGAGGTCTACATTCCTCAACTCCTTTCAATCTTGTTCCATTGCCTCTCACGAATCCACGAATCGACTCAGTAAGACCTCTCTCTCTCTCTCTAAATCGTATTGGATTGGATTAAATTTGATTCATTGGGATTGGTTGTGGTTCATCGTCTTTTTCTTTTGTCTGATTACTCTATGACTGATAGTATTAACTAGCTTCGATTAATATTTGGGAATTTTTGTTATTGCCTCGTAGTCTTAGTCTTGGTCTTGCTCCCTCGAGAAAAATTCATGGATCCACTAATGGACATAAACCCTAAACGCTTGTAGTTTTTTTTTAATAACTCCTAATCAATCCTCAACCCCTGTATTATCCAATGTGTTGTATCTCAGACAAAGTTGTATCAGTGTAATCCTACTATAATACACTTCCACAAACCATTGTATATATTTGATCCTGTTCACGGTACAGGGTTTAGTCTCTGTCATTGAAATCTAAAATCCTAAATCTTAAGGGTTGATTCAGGATTTAGTTTCATTTGGACCTAATTTCAATTCTTGAAAGTTTTGTGAATTTATTGATTTTGCAAGGGTTTGGCAATATATAATTGAGAGACTCAAAATTTGTGTCTGTCTTACCAGTATTAACTGATCATTCATTCATTAGAATTCATGTGCATTCATATTGGCCATCCGTTAGCTTGGCACATCGTTTTGCATTGGAATAATTTTCACTGTGAACTTGACAAGAATCTGCAAACCACAACCAATTGTTAGATCTATCAAAATTTTCATTTGCCATTGATTTCACCGTAGGAGCAGATGACCTCATTCAGGACAAATATTAACTACTGTTGCCTGTTGGGATCCATTCCAAAAATATACCAAGATGGCCTTCAAAACAGTTGCTTTATATTAGTTTTGTGAGCTTTCGTCCTTAATTGGAACATTTACTGTAGTTGATGACTGGTTCAAATTTTAGGCTACAATGTAAAAGTTCATGGGGAAAATTCCAATATCTGCATCCGTTCCAAAATTGATTTTAATCAGACCAGGGACATGAAAATTTCTTAGGAAGGAAATACCTTGCATCTACCACTTATTGGATTTCTATTTCATTGTTGGTGGAAGTTGAGCAACAATTAGAAGTTTGGGACAGTTCAATGCATATGTAGATTTCACAGTTTCAAGACCAAAAAAAAAAATGTAGCATTCCTGGATCTTGTTGCTAATTTTATCATTATAGTACTTAGTAATTTGGACTTGTTGCTTGTTCTTTTTTTCGTAGGCAAGGTTTTGTAAGAAATGGAACTTGGGTCCTTTTCAGATCCCAGCCAATCCACATTCTCTTTGATTGATGAGGATCATACATTTGCAAATGCTATCAGATTTACTTTGAATCAGGAGTAAGTGCTTTTTTGCTTATTTTTATAACTTTATAATAAGTATATGACTCAGATATTTACCTATTATACTGTTGCTCTAGATCTTAGTTGTCAAAGCATGAATTATATAGCAAGTCTTTGTTGACTTTTATGTGGTGAAATAGTCTGACTTATATTGGGTATTATTATTATAAGATTGGGTTAACTGCTAGAGAAATGATGATATAGTAAAAGTAGTAGACTAGTAGTAGTTGTAATAAATGGAATAACTATACTATATGCTTTATGGCATCCTAAGAAGTTTTAATGTTATATTGCAGTCCAAGGACGAAATTCTGTGGGTACAGCATTCCTCATCCATCAGATAACCGAGTTAATATAAGAATTCAGACTACAGGTAATGTGTGTGTGTATATGTATAATTTTCCTTGCCTGAAGTGATATAGATGTATACCAATATTTATAATAATTTTTTTCTATCAGCTTTTGTGTTTGTTTCTGGTTTTTGTCCCCCTTTAAGAGAGATATCTGGTAGAAATGGCTGCACTTGAATTGTATTTGCTTACATTGTCATTGGTCAACAGTAATTTCTATTCAGGTGGTTGTATCTCCAAAATGCACCAGTTGTGCATATGCTACTTTTGGCTTAATCATATAGGTGAATTGGAGCCCAAGTTGTGGGTCTGAAGACTCTGAACGAGTTTAATTGATTGGAATATTTGATTGATAAGGCTAGGTAAAGAGCTGCCTCATCAGTGAACTATAGAAATATGGCTCTCTATTAGAATTTTAGTTGAACAAATAAGAACATTGTGTGAAGCGACCTGAGCAATTTGTTATCAAAAACTTGATTATCTTCTCATGTATAACTGATTTGGACTTCAGTTCTAGATGGGTGGGCAGTTGCAGCTCCAAGGTAGAGCACATATCCACACATCGACTGATAGAGTTCCCTCACCTTTCTGCAATTTTTTTCTTTCTTTTAATTGTTATGCATCCAAAGAGTACTTTCGTAGGTAGCCGATTGCTACCTAAACAATGTGTGAAACAACCTGAGCAATTTGTTATCAAAAACTAAATTATCTTCTCATATATAACTGATTTAAGTTGTAGATGAGTGGGGAGTTGCAGCTCCAAGGTAGAGAACATATCCACACATCGACTGATAGAGTTCCCTCACCTTTCCACAAAGTTTTTTTTTGGTGTGAAAATGTTATGCATCCAAAGAGTACTTTGGTAGCAATGGTAGGTAGCCGATTACTACCTAGAGTATGTAAATAGAAATTACCTGCCCATTTACAGTCCAAAAAAGATTCTCATTCATTACTTGACATTTGGTTAAGAATTGGAATCCTGAATTTAGTCTTAACCTGGTTATTTCATGAATTTTACAGGTGATCCAGCAAAAGATGTGCTCAAAGATGCATGCCAGAATCTCATGGTGATGTGCCAGCATGTGAATAGCACCTTTGACAAGGCTGTGGTTGATTTCAAGATGAGCAAGTCCGTGGATGGCATGGATATTGAATCAAATAGTTAAATTGCTGATCTCAGATTCTCCTTTATATGTTTAGTTTTGATTACAAATGACGGTGGATGCATAATATGAACTTACAAGTTTGATTATGGGCTTCATATATCTGCAGTTTGGTGATTGTAGCAAAATTATTTCAGTTAATTTGTTCTGGTATCGTCAAAATGGAAGAAGTTAATTCCCTTTGTCTTTCCACTGCCAGACCGGATGTTTCAAATAGCCAAGAGGGATGTTCCAATTAGTAAACAAGAAAGTTTAGAGTGAAACTTTGCTTCCAACAAGTTGATATCATTAAAGAAATTTGAAACTCGCCAAGAAACTTGAGAGTGATCTTGAACCATATTGATGATGAGTTTTGAATCACCATCTACTTGCCAAGCATGAATGTTTTGTCTAGTAGTTCATAGCAATATTGTTTTCAACCCTGTAGCTCCAGCTTGGAAAACAGTGTCCGGCCACAATACTTCCTAATTCATCTCTTATGACAAAACTAGCTAAATTTCAAGTCATCAAAATTTAATTTGAAATATTCTCGAATGGGATGAGTCTGTTTAGTCATAAAATTCTTTATCTTCTCATTTTAGCTACATAATTTATTTGCATCTCAAAAATCATGCAAATATAGATATCGTCTGATATGATTAACGATTTCTAAAACTGTGTAATTTTTATTTTGAAACATGAGATTATTTCTTCGAGTCCATATCTTCCAACAGACAATAACGATTTTTTCAGTCAATAATTAAGAATAAGTATTCCAACTTTGAACAATCCAGTCAATAATGTCAACATTATGAAGAGGCAAACTTGGAATAAAAGAAGTTAAAGCACTCTATATTTTAGAAGAATACATACAAGTCCTGTTATAATGCCAAAATTTAATGGCATGAGTGTATGACCATTACCCAAAATCCATCTTATGCCTTTGATAAGAATTGTCGGGAAGACAAAATCCTTTACAAGCAGAAGAACGGTAGGTTTAGGATGTACTTCAAAAAATTACAATGTTTAAGATACTTTTTATTAACGAGTTGACCCCATCAATTATTAGCAGAAATAAGAATTTTCTAAAATGATTTGGTATATGATCATTTCAAATGCATATACCAAATCAAATAGTTAGTTTCTATAATGATTCTCAGGTAAGGAGGTTCTTAATTTTTTTTAAGGTGCGGAGTTTTGATTTCAGCTGTTAGATTCTTTTTAAAAAATGATCTGATATGAAGATTGAGATTAAAATTTCGCATCTTAAAAAGTAAGGATCTCCTCAGCAGAGAAGATCTATAGTTTCTATATATATATATATATATATATATATATATATATATATATATATATATATATATTAGAAATATTACACACCCTATGAGTGTGGGATAGAAGTGGTTACCTCATAATGTGGGTGATGTGGTTACGAGAGGTAGTTATGGTATTTTTCTTTTATTTTTTATTTTTCTGTTATTTACTTATTTATGATTTGACTATTTTATCTTTTTTGTCTAATTTAGTTTCTAAAGTATTCTAATATATATAAGACCTTTTGGTAAAAAATTCATTTATGATCAACAATCTCTCTTTTCTTAAATAATAGTATAAATATACATATATGAAATGAAAAATACTCTTGTCCAACTCAGATTGGACCTCTGTGTTCAAACTCTTTCTTATTGGCATACATTTGGAAGTGTAATTTCATGATTTGAATGGTTGATCTTGTAAAACAATCTTTATAAATCAATTATGCAAAAACATCATAAGATATTAAAGAATTTGACTTTCAAATTTTTTATTTTATTTTGTGCTTCAGTTTACACTCACGCGCACACACACACGCATATTATAGGAGAGTTGAACATATAATTTCTCCGAGACAACTTTGGTGTCAAACCACTTAACCAACTACCTTGGAAACTTTTGTGACTTTTCAAATATATTCTAAAAGAAAGTTCATTTAAATATGAAAATGTATAAATGAACGTAATATATAATTTTATTTATAAATAATAATTACTATTGGATGGAAAAAGGATGAGGATCACAATATCATTTCTGATTTGAGAAATCGAATATGAGGAATCTACGTCCCCATTACCCGATTTACCTCGAATTTCTCCCATTAGGATCGAATACTAGATGAAAAATTTTCCATTCCTAATCATTACAAAATATGAATCAAATTGAAGAGCGTAACTCATCCAATTGTATTGATGGAACTCATTGACTTGCACCACATCTATTGTTCAGGGGCGTGCAGTCAGTATTGTCTACTTATATTCATTTATGTGAATCTCATCACAAACATCACAACCATCAAAGAATGAAATCAAGTTAACTATCAAACCAGTAAATTCAGGTTAACTACAACCAAGAAATACACTGAAAATTGTACAACAAATCGGTCCAAAGTATGAAACACCTCTCAAAGTCTTAGACAACCCTTACTTTTTGTTCCTCCCAACACATCCCCACTATAACTTTGCCTTCGAACACCACACTATGTTTTTGCTTTTGGTCTTACAACACCATGTTGAAGATCCAAAAACAAAATAAAGAATCCATGGCAATGAGATATTTAAAGAATCATCACAAAACCAGAAGACAACATGTTAAGTCTTCTTTCCTTTGTTTGTAAAAGCCAGTAGATGCACATGTTCTTTGCTTCAGCCCAATCATTCATCATCTGAGTGGTCCCTTCTTTAAGCTTTAAAGCTCAGCACATCACGTGACTCCACATTTAGCACCAGAAGTAACCCAGAATACTCTTGACTTATCGCTAGCTCACTCGCTAGCTAGCTTAGAGAAATCTTATAAAACTGACCCAACACATTAATACTAATGGGTCAGATTTATATGTTAAACACACTTGGTGTTCGACAAAATGAATTCAATTTCCTCAAAATATCAAACCTGTTGGTTGCATTTGCATATATGCACTTCATTACTAACATTGCTGGCTAACTAAAAGCATCGAAAGTGATGGTTTAATTGCCAATATGAGACCCATATTGATTAATTTCTTTGATGCATTAGGCACTTAATAGCCACATACAAGAGAGAAAATCAGGAAGAAACATTGAGAAGTTGTTCTTTCTGATCAGCAGCTACATCAGGATGCTGAGTGGTTATGGTGTCTGAGTTTGGTGATTGTTCAATGTTGTTGTTCTCCATCTTCTTGATATTCTGTTGGTGATACACTTGCCTCAGTCTCTCTATTTCCCTCTTCAATGCTTCTTGATGAGCTGCATTCATTTTGTTACCAAACAAAAAAATTAGTACCAGGTTATAATTAAATAAATAAAACCATAATGTCATCGTATAATGTCTACAGCTTGTGACTCAAACCCCACATTATTAAAATGTGCACATGTGCACTACACATGTACACACATGCCCAACCTTTAGTGGCAATTAAACTACTTTATCTCTAATCAGTTCTTTTCCCTCCTACAGTTATATAGAGGTCAGGTATATTCATGGAACTCACCTAAACACTCCTAAAATTAAAAGATTTTATTTTCAAAAACAATTTGCACTACATTTTTAAAACACATTGTGAATCTACCAGCTGCTTTTAATTTCCATAGGTGTAGAAGATTGCAAAAACTGAAAGTGAGAATAACATTATCCTATATTTATCTGTAATAGAGAGAACTCGTATATATTAATAAGTCGCATATCTATTACAGATTGATATAGTTCTACTAGCATTACTCTTAGTTTCGTGTTGCTGCTATTGATTCCCTAAATCATTAGAGAAGTATATATCTGTTTAATATAACATTGCTACATTGCAATAAGTAGAGTAGAGGAACAGCTACATGATCAATTCATCAATTGCATCTTCTCTTTTATTTTCTTCCTACTCTTAGCATGCATGTGATGGCCTTTTAAGTCTATTTAGTATTTACTACTCCAATTAAAGCTCAGATCTTTCTATTTTTATGCTGTTGTGTACTACATACACACACCCTTTGTGGGTCTTGCAGCTAGCTCTTAATAAATTTTGCTAAGATACTGAAAAATTTGGTGGGAGCTGAACAAGAGTATTTAAATCATTCAATGCAAAAGCTCTCCTTTCCCTAATATGAATCTTGAGTAACATTTATGCAAAGAATGAGCAAGAAAAGGAAAAAGTAATTACCATCTTTGAAAATCTTATCCTGAGCCAATGCTGCAATTCTTTGTTTGAGAGCACTGTTGTCTACATTTAGAAGCAACCGTTGGTGATCTAGAAACGCAACCCGCGGTGACAGAACTGAAACTTCGGCCTTCATTTCGCAATTAATGAGTTAGAAGTGATTTAACTTTGAAAGTAAAAATTCACATAATTAACCTACTTACTTGTAGAGAGGTAACACTGCGTTCCAGCTCTGAGATGTATTGTAGCTTCCTCACCCGTGATCTTTGTGCAGATTGTCTGTTTGCCAAGATTCTAATGCAAACACAAAACAACACGTAATTCAGAATTAACCCCATTTTGACAACTTCATTAATCTCTTGCTGCAATTCCAGTAAAGAATTCTCAGTAAAAAAAAACATGGAAAGTAGTTTGAGTGCATGATCATTATTTACCTCTTAACTCTTTTTGGGTCAACTTTTCTGTCGCTAGATGTGTTTTTGGTGGCATTGTTATCCCCATTCTGGGTTGGTTGTGCCTCCAATTTGCATTCGCTCTCTGCCTCTTCAAATTCATGCTTAAGCTCTCGCTTCTTCTTCTGATCACCATGAGGCGGCGGCTGATCATCATCGTTAATGCTGTTGTGATCCGACGGCGTGGACGGGTTCGAGCAGGACCCTGTGGGGCCCGCAGCTGCTGCTGCTGCGGCGGCGGCGGCGGCGGAGATTTCATCGGTGGTGAACATGGACATGAATTGCTCATCGTCAAACCTATCAAACTCAACATGGTGATCATTAGAGTCGGGCGGTGCTCCGGAGCCGCGGCATTCGTCCTGCATTGGCGCCTCCAGAAATGTGATCGAGTCGCTGACGGATCTCCGGTGAGATCCCCGCCGCGCCGACGAGAAGTCGAGGAATTCATCAACCCAACATGGGTTTTGGGAGGCCGCATTGCCATTGCCATTTGGTGCAAAACAGGATATTTTCTGGTGACTAAAGTCCGGCCAATTTGGGGTCATGTTTGGAACTTTTGGGGGTAATTGTGCCATAATATTTGCACAAAAACAAATACGTCAACCCCAAAAACCCAATTCACCACACCAAAAATGTCAAGCCCACAATCAAACTTGGACTGCTAAAACGATGAGAGAATGAAAGAGAGAGACTTGGTGTCAAACCAAACTAGAATAGAAGCACCCCCAAGAAAGAAAGAGAGGGTCTTATATAATGCACCCAGAAACACAAGGGGAATTATGGACTATGGAGATTGATTGAAGACAACAATGATAGTAGAGGGTTTTTTTTTTTTTTAACTGAAAAGAAGGAAAATCCTAATAAAGATCGAGGCAGCTGAGCTCTCTCTCTCTCTTCTATACGAAATACGATTAAGATAGATGTGTATGTGCAAAGTGGGGTCACATGGAGTGAGGGATTGGACAGCTATCTCCAGCTGGAAGGAGGTTGGGGCTCAACGGTATTACTGGAAAGTCGCCAGTACTCAGCCACCACGTGCCGGTGAGACCGTCTCACTAGGACGACCACCCTTATAATAATAGACACTCTCATTATGTTCACATCCGAAGGGAACATTCCTATGTAGTTATCCTCCATTGCCATTGCATCTCCCTGCCAACCGTGATCGTCGGATAGCATTCATCCAAGATATATCTTCATCACTTGGCCATTTTCCTTTCAGGAATTACTTGACTCACTATGTAATTTCGTAAGTGGTGAAGGAGATGAAATTGGTGAAGAAGAATAATTTCCTATAATATATGAAAACTAAAAAAAGCAAGACACATTATAGGTCTGAGAAACGAGCAGTTTTTTTCTTCTGAAAAATAGAAAGTAGTTATTTTTTTTAATTATTTTATAAATTATTTTATTTTTGACTTTTTTGTGATATTTTATATGTAATTATTTAATATTTAAAGATTATTAAAGTAAAAAAAAAGAATTCAGTTCCCTTGTAACCTTTTACCTCAAAACGAACTAATCAAATTTTATTCTTCCCTTTTAGTTCCTGAGACTTACCTGATCTACTTGTTTGGCATTATGAGCATCATGGTGCTTATATAATGGCTCGAGACTATATTGTTCAGTCTTTCGATGAGGCTTCAACTTCTTTAGTTCAATAGTCTGGTACACTTCTATGCAGGTACTTGTGGAGCAAGCTCAACTTTTATGTTTGGTAAGCTAGTTATGATATCTTACGCACTAGAGGTAATTTTCACCGTAAATTTAAGGCGTGAAAGAAAAAAATTATTTTGATAATGGAGTTGCGGCCTTTTCTGTTTCAGAAAGATGTTGTGAATTGTATCGGGACTCTATATACTTTTATTATCTCAGGGTTTTTGGGTATCTTTTTTATCTAGATTATTAGCTTAAAAATGTGGGTATAATTTATGCATATCATTATTATACTGCTCGCTGAACTTTTAATGAAATGACATCCTAATCGTATCGAGAAACGTAATAAAAAAATATCAAGAATAACAAATTATTTACCTATCCTAACCCCATGTGAAATGTTTGGATGCTCTTATTAACTACTTAAATCGATCAGTGTTTGCTTTGTCCTTAAACCATACCCACATGTAGAGGGGCTGTTTCTTGGTACCTTCCATCAACTCAAGTATTGGAATTTATGTTGTCTTAGTGAATAGTTAAAGACGAAAATGAAAGTATTTGGGAGGCACTAATCATGATTAGAGTATAGAGTGTTTAAAATATTGCCGCCTTCTCTGTAGAGCTAGACATCAAGATCGAAATGCCTGCCTTCACGGATATACTGACAAATATGAAAATTGAAAATGGCACAGCTAGCAGCTCTGGTTTTCTTTCCTTCGCTCACTGTCTTTCTCTCCCACATGGACATGTACGCATAATGGCTTCCAACTGAAAACTTCATGTCAATGCTAAGACGTGGATACCAATTAATTAAGCCTCAAGCTAGGCGACTAATGCAATTGCCGTAAGAGAAGAAGAATGAAAGGGACTCTGACTAACGCAATTGCCTTGGATCTCATTTTGGAGAACGACCCTTTAGTTTAAGAATATGGGTAGAGATTAGAGCTATATCATGGAAGGATAATTCTTGGGTTCATCCCCTCTTATATTAGACAATCAAGTTCTGACACATGTTTTTTATTAAAAAAAAAATAGATGTTATTAACACACATTTTTATATATTTTATAATATATTTTTATTATATAAATAATTCATAAATTTTTACATTGTTAATAAAACTACATGTATCAAAACTTGATTGGCGTGCCACGTGTCGTTCACCCCCTAGATAAACCCAAGAATTATCCATCATGAAATTTCATATCAATATTGCAAGGAGTCGTCATAAAAGAAGTTGCCATTTTTTTTGTACATTTCAAGGGATTGCACATGTCGACTCCTTACAGATCACAAAGCGATTCAAATTGGCAATGCTATCCCCAATAAAAGTAAGTCATTTTGTATACTATTCAAATGGAAATTTAGATCCAAATTTGAGTCAAAAAAATGAATCCCTATTTTTTTTTAATACAAAAGAATAACAACTACAAATAAAAACCTACAATATAACCAGACCCTAATTGGTCAAAAGCTAAGGCATTACAAACCAAAACGGGGGAGGGATGAATTCCACATAGTCGCACCAATGGAATGACCAGCCGATGCAACAACATCCTCCGTAAAATTAGTTTCCCAAAAAATGTGCTGAAATGAAATATGAGAGAAACACTCGGCGAGTTTCCACTATTGATGTTTTTAGGCCTCGTTTGGTTTGCGAAATTGAGGTCATAGGAAATGAAACTCAATCTTTTTCAGTGTTTGGAATGCAAAATGAAAGGAAATACATTTCTGAAGGAAAAGAAAACATGGGGAAAATTGGTTCCTTCCCTACTCTAGGCCATGTTTGGTTCACGGAACGGAAATCAATTCCCTTGTCTTTCCCATGTGGTTGGGAAATTAAAATTCATGTCAGGTTTCCTTTCCTGTGTTTGGTAAAATAAGGAAAGTACTCAGGAAAGACCATTTGATTTCATTTCCTGTGTTTGGTTGATGCAGGAAAGGAAAGTAAAAATATGTCAATGTTTCAATAGTACCTTGTATTTTAAAATAAAATTAACTATCATAAAAGATGGGCAAACAGTTTGGGCATGGGTATTGTTGTCCAAAAATTTCGTAATTAATTCTGGAAAATGAGAAGAGAAAATCATTCCCATGAGATTTGAGTGGAACAGATTTCCCCTATACTTCCCCCTTTATCAGGAAAGTACTTCTTGAGTTTGTGCTTCCCAAACAGAGGAAAGTAATGATTTTTCTTTCTGTGTTCCTAGAATCCTTAAACCAAACATGGCCTAAAGGGGGACACTTGGTTCACTTTCCCTACTTACTTTTCTGCATTCATTACACTAATTTAACATTAATTATATTTATTTAGTGTTATCAGACACTTGAAAAAAAAACTAATGAGAATTTCAGTTTTCCATGCATATAGAAAGAGCAAGGAATTGATTTTTTTTCATTTTATTTTTGTGAACCAAACGAAACTTTAAAGTTAAGCCCAAACGGTAAAGGTCGGGTTAAAAATTATGTTAGCACTAGGTTAGGTGAGGGATTCAACCCATTCCATTGTAAAAAACAAAACAAAAAATATTAATGTCAACTGATTAATCAATTCGGTGGGGCTTATTGCATGTGCATTATTATTATTATGACATGCGTTTATTCCATGTACATCTATCAATCTAGCTCCTAGACTACCAACTTTCATGGTCGACAATGACTTTGCCAAAAAGCTTTAGTGATCCTTGCAAGTGCAGGTGAGGTGGAGCATATGGCACATGCCGTAACACATACACTACTCCCTGCTTCACAAATGCTTTACAGTTAACTAACCATTCTCTTCTAGACAACTAACCATTCTCTTCTAGACTAATCCCACCCTAATATAATTCGAACCGTTCAATTTCTAAGCCTCCGAGGACGGCAAACTGCCCCTGTAAGGCGCACGACGGTGCAGTGAAGCTGTCTATCACTGCAACAGTCGCGTAGCGCTGCGATTTCCTTTTTTAAGGGATCTATGCTGACTAACATGGGGAATTAGATGGTGGCCAAGATCAGTGTTGCAGTAGGTTTTATCTTCTTTTCTCTTTTCCCCGGTGACAAGTTGTAATCAACTCAACTCAAATCCACTTGTGTACAACTAAAATACACTCAGAATATTATTGTTCATACATGAGACCTGAGCAAAATTCTTTAATTCAAGTGGATCACCAATAACAGCAACGCCTTTAATTCAAATGAGACTTGTGTGCTAAGTTTCATATGTATTTCAACACATAGCATTACAATGATTTTCATAACATTAGTTAGCGATTTGCTGGACGCATAATGCATAAATGGATGAAGATTCTTGCTATTAGCTTCTGACCCAGAGGAAATCCTCCAAGACTACAGATCTGAGACTCTTGTAAGTCTTGTAAGGAACAATAAATCCTCCAAGAGTTCATGTCATGAAATCCCTAAACAGATCATCAGGAATTATTCATGAGAAAAAACTGCTAACATATTGGCATAGGAAGAGAAAAAGTATGGCAAGTCACATTTTGTTAGTCTGTTGGTATTGACCAAAGAATAACAGGGGAAAACTTTGATCATATTTACCAAAACCAGAATACTAAAGATTAGATTACATTTAACGATGACGTCTTCGTTTAGATCTGGCACGACGATGGAATATTCGGAAAACCACGAAAATACTAGTAATAACTAATTGTATTATTAGTATTATCTTCAAACCTGTAAACAACAAGTGGCTGGCTTATTTTCAAATATAATTTTCAACTGCACTAAAACTGTCAGAAACAAGAGAATACCTTTAAGCTTCTGAATGAAGTCATCCAACGTAACTCCGTTTTTGGTTTGCTTTGCATCAATATTCCCTAGATCCCGAATTCTAGAGAAGCGGTGATCAGTTTTGTACTCAACATTCCCGCCCATGATGCATGTGTTTGGACAATTGACACTACCATCATTCTCATCGCTTCCATCGCAGCAATCTACAGAGATTGTGAATGGCATTATTGGAATCAGAGAACATAAGAAAACACCTAAAGTCATTGATCATAATACATAATGGGACTATACAATGAAAAGCAAAAACATAATGAGATAGATTGGATCACTCTGACAGTACAGTGTTAATGCAAATGTGTCTACTAGGCAAGGAAGACAACAAGTATCGACCAAGGTCCTGATATAATACAGAAGCAATAAGACTTTAGAATGAGGCCAGGCCTTAAAAAGGAGCCATTTCTAAAGCAATTCCATATCCAGTTCCGATTTGATTCTCCACTGAACTGGAAAGCATGACAGATTTTATTCAAGTAAATATATGTTAGTCATCGAAACTAGGTCAACATAATAACACAGCAAGATATTAGCTCAATCCCTAATTAGGGTACATTCCCAGAGCCATGTACTACATTTATAGCATTGAATCAATTAAAAATGGCTTTAACTAGTTTTATGAATGTATATAGAAGGAAAGAAGTAATTATACGAATGAGACTTACCACAAATACGATCATTAACTCGAGAAGAAAATATGAACCGTGGTGTATTTCCAATATTCCTACAATAAAATTTTCCGGCAGGACAAGCAGAAGTCCCTGAAAACACAAGAAGCTAAATGACTCACCACGACATCAATGAGATTGTATATACTAAAACAAGATATGTCCAAGGCAAGACCTCAGTGAATTCTAACATAAAATATATGAGGAACAAAAAATGTACAGTTTAGCAGTACTAATACAACTGTACCTGAAAATTTTATGGCATGGTTATGCATCAACCATGAAGAACTTACGAACCCAATTTCATCATAAGTTAATATCAAAATGCCTCAAGTTCAATACACAAATTTTCAAAACCAGAACCAATTGAACAATACAAAGCCTTTATTTCAAAATTTAAAAAAGGGTACAACACACAAACTTATACATTATGACCAAAACTAAATCATTACAAATTGAAAACGAAAAGCATACCAGGCTCGTCGGTTCCGTCAACGCAGTCACAGAAATTATCATTGAGACGGTCTCTGGTGAACGACTTGGAGTCGTCCTTGCAGTTGATCACGTCTGGAGCAAAGTACTTTTCATCTGCATAAAGAGAAGATAACCAAATTCAATAAAGAAAAAAGCAAAACAAGTATCTGTGTATGACCCAAAATACAAACGACTCCGAAGACCCAATAAGAGACCCATCTCAGATACTGAGAAAGAGAGAGAGGTACCGAGTGGATGAACTCCAAGAAGAGGTGGACTGGAGATTGAGTGAACTGAGGAGACGGACGAGACCAGAAGAAAACAGGCGGAGACTAAAGGTATCAAACTCGTCTCCATGACTGTTGGGGGTCTCTCGGGGAGGGAAAACAACAGAGAAATATGGGCTTCGTGAGTCTAGGTCAATGGAGAAATTTTCACCACAGAGAAACCAGGGGTAAATTATGCAACATTTCTTGTTTACACACCTTATTTTAATTATGAACCATATCCTTTGTATTTATATTTTGAGAAATTATATAATATCTTAAAATATGACATAAATTATCACTTTTAAGACTTAATTATTTAAATAAGAACATATTTATTTTAATAAAACTTTATTTATCTTAATGAATTTTTTTTCCGTAGTTACTATATGAGTTGTCGAAATGGTAATATTTTTTGAGGAAATATCAGATATCATTTATATCAGAAAGCCAGAACGGCACATACATTAGTTTTCTAGGCCTTGCACTCGGGACCTGACAGCCAAGAACCTAGCAAACTAATAAGTACAATTCATTGAAAACCTGGTAGCTCGTTTATTAAAAACGAACCTACTAAGATGAAATACATAAGGAAAAGAAACCTAACTAAAGAGAAATCAACCGCCTGAGCACGCAATTGTGGTACAGTTAAAAACTCCTAGATCAATGTTCCAGCGACATACGTCATCAGAGTAGGCAAACTGAGCAACTCACAGATTAAGGCCAAATCACTAGAGTAAACCAGCCCATAACAGACCTAGGGTTAGGCCCAAAAACCGCACCCCAAGCCCAGTATAAGCCAGCCCACCCCAATGATTCAATCTTGATCAAGAACTGCACCGACAATGCTAAACGGAAAAAAAATCTGGTGGCCTTCTTCTCCAGCAAGCCATAGAAACAACCCAAAGAAGCAAACCAAGGAGCAGAGAGAACAAACCCACAACACCTCGATCTGCCTCACCTCAGAGAACGAACAAAGATCCGGCCAATAAGGGAACCGCCCACCTCAGATCGCCGCTCAAGTCACTAACACAAGAACCAAGCGTCTGATCCGAGCAAAACCACCCACCGCTGAACTCCTCTGTCGGTGATGAAAATGATCCAACCCCAAAGGAGAAGGAATCCGTAGAAAGTAACTCAAAGGAGAGGACGAGGCTCCTCCCTTGCTAGATTGGAAGGGAGGAGACGACACAGGCCGCCGCCGCCGTCGGCTGGTACGAAACCTAGTCTAGGTTCTCTCGGAGAGAGTTTTTTTGAGTGGATCAATACCGGGTTCGTCGAAATGGTAATATGTGTTGTCAAGTGGCTAGATATTACAATTACTACTTTTGAGACTTAATTACTCAAATGTGAATCTACTTTACTGTAATAAGGATTTTATTTACTCTAACGAGGACTTTCTTTTCTCATTATGTATGAAAAATATTAACATATTGTGGGAGCATGAAAAATCACATCCTGAACCGTTGTCATAGCACATAGGATACGATTACAAGGCGGTTCCAAAGCCTAGTGGACATGCCACCTGAATCTCACAAAGGAATTAAGTGGACCCTGCTCTCTAGCGTGGAAGAAGACGAAATACAACCTTACTAGGTCAGAAGCAGTGGTTACCACCCAGAACCGGGTGCTATAACCTCCATCGAATACCAAGAGCATATGAAAACCCTATTCAAGTATTCAACTAAGATTCTCCTATGATTTTTGTCCCAATTCATAAGGAAAAAACTTATGTCCGACCTTGGTCAGACCTAATGTGTCTGACTCCTCTCATTTTTGTTATATTCGATGATCTATTTTCATGATCTGAACCGTTTATCTTTTAAATCAACATTTCAAGATCATGCCTGCAAAAAATCATCCAAATTGAAGATAATTAATGATGTGAACGTAAAATACGTTCACAAAGTGCTCTAAATACTTGGATTGAGCTACTCTGAAAGCTTATTTGTCGGTTTAATGTTTGTTTTCGTGTTTTCAGGGAAAATATGTGAAAAATGCTAATTTACACATAAAAGGTGAATTTTGGAGGTTTACAGCGCAATTGTGGAAAGTCAACTGTGACTTTTCGATTATCTGATGACACCGGTCATCATTCGGAAGTGGAATATAACATTGTACGAAGATTTTGGAAACCATTCCAAATCCCGACTAATTTGTCGACGAACCACCACTTAAGGCGGCGCAACCACCACACGCGGTGGCGATACACATTATAAACCACCATTTTATTTTCTCTAATAACTATTTTATTTTATATTTATTTCATTTAATTTCTTTTGTTATTTTATTTTCTTTCTTTTTTTATTTTTATATTTATTTATAATTATTTTTTTTTTTTTATTTTTATTTAATTCTTTCTTTTTCATGCTGATTTAATTGGGTTCACGGACTTCATTTCTTAGCTGGTTTATCACCACCGTCCCATTCTGTTTGAATTCAAAATCCACTTTTGAGTCTATCCACTTCACACGACGACCACCACTTCTTATCTCTCAAAAGTACGCCTTTGAATAAGCGGGCTCTCTCCCCCTTCCCTTCTCTCCCCGAAACACTCTCTCACCCCCCCCCCTCTCCACACACCACACTACACCACCTCCAACCACAATAACAACCAAAGGAGCCGGGCGATTGCCCCCTCGACTGGGCTAGGGAGTATAGAGGAGGAGGTTGGGTGGGAAGGCGACCCCCAAGTGGTAAACAAGAAAAAAAAAAAAACTGGGTCGGGAGAGAGAGAGAGAGAGAGAGAGAGAGAGAGAGAGAGAGAGAGAGAGGAAAAAAAGAAAAAAAAAAAAGAGAATAAAAAAATAGAAAAAGGGAGCCCGACCCAGACAAAAATAAAGAAAAGATTAAATAATACGAAAAAAATTTCCCTCCGACGGGCTTTTTCTGCCCCTCCTGCTCCTTCTTCGCTCCGCCACTGCAATACCTGCAAATCAAGGACAACCATAATCAACTAAGCGCCCGGACTTCATCCTTGCGCCCGGCTCTTCATTCCGCCCCACCCACCCCCCCCTGCCTCACCTCGTCATCATTCCGTGAATCCCCCCGCAATCACCTCAGCTCGTGCCCCTCGCCGGCGCCTGCGCTCATCCTCGGCTCACCTTCATTCCACGCCGGCTTTCTCGCCGCCTCCTTGCCGTGTCCACTGCTGCTCCTCTTCCCGTGACCCCTCACGGGTCGTCTCTTCTTTTCTCGATCTCTCGCCCCTCGCTCGCCCCCCTCTCGGTCGCCTCCTCCCGCTCCCTGCGCGGCTTTAGAGAAAAATGAAAAGCAAGAGAAGTAATAAAGAAGCACACGGTTGGGGACATGGAAAACGGGTTTGAAAAGCAAGGGGGGGCAACTGAAGGAGAAGTTTAAATTTTATTTTATTGTTTAATTTTATATTGTGTGAATTATTTGATTAAGTTATATTTTGAATATTTGTTTAATTTAATATTTGTGTGATTTAATTATTTTAAGAAAAACCTAAATATTGTTATTTGTGTTAAGGAAATTAGATATTTTACTAATTAGGTTTTGGTCAACCCGTGGTCGACAAGCTAATTTACTCATCATTATTTTTGACAACAATCAAAGGGCGGGGGTTTAGGTTTAACTTTGATCTATTGTATTTGTAACAATTTTTTGCAATTGTTTTTTTATTGAGATTATTTTTGTGTTTATTTTATTTTGTGATTTTGTTATTTTAGTTTCGTTTATTTTTCTTGATTTTATAGGTGAATTGTCATCCCGAACAATGGAACGGGATTATACGTGGGTGTTTAGAAGTTTCGAATATCCGTGGTCTTGAAAACCAATGCATGAGATCACTTTACTCTGTGTCTTGAAGAAAGGTGACTCATTTTAAAACCTTTAGGGATAAGAGACGGTGGGGAAGAAAGAAGAAAACGATCAGATCGAGCATTGAGGAATTTATTTGAGAGTCGAAGACAACTGCAACGGGTTTTGATCCAATTCGGATAAGGGATTTGATGTGTTCATGGGGGTTAAGAGGGAAGAAATGACCTCTTAACCTGGATATGTTTGATCTATTTCATATTAAAGGAGGGGGAAGGGAGGAAGAATTAGTATCGGGAAAGGATTGGATGATTGGAGTTGTGTTCAATGAGTAAAAGGGGGAATAAAGGGACAAGAAAAAGAAAAGAAGAAGAAGGGAAGAGAAGTGTTCAATTTTCAAGAAAAGGAACTTTTAGACTATGGAACAACATTGCAGATTTGTCAAGAATATGTGCACGAAGAAATCTAGGTGAGGAGAAAATGGTCAAGGAGGAACAAGAAATTCAACGAAGGAACGTGGCATACAATCCTACGGCGTTGTTGGGTGACAAGGGACGCTTGAGGAGTGGATATGTGGTGAAAATCAGTAAGTTGGAGTTAGTGGTACGCAAACTTGATTTTAGGAACGTGAGATTCGGAAGGGTGGGAATTGTGGAGGGGGTAGGACAGTTATTGGTTGGATTTTGGATATGGATGAAGAGTGGGGATTGACATTGGTAGTTTATGGCTTGGGGAGTATGTTGAAGAGTGAAACAGTTTGGGGAAACAGTGCAAGACGCATTACTTATGTCATCAAGGGGTTTTAGGATTGGTGAAGGGATCAAGCAAAGGTGAAAGGTTTGTTTTAAACCCCCCACCTAAAGTTGATTTATCCTTATGTGGTTGAGAGCGGTACGGGATGAGTGGGTTTGTACTGTGGAGTGTTTGGACTGGTCGGCCGTTTGGTCTGTTCCGGGGCTGGTGAGGAGACGGTCAACAAACCTTCGAACAGGCCAAGTGCTCGCGGGGAAGCTCCACTTGGGATCGAGGAAAACCTCCAGGGGATAACCCCATCGGTTCAAAAAACCCGGGGACACGGACTTGGTTTTGGGGTGGGAAACAAAAGTGGTTTTGGTGGTAGGCAAAGGCACAAGGGGATGGGATAAAAGGGGACAGTGAAAAGGATGAGGGGGGGGGAGGGTTGGTAATCGACATCCGCGGTTAGTCCTTGTTAGATAAGGAATCCTTGTATCTCCTTACTTACTAAAGAATCACATGGAAAATCCTAAAAGGATTGACTTTCTCAATTCAACTTAGGTTAGGATTCTCTTATTGATTCCTTGCGAAAGATTTCTTCCTCAATCCTCTATATTGGATTGATAATGTAGAGTTTTGGACAGAATTCCCCATTGTACGTGTTTAGCCAATTAGCGTTTTTCATAGTGTTGCACAAGAGCACGGGGTACGGCTCCCCTATGGTATTCCTCTAGAGGTAGAGGTTCCGGATGACCATATCGTTGTGTTGTTTGTTTATCTATATGTGGTGTGCTAGTTTGATGCAACTTTGGGATTCTAAGTTGTGCAATTGATTGTGCTTGTTGTGTACAATTGTTTTAACTAAGGTTGTGGAGAGTTAAGTTTTAATTTGTTCAAAGTTGTGTAAACTCTGCAATTAGTGTTTAGGACGACTATACCATTGTAGGGACTATCTAGAGTACATGAATTTCAGTACTACTCAATGCTCGAAAATGAAACTTTCAAAAATTTGTTGTGAATCAATATAGTAAATGGGTAAGTTTTGGTCTGGGATGCCACAAGAAACCTCTTTATATTATATTTACATTAGTTTAGTGTACTTTATTTGCTTTACTTAATTTGCATGTCATGCACTTGTTTCAAAACACAAAAATAACATTACTCTTCCACCTTGCATACATCTACTGCACATGCATCTATCCATTTCTTATCTGATCATTCTAGTGCTAGGAAACTTAGGTTACCAATCTACCAAGCGGGTTTTGGGCCATCAATTCCCGTGGTACGACAATCCCCAGTCTTAGTCTATGTATATAGATTCTCTATTTTGACAATGATACGTGCACTTACGTATGCAAAAGTGTTGTCAAGTCAACCATCTCATGCTAGTATAAGTGGACAAGAAGGCCCCCATACATCAAAGTGAATGATTTCAAAAGGGATGACACTTTTATTAGAAATACTTGAAGGGTAATTAACACAATAACATTTGGCGCGCTAGAACAGATGTCTACATAAACTTCTTCAAATTACTAAAAGAAGGATGTCCTAAACGATAGTTCCACAACGATATCTTAGAAAGTTGATAAGAACTCGAAGTCAAAGCGGCTTGGACAATTTTTTCAGGTTTCTCCTCGATGTCCATGCGATCCAGATGGAACAACTTCTTCCTCAGATAACCCAGGACAATTATTTTCTTGGTGAAAAAATCTTGAAAAACAACACACATAGGGGAAAAAGTTATCGAGCATTTAGATTAAGCATTTAACTGTGGCACTAATATCAAATAATGAGATAAATCTAGAACATATAAAACATTATGAAGTTCTAAAGCAGGAGTGACTCGAATAGAACCAGTTCCTAAATTAGAAAATGTCGCCATTGACATTAGTGACACGAGACAGAAGTGTAGGAGATAAATGGGTAAAATAAGACTTATCATAGGTCATATATTATATGTTCTAAAACACCAGAATCAATCAATTATCCATGTATCTACACCAGTAAATTCAAAAATATGTAAAACCATACCAATCTTACCATGACTAACCATAGAGACAGAGAGAATCCTTAAAGTAGTGGAATGATCTTGTCCCTTAATGCCACAGTAATCTGTCTCTTGAACAAGTTGCACAAGGGCTTTCCCCAGGGCCGGTCTTGGCTATAGGCGGGATAGGCCATCACCTAGAGCCCCCAAATTTAGGAGTCCCAAAATTCTGTACTTATTTATATATAATAATATAATATGTTTGTTAAAAAAAATTAAATTATATATTATATGAGTATAATAGTATATATGTGTGTATTGTGTAGTAACAAACGTGAGAACATGACTAATCAACCATTGATGGTTTATTGGTTTTGCACCCAAACAAAATCCACTGATCTTTGTCTTTCTAAATTATTATTCCTTATCAGTGTACAGTCTGTATTGGGGCGTGTATTGCACACACACAAAAATCTTTCACATTCCCATCTGTCAACTTGTTAACCCAACCAAGGCTCCAAACCCAAATAATTCAAAATCTAAAATCTCAATCTCCAATTCGAGACTGAAAATTATTAAGAACCTTAAGAACCTTAACCTGACATATTTAATCCCTAAATTCCCAATTTAAATTCAAATTTTTTTTTTTATATTTATACCTTATTTCTTATTATATTTTTCTATCTTTTTTTTCATTTCCCTTTTTATTTTCATCAATTTTTATTTCATATTTAAGAACTTGAAATTATTTAGTGAAGTTAAACTTTTAATTTATTTTACAATGGGTATTAAAACCTTTGCTAAAACAAAAGACAACTTAGGAAAGAAGTATTGGTTAAACTTCAAGCGACTCTTAATAAGTACTTCGGATAAACAACGAACTTCAATAATTTACCCTTGTAAAGAGGACATAAGAGGAACTAAATGAATGGTATTAAGAACAGAGGAATGAGAATGAAGAACATGATCAATTGATGAATGAAAATCAAAATGAGAATAAGAACAATAACAATAATATAATGAAAGGAAGAGACAATGTGAATGAGGAACACAATGAGATTATTCGAAGATAATCAAGACACAAGGAAGACTTGTTTGGCTTTCAACATGAGATCCGGAAATGGGACAAGATAAACGAAGCTAGAGAATTTTTGGTGAAAGAGCTAGACGAGACCCAAAAGCTTCCTAAGGATGATTTAGGTAGACTTTCAATTCATCACATTACATCGAGTTCTACGAGGAGAGAACAAACGGGTGTAGGTACTTTTCTTTGGCAAGATGTTTAGGTATTGTCAACCAAGCACACGATAGGGCCAATTCTAGAAGGAGGGAGATTGGAAAAATATTGGGAGACTTGCGCAGAAAAAAACCACACATTAGTTGTAGACTAGTGGATGAACTCGAAAACGAAGAAAAAAGCAACAAGACGCAAGGAAGAACAAATTCCAAAGAGAGAGAACAGGAGACAATATAGGAGGGCAACTATGTGAAAAGACGCAAAAAAATTGCATTTCAGGGTAAGAGAAGGTACGAAACGGATTTTAAAGCAGAGAGAAGAAGATAGGAGCAAAGTTATTTTAAAAATAATATTTGCTCAAAAGAAAGATTATTGCAAGGAGGTAAAAATCATGTGCAACTCAAAGAGAATTTTTCTACAACTGACGTTGGACTGGGTATTTGGGGTAAATGTTTTAAAGGGCCATTAGGGGGGGATTTAAGAGCTAGGCGACCCGATAGACGATATAAGGGCGTAGCAAGGACTAATAGAGAGGAAAGCCGGCAAAAGCCGAGGTAAACCTGGCTTTATACACCCTTGTGGTTGTCATAGTCTAAACCTGCAATTGGAAGCTGTGCCTTTTGGGCTTCTTTACTTCCCGGAAATTTTAGGCGGGAGACCTAAACCTGCGTACTTGGGAAGCGTGTTGAAAGGTAAAGCAATAAGATTCCACCCCAAAAAGAGCTAGCCTGGCAAAAAGATCTAAAACAAGAGAACCGCGCATGGGGGTTGGCCGGGGTATTGGTATGAATAGTTATATATTGTTAGCAAATGGGGGGATAAGAATAGAACTACCTGCGGTTGGAAAGATTGAGAACGCAAGGAGGCAGGAGAGGAAAGAAGGTTGAAAAGGGACTCGAAAGAAGATTGGGATAGGACAGAAGAGGGACACGCTTGAACATTTAAGGTTAAACCCTTATAGATCAGCCTTTCTTCACTAAAGTAGGTTTGAACAATTCGAAATAGAAGAAGATTTGGATTTGTTTGATTTGGAGAGTTAAAGGAGAGATAAAGTTTGAGAAATATGGGGAACTTGAAGATTTATGAGGGATTCATTAAGGGGGAATTTTCGAACTCCTCTTGAGAGAGGAACACGAAACAAAGCACAAAAGAATATTTGAAAGAAGGCGCGTTATCCAAAGCGGGGTGCTTATAGAATTCTATTAAGAAGGTCGCGAAAGAAGACTTTCAAAGAAGGCAAACACTCGACAACTGCACAGAAAGAGAAGATTTGGCGTACAAGAAAAGACTAGAAAAGCCAACGGGCTAATAGACGCGCAAAGCAAGAAGCAGGTTGGGGGCGGGTTCAAAGTCAATTTTATTTTTTTTTGTAGGTGGTTTGGCTGCGGGTTTTTGTTTGGGCAGCGGGGGGTGAACCTGGGACCAGTAGGCTTCGGTTTGTCAAAGTACCTTGGTGATAGTCCAACTAGTTTTTAGGAAATTTTCTTGGTGTGTCTAAGTTTTAATAAAATTTATATTCCCTTCATGATTATTACTTGGACCTTACAGACATTATAACTTAGAAATTGGGACAACCACACAAGGTAGAGGGAGTGAAGGAAGCAAAAGTTGCAGTTTGGTTATGTAATATACGTTTAGGCCATCTATCTTTTGGTTACCATAGGAAACTGCAACTACATTTGTTTTCTGTTGTTAGTGATTTATATTTTAAGTGTGATATTTATAAACTATCCAAGAGGCACAAAATTTCATGTTCTCCAAGTTTTAATAAAAGTTTTATTCTCTTTATGATTGTTCATTCGGATATTCGGGGTCCTGCAAAGATTCCTACGTTCTTAAGAGCTAGATACTTTGTTAGCTTTATTGTTGAATGTACTAGGATGACTTTCCAAAAATTTCATTGGATGGTGTCTACTCAGTATCAACAATAGTTTCAAGTTCTTCAATCTGATAATAGTGGAGAGTTTGTGAACAATGCATTAACCCTATTTTTACGTAACAGTTGCATCTGTCATCTAACCTCATGCCCTTATACCTCGCAGCAAAATGGCTTGGCAGAATGGACGAATTGACAATTGTTAGAGGTTGGTCGTGCATTTCTTTTTTGGCATGAATTTTGACGAATGCAAAAAGTGGATGTGTATATTTAATGAATCGGAGGTTGTCGTGTCCACGAAGATCGATGGCCCTAGATTCCTATGATAGTATGCAAACAAGGTCATTTAGCAAGTATTAGAGAGACTTGATATGAAGAGAGTCAGTGAGTAATATCAATAATGAGTGAGTATAGTGGTTTGTCGATCTTTGGAAAGAGATTGAATTGTAACAAACCAGACAAGTAAGAAGTACAAGTAAATAAATGCAAACAAAGTAAAGAGTGTGTGCAAGGTTTGAAAAACGTTCAGTTTCGGGTAAAGCCTAAGTCCAAGGTCACAAGTGACTTTTTAATAATGAATGTATGCATATGTGAATCGTGAATCAAGTTCCGAATCCTAGCTATGTTACGGGTCTAGGAACTTGTCTCAAATAGTATTCTAAAATCATATTATGGATCACTAGAACTTTCTAGGTGTCTTAGAGAATTGATCTATATTACTTAATACTCAATTATCTAAAGTGCTTAATGTTGTGATATCCCTCATTTGGATACAAGTCAAAAATAGCAGCCATGTTTGACAATAAAAATATAGTGGTTGTTGAATGCATGAATGCATGTTTTAGGAAGTAAAAAGTAATATTTTAGGTAGTGCAGTTTTTGACTTGTGAACAAAGCACGTGAGTGTGCTACACAACAAGAAGCGTGTGTGTGTGTGTGTTGTACAAGAAGAAGCATGTGTGTGTGTGTGCTGCACAAGGAGAAGAACGTGTGTGCATGCTAGCTATATATATGTGTACTGCATGCATGAAAGCGCAAATGTGGAAGGAAGAGAGAGAGCAACAAATGAAGGTTTCTTTGTGTATAAAAGGAGTGTGTGCGCTGCTACAACTCTAAGGATCTTTATGTATAGAAGCAAAGTGAGTTGTGTACAAGAGTGTGTATAACTCTTGGGGTAGAGTAATATTAGAGGTTGAGAGACGGTGTACAAGGAGTATCCTTTCGGATACAAGAGTTCGGGTTGGGTATAAACTTGAGTGGTGTATTCTTGTATTTGTTATTCTCTCATAAGTGAAGGTGAAACTCTCCGATGATGTAGGCAAGGAATTTGGCCGAACCTCATTAAATATTGTTGTCTTTTTTTTGGCTTGTTTATTTTTCTTTCCATCTATTACTATTACTTGCGTGGCGAGAGGGTTCATTCTCTTATAGTGGTATCAGAGCTATGGTTTGTTGATCGTGGGTGATTCATCATGGAAAGTTCTAGCGCCTCACAATTCCGGGTGGAGCAGTTCGATGGGAAGAATAATTTCACTCTTTGGCAAAGGAGGGTGAAGGGCATCCTAGTTCAACAAGGCCTTGCAAAACCGTTGAAGGGAAAGGATGCGAAGGCGGAGAAGATGAATGTTGAAGATTGGGACGATTTGGAGTCCAGGTGTGTTAGTGTTATTATGCTTTTTATTGCTGACAATATTATCAACAATATTAATGATGTAGATTCAGCATAGGAGCTTTGGAAAAAATGGAGAAGCTCTATCTTGGGAAAGGCTTGCAGACTAAGCTAAATTTGAAGCGAGATCTCTACAAGCTCAAGATAGGAAAGGTGTGACTAGTGGAGCACTTGAACGTGTAAAAAGGGTTGTTGGCTCAACTAACAAGAGTTTAGGTAAAGGTTGAGGAAGAGGATCAAGCCCTTTTACTTATTACCTCGCTTCCCGATTCATATGAGAATATCATCACTACAATCTTGTATGGTAAGGATACATTGAAGGTGGAGAACGTGGAATAAACTCTCTTGTCACACGAGAAGCGGAAGAAAGCCGATGATTCCCAAGGTTCCATTTTTTTTGCTCATGGTCAAAATCACAAGGGAAGATCAACTGCCAGAGGATCCAGCGAACACAGCAGGTCTAAATCAAGAGGCAGAGGAAAGAGCAAGCAATAATTTTGGATTGCTGGATTGGGGACACATAAAGCTGGATTGTCTGTTGATGAAAGAGAAGGATGATAAGGGCTCTGATTGCTCCATGGTTGGAATCATGGAAACTTTCAAATAATTTTGGAGAATTTCTCATAGTCTCCAAAGGTCATTACACTTGTTCTCAAAATAAATGGATATTGAATACTGGTTCTGCTCACCACCTTTGTTCCAGGAAAGAATATTTTGATACATTCCAAAAAATTCGAGGATTCATGACTTGGGTGATTTGTATGTGATTTGCATACAAATCAGGCCTCTAACTACTACTAAATCACTAATCCGATAGCTATTTAGAGTATCTAATCTATGTTTTGCACTCATGTAGGAAAATCGAGCATCAAATTGATATCGGGAGTAAAAGGACGCATTTTGAAGGCTTTTTATGCATTTCCGGCAAAAGGACGAAAAGGCAACTCGAGAATCGGCGGTCAACTTGTGGTCAACTCCAACTTTATAGCATCAAAGAGTCAAACATTAAGTCCCGGGAGTGAAGCACAAGAGAATTCCGAAAGATTGACCAAGAAACCAAAAAGACAAGAAAAGTCAACCATGGTCACTCCGAAGGTCAAAGTCAAGGTCAAGGACGAGGTTAACCTTGTGATTCGATCACCACAAGAGCTTTCAAGTCAACAATGACTATGCTAGATACTATGTGAGATCTCAAATTTTATTTTTGAGATCATAATTAGAAAGTACACAGTACGACGAGTTCGTGGGAATTTTTGGAGTATTTTTCGGATACCCGAGCTATTTGTTTTGATTTTCGGAAGTTTAGAAATTAAGAGATTATTGGTGATTTAATCTCAACCGTTGATCTCCACCGTTAGATCTAGACCATTGATTGAGCACCAATTAATCTCAGTTGTTGATCAATCCACCGATTGATCTGATCTATTGGATTTGGGCTTAAAGCTTGGATCAGATTGGAAAGACCTAGAGCAAACCCGCGCGACCCGTTTTTCCCTCACCGCCTCTGCCCGTCACCGACTTCCTTCTCCAGCCACCTCACGGCGTCGCACATATCCCATCTTCTTCGTCTCGACATGGCGAACCCAACGGCGGTCACGGCTTGTCACGATGACGCCGGTGGAGAGAGAAACAGAGGAGAGAAGAAGTGGCAGCGCCGATCGGATTTTCCGATTCCGGCCACGACGGTGGACAAGACCAGTACCAATAGCTTCCTCTCGATGAGGCGAATTCATCCATGGCCTCAGCTTCCCAAATCGTTGATTTTGGAGAGAGAATCGAAGATTTGAAGTTTTGGTACCCATGGACTTTCGACGGCAATTCTTCCCAATCGGCTTAGAATCTCACTTTGAGGTAGTTACGAAACTTGTTGGGCTTGTTGACATGAACATGTAGGTAAAATTTCATAATCATCGGAGAAGGTCGGAGTGGTGGCGCGTGGACCTCACGCGCAGCCTCCTATGACGGCGCGTGGTGGCACGTCTGACCTCCTGTGGCTACCATTTTCATCCCTTTGACTGTGTTCGTTGATACGAACACATTGATATAATTTTTTATGAGAAATTATATCGTTTGGTTGATAATCAGATAATCGCACACTTCGGATCGTCCGATTCGTGATGATCTAACGGTCAGATCATCACTAGTTTTCGTTATATTGTTGATTACTAGAATTGTAATACTCATTTGTTGTCAAAATAGGATTTCAGTTACCTTTGAACGTGACAGCAGTGAGTGGAGTTTGTTTGGAAATTCTCGAGTGTTGGAATCAAACCTGGAATACAAGGTAGGGAATCTTGGGGAACCTTTTTAAATGATTTGTTTGTTTGCGATGTTTGAATAATATGCTTGTTTGATATACGGTGATTGATATGACTTATATGCGAGCATGAATTACATGTCTAAATGTTTATCTATATTTCTATTCAATTGGCGTATATGAATAATCTATGCATATTACTAATGTCATATTATTATGATGCATCATGACATGCTGAAAGGTTGATTTTTGGGAATGCATTTGGTTATGATTTGAGGAAGGTGGATGGATATGAAAAGAATAAATTATATTGGAAATATATTTTGTGTAGTTGAGTCTGACTCGTAGGGACCAGATTTCATGTGGGCTAATAGAGCTGTGCGGAACTGGTGATCAAGGTTGGGCAAGGTGACTAGCAAAATGGATATGTGGGTTGAATTGTTATGGGTGTTAGATCATATAAGGAAACATTCAGGGCCACCCCCGGTTGGTAAAATACACGGTATGAGACGTGTAGGCTCTGTTTGTGGAATTATATGGACTAACGGGTAGATAAGTGAAGTTCATTGACATTCATGCATCATTATCATTGTAGTTATTTTAATCATAATTTGTTCTTTAAATGTTTTTGTCCCTACTGAGCAGCGAGGACGAAAGCTCACCCCTACAATAGGTTGTTGTTTTACAGGTTTAACCTACGAGTTTCGAAAGGGTTAAAGACGAGTGTGGATTAGAGCTTAGAAGACGGTGTATTTTCTCTTTGTAAGGTTTTGTTTTTACTTTTTAGCGCTCACACCTCGGATTCGGATTTCGATGCTTAAAATCCACCAACACCGGGTTCGGGGCGTGACATACTATGAGGTCACCCATTGATTATTCCTCCCTTTTGTTCACATGTGCATTTACCCTTTTGTTCTTTCTCTAGTTGATCCTAGCCTTTCATTCATTCCTACTCTAGCATATATAAACCTAGTTTTTGCCATTTTAGGTCATTCTCCATCTCCTATTCATCTCTTAGCCTCTCATTCCTCTCCACTTTCCCTTTTAGTTTTCCTCTCTACCTTTTCTACACCATCATCCATTTTGTTGCTAGAGATCCTCACCAATTCATCAAGGCTAGGACATCATCAAGAGCCAAGGAGAAGCAAAGAGAACCACTTATTGAGCATTTCTCAACTTATCTATCTCTTCTACTTATGTCTACTTTAATTTGTAATTTATTAATGATGTTTATATTGATGATTAGTGAGTAGTTACCTTGTTGGCGACTAGGGTTGTGTGCCCTAGTCCAATGTGACTGTGATGCCTTGATTGATGAATAAAGCATTTGTTGATCGATTCATGATTATATATATTGTTTATTGATTAATCATCAAAGTAGGGGTAAGTAAGTTTGTGAAGGGGGTTGTTGTTCCACAAATGATCGGAGGCTCCCTAACTTCTAGGTAGTGTGTGTGTGGTGAGTGACTCTAGCTAGGATGGAAAGATGAGAAGTGGAAAGTGTGAGCGAGTGTGATTTAGACAATAAGTGGTATAGTGATGTGAAGTTTGGTTTTGGAAAGTAATGATGCAACAAAGATAAACAAACAAGTAAGTAAATGCAAATAAGTAAAGGCAAGCAATAAAGAAAATGTGTGTGTGTTTTAAGGAAAAGGTTGGGGTTTCGGGTCACCCCTAGCCCAATGCTTCAAGAAATGCCCATAATAACGAAATCAAGCCAATGTTACCATGAATCAAGTCTCGTATCCTAGCCATAGTTAGAACCTGTGTCCCTAAGTCTCTATGTGTCTAGGAGATTTCTCTAAGTGGTTAATACCAAATCCCCTAAGTGCTTAAGAGGCGTAAGTGTCAACATAAAGAGTCTCAAATAAGCATGACATGCATAATCTACCATTCCACCGATGTTATCGATGTGGAATGGATTCCTCTACGGTATTCTAAAGCCTTACTAGGGTCAATAGAACTCACCATGAAAAGCTAGGGAGAAAGAATAGGAGGCGTAAAACACCGAATTAAGGATTACAAAAGTTTACCATGCTCATCACACATGTTGTCACGGTCTAGAGAATGGTAAAGTGGCCAAACCAAACAATCCTCATACAAGATAGGTTCATTGCACATCAAAGAGTGGTTAAATCTTAAAACATACAATCAACACATAGTAGCATAGACAACACATGTATTCATAAATCAACATAGGCTTTATTCATCATTAAAGGCATCACAAAGTCACATTGGACTAGGGCACACAACCCTAGTCTCCAACAAGATAACTACTCACTAATCATCAACATAAACATCATCATAATACAAATATAAACTCTAGACATAAGTACAAGAGAGAAAAGAGTTGAGGAATGCTCAATAGATGGTTTTCTTTGCTTATCCTTGGCTCTTGAAGATGCCCTTAATGAGGTGTTAAGTCTACCACTCGCGTTCTGACCTAATGCAATCCACTTCGTCGTTTGTAGATAGAGTTTGCAAAAATCTAAGAGGGATGGGCGAATTTCAGAAGGTTTGATGGGACATGCATGTACGTAGCTTTTAAGACCTCACAATGTAGACTCATGTTATGTTAATCCACCAAGACTAATTAGATTATTTGGTTTTTCTCTTCTTCTTTCTTTGTAGAAAATGCCAAATTATGTTTTAAAATCCTCCAAGAGAACAAACTTACCAGCTGTAACTTCTAAGATTTGTTACGTACGCATGTTGAACAGTTGAAGTATGTGCTAACCACAGAGAACTGCGAGAAGAGAGGATGGCTGGTCTACTTATTAATATATTGGATGAAGAACAAATCTCGAACTGAACCGTCACCGGATAACACTTCAAAGAAAGATAAAAAGCTCAGACCAAGCTAGTAGATGAGCTTGGAGCTAGCATCGATGAGCTTATTGGAGCACCAACGGCAAGTCAGTTCGATTGAGACCATTCTTGACCAACTTAGCTAGCTAGTTCAAAAGATCGATATCTACCTCTAGAAAGATATAAAAAGAGAGAAAGGAAAGGACTCTGTGATGTCAAGGAGCATGGAGAGGGACCAAGTTCGAAATCTAAGAAGACCAAGAAGCTTAGCCCAAGGCAACAATTAATAAACAAGAAGAAGATGACTCACTAAAGGGTGAGTGCCATTTTTCCCGAAAAGGATGGCCACTAGATACATAACTACAAAGAGCAACATGCTCTGCTTCTCTTAGGAATAAACTTTTACGAAGGTTTGCAATACATACGAATAATTAGCCTTAAATATATTTCTTCTCGATTGGTGTTAGTTTTACTTCCTAAATTCTAAGGTAGGATCGAAGAAGCACCAAAACGCCAAGTAGAGATGCATGCATGGAAGGACCCTACAAACGTGGCCGGGAATATATCTTATGAAGATCCAAACTTATGATCATGTTTGGAAGGACCCTTTCTGTTTTGCTAGCAAGAGTACGTACGTAAGTCACATTTTGATAGCAAATTTGTTGTTGTGCGGAAGCGGCAAATGAGTCAGTCTCGCACATGCATGTCCAACTTGCCCATATTCTCCCTTCTTTAGTTCGTTACCCTAGTGGAAACGGATATGAATTTTTTTTTAATTATATATAAAATGTATCGGCATTAATGTGTGTGGTATCATTCTTTATAACTCAATAAATAACTCTTCACTTTTCTGATGTGAGATTCCAAATGCTATAATTTAAGCCACATTTTTCCAACAAAATTAACGTTTTCATGGTTAACACTCAAAAACAAGTTTTTAATTACAGCATGACATGCATTATATTCTATATAAGCCATAACATCATTATCATCTGTACGTGATCACACATATACCAACTACCTAACTGGACTGAATATAATAGCTGACCAAACGGAAAAATATACATGTAACAATAATAATAATAGGGTAAGTCTAATATACAAAATATCATTTTTAAACAACTTTCAAAATTCTTATGTATATTATTTTCCATAATAATATATATAGCTAAAACCCTTAAACTATTTCAGTGCATGAGTGCAAATTAAGCTAATTCTACCAAGCAGCAGCTAGCAAAGCAATGCCTTTTGCTTATACAAGTACGTGATACATATATATTAGCTTTGATTGTATTCTCCCCTGAAAGCAGTCGATGTAATGAAACTGTATAATCATGAATTATGATCCGCCTAGCCTTCCCATATTGTCCTTTCTAGTGGCTTGCCCATGATTTGATTAAGTTGACCTAAAATGAAGAAAAGACGAAATTTTATCAGCTTACTAAACCGACATTAGTTATAGTTAAATTAAAAGAAGAACAGCATTAATTCTAGTACGTAACATATCTTCACAGGTCGCAATGGTGAATGAACACATTCAAGTAATGAAATTTAGGACTCAAACTATATAGGAAACAAGTACCATATTATGAATAAGAAATGGAAATTAATTACCTGAAATATAGTACTGCTGATTAATAGTGTTGATAGAATTCCCCTGCTGGTGTACTACTGGAACAACAATTGAATCAGCAGCCAATTTTACTCGCTTTATCTTTTCTGCCTCACTTTCTTGATCACAACTTAAAGGATAACCATATGGGACTGAATTGATTCTGATGTTTTCGTTAACATGAATATCATAATCCAAATTGTTAGTACTAGTGATTCCATTTCCTCCATCCATTCCGTTGCTAATCCCATTAGTTTCATAGTTCCAAGCAACCAAATCCGTAAGAGATTTGTAACACATTCCCTTTTGTACTTGTAATGGAACCGTTTGGTTTTCAAGATTTTTATACATCTTGAGCTCATCGAAAATCATCCTATACTCTCCGTAAGGACCGAGCACTGGATCCTTTTGCCTGCAAAGAGCTTCCCATACCAACGAATCCACGACCTTTCTTCGGTTTGCTTCATTGGCATTCTTCACCATCTTTGTGACATTGCTAACCCCGAAAACTTTGTGCACGGCTTGGAATTCTCGATTCCTCTCAACTGGAAAATAAGGTGCCAAAGTGCAACCTTCATGGCACTTTTTCCTTTGATGCTTGCATGCTGCACATGCTGGTGCTGTTCCTGGTGTGCCGTTACTCTTCCTCTGCATCCTATATATATAGAGATGACGTACGTATCAACTTCTATCAATCAAAACAAAGACAATGCTAGCAATTGTTTATATGACTTTGAAAGAAAGCTACTCAAAGACAAGTCATTGAGGTAACATATATATCTAAACAAAAAATATTAGAACAAGAAGCTTACAGAGACCTTGACCCTCTTTTTGATGCGAATGAAAAGGCAATGTTAGTGTATATAAATAATAAGGATTAAGAAATATAATCTAGTAGAATAGATGAAAGTTCGATTGTGTCTGAAAAAGAAGCACGTAAAGATGGCAGTTCTGTGTTATATATAAAACAATGAAACGTGTATAAGTTGAATAGGATTTAGGTAGTTCACGAGAAGAAAAAGAGTTCTATCAAAAGAATATAATAATTTGGGAACAATCTTCTGTGGGAGGAAGACGTGTAAATTAAGGCTTTAGTAAATATAATTAAGCATAGAATTTTTGTGACACATGAGCCCCAAGATTCAGTTTGTTTTTTTTTACTATTGTTTTCTAATAGAAGCATCACCACTCTCAAATGCACTTTCACCAATTGAGTAGGATAAATTGCTGGCTCTATCGTGCTCCCAAGGACTTGGCATTATCTGAAATTATGCTGTAGGAATGAAATAATCGATTGTCTTCTACTTAAAAATAAATAATAATAAAAATAAAAATAAAAGACAAACACAAAAGATACACCACAACCATTTTCACCAGACTCCGATTTACTAGTTATCTCACATATTTTCGAGTGTGGTGTTTCTGGTATTAATAAGGAGGAGTCTTCTCTTGTGAGTACTAAACAATGAGGACTTGTTGAAGAAATGATATCATTTATTCAATCACGTGCAGTTACATTGTTTGATGATTCTCTTTTCATCTACGGTACCTGACCAATACCATGTGAAAACAAAACAAAACAAAAAAACTCATATTGGACATTTGAAATGAGAGAAGGTGTCTCAATGCAACATCTAAAATTATAAATCAGGTATAAGAGCACAATGAGTGCGCATTTGGTTTCGTACTATGTCTGCTGTTTGGTGATGACTCCAGGGATCTTAGAACCTGCTGTAAAAGAATCCCTGACGGAGTATGTATGTCTACAAAACTTTATCACTGGCCTGCCCTTGCTGCAGCAGCCAGAGGTTGAACAGCAGCTAAAGGGTTGACCTGGTATGAAAATGCAAGCTGCCACAAGTCTACTAGAGCATTCTTCATTGACATAGCTTGTCTCTGAACAATCCTGCAAAACAACCATATCTATGAAAAATGATGTTGATCTAATGTGATGCACCCTTTATGAAAATGAAACCTTGGGAAAACTGAATAACAACAATGAAGAGGCAACATTTTCTCAGTAAACAATTGATGGTTTGGTCAAAATTAGCAACAGTAATGATTACTTTGAAGTTGAATAAGAGGTAAACAGAATTGATATTTAACCATTACTATTGAACGCATACATATCAACTATGAAGAGCGAATATCTCACCTCTTTAAGGTAGCTCGTTTTCTTTGCAAAACATAAGATATGAGCACAATCAAGCAGCCCAGGGCAATCTTTCCATTAGATACTACCAACCGAGCATTACCAAACTTCAGAGTGATGGTACGGAACCACCAGAGGCATGGTTCTAATCTTTTAGACAAGTTTAAAACTGCTTCTTTTCTTAGCAGTATCTCTGTTTTGAGGGTATTTGGCTTTTGGACATGCCTCAGATGAATGATCTTCATGGTTATCCACCAGCAAAGATGAGAAGGATCCATGTGAAGCATTGGTGGCTTTAATTGAATGCAGTGAGTGTAATCTTCTCAGAAGTACCTAGAAAAAAAAACACGGAAGAATCTAACATGGTTTCAACTCTTTTAACCTATCAATTCAATCAATGTAATACACCATTCTAAGTAAAGTTAAATTTACTCAACTCAGCATTACGCTAACAATGTAAGAAAAGAAAGAAGTTAGGGATAATGTCATCTCTCAACTTATGTGATAAGTGAGTGAGCCGCACTTGTTGACACATTAAGGACTGTGATTCCCATTGATAAGGAAAATATAAAAACATGAAATGTTTCCAGTTCTCAATGTTCACAACTATATGCTCCTTTGCATTGTCACGAATTTTCCAAAATAAGAAAAAGAACACTTGAACTTCCAACATGTTACCATCAGAGAAGATATGTGTAAATTCAATTAGATGACAGATTGAAATTCGACAAATAGTTCTTTGGCCTAGCTACTCAAAGATCAAAGGAAGCATCATTTCAACTTCTTATCATAAAGCACCCTCACTTTTTAAACTTTACAGAGATAAATCTACTAAAAAGCTCAACGTTTTCTAAATAACAGCAAGCTCAACATTTCCTAAATAACAGCAAGCTCAACATATATAGAAAGCAGAATAGCACAACCTCATCAAGAAAACCAAGATTGGAGCTCAATCAGAAAATATCTCATTTGTTGTCTAAAAACCATTTCAGCAGGCAGAAATAAAGGGTCTGCCCATCTAACATGGAGAATATGTTTTTCTGAATCCAAGCAAGTGCAGATGTAGAATATGGGAAGCTTCACTAAACAGTCATGAAGTAATTTAAACTCATGGTGAAACTTTTTTTCCATCTAATTTCACAAAGAAACGCAAAATTTGTTTACATGTAAGTATGCAACTAAAAATAAAGTATAACCAATATAACCACCTAAATCAATTTTCATGGTGCTGACTCCAACATAAGATGCATGTACATGTATTTACCTGTCTTGTGTCCTCCGGTAGTTTAGCATTCTCGACCCAAGAGGTAGCAAGGTCAACATCATTCAAAATGGTTCCCAGCAGCTTCAAAATATATACCTCAACAACTTCTAGATACTTATCGACTCCCAAAACAAAATGCCCATCATACCTTTTTGTATAATCTGCATAATCTTCTTTACCAACACGAACGTAACATTTCCCATCCACAAAACTCCAACCGCTAAGGAACACTTCCAGAAATTCTTGAATACCAAGAGAATGCCCTTCTGAAATATAAAAGCATACCCTGACAAACAAAATGAGATAGAAAAATATAAATGAAGCTTTTCCAATTGATGCTTTTAGCAAACTCTCATGTGTGTAAAAGTAATACAAAATATTGTGTGAATAAGGGATGTGTTTTTCTGACTCAAACCTAAAGCTACGTTCAGCAAATATCTATAAATTTGGTGCTCTTCTAGGTTGGATGAAAATAAGAAGATATCCTCGAGTCTTTTAATTTTTTCCACCTTCATATACATTGGGCGTATAACTCAAATCAAATCTACTAGAACCTTTTGCGTTTGATACTCCAAAAGCGGGAGAGAGAGAGAGAGATGTATGTATTCTGTGAAGAACAAACAAAATAATGCAAAACCTCATTCAATGATTTTTTCAGATTAGTTTTTCCCAAGAACTTCCCTTAACATCCTTTCGAAAAAATAGAATGTCCTGGGAGGACTCTAACGCAAACAAACACTTTTGATTAGATCCAATGAGCTGCAATAAACCCTACAGTAAATATGTCATTTTAAGTCCATCAATGGTTATCTAACTCAGTAAACATTTGGCAATTGATATGAACTGTTGAAAGTTTAAAATCAAGCAATTTCATAAAGACATATTAAATACTTATCAAACAAAGACTCTGAATAAAAAAGAGAGTAACTAAAGCAAGAGATAAGAGTACCCAGTAAGAAAGAACTTGAACAGGGATAGCAGGAATGGAGGCAAATAATAGTTTCAGCTCATTCAGAATCTCCGGTGTCCTGCAAACCCAAATTAGGTCACATCCATGATCGAAAGGATTACCGGGAGAAGTTGATAAAGATAAATAATCAGTAAACAGTATAGGGAGATCAAAATCTAAAACAAAATCTACATTTTGATTAAGAAAACAGGATGAATTCAATCAAATGAACTCATTACTGTTAAACTGCACATGAAGCCCTGTACACCATTAACTCTCATGGTTTTGCAAAAGAATCTCAACCAGAATCATCTCCCCTAGTAATGATTTATTTTGAGATCATTGCACATGCATATGATCCACGTAAAGGAAAATACTGAAGAAAAGATTTAGCATATAAAAAATTACAATACAAATGTGATATTATGATGGAATATATGAAGCTACCTTCCAAGTTCTTTTAACGACTGCACAAGGACCATTCCAGCCGATTCCAACATGTCATATAATTCAAAATGGCCATCGCTGGCTTCAAAGTCTGTACTATGTTCAGAAAGACGTTTCAAAATAGACGAAGCTAGTGACGCTGCCTCCTCATACATGGAGCAAACAAGGTAGCTGAAAATAATCACAACAAACAAATCAAAACAGAGTAGCAGTGTATTATATGGAATGGGTAACGAAATTAGGCACAATTTACCTCTCGGAATTCTCAATTTCTTCCCACGTTGCTGGGTTGGGGCCTCTGGAACCCATCTCCATTTTGCTCACTCTCTCTAGCTCGACTTGTGAACCAGATTGAACCGGTTGAAAAATTGAGTCGATTGGATTGCACGACTGAGAGTATACACAATAGTATTTGAACAACAATTGATAAGTGCGCGCCTCGGTTGAGGACGACCCATTGCTTCGGCTCTCTCTTACCTCGGTCTTCATTCTTCGGTTCCAGAAACAAGACTGCAATGGACAATTTTGGAAGAACCGTAAAATGGCATATTTGGTTACAAAATGACAACTTTTGGTAAAATGACAACTTTAGTTACAAAACTTTTACTATCCTTCTGTATACTGAATTTTCAGAAATATCACTCTTTCACCGTTGAAATATATTATGTATCACTTTAGTTAGGGGTGGGCATAAACTGACCGAGACCGTTAAACCGACTGATCCACACCCAAAAATTGGATCAGAAAACCAATCCACATAGAGAGAGAAGAGGATGTCAACGAGCTATATATCTATTGTAATTAATTTTAGGGTCTGTTTGGGAATGCTTTTCAGAGACCCAAAAACACTTTTGAAATAATTAAAAAAAAATTATAAATATAAAAAAATTTGAAAACAAAAAAAGTGCCATATATGAGTTTTAGAAGCACTTGGAAGTGGTTTTGAGAAGTACTTGTCATGTGCTTCCTTATACAAATGGTCTCTTTGGGATTGCTTCTAAAATGTCTAAAAACGCTTTTGTCAAATTTGAAAAGCGCTTCTATACAAGGAAACACTTGACATGTGCTTCACAAAACCACTTCTAAGTGCTTCTAAAACTCGCCCAAGACATATTTTATTTTTTTTCAACTTTTTTTATATTTATAATTAATTTTTTCATTTATTTCAAAAGCGTTTTTGGGTCTCCGAAAAACAATCTCAAACATGCTCAAAAACACTTTTAAGAAATTTGAAAAGCGTTTTTAGGCCTTTCAGAAGCATTCCCAAACATGATCTTAGTTATTAGAAAGATTGTATTGAGTAATTACTAGGAAGATTATTGGGTAGTTATTAATTAGGAAGATTAGATTTGGTAGTTATGGGTAGTTATTAAGTAGATTAGCTAGATTCGGTGGTTATGAGGAAGTTGTTTTTGTAAAACCATATATACCTCCTATTTGGAGAAGAATGCACACATCAAAGTATTCTTGAACACAAACTTTGATATGCAAGTCCGATCTTAAGAACTTGTTCTTTTGAATCTCTTGAATCCCAAAAACTCGAAACTCTGAAAAACTTCGAATTTCAATCACTTACTACATGGAAAGTGACGAAGATCAACAAGTTATTTCCACAACCGGAATCATTCCCACCACCAATCCTTCGGTGAGTGAGATTCCACAACCATAAATCATCACACCACTACCACACCACCACCTAAGATAACTCTACGTTCCTTACTGGAACGGCCCTAAATGAGTCCAACTATACAATTTGAGCTCCTCTTATGCTAATGAGAATTGAAGCACAGGGAAATTAAGGTCGGATATCTCATTGGAGCGAAGGCTCAACCTGCCCCTACCTCCACCGAATATGAAGGTTGGGTAACCGACAACGAAAAGGTGAAGAGCCAGCTCATTGATTCTATGACACCATCTCTCATGAACCAATACATATGTCTTTCCACAGCCAAAGATGTATAGGATTTGGTTTACAAGACCTTCTATGATGATCTGATGAAACTCGAATCTTTGAACTGAACAAGAAGTTTTTTGGAGAGAATCAGTATATATGGTCAATCTCTTCTGGTCTACTACAACGAACTGGTGGCCATTGATTTGTACTTATTTCTAGCGCAAATTATATCTCTAATCACAAGAGTTAAGCTAATCTGAAGGAACTTTGTTGGATTTAATGAGCGTTTTCATGATTTTAGGTCACTTGTATGACTTGAGGTAATTTGGCACAAAGGTGCATTTCGATGACTTTTGGGTACATTTCCGAGAAGAGGACAAGAAGTCAACCGTGACTTCTCGACATTAAAGAGTATACGGATAAACCTTCGGATGATGTTTCCATTGAAAACCTTGAAGAACCGGAAAAAGTAAGTTAAGTGAAGAAATCACGTTTCCGGTGAATCACCACCACAAGAGGCGGCATCACCGCCGGACCACCACCGGAGCTTCACCACCCATGGAGGAGAAGCCCAAGTCAGATTATGCATGGGGTTGCTGGACCCTAGGGAAGGGAAAACCATTGTTTACTTCCCCCATGTATGCATGCCCATGTTTCCCTCCCATGCACTTTGCTTTTTCACCTCTCTAAGAAGTGCTTTTCACCTTTCCAAGAGAGTGTGCCATAGGGAGATGTGTGGCAGCTGCAAAAGAACTCCCCCAGACCCAAGAAGGGGATCATTCAGTCTGCCAAGGTTGGAGAGAGTCGGAGACAAGAGAGAGCTCTCAAGAACCTCTGAAAATCACTTACTGACGAGCAATCCGTCCGGACACCTATATCCCGTCCGGACGCCGATGCTTCTGCCCGGTTTTGTTCTTCAGTTTTCACCACATTCCACTACTCAAATCACTTCCCTTCCTTCACAAAAGTTGTTCCTAAGGCATCCATTTATCTTAAGAACTAACTTTCACCACCATTCTACCATCATTCCACCACATTTCAAGCTCCATAGCTGGGAATTCGTCAAGAACACAAGGAATTAGGAAACTTGGAAAAGAAAAAGCTTGGTAGTGAAGAGGAGTTCAAGAGGGGCCTCTCATCTATACTTGGAGTCACCAAGGAGCTGTTGGCCATCATTCCTTGAGAATTTCTTAACCCTACTCTTGTTATTCTTTGTACTTATGTTTCCATTCTTGACAATATTGATGTATTTCATGAATATGTGTGAGTAGTTCTTTTGTTGGGGGCTAGGGTTGTGAGCCGTAGCCCATGATGATGTATTGATTTACTGTGATGTTTATGAATCTTGATTGTGATATGAACATGTTCATTGTCTAATTTGATTATGTTGGATGCATGTTTGGATATTTTACCAATTGAAGAGCATGTGTTAGACTTATGTGGGTTGAATTTGTAGAGCTTGGTAACCTCTCTAAATTCTAGACTATTGGCAATGCATGTGATGAGTTACGCTTAGGCTTAACTTGTTTGAAATCCCAGTTTCTAGATCCTATGCCTCTTTTGATGAACTTAAGGAATGTAAAAAGCTTAAGCAAATTGATTGAGAGCCCCTCATGAATCAATTCGACATGAGGGATAAATTGTGAAACTAAATCTTGTGTACTCTTTCTAGTGCTAAGGTTTGAAGGATTTTGGTTTGTTAATCAATCTTGTGTTCATAACAAAGTGGTTTATCATACATCGGATTGGGTTAAGGTAAACCCGAAACCCCAACAACCTCATCTATTTGATCAAAAACACACTACAATTGTATTGAGTTTGTAAGCTCATACACTTGTCCTAGCTAGTCACATTTTGTTACTTTACTTACTGTTTTGGTTACAAGTTACACTTCCATGAATACAATCTATGAACACTACAACATGTTGCACATAATCCACTTCACTAGTACATAATCCATCTCTTACCTCACCATTTTAGTGTCAAGCATTTTGTAAGGGAAAAATATTTGCTATTGGCTATTTCCTATTTGACAAAACCTCTTCCTTTGTATTAGCATTTTATTGTATTCAATGCTAGGTTGTTTAAGGGATTAGGTGTTGTGGCTTAGGTTATTCTTGCTCGAGATGGTTCGTGAAGACGCCTTTCTTATCCGGTCTTTTCTCCGACTTCGATCTTTAGTCATCGAAGGTTTCGTTCAAGCTTCTCAAGGTATGATTCAGGCATATGCACATGTACTCATTTCATATTGAGTTCTCCTTGTTGTCCTAGCATATCTAGGTTTGCTTGTTTTAGACACACTTGTGTTGTAAATCACATCAGTTTCGAGTGCTTAGTTATAAGCACCCGGTCGCAATGCGACCGGCTCAATTGTTGAATGCATTGTTTCATACATTTGAGTTTATTGTGTTAGGATTGCTAGATCTTCACTTAGAATCATTTTGATTAGCTTTCCTTTATGATTAAGGCTGTTTTAAGCCTTGCGATCGATCGCACCATGATTGGCGATCGATCGCTCCACGTAGGACAATCTGTCCGTTGATTAAATGATGTGCGATCGATCGCACGATACCATGCGATCGATCGCATGGTCCACGTGGACAGTATGGCCATTGCATTTGATTTGAGTGCGGAATATATCCATTGTACTCTCTATCGGACGATCGATCGCACATGAGGTTTTTAGCTTCTGTTTCACATTTTTACACTATGCGATCGATCACCACCTATCGTGCGATCGATCGTAAATGCCCCTGGACAGATTCTATAAATAGAACTCCTTTGTTTCATTTCGGCTAACTCTTTCTACTCTTCCCTATTGTCTAAAAACATCTTGAGAGAGTTTTCTGGTATTGTTGAGTGACCCTAGATCCATGTTATAGGCTCCTCACATCTTTGATGTTGTTGATTTAGTTATTGTTCCTTGTGAATAACTAAATCAACCCTTGAATCATATTCAAGGTTTATCAATTCGGTTTGTTTGATTCTAGCAAGTGTTCCTTGTTTACTTGCTTGTGTCAAACGAATTGAATTCATTTCATTCACTTACACACACACATTTGCATTGTTGATGATGCTTGCGGTTGGAGGATTCACGTGGTGAAGTTCGTTCAATCAGATTGGCTTGAGGTGAGAGCACTTGAAGAAGCATTTGGAGGCTACACAAGGTTAGAGCTGCCACTAGTCATAGGGTTGATAGTGTAGAGTTTGGGACGGAGTTTCCCCTTGTACGTGTTTGCCAATTGGCGTTTTTCATAGTGTTGCACAAGAGTGTGGGGTACGGCTCCCCTCCGGTTTTCCCTCTAGAGGTAGAGGTTTCCGGGTGACCATATCGTTGTGTTGTTTGTGTGTTTGCTTATCTATTGTATTGTGCTTAATTGATTAGCATATTGTGTGATTGTTTATCTATATGCTATTGTGCTTAATTGATTAACATGTTGCATGCTTGATCATACATTGATAGATATAGTCCGTGGTGAGCTATTGATGATGCTCACTTTGGGATTTTAGGTTGTACAATTGAATGTGATTGTTGCATATCGAATTGTTATTCAATTGTGTATTGCTTGTGCAATAGCTAGAACTTAGGTTGTGGAGAGTAACTTTTAATTTGTTCAAAGTTGTGTATACTCTCCGATTAGTGTTTAGGACGACTACCGTTTATTGGGACTATTCCGTGCAACCGGAATTTCACATTTCGGTTACATTGTTTGCCATATAGGGATCTTGGGCCTTCCAATCCCTTGGATACGACATCCCCATGTCTTAAATATACCATCTACTACACTTCGACGATGATACGCATAACCACATTACACCCAAAATTATCGTTGCGCCAGCCATGTTTCAAGAAATTGATCAGCAAACCGCCTCTCAAGCCGACACTGTTGAAGGTATGGTCCACATGACTTCTTCCATGGCTAGAACAAAGCTGTAGTTTCTACTACTGAGGACGAGCACCCCTCACAAGGTGCCTCCGCTAATGTGGCACAGTGATGTATGGTTAGTAAGGCATCTGTTTTCTCTGCATCATCTACGAATGATACTTGGATAATTGATACAGGTGCAACAAATCATATGATTAATAACCCTATGAGTGCAAACTCTTAAACCCTCCTCATAGGCAGTTATCTCTATAGCTGATGGTAATCTAACTCCGGTTATCGGAGAGGGTTCTGTAGTCTTATCTGAATCTCTTACACTTGACTATGTTCTTGTAGTTCATTCTTTGTCCCATAATCTTTTATCTATAAGTCAGATTACCATGATTCTTGCATGTATTGTAACTTTTTTACCTTCTTTCTATGTGTTTCAGGACATTCTAACTCGGCAGATTCTTTGTTATGGTGTTAGAAGGGAGAAACTCGATCTACTAGTTGGACCTGGCAGATAGTGGCACACATAAATTGGGTCAGGAAAATCAAACTGGTGGTGTGGACAATGCCAAGCTACTGTTTGATTATGGCATCATCGTCTTAGGCATTTGTCTTTCAGTTATATTAGGAAACTACAACCGCATCTTTTTTCAGTTGTAAGTGATTCGGATTTTCATTGTGACGTATGTGAACTGGCTAAGAATTATCGTATTTCTTATTCTTCTAGTACGAGTACAAGTACAATTCTGTTTATGAAAGTTCACTCAGATGTTTGGGGACATCCAAAGGTTCCTTCATTTTCTGGAACTCGCCATTTTGTCACTTTTATTGATGACTGTACTAGAATGACTTGGATCTCTTTACTTAAGAACAAGAGTGATGTGTTTTTTCCTTTAAAGAGTGTCATCGTATGATCACAACCCAATATTAACAATCCATTCGGGTCCTTGAGTCTGAAAATGGTGGATAGTATTTGTATGGATCAATGATAGAGTTTCTCACTACTCATGGCATTTGCGATCAGACTTCTTATTCCTACACACCTCAACAAAATGGATTGGCTGAGTGTAAGAATCGACAGTTACTTGAAGTGGTACATGTGTCTCTTTTTGGCATGAATATGCCCCGTTCTTACTAGGGGAAGGTATGCAGTCTGCTTCATATCTTATCAATCGAACTCCCTCAAGTGTTCTTGACTTTCAGACACCACAACAAAAAACTCCAAACACTCATGTTTGTTCCTTCCATACCTAATCTGGAGCCTAGAGTGTTTGGTTGCACAACTAATGTCCATATTCACAAACATCAACATAGAAAGCTTGACCAATGTGCCCGAAAGTGTGTTTACATTAGTTATGCTAAGTTTCAGAAGGGCTACAGATGTTATGATCCCATTACGGACACCGTACATGTGTCCCTTTATGTGTCTTTCTGTGAATCCGAGCCATACTACTTAAGGGGGTCACTGAGTCTTCCCTTCAGGGGGAGAGAGGTTATGAAGGAAAACCTTCTTCTCTCTTGCATATAATTGTAATGAGTGCTACAAGTAGTTTTGTGAAATGTTGAGTTGAAGACTTCCAACATATGACCAATAATCAAATAAAATTATGCATGGCTGTTGCACATACTTACAATGCATTTTGAATAAATTGTCTATTCTCTATATATTCTAATCCGTAAGTATTTCCATGACCATACATCTTGTGTTTGCAGAGATTATTAAATAAGGTTAAGGGTTGCGGTAATCATCGTCTTTGTGCAGAGTGGTACATGTCTTTTCTTGCTAGCATTAAACATTGTATTAAGGATGCTAGTTTTGGAGAATTTGTTAAAATTCTAAAGACTTCAAACAATGCTGATAGGCAACTATTACTCGCATTGGCTGGAAGGTGGTAGGATACAACCCATACTTTTCATTTCGATGCAATAAGGGAGTTGACTATGACTCTGACCGACTTCAGTGCGATAACTGGGCTGCCTGTCGAAGGGAGGAGTATTAATTTTTTTTTGAACGTAAATGATAGGTTCATTTAATACGACGGAACACATACAATAAGAGGGGGACATACGACTTAACCCTAGATAAAGAACAGAGAACATCCCCAAAAAGGTTACAGAGGAACATGAGCTGATAGAGCTCAATCTGCAAACACATAATAGCCTCATTCCAAAGGCAATGAACACTCAATAACACCGCATTAACAATTGCCGGATAGACGAATTCCCCGAGTTGTTCAATAGTCCACACAAACCAGATCATGAGACAGGTATAGACGTCTGTCAATTGAAAAGCGGTGACAATTGAGGAGTGATACGTCCCAATCTCAATAGAGATGGAGAAGTAAAAATTGAACCATATCAGGAATAGAAATGAAGCCGCCAAACAAAACGGAAATACTACAAACGTCGGACTTGAGAGAGCAGACGCAAGCACCCTTACTCCAAACTGGATATGTAGCCGCACCTCAGCCCATAAGAAAAAGGAACACCACTGTTCCCTCCTCCCAAACAGCCTCCATCCAAAACCCAGAGTAGATCCAACAAGATCAACCCCAAACCACCACCTGCAAGCAACAAATCCAAGAGTGAGCCAACCACACCCACCGCAGCGCCGCCGAAAAGCCACTAGAAAACCAAAGGTAACCTCCACGGGCCAATACAAGACCCGTACAAATCAAAACGTCACCTGCACCACCACCCATCCAAAAACAAAAACAAAAACCAACCACCTCCGACTCGCCGCCGACACTACCACCCTGGGAAGAGGAACCCCGCAAACCCTATAAACACCGGAGGACCACCAAGGGGGCAAGGGATGAGGAGCGCGACCCCCAGGGCGCAGAAGGAATCCCGGCAAGACCCATCCACCATCCGATTAACGTCGCACATGAAGAAGGGAACCCTCTCCCAAGCCACAAATCAGGAAGATCCAGGCATGAGAGAAGAGGGAGATAGACCTACGACTACTTTCTCTCTCTAGAATTTAGAGAGAAGGAAGAGCTTTTCTTTGTTTTGTTGCAATGCCCTGGAGTATTAAATATGATATGCAAGCATTCAATAAGAAAAATGGTATCATTAAATGGTTTGGGAAGCCATTTTGGGTATTGTTGAAGGGGAACAAGAAGGTTAAGTACAATGAACTCCATAGGAAGTACAGTAGTTGGACAGTCAAAACGAAAGAGCAAATCGACCAACTAACAAGGGTATTTATTCTAGCGTTAATTGGGTTTGTGATGTGATGTGATAAAAGTGACACATTCTACTTGTTCTACATGCCTAGCCTCCAAGTCATAGATGACATAGGCAAGTACAATCGGGGTGGTGCCGCCCTTGCATGCTTGTACAAAAACATGGATGCCGTTTCAAGAGGTAGAAAGAGCTCTGGAGGGTTATGGCGGATGTGGGAGGTAGTCATTTTAGGAATTATACACATATTTGCAATATGCCTGGTGTGCTATTTTTTTTTTACACTTATGTTGTATTTTATTCTTTTACTTGAAACAGGTGTGGGCATGTGAGTACATCATCCAACTGGCCTTGACCAAGCCAGGTCCTATAGATACGTGGCCACGTGCAAATAGATGGTTGAGCGGCAAATTTGGTAAACGTAAAGTTGGCCACAACTTGAAACAGTTAAGGAAAACGTTAAAACGGTTGAGGAACCATCATGTAAGACCAATCAATTCATTTTGTTTACATGTTTCTTTCCTTGAGATTTTGTCCAACTTATGACTTTACTATGCACAGCTCAATATTGACCCATGGGCTGAACATGGAGAGCCACCAAGTTATGTTACTGCCAGCAAGGAAGCTACTGAAAAAAAGAATTTTATTTCATGGACCAGAGGGTTACGCGTGGTATTTAGGGGAGAGGGTGACAGTTCAAAGTTTAGGGACATCGACACATTTGACACCTCATCAACCTCCATGGAGTATGATGGCTGACTACGAGTACACTGATGTGGAACGAACTGGTGGCATTGTTGGATGGCCCTGTGAAATGTTCATAGACAAGGAGTTAGACTATACAACATTCACGGAGGAATACGTCAAATATCATGAATACCCTGATACGGAAACAGATGAAGAGGTAGTTTTGCAACAAACTAATGAAATCTAATTTATGGTGTCAATAATATAACTTGGTACATTTGTTTGGAGTTATTTTTAAATTATGTTATAAAATTGCTGGATTTTGAATGTCATCTAACTAATATTTATTTCTCACCATTGTGGACAAAGGGGAATTGCAATGATGTTGTTGACGTGTGGAACGAGATCCCGATGCCCCCAGGTGATATAACTCTTCCCAAATGGAATACTGAATCGTATTCCTTGGAACACTTTTCTATTGAAGATAATAACAGAGCTTAACCAATTTAAAGCCGTAAGTAACCTTTTGCCTAACCAATTTAAATACAAATAGACTATTAACATTTGTGAAGTGGACCTTTGATAACATATGTCATGCGCGATACAGGTTACTGATAAAGTAGTGAACATGTTGATAGGTAATATTAATGGTTTGAGATTGTTGCTGCTCAGTCAAGCCCTTGCGGCACGGGATGATTTCAAACTCCTTAAAAGAGAAAAGGATAGAGAAATTGTAAGTCATAGAATATTGGTATAATATTCAATCTAACTATGGTGGATCTTATGTAAGTATTTAATCTTAAAATGCAGGAACGGTTGAAAGCACCCATGTCTAAAAGAGTCATGTGGAGCATGAAGAGCATGAAATGCACAATGTGAGTGTCTTATAATTGCTAGAATAAAACATACCATTTATAATATATTGAGTCATGTAGGTGGTGCTAATCAAATTATTTGCTTGATGTCATGAATTTGAAACAACGTAGATATATGCCCCAAAAGCTGGAAAAAGAGATAATGTTGGTCGAGATCGTGACTTTACCCTCAACAGTGAAACTCATGGAGTTTCCGCTAATGGTGAAGATTATGTAATTACCCCAGAAACCGAAGATCGATCATGGGTTTGCCGTTGAAACAGGAGGCAATAAGAATGAAGATCACGACTTTGATATGCAATTGGAGTCACCGGGTGAAGATCATGGATTCAATGACTAGTGGTCATATGATATTTTTTGACTATCGACATTCGCTGACGGTCCCTTTATTTGATGCTATGTGTAACAAACTATTTTGTTGAAGTGTTAGGCCAATTAACCACTGAAAGTGTATTTTTAAGTTTGGAGTGATTCTATGTGTAACAAACCATTTTGTCAAAGCGTCAAATTTGCTAACCTATGAAATTGTAGTTTTAAGTTTGGAGTGCCTCTTTGTAACAAATGATTTTGTTGAAGAGTCAAATTTGCTAACCTCTGAAACTGTGTTAAATTTGAAGCTTAAAACTGATATGAAAATGTCATTATCGGACAACATTGATACATAGATGATACAAAACTATCATACATTGAAAATCTCATTGTCCTTAAATCTGATTGATACATAGATGTACCCTTATCGGACAACATTAAACGTCAATTGCCTCACAAGATTGAAGATTGTGGGTCATTGTATGGTAATTGCATTTCCCCAAGTTGAAGCTTAAAACTGATATAAAAATGTCCTTGCCCCTTAATCCGATTGATATATAGACATATGTAATCGGAAAACATTAAAATGCCAATTGACAGAAGATATTTCCGATCAGTAGTTCATTGTATGGTAATTGTATTTCTCAAAACTTGAAGCTTAAAACTTATATAAATTGTCATTACCGTGAATCCGATTGATATATAGAAGTACTGTAATCGTAAAACATAAACATATTAATTGACACACAAAATTTCTGATAGGTGGCTCACTGTATGGTAATTGCATTTCCCTAAACTTGACGCTTAAAACTAAGATACAAAAATGTCATTACCCCTAAATTCGATTGACATATAGACGTACTCTTATAGGAAAACATTGAATGTAAATTGCTACAACAGATTTCTGATAAGGTACTTAGTGTATGATAATTGGATTTCCCCAAATTGAAGTTTAAAACTGAGATATATACCAATGTGATTGGTTTTGGTATGGTATAATCTTCTACATGAAAGGTAAAGCGGAAGACCTACATGACGATTATACCAAAACATATGCATTAAGCATTGCGATGACAAAAATAGACTTAAAACATATTAAGTTAGGAATGTCATTACCGTAAATCCAATTGATATATAGATGGACCCTTATCGGGAAAATGGTAATGTCAATAGCCACACGAAATTACTAATATATTGCTGACTGTATGGTAATTGTATTTCCCCGAACTTGAAGTTTTAGAAATATGCAAATAAATGTGATTGGTTTTGGTTTCGCATCGTTAATATAAAAATCTGATTACACCTAAATCCAATTGATATATAGACTGACCGTTATCGGTAAACTTTGAATGTATGGCATACGAGATTTCAGATAAGTATGTCACTGTATAGTAATTGCATTTCCCTAAACTTGAACCTTAAACCTGAAATATAGAAATATTGTGACTTAATATCAATGTGATTAGTTTTGATTTTTTGTAGTATTCTACATGAAAGGTATAACAAGGAAGACAACGATGAATATGGATAGAACATATGCATTAAGCATTGTGATAACAAAAATGTACTGGCCTTGACTTAATTAAGTTGTGAATGTCATTACCCTAAATCCAATTGATATAGAGACGGACCCTAATCGGAAAACAATGAATGTCAATTATCAACCGAGATATCTGATATATTTCTTACTGTATGGTAATTGCTCTTTCCCCTTAAAGTTAATTGAAATATAGAAATATTTTGCCATAATGTCAATGCAATTGGTTTTGGTTATGTCAAATCTTCCACAGGTATAGCAAGGAAGATGAGGATAGATAAAAAGTTAGCATTAAACTTCGAAAAGCCTACTTAAACTAACTTACATAATTGTTGCATGAATTACGATGGGGCCTTTCCATATACACCAGCCCCAAGGGAGTCAAGCTCTTGTATTATACAAAATGTCAAAATAGCTAATTACATCGTTAGACAATTCAATTAGGAGATATATGACACATGTGCCTATTACAAAATGATGTGCAACTTCTACACTCCCTATTTCCAAATACCCTATACACAAGAATGGGCACTACACAAAAATGGGTACCTAATGTAAGTACAGTACCACCATAGGAACACCCAAAGATACAAAAATATAAATGGCAAGCAACTTGTATGGCTTTGATCACCGGGGTCGACGAGGACGAGGCTTCCTTCTCACAACAACTGCGGTGCAGGATATCGAGACCAATTTCGCTTTTCGAGGGTACATCTGCCTTGAATTCACAGAACATGTGTTGTCAAACACCTCAATGATATTCCACTTAGGGTTAACGCGAGCAGGACCCTTATGGATATTCATAAGTTCTTTAAAATATCCAATCATCTCATTTTTTGGATGACGTATAATCTCAAAGAGCAACCGTACTCGTTGGTCGGAGGAGTTGAACTATCAAAACCATACAATCCATAGATTAATAATGGTACATTTTAAGGTACGCCCTGAACAAAAAGTAAGACATGTTAAGCCAACTCACATTTTCATGCCATGACGTGCCGTAATATTGCATGTTCCTTATCACATGGACCTCACAATCATATAGATTGGACTGCAATAGATTGTTATCTGGTACAATTAACTCAAAAGTTTGAAACTAGAAATGCATATCTCCTTCCAATTTCGAAATTTCAACCCCAAAAACGCTATCAAGGAACTTCAACTGTTAGAAAGAAAATAATACTATTTAGAGGTGAGATATAAGAAAACATATATAAACACTTTTTTTTTCTAGAGCATAGAATGAAATAGGGAGCAACATACAATATCTGTAGAAGTGCCAGCCTACGATCTTGAAAATTCTTCCTGACTTTCCCGTCTAAACTATCCCACATTTCTGCTTTTTTTGTTTGAACATTCACAACCAGCAAAAACCAGTGTTTTCCTATGAGGTCATGGACTGGTAAAAACATATGGCCAATTTCTTTTGTCAGTACATGAATGATACACGAGCTAAGTTACAATTGTAACTGAGTTGCATGAACAAACCTGTTGGCATTTGCTTAGTTGGCCTTCGAATCTGTTCAGCCTACACAGCGGTGCCACTTCGGAATACCAATCAATTTCTGCAGAGGCAGCACCACGAGCCATGAACCATTTTGCTTTATCCTGCAATCCACACCATCAAATCAACAACCTTCAATGAACCACTAAACCCCCTTAACACTCAATAAGATGTAAATTCAAGCTCACCGCCATATAGGTTGGAAGATACCATCTCTCCAGAACCGCTTTCGTTAAACACATCAGTCATGTAATTAATGATCTAACCGTGTGGCATTGCAAGATATTATTCATCAGCAAAATTTATGATTAAGAACAAATATTAAAACAGACATTGAGAGATTTACATCATTTGATATGTATTTTGTTGGTGCAAGACAATTTTTCACTTATTTGCGGGTCAACACATGTGAATCTGTCGATGCCACTGGCTGACTGGAAAAGATTTCCCATTCAATGCATGCAACATATGATGGACGTTAAATGTCATCTATCGCAATCGTTGTTGGTATATTAGGTAACATGAATATTATTTAAAAATTTCAAATATATGATTGAAATGCATCATGTTTGTGTATAGCATACGCAACAAATAAAAATAATTATTACATTGCTTCAGGTTTGTGTATATCATACGCAGGAAATAAGAATCGAACCATATCATAATCTTCTTCAGTAAAGTTCATGTGCACAGTGAAAGGACCAACCTTTGATGTTCTTATATTCCTTTCATACACTAACCCACTAAAACGTCCATCATACTCAAAATTAAGATGACGTTGTGGACCACTTTTATAATGAAATAATTGAGGTGTATTTGGACTACTCGAACAAATAGAGTGCACATTGTTCTTGTCTGTATTCTTGCACTTCTTATGCACACGCTGCTTGCAAATTGGAAATGAGAAAAGATGTATGTACAATTTACATTTCTTCCACATTAAAGACAATTTATGACTAGAAGATGAATAAAAACAAAATGACAACAATCCAAAGTAAAGTTATTTGCATTAATGAAAGGAAGTAGGTAACACAATACATGAAGATTTACTTAAGCAAACCAAATTCCCATAAAAATGAGGTTTTATTAGCCACACATGAATATTTGGATAAAGGCAAATGCCTAGGGTTTTATTTTGATAACTGCCCTAGGACTCATGGAAAATAAAACAACATGAACCAAAGGTATCAAACCAAGGTTGTAGTGAAAATTTCATCATATGAGAGGTAAATTGCAGTCAATAATATGTTATACCTCGTTTTGAGGTACCGGAACAGAAATATGATCACCGACATGTTCAGATGAAATATTTTGAATCAAAGGAGGATCATTACGCCTGCTTTGTTGCTTCCTCAAACATCCATCAGATGATATCTCAATGGGGAACATTACACGCCTAAACCGTAATCCCTAAACATTACATGTTCCTTTGGGATTTCACCCTTTGAGGCTAGAGACTTGCTGACCTTTTCAACTAAGCTATCAATCAACTTGGTTTCAAGGTTTATTATTGCGTGCTCCATACGGCTAATACTATCCTGCATATTGTTCATCTTGATCATCTGTGGTTCCATTTGATCAATTTTCACCGTCAAAGATGACATATTAGCTTTCAAATCAATCACAACAGCTTTTGTAATCGCTTCATCCTCACAAACCTCAGAGTACTTTTGATGAAGATGTTTGGTGTCAACATGTGGTTTGACAACCAACAATGTGGTACTATGAACTCCACCATTTTCACTGACATAATTAAACAATTTGCGTGCTTCCTCATCACCTCATGCAACAACCACTGGACTAAAAGACTTGTTCACAATCGTGTTCCCATGTGATATAACGTCAAAGTAAAAAAGCTGAAGAAATAACAAACACTCATCCATAAATCCACTACCTCTTAACTTGAAAGACTTCACACCTTCTACAAGATGCAAGAAAGAAAAAGTAGCCAAGTTTTTGTCCCGTATCGCCTTTGCATCCCTAAAAGGTAAGAGGAACTTTGGATGAACTGTGTCTAACACCGTTGGGCACAACAAGGTTGCCACAAAAAACAAAGTGACCCCAACCTTGAATGTATCATCTGTCTTTTCACTATCATTCACATATTTCTGTAAGTTAATGATCTTTATCTCATTCCCACCTTGAGCATATATCTTCATCATCTTCTTAATGTCCTTATCATCGATGGATCCGGTGATATCCACTGTAACGCCTCCATCCCTTACACCCATTATGCTCTCAAAATCTCGTGGCCCAATGCTTATTGTTTTTCCACGTATTTGGATACACATTTGATGGGATCAAAATTCTCTACCAACATTTGACATAGTTCCCGATTTAGATTGCTACAGCGAAGTTGTGCCAAAACATCAAATCCCAATTCATCTATCACTTCTTTCTTCTCCTCAGAAAATACACAAATTGTGTCTTTAAACGTCTTTGGAGAGCAGCGTGTGGCTATAGTCAATTCATACTTTGATTTTTGTTTAGCATCCAAAGATTCCCACTTGGCTACAATTGATTCTTCAATCTTTAAACAAAACAACATACAAACAACTAAGTCATTATGTCGGCTTAAATGTTGTCATGTATTAATCTAGAACATCGGTCACATCAACATTACCTTAGAATCTTCCTTGCATATAAGATGTTTACGCTTCATTTGTTCTTTTGTAATTTTCCTACAAAAAGCCAAAAAAAAAATAAAAAAATAAACTTCAGACTTCCCGAACAAATTTAATGGAGGCAGCTTCCAAATGTAAAATGTAATGTCATACTACATTTAGTTGGTACTGTAAGACAGGATCAATATTTAGAATAATATGCTATCAACATAGATTGGTTTGGCAAATAAATATGTGGTCATGTACTACTATTACCCCCCATTAATGCTAAATAACTATATCGCTCAATAGTACTTACAAGAAATTCAGAAAACCGGAAGTTTTATTCATTTTGCTACCAGCTACAGTCTCTCCAGATTTGGAATCCATAGACAAATTGTCTTTCTCCAGCCCCATAACCTGCACCACAAAATTACTTGATAATGTCAACCTAGATAGAGAGATGTTACTAATCTATCTACTCTTCCATCCAAACAATAAGGAACACACGACAAACAGAAGCCCTCAATGTTTAGCTTAATCCCACTTCATGATTTCACTTTCACAAAACATATATGTATATCACTTAGAGTTCGATTCAAACATCATTTGACATAGATAATTCAATCCAATCTAAACTAAAAGGAAATATATAAAATTACTTTAATCAAACAACAAAACCGTTTGACAAATAAATAATAAACAAAAAGAAAATCATAGATATAAGTCAATAAGATGAGATATCGCATAAACATCGAATTAACCACAAACCCTAAATTTATATTCCATAAAATCCAGATAACTTGGTAATGAGTGATAAAAAACAGTGCACACCTTAATAGATCACGTTGAGAGACCAATACCCAGTTGAAGGGTCGAGAACAAAACCTCCTGTCAATGGACGAACATCATTCTTGTGGTAGAAAAAAACCCAACCCTATCGGTACCAAATAGCTTTGGGGGATTCAGAAAAACATCACTAAGAGGTATAATATGAATAACTTTGGGGTTGAGAACTGAGAGTTGAGAGAGACGAGAGAGTAGAGACTGAGTTCAGAGGTGAGAGACTGAGAATGAGTAACTAAAAAGCTAATCCCAGTTTTTTTTTCTTTTCCTGATAACCGATTACCTGTACAAAAGGTATATAGTCATTTTCTTCTTTCCTTTAAACAGTCACGTGAATGGCACATGGGTATGGAGTTTTGGTACTCCGTAGTATTGTAGAACACTCCAACATCATTCTAGTGCCGGAAGGATTTTTATTAATTATATAACATAAAAAAAAATAAAGAACATACTTTCCCGACAACCTATTCTTCGGAAAATGGTGCTTCTCAATATTTTTTATTTTTTATTTCTCATATTAATTTTAGTTTAAAAGATAGACAACGATTTTGGCCTTGAGACTAGATACTCTCCAGCGACCGGTTGTGAAACTCCAAAGAAAAACTGATTGGGTGTCGAAAATTATTCGCAAGAAGCATGCCAAGTAAGAGGACTAGATCAGTCAACCTATGTTATAGCACACAGTAACTGGTGATATTTAACATATTCTCTTTTCAAAATTGTGTTGGAATCTCGAACACGAGTGGCAAATTGATGCTAATATCCTAAGCAGCCTATGCGCATCATCACCCGAGCGTTGAAAGAATTTGTTTCAATTAAATAGCAAGAAAAGAAAAAGAAAAAAATGTGGAGCAGACATGCGCGGATGAATTAGTCGTCGGCAATAGATGCGCTTCTGATTTTTTTTAATTTTTAATTTCTAATTGTTTTTTTTAGTTTGAAGTAAAGGCACCAATTTTAGCCCTGGGGCATGATAATCCTACTACCAATTGTGTATTTCCGAAGCCACAAGACTAGTTGTTAGAAATCGTTATGCAAGAGGCAAGTCAAATGCAAGAAAAATTGCGTGTTATAACACACATTTCTTTGTGAAATATGAAATTATGTTGTAAAATCGAGCACGGGTGCCGGATTGATGCTAATATTGTAAGAAATTTAAAGGCATCATCACTCTAGTGCCGGAATGAGTTGTATTAATTATATACCACTAAAAAATGGAAAGTATACTTTTACCGATGAACTATGTGTTGGGAAAGGGTGCTTCTCAATTTTTTTTCTTCTATTTCTCATATTTATTTTAGTTTGAATGATAGACAACAATTATGGCCTTGAGACTCGATACTCTCCAGCGACCGGCTGTGTCACGCCCCTAAATCCGAGACCAATATTATATTGAAATATGGTGCCCGAATTTGCGGCGCGAATGAAATAATTAAAACATAAAATAAATCAAATGAAACAAATGTCTGAAAAATACTTTTATTTGAAAATTAAAAGAATATTATCTTACAATATCAGAGTTTAATAAAAATACATAATAGAAAATATTTGTTTATATGTTCATCCCGTTTTCCCCCATGCATCGTAACCTGAAAACAAGAAGGTGTAGCATCATGAGCAACACAGGCCCAATAAGTACAGCTTACATTCTTATATTAATGTATCCTATAAGATATCAAAACTAAACAACCAATCAAAAATATACTAAGAACATTTAATGTTGCTTCATACCAATTTTAGTGAATATAATTCACATATATCAAGAACGTTTTTAACCCAAATAATTCAGTCTCAAATGTAATCGACTAACATTGCAGCATTGATATAACCTAAAATCATATATGTTCAATCGACATATCATAACATCAATATATCACAAGTAGATATTGATTATCTCAAACAATATATGCACCTTAGCATATCACAAATAAGTATTGATTATCTCCATGCCAAACAATATATGCAACTTAGCATTTTACTAATATGTCACAAATAGATATTGATTATCTATAAACAATTATGCTCAATATCATAACCAAATCACAGATACATATTCCACAATTAAACATGTATTTTCTCTTCTCAGTGAATATTTTGGATTTAACTGGTAGTAACAATTCATAAACCCCCACAAATTCTCAAGCCAAGGTCCAAAATACCAAGCATGAGTAAAATCCGCGTACTAGGATCCCCTTAACCCCAAATGAAGTACGGGTAAGCCGCAGCATACCAAGGACAATACCAAGGCATGTACACTCAAGGTCGACAATTCTTCCTATGAGTATAATAGTGCACTATCTGAAGGGACGTGAGCCCATAGCTTAAATCTCACAAAAACTCTACCAGTAATTCACTTAAGCACGGGGGTTGTACCCTACACCCGGCTTCAAAACTTCTCAATTAAAACTCAAATCACAAATATAGTCTTGTTGTAAGACATGTCATAAATCATATCATATGTATGTATACACATGCTTAAGTCTTTCATATGAATGCATGTGATATAGATGAAAGATACAAATAGGTAAGTCACATGATTAAGTAAATTACCAAGGTAAACAAGTTAAGAATGTGATATCACAAATACACTCTTAACAATATAATCTTCCATACATGTTAATATACATGTATAATACTAAGTTGATGTATTCACTTTAGTATATAAAATTATGTACCAATATGAGATTAATAGATAATCAAGTGCAAATAAAATACATACAAAGAAGCATATGTAAAATAAGGTATACATATGTTCATAAGACATAAGTAATTGAACTCATCATGTAATAAGCAAGATCATAACCTATAGCAAATAAGCATAAACATATGCAGAACAATTTATACATATGTACATAAAACATAAGTAATTAAACTCATATAGTAAATAAGCTTATCAATATAAATTATGAATACTAAGTTGACGTAATTAAACTCATATAGTAAATAAGCATATGTAAAATAAGGTATACATATGTTCATAAGAAAGCATATGTTCAGAAGTATTGTTTATACCTTATTATATATGTGATAACCCGAACCTAAGTTTTACGATAAAACCTTATTTTTAGCCAATAAACAAAATATTATTAGTTTCTTTACCAATATTCCAAAACCTTCGAATTTTATACTATTGCTAATTTTCCTTACATGACTAGGATTAGTTATGGATGAATTGAATTTCTTGCTAGAAACTTTATGCTTGTGTATAAATACTTATTATATATATATGTTTATATGTGTATACATACGTATACGAAGGAATATACGAGTATAGGTCTCCATGATTGTTTTGAGTAGATAGAAGAATTAAATTATTACAAATCATCAAATGATTCAATTGAGATCAGATTTCTTGACTTGGAGTCAATCAATATCTCACTTTTGATTTCAAAATATTAAAGTTAAGGAGATAAGAGAAAAAATGGTCTTTTCCTCATTTTTTTTATCAGATCTCTATTATTTCTTCTGGCCCTTACTATTTAGTGAGAGCCATTTATGTGTCTATATAAGGAATGAATGATCCATTCCAAAGACCACCAGAAAATAAAAGAAAACAACTTGTCTCTTGAGTTGTTTGTTTGTGTGAAGTTCATCTTCAAGTGTGCAAGTGAAGAAAATTCTCTTAGTAGCAACCAAAAACCTTTAAGTAAGTACTTAATTCCTCCTTATGTTTTGCTACTTTAATCATAGATCAAATTTATGGATTAAGAATAAAAATATAAAGGAATAAGTTTTCTAAATAAATCCTCTGTTTCGAAATTATTTCGGCAACCAAATTGAGAACCCTTAAACACATACTTCGGCTCATTTTATCATTTTTACTTCTTCATAAAAGTTGTTCCTTTTTATATCTCATATTCTGTATTAAAATTTCAAATTCATCCAACGGGTAAAACTTTCTGAATCTAAGTTTTTATCCAGTAAGCTCACTGGAAAATCTCTTTGTTGTTCATAACTTCAAATACTCCACCCTTAGCTTTTGAACTTTATATAAAAGACTATAACTTGAATTTAAATTGGAAGTTTTTATTTAATAATTATTTTTAAAGGAAAATTATTAAAGTGTAATCTAATTTTAAAAATACCGTACTCAATTTCAACGCTACTTTTAATAGAATTAAAAATATATAATTGGAAGAAGTTATTGGAAAAAATTGGATTTGGTTTGAAGTGCAGAAAATATAAAAGATAGAATTTTTTATTTTTTTTTATTTTTTATACATTTTCTATTTTTGAATATGTATTTTTTATAAGCATAGTAACTTAGTTTTTTATATTTTAATTTGCTCTAAAATAGAATTTTGGTTAATTAGAAATACAAGTGTAGTTCTGATAGCAATAACCTCTAGGGAAAAAAGAAAATTTTGGAAAGAATTCTCTTTTTTTTCTTAAGAGTGTAATGAAATTTAAAGATTTTCGGGGAAACTTAAGACAAAAAATTAAAGATATGGCACCGATAAAAAATAGGGGAAAGGCTAAAAAAATCTCAAAAAAATTTATAATAAATAATATATTTTATTTTAAAGGAGAGAAAGAAATATAGGTTAGTTTTACTATATATGCAGATAATAATATTTGGATCTTGAAGAATATAGGAACTACTAATAGTACTAAAATATAATTTTTAAAAAGTACCTTATAGAATATACGAATAGGAGAACTTAATAAAAAGAAAAGGGGAAGGATGGGAAATACACAACAAAGAATACTAAAAGAACCCAAAAAACCGGAAAAAAAAGAGGAGAGAAAAAAAGAAGGAAGTAGGGATATTAAAAAAAACCCAAACGGTAAAGGATAACAGAAGGTACGCCACTAAGATGATTAACCTTAACCCTTCAGACTAAGGGAGAGAAAATAAAGGGAAATAAATTACTTTTTTTTCAAGACAGCCAAGGAGAATAGAAAAGCTTTTGACTTTTAAATAAATGTTGAAAAGAAAGTAGAAAAAACAACCGATAAAGTCAATGGAAGATTTTAAAATGGGTTTTTAATATATAAATCCTCTTCAATTAGGGTGGCCTTGGAAAAAGGAAACTGGTATAAGATTGATAGAGTAGGTTTTGGGGGATTTGGGGGGGGGGTGGATTAAAAAGGTACGGGAGGTAGGGTTACTCCGGCCCGGGGGGAGGGGGGGAGGAGAGGGGGGGGGGCCCGTTACGGTAGGGGGCGGCCGGGCCGGTTTTGGAGATTTTTGTACCAAGTCATAGTACTACTTGGTCTAAGTGAAATACGGAATCACAAGGGTTTATTTTGGGTGATTAGCTGGGCGTCCCTCGATAGGCACTATTATACCTCTAGACGGAAATCGATCCTCGGGTATACCTTGGGTATTTTGGACCGGTAGGGGCTTATCGTTCATTCGGTTTATTTTGTGTGTGACCGTATAACTTAAATTCACTTGGTTTGTATACTTTTTCTCTAACTCTTTTATTTGTTTGTAAACCTTGAGCTTGTATTCGTTTCGGTTATTTTTACTTTTCTGGACTTGACTTATATAAGTGTCATGTATAGATGGGTTTTGTACTTACTGGGTTAGTGTAACTCTGTGCTCACAATTACTTTTACGGTGATAAGGAGTAGTTCGGGGGGGTGCTTTTATTGTAGAAAAAGTGTTTTCTTTAGTTTTTCATAAAAAGCGGTTTTACTCGTGTAATTTTTCTATTTATGATTGCTATTGTGTTTGTAATATTTACGCACGTATCGCGATACGTAGTTGTGTATGTAAAAAAACCTTTCCTCAATAAATTGGTTTCTGAAAATAATTTATTCACTTTTTTTCAAAGGTATTGATTATTGTAGCACCTCCGGTTTAGCATTTCATATAATATAGGCGTAAATTAGGGGGGACAATATATGTGTATAAACACATGTTAGTGTATAATACTAAGTTGACGTATTTACTTAGTATACATAAAAATAAACAATATGAGTAATACAAATAAAACATATATAATAAAATAGCACAATATAAGGAAATCAGATTATTATTAGTGTTCTAGGTCCTTAAGTCCAAATCCATGGAAGTTCGTTATCCATATTTATGATTCTCCTATTAGAATCATTAAACTTCAAATATTGTTATATTGTCCATCACAAGTCCAAATTAAACAAATGAGTATACCATTTTTAACGGTTTCTCATAAGGAATTCAATAGTATAGTTCAAGTATACAATTCCAGAAAGTCCAAGTCCATAAATGAAGAATGTCCAAAAACAGTCCATAAATGGTTATGCTCTGTTTTAACCCTTTTTGTCTAGATTGTTACGTACTGTAAATATGGCCACTAGTAATTATATTCTCCAGATTAGAAGTTCAGGTTCTAAGCTTCGTTTTTATATAAAGATCACAAAATTTTCTTAAGAGAAGAGTAAGATATGACCACTTGAAGTTATGAACAACAAAGAGGTTTTCCAGTGAGCATACTGGATAAACGCTTAGATTCAGAAAGTTTTGTCCGTTGGATGAATACGAAATTTGGATATGGAATACTAGACACAATATTTAACAACTTTGATGAAGATGTCAAAATGATAAAATGATCCGAAATATGTGTTTAAAGGTTCACAATTTGGCTGCCGGAATAACTTCAGAAAACAGGATTTAAGTTTTCTATAAAACTTATTCCTTTCTATTTTCTTCTTGCTTGTGTACTTTAATAAATTTAAAGATAAAAGACTATAAGGATGTATTCTGTACTTACATGAAATAAAGTGATCAATAGAAGTTTGGAAGATTGAGCTAGCTTCACAATTGAAATATCATTAGTTCTTGAGCAATGAGTTTTTAACTAAAGATTGCTCTACTTTCATAGCCTTTCTAAATGGTATTTCTATGCTATTGGAAAGAATGAAGTAAGAAGGAGTAGAGAGTAGAGAGAACTGAATTAGCAAAGAATTCATTGCTGGAACATCTCATTTATAGGCTAGAAAATATACCAAACTTTACTTAAGTTAGTCTCTAACCCTAGTTGATTAACCTTACTTCCCAGAATAATTCTATAAGAGTGAGGTCAATTGTTTCTAGAAGAGTAAGGTTAATTGTTGAATCATGCTTTCAACACAAGCTTAATTCAATTTCTTCTTGTGCTCACATAAATTGTAAAAATCATAACTAAGTCTAGAAATATGATTTTTGAGTGATTCCAACTCTGAGAGTTTCCTTAAGATGTCTACTAGAAAACATTAGCAGACCACATTCTCAAATAATGAACAGATTAATGCAATTTCTAAGAAAAATGCAACTTGGTCGGAATACCTTCAAAAAAATACATAAAACTTCCGCTGACCATAACTTTTTCATATGATCTCGGAATTTAACGTGTCACATGTCTATGAACTCGTATCGAGTAGCTCTACGACTTTCGTGAAGGAAGTCATCAGAGAAAATCAAGGAATAAGAAAGTCAACTCTTGACCCCTCGAAAATAAAATGTTTCGAGTCAATATTCTTTCCGAAATATTTTTATTTCACAAACTAGACAAGAGAACCAATTTATATTCCCTTAATTAATTTCAAGAATTCTTTAGAAATTAAATACGAAGATTCGGGGTATTACAGGCTGTGAAATTCCAAAGATACACTAACTGGGTGTCGAAAAATTATTAGGAAGAAGCATGCCAAAATAAGAGGACTTGGTCAGCCAACCTATGTTATAGCATAATATTTAACATTTTCAAATTGTGGTGGAATCTCAAATACAAGTACCAAATTGATGCTCATATCCTACGGAACCTATGTGCATCATTGCCCGCACCGGAAGAATTTGTTTCAATTAAATAGCAAGAAAATAAGAAGAAAAAATTGCAGAGCAGTCTTGTCCCGACGAAATATGCGTCGGCAATAGGTGCTTTTAAATTTTAAATTTTATTTTGAGTATGAAATAAAACACCAATTTTGGCCTTGGGGCATGATAATCCTTCTATCGACTGTGTACTTCTGAAGCCACAAGACTGGTTGTTGTTAGGAGCACAAAGTGTGACGTTTTAATGTGTTTTCCCTACTATTTGGCTGCATTTTATTGGTTAACTTTGCTATTTAGCTTAGTTTCTATCTTTATGTCCCTAAATGATGATTTAATTGAAGGAATGAACTAAAATGAAGATATTAGGTAACTTTCCTATTTTGACTTTCCCAGTTGATTTAGGAAACTTTCCTCATTTGAAATCTATCCTATTTTGAGAAATAGAAACTTCCCTAATTTGATTTCTTTCCTAACTTTCGCATGAATCCTAATGAAGGCAGGAATCCTAAAGAGAATAGGAATTCTAGTGCAACCAGGATTACTATTTCTTCTCGGAATGGAAAACGGGAGTTCGGAAAATTACAAAGCTTAATGGGCTTTTTCGAGGCCCATTAAGAGGTTGGCTGCCATGAGGCCCAAGATGGAGGCCCAAATCCATAAAGTTCAAATCCATTGGACTTATGCCGAAACCCTAGCCCATCTAGGGTTATCTTTGCCACAATTTACAAGGAAGAGAAGTATTTGCCGCACATTACAAGTCCAAGAGGGATTAGGAGTTTAATTCTCCTAATAAAATCAGATTTTTATTGGATTTATTCAAGGGAATTTCGGCCATACTCATTAGCGACGAATCATTCGTCAGTACAAAGTCTTTTCAAGAATTAATTGCCTAATTCAACTAGGATTCAAATCAGATTTTTAGGGATATATCAAGACACAATTTCGGCAAGAAGGAGAAGAGGAATTTCGGCAACAACAATTCTTTTAGGGTTTCTTGGCGTGCAAGTTCTTCAAGGAGTTTACTACTTGATTTCTACTTCTCATGGACGGTCAAGATTGCATCAAGAGTTCCAAGTTTTCTCCTATAAATAAAGGGCTTCTCAACACAATTCTTCACCACATTCTACAACCAAGAGACACCATTCCATACTTCCATACTTTCGACAACCATCACCAACTCTTGGCTTCCATTCTCTAATACTTAGGATTTTCAAGACTTCAAGGAGGAGAGAAGCGTCTACACCAATATCACCAGCCACCTTCCAACATTTTCATCACCATCACCACCTCAAGTTCACGGATCTGAGTTACTTGCTTCCAAGGATTCAAGGGTTCGTGGCTCAAGTTCTTCATGCTTTCCATATGGTGTAATTCGACTTATCCTTTAATTTATTCCTCTTTGTTTCTTGTTAATTCTTTGTTTTAGTTAACATAACATTAAGTTTATAATTTCCAGCCATGTTTATGAGTTTGTTATACATATGATTCAAAACTTATTGGTTTTCTAAAGTTGCTTATGTGTAAATTGTTTGTTTGATTCTGCTTTATAGAGAACTTTTATGTGTTCTTGTTTTAAGATTCGAAACTTAAGATGATTGCATGTAATTGGAGCTAGAGTTAGGGTTTGGATTCACCTAATAGTTTTCGAAACCTAATTCACAACTAGTAAAGGCTTTGGACAAAGGTCGGAATCAAATAAAGAGGATTGCAAATAGATGAACTTATTCATACGTACTAGGTTGTGCACTTGAATTTAACAACTCTTTTCAATGCTTTGAACATGGTTTGATTAGCTAACTTTTTAGACTAAGATGACATGTTTAATTGATTGATCTAGGTGCTTTCACTTAGGTTAATTTTCAGAGAAAGGTTTAATTGGGAAATAATTAGCTTTCTAATGTTTCACAAATGTTAATTCCTTTGAGATGACTTAGAGAATTAGTACTTTTCGGATCATTGTATGATAACTTGTACCTACGGATTAGGGGTTATGTCCTTAGTGTTTCACCTTATTCTTTCATTTATTTCGTAAGTAATATGTTCTATACTTAGTTTAATTAAATCAATCTTTAAACCCCTTTACTTTGTACATATGTATATAATTATTCTTTATACTTGTTAATAATAATTCTTGTGACATTCTTTGTTAGGTACACCTTTTGATCTCCGTTGTGAACGATCCCTACTTATTCTATACTACCGATAGGGTTTTTTTAAATTGATGCTATATTTTAGCCTATCAATTGTCAGAAATCGGTTTGCAAGAACCAAGTCAAATGGAAGAAAAATTGATTTCTATAACCAAGCCGGACATGAGATTTTGAGACCCAAGGCAAAAATATAAAATGGGCTCATATTGTATGTATATAAAAATTAAACAATTGTTGTCTACATCACCACTAAAATAATAGTGGAAGTTCTTACCACTAGAGTAAAAGTTGCATTATAACTATTAATTATATGGATTAAATTCAGTTTACCCCCTTGAACTTTACACCAAAAATCATGTTATTCCCTGCACTTTCAATTTGATCAGCAACACCCATATACTTTTCAATTTCATTAGTTTAGTATCTTCGTCGGTCAAACCATTACGTTTGATCGTTAAATGATGACGTGACATGTCCAGTCAGCTCCGATGCTGACGTGGCATGCTCAGTCATTACTTTTTAATTTTTTATTTATTTATTTAAATTTTTTAAATTTTTTAATTTTATTTTTAAAGTTTTAAAGTTTTAATTTTTTAATTTTCAATTTTTTTTATTTGTTAATTTATATATATATATATATATATATATATTTTTTTTTCTAATATAGAATCAAATGATTTTATTTTTCTAAACCCTATGTGGTGACGTAAGGTATGGTTAATATTTTAATTTATTTTGTTTATAATATTTAGGTTTGGGTTCAAAGTATATTTGTTAAATTAAAACATTAACCAAACCTTACGTCACCACATAGGGGTGGGTATGAGCGAAATCATTTGATTTTCTTTTAGAAAAAAAAAATATATATATATATATAAATAAAAAATATAAAAATAAATATATTTCGTTGGAGCATCGAGCCTCCAACCAAGAAGTTGGAGTTTCGAACCGTACCTGATGCAAGGGTTGAAGGCTTAATGCTCAACTACTTGGACTAATCAACAAACCATGAATAGTTTGTAAACTTTATATATATATATATATATATACTTTGAACCCAAACCTAAATATTATAAATAAAATATATTTGTTAAATTAAAGTATTAACCAAACCCTACGTCACCGCATAGGGTTTAGAAAAAAAAAATCATTTGATTCTCTTTTATAAAAAAAAAATATATATATATATATATAAATTAAGAAATAAAATAAATAAATACTTTAAAAATAAAAATAAAATAAAAATAATAAAAAGTGATGACTGTCCATGCCACAGTCAGCATCAGAGCTGATTGGACATGTCACGTTATTACTTAACGGTCAAACCGTTAATTTTGACCGACGGAGAGACTAAATTGATGAAATTGAAAAGTATAGGGGTGTTGCTGATCAAATTGAAAGTGCAGGGACTAACAAGATTTTTGGTGTGAAGTTCAGGGGGGTAAACTGAATTTAATTATATTTAGCTATATTTATACACTAAATTAAAAAGAACTTTGGGTCCCCACAATTATCTAATAATTCATCACTAACAAATTTCACAAATAATATAAATATTATTACATATAAAATATATCATATTACAATAAATAAAGATATTATAAATAATTAATTAATTACAAGATAAATTAAATAGATGGATAAACACAAATATATAAATCACACATATATTTCCAATAATTGACGAAATTACCAATTCCATATAAACCAAATACATATAATCCAATTATCATTCCCCAAATAACCACTTTCATGAATTATACGACCACACCTAATTAATCAATCAACATCAAAGTACTAATCAAAACACCAACATAAATTTTAATTAAAACCCATATCCTATCCTTTTATTTGTTTCCACCTCTTTCCAAAACCTTTACTACTTTGAATTAAATTAAAACCTAATTCTACACAAATTATATGAAACATCTTATTATCCTAAAACAAAACATATAAATTCTCAACTAAAACAAACAAAAACACATAATCTACTAGAAAACTAATTAATTAGACAAACAATTAAATAAACCCATAAACAAACGAAAATTATATAATATTCATCTAATAATCAAAGAAACAATAACAAAAAATTTAAAAATCATATAAAACACAATAATACCACAATAACATGTAAAAGAATTAATTAATAACCCCTCCTCTAAGATAAAACCTAAATTAGAAAAAAATAAGAAAAAAAAATTCCCTCCCCATTAGTTAAAAAAATGACTATTTATAATGGAGATAAAAAACAATAAAGAAATAAAAAAAAAGAAGATAAGTAATTTATGGAGATAAAATGGTAGTAATGTAAATTATATATAATTAATTTATTTAATAGAAATCAAATTAATGGTGGAAGAAAGAACAAAATGGTGTGTGGGAGATAATATGGTGGTGAGTGAAATAGAATAAAAAAATAAAGAAATAAAAAATACACTTAGAAATAATTAAGTTGGATGATTCTGAAATTTTAATGAACATAACATCACTCATATCAAAAATATAGTAATCAGATGAAATTGAGATATGTTAATTGATACTCAAATGTCCAAACTTCCTACTTTTAATTGCATTCCTTCTGATTTTCATCTTGTTTGCCCTTCTGTTCCCCTTCTCCACAGACCACCCTTACACCCTTTTTTCTTTTGGAATGTTACTCCTTTTAAGATAAAACAGTATACAAAACACATTAAAAACGTCACACTTTGTGCTCCTATCACTCATTTTCGAGAAAAAATTACCACGTCTGAGACGGCTGCCTCTGTGGGCTCACCTCAGATTTGGCCTTAGCTATAACACGCAGTTCTTTGTGAAACTTACTTTATTAAAAAATTTGCGTAATATCAAGCACATGTGCCGGATTGATGTTAATATCATAAGGAATTTAAAGGCATCATCACTCAACCACCGGAAGGATTTGTTTCAATTATATATCATTAAAATAATGAAGAGCAGACTTTGCCCGACGACCTATTTGTCAGGAAAGGATGTTTCTCAATTTCTATTTTTTATTTTTTTCTTTCTCATATTAATTTTAGTTAGAAAGATAGACAACAATTTTGGCATTGCGACTCGATACTCTCCAATGACCTGTTGTGAAACTCCAAAGATAGAAAGATTGTGCATCAAAAAATTATTCGTAAGAAGCATGCCAAATAAGAGGACTGCGTTGGCCAACCTATGTTATAGCACATAGTAATTCATGATATTTAACATTTTCAAAATTATGGTGGAATCTCGAATACAAGTGGCAAATTGATACTAATATCCTAAGGAACCTCTGTGCATCATCGCTTGAGCGCAGGAAGAATTTTTTTCAATTAAATAGCAAGAAAAGCAAAAGAAAAATATATGTGGAGCAGACCTTTTCCAACAAAGCATTCTTCGGCAATAGGTGCTTTTGAATTTTGATTTTTTATTTCTAATTTTAATTTACGATTAAAATTAAACACCAATTTTGGCCTTGGGGCATGATAATGCTACTACTGATTTTGTAATTCCGAAGCCACAAGACTAGTTGTCAGAAATTATTTTCTAAGTGGCACGTCAAATGGAAGAAAAATTGTTTGCTATAACACAATCATTTGGGAAATTTAACCATGCCAAAATTATGGTGTAATATCGAGCACGAGTGCCGAATTAATGCTAATATCGTATGGAATTTAAAGGCATCATCACTCAAGCACCGAAGGCTTTTTTTTAATTATATATTAAATTCTTCATGAGAAGAAGAATTATAAAACTCATCAAAATGAGAATGAAAATAGTAAACTAAAAAAAATACTAATATTCATTTATGAATAAAATTTATTATTAATAAAAGAAATATATAATGCAAAAAGTAGGGAAAAGGGGACATAAAGCCTACATTTCTCCAAATGTATGGAACAAATACACAAGAATAAGGAGAATTAAACCTTTTAAATACATGAGTTTTAACAAAGCTAACACACCGAGAATGATATGAAGAAATCAAGTTAGAATAAATAAAAAATATTTCACGCACCCAAAAAGCGATAGCCCATAACAAAATATTAGCCAATGAAACCTTGTTACTTAACAACATTCAAGTCTAACCACCTTTGAGCAGTGTTGTTAGCAAAAAAAGGTAAGGAACCAATTCCTATAGCAGAAATATCCCACCTGTTCTCTTGATATATAGTATTTGTGTTGCTTGTAGATCGATGTGCTTCATATTCAATCTTAGGTGAGAGCATACTCTTATCCATGTACCTTTGAAACTAACACTATGCAAAGAGCCTATCCAAAACAAATATATTATATATATATATATATATATATTTACCTTAGTCAGGTATCCTAAAAGCTTTCTATGTCTAAGAACTAATTGATAGGACGCATGTGAAATACTTCAACTGTGCATTTTTTCCTATCCAAACTAAATATATATTTCAACTATTAATATGAGGAAATATGGAGCGGCTGAATATTTAGTGTTACAGTAGTAGGGTCCAGTGTCCTTAGGTAATGTAAAGTAAGTATTACAAATGGATGAAAAACCTAAGGATTGGGTATCAAGCAAATAAAATTGGATATAAATTAAGTCTTTAGAGGTGCAGTTGAATTGCTACTGAGTTTTCTTTCCGAGAATGACTCTCTTGGCTAAGCACCTACATGAAGCATGGGTTCATGCTCTCATGAGTTATCAAAAATTCATAATTGATGCAGCATGGGGTGTACCAAATTAACGTTGAATAGAAACAATTTGATTAGTCGGGTCAAATCATTAATCAATTTGTCAATGCTAACAGTTAAGTGTTGACGTGGCTTAATTTATATATTTTTTTTCATGACTTTGCAATAATATAGTATGTTCAATCAGCTCAAATGCTAACATGGTCTTGCCGAACCCATTTAAGGATGTAGTGCATTGTGATTAGAGTAATCGGTCTCGACATGTGATATATCAATCAAAATATTTAAACAAAATCACAATTGCCATGACTAGGGGTACTTGAAATAGAGTTGTGTGAAGTTTGACCAGTTGACTGAGGGCCCCACTAGCTACCGAGGGTTTAGTCTGACATTAAGGCTTGGCTTTGCAATTGGGTGAGATGGGCTGCTGAGACACTCGTTGGGAGCTTCGGCCCAAATTTACATGTATATTCTTAGATGGGTGCTAGTTCCTGACTGTCCCACCTCTCATGGATTATATATATATATATATATATATATCAAATTCATATGTACATTCATGGGAAACCCTTAATTTGCAAACCACACTCCCATTATAGTTTTTTATATTTTCTTATATGCATCACCTCTTTCGTTTCCTAGAATGCCCCTAACCATCGGGCCATATTCATACTTCCTGTCCATCTAGAGACAAAGTGAGAGAGAATGAGAGATCGAGATTGGTGATGGCTGCTGTGAGCAGGAACAAAGAGAGATTGATTGAGAGAGAAGGAGATCGATGACTGGAAGAAAGGCCAGAATTGACAGAAGGAAGAGAATAATATTGAAGGGAGAGAGAATTGGGGGAATAGGTGCCCAGATTACGTGGCTGTGACGGCTGCTGTGAGGAGTGATCGGAACAGTAGAGAAGGTGAGAGAGGAGGGCTGGTCTTGGGCAGGGAGGAGAGAGAGAGAGAGAGAGATGTGAGGAGAGAACGAGGGAATTGAGAAATCGGGACAGTGAGAACAACCTGGAGAGAGGAAGAGAGGTGTGGTGCGGCTAAGCTTGGAGGTGCGGGTTGAGCTGCTGGTGGAGCTGTTGTATGGTTGTGGTGGTGTTTCTGGGCAGAACTGGATTGGGGAGAGAGAGGAGTGAAGGAATATCTGTCGGGGGCATTTCAGGAAACAAAAGAGGGGATGCAAATAAGAAAAAATAAAAAATTCTTGTGGGAGTGTCATTTGTAAAGTTGGGAGTGTCATTTTCACTCCCCTTATCTATACTATAAAGCCATGAATCAAAATTTGTGTCAAAGATTTTACCAAATTAACGTACATTATTTCTTTATAAAAAATCATAAATTTTTTTATTTTAACTTTCACGTTCTTACTCATTTCATCAATTGTTACATAATCATAAAAATAAAAATAAAATAAAAAAGAGGCACAATACATAACTGATCAAACATCATCGAAGTTAGGTTATAAGTTATAACCCCATTTTACAATACAAGAAATGTCCTTTATCTTTTTAGGGTTTAAAGCTTTTTCTTTTTACACGCATCGATTATGGTTATTTGGTCAATTAAGCAAGGTTTTATTTTTTGAAACACTCATGATAACCCTCCCTTGTCCCACACTTAACCAACTAACACACTAGCACCAAACGCCAACACCTCCTTGCTGGTCTCTACGCTCTCTGGCCTTCCCCTTAAAGAAACAGAAAGCCATTTGCAATCATAGTAACTAAAGATTAAAGCAGCAAAAGCTAAAGTGGCCAAGTGGGTGCTTTGGCCCTCACCTTATTAAACGCCAACCTGCCCTCCATTTCTATTCAAAATTCAAACTCACCCACCAATTCCAGATCGTACATCCTCTTCCTATTTCTCTGTCTTGGCTCTATCTGAGTAGCAAAATTAAGGAAGAGACAGAGTCAAACTGGGTCAAACTAGATTAATGGCATGAAAAGAGAGCAGCTTCGTTAGCAAAGAGGGTGAAGCAAAAGAAAGCAAAGTTGCAGAGACAAAATGAGCACAGCTAGATTCATCAAGTGTGTCACTGTTGGGGATGGAGCTGTTGGAAAAACTTGCATGCTAATCTCTTATACCAGCAATACCTTCCCCACTGTGAGAAGCATGGGGTTAATTTCATGACTATTGATCACTAATCTCTTCAGTTAGTTTCATTATGACATTTTCTTTCTATTTGCTTTTCCAAATTTTGTTATAGGATTATGTGCCTACAGTGTTTGACAACTTCAGTGCTAATGTGGTGGTGGATGGAAGCACAGTTAACCTTGGATTATGGGACACTGCAGGTAAGTAATTGCTTTATGGGTGCTTGGTTTCTGCTAATCTGCTGTTTTACCATGGTGAAGAGTGAAGAGTTTATCAAGGTCATATGTACTTGTTGATGTAACTGTTCTACTAAACACAAAATGACTAAACAATAACTCAAATTGGGTAATTCCTAGGAAGATGTTCTTTTAAAGGATCTTCTGCCATTATGTTGTGAGGATTATTAATTGGGTGTATATTTTGTATAAACCGATGGTTTGGATTGATAATATGACAGAATAACTGCCATGAACCTTCACATATATGCAATATGCATATGCTTATTGTGGTCTTGTGAATTCAGGACAAGAAGATTACAACAGACTGAGGCCTCTCAGCTATAGAGGTGCAGATGTGTTCTTGTTGGCCTTCTCTCTCATCAGTAAAGCCAGCTATGAAAATATTGCCAAGAAGGTCATCTCAAAATGTCCACTAACCGCTTTCAATCTTATACATTCAGCTCTCTGAATCTAAATATACGTCATTTTATTATTTGCAGTGGATACCTGAATTGAGGCATTATGCCCCAACAGTCCCAATTGTGCTTGTGGGAACAAAACTCGGTATGTTATATCTGAACTAAAGGAACAA